>CM076582.1:1203755164-1205126407 GCA_034641835.2 Pinus albicaulis | reverse complement strand
GGTCTCCACTGAAGAACAAGCCAAAGAATGACTCTATGAGTTCCTCTGTTGCTGCACCCAGCAACTCAACGTTTTTTTCCCAACAGAATAACGTTGTAGCTGAAGGATTAAGCTTGGCCAAATGCCAGAATGAGGAAATGTATCTCAAACCCTCTCCTTCCTTGAGGATGAGGTAGGGATTCCTGACCAGGAACACCCTTGGGTTCAAGAACACTACAACCCTGCTAAACAGCCTAGGGATGCAAGTCTTTGAAGACCCAATGAAAACAATAAGCTAATGGATAATGAAAATGGGCTACCATCTCCTCCTTATAAAGAAAATGAACTCTTCTCACCATGGGTCCCATTCACACTTGCCTCCTAGCTCATGCAAGTGGAGCCTCCACTAAAACTACGCTGTCCAAGTAGGCTCAATGTATCTAGACAGTTTTAGTTGACTTGGTCAAAATTGACTAGATCAAGCATGATCCAATCCTGTTCACACCATGTGGTGCTCAAATCAGCTACTTTATTATTCCTCCTTTCACACAAGGAGTGTTATTTCTCCATCTAAAGGGGTTAAGGTGTCTCCTTACCCATTTTATTCAACAAGATGAAAATATGCAAACTATAATGTTCCTTTTAGCTTGAGGCTAAAAATTGGGAACATTACAGTCCTCCCCTCCCACATGTTGCTTGTCCTCAAGCAACTACATAGAGAGAACAAAATTCCTCCCCCTCTTCTTGTGGCCTTCTCATCAATAGACCCCACCATAGCTCATCAAGGTATGCAATAAATCTGTCCTCCATTTATCCCTCCAAGTGTGTAAATCCAAAGTATACATCATGTATACATCATGAGATACTAGAAGGTGCAAGTGGAAATCTCCTTGTGGTTCAATGGCCTCCTCAAGGTAGGAGTGATGAAAAACATGGGAAGTCTTATTCCCAATGAATGACTCCTTCACCCATGCAATCATCCAAATGAAATGAGCCATCCTAAGTAGTTCAACAAAACAATCCTCAACCCCGGATCTATGCAATATGTTTGGGCTGAATGGAGAGTTTAGATTTTCCCATCCAAGTAGTTTCTCCCTCCATTTATGATAAGTATGAGGGGGTTGCTGATATTGGTCTGAAATGTCATGGCCTTCATAATTGGCCCAAGCCTCCCCACAAAATGAATCAACCATGAAGTGCCTCCTCCAACAACGCATTTTCTCCCAATAGCTCCTCCTATATGAACAGAAAAGTAGTGACATGGAAATCATGGTGTGCCCATTGTTTCTCCTGAAACATACAACATGTGAAAATGGGAGAACCATACTCCCAATGGGCATCTTCATCTCCAAGCCCACTCTCCAAACAAAGCCTCCCATGAGTATACAAACATCAGCAACATATGGAAGAAAAGTACAATGAAAACAAGCTGCCACATGGCAACCGGAGAGTGAGTCATAGTTCCACATGAGGAACCAGCGCAGTGCATTCCATGCCTACCTCAAAACAATAGATAACAAGTGCTTAACTAGCCACTTGTTTGCTGCCACAAACATCTCATAAGGTGGAAACATGAGAGTACAAGTTGGTGTCAATGGTGCACACCAAGAAGCATGTGGCTTCCCCCCACAAACCATCATGAAAATAGCCACTCCCATTGCTGCAATGGGCCACTAGTACATCATAATAAGGAGCATAAGGAGGTGTGATCATCCTTAGCTCATCAAGCTGCTCATATAAAGTAAAGAAAGGTAAATCAAAATGAGAGTGTATACCTCCTTTACCATGTACTCCGATCCTTGAGCTGAAATGGCTCATCTGACTGCTCTCCCTCACCTTCAATGAGTAGGAAAATGGTTGTGCCAACCTCTCCAAAATCATCTGGGCTATGCATATGTCCATATGTTGATGTAGATCATGTTGAATGCCCTCCCAAATGAACTCCTCTAGCACAACAAAATATGCATCAAAGTGCATAGCTAGGAAGTCCTCATGTGCTGCATGTAATAGTTTCTTTTTGAGACTAGAGGTCCTAGTCAAGAAGACTCTGTCATAATAATAGATGACCATATCATCCACCGTGTACCTGTCATCTCCATCCGGGTCATCCAAAATCATGCATGCACCTAGATCCTGGGAGTACTCTACCAAAAGCTGAGACCTCCAACACGGATCAATCCTCCTCATAGACAGCGCTGGTGATCTGCAATGTGTTGCTCCCCTCATGTTGCTGCCTGCTACTTTGACATCACCCATGCCAAAGTCATCCTCCAAAATGCTGCCATGCCCATCCTTCAACTGCTCATGCTCAAATAATGATGGTGTCCTTTGGAAGTTGGCCTCCCGTGAGACGCTGTCATCCAAAAGGAATCTCCCAAGCTGGGTCAAAGTAAGCATGAGTGGCTTCCATCCACTCCTATGTATGGAAGAGTCCTCCCTCAAAGGAAGTATCCTCTTCCCCATCAAATATGTGGAGTAGTCATCCTGCATCATGAAGATGCAATCCTCCATCCCTGCAGCAGACTCTGTCAGCGCAGTGTAACTGATGAGAGTGGGTGATACTGAAAATGAGAGAGTGTCTCCCTCCTCCTTGGGTTTATCCCAAACTCTCTGCACTATGTTGGACTCCTCCAATGTCTTCACCTCTCCGGAATCCAAGAGTGGTGAACTAAGTGACAAGATGCCCCTCATCAATGCTAGATTAGGTGGCCTTCCAGGTGGAATGCCTCCATATAGTGAGACATCAAGCTCGGAAGTGGACTGTATGTATGAGTGGACTGATTTGTCCCTCTCTTCACTGCGCTGTACAGTCTCTCTCCCTTGTGCAAAGACTTTCCGGAATAGATAAGGGTGTATCAACCCTTGCTGCTGATCCTTCGCTTCTTCCTCCATCTCACAATCCCCAAAAACTGCTGCAAATGGCTCCGTAATTGTTCTTTGGTTCCCACATGTTAAAATACTTGGAATCCCTTGCATAGAAACAAGGACTCCTCCCATGGAAGCTATGGCTCCCTTCTCATCTCCATGTGGTGATGGATCTTCCTCCAATGATACAGCGTTGTGGGTCCTTATATGCACATTCTCTTCACCAATATGTGAGTATGCCTTTCCTTCAATGAGAGACCATGAATTTCGGTCTTCCTTTGAAAGAGGGATCTCCATGTTATCACAAATGGAAGAGTGCCCTTCATACAATGGGGGTCTTGCCTCTAGCAAGTCATCATTCTAGTTTTCTTCCCCTCTAGAAATGTGGAGTGGAGTTTGTTTCATGTTTCCTCCCAATGCATGCAAAGTGTTTGAAGTTATGATACTTGATGATTCACATGGACTCCCATCAAATTTCTTCACCAAACCCTTAGTGAACTCATCATATGTTTTTACATTTACATGACAATATGAAACAGAATTTTCAAACCAACTATCATGAGCCATACCTTTGAGTTGCAGTGTTGCTGCTCCAACGGCCTCATCTCCTTCCTCTATCCTCCTGGTAGTGCAAGGGAGCAATGGACTGCGTTGTGGATCTGCATGTGTGGTTGAATGTTCACACCCATCATAATAATAGCTAGGGCTTGCTCCATCCACAAACCCTCTCAGAAAACCTTTCCAGTTTTCCCTTTCTATCTCCTCAAGATCTTCAATGATACCCTCCATGGTCTAGAAAAGAAGAAGGGAAACCTCCTCTTCCGTCATTCCTCTTTTTCTGTACATCTCCTCTTCTAAATGAAGAGCTTCTCCTTCTACTGGCATATTATCTTAGGCTGCACAGAAGCACTGTAAAGCTTCCCCTTTTAGGAATATCAAAATTCTAGTCCAGAGATTGACTGCAGGGGCATTTACTGGATATGTCACCTTTGAAAAAAAAAGAGATCCGGAGATTTACTTGGCCATCTATAGACTCTTGTTTATAGCACTTTAAATATTCCTCCTTTAGGGAGTCAACACTTTCTTGAAGCCACGAAGTGACAAAGATCATGCTCTAATACCACTATAATGTTGCTTTTTCAAAAATTTCTGCTATTTTGGTCCTCCAAGGACTGTATAAGAAAGCGTGTGAAATGAAGATTAAAGAGTTCGATCCCCCTTTTTGAATCACAAAAAACTTCTCTTCCAGAATTTGAGCCCAAAGAAATTACTCCTAGTTGGGACAATCCAAATCTCCCCAAACTAGATCCCGTAAAGAATGCTCAAAGAGAGAGCTTACATCAATACATGAACACAATCATTAAACTCTGCAAATATGAATGCAACATAAGATGAAATATATTACAGCCATCATGTAAATTAATGTATCAGCAACAATATACAGAAATATCATGAGGAATAAACCCCTCATGCAATGGGAATCATCCTCCAAATATTAACACATGAAATACAAGAGATGCGGCAACTGCATAAAATGTCAGAAAGTAGTGACAACACTGTCTCTAGGAGTGTATCTTCTGCTATAGATGTGCATACATGAAATACGACTAAAATATACAAGAAATACCCAATAATAGAATAATGGGATCCAATACAAGATTTCTAGCCAATCTAGGAGAGATTGCTAGAAATGCCGGAAAATGTACAATGTGACAAATAACTTGTCACTGCAACTGAAAAATAATAATAATGAGGCTATGGCAGATCTAAAATACTCATGCCCTCCTCTGATAATGTTCTCAAGAAAATGGATAATCCCTCTTACTCAAAAACACTCCTCCTGTTAAGCTCTGATGACCCTCCCAGCAATTGCCTGCATAAAATAACGCAGTTTCTGCCCAAGACTGCGCTGTGAGAGATGGTGAGTGATTGGCCTGGTGCAAAATATCTAAAATTAATCCCAGGAGTCTCCTCTTGTGCTCCTCCAAATAATATGCAAGATCTCCGACAAATAACAAGCCAAGAATGACTTTGAGAGTTCCTCTGTTGCTGCTCCCAGCAACACAACATTTTTTGCACAAAAAAATAACGTTGTAGCTGAAGGTATAGGCTTGGAAAAATTCCAAAATGAGAAAATAATTCTCAAACCCTCTCCTTCCTTGAGGATGAGGTAGGGATTCCCGACTGGGAACACCCTTGGGTTCAAGAACACTACAACCCTGCTAAATACCCTGGGGATGCAAGTCTCTGTAGACCCTACGAAAATGATAAGCTAATGCATAATGAAAATGGGCTGCCATATCCTATTTATAAATCAAATGAACTCTTCTCACCATGGGTCCCATTCAGACTTGCCTCTAGCTCATGAAAGTGGAGCCTCCACTAAAACTGCGTTGTCTAAGAAGGTTAAATGCATCTAGACAATTTTAGTTGACTTGGTCAAAATGACTAGATCAAGCATGATCCAATCTTGTTCACCGTGTGGTGCTCAATTAAATGCCCCATTATTCCTCTCTCCTTTCCCACAATGAGTGTTATTTCTCCATATAAAGTGGTTAAGGTGTCTCCTTACCCATTTCATTCAACAAAATGAAAATATGAAAAGCATAATGTTCCTTTTCATGCACTTATCCTAGCCTCTCATTACATGCATGAATCTCTTCTTCGGGAGGAGATGGAAGCCCATTTTCATTATGCATTAGCTTATTATTTTCATAAGGTCTGCAAAGACTTGCATCCCCGTGCTATTTAGCAGGGTTGTAGTGTTCTTGAACCCAAGGGTGTTCCTGGTCGGGAATCCCTACCTCATCCTCAAGGAAGGAGAGGGTTTGAGCTACATTTCCTCATTCCAGCATTTGGCCAAGCTTATCCCGAAACACAACGTTTTCTGCCCAACAAAATAATGTTGTAGATGAAGGGATAAGCTTGGCCAAATGCTAGAATGAGGAAGTGAAGCTCAAAACCTCTCCTTCCTTGAGGATGAGGAAGGGATTCCCGACTAGGAACACCCTTTAAAAATTTTCTTCACTGCTAAGCGACTCGGATATGCAAGTCTCACCAATCCCTAAATAATAAACCAATGCATAATAAATGGAGACATATATAATAATCAGTGTGATGGGTCCCACTTGCCTCTAGCTCATGCAAGTGGAGCCTCCCACTAAAGCATCCCGGCGAGGTTCAATGTATCTGGAAACCGAGTTTTGATTGACTTGGTTAAAATGACTAGATCAAGCATGATCCAATCCACATTCACACCATGTGTGAATCTCAATTAATTTACTTTATTATTCCTCCTTTCACACCAAATCTTGTTATTTCTCCATCAAAGGGTTAGGTGTCTCCTTACCCATTTTTATTAAACAAAATGAAAATATGCAAAATATAATGTTACTTTTTTAGCTTGAGGATAAAAATTGGGAACATTACCGGTCCTCCCTCCACATGTTGCTTGTCCTCGAGCAATTGCATAGTGAGACAAAAGAATTTCCCTTCTCCTCTTGTGGCCCCCTCTCATCAGCAATCCTCTGCTAACAAGGGATATGGTGCAATAAATACGTCCTCAATGATTTCTCCCAAGTATGCAAACCCGAAATGGTGCTGGCATGGAAAGATAGAAAGTGTAGGTGGAAAATTCTTGTTGTCCTATGGCCTCCTCAAGGTAGGAGTGATGTCATGCATGGGAAAAATGTATCCCCAATGATCCTCTCATCCATGCTATCATCCAAATAGAAATCTCAACCCCTGGTATATGAAATATGTTGAAAATTTGAATGGAGAGTTGGGATTTTGATTCACAAGGTGTTTCTTTCTCCATTTGTGGTACACATGGGGCTTCCTTTGTCCTTGGGTTGAAATGGTATGGCCTCCAACAATAGCTGACTTCCCCATTAATAAAATCAGCCATGAAGTGCCCCCTCAAGTTCTCCAGAGTGGTTTTCCCACAAGAGAAAAGTGTCAATGTGGCAATAATGGTTTTCCCATGGTGTCTCACCTTGCAATATAAAGCATGTACAATGGGGAGAGTTATGCTCCCAATGGGCTGTCCCAAAATATACAAAACTCTCACAATAGTGCTCCTTGTGAATGTATGAACATCAACAATAGAAGAAGGCAGCATGAAATGAAAACAAAGCTACCATTAGAAAACTAGAGAGTGGAGTCACTACTCCACTCATAGGACCAATGCAATGTACCTCTTACACATCGAAACTAAAATAACAAGTGCTTTTCTAGCCAATTTTTGCTGCCACAAACATCTCATAAGATGGAGACGTGTAAGTATAATTTGGTGCCAATGGTGCACACCAAGAGAAGTATGTGGCTTCCCCCACAAACCATCATGAAAATAGCCACTCCCATTACTCCAATGGGCCACAAGTACATCATAATAGATATGGAGCATAAGGAGGTGTGATCATCCTTAGATCTCAAGTTGTTTCAAATAAAGTAAAGAAGGTAAATCAAAAATGAGTGTATACCTCCTTTTTCATGTACTCAGTCCTTGATTGAAATGGCTCATCAGTTTGCTCTCCCTCACCTCGATGAGTAGGGAAATGGTTGTGCCAACCTCTCCAAAATCATACGGGCTATGATTCTATCCATATTCGGATGTATATCATGTTGAATCCCCTCCCAAATGAACTCCTCTAGCACAACAAAATATGCATCAGTGCATAGCTAGGAAGTCCTCATGTGCTTTGCATATAATAGTCCCTCCTTGAGAATAGAAGCCCTAGTCGAGACTACTATTGATAATAATAGACAGCCACATCGGCCACCATGTACTGTCATCTCCATCCGGGTCATCAATATCATGCATGCACCTAGATCACAGGGAGTACTCTGCAAGCAAGACCTCCAACACGAATCAATCCTCCTCATAGACAACGCTGGTGATTTAGCATGTTATCCTCCCCTCATGTTGCTCCTACTAAGTTGACATCCCCCATTCCAAATTCATCATCAAAAATGCTACCATTCCCATCATGTAGCTTCTCATGCAAATAATGATGATGTCCTTCGGAGATTGGCCTCCCATGAGAAGGCCTGGAAATCATCAGAGAATCTCCCAAAATGCAGGTCAAAGTAAGCATGAGTGGCCTCCATCCAATCCTATGTATGAAGTAGTCACTCCTCAAAGGGAAGTATCCTCTCTTCCTCTCCAAAACTATGGAGCGGTCAACTGCATCACGAAGATGCAATCCTCCATCCACGCAACAAACTATGTCGGCACGGTATAGCTGAGGTAGGAGAGTGGGTGATGCGAAAATGAGGTGTCTCCCTCCTCCTTGGGTTTATCCCAAACTCTGCGTGTCTTTGGAATCCTCTAATTTTTTTACCTCTCCAAGGAATCAGAGTGGTGAGCGGAATGACAAGATGTCTCATCAACTCTAGATCGAGGTGGTCTCCCGGAGTGGAATGCCTCCATATAGTAAGACATCAAGATCGAAGTGGTGCATGTATAAGATGACCCCGTTTTGTCCCTCTCTCCAGCACGTATAGTCTCCTTCTCTTGTGCAAGAATCTCCCGAGAATAGATAAGGGTGTATACGCCCTTGATGCGATCCTTCTCTTCCTCCTCCATCGCACAATCCCCAAAAAGCTGCTTTTTCTGTCAGCTCTGGAATTGTGCTTTGGTTCCCACATGTTGAATTTCTTGGAATCCCTTGCATAGAAACAAGGACTCCTCCATGGAAGCAATGGCTTCCTACTCACCTCCATGTGGTGATGATTCTACCTTCAATGATACAACGTTGTAGGTTCTTCATGCTCAACCTCCTCATCAATAAATGATATTACCTCATCATCAAGGAGTGACCCTAGATCTTAGTCATCTCTTGGAAGGAAGTACCTCCATGAATTCACAAATGGAAGACTACCCTTCATAAAATGGAAGTCTTGCCTCTATCAAGTCATCATACATATTTTCATCCTTAGTAAGGAAGAGTTTTCTTGGTTTCCTTTAGTGCATGCAAAGTGTTTGAAGTTATGATACATGATGATTCCACGGGGACTCCATCAAATGTCTTCTGCAAGCCCTTAGTGAATTCATCATATGTTTTACGGTTGCATGACAATGCAAAATAGAATTTTCAAACCAACAATCATGAGCCATACCTTTGAGTTGCGGCGCTCCTCCTCCAATGGCTTCATCTCCTCCCTCCATCCTCCTAGAAGTGCAAGTGGGAAATGGGCTTGCGCTATGGATGCACGCATGTGTATTTGAATGCTCACACCCATCGTAATAATAGCTAGGGCTTCTTGCATCCACAAACCCTCTCAGAAAATCTTTCCAATTTTCCCTTTCTATCTCTTCAAGATCTTCAATGATACCTTCATGGTACGGAAAAGAAGAAGGGAAACCTCCTCTTAAATCATTCCTCTTTTTCTATTTTCTCTGTACATCTCCTCTTCTCAATGATGAGCTTCTCCTTCTAATGGCATTTTATCTTGTTACACTGCAAGCTTGTAAAGTTCCCTTCTTAGGAATATCAAAATTCTATTCCGAGAGATTGATTGGGGCATTTCTTGGATATGTCACCTTTGGAAAAAGGATGAGATCCGGAGGCTACCTGGACATCTTAGGACTCTGTCTATGAAATGAAATATTCCTCCTTCGAAATTGACACTTCGGCTTGAAGGCCTGGTGAGCCAAAGATCATGCTCAGATACCCTTTTGTAATATTCCTTTTTCGTGAATTTCTCCAATATGGTCCTCAAGGGTATTTGTATAATGAAGGCGAGTGTAAAGTAAATTTCGAAAGGGGCTTGTATCCCTTTTTAACTCACTAAAAACTTCTCTTCCGGAATTTGAACCCAAATAAATGACTCTAGTTGGGTTATTGAGATCTCCCCAAACTAGATCCGAGTAAAGAATGCTCGAAACACGGCAATACATGAACACAACCATTAAAATCTACAAATTTGAATCGCATACGATGAAATATACTACGACCATCATTTTCATTAATATATCAGCTACAATATATATAGAAATATCTTGAGGGACAAGCCACTCAAGCTATGAGAACCATTCTCTGATAATGATCAAGCAATGAAATACATGAGTTAATTTACATATTTACAAAATTTCGGAGAGCGGTGAAAACGTTGTCTATACTATCGCAATTCTTGAAATAGATACATATACATTAAATATGACTGAAATATATAAAGAAATGCCCAAGGATAGAAGAATGGGCTCCAATACAAGATTTCTAGCCAATCTAGGAGAGATTGCTAGAAATGCCGAAAAATAATACAATGTGACAAATAATTTGTCACTACAGAAACTGAACAAAATGTGAATGAGGCTATGGAAGATCTGAAATACTCTTTCCTTCCTTTGATAATTTTTTGAAGAAAGGGCTGATCCCTTTCACTAAAACACTCCTAACGATAAGCCTAGGATGACCGTCCCGGCAAGCACTTTGCATAAAATATCGTAGTTTCTACCCGAGCTGCTTATTTGTGAGAGATGGTGAGTGATTGGACTGGTGCCAAATATATGAAATGATGCCCAGGAGTCTCCTCTGCTGCTCTTCCAAATAATGTGCAAGAACTCCTTTGAAGAACAAGCCAAAGATTGACTCTATGAGTTCCTCTGTTGCTGCTCCCAACAACACAACGTTCTTTCAATAGCTAAGAGTTTGCCTCGGTTCTCCTTTTGAACAAATGAAGGATTCCTTGCCATGGTCCTTACACCTTAGGGTTTCCTCCCCCAATTTATCTTTCCCTCATGCAAACTGCACTACCCCACCAAGTGATCCTTATCTCTCATAACTGCCCAGTTGACTTGGCTTCCTTTAGATTTATCCATCTGCAATTTATCTCATTTCACACATGGGGTGTGAAATCCAATTATTTCTTAATCCCTTTCACATTGTAAGGGATTTTTATTCAGGTTTTATTATCAATGGGTTTTATTACCCATTTATTCTCCTCCTAGTGCAAAACAAAATTTTTTAATATTCCATGAAATTTTGGAATATTACAGTCCTCCCCTCCCAAATGTTGCTTGTCCTCAAGCAACTGCAAGGATAGAATTGTAGGATGTCCTCATCCTCCAAATGTAGCATCTACTTATGATGAACTCCTCATGAAGAATGAGATGTTGTATCAACAAGAGTCTCCATACTGCTCCTCCCAAGCATGTAAACAAGCCAGAGTGGCTATCATCATGAACATGGAATGTACTCAAGAAGGCACAAGGTGCTGTCCAAAGGTTCCCTTGAGGCATTGTGTCAATATCTATTGGGAAAATATTCCCCTCATGTGGATCCTCCACCCCCAAGCAATCATCCATAAGAATATATTCACCTCTAGATAAGGCAACTGCTGAAAATCCTCTTCCACCTTGAGCTCCGGCAAAAAAGGTGGGCTGAAAATCTGCAAGTTGTAAGCATCATAGCCTACCCCACATTTTTCACCTCTCCACTTATGACAAATGTAGAGTGAAGGCTGATCTTGGGCTACAACAATGTGGCTTTCCAATGTCAAGATGAAGTCTAGGTCTCCAAAGGTCCTTCCTCCTACATTGTGAATCAAGCTGGCCCAATGCCTCTCATATGTGATGGATAGGAGGTCATCCTCATATGGCACCCTATCAATCATGTGGCTCACCTCAAGGAAGGACAAATGTTGAACTATGGTGGCCACATCATCTCCCATGCTCCCATTAGAGCATGTCGTGCAAAAAGTATGGGGATCTTCTCCCCCAACATCAGTGAGAGGCATACCCCAACTCATATGGCTCACCTCATGAAGAAGCAACTGTTTTAGTATGGAAGCCATATCATATCTCATGCTCCCTTTAGAGCATGCACTAAAAAAAGTATGGGGATTCTTTCCCCCACAAGACACACTCATACAATGTGTCTCTCTCCCACATATGCTCCTCATAAAAATGGAAATATCAACAACATAAGGAGCAAGAATAAAAATCATGTTGGCTGCCATATGTAGCAAATGTGAAGGGCAGTGATCCCTCATATGCAACCAACGCAGTTTGGATCTCAACTGCAATAGAGATTGATGAAAGGTGTGGTCCTCCAACCACTTTCTTGTTTCTCCAATCTCCTCATAAGTTTGGAGGAAGTGGATGATGGATGGGGCAATGTAAGTATGTCCTCCAAAACGGAACTTCTCCCCAAGTTCTCCTAGGGAGTGGTCATCATCATTTCTCATGGCATCAAGTAGACCATGCAGCCTCAAAGTAAGAATGCTCCTCCTTTGAGCAACATCTTGCATATATATGGTTAAGGAATCAATATGTAAATCAGCAAGTAAACAAACAATGTCCTTACCATAGCTTTTGCTCATGCAAAAGGAGCAACTCATAGATGAGTCTCCTTCCATCCTCAAGGAGAAAGGAGGTGACCGAGTTAACTCTTCCAAAGAGTTAGGTGCATAGATAGCTCCCATGCCAAATGTATAAGTGGGAAGGCTGCTACCATTCCCTTGCTTCTCCTGCCACAGCACATAAATTGAAATGAGAGTGGGTGTGGATGATGTTGAGAGACTGCTTCTCTCCTCCTTGAGTCTACCCCAGACTCTCAGCGCTGTATCAAGACCTCCCAAGGTCTCCACTCTTCTGAAATCAATGGAAGATGCCTCAATAGGTGAAACATCCATCTACTTTTGCTGATCTAGAGGTCTCCTTGGTGAAATGTCTCTTTTCCATGAGACATCCTCAACAAGAGATGACTGAATATGAGAATGGAGAAAACCCTCCATGCTTCCACTGTGCAATCCAATCACCTTCCTAGGTGCATCAACCTTCTGCAACAGACACGACAGGAATGAGATTGGCTCTCTTCCCTACCTTTACTTTGTGTCTCCATGGTTCTACACCTTCTCATCAATGGCACATGTAGATCATGAATTGTGCCTTGATCTCCATACATGAGATATTGGGGATTTTCTTGCCATGCCACAAGAATCCCTCTTGTTGGAGAAAAAGCTCCTTCTTCCTCTGCATGAGGAACTAGATCAGATCTAGATCCAACAACGCTGTTGCCATTTATCTCTGCAATAAAATGGGGCAACCTCCCAATGGAATGATCCACCTTTGAAGAAGAGATATCTCTGTTCTTTTGTTCAAAGGTGTGGGAAGGTGGTCTTGCCTCTAGCAAGGCATGATGCAAGTTTTCAGCCCTTCCCATGTGTTTCTGGAATGGATCTACGTTTTTATGCAGAGCTTTCATTTGAGTTCTCTGGTTTGAATTCACCATATGTTTTTCATGAACTGTCTTATCAAACCTCCTCACTAACGCTTTAGTGAAACCTATGTATGATGAAGTTTTTATACTTTTGCAAAAGAGAAACTCAAATTTCAACCAAGAATATGCCTTACCTCCAAAATGTAAGGCTGCAATTCTAGTGGCTTATTCTTTAGTAATTTGGTGTAGCTGCAGGAAGGTGTTCAACTCTTTCAACCATTCTTTTGCTAAACATGTAGGTGACCCTTCAAAGGTTGATAGAGTGAATCTATCACTCTGCATTCTGCTCTTCACCTTGGCCTTGCAATGCTCTAAAAAATAGAACTGATTTCTGAGTTTCAGGGCTTGAGACTCATCCTTTTTCAATAATTCACTAAGAGTTTCCCTCTTAGTCACTTCTTCTTCTCCTTCTATCTGTCTCAGGGCAGATCTGAGCTTAAGAATGCGCTGTACATCACAGTGTGTGGCTGCATGCTCACACTCACTGTGTGAAGATATAGAGTTTTATTGAGGTTCAAATCCTTTTAGATATTCTTCAGACATCTCCCTTCTGATTTGCTTGAGACCTTCATGAATTCTATGAATGGATTTAGGAAGAAGCTTTGTAAGCTTATCTTCCTTATTTCATGCAAAAGTTGGAGTCTTCATCCTACTTCTATTTCTGTCTTCTTGATTAGAATAGGAAGTGCAGGGTAATTCCTCTTTTGTTTTCTCATCCTCATTGGGAAGGTTCTTCATGGATCAGCCAGGATGAGTAATATCATCCTCTCCATCATTCTATTCTCTTGTTATTATATTCTCACTTTCTCTGAAAATTTGATCCTCATAAATTTGTGCCAGTCATGTGTCGAGCATATTGCTGAAGATTACACTCTCGATCCATGATTATGAACCCCTCTACACCCAAGTGATCACTAGAAATAACGCAATATAGGGAAGAGAGCGCATTGTGAATGAGATTAAACATATGGCCCAATGCCAAAATCTGTCGCTGCGGGATCTTCCTCACTAATCTCCCAGAGAAATAATGAGCTCCTCCTCTGCAAAACTAGCTCTGGAAGTGGGTGATAATGATTCCTCACTGCAACCCCCAGCAACTCAGTGTTTCTGCCAAGCTGGAAAACGCTATAGATGAAGATGGTTACCTTGGCCTCAAGCCTGGATGTGAGGAGAATGAAGAATAGGTCCTCCAAAGCTTCCCAATGAAGGAGAGGAAACTTCTAAACGGAAATCTCCCTTGTGCTAAGCAGCACAAGCTATCCCAGTTGCACAACTGGAGAGTGCAGAGCAAATTTGAATTCTTCAACATAATGAGCAATGGCTCTCATTCCATTTTTTATGCTAAGAGGAGGCTTCCTTGTCATGGAACCCACCCATTAGGGTTTCTCTCATCCAATAATATTCCTCCTATGAAAACTGCACTATCCCACTAGGTGACTCACTCCCTCCATGCAGCGTTGTTTGACTTGGTCAAACTGGACCTAGTCTTCTTGTATTTTCCCCTTTTCACACTAGGAGATGATAAATAAGCCACTTAAGTGACCCCTTTGCACATTTGGAGTGTTTATTATGCTTCTTCATGGGCCCCCTTACCCATTTTATTCTATTTATAAAAAGGAAAGCAAAATTAATGTTCCAATTAACTTAATGAAAATTTTGGAACATTACAGTCCTCCCCTCCCAAAGATTGCTTGTCCTCAAGCAAGTGCAAGGGTGGAATTATTATTCTCCTCCTCTCATGCAGAACCCATGTATGATGGTCGCCTCGAAGAAATAGGATGCTATCATATCAATAAAGCTCCCACAATGCCTCTCCTCAGCATGTAAATTAGCTATCAAGCTATCATCATGAGAAAGTGAGGTGCCCAAGAGAGTGGAAAATTGTTGTCTCGAGGTCCTCCCAAGGTATGGAGTCTGAAATATGTTTGGAGACATCCTCCCCATGTGTATCCTCCATCCCCAAGCAATCAACCACACAAAATGAGTCACCTTCCAACTAGGAAACTCCAGGAAATCATCCTCCACCTTGAGTCCATGTAGAATAGGTGGGTTTAAAATCTGATCATGGTAAGCTTCATAGCCTACCCCACACTGTCCTCTTCTCCACTTATGATAAGTGTGGAGTGAAAGCTGAATTTGGGCTGCAATAGTGTTACCCTCCAGTGGAAATATGAATTTTAGATCTCCAAGGATCTCTCCTTCAGCGTTGTACATCAAGCTGGACCAAATCATCTCATATGTGATGAGTTGGAAGTCATAATCATATGGTATCCAACCAATCATATGGTTCACCTCATGGAGAAACAAGAATTTTTTTATGCTGACCATATCCTCTTCCATACTCCTCTTAGAGCATACCTTGTCAAAATTATGGAATTCTTCTCCCCCATATATGATCTTCCATCCTTTGATACCACCATTTGTAATGTTCCTTTTTCAGGATTGCTCATGAATCATGCATGAAAAATGCATTTCTAGCAACATATGCAATTAAATAGTGAAATGGAATCTTTGATACCATATATTAATGAATAATAAACCTAAAACCAAGAAATGAGCTGAAACAAAGCAAACTAGGTGGGTTAAACAGATCTCCCACACCTAGGATTGCCAAAAAGTGCTAAAACCCCAAAACTGCATTTTACTGGAGTTGCTGCTTAATGGAATGTGCAGTATAAGAGAGGGTTTACACACATAAATGAAGGAAATAATTAGATCTACTCATATATTGATTAAAATTCCGAAGAACAAAAGATATAATCTCCTTATACAAGATACAAAAGAAATCGACAAGGGTTTCTTGTCCAAACACTCTATATACAAATGTGATATTTAGAAAATTACTAAAACATCACTGTAACATTGAAGAAAATGAGTGTAAAAGGCTGAAATATGTATGATATGATGTATATCCCTCAAGGGCTTCCTCCTATGAAAGGATGAACCTCTCAAGTGAACTCCTCCATGTTGGAAATATGCATCGAAGTGCATAGAAGAGAAATCCTCATGTGTTTTGCATGTACTTTGACTTCTCCTTGAACCGAAGATCGTCAAGAAGATCTGCCATAGAAACTGACCACATCATCCAATATGTATCTCTCATCTCCATCAGTCATCAGAATCATGCATGCACGAAGATCCTTGGAGTACTCTACCAAAAGCTGAGACCTTGATAAGGATCAATCCTCCTCAAAGACGGCGCCGGTGATTTATGTAAGCTCTCCTCATGATATTTTCTATTGCTGACATCCCCCATGCCAAATTTCTTCTCAAAACTCTTCACCTCTCCAAAATCCAAGAGTGGTGAACCCAAATACAAGCCATCTCTCATCAACTGAAGATCAGGTGGCCTCCCAGGTGGAATACCTCCATGAAGTGAGACATCAATGTCAAAAGTAGGCTGCATATGTGATTGGGCAACCTTGCCTTGCCCTCATAGACTTTGTCAGTCTTCCTCTTCCTTGCATTGTATACGAGAATAGATAAGGGTTTTCTCCTCATCAAGCGGAAAATTTCTGCTCTTCCTCCTTCCTTCTCCTTCAGTACCCGTCTTGCCACCAATCTATCTTGCTCCTTTAATTGTGCTTGGACCTCTATGTATGAGATCCTGGGGAACTTCTTGCAAAGATACAAGAGTCCATCCTGTGGGAGAACATGCTCCTCCCTCCTCTGCATGAGGCACTGGATGTGCTCTAGATGTGACAGCACTGATTCCCTCTTCTCCATCAATGTGTGTAGGAAACATCTCAATAATTGGATCCCTTTGTGAAAAAGTGATCCCCCTGCCCTCTTGTTCAAGAATATGAACTAGAAGTTTTTCTTCCAGAAATGTGTAATGCAAGACATAAGCTCATCTCATGGTTTTATGAAATGGAGTTTCATCCATCACATGCAAGGGTTTTTTTTTCTCAAGTTTTTCTTGCTCATGTGTCTTAAGAAGTTTTTCACCAAACCTCTCCACCAATGTTTTTATGAATCTTTCATAAGAGAATTTTTTGGAATTCTTTAAGGAATAAGATTCAAAAATCCACCATGCATTAGCCTTACCTCTAAAATGCAGCGCTGTAACCCTGATAGCTTCATCTCTGGAAATATGGTGCAGCTGCAAATAGGAGTTTAGCTCCTTCACCCAAGCTCCAACTGAACATGTAGGTGATCCGACAAAAGTAGATAGAAGAAATCTATCTACATCTTGCTACTAGCTCTTTTCCATCTAGATCTTGCAAAATTCTTGGAAATCAGTATGATCTTTAAACCTCTCAGTTTGAGATTCATACTCCCGCAACAAATCACTAAGAGTCATTCTCTTAGGCATTATTCCTCCTCCCATCCATCTCAGGATAGCTTTGGGCATGTGACTGTGTTGTGCATCATGGAGTGTAGCTGCATGCTCACACTCACCATGTAAAAATCTGGATTCAACTCTAGAATCAACCTCCTCTGGAAATTTCATCTCCAATATCATTTTCTTCAGCTCTCCTTGAAAGCTCTTCATAGATTTTGGAAGAAGCTTTGTAAGCTCGTCTTCCTTTATTCCTGCATAAATTGAAGCTTTCTGGATTTTTTCCATCTCTCCTTCTTCTGATAGCTAGATTGTACAGGTTGAGCCAAGAGATCATGCTCCGATACCACTGTAATAGTCCTTTTTCAGGATTGCTCATAAATCAAGTATCAAAAACGCATTTCCAGTAACAAATGCAATAAAATAGTAAAATTTACTCTTGGATATCATAAATTAGTCAATATAAATTCCAAATCCAATAATAGAGCTGAAACAAATCAAACTAGGTGGGCTAAATAGATCTCCCAAACCTAGGATGACCAAAAAGTGCAAAAACCCCAAGACTGCAAAATGCCGGAGCAGCTGCTCATGGGACTGCACAGTCTAAGAGAGGGTTTACACATAAAATGATAGGATAATCATATATCTACTCATATATTTATAATTAATGCTGAATTATAAAGATCTAATCTCGTATACAAAATACAAGATAACCCGACAAGGGTTTCTTGTCAAACACTCTATGTATAAAATGTGATATTCAGAAAATGACTGAATAATCACTACAAAAATGAAGTACATGAGTGTATAAGTCTTAAATATGTCTGATATTATGTAGGACCCTCAAGGGCTTCCTCCCATGAAAGGATGAACCTCTCAATCACAAGGAAACACTACAACGGAGCCACCAAACCATGCAATGAACACTGCCTCCAAAATAACGCACTCCCTAGAAGAAACAATGCTGGGAGGGTATGAGAAATGTGTGTTCTAATACCACATATCTGAAATAAGCTCTATATCTCTCCAAACATATCTCTCAAGTGAAGGAAACCTTCCTCCAATTGGAAACTAGTTCAGAAGCCGAGATTTCAATCCCTTCCACTGCTGCACCCAGCAACGCTGCACAATCTCCAGAAAAGCTGTGATGATGTAGATGAATGAAGCTTGGCCTGAAAACCTGATGTGGAAAGATGAATAAAAACTCTCCCAATTAGCTACTCAAAGGAAAGAGGTGGGATTCCCGCCCGGGAACACCCAGTGCTAAACAACACTGCAACTTTGCTAAGCAGCAAAGTAACAACAATTCTTGGCAGCCAAGAATAATAATCTACAACATGATGAATAATGCTGCCATCCTCTTCCTTATATAAGAAATGAGTTTTCTTGCCCTTAGCCCCACTCACTTAGGTTACTTCTAACCCAAGTTACATTTACCTCCAAAATTGCGTTATCCATCCTAGGATTCCTCCTCCACTAAAACTGCGTTGTTGACTTGGTCAAAGTAGCTTCATTTTATCTTTGTTCACACATGGAGGTGTCTTATTGAGCTAGAAAGAGTGTCTCCTTTCACACTTGGAGTGTTTTTATCCTCCTTAGGAGACTTATGGGCTTTTCTACCCATTTATTTACCGGTTATAGCTGCTGCCAACTCTAATGTTCCATTTAGCTTGGAAGCTAAAATTTTGGGAACATTACAGTCCTTCCCTCCAAAATATTTTCTTGTTCTCAAGAAAATGCATAAGGAGAGAAAAATATCTCCCCTCCTCCTCATGTGGCCTCCCATCAATAGCCTCCATCACTGCATCAAGATAATCTGCAAATAAACTGACATCCAATGCTCCCTCCCAAGTGTGAAAAACCAAAGTGTCTGCATCAATCAAAGGTGGAAAGTGTGAATGGAAGCATGCTAGCTGTCTCATAGCCTCCAAAAAGTAGGAGTGATGATAAACATGGTGAATGAGTGCCTCCCTCATCCATGCAATCATCCAAATGAAGTGAGTCACCCTCCAACATGGTAACTCCTGAAAAGTCTCTTCCACCTTGTGCTCCTGACATGTAGGTGGGCTGAATAAGTGAACATGATAGGCAATAGGGCCTATCCCATGCTGTCCTCTTCTCTAGTTATGATAAGTGTAGAAGATATTCTGATATTGGGCTGCAACATGATTTCCCTCCAATGGAAAGAAAAAGATTGAGCCTCCAAAGACTCTTCCTCCAAATTCATGAGTCATGCCAACCCAAACCATTCCATTCAAGATGAATGGCACATCATCACCACATGGCATCCAAAGCAGAAAATGGCTGAAGGTTGTGTGCAAGTTTGGATGATACATATGGTCTCTCTGGTGGATACAGCGCAATTCTCCCAACTGCTTCTTGAGAATGTCATATGGCAAGTGTTCCTTCAACAAGTTACAAGCTGGATATGTATGCTCTCCCAACATGGGGAAGTAAGCATAAATGTATATCAGCTATACATATATAAAATAACAATACACTTGCCCAATTTCATGTATATATGGGCTACTATCATCATAAACATTGGCCCTAAAGTGACCATGAAACCCAAAAATAATCTTGCTCTCATATGGAGCAATGCACTGTTTACATATGGTGAGAAAGTACAAATACTCAATAGAGTAATCAATAAGCACATCAATGTATTTCCTACCATACATCATGTGTGAGCTGAAAATGAGTTCCATGTATAAGTTCCCCCATGAGGATCCCCTCATAAAAATTTGCAAGAATAAGGGATACATATACTCCTTGGAACACTCCATCATTAAGAACACTCCCCCATGTGACAACGCTGTAGGCCTTAGTAATAAGGCTCCATGACTCCTCTCTTTGACATTCCATATGCCAAAGTCATCCACCATCATGCTTCTATGTGAGAAGATCTCCTTCCTACATGGAAGTCTCTCATGATCCTTCAATGCTGAAGGGTAGCCTCCTTGCACCATGAATGTGCCTTTCTTCTCTTCAGAATTGTCATGAAAAGTATGGGAAGAATTTTTCCCATACTCTCCAAGTGCAACCATAGCAACAAAAACTTTTGTTGTTGCCTCATCTCTCCCTCATACAAGCTTCCTCAAAAATACAGCAGCAATACATGGAAGTAAGATACAATAAGAACAAGTTGCCAAATGACAACCAAAGAGTGAATCTGGGTCCCTCTCATGGAACTAGCGCAGTTCCTCCTTGGCCTGCATCAAAACAAGACATAACAAGTGCTTTTCTAGCCACTTGTTTGTTGTCATAGTCATCTCATGAGAAGAAAACATGAAGTTACAATATGGTGTCATTGGTGCACACCAAGAGACATATGGCTTCCCCAACAGCTCATCAAAAAGATAGCCAGAATCAATGCTACAAGTAGCTACAAGTACATCATCATATAATACGCAAGAAGAAGCAACTCTTCTTGATACATCATACTACTCAAATAAGGAAAATAATTACAATACAAAATGTGAAATTATACCTCCTCCATCATGTACTTGAGGTCTTGAGCGGAAATGGCTCAAGTAGAAATTCTCCCTTACTCCCGATGAGTAGGAAGGTAGGCATTTGTGTCATCCTCTCTATCACCATACGGGCTATGCATCTCTCCATATGCTGAGCAACATCTTGCTGGTTAGCAAGAATTGCCGAGGGAATTCTTGTTTAGGATTTCCTCTCCTTCTTGAGTAGCTCTTGGAGGATTGCACTCTATTCCCCATATTTAGACATTGAGGTCAAGCACTATCCTTCATCATTAGCGCGGTTTTAGCTGGAAATTGTGCAATGTTGCTGGGTGTTGCTGGGGAGGTTTTCTACAACACCATCCTTGGCTTGTTTTTCAGAGGAGGGAGCTTCCATCCCTTTGGGAGATCAGCAAAGGAGGTTCATGAGCTTATTCCACCATCTTTGGCACCAGGCCAACCACTTGCCATCATATGCAGCGCAATCCCTCTCTTAGACAACGTTATTCTTGGAGAGCATTTGCTGTGCGGGATTAGTAGACATTTGGAGGGTGAGATCTTAGGTGAAGGGATCAGCGTTTCACTTCAGATTTCCATTGGAGGAGGCCATTTCATATTGCAGATCATATTCTGCCATCTCCTCCTATTTTGTTTATGAGTTGCTGCTGCCCAGCAACTCCGACATTATTGTATTTTCCATTTTGTACATGTATTGTAGCCAATCCTTCTAGAGGATTGATGTATTGTATTTTTAGGGGTTGAGATCATGCTCCCCCGCTTTATTTGAGCTTCATATTGCTATATCCTTATATCATTCTATTTTATGCAGCAGTGCCACTATAAACAGCGCAATCATAGCCTAGGGCTTGTTCCATATAGCAATGTTCTTCATGTTTATCATGTATATAATGAGAGGCTTGTATTATCTTGATTGAATCACTGATTCCTCAAGTCATTGCATTCATTTTGCTACTATAACCATATATGTTGGTATGTTTACTTCTTTTCATAAACAGGCTCAGATAAATAATGCAGAGAATCCATTGTATGTTCATACATCATTGCAGCCCCATTCTTTAGGCAATTCCTGTAGGAGGAATATTACAAAATCTATAGACAGAGTCTGTAGAGGGCCAGGTAGCCTCTGGATCTCATTCTTTCTATAAGGTGACATATCCAGTAAATGCTCCTATAGTCAATCTTTGGAATAGAATTTTGATATTCCTGAAAAGGGGATATTACGGTGGGGGGAGATTTATCTTGTTGAATATTTCTCATTGGGTGAAGAGACATAGGATATTTGAAGGCTCTCAAATCATTACACTCCCAGGCATATTGCATGGATAATAGCTAGGGCTTGCTTTATCCACAAACCCTCTCAGAAAACCTTTCCAGTTTTCCCTTTCTATCTCCTCAAGATCTTCAATGATACCCTCCATGGTCCAGAAAAGAAGAAGGGAAACCTCCTCTTCCTTCATTCCTCTTTTTCTGTACATATCCTCTTCTAAATGAGGAGCTTCTCCTTCTAATGGCATATAATTTTGGGCTGCACAGACTAAGCCAAGATTGATGCTTTGATACCACTGTAATATTCCTTTTTCAGGAATTTCTGCAATATGGTCCTCTAGGACGTTGTATAAGGAAGGCAATGTAAAAATAAGCTGAAAGGGGGCTTGGATCCCCTTTTTAACTCACTAATCACTTCTCTTCCAGAAGTTGAGCTCAAAGAAATAATCCTAGAGGGGTTATTCAGATCTCCCCAAACTAGGTCCCTTAAGAAACTACTCAAATAGAGAGCTTACAGCAATACATGAACACAATCATGAAACTCTGCAAATCTGTACACATCAATAAATGGAATATAATGCAGCCATCATTTTTATTAATATATCAGCTACAATATATAGAAATATCTTGAGGGACAAACCACTCAAGCTATGAGAACCAATCTCCAATGATTAAGCAATGAAATACATGAGTTGCTGTAACTGCACAAAATGCCGAAGAGCAGTGACAGGGCTGTATATATTATGGTAGCTACTGTAATAGATATATATACATGAAATATGGCTGAACTATATAAATAAATTCCCAAAATAGAAGGAGGAGCTCCAATACAAGATTTCTAGCCAATCTAGGAGAGATTGCTAGAAATGTCGGAAATTGTACAATGTGACAAATAACTTTGTCACTGCAATTGAATCAAAATAGAAAATGAGGCTATAGAAGATTAATATGATGATGCCCTCCTCCGATGGTGAATCTAAGAAAAATGTTGATTCCTTTACTCAAAAACACTCCTCTTGATAAGCACAAATAGCTCTCCCAGCAACTGCCTGCATAAATAATGCAGTTTCTTCCCTAGAATGCGCTATGAGAGATGGTGCGTGTTTGGCCCAGTGCCAAGGATCTGAAATGAAGCCCGAGAGTCTCCTCTGATACTCCTCCAAAGAATATACATAATCTCCATTGAAGAATAAGCCAAGGAATGACTCTATGAGTTCCTCTGTTGCTGCACCGCGCAACACAACGTTAATCTGCTGCAGAAATAACGCTATACTGAAGGTGGTAGCTTGGCCAAATGCTGGAATGAGGAAATGTAGCTACAATCCTATCCTTCCTTGAGGACGAGGTAGGGATTCCCGACCGGGAACACCCTTGGGTGAAGAACACTACAACCCTACTAAATAGCCCGGGGATGCAAGTCTTTGCAGACCCAACAAAAATAATAAGCCAATGCATAATGAAAATGGGCTGCCATCTCCTCCTTATAAAGCAAATGAACTCCTCTCACCATGGGTCCCATTCACACTTTCCACCTAGCTCAAGCAAGTGGAGCCTCCACTAAAACTGCGTTGTCCAAGTAGGTTCAATGTATCTAGACAGTTTTAGTTGACTTGGTCAAAATGACTAGATCAGGCATGATCCAATCCTATTCACACCATGTGGTGCTCAATCCAGCTGCTTTATTATTCCTCCTTTCACATAAGGAGTTTTATTTCTCCATCAAAATGGGTTAAGGTGTCTCCTTACCCATTTTATTCAACAAAATGAAAATATGAAAACTATAATGTTCCTTTTAGCTTGAGGCTAAAAATTAGGAATTTATGTTTGAATGCTTACGTAGGTTTTGTTTCCAAATTCAACTCATATCTTTTCCATTTCCTTCATCCTAGTTTTTCCAATATTTGTTGCATGAACAAGTAGTTTGCTTGCAAATTCAAGTACCACAACAAAGGAGGACTTCACCAACACCCTTAGCTTCATTTCTCACTCATCATAAACCTTCTTTCCATCAAATCACCCTGAACCCTATTTTTGAGATTGTCACCTTCACACCATTAGCAATCCTAGAAGTGAAATGTGGGCTTCTCAAGAGGTTCTAAGCTTGGAAAATGTGTTGGACACCTTCCATTCATCCAAGTACACCTTAATTCCACCTCCCCTACACTTTTCTTCATCATTTTTGGCCTCAGATTTCCCTTGGATTGTTTCCTGTAGCAATTCAGGACTTTCTTGTAGCACTATAGGAAATCTATAACAGCACCTGTAGCAACACCATTGGGACTCCCATTAAGCTTAGAAACCATCATCCACCTCATATAGACCTACCAAAACCATCAATACACCTTCAGATTTGCATCCATGAGTTCAAAAAATTCATAAGCCACCTTAGCGCCTTCTCCTCCTTGCTGCAAAACAATGCATTTAAGAGCATAATTAGGTCATGATTATATGCATGATTAAAATCATGATAGTTAAAGCATGAAGTAGATATATATATTTTTAGCCATTTGGCCCATAAATGTGTGAGTATATTAGACTTATTTCTACAATTTCAATTCAACCATTTACTTCATGAAGATGCCTAGTTTTCTTCTATTTCTTGCCATAGTTTAACTTGCAGATTTATTTTCTTGTAGAATAGCTAGACATATTTTATTGCTTAAGAATAGTCATTTGATGGTTAATAGAGTAATGATTTTGAGTCACTTTTAGTTCTAGGTATAAATCAAAAGTGTGACAGACTTCACTCAGAAACCCTAGAAATAGCACCCTTCCATAGGACTCAGAAGAGGATGACATGAGTAGAATGCATATCTTGTGTATATAGCACTGTCAACTCCAAGTTTGTACGAACCCCGGGTTGATAATGTAATCTGAAGTATCCCCTAGTAGTTGCAGCATTCTTGGTGCAATACCAGGGCTCACCATGTTTTGGCACCGTTGCCGGGGAGTTGTCTAGTGGATGCCCTAATTCAATTTTAGCATTATTTCTTCTTTAATTTTACATGATGTTTCAAAAATATTGAAAAAATACAAAAAAATATGATTTTCATGCCTCGCAGGAGTAGGGATGCTCAAGGAATATTTTTTACCAAAAACCCCCACATCCCCACATAGCCACCCTTCACTCTTCTTCAGTGACTGCAAGGTTGAACACACCATAGGTTAACCTTTTGAAAATTTTGAACAACCTATTGGAGAAGAAGAAGAACTTATTTCACCAAGAGGACCTTCTTCACCTATTCAAGACATGGATGACACTGAAGCCCAGGGAGTCTTCCCATTAGAGAGAAAGATGGGGAGATTAAGATGACGAACATCAGCCCCTCAACCCTTCGAAATTTCCATGGACTTATATTTGAGGACCCTAACACATTCATGTTTGAATTCAATGTTGTATGTGGCACCTATGACACTACCTAAAATGATCAAAAGCTAAATCTATTCCCATCCACCCTAAAGGATGAAGCCTTGTGTTG
Source organism: Pinus albicaulis (assembly GCA_034641835.2). Lineage (NCBI taxonomy): Eukaryota > Viridiplantae > Streptophyta > Pinopsida > Pinales > Pinaceae > Pinus > Pinus albicaulis. Next base: position 1,205,100,822 of record CM076582.1, on the reverse strand, counting down.
GTTCATGGGTATACCCGAGAACATCATCACTACCTAGGCATAGATGCAAGAGGCATTAAAAAAAAAGTACAAGGACTACTGTGGGTCCAAGATAACTAAAGAGGAAATATTCAGGATGGCTCCAGGGCCTAATGAATCCCTAGAGGACTATGAAGAGAGATTCTAGTTAAATTACAAAAGATCCAACTAAACCCTTGATCCAAGATCACTTAAACTTGTACTTCTCTGAGAGATCAAGGAGGAGGTGATATAAACCCTCAATATGTTATCTGGAGGAGATATCTACCAGTCCCCTTATGAGACAATCAAAAATGTCTTTAGGAACCAGTCTAGGGAAGCTAGGAAGAAAGGCAGAGCTAGCCAATGTATGACCAATACCCCATCCTCTTCCACCTCCATCAAGTATGATATTTGAAATATGTTGGAGGAATTCAAGAGTGAGATGTTTCACACCTTTTCCTTGAAAATGGACACAATGCAGATCAAGAGGAAGAAAGAGGAAGTAGAAAGAACCTTGGCTATATTCTACCCTAGATGTACTAAAAGGCACCCTCAGAATGAATGTCCATTAAATTCCATAGAGTTTTTCTTTGTCTGTGAAGAGAGTCATGCCATAAACAAGTGTCCCTCCTTACTTAGGCTCAAATTTGTATATCAAGGTGGGGAAGTAGGACCAGAGAAAATTTGTTTCATTAACTAGAGAATGCCTCAAGGCCCTTGGTCAGAACAACAGGGTATGCAAGGTGCACCTTACTCTTATTATCACAATAATCGAAATGAACCTATCCAATCTTGTTGCACCCCCACTCCTCCATCATGGCCTACACCTCCTACTTGGCCTTACAACCCTCCATATCATCCTCAGCCAGTGGGCCAACCATTTCAGCAGTATGTTCCTCAACCAACTCAATAGAACAACTCATAAGAAGGGTGGAGGCCTCAAAATAATCAACCACCTTCTCTAATGCCTCCACCCCAATCTCAACCTCAATTTTCTCATTCTGCTCCACCAAAACTGCCTCAGATTCCTGCACAACCCAATCTGAACTCGAACAATTGACAAGCGCAACATGTTTATAGTGGAGAGACATCTTATCTAACTTATGTTATGGATATACAGAAGATTAATCTCAGTCCAGGAAGAGTACTCCCATACAACCATCCTCCATCTCCACGTCTAGAGTTTGAGAAGGAAAAGGAAGAAAGTAACACTCAAATCCAAAAACCTCCTTTTCCCGAGCGCTTGATCCACTCTAGTCAGCACACCCCAGAGGATACCGAACTTCTTGGAGAACTAAAAAAATTATGTGTAAAAATACCCTTTCTCCAGGCCATTAAAGATTTCCCTATTTACAATAGGATCATCAAGGGAAAGTGCTTCAAGAAACTCGGGAGAAAGAAGAAATATACCCCCACCATCAATGTATTAGGACAATTGTTCGACTTAATGTTGGGAAGGGTGATCTTTTGAAAGTACATGTACCCTGGTAGTCCAGTTGTAGATGTGCACATAGATGGTGTAATAGTCCCAAATACTCTGATTGATCTCGGTGTTGCCGTCAATGTAATGACCAGGGAAAATATGCTTAAACTCAACCTCCAATGGACTTTGAGGAAAACCAAAATGGTTCTACAACTTGTAGATTGGTCCACAGTAGCTCCGAAAGGAATTTTTGAGGATGTTATGGTTTTAATCGACTCTTGGGAGTATCCTACAAATTTCTTGGTTCTCCAGCCCAAAACCAAGTTTAATGGGAATCCTATCATTCTGGGGAGATCTTGGTTAGCCACTGCCGATGCTTATATCAGCTGTCGAGCCACAACCATGAATATTTAGTATGGGCCTTTGTCTAAAGACCTAGTATTATATCCTACAGCCCAAACTTCCATTGACCATGATCTACCTTTATGGTTGGAGGATGATGAAGAAGAAGATGAAGTATACAACACTACAACCACCCCATCTGTACCGTAGATACCATTCTTAGAGGGGGGCATCTTGAGGAACATGAATTTCAGATTTCAAACTTTTGCGATTAATGATTTGTAGAGTGTGTTCCAGATCCATCACATCAATTTATTTGTTTTTACCGACATTTAGAACCTTCTACCAAGGTAGTAGGTTTGAAAAGTTGGTAAAAATGAATAAATTGATGCGATGGATCTAGAAGATGAATTCATCGACCAAATAATTCAGATCCAGTCCCCCACTTACAATCCACTTGAAAACATAGTCAAAGAATCCGAAAGCCTCCCTTGGATTAAACTGCACTAAGTTGATTCAATTATGAAACAACCAAGGTTGTGGAATTTTTCCCTCGAAAATCTCTAAAAATTAACTCAAACCTCTCAGATAGAGAAAAAGTGCAATTATGCCAGCTTTTGAAGGAAAAACTTGATGCATTCTCTTGGGACTACAAGGACATGAAAGGGGTGCATTCCTCAATGCAAACACATCATATTTACATTAAAGAATGATGCAATCATGTGCGCTAACCCCAAATAAGGATGAACCCATATCTAAAAGACATGGTCAAGGAAGAACTGTAGATATTGGTTGATGCAGGTTTCATTTATCCTATATCAGATAATGAGTGGGTATCTCCTCTTGTCCTAGTCCCGAAGAAGAATGGAACATGGTGAATATGTGTTGATTATTGAGAACTCAATAAAGCCACCAAGAAGGACAATTTAACTTTTCCCTTTATAGATCAAGTCATAGATGGTTCATTTATCCTATATCAGACAATGAGTGGGTATCTCCTCTTGTCCTAGTCCCGAAGAAGAATGGAAAATGGTGAATATGTGTTGATTATTGAGAACTCAACAAAGCCACCAAGAAGGGCCATTTAACTTTTCCATTTAAATTGCAGGAAAGAATTTATTTGCTTTCTTATATGGGTTCAGTGGGTATAACTAGATCCAAATTAGCCTTGAAGACTAGGACAATACTACTTTCACATGTCCTTTTGGATACCTTCGCTTACAGAGTCCCGCCCTTTGGGTTGTGCAATGCCACAGCTACCTTCCAAAAAATTGTCGTGAGAATTTTCTCTGAGTTAGTCCATGACTCTATTGAAATCTACATGGACGATTTCACAACCTATGGGGATCAATTCCTAGAATCTCTCTCCAATTTGGGAAAAGTGCTGAGAAGGTGCATTGAGATGCATCTCTCCTTGAGCTCAGAAAAGTGTGAATTCTTGAAAGAGTTGGAGTAGTATTGGGCCACTCAATCTCCCAAGTAGGAATACAGGTGGACCCGAACAAAATCACCAATATAAAAAGGGTACATGCTCCTCGAAAGCAAAGAGATGTCAGTAGTTTCTTAGGTTTAGCTGGCTACTATAGAAGGTTTATCAAATATTTCAGCAAGTTAGCTTCGCCACTACTTTTTTTGTTTTCCAAATACTCTAAGTTTACCTGGTCCAACCTCTATCAAGAAGCTTTTGAGCTCATTAAGGGAAAGTTAATTACTGCCCCCATTCTTTGTAATATTTCTTTTCAGGAAAATCAACAATATTAACACCAAAAAAGCAGTTTTCAGAAAATTATGCTATAATAATGAGAAAAAAAACTTGGATCCATTATTTTATGCATTATATCCCTTGAATATAGAAGGGGATAAAAAAAATCATTCTAGCTATGTTAAAGAGATCTCCCTAGCCCATTATTGACTAAAAACACTCCAACCCCATGACTTGTACAACACAGAATTTCTGAAGCTTAAGACAACGAAGTTTCATGAGGGTTTCTACTGAAAAAAATTGAAACCAATAGATCAGATGATATATTACTCAAATATTTGAAAAAACTGAGACCTGGTCTCTTTTATACAATATTGAGATAACCTTGCAAGGGTTTCTTGAAAGCATGAGGTAAAAAAAGTAAATATACAGATATATGACTGAAAATTACGCTGTCTAACTATAGATCTACATACATATGGCTGGAAAATACAAGAAATAGCTGAAATTCCTCCTTGCTAGCTTTCCGGAAGAAAGATTGACCCTTTCCATGGGAAACTAGCTCACAAACAAGGATTTTAACCCTACAACTGCAACACCATGATAAATAACGCAGTTTCTCCAAGGGAATGCACTATAGCTGTAGGTGGATGCTTGACCCAATGTATGATAGTGGAAATATAGCCCGGAATGCTCCTCTCATATTCCTTCACCAATCTCTCCAAGAAAGAGTGTGGAATTCCCGCATGAGAACACCTTGCACTAAAAAGTGCAGCAAACCAAGCTAAACAACTGAAGTATGCAAGAATTCATAAGAATCAATCATAAAAAATATTATGAGTGCCTCTCATTATTTCCATCCCTTCCCTTTTATTCTTGGTGATCCTTCTCATCCTTGGCCCCACTCATTCATGAGGTTGCTTCCTTGCAAAGATTCCTCCTCCAAAACTGCGTTGTTCCCACTAGCTCCACTCTCTCCTTTGGTAGCGCTGTTGATTTGGTCAACCTTGATCTAGTCCACATGCATTGCTCCCTTTCACACTCAAGGTGACTTTATTTTTCCTACCTAAACTGATCCAAATTCACAATGGAAGTGTTTTATTCCTACTAAAGAGATTTAAGGGTCTCCCTACCCATTTATTATTGTAGACTGAAAAATAGTGCAAAATATAATATTCCAACTAGAAATAAGCTAATTAGGAATATTACAGTCCTCCCCTCCCAAAATTTTCTTGTCCTCAAGCAAAAGTAAAAAATGATGCTGCAAAATCTTCTCCCCTTCCCAAGTGGAATCCTCATCAGGAAGATTCCTCCATTGAATCAGACACTCTTTGATCACCCTGTTCCTTAGCTACCTCTCCCGAGTATCCAAGATAGCCTTTGGTTGTAAAACTAGATGGCCCTCATCATCAATAGGTGGGAGATCCACATTGGCAACCACATGTTTTCCAATGGCCTTCTTGAGGCATGAGACATAAAAAATGTTATGGATCTCGCTCCCAATAGGAAGCTCCAACTCATATGCTACTTCCCCAACACAACGCATCACCCTGTATGGTCCATAGAATCGAGGTTTGAGATTCTCAGCTCCCTTCTCCTTGAGTGTAGAATTTCTATAAGGCTGTAGACGAAGATAGACCAAGTCATCTACCTCAAACTATCTCTTTATCCGACCACGGTCTGCATATATTTTCTGTTGATTTTGTGCTATAGCAATGTTGTCCTTGAGGGCCCAAAGTATATCCTGATTCTCTTGAATCCATTCCTTTTCTCTAGGAGCCTTGCTTGCCCCAAACATCAAATCATCAAATGAAAGTGCACTTTACACATAAATAACTCGAAATGGGGTCATGCCAATGGACATATGGAAAGTTTTATTGTAACAATAATCCCCCAAATGGAGCCAACGCAACCATGCTCTCTATTGGCCTGAAACATAGTTTCTCAAGTAGCCTTCCAAATTTTTTTTCACTATTTCAGTATTTCCATTGGTTTGTGGGTGATAGCTGGTACTTGCTGTCAATTTAGTACCCATTAACCGGAAAAGTTCTTGCCAAAAGCCACCCATGAAGTGGCTATCCCAATCACTGACTATGGTCTTTGGGAGACCATGGAGTCTAAACAAATCCCTGAAGAAAAGCTCAGCTAGCTATGAAGCAGTATATTGTGCAGAAATAGCAAATAAATGTGAATACTTTGTTAGTCAATCAACAACTACAAAGATACAATCCTTACCCTGAACTGTAGGTAGACTTGTGATGAAGTCCATAGAAATAATCTCCCATTTTCCATCCGGAATAGGAAGTGGCTGCAATAATCCTGCGAGATTTTTGTGTTCTCCTTTGTTTTTTTGGAAAACTATGCACTCCTTGATTTGTTGGAGTACATCCTCCTTGAGACCCTTCCATGAGAATCTCTCCCGAATAGCCCGATAATTCTTGGTGAATCCTTGATGCCCTGCTAGTGGGGAATCATGTGATGCTTGCAAAATATTCTCCTTGAGCTTAGAATATCTAATCAAGAAAATCTGATCTCGGTAATAGATGACCTCATCCATCACTCTATACCTCTCATCAGTCACCATTCCATCTAGGATCTCACATGCAAAGTTGTCTTTGGAATATTCCACCAACAACTGAGCTTTCCAAACTACATCTATTCCCCTTAAGGACAACATTTCTGGCGTCCTAGATAGAACATCTGCCACCAAATTACTCTTCCCTTTGACATAATCTATGTCAAAGTCATATGCTTGGATCTTACTTACCCATTTTTGCTGCCTCTCCTGAAGCTGCTTCTGTTCAAGAAAGAACTCGAGACTATTATGATCAGTCTTCACTCGGAATTTATTCCCCACAAATACTACCGGAACTTGGCTAAAGCATGCATAATAGCCAAAATCTCTTTATCATATATGGGGTATAGCCTCTCATGTGGTAGCAACTTCTGACTCTCAAAGGCTATAGGTTGTCCCCCTTGCATCAATACTGCCCCAATGCCTTCCCCTGAAACATCACATTCCAACACAAAGGGTTGAGTAAAATCAGGTAGGACTAATACCAGAAAGCTACCCATCACCTCCTTGATCTTATCAAAATATCTCTGCTCTGTAGGTATCCAACTGGAGCCTCCTTTCTTGGTTAGATTTGTAAGTGGAGCTGCTAGTTGAGAGAACCCTTTTAAAAACTTCCAGTAATAGGTAAATATGCCTACAAATCCCCGAAGTTCTATGACATTCTTTGGTTCAGGCCAACCTATAATAGCACAAATCTTCTCTTCATGGACTCTTACCCCATCCACTTCAATGATGTGGCCCAATTAAAGCATCTCTGAGCCCAAACTCACATTTGGAGAGCTTAGCATAGAATTTCTACTCCTTAATAATGTGTAATAATACCTCAATATGCTGTAAATGTTCCTCCCATGTGTGAATGTAAATAAGAATGTCATCAAAGAAGACCAAAAAAAACTTCCTCAAGTTACCACGGCATATGTGATTCATGCAAGATTGGAATGTTACTGGGGCATTGGTTAGCCCAAAAGGCAGTACTAAAAACTCAAAATTCCCATAGTGACATCGGAATGTTGTCTTGGGGATATCTTGATCCCTCACCCTGATTTGATGATACCTCGATCTCAAATAAATCTTGGATAAATACTTGGACCATCTTATTTCATCCATCAATTCATCGATCCTTGGAATTGGGTATCTATTCTTCATGGTCTTCTTGTTCAATGCTCTATAATCAATGCACATTCTCAATGTGCCATCCTTCTTCTTCATAAAGACCACTGAAGAGGAAAAAGGACTAGTGCTAGGTCGGGTATGTCCTAAGGCCAAAAGCTCTTGAATGGCCTTTTCAATCTCATCTCTATAGGCTTTGGGGTGCTGATAGGGTGTGGTAATCACTACTTGGATTCCTTGCTCCAACTCAATAGTATTTTCAAAACCTCATTCAGAAGGTCTTCTAGGTGGAATATCTCCAAATTATGTAGAATATCGGTCTAAGATAGATTGTACATATGGACGTACTGATGAATCCTTGCTCCCAGGTTATGAAAAATGTAGTTATACTGCCCATTCTATGTCCCCTCTATGTAAATCTTCTTCCATCCTTTGGGCTGAGACAATCTGAGGTGGATGGGTGTGTATGCCTTTGATTTTTTGATGTTTACCACTCCCCTTTTCTATCCAATCCATCTCTAAGGTTTCCCAATCAGTGGTAACCTTCGCTAAGGTGATTAACCAATGGACACCGAATATGACATTGGTGTCTAGAATATCAACCACAAAGAAGTGGTCTGTCAATGTGTAGGTTCCCATGGTGATGGTTAATGCTAGAACATATTTGGCACACTGCATGGTTCTAGCTCCTTGAACCAAAACTGAAAAACTTCAAAGTCTTTTATGTGAATGCCCCTCCTTTGTACCAGTTTTGTATCAATACAGTTATGAGTAGCTCCACTGCCTACCAAAACTGATACTCTTTGTCCCATAATAGTGCTCCTAACTCTCAATGTTAGATACTTGGGAAATCCTCCTAATGCTGCAAGAGCCCCTCCCATTGGAGAAAAATATTTTACTGCATCTTCTGTGGGAGGTACAGTGTTGGTCTTCTCCTCCTCATCATAAAATATCTCAATGCAATTTGATTTCTCTGCAACACATTGGTGGTTTGGCACCCATGGCTCTTGATAGGTGAAACAATTTTTTTTCTTCCTTATATCCTTCCGATCATTGTCAAGAGGTTTTTGGTCTTGGACAAGGCATGTCATAAATCCCTAGCCTTCTCCATAGCTTCTTGGAGTGTAATGGGTCTAGTAGATTTCACCAACCCATGCAATGGTTCAGCCATCCCATCAATAAACATGCATATCCTCCGGTTCATAGTAAGCTCAAATACCATCACTGAAAGCTTTAGAAACTTAGAAATATAATTTTCCAGACCTCCTATTTTCTTGAGCTTGGTTAGCTCAACAAAGTGAGTGTCAGGGTCCATAGGATCAAATATCTCTACCAACCTCCTGGTGAAATCTGAATATGAAATGATATGAGCATGCCCAAGTGTAGATAACGCATGGAACCACCATTCATGAGCCTCACCTTCTAGGTGCAGTGTTGCTATTTTGATGGCCTCCATTTCATAAACTCTATTGAGTTGGAAATACGTATCCAACTTCTCTACCCAATTCGTGGTTGTGCATTTGGGTAATCCATCATAAGAGGGAAAAAATAACCTATGCAAGCTGCACTATAGTTTTGAGTTCTACATAAACCCTCCCTTCTTATGGTGATGGGAATATCTCCTACCATCCTTGATTCGATAGAACTCCTGAAAGCTCAACTGTTCTTTGGATCTACGGGATTGAGATTCATATTCTACAAAATAGTCATCAAGGGTTTCTTCCTTCAAGGGCCTTCCTTCCTCATCTTCCAAGGATAGGAATCTGGGCATAATAGAGCATTGTGAAGAATTTTTTTCTATTGTTTTCTCCCACAGAAAATGTGATGTGTCGGAGCTTTCTCCATGGTGAAACCCTCAAGGGGATTCCTTCCGCCTCATCTCCTTGATATCTTTGGAAATGGCCTGCATAGTTTGAAGAAGAAGCTTTGTGACCTCCCTCTCATCCATGGTTGTATATGTATTGTCCCCACAAGTTGAGCTGAGATCAGAGCTCTGATACCACTGTAATATTCCTTTTCAGGAAAATCAACAATATTGACACCAAAAATCCAGTTTTCAGAAAATTATGCTATAATAATGAGAAAAAACACTTGGATCCATTATTTTATGTATTATATCCCTTAAATATACAAGGTGATTAGAAACAAATCATTCTAACTATGTTAAACAGATCTCCCCAGCCCAATATTGACTAAAAACACCCAAACCCTAGGACTTTTACAACACAGAATTTATAAAGCTTAAGACAACACAGTTTCATGAGGGTTTATGCTATAAAAAAATGGAAACAAATATATCAAATGATATATTACTCAAATATATGAGAAAATGGAGATCTAGTCTCTTTTATACAATCTTGAGATAACCTGGCAAGGGTTTCTTGAAAACATGAGGTAAAAAAAGTAGACCTACAGATATATGACTGAAAATTACACTGTCTCACTGTAGAGATGCATACATTTGGCTGGAAAATACAAGAAATAGCTGAAAGTGTTCCTTGCTAGCTTTCCGGAAGAAATATTGACCCTTTCCCTAGGAAACTAACTCACAAACAGGGATTTTAACCCTACCACAGCAACACCATGAGAAATAACGTAGTTTCTCCAAGGTACTGCACTGTAGCTATAGGTGGTTGCTTGACCCAATGTCTGATAGTGTAAATATAGCCCTAAATACTCCTCTCATATCCCTTCACCAACCTCTTCAAGAAAGAGTGTGGAATTCCCGCACGAGAACATCTTGCACTAAACAGTGCAACAAACCCAGCTAAAGAGCTGAAGTATGAAAGAAGTCATAAGACTCAATCATAAACAATATTCTAAATGCCTCTCATGGCTGCCATCCCTTCCTTTTTATTCTTGGTGAGCTTTCTCATCCTTTGCCCCACTCATTCATGAGGTTGCTTCCTTGCAAAAATTCCTCCTCCAAAACTGCGATGTTCCCACTAGCTCCACTCTCTCTTTTGGCAGTGCTATTGATTTGGTCAACCTTGATCTAGTCCACATGCATTGCTCCCTTTCACACTCAAAGTGAATTTATTTTTCCTACCTAAACTGATCCACATTCACACTAGAAGTATTTTATTCCTACTAAAGATTTTTAAGGGTCTCCCTGCCCCATTTATTCTTCTAGACTGGAAAATAGAGAAACATATAATATTCCAACTAGAAATAAGCTAATTTAGAATATTACATTCTTCGAGTTCCAAATTGGTCTCTGCCTTTCCACATCCACACAGATGCATCAGTCAAAGCTGTGGGGGAAGCCTTGGGGCAGTTAGACAACAAATTACCTTATGAAATCTACTTCATTAGTAAGAAATTTTCCAAGGCTAAACTCAATTATACTTTCACGGAGAAAGAAATGTTAGCCATTGTCCATGCTTTAAATAAATTTAGATATTATATCAATGGTTATCAGACCTTTGTACACACTAACCATGCAACCATCAAATATTTAATGAATAAACTTGATATTAATGTTATAATAATTTGATGGTTGTTATTATTACAACAATTTGACCTAACCATTGTTGCTAAACATGGCAGGGAGAATGTTGTTGCATGTTTTTTTATCCAGGTTAGCTCTACCTGTAGATGAAGAAGGTATGGTGGATGACCAGCTCCTGGATGAACACCTCTTTTCTATCTCAACACTCTCTCCATGGTTTGTTGACATAGCTAACTACTTGGTTGTTGAAAAATTCCCTCAGAACCTCTCATCCAAGGAGAAGAGGAAGTTCATCAGAAAAATCACCCCTTTCACCTAGATCGGGGGAAATATCTTCAAGCTTGGACCTGACCAAATTCTCAAAATATGTGTGAGGGAGGAGGAATTTTTTGACATCCTCTCTACATGTCATTAGAGCCCTTGTGGAGGTCACTTTTTTGCAAAAAGCACAATCTTCAGAGCTTTTTAGGCAAGTTAATTTTGGCCTACTCTTCGCCAAGATGCCAGAAGATACACTAGCAGGTGTGACCAGTGGCAAAGGATGGGAAAAATTACACAGGGGTATGAGATGCCTTTTCATCCTCAGGTGGCTCTAGAGCCATTTGAAAAGTGCGGCATGGACTTCATTGGACATAGTGATCCACCATCTAGGCAAAAAAATCATATCATAGTTTGCACTGACTACCTGACAAAGTGGATTCAAACAAAGGATGTAAAGGTAGGAACCAAGGAGAAGGTAGTAGAATTTTTGAGAGAGAATATGTTCTAAAAATTTGGATACCTCAAAGAGGTAGTCAATGAGAATGGGGTACAATTCACATCTCATCTCATTGAGAATATTCTGAGGAGGCACAAGATAAAGAAGAAGACTTCCACTGCCTACCACCCTCAAGAAAATGGCCAAGTGGAAGTGACCAACAGAGGCTTGGAGAATATCCTCACCAAGGTTGTGAGAAACAGAAGAAAATATTGGGTGGATAGATTGGTAGAAGCTACTTAGGCCTACAACACTACTTGGAAAACAACAACAGGGTTCACTCCTTATGACTTGGTCTATTGGAGGAAAGTATGCTTTCAATTGATTTTGAGTTCAACACTTTGAGGATGGCACTTGAGTTAGACCTGGATATAACAAAGGCCCAACAAGAAATGTTGTTGCAATTAAATGGGTTGGATGATTTTAGGATGCAAGCACTCCTTCACACATAAGTGATTCAAATGCAGAGGAAGTTCTAGCATGACAAGAACGTTAAGGAGAATACCTTTCAAGAAGGAGATTTGGGGTTGTTGTATGACTGAAGGTTCAAGGATTTCAAAGGAAAACTGATGACAAGATGCATGGGACCTTAAAAAGTGGAAAAATGCTATGATAATGGCATAGTTCAGATCAAGGCCATAGATTGAGGAGGGGATTCCCCTCCTTGTCAATGGTTACAGGCTCAAAGGTTACAAAAAGCCCCTATCTAGGGCTGAATTTATAAAATTCCATAAAAATGTAGGTGTATGTCATTGGAGACTCCATAGTTTCCAACACCTCCCCCTCCTTGAAAAAAGAAAAAATAAAGAAAAAATAAAGAGGCATGGCTAAAAAACTCTCTGAGGCACCCAAGGCCAACTCCAGGGTTGAAAACCTCCATGAGAAAATCTTGGAGCAAACAAATAGGAAAATAACAAAGAATAAAATATCCTTGGGTGAAAACTTCCTTGAGGCACCCAAGGCAAGCTTGTGGGCTGAAAACCTCTGAGGAGGCAGCACATGTGCCATCAAAAAAAAAAAGGAGGAAAAAAGAAGAAGAGAAAAGAAACAAAAAGAAAAAGAGAAATATGATACCCATGCACTCACTTTTTGTTTTGTTTTGTAGGTTGTTGATCAAAGATGGATTTTAGATCCAGAGAAGAAAATTTTCCCCACTTCTCCCTCTCCTCTGCCTACACACTCCATGGACAACTCCAGTATGCACCCATTCATGCATTTCACCTCACAGGTAGGCAAAATATTCCATTTTTTTCCCTTACTGTAATTGATACAAGAATGTCTAGCAACTACAAGATTCTGTAACACTACAAGAAACCCTGTAAATTCTATAGGAAACTTATTTATGAGGAAATAAGGATTCTAAACTTCAAAAATAGCATGGAATTTTTTTTTCCTATGCCTACCACTCATAACCCTCACTTCATTCCATGCACAAGGATTCTCTCTCTAAACCCTTTGTTTCGCCACTAGCAGCTAAATCATTTATACCTTGGAATGAGACCTCTCCCCTTACTTCTCCATCACTCTACTCATTCCATCACTCCATCCCTTACCTACATAAACCATTTCACTTCATCCCTAACCAATCTTGAGCCCGAAGAAGAAGAGAGAAGGTTGCTACAAGAAGATGGAAAGTTTCTTGTAAAAATTCCATGTATGGAACAACAAGGTCAAAATCCGAAGATAATTTGATGAAGATTGCTTCAAAGGACCACCAGCATACCCCAAGAGAGGGAACACACTAGCCAAGGCACCTGAGGACCTCCATGCATCATCTGCAAGATGAAAAGACAAATAAAAAGGTTAAGAAACTCAGTCAGAAAAAAAGTTGCTCACTCATACTATATATATATATATATAAGCATAGAAAGATAAAGATAGCCATGGCTATCATTGAACTATAGCTCCCTGCACCAGATCATGTCTGCAACAACCAGCACCATGTAGGCTCAAGTATGTCCCTTCACCTCTCACTATGCACTCAAAATGATCAAAATGATTTAATGCCAAGGTTTAGAGAATTAAAAGGAAAAAGTGTGGCCAGTTAACTTTGCCACCTTTGTAAAGTTAAATTGGATGAAAAATTTAAGTGTACATGCCACCTAGGCAAGTAAAATCAATGAAGGGAGAGTCAGTAAGGACAAGGAGGTGATTCTAAGGCTATGGCAATGATTAAATGGAGTGGGACCAACGATCCCAAAGATGAAAAGTTGTGCCCAATACAAGTCAGCACTCCACTCCAGATTAAGCTAAAAAGGCCATAAAGGTAAGATATGGCTCATTATACCCATTCCGTTGATAATTTTGAGAGCAATGGGAGCTAAAGAAGTCAAAGGAGCCATTAGAGAGAATAGCATTGAGTCTGAGATTTCATGCACCCTTGTGCAATAGGAAATAATGAAGTGCTAGAGGAAAATACAAAGGAATATTAGCAGGGATAAGGAGAGAAAAATAGAGCCACTCTTAAGGCCAACATCTCCAAAGAAAAAACACTAGAGGACAGAGGTAAGTGGTTGCCACCCTCTAGAGTTGCAATTTCTCCATGAAATTTACACATAATCAATTATAATTTGGGAATTAAATGGTGAAATCTGAATTTTTTTGAGACCATAATCTCCAAGAATTCTTCACAAGTATATCAAATAAAAACCATATTATCACCTTCCCATCAAAGCCATAAAAATTGGAGGGGGATTAAACAGAAGGGAGCCCATTAATATTAAAATAATAAGACCACATCCTCAAGTAATGGAGATTTTTAGGAACCACCGTGATCCAGATTTATGCAGGAACACAATAATACACATAAATAAACATAAACATAGAGACGCAGTGGAAATAATATTTCATTTCATTAATATCAAATAACAGAAATATGCTTGCATAAATAATGGAAACAAACTAGCTAGGGCGCTTGTAGCGTATCTCTGAGAAGAGATGTGGCAGCTACATGCCTCTGAACTGTGTTACAATGATGCTTGAAGGCTTATTTATTGTTAAAAAATAATATAAAACTCTAAACGTCCAAAAACGTAACCATAGGAGATGAAGCGCCAAAATTATGGGCCTCGTTTGGTAAATTGGTACATCAATCTCCTTGGGGACTTACGTTTGGAATACAATATCTATTTGATGCACTCAATACCTCGTTAGAAATATCTATATGAGGACTACAACTTTTGAGTGAGAAAAAACGGTCTATAGATCGATGTTGATCACGCTTTTCCCAAAAAATGTCGTTTAGGGCCTCAAAATGGCTTCAGATGCTCAAGACTTGAAAATTTGCTAAAAATATTAAGTTGTGTTGAAATTGAAAAACTGAAAGAATTGATGGTGGGGTTCAAATGGAATAGGTGGGTGGCCACCAATATCCACATGGACCATTAGGGGCTCAAAACGGCTTCGGAAGTTCATGACTCGAAAAGCTACTAAAAATAGTAAGTTTTGTTGAAACTGAAAAACTGAAATAATTAATGGTGCAGGTCCAAATGGAATAGGTGGGTGGCCACCAATATCCACCTTGATCACACCAATGGCTAGGTTCCTTTGGGCTTCTCAAGGATTTTGATGAGGAGATAGATCAAGAATTTTTAGTGGTTATGAAATCACACTCAGAGGAGAGATCCACCATTGTGGTTAGAGGCCTAGCCATCACACTTTAACCTGAAATAATCAGTAGAATCACCACTTTGCCCTTAGGAGTCAAGTGGATTAAGGAAGATCGAATGCAAAACACTACAGCCAAGAAAAACTTCTTCCTATGAGGAGAAGATTTCATTGAGGAAAATAATGGAGTGAGGAGAGAAAGCCTTCCATACCCATGTGATGAAGTAGCCTTCCACATCATGAAATTAATTTCTTGTTAGGAAAGACTTAGTGTAGTCTATGGGTACCATTTCAGGTTGTTGACTGAACTTAGATTTCAAGGAGAACTCCCACTAGAAAAAATATTGAACATCCTTCATCTCCTCTTCAACTCAATAACAGACATGAGCAAAAAGGTGAGAGAAAGGAAGTACCAACATTTGGCTCATTGTGGCCTTATCAAACCGATAGTGAGTGATGCTATGAGTAGATTAAACCTCCCTGTGTACTAGGCCTCATTCATATACATGGATAGGGAAGCCTTCATAGCAACCCAAATAGGACAAACCTCTACCTCTAGTATTAGAGAGAGGGAGATAGAAGAAGAGGAAGAAGAAGAAGAAGAAGAAGAGGGGGATGTTGAAGATGAGGAGGAAGAAGAAGAGATGGAGGTTGAAACATAAAACAGAGAGATATTAGAAACAGAGGAAGGGAAAGAAAAATAAAAAGAGGAAATGAAATAGAGAAGGAAGAGACTGGGGGGAATAAGGAAGATAATACAAAGGAGAAGGTGATATTGGACCCTATTCTAGGCATTGATAACTCTCCTGAACACACCAACATATCACCAGAGATAAAAGAGAAGGAAGTGGCTGCTACCCTAGCCACTTTGAGCACACCAGTAAAAACAAAGAGGAAGAGACAAACACCCATGTACTTTAGGACTAGGAAGAGCTGAAGTGTGAGGCAGGGGAAACCATAGTCTCCAACTAAAAGCCCTGTTACCATTGAGGAGTCACCCAAGAAGGATGATGAAATAAGGATAGAATAAGGAAAGGTTCAAGAGGTCATCTCACTAGTGAGGACCATGTGACCTACATAAGAATACATTCAGCAAGGTTTACATCCCCTACACATCTACCAACCCCCACAGACCATTAAAAGATAGAAAAAAGGGAAAAACAAGCAATAGAGGGTTTTCCATAGGAAAAAAAGAGTTGGCTACATGAATTTATGTCTTTGCTATAGGAAAATCCCGCAGGCCTAGAATCAGAGAAAGAAGCCTTAGATGAGAGAGAAAAGACACCGATGGGTGGGAAAGAGGCCCAACAAGTTGAGGTAAAAGCACAAAATGAAGGGCATGATGCCAAAGGGGAGGAAGATAAAGATGAAAAGGAGGAGAATACCTCACCAAAACCCGTCCCTGAAGATATGTAAATATTGTCACACCCTAGCCCTCAGCAAAATCTTGGATCCTACTACACATTTATTGAAGCGGGAAAATTGATTCCTCATAAGTTTATGGTACCCTTATTCTACTGATTGGAATATGAGAGGGCATGTACTCATCATTGGATGAAGATTGCTACAACCAAAGGTGTGCATGACATAGGGGTCATGGAGGAAAAAGTCACTAAGTTGGGAAGGGATTTGTTTGAAGTTAGGCTTGGAGAATACATGTTGAAAGTGAAGCTTCAGGAAGCCTAGGCGGATAATGAAATATTTCAAGATAAGCTTCAAAGAAAAGACAAACAAATTGCTACCATGGAATATTTATGCATGGAGGCCATTCAACATAGATACCCATCAAATTCTTATTCAGTCTAGATCAAAGAAAAATGGCTCCTATTTCAAATCGGGACAATAGCCTCTCATGGGTCCTTACCTTTTCAGAACTGCAGACAATTCATTGAATTTTGCAACCAGTCAAGCATGGTAGACAAGGAAAATATGACATAACTCTACATGCACAATATTGTTTTGATAGACTTGAACATTTGCGACCCTAACCCTAGAATGGTAGACATGCAGTTGATGGCATTAACCTCTTAGATGTTTAATGAGGAAACAAGAGCGTAAGAAGTAAGGAGGGTAATGAGGAGAGAAAACAGGGAGCCTCTACACATTAGGGCAGAACTATTTAGCCCTAGGGGAGTCGTCAACAACCATCTCAAGATAGAAAAGGATGTTGCACTTGCAGAAAAATACCTCAGCACACAAGCACAAGCCATTACCTATTTTGATGACGTTTCTAGGTTGGTGGGAGATAAATGCCTAATGGCTAGTCAAAAGAGATGGAATGGCCTCCCTCATAGTCTTAGACACATGGAATACCACACACCAAAGAGATTTAGAAGTTCTCTAGAAAGAAAACCACTATACAAGAGGCCCATGTGGGTCAGGAAGATTTAGTGGCCTGGTTTGAAACTCAGTCCACCATTGTTGTTGGGATTGAGTGATGAGAAATACCAGGATGAGAAGAACGTAGAATGGGTGGAAGCAGAAAATAATTATGTCTTTTAACCTCCTTAAGGAGCTCCCACACTTCTTCCTTAGGAAGTTAGAGGGTCCATTAAAGCTTTGAAAGAGATACAGAAGGAGGACTAAGTTTCTTAGAGGATGAGAAACCATTTGGCAGGGGGTGATGATGAGGTCCATCATTAGATATAATTGGAGAGGTTAATTGTCCCCTTTTTAGCCTTATTAAGTCTCTCTTTCTGACATTTAATTACATTATGGTCTTATGTTGCTAGTGTAGATGGTGATTAAGGCTTTTCATACTTCGAATGCCTAATATGGGCTAAATGCAGGATAATCACAAAGATATTGCTCTTTTGATGAATATTTTTCAATTAAAGCTCAGAGTAGACAACAAGGAGAGATTCTAGGAGAATTTTCCACTTCCTTAACTCCCAAAGGTAGCCAAGGGATCCTTGAGATTCCCTCCAACACCTCGAAATAAAAGGCATCCAAGAAAGTGGGAGATCAATTGCACCAAAGCTCGACTTCTCTTGTAGTCAAAGAGGACACATCACCTACGTTTTAGGGAGGTGTTGGTAGCTATTACCCTCTAGGTTAGATAGGGCTGAGCAAGAGCTCATTACGATTCGAACTTTGAAGGAAGCTAATAGACTCTTAGCTCTTGTAATAGGTTTTTGAGACTTTTATGATTATGTAATGAGACTATTTTTTGCAATAAGATGAGTATTCAGATTTTCCTTCACTGATTCAGTTTCAGAGGGCTAGGCTTGTGGGTTAGGGCCCAATCCATTGGCCTTAGTCTCTTGTGTGTATTCATGCTTATTTTTATGCCATTGTAGCTAGTTTTCTTTATGAGTTTTAGCTAGTTTTCTTACATTTAAATTCACTATTGTTAGTTTTCTTCCATTTTACTTTTCTGTCGTTAAGCTTGCATAAATGTTGGTAGAATAGCTTATAAACTTAGAAAACTATGTGTCAAGCCTCCCTGTCTCATCTCTTTCATTGGAGCTTGAGGAGGGTAGATCTTCACCATAGGCCCAAATTTTCTCTTTAGTTTATGATTTCTTGGAAAGAGTATTTAGGTTGTGGTAGTGTTATGGAAATGTCTAGAATACTGAGTTAGGTTTATGTTTTAATGCTTAAGTATGTTTGTTTTCCAAATTAAACTCATCTTTTCCATTTCCTTCATCCTAGATTTGGAAATATTTGTTGCATGAATAGGTAGTTTTATTGTTGGTTCAAGTAGCACTGCAAAGGAGGACTTCACCAACACCCTTATATTCATTTCTCACCCATCATTAACCTTCTTTCCATCAAATTGCCTTCAGCCCTGTTTTTGAGATTTTCACCTTAACACCATGAGAAACCATAGAAGTGAAAGACATTCTTATCAAGAGGTTATGAGCTTGGCCAAGGGTTTTTCCACCTTCCATTCATCCAAGTACACCTTCATTCCACCCCCAACACTTTTATTCATCATTCTTGGCCTCAGATTGCCCTCAGACTATTTCCTGTAGCTATTCAAGACTTTCCTGTATCACTACATGAAACCTGTAGAAACACCTATAGCAGCACCAGTGAGACTCTCCTTAAGCCAAAAAACCATCATCAACCTCATCTAGACCTTCCAAAACCATCAAGACACCTTCAACCCTGCATCCATGAGTTCAAAACCTTCCTAACCACCTCAACACCTTCTCCTCCTTGTTGCAAAATAATGCATTTACAAGCATAATTAGGTCGTCATTAGATGTATGATTAAAAGCATGATAGTTAAAGCCTGAAGTATATAGAGTGTACTTTTCCATTTGGCCCAGAAATGTGTGATTTTATTAGCCTTATTTCTGCAATTTCAATTCAACCATTTACTTCATGAAGATGCCTAGTTTGCTTCTATTTCTTTCCATAGTTTAACTTGTATATTTCTCTCCTTGCAGAATAGATAGATGCATTTTCTTGCTTGAAAATAGTAATTTGATGGTTAATAGAGTAATGGTTTTGAGTCACTTATAGTTTTAGGTATAAATCAGAAGTGCGATAGACTTCACTCAGAAACCCTAGAAATAACACCCTTTCATAGGACTCGGAAGAGTATGACATGAGTGGGATGCATCTGTTGTGCATATAGCACTGTCACCTCCAAGTTTATACGAACCCTGAGTTGATAAAGTAAAGTAGAGTAGCCTATGGGAGTTTCATCATTCTTGGTTCAATACCATGGAGCACCACCTCTATCCCCCTTTTTATTCCTCATTACAGAAAACGTTTTAGGTCAATCTATCAGTGCAGTGGTATAGGGAGGTGACCTGAAGGGAATTAGAATTTTCGAATATGATATTTTGGTTCCTAATCAATATTTCATGGATGACACTATGCTCTTTGAAGACCTAATGTTGTAAGAGGTTCAATACATGGATATCATTCTTTATAGCTTTCATCTTTCCTTTGGAATGGTGATAAATAAGGATAAATCTATCATGTATTTATTCAATACCCCAAATCCAATTCAACAACACCTAGCTCGCATCTTGAAGCTTTCAGTGGAATATATGCCAACTAAATATCTTAGTGTGCCTTTGGTATCCAATCCATTAAGGAGAAGTTGTTGGAAAGAAGTAGGCAACAAAATCTCTAAGCATCTAACCAATTAGATATTCTGATCATTGTATATTGAAAGGAGAGCCACATAACTAAAAGAAGTCTTGCAAGCCATATCAGTTTACCAATTATCAATCCTACCAACGCCTAATGGTGTTTATAAGGATACCATTTATGTTTTCCACAAATTTTTAGTGGCAAGGATTTATTATCACTAAGAAATGGGCATTAGTCTTTTGGGAAAATTGTTCCTTCTGAAGCTAAGCGGGGGATTTGGATAACAAGACGCAGAGACAATCAATGATGTCAAGAGAGAAAATTTGTGGTGGAAGTGGTTTGATGGAGGGGCAAAGCTTTAGAAATCCATTTGGGATAGGACATAATTTCGTGGCCAACTTCTGGTTGAAAAGATCAAGTCTAAAGATTACCTTGTGGGATCTTCGTTATGAAATCTGGAACTAAGGAATCACTATATCATTCAAGATCATATATTTTGGGAGACTCATGTCGATATATAAACTTATTTCTAGGAGGAATCTTGGAAATGAATTCCAAGACTGGATAGAATTGTAGAGTTGGAAGCAATCGAGGACATCCTATGCACCTAAGAGGCCACTCAAGTTGGAGACTACTCGAAGGATCCTAATCCTTAAGTTACTTGGGAAATTTTGGAAAATAGAAGAATATTGGATAGCCTTAGAGGGTATATAGAACTATTTAATTAAAATAAACCCTATGGGAGAATAGAATTATGATCACTGAAGAGAATGACAGACTTTGATGGGGTTATTGACTACTAGGTGCTTTCACAATTAAGGAGGCTTAAAGTTTAATCTAAGGGCAAGTTGGTCTCCCTCAAGAACCTCTGTGCTTGAAAATTTGGGCTTCCAGGCTCTAGCCAAAAGTATCACACTTTCTTTGGCTTCCCGCTTGTTTGTGGTTTCGTACCTAGGACCATGTTCAAAACAATGGTACATTGGCCCATCTTGGTGCCCACTATGCCAACACCTAGAGGAGAATATCAAGAATTTGTTTAATACCTATATAAAATGCTGGAGAACTTTGGGGGAGGGTGTTCAACACATTTGGTTACCTATAATGATCAAAGAAAATCTTAAGTGAAACTATTGAAAATTTCCATAGCTCTCCCTTCAAGTGTTCAGTAGTCAATCGTGCATAGGTATTAGTGGTGGGATTCCCTCTATCAAACCTCTGGAAATAATGAAACCAGATAATTTTGAAGAATTCAATATACTCACCACATGTTGTGTGGGAAGTCATAAAAGGTAATGTGAGGGAAATAATCTTGGTAGAGAAATGAAAAATTAAGGAGTATAATGGAGAGAGGGAGAAGACGTTGATACTCTCCAAATTCAACCTCACCCCATTAATGTTGGGGCCTAAGTTAAGATCCAAATATAGAGCACCAATATCTTCCCCATCCAAATTCATTCCCCCTCTTAATGGATTCGTGAAATTAAAATTTGATGGAGCCTCAGGAAGCAACCCAGTCCTGCCAAGGTATAGGGGTCTCCTCGGATATAGGAGGGAAATCCCCTAGGTCTCTTCACTCAGTTTTGTAGGGTCACTACTAGAAATGTAGAATAATTCATAGCCCTGGAGGAAGGGCTTATACTTTCTTCAAGGATGGGTATTTCCATGCTGGAAGTCACAGGGGACTCTCAACTAGTGATTAAGAGTACTCACTGATTGATAAATGACTCCCCTAAATCAAAAGTAATCAAAAGTTGGAGATTGGAATGTAGGGAAGTGAGAATCTAGGATATTCTTCTCTCCTTTCCCTATGTAATCACATTTCATACTAGGAGTAATGATAATCAAGTTGCATATTGGTTGGAAAAATGGGGGACTTCGTAAAACAACCAAGAATTTTCCAATCAATGGCCACCTCCCATGGATTTGCAGGACTTAGGGAATCTAGAAGAACTCATTGAAAAGGAAAAATGTACCCTAATGGGCATTAAAACAATGTACTAGATGCTCAGGATGGGGGAATTAACGCCCCAACAAGCGTCATAAATGATTATCCAATGTAATGGGATCCCCTCACTTGGCACAAGCTTAGAAATTTTTTTGGAGAGAATTTAGATTATAATGGTTGTCTTCTTGGTCAAGGACTTCATTCATGCTTTACAAAAGATTAATGTGGTGGTTGCAGTGGGTGGCAAAGGTTCATATGCACAGTGTGTCTTACTCTTTAGGACACAACACACTCCTTGGCATTAGAAAGTTACACGTAGATTCGTTCTTAGGAGGTAGAGTGTGGAACTGGTGGTAGAAGAGGTCTTGTGGTTTGTTAACTAGGACCTGGGGACATTATGAAAGGAAGTGGATCATAGACTACAATGGAAATGTAAGTATACACGACTTCTGCAAATGGGGTCATTTTTAGTGTGACTCGACGATTTCCCAACTTCACAATTATTTAGGTAAAATTTTATAATTATTTTAGTTATCTCCATGTTGTTCCTTTTATTTGGAGCCATGTCATAGCTAGCTCAACCACCCTTGTAGACATAATGGTTAGGTGGAATTGTGTGGTGGTTAGATACTCTATTTTTTATGGGCCAGGGGTCATACTATGGGGTTTTGGCCTGTGAAGAAACTGTATTGGGGGTGACACACTGATCCCAGTGGGCAACTTTGAAATGTGCAGGCTTGACGGTTCTTTGTGCTTGGGTGGATTTGAGTTTTGTTAGTCTAGTGTCTCTTAGTGCAAAGGGACGATGAGTAGATAGAGAGGCCAGGTCTGAGGTGGGTCATGGGTTAGATTATTATGAACCATCACTAGTCCAAACAGTCTATGATGACAACACCATTCTCTTGAGGTAGTTTGTGAGGTGGGGGTCTTATGGATTTCAAGTAGAGAGGAGAACTTAGAAGGAGATGCAGTGACAAAGAGGACATTCACACATGGGTGCTGACCCTTGAGGAATCAATTTGATGCATCTAGTTGATAAGTGGGAAACCGGGGGAGAACAACAGTTGGACAACTCTCAAGGAAGGGTGGACCTTCCTCCCCCATTTGATTCTATTGAAGAAAATTTGTGTGAAGTTACTTTGATGGTTGAGCAGTAAGATCAAGATCGACATGAAAATAATAATGAAATCATCACTTTAATGAACAATTTATAGCATAACCAATAGAATATATTGGACAAGTTGGTTTCTCTCTAGGACAGACAAAAGAATATACATGATAGGAAATACCACTTGGAGGGATGTCTCGCACACATGGAAGATCATGTGCATAAGGTATTTTTCTAGGCTCCGCCACCAGGAGGAGGATTAGATGCTCTAGATCTTGAGAACACTAATTTTCAAGGATGATGGCTAGTTTCTTTTGTGTCTTGGCTCAATTTTGTTTACTATGGGACACATGCATGAAATTCTCAAGTGTGATCCTACCTTTGTGTAGGTTTTAACCCTGTACAAAAATTATCTGCAAACGAATCTTAAAAACAAAAATTAAACAATAGTGAGAGAATAAAACATAAAACAGATATACACAGAGATTTTCCCCTTGATCCAAAATTAGGACTACCAGGTTGATTTTTCATTATATTCCTTTTTGTGTTACAACACATATATATACATGCTGAAGCATTCGTAAACCCCAATCCATTAACCCTGGATTATAACATAACCAATGTTCCCTTAACCAGATCTACAAAATACCAGGGGCTGAAAACCATCATGCCCCAAAACCATGTGCAAAATCATGCACAAAACCATGGGCGGGTCTGCCCATGGAAAAATACAGTCCAATTTTTTTTTCCGGGGGCACTGCCCCGGGCCCCGAACAAGGGGGCTACCAACCCCCTGTGACCCCCCTGCTATGCTTGGTGCGTGTGATTAATCGTGGAAAGATTATAAAACATACCCAACATTATCCCACTTGTTGGTTTCTTTATGCATGGGGCCATAGGAGAGCTTAGTCATTAGTCGAGATTTGCAATACCCATTTTTTCTATACACCAAAAGAACTTATGAGTTCTCACAAACATCGTCAATGCATCTACAACATTCTTCAAAGTTTCCACCTTTACCAGCAACACCATTTTATCCTCAACCATATCTCTCACAAAGTGATATTGAACATCAATGTGATTTTTCTTTGAATGATAAGAAGGGTTCTTAGCCAAGAAAATTGCACTTTGGCTACCACAGTCTATCCTTATAGCTCGTTGCACCAACCCCATACTTGAACACAATCTATGCAACCAAACTGCTTCATTTCTTGCATGAGTGGCTGCCAGGTATTCTACCTCTGTAGTTGAAAGAGCCACTACAGACTGTCTTTTACTCATCCAACTGACTGCACCTCCAAATATGATAAACACATACCCACTTGTAGATCTTCTTTGGTCTAGATCTCCAACCCATTTTTCATCAACAAAACCACGGATGACCAATACTTTGTCCAATCCTTGTCTTCCTTAGTAGCACAAACCGTAATCATTAGTGCCACACAAATATTTGAAAACCCACTTCTCTACTATCCAATGCTCCTTCCTTGGTTTTGACATAAACTTGCTCAATACTCCCACTGCATGTGCAATATCTGGTCTAGTACAAACCATTTCATACATCAATCTACCCACTGCACTTGCATATGGAACACGGGACATATCCCCCTCTTCTTCTTGTGTCTTGGTGCACTGTTTAGCAGATAGCTTAACACCTACAGGAATATGAACCTTCATCGGTTTACTATCCTTCATATTGAACCTCTGCAATATTGTGTCGACATACTTCCTTTGGTTTAACTAGAGCTTCCTCTTTGCTTGACCTCTCTTAATTTCCATGCCCAAAATATAGTTTGCAGCACCAAGATCCTTCATGTCGAATTTGGAGAACAATTGGGTCTTTAAATACTGGAAAATTTATTTGTCATTTCCAATCAACAACATATCATCCACATACAAGAACAAATAAATAATACGGTCCCCAATTAATTTAAAATATACATAGTGATCCTCTTTGCTTTTGGTGAAGCCAAGTCCCCATATATAGGTATAAAATTTTTGATACCACATCCTTGGTGACTGCTTTAACCCATACAGAGGCTTTTATAACCCGCATGCAAGTTCTTTCTTATCCTTCACCGTAAAGCCTTCAGGTTGCTTCATGTAGATCTCCACTTCCAGATCGTCGTGAAGAAATGTAGTCTTCATATCCATATGTTGTACCTCAAAGGCAGTAGCAACAGATAAAAGTAATCTAATAGAAGTAACCTTGGCAACAGGAGAAAAAATATCACCAAAATCAATTCCCGACACGTGTGAATAACCTTTTTCTACCAATCGGGCTCTGTATTTCTCCACCTTTCCTTCCATTAGGGGAATTTTGAGATCTGAAATGGGCCTCCTAAGAAAAATGTACAACTAAAATAAAATTTATAAGAACCAATAGGATTCATTACGATGATTTCAAGCATGGGGGATGATTCACCATTACTGGAGTAAAAAAGTAAAAATATTAAAAAATAATAAAATAATAAAACGACTTTTTCAACTCGTATTTTCAACGTATCTCCCTAAGGGTTTACTCTAATTTAGAGTGGGAATACTCGTTGGATGCATAGTTTAATTTCTCATCCAAGGAGTACCCATGTTGCATACTTTTGATGGACCTTGCTACACGAACATGAGAAATACATAAAAAACAAGATTGCAATAACGATTTTTATGTATTTCTCATTTTTCGTGTAGAAAAGTCCATCAAAAGTATGCAACATGGGTACTCCTTTGATGAAGAATTACATTTTTCATTGAACGAGTATTCCCACTTGAAACTTGAGTAAAACCTTAGGGAGATAAGTTGAAAATACGAGTTGAAAAAATAGTTTTTTCCTTTTTCCCTCTAAAATTTGATGATGTAATCAATTCTTATTTTATTATTTCCACTATTATTTTATAATTTCCTTAGGAGGCCCATTTTAGACCTCAAAATTCCTCTAATGTACATTCATATTCTTCTTAGAAACCCATTTTCTCCCAATGGGCTTCCTTCCAGTCGGAAACTCCACCAGATCCCATGCCTCATTTTTGTGCAAGGATGCCATTTCATCAACCATGGCCTCCTTCCAGAGTTTTCCATCCTCTGAATATACTACCTCTATTTTAGTTTTTGGATCATCATCAGTTATAGTTAAAGAAAAATTCGAACAGAAAGAAAATGGACTATACCTTTCTGGTTACCTTCTTTCTCGAACTCACCTTCTCATAGCTGGAGTTTGTGGCTCTTCCTATTCTGAATCTTCTTCTATTATAGAGTCTCATTCATCCTCCTTTAGCTCAAACTCTACATTCTCAGGTTCCTTTGGTAGGACTTAATGTTTAACAACATATTTCACCTCTCTAAACACCACATTTCGGCTATAGACAACCTTCCTTGTTTTTGGGTTCCAAAACTTGTAACCTTTTAAACCATCCTTGTATCCAATAAAGATGCACTTCTCAGATTTATTATCTAACTTGGTCATTTTCTCCTTTGGGACATGTACATATGCATCACATCCAAATACCCTCAGATGTGAAAGATAGGGTTTCTTACCAGTCCATACCTCATGTGGAGTCTTATCCTCCAACGTTGATGAACGTGATCTTTTAACCAGGTAACATGTAGTCTCCATTGCTTCTGCCCAGAATTCCTGTCCTAACTTGGTACCACTGAGCATGCTTCTTGCATTTTCCATTAACATTCTGTTCATTCCTTTTTCAACTCTATTTTTCTAAGGTGTGTATGGATTAGTCTTCTATCGTGCTATACCACACATGTTACAAAATTCTTCAAATTCCTTATTGAAAAACTCTCCACCATTATCTGTCCTCAACACCTTTATCTTCTTCACTGTCTATTTTTCCACTAGACTCTTAAATTCATTAAATCTATCAAAAACTTCAGATTTCTTCCTCAAGGAATATGTCCATGTATTCCTTTAGAAGTCATCTATGAATGAGACATAGTACATAGTTTTTCCTAGTGATGGAATTGACAAAGGTCTAAACACATCACTGTGCACAAGATCTAATATCTTGTTCACCCTCTTAGCACTAGAAGGAAAACTCATCTGATTCTTCCTCACATATACACAATGTTCACAAAAATTGAAATATAGAGAGAAATTAGATATACCTTATACCATACCATTTCCATGCAGTATCTGAAGGCCCTTCTCCCCAATATGTCCAAGCCTTTGATGCCATATCATGGTATTTTCTCCAGAGACCGCTAGGCTTTCCGCTCCACTTTCAGGAACCACAAAACTGTTGCAAACATTAATAACAGTGCTACCTCGAAGCTTGTACAGAGTTCCAATCCAAACTCCCTGCATTAATACCAGTGCTCCCCGAACCATCTTGCAGGTATCCTTCTCGAACACTATTTTTACACATGCATAATCCATCTTGCTTACATAAATCATATTTCTGGCCAACACAGGAATATGTAGAACACCAGGAAGTGTTCTAATCCTTCCACCTTGTAGCTTCAGCTTGAATTTTCCATGCCCAGTGATTTTTTCCTTCCTATCGTCCCCTAAGAAGAAATTACCACCATCATACTTCTCATACTCATAGAACCACTCCCTATGGGGAGTGAAGTGAAAGGATGCACCTGAGTCAATCAAGCATGCCTCATGATCTACATGTGTATTTGAAGAAGAAGCCAAATACACATCCCCACCTTCATCTGAGGTGGTTTTTGCCTCTGCAGAAGGAGAATCATCAGATCCCTTTCTGCATTTCCAGCACACCTTTACAAAATTTCCTGGAGATTTAGATCTCCCACTTGAAACCTTATTCTTGTTTCTGTTCTGGGACCTTCCTCATATAGATAAGGCATCTTCATTTTGGCCCTCCATATTTCTCTGTCTTATTTCCTCCGACAACAAGGTTGAGACTATTGTCAAAATTCAAGGTAGTTGTATTGCTACCTATTGCAACAACCTGACTATCCCATGAATCTGGTAGAGAACGCAACAAACTGATGCACTTATCTTCATCTGAGATTTTAATATCAACAGATAATAGTTTTCTTAACACAGTATTGAAGGCGTTCATATGCTCTGTCACCGATTCTCCATCCTTCATCCTCATATTATATAGCTTTTTCCACAAGAACAATTTATTCACCAGAGACTTAGATTGGTACAAAGTCCCTAGCTTGTCCCACAAATTTTTCACCATAGCTTCCCCAGATACATTCAACAATAATGAATCTGAGACACAACCGTATTGTTCTCTTTGACTTCCAATCCAACTTCTACTAGTCTTCATCTGACATTGTCGTTGGTTTAGTACTCGGATATACCCCGATCCATTGATATTTATCCACCAGCAGATCCTCGAATTGAGCTTCCAAAACTCAAAACTCTGACCTTTAAATTTCTCTATCTCTATATTTCCACTTCTCACAATTTTATTTCACCGCAGAAATCGATCCCACAGATCTCCCACTAAATAGGGTCTACCACAGGCCCCAACAAAAAACCCCTCAGCAGCAAAGGCGTCCACTTGAAGCTGAAAAAACTATGATACCAAATGTAGGTTTTAACCCTATACAAAAGTTATCTGCAAACAAATCTTTAAAAAAGAAAATAAACAATAGCGAGAGAATAAAACATAAAACATATATACACAGATTTCCCCCTGGATCCCAAATCGGGACTACCAACTTGATTTTTCATTATATTCCTTTTAGTGTTACAACGCACATATATACATGTCGAAGCATTCATAAACCCCAATCCATTAACCCTGAATTAGAACATAACCATAGTTCCCTTGACTGGATCTAAAAAATACCAGGGGCCAAAAACTATCATGCCCCTAAACCATGTGCATACCCATGCACAAAACCATGGGAGGGTCCTTCCACCGAAAAATAGGGTCCAATTTTTTTTCCCATCGCGCTACCCTACATCCCAAATCGGGGGGGTTGCTGACCCCCCTGTGACCCCCCTGCTGTGCCCGATGCAACGTACAGGGGGGGCTTTCGCCCCCCCTATGACCCCTCCCCCCCCGTGTGTGCGACTAATCGTGGAAAGAATATAACACATACCCACCATTTTGTCTTTGTGTGTTTGTTAGTACCTCCAAGGAAACAAGTTTGGCTAGAATGATGCTAGAGGCATTTTGAATTGGAATCAAATAGATTTAATATTTTGAGGACTTAATTGAAACTTTCTATTTATAAATACATATATATATTTAATGAATTGTTTTTTTTGTGTTTTTTTTGTTGATATAATTTTATTAATAGAAATAATTATAATTTTTTTTTTTTGCTAATTTATAAAATGATTGAAATTATTATGTAAATAGTATTATACTTTGAGATTAGATTTAACTGTTGGGATAAAATTTAGGAAGTTATCATAATGGTTTGGAGCTTTGCAACCTCTCTGGGTATAGGGTTTTCCTAGCGACCTTCTAACCTTGTTCCCTTTCATTTCACATCCGAGTTAGATGCAACTGCCATCACCTTTTTTGAGATTTTGCATTTTGGCAAGCCTACAAATTGTCAATAGTCCTATGCTTGATGCCACTGTTGTCGCCTCTTGTTTTTAAATGCTCATGGATGTGAAGTTTTAACATTAAATAAGCCTTATACTATTGATTTACTACTATAGGGGTATCTCATGAAGAACTTTTTAGGTATTTCATATGTGCGTGATTTTATTTTTGTAGTTCAATGCATGTACAATGAGTGCACCAAAAAAATTTGTGCAGAAGGAAGATGTGACATCCCCTACGGGTTGAATCCCCTTGTATGACTCATACGTGTACTTATATATTTATTATTAATTAAAAATGGCTAAGAAAGGGACACATATTCCATTACTTGAGGCAGGAGTCTGTTTGAGGGAATAATTGTTTTAAATATCACTCCTGGTGGGTTGAGTATACTAACTATGCAATAAATTAGTTGAATGAATAAGGGATATGGGAAAGTTTCTTTTAACTCTAACCATAATGAAGAAGAGAAAAAAAACATTAAGGCACCATGGGATGCGTTATCCACAAGGTTCACTACTGCAAAATCATGGAGAAGGAGGGTAGTTAGTTTTTTTTGAAAGAGGGAAGAGGACCTTGAGATTACTCACCCATGGATACATGCACTCTATTTTTTTTCTCAAGGACATGCATGCATGTGCAAGGGAGACACAGAGTAGTAGTGGAGAACACATAGCTAAATGGAGAAAACAACAATCCCTATCTCTAATTTTTCTAACTCTGGAAAAAACACTAGCCGAGGAACCTACATTTCTTGCTGGGATGATAATAATTGAGTATTGGTTGTGTCTTATA
The DNA here is from genome assembly GCA_034641835.2 of Pinus albicaulis. Classification (NCBI taxonomy): domain Eukaryota; kingdom Viridiplantae; phylum Streptophyta; class Pinopsida; order Pinales; family Pinaceae; genus Pinus; species Pinus albicaulis. Next base: position 1,205,070,461 of record CM076582.1, on the reverse strand, counting down.
GGTTTGGTAGATCTATTTGAGACTGTGTTCATTGATAAAATTTGAGAGGTGGTGGAACACATGGCTAGTGGGTTGATAAAACCTGATGGTAGTTCCATGGGATTAAGCTGAGAAGATAGGTGGAAGTTCCACTAAGCTACCAGAGGATGCACTCTTATTCCTTCAGAGGTAACTCAGCTGATAAAACATAATCAACATTAACCATATTTCTCTCTCCACATCTAAATTGATATTCTCTATGTACAAATCCCTAGAGAATTTGGGATGTTGATTTACTAGTCCCATTGCTTAAAATAATGTGTTCCTTGCCTTCTGTGAAGTTTTTGAATAACTAGTGGGTGAAGGTGGTGTTTCCTTGAGACACCCAGTTTTAGATGATGAATTTAATTTAATCCTCTAAGTGGATTATGTTTGTATGCAAGTGAAGTGGTTATTTTATCTTTAATTATTGGTGGGTGGAGGTGAGGCAACCTCGACACACCATGTTTCAACTGATCATATGGGTTTAAAAATACCTTTGAAAGAACTCTACCTAAAGATTCAGAATATAGCTCAGGGGTGAAAACTACAAGAAAGACTCGGTTGTAGATTTTCTATGGTTGCATGGAGATTTGAAGTCCTGATATTAGTCACCAAATTCTTAAAATTATAAGATAAGAATTCCATACATTATATGTGCAAGTGGATTATGTATGAATGCTTACTATGCTATTAAAATTCTATTTGAAGGTATGGACTTTGATTTCATGTAGTGTAATGGAACAATGATGTCATGTATATTACGTTAAATGGTAAATGTGTAGGTTGATTCCAAGGAATGTGAATAAATAGCTCCTTTTGTTAATGGTTCTACGCTAACACTATGTACACAGGAAGACTTTAGTTATATTAGTGTTGAATGCACTAAGTGAAAAAAATTGTATTGTCAGTGCAAGTCATAATTTGAGAGGGCCTAATAAATTGTATTGATTGAGGATACATGGAACTTAACTGCTAGAATGAAATATTGAAAAACACTGAACATGCTAGGTCTATGGAGGAATACATGTGTCGACCTTTGAACATTGAATAGATTCATAGCATGATTGATATTTAGAGGTGGATTGACCTCATTGTAGTGAATGTTAAATATAGGGAACTCTTATATTAGTGGTTTTATGTAGGAGGGAGATTAAACACATTATTTATAGAAGTTCATATATGACGAACCAGTCCTTATGAAATTAAATTTTCTATTTATGAATATATATTTATACATTGTAGTGATGTTGGAGTAGTGGGCCATGCAACATGTTTAAAATACTACGTTGGATTCTTTTATAGGTTTGGGGTTGGAGCGCATAGGCACAATTAGAATTGTTTTCTTTGTCGCTTTGACAGAAGCCTATGCCACTATAGTCTTCGTGAATTAGAGAAGGGTCTATTGGGATTTTTCCTCGAGTGATTTTTTGGTGAGAATAGTTTCTATCGAATGAGGAGTTTCGCTAATAATATTTTATGTCAAGAATAGTGTTTCTCCCAAGGAGGTTAGCTTTTTGGTGACGTGTGGATGGTTCCAACAAGGGTTGCAATGATTGGTGGATGATATAGAAAAAGAGGTGATGTATCTTGGTGGATAAAAGGGTTGCAAAAGAAATCAAATGGGTTGGGGACAAAGGATTAGCAGGTGGTCACAATGTATAAGCCGAGAACCCTAAGTGCTCAGTGATAAGGAGCTGATGTTGTGCCATTACATTTCAATGACTTAGAATAAATGTCTCTCATATTTTTCTCTGAGATAGTTCTCACCAAGAAAGGTTCTTCTCAGTATGAGTTTACTCAAATATAGTTCCTATCGAGAAGGATTTTCTCTCAAGAGAGAGTTTTCCCCAAGAGAGTTCCACCGAGAGGATTTTCATTTGAGGCGAGGCTATCTCTAAGATGGAGGTTTTTTTGAGAATGTTTCTCAAGAGGAAAAACATCTATGATAAAGGCTATCAGAGGAAACATTTATGAGAAGAAATGACTCAACGGGCCCAAGCCAACTTACCCTTCATGCATTGTGTATGCTTATTGATGTGAATCATCGATTAGCTACACGCGGTTAATTTTAATGAGTTGGAAGCTAGTAGTAAATATGAAGAGTAGGATAGCCATGTGGATTCCACTTGGTGGATTGATGATATGGTGCTAAAATTTGATTTACCATAAATTATAATCTGTAGCTTGGTTTGGGAAAAAATGTATATTTCCAAAATTGACTTGGCGAGAAAAATGAAATGATCTCATTCACCTAAAAATTGAGGATGTTGGAAAAGATCGAAATTTTTAGACCCCATTTCCATAACTCTACCTTGGATCTTGGGTCATCATGGTAACTATATCCTTCTAATTAGTGTTGTGGGTTGGGATTACGAGGGTGTATGTTATAGAGTGGTATCAGAGCATCCAGGTTCAAAACTTGGACTGGACGGGATCTATCATGGCTAAAAATAATGGCAATTCCTTCCAATATCTTGAAAATTAGGTTTGTGATTGATTAAAGGCATATATGGTTGATATTATTACCTTGTGATTTCATTTTGTAGCATGGTACTAACTACTGATATGATATTATTTTTATTAATGTGCTAAGTTACAATGTGTTTCAAAACTAACCTTGTACTAGTAGACATCCAACAATAAGCCAAGGAAATGATGTTTATTATGTTCTGAGGTTGTTGAAATATAATAGTGATGTGTGTGTGTGTGAGACAGTACATAAAATACACCAAGGTATGAAGAGATGAAGACATGAATGATGCAATATAACTTTGACCAATCATAGCATTGATATGAAGATGCACAAATGGATGAGGAGGAAATATCAACTGATCAATGAGGAATGGTAGACTCTCCTGATTGGATGGACACACTGAGAATACTAAAAGTGGACAGGGTAAATTTTAAAGCTCACAAAGAGAGGGTTTTTAAATCACAAGAGAAGAAATCATAATCGAATGCAGTCTTATTACAGATTCTTTTATAAATACAAAGGGAAAGAAAACATGATTTAGGAGCTAGTTGTAGGGACAAGAAGTGTCCCTTAAAGAAAGAAAAAATAACCAATGGGGAAAATGTGATAAAATATAGAAAGAGAGAAATAATTCCAAGTGAAGAGACAATGAAAGGAGGTACTTCTCTAGACACCCTAGTGAATAGGACAAACACCCGTGAGAAATTCATTGCAGGAACTCCCAAAAGGAACAATCATCATCATCATCATAATACAAGGAGGGAAACAGAATATGTACCGGAGGAATTTAAGAAAGCTAAGCCCCCTACCTTTGATGGTGAGATGAATAAGTCAGAGGATGTAGAAGCATGGCTACTAGGAATGAGAAAGTGCTTCAGAGTTCATAACTAGTCATAGAACATGAAAGTGAAGATCATTGTTTTCAACCTAAATGGTAAGGCTGATATCTAATGGGAAATTCCGAAAAATGTGAAAGGCATAAAATAATAAGAGTTGTCCTGGAAAAAATTTGAGGGATATTTCATGGAAATTTATCTGAGAAATACTTTGACAGTAACGCTAAGGAATTTTATTAGCTCAAGCTCAGATAAATGTCAGAAGAAGAGTATACCATTAAAATCTTGGAGATATTAATATATGTTCCCTACCTTAAGGATGAAGAGGAAAATATTCAACAATACATTAGTGGGATGCAATTGGGATTTAAATGTCGAGTTGAATTCAATGAGCCATAAACCCTTGAAGAGGAAATAAAAAGTTTGAAACACTGCTATGAGTAGTCTATACATAAAATAGAGCTTAAGGCTGACTTGAAGGAAAAAAGAAGTCTTAAAAGTAGAGGAAAAAGGAAGGAAATATTTGGATAATGGCTTGGGAAGAAGGCAACGAATTCAACCACCATTAGAGGTGAAACCTGATAGAGAATAAACATAGGTTGTGAAGGTTGACATGCTCAAGAAAAATAAGAGGATGGGTCTCAGAAGAAGCCCACACTATGCTGGAAATGTAGGGATAACCATTTCCATTGATATTTCCTCGAGATAGAGATAAATTAGCTGGGATTTCATATTTTACAAGAAGCATTGATGGTGGAGTGCATAGCTCGAAATGTGCTAGGGAGCTACATAGCTAGGTCGGGCAAACACACTAGCCACTTGACATTAGGGGTCAAGATGGATGAATAGATACAAACAATTTATCCATTTTTCTATTGCTGAAATGATATAATTAATTGTAAAAAAATTGTGCAGTCGTTGAGTTAATTATTTTGGCCGATTGTAGTAGAAGAGACTAAGTGAAATTGTGGAAAGGGCTCAGCTCAACAACTACTCTTGAAGTATTGAGGGAAGCCAAAACTCATGGGAATTAAGTTCTTATGTTGTTAAATATTTTATTTTTGTGCCCTCAATTCATTTATGTTTGAATTTCCCTTTTTACTATTGGATTTCGCATGTCCATGCTATTTTTATTGTGTTATTACATTATTTCTTTCATGATTTACTTTATTTCCTTATCTCTTTTCCTTTGGATTTTTCTTTCAGCCCTTCACGCTTTGGGGCACTTTGGAACATTAGTGGGAATGGGAGGAAATCCATAGAGTTATTGTAAGAGGGTTGAGCATGACCAACAAAAACACAAATAATTCAAGTGCATGAATAAAAACAAATCATGATAAAGGTTAGGTTTGAGTGAGGGGTTTGGAAAACCCTTTGTTAGTTTATTTTGAAACATAAATTCTAAATTTAGCAAAAATCATAAGACAAATTATGTGCAGGCTGAAAATTGTTGTGTGAATAACAACATCAATAAAGGGAGGTTCTCTCGGCCCTGAACATAATTACATATCAAATTGTGTGTTCATGATCATGCTAATATGTGTGTATGTGTGTGTGAATCATTATTGCGGAAAAATGATTGTATAAATTTAATTGATGCAAAGGTAAATGGCTATATAGGATGACATGATCATTTGTCTAATGAGCTTGAAAGAGGAATCGATGTGGCATGGTAACCCTGGCTTACAACTGATTTTAAATATGAATATGATTGTATATGCTCATTTTGTGTCATGCAGATGAAAATAAAATCCTAATGGTTATCGTAAAGTGTGTATTAAATAATAAGTGGAATCCTTAATTGCATAATTAGATAAATCCTCCACTGAACGTCATGTTGATTCCAAAAGAGATTCATTGGAGTAGATGAAATCTAATGATAACATAATCGACAAAACCCATGAGGCTTATTGAATAATAATCACAGAGCATAAATATGAGGATAGAACAGATGAGAAACCCAAAATGCTTGATGGTTGATAATCACAGGGGAGCTCTAATGATAACACAAATGGAAAACCCATTATTCTTGCTATTTGTTAATCACAAAGTAAGCTTATATGATAAATTAGTTGAGAAAACTAAGAGGCTTGCTGGTTGATAATCACTGATAAATGGTCATGCCTTACATGCTAATAAATCCAATTGAGACTATGCTGGTTGATCATTTTTGGGATCAGGATGGGCCACCCAGGACTAGTGGGTTGATAACACATGATGGTAGTTACACAAGGTTGGGATGAGAAAACATGTGGAAGTTCCACTGAAAATTGTTGGAGAGTGCACTTTCATTCCTTAAGGAGTAAGGAAAGTAATAAAACCTCATCATTATCAACTATATCTCTCTCTCCCAGATAAAATTTTAAGGATGGAAATTTATTTTAAAGTTTATAAATATTGGTGAATCTTAGTAGTGTGTACTATTAAAACTATAAAATGTTTGTTGATATATTAAAAAAAATATCCAAATTTGTAATTATTTTATAGGTAGATTCCATATAATTTTGGTGATTTTTAGGGTAAAATAATTTTATACTATAAAATTTTGGCAAATCACTTTTAGAAGAAATGGAAATTGGCGAATGTTTTTTTTTTTTGGAAAATTCATGAAAAATTAGCCTACTTGTGAATATTAGCCCCTAATTTTTTCCATGCTCTCTCCAAGACTGAACTAAGACTCTGTTTTCTCTCCATGAACCTCTGCAGCGAAATGTAGCCATTGTGGCTTAACAACAAGGAGGTGTTGAGAACACTTGATAAAAGGGATTTGTTAAATACATGTGAAAATGGCTAACTACCCATTCAAAAGAGAAGACAAGAGGTATAAATTTAAATTTGTGTAAATTCTTTATGATGAATCTCATGAGAGATTGTATGCCATGTTACAGGAAAAGATGGAAATTTCCTAGTTTATGTGAATGAAGCTGATTGAAAAGAATAATGTAGTAGATTTAAGATATAAAAGTGTGAAACCAACACACCAAGAATACTGCAAAGGAGCCATCGAAAGTGTTGGTCCAAGGATAATTTCCATGTTTATTATTTAATGGGAGAGAAATTATATATGTGAATTTTAATGAAATCGATTTACACATATAGAGCTCTAAATCAGTTATGCTTAGCTTAATACATGCTTTTATTTTGTGTTTGGTCATACAACACTAAGAATGGTGTCACTCTATGGGGACGGGGATTGTCACATCCCCCATGGGTTAAATCAGCTTGTAAAACCTTCTCCTTGTGATTATATAATTATAAACTAATAGAGGCTGAGAAACACTATTATAAAATCACTAATTAGTTACTAAAAAAAGACTAAAATTTGCATATAAACGACTATTTTTCGGTCAGTGGCCAATAGTAGCTAATTTACAGTATTTTATAACGCGACCAATTTTTGGTCATTTTTAGCTTAGTCATTAATTGGTTATCTCAATTTTGTTGTTTAGTTGTATATTCAGTCATTAATTTGGTCATTAATGTAGTCACTGATTTAGTCATTTATTAGATCATTAATTTAGTCATTGGTTTGGTGATTGATTTGGTCATTGATTTAATATTTGATTTGGTCATTAATTTTCACAATTAATGAACAAATATAAAACAAAATATAAGACTATATCATCACCCAAGAAAACCCATTAATGACCAAAGAAATATGACTAAAATGTTGGTCGTGTTATAAGATACTGTAAATTAGCTACTAATAGTTATATATATATATATGCAAATTTTAGCCATCGTTTGAAACCAATTAATGACCGAAGAAATATGACTAAATTTTAGTTGTGTTATAAGATACTGTAAATTAGCTACTAATAGTCGTATATATGCATAATTTAGTCATCATTTGTAGTCACAAATTTATCTTTTGCAGTAGTCATTTATTCATTATATAAACGACTAATTTAGTAGTTTATATTCATTTCACTTACTTTCATTAATAATCATTATAAATTATTAATTTAGTCGTATATTCATTCTACTTGTGTTCATCATTAATCAATATAAAATAATATTTTAAAAGTTTTATATTGATTTTATGTGTTCAGTATTAATCAACATAAATTAATTAGTATGATTTTGCAACTAAATTTTAAAAAAAATTCATACAATTTACATGTCCATCTAATATGAAAATGCAAAGTTACAATACCAAGTAATATCAAGTGCAACTATTAATAATTCTAGCCACAAATCATATTATATAAAATTTCAAGTATTACAATATGAATTTCCAACTTAATATTGGTAGGAGTACAATTTACAGATAAAATATTGTTCATCACTTCAAAACATTATCATTATCTTGCCAAGGAATTGCAAGTGAATTCACCAACTGGGAAAACTTAACCATCAGTCTTTATCTGTGTGTCTTATGCGGGATATTGGCTCTACGGGTAACACTGGACTAGTACACTTCTCTCTCTTTGTCACTTTAGTGTTATTGTTCCCCTCTTTCTTCAATCCTTTCTTCTTACCATCAACACTGAGTCCATTTTCTACAAAAAGAAAACAAAAAAGTTACAATGCAGAGTATAAGACATGAAAGTCAATGAACACTAGAATATAAACTAAAGTAGACTATAAAGGATTTATACGATATATACCTCAACATTAGCAATATTGTTAATGTCATTTTTTCCCATAAAAAAAAGAAACTCGAACAAGTTTTCTTTAGTTGGGAAATAGTGGCCACTATGTGGCGAGATGACTTGTATAAACAAAGAAAATAAAATGTCACAAATAAACACAAGAGAGCTAGCAATTTCTACTAAGAATGTCTCATGCTCCACTTTTGTATTTGTATCATTTCCTCTAGTTATCTCTAAGAAGCAATGTCACTTCAACAATAAAACTAGTTAGTAGAAATCTAATGGGTGGAGAAAAGTATTGCTGACACAAGAGTACAACAAGAAACTAAAAAAGAATAAGACAAGAATTTGTAAATTGTGATACTAACCAGGAATATAGCTTCAATATAGTAATATTCAATTATCAACGTACTATTCGAAGGGAAAATGAATCCAATTCTCATAAGCCAACAAATTATGTATGCCCCTTGTTTTCCCTGTAATTAATTGAGCAAGATTAGCACATGCAATTTCCATTTAGGATCTCTAAAATGGTTCTATAAATATTCAAAGAAAACTTAATGTTACTCATTCATTTTTCTCTGATGCAGACAAAACTGAATATGCTAACTTGTTTTTGAGTTGGAGAGCTCTATAATTCATCGTGTCTAAAATCATTGTTTATTTTCGTGAATTTTTTTTTTTAAATGGCCAGGCAACGAGCCTATATTTGATCAAAAAACATATTTTTCAGAATATGTTCCATTTTTCTTATTCAAAGCTAGATTTCCTTATAGTTTATGATGTTCAAACAAACTAGAATCATTTTCCTTTAACACGTCACTATTGTAATATACTACTAAACATACAACTATGTAATGAAGTTATTAGTGGTGGAATACTAGTAAATCACAAATACATGCAAGAAATAACACCACTATGTCCTAGACACGACAAGTCTTTATCCTCTTGGTTGGAAATATTACTTCATGAAACCAACATATTTGACAAAGAGAAATTTTATAAAACTAACCAACACCAGTGTATCCAACAACATTGACATTTATATTGGCATGCCCTCAAAATGTGTGGAAGTATCAACAAGTGTAGTGTACTTCCCTGTAAGGTTAAAGTTTGGCAATGGAATATGTTGTCCCTTAGTCTAGTTAGGATTTAACTTGCCTTTGATAAATTAGAGAGAATGGGAATCCAATATACAACAGTGACAGAAAGCTTTTATTCATTCACACTTACCTAGATCCTAAACAAGCATTGAAGCATTAAACAAATCCAAGAATGTCTCACATTCCACTAAGAAACAAAATGTCTAGATTTTGATTGTAACCCTTGAGGCTTTTTCAAACTTGTAAACAAGCAACATCATAAATATTTTTCTGTAGTTCTCAAACCTTCTTCTATGTGGATCTTGAGAAAATATGTGCATACACATATCACATGTGTAACTAATTTCTCCTTTTCCTTGAAGTTATATAAGTGGAATTTAAAAAATAAAAGGAAGCCTACAAGAGAGGAATGCCACAAATGTAGATATATTGTATTACATAAAGTCCAAAATATAATGAAGTTAATTAATGGAGTAATTGATGGAGAAATCAATGGGGTCATTGGCGGTTGTTTGTATTCTAAACACGCGAGTTACAATTATATTTTTACAAATACGCTGTGATACATTCCCACTTGCCACTTTTCACCTAGTATTACCCTCACCTCTTCCTCCTTGCTTACAAGGATTTGTTCCCTAAATTAGCAAAACGGAAACCAGTAATTCCTTAAAATTCCTAGAAGATCATCTGATCAAGTTACAAGACTAGCCACCTCTTAAATCATATCTAGAACCTTTGATAGCCTTTCATCAGTATTGTCACTGTGTGCATCCCTAAGGAAAGGTACAAACTCCTCAAGCATAATTGGCAACACTCTAGTAAAAATATCTCTAGTATTAGATCATGTCTAGGCTTGAAAGAATTGCATTACAATAACAAGTTCCTTTCTATTTGAGTGAAGAAACACAAACGATAGAGCCTTGTGACACCATGCCAACAACAAAACTGGAAAAATTGTATTCAAATATGTTTCCAATTCATGGAAAGTAGTTTATGCATGGAAATGTTGTTGTTGTAAAACTACAAGCTTTGGAATAACCACAGGGACCATATCCTAAACAATATCTACACTTGGTATACTCAAAATTCCCTCTGCAAATTCAATTCTCATAACTAGGCATGTGACAAACCTTTCTTTCAAGTATTCAAATGGTTCATCTCTAATTCCACCAAACTTGAAAAGGATTGATCTGATTCCTTCCTTCTATTTAAAACTACCAAATTTATGTATTAACCTAGCAGTTTTTGCTCCTACATAACTATTTGAATTTTTAAGATGATCAATCAATAAAGAAAATGAGAAAAAATATCAAATGTCCATGGACATTAGCCATTTTCATAATTTCTACTACCATTTCCAACAAAGTCTCAAATACATCCGGATCCTCAGTGGCTTCCAAAGCATGTTTCAATATCCCAAGCATATTTTCTTCTTTTCTTTTGTTGCATGTGTCATCATCTTGAAAAAAAATATCCATTACATTATTCTCAATGAAGTAACGGATTTTCAAGAAAAATTATCTCCTCACAACCTTCTTCTCATAAAGTGGAAGTATATCTAGGCATTTTATCCACAAAGGTTTTGTTCCGAGAAGGCCACTTTTGATTGCATGGCATATAAGACGATAAATTCTTCCCATCGTAGCAACGTGAAATTTCTCTAATGATTTACTAAAAATAAGTTGAGAAAAGAGAGACCGACAGATACTGAAAGCAAACTCTAACAACTGGATTATTTAGAATGTATTTCCTTTATATCCGATATAAAGTTACATCAAGGTCACTTTTCCTTGAGCTAGCTAAAATTTTTTTATCACATTGAGCACAAAAGAATCTTGATATAAGAACATCTATGTTTCCCAAATTCACTTTCAAACCAACGTTTTTGTGGATTTGACATAGAAAGTTGGTTGCATAATCGGTTGCTAAAGGAGTAGCAGATAAACATACAATGTATCCAATATCACGAGATAAAATTTCACAAACTTTGTTAAATTTGTCTTCAACAAATACCTTCAATCTTCTACACATGGTTGTAATAACATCATAGCTAGAATTGAATGCAAGAATTAGCATAGACACAACATCTTCATCTTGGACATTAGCAATCTTATATTGCAATGCTAAGTCCAAAACCTCAAAAATGTTTTCACTCATTGCTTTGATCCCTACCTTAGGCAACATACTCATAATTCTGCACTTTGTCTTCTTGATGATATCATATTGTATGTCAATATCAAAAAACAACCATGGAAGTTTTAGAATTGACAAAAGTGTTTTTTTGTTCACAAATATTTCTCTGTTGCATGTATTTTGAAATGTCTGAGAAAACACACTTAGAATTGAGAAAATATTTAGTTGTACATTCAAAAATGAATCTAGGGCATATGGCATATAAAGTATGAAGGAAAGCACCCATGGTCCAATCATAAATAGTGGTCCATTGAATGTACAATATTATTAATAGGAATTATTTCTGTGTCCAGTAATGATGATGCCAAATGTATAAAGTTGAAACAAGGCCTTTGTAATTTACCATTTCCTTAAGCAAGTAAAATACAAGATGTAGACATGAACGATGAGCTAATAAGGCCTTCTACTTGAAGCCTTGTTTCGACAAGGCATCTATTCAGCGATTTCAACATCCAAGAGGAAAATGGTTGATAGTGTATCTCTCCTGTAACATCAATTAGAATACCCATACTCTTTGGAAACTTGTAGAAAGTTGGAAGGTCACAGAAAGGTGTTGGAGGGTTGCAGATATAAAATTCAGTAAAGGACATGTCAAAGCATGTTATAAAAAAAGTAGTAGAAACTGTGAAGCTGGATTCAATTGCATAAAATGATGCAACAGATAATAGGTATGCCATAGGATAATTACATAAAGTCCATTTTTTGGAATAGGAATTCATGAGAAACCTGGCTACTAAGGAAGCATGTCTGGTTGGCTAGGTGTAAAATGAATCTCTCTTAAAATTCAAACTGTGACTCCTTCACCCAGAACATATAATGGTCCACTAGATAAGTAAGTTTATGTGTGCTATGAAAAGAGATTTTTGGAATTTTTTTTGAAATTTTCTATAGACAAAACTAACTCTCAAGCATGGCAGGAGAATATTGATTCACATCTTCTAGAGCCTAATGAGTTCTGACAAAAAGAAATTAAGAAAATTTTATGAAAAAATTCAAAGTAAAAAAAAGAAAGAAAGAAAAAGTTCATCTAGGCTAAGAAATAAAAAATAACATGAAGAATCCCCATACTACTTTGATTTCATCAGATGTGGAAATTAAAATAGTGTACGAGGGTTGTTTATAGCTAAACACATCATTTCTTACAAATCAACAAATTTATACAACCTGTAGCAAATATTTGAGAACAGTTTGATGATTTTTTACACACTTGAAGAGGCCAAGCCACTAGTGAATAACTGATGATTGCCAACAAACTATACTCAGCATATAGAAAAAATAAGGTAACATGAAATATAGTATCAGTCCCACATGCATTCAGAGTGTTGAGTGATCTATTTTTCTACCTATGTGAAGAATATACGACTTTCTCTCAGATCTATTTCAGTGTGTTCAAGTCTCACTTGCATCTCCAACGATAATTTAAACACCTTTTTCAGATCTATTCATCAAGGAAAACAATTGATATGTTGGCCAAACATATGATTATAAGGCACTCACAATTTTAACAAATATTTTAAGGGTCATTAGCCTTTGAAGAATTTGTTAGTCAATGGGGAGGACACCTTATATGAGAGGAAGTCACCTTGCACACATTTCCAAGCTATTATGATGAAGATGTCCAATCATTGATAATTACTTCATATTCTCCTTTTTATATTGCACTTCTACCATGGAATTTTCCGAATGGAGCCTTCTGCATTGAATATTGATGGAAATTTCTACTCATGATGCCAAAAGTGCCACATTATTGGAGTTTTGCATGGTCTTTGTGCATTCATTCAAGGTTTGAAGAAGGAATCCACTTTGGACGAGGCCACACATGCTTTTAAGCAGGATTAATTCATTATTCGTGAAGGTAGATACATGGTCAACCACTTGGAGGAGTAACCATAATTTGTGGTGCCATTTTTGGAGGATTGTTGCAAAACCAACTCCATTATCATGTTATCATTGACTTGTATCATGGAGCTGGTTGATTGAGAGCATTATTGTAGTCTTTTTCTAAAATATTCTCATGATTTTTGTTGGATTAGAAAGGGGATCTCAACATCCTATTGCCATATTTATTATAGAGTTGTTGAGAAGGTTTGAATGGTAATATGTTATTGTATTCCTTGAAGAGAATACTAAAACTAGGAAAAGGTTGCAGTAATAGCTGTAAGCATGCTTACAGTGCTTCAATTACAACAAATGACACTATGGATGCTAAAAATAATTGGTGCAAACAAAAGTTAAAGGGTTGGGAATAGCACTAGCCATTCGAGAAGGCAAGAAAGAGATACAAACACTGAAGATCATTTTGCAAAAATTTCAATAGGTGAAAAGATAAATCTTCTTGGACAATACAGTTTAAAAATTTTTGATGTATTATTTGGTAGGGGCTAGAATGCAATAGATGTCCCCTTATTTTCTGCAACTAATCAATCAATGGTTGCAATCACAACCTTAGTACTTGCCAAGAAGTTATGTATTCTAAAGTTGTTATCCTTGTTACTTGGTAGAATGACTTTTATTCACATTGTATATGGGAGCCTTTTGAAGGAAATGGAGATTCATATTTAGTGTGGTTATTTTTTTTTCAAAATAAAAATCTTTGCAAAATTCCAGTACAGAGTGTGAAGTGTGTGGTATATGAATTGAGTAGATAGTGCTACTAAATAGGAAAAATTTATGAGCTAGTGTAGTTTGGTATTTGAAAATGCCTCATACAGTTTGTCGAAGGAGGTTGTTAGCGACTATGGTCTTTTAAAAGCTAATTGAATACTCTTGTACATCCAAAAAAATTTCATAATCACTCTAGGTTTGGTTTTCTCTTTTACTAGTTGATTGACTACCCCTTTACATCCCAAATTTTTTTGAGTTAATAATTCTAGCAAGTAGCTAGATCTGATCTGTTTTCTTAGATAGTTGGTTTTAGGATAATTTAACATCGCATTTGTATCTTTATTCAATATATTTGTAATATGATAGGTGGTAAATTGCTAGCATGGTGGTTTCAAAGAAATTTTAACACATACTATCAGATTGGACATTTTGATAACATGCATTTTCATTAGTTTTCATGACTTCCATTAATATTCCATTGCTAATTTTCTTGGTTAACTAGAGGATGGCTAGAAGTTGATGGCTTTAGAGCACCTACATGTCTTAATTTTTAAATTATATAATTTAAATGTCAATGAAAGCCAATTTAATATTTAGTATTTCCCAAGCCACATGCCTAAAATTGGGCATGATAAAATTCATGAGTTCAGATCCTTTGGCATAATTTCAATTCTTGAAACAATTATTCTGCTCAGATCCTATGAATAACTACAAAATGGAAATTCCTACATCCTAGAAATATCAGTATGCATACATGATATTGTTTAACATGTGCCTATCACGAGTCCTTTAATGATTATTTGTAGCCATTTTCACATAGATACCAACAAAGAAAACAGTTTGACATAGAATTCACGACACTGCTTTCAATAATTGGAAATTTTTTCAATTAAATGAGGTATTCCACACTATATTATTTTCTGGAAATTTAAAGATCAAAAATATATATTTAAGGTAGTAGAGAAATAATTTTCCCATAATTTAAATTTCTAGTTCATCTAGAGAGGGAAAAATTATACAAGAAGCCTCAACACATTTCTGCAAATTGCAATACTGAAAGTAGTATGACCATACCTTAGTCCCAAATTTTAGTTCAAGTATCTTCCTTTCCATAACCCTAGCTGCTACTCTTCCAATTGTTTCCCATGCTAAAGATTTTCCACCTCCTTGCATTTTATAGAAATGTAGTTATAACACATAAATCACTAAGTTGTATCTTCAAAAGAAAGAAGCATTTAAAGAGAGGCATAATACTCATCAAATAGGCATGCTTAAGCATACCTGAACTGAACGAACACCATATTTGAAGTCATATGTGGCATCCACATGAGAAGTTAGATAGGCTAATGATATTTCACTATAATCCTGTCAAGTTCAGTAAAATGAAATCAAGAAAAAGTGGATTTCGAATTTCAAAAGCTCGTGTGCTGTAAACAACTATCTCAATTACTTTGTAAAATGCAATGCTGAAATGTATGACACAATCTTGTTCTCTATTCAGAGTAAACTCTTTAACCAAACACTCATGATTTTAGTAGATGTAATCATCATAAAGTGAATTATCCTCGAGAACTTTTATGATTTATCCAATTACTTATCACATAGTATTACTATAATGACATATGATTAGACTTACCAGGACCACATATACATGGATTTCAATTATAGCGTACACTATGGAAATTGGGTACCAAGCCATAGGGCTTAAATGTGTCAACAACTAAACCTTGAATACTAAATAGTAAAATTGCACTACTGCCAATGCCTTGAAGGAGTTACACCTATACTAGATTTCACCCTTAATACCTCTACTAGATGCCTTCATCATACCCAGTTCGTTTGATAGATAGTTGAGCAGTGCTCAGGTGCAACCAAACATCTTCTGCATTGAATATTGCTGGAAATTTCTATTCATGATGCTACAAGTTCCACTTTATTGGAGTTTTGTGTGGTCTTTGTGCATTCATTCAAGGTTTGAAGAAGGAATCCACTTTGGAGGAGGCCACACATGCTTCTAAGGAGGATTCATTCATTTTTCATGAAGGTAGATACATGGTCAACCACTTGGAGGAGGAACCATACTTTGTGGTGCCATTTTTGGAGGATTGTTGCAAAACCAAATCCATTATCATGTTATCATTGACTTGTCTCATGGAGCTGATTGATTGAGAGCATTATTGTCATCTTTTTCTAAAATATTTTCATGATTTTTTGTGGAGTATAAAGGGGATCTCAACATACTATTGCTATATTTAGTATAGAGTTGTTGAGGAGTTTTGAATGGTAATATGTTATTGTATTCCTTGCAGAGAATACTAAAACTAGGAAAATTTTGTAGTAATAGCTGCGAGCATGCTTATAGTGCTTCAGTTACAAAAAATTACACTATGGCTGCTAAAAAGAAGTGGTGGCAACAAAATTTCAACGGTTGGGAATAGTACTAGCCATTCAAAAACACAAGAAGGAGATACAAACATTGAAGATCATTTTCCAAAACATTCAATAGGTGGAAATACAAAGCTTCCTGGACAATACAGTTTAAATTTTTTTGATGTATTATTTGGTGGGGATTGGCATGCATTAGATGTCCCCTTATTTGCTGCAACTGATCAATCAATGGTTGCAATCACAGCCTTAGTACTTGTCAAGAAATTTTGTACTCTAAATTTTTTATCCTTGTTACTTGGTAGAATGGCTTTCATTCGCATTGTATATGGGAGCCTTTTCAAGGAAAGGGCTATTCTTATTTAATGTGGTTATTGTTTTTTCAAAAGCAAAAGCTTTGCAGAATTCTAGCATAGACTGTAAAGTGTGTGGTATATGAATTAAGTAGATAGTGCTACTTAATAGGAAAATTTATAATCTAGTGTAGTCTGGTATTTGAAGATTCCTCAAACAGTTTGTCAAAGGAGGTTGTCGGTGACTATGGTCTTTTAATAGCTGATTGACTGCTCCTGTACATCCAAAAGTTTTGCATAATCCCTCCAGGTTTGTTTTTCTCTTTTACTAGTTGATTGACTACCCCTTTACATCACAATTTTTTTTGAGTTAATAATTCCAGCAAGTAACTAGATCTAATCTATTTTCTTAGATAGTTGGTTTTAGGATAATTTAACATCCCAGTCGTATCCTTATTCAGTAGATTTGTAATATAATAGATGTTAAATTTCTAGGATGGTGATTTCAAAGAAATTTTAACACATACTATCAAATTGGACATTTTGATAACATGCATTTTCATTAGTTTTAATGACTTCCACTAATATTCCATTGCTCATTTTATTGGTTAACTAGAGGATGGCTAGAAGATGATGGATTTAGTGCACTTAAATGTATTAATTTTTAAATTATGTAATTTAAGTGTCAACTAAAGCCAAATTAATATTTAGTATTTCCCAGGCCACATGCCTAAAATTGGGCATGGAAAAATTCACGAGTTCAGATCTTTGGCATAATTTCAATTCTTGAAACAATTATTCTGCTTAGATCCTACGAATAACTACAAAATGGAAATTCCTACATCCTAGCAATATCAGTATCCATACATGATATTGTTTACCACATGCCTATCATGAGTCCTTTAATGATTATCTATAGCCATTTTCACATAGATACCAACAGAGAAAATAGTTTGACATAGAATTCACGACATTGCTTTCAATAATTGGAAATTTCTACAATTAAATGAGGAATTCCACACCATATTATTTTCTAGAAATTTAAATATCAACAATACATATTTAAGGTAGTAGAGAAATAATGTTCCCAGAAATTAAAAATGTCTAGTTCATCTAGAGAGGAAAAAAGTATACCAGAAGCCTCGACACATTTCTCCAAGTTGCAATATTGAAAGTAGTATGACTCTACCTTAGTCCCAAATTTTAGCTCAAGTATCTTCTATGCCATAGCCCTAGCTACTACTCTTCCAATTATTTCCCGTGCTGAAGATATGCCACCTCCCTGAATTTTGTAGAAATGCAGTTATAACACATAAATCACTAAGTTGTATCTTCAAAAGAAAGAAGTATTTAAAGAGATCCATACTACTCAGAAAATATACATGCTTAAGCAGACCTGAACTGAACAAACACCATATTTGAATTCATATGTGGCATCCACATGAGATGGCCAATAGGCTAATGAAATTTCACGGTAATCCTGTAGAGTTCAGTAAAATGCAATGAAGAAAGAGTGGATTTGGAATTTCAAAAGCTCATGTGCTGTAAACAACTACCTCAATTACTTTGTAAAACACAATGTCGAAATGTATGACACAATCCCGTTCTCTATTCAGAGTATAAACTCTGTAACCAAGAACTCATAATTTTAGTAGACATAATCATCATAGAGTGAATTGTCCCCAAGAACTTTCATGATTTATCCAATCACTTATCACATACTATTACTATAATGAAATATGATTAGAGTTATCCAGACCACATGTTATTCCTATAGGTCGTAATCATGTTTAAAATTCATCTATTTTTATACAACTTTTTTCATGAAGAAAGTTGTCATTATGAAAAAGTCACTTCTAGGTTATACAATACCATCATTCTGAACTCCTCTAGTAACTAGCCACAACAAATATTGTTTCAAATCATAACGTGTTTTTGCCTCTCATTTTCTTTAAGGATCAAGAATGCTTGATTCATAGTCAATCTCAAATAAGGGTGTTTCCATTATATACTTACACAATATTCATTCTCTTATTGTAACAGTACCCATGATCCCTGAAGGTGTTGCTATCACTACTTTGTATGATGTGCTTTTCAGAATCAAATGATCTACTTCAGATACCCTACAAATTATGAAGGAGAGGTCCTTGACTAGATCATGATGGTCATGATGGGTTTTGAAATTTGTTCAATATCTTATCTTTTCTACCTTCTATAGGAAGAATGTCCTGTAATGTGGAGAAATGTGAAACTTATATTCTTGAAAGGATTTCTGAATTGGATGCCGCTAATATGACCTGTACCCATCCTTACATTATCTCAACTATTGCAATAAAGTCATTCTACTATCAAGTGAAGAAATTGATGATAATGAAGATTTTAATTTTGTAGGTGACAACACACTTACTTAAAATGATGATAATTCCTTCAAATGAGAAAATACATAAACCAAACTAATTTTATGTACCTCTGATGTCCTGAAGATGTATGTTGTCTGCCTTGTCATTATGGAGATCAAAGTTTTGGAGATGTCACAATAGGTTACTGCTCAAAATTCAAGTCCTTAGAGAGCTAATATTTGAGATGGTCTTACTGGGAATTGAGTCTTGATTAAGACTTTTATTGTAAACCCTTCGAGTAGAGAAGTCTTCTTGCAAGTTTGAACTCATTCTACATCAGATGTATACATAGAAAAATAGCCTTTCAAATAGTAAAATATTCATGCATGAAACCTAAGTGAGTTACGCCAATGAAACTTTTGTTCTTTAGGCCCTAGTTCTGATAACAAATATTTATCATACTTGTATTCAATAGCCTTGTTCAAAGAGTAGAGGAGAGGCCACAACGTTCCAATAACTTCTTATGAGAACCTTAAAAAAAAAAAATTGTAATTTGGTTTAGAACTTGAAATAAAATTTAAGAGAATTCAGGTCAGATAAATCTCGGTCTGTATTGAGGTTGTTTCAAGTCGTTTTGTTCTAGGGAAAAAAGAAAGCGATTAAATAAATCCTTAAACTCGGACAGAAGAACCATTGTACCTAGATCTGTTTTTTTCCATTAAAAATAAGATAAGAATGGCTTCCAATCTTTGAAACTTGGATCAACATGAGCTAAAGTCATTCTTGAAACTCAGAAAAGCATGAAGTCTCATCAATGTATAGCTACAACTCATATATCCAGGTGTCAAACAGTCATCAAGAAATTCCTGTAGACTGAGCCCTTAGAGTCTTTAATACAACTTCATGTATCTAATTAATCCCACACCACAATAGGACTATTACTTCTCCAAACGTCAAAATATTTCAGAGCATACCCAGTTGAAGTGACACGCATACAAAATGAAGAATCCAAGATCAAACAAAACCTTTTGTCCTTAAGGATGTTCGAATGACTGCTTTAGGACTGTGGGCAAGTTTAGCATTAGATTCGTATAGTGGTACTACGACAATACTCCTTGTTTTTCAAAGTATAAGAATCAAGTCAATATTGGGCCTCTTATCTGATTAGGCTAGACTTCGATGAACTCAATTCCTATTAAAAATTTCTAGCTGCCTCTTATTCTGACATACAAATATCTGCTAGAATCCTATGCAAAATCATGTCACTATTAAACCTCAACATTTACTAAAAAAATTCATAGTCAATGTAAGGATCTCAGAGGAAAAAGATCTACTGTGCTATCTCTCATTTTAGCTACATACCTAATGAGTCATGCCTTCAAGGTAGAATATCTCACTTCTCAGTTATATTGCATTGTCTTCTTGCTTGGGCTTGTCCTCACCTGTGCTCTGATTACATGGATTGAAATTATAGCATAAACTATGGAAATTGGGTAACAAGCCACATGGATTAAATTTTTCAACAGCTAAAACTTTAATTTTAAATAGTAAAATTTCACTACTGGCAATGCCTTGAAGGATTTACACCTCTACAGACCACTTCCAGGTTATATAGTACAATAATTCTGAACTCCTCTACTTACTAGCCACAACAAATATTGTCTCAAATAATAAGGTGTTTCTACCTCTAATTTGCTTTAAGGATAAATAATGTTTGATTCATAGTCAATCTCGAATAAGGGTGTTTCCTTTATAGACTTACACAATATTTATTTTGTTATTGTAATAGTACCCATGATGCCTGAAGGTGCTGCTATCACTACTTTGCATGTTGCACTTTTCAGAATCAAATGATCTGCTTCAGATGAAGGAGAGGTCCTTGACTAGATCATGACGGTCATGATGGGGTTTTGAACGTTAGTCGATATCTTAACTTTTCTTCCTTTTATAGGAAAAATGTCCTATAATGTGAAGAAATGTGAAACTTCTATTCTTGAAAGGATCTGCGGATGGATGCGATAATATGACTGTACCTAGCCTTACACTATCTCAATTGTTGCAATAAATTCATTCTACCATCCAATGAAGAAATTGATGATAATGAAGCTTTTAGTTTTGTAAGTGACAACAAAATTACTTCGAGTGACGACAATTCCTTCAAAATGAGAAAAGATAGAAATAAAACTAAGTTGATGTACCTTTGATGTCCCGAATATGTATGTTGTCCGCCTTGTCATTATGAAGATCAAAATTTTGGAGATGTCACAATAGGTTACTGCTCACAATTCAAGTCCTTGGAGAGCTAATATTTGAGATGGTATTAAGGAGACAAGTATTGATCAAGATGTTTGTTGTAAACCCTTGGAATAGAGAAGTATTCTTGCAAGTTTCAACTCATTCTACATCGGACGTATACTTAGACAACTAGATTTTCAAATAGTAAAATATTCATGCATGAAACATAAGTGAGTTATGCCAATCACACTTTTATTCTTTAGGCCCTAGTTTTGATAACAAATATTTATCATACTTATGTTCAATAGCCTTGTTCAAAGAGTAGAGGAGAGGCCACGACTTTCTAGTAGCTGCTTATGAGAACCTTAAACAACAACAAAGCTGTAATCTGGTCTAGAAATTCAAATCAAATTTAAGAGAATTTAGGCCAAATAAATCTCTGATCCCGTATTGAGGTTGTTTCAAGTGAACAATCCGCAAGACAAGTCGTTTTGTTCTAGGGTAGAAGAGAGTGATTAAATAAATCCTCAAACTCGGACATAAGAACCTTTGTACCTAGATCTGTAATCTTCCATTAAAACTCGGATAAGGGTGCCTTGCAATCTTTGAAACTTGGATCAACATGAGCTGAAGTCATTCTTGAAACTCAAACATGCATGAAGTCTTCTCAACGTATAGTTATGACTCATATAGCCGGGTGTCAAATAGTTGTCAAGAAATGCACAGTAGGCGGAGCCCTTAGAGTGTTTAATACACCTTCATGTATCCAACGAATCCCACACCACAATAGGACAATTACTTCTCCAAAGGTCAAAATATTTCAGAGCATACCCACTTGAAGTGACAGGGCATACAAAATGAAGAATCCAAGATCAAACAAAACCTTTTTTTCTGAAGGAGGTCCGAATGACTACTTGAGCTGTGGACAATTTAGCATTTCATTCTTATATGGTACTAGAAAAATACTCCTTGTTTTTTAAAAGTATAAGAGATCAAGTCATTACAAGGCCTCTTGTTTGATTAGGCTACACTTTGATGAACTCAATTCTGTTAAAAATTTTGAGCTACCTCTTATTCTTGCATATAAATAACTGCTAGACTCCTATGCAAAATCATGTCACTATGAAACCTCAATGTTTAATAAATTTTTTTTAGAGTAAATGTAATGATCTCAGAGGAAAAATATCTCATGTGCTATCTCTCATTTAAGCTACATACCTAATGAGTCATGCCTTCAAGGTAGAATATCTCACTTCTCGATTGTATTGAATTATCTTCTTTCCGGGGCTTTCCCTCACCGTGCTCTCGATATACATGGATTGAAATTATAGCATACACTATGTTAATTGGGTAAGAATCCACATGGCTTAAATGTGTCAACAACTAAACCTTTAATGCTAAATAGTAACATTGCACTACTTTCGCCAATGCCTTGAAGGAGTTACACCTCTACTAGTCACTTCTAGGTTATATAGTAGCATAATTCTAAACTCCTCTCGCTAACTAGCCACAAAAAATATTGTTTCAAATCATAAGGTGTTTACTCTCTCTCATTTTATTTAAGGATCAAGAATGCTTGATTCATAGTCAATCTCAAATAAGGGTGTTTCCGTTATAGACTTACACAATCTTCATTCTCTTATTGTAATAGTACACATGATGCCTCGAAGGTGTTGCTCTCACTACTTTTCATGTCGCACTTTTCGGAATCAAATGATTTGCTTTAAGGAACCCTACAAATGATGAAGGAGAGGTCCTTGAATAGATCATGACGGTCATGATGGTTTTTTGAACGCTGTTCAATATCTTAGCTTTTATACCTTTTATAGGACGAATGTCTTGTAATGTTAAGAAATGTGAAACTTCTATTCTTTGAAAGGATCTATGAATTGGATGCTGCTAATCTAACCTGTACCCAACTTTACACTATCTTAATTGTTGCAATAAATTCATACTACCATCCAATGAATAAATTGATGATAATGAAGCTTTTAATTTTATAGGTGACAACACACTTAATTCAACTGATGACAATTCCTTCAAATGAGAAAAGATAGAAATCAAACTAAGTTGATGTACCTTTGATGTCCTAAAGATGTATGTTTGTTTCCTTGTCATTATGAAGATCAAAATTTTGGAGATGTCACGATAGGTTACTGCTCACAATTCATGTCCTTGGAGAGCTATTATTTGAGATGGTATTACTAGGAATTGAGTCTTGATGAAGATGTTTGTTGTAAACCTTTGGACTAGAGAAGTCTTCTTGCAAGTTTGAACTCATTCTACATCAGATGTATACTTAGAAAACTAGCTTTTCAAATAGTAAAATATTCATGCATGAAAGATAAGTGAGTTATGTTATTCTTTAGGCCCTAGTTCTGATAACAAATATTTATCATACTTATGTTCAATATTATTGTTCAAAGAGTAGAGGAGAGGCCACGAATTTCCAACAACTACTTATGATAACCTTAAACAACAAAAAACTATAATCTAGTTCAGAAATTCAAATCAAATTTAAGAGAATTCAGGCCAGATAAATCTCGGTCTGTATTGAGGTTGTTTCAAGTGAACAATCCGCAAGACAAGTCATTTTGTTCTAGGGTAGAAGAGAGTGATTAAATAAATCCTCAAACTCAGACAAAAGAACCTTTGTACCTAGATCTGTAATCTTCCATTAAAACTCAGATAAGAGTGGCTTGCAATATGTGAAACTTGGATCAACATGAGTTGAAGTCATTCTTGAAACTCAGACATGCATGAAGTTTCATCAACGCATAGTTATGACTCATATAGGTAGGTGTCAAATAATTGTCAAGAAATGCCTGTAGATTGAGCCCTTAGAGTCTTTAATACACCTTCATGTATCCAACAAATCCCACACCACAATAGGAAAATTACTTCTCCAAAGGTCAAAATATTTCAGAGCATACCCGCTTGAAGTGACATGCATACAAAATGAGGAATCCAAGATCAAACAAAACCTTTTTTCCTTAAGGAGGTTTGAATGACTACTTCAGTACTATGGATAATTTAGCATTTCATTCTTATAGTGGTACTACAACAATACTCCTTGTTTTTAAGAGTATAATAATCAAGTCAATACAAGGCCTCTTGTTTGATTAGGCTACACTTCGATGAACTCAATTCCTGTTAAAATTTTTTGAGCTACCTCTTATTCTGACATACAAATAACTGCTAGACTCTTATGCAAAATCATGTCACTATGAAACCTCAATGTTTATTAAAAAATTTCAAAGTCAATGTAACTATCTCAGAGGAAAAATATCTCATGTGCTTTCTCTCATTTCAACTACATACCTAATGAGTCATGCCTTGAAGGTAGAATACCTCACTTCTCAGTTATATTGCATTCTCTTCATTCTTGGGCTTTTCCTCACCTATGCACGGATATACATGGATTGCAATTATAGCATACACTATGTTAATTCGTTAAGAAGCCACAGGGCTTAAATGTGTTAACAACTAAACCTTTAATGCTAAATAGTAACATTGCACTACTGCCAATGTCTTGAAGGAGTTACACCTCTACTAGTCACTTCCAGGTTATATAGTACCATAATTCTGAACTCCTCTACTAACTAGCCACAAAAAATATTGTTTCAAATCATAAGGTGTTTTTGCCTCTCATTTTATTTAAAGATCAATAATGCTTGATTCATAGTCAATCTTGAATAAGGGTGTTTCTATTATATACTTACACAGTCTTCATTCCCTTATTGTAGCAGTATGCATGATGCCTGAAGGTGCTGCTCTCACTACTTTTCATGCTTCACTTTTCAGAATCAAATGATTTGCTTCAGGCACCCTACAAATGACGAAGGAGAGGTTCTTGAATAGATCATGATGGTCATGATGGGTTTTGAACGTTGTTCAATATCTTATCTTTTCAATCTTTTATAGGACGAATGTCCTGTATTGTGAAGAATTTTAAAACTTCTATTATTGAAAGGATCTGTGAATTGGATGCCACTAATCTGACTTGTTCCTAGCCTTACACTATCTCAACTATCGCAATAAAGTAATTCTACCATCCAATGAAGAAATTGATGATAATGAAGCTTTTAATTTTGTATTTGACAACACACTTACTTCAATTGATGAAAATTCATTCAAATGAGAAAAGACATAAATAAAACTAAGTTTATGTACCTCTGATGTCCTAAAGATGTATGTTGTCTGCCTTGTCATTATGAAGATCAAAATTTTGGAGATGTCACAATAAGTTACTGCTCACAATTCAAGTCCTTGGAGAGCTAATATTTGAGATGGTCTTACTGGGAACTAAGCCTTTATCAAGAATTTTGTTGTAAACCCTTGGAATAGAGAAGTATTCTTGTAAGTTTGAAATCTTTCTACATCAAATGTATACTTCGAAAAATAGCCTTTCAATCAGTAAAATATTCATGCATGAAACTTAAGTGAGTTACACCAATGACATTTATTTTTTTAGGCCCTAGTTTTGATAACAAATATTTATCATACTTATGTTCAATTGTCTTGTTCAAAGAGTGGAGGAGAGGCCATAGATTTCCAACAACTGCTTATGAGAACCTTAAACAACAAAAAACTGTAATCTGGTTCAGAACTTGAAATCAAATTTAAGATAATTCAGGCCAGATAAATCTCAGTCTGTATTGAGATTGTTTCAGGTGAACAATCCAGAAGACAGGTTGTTTTGTTCTAGGGAAAAAGAGAGCGATAAAATAAATCCTAAAACTTGGAAAGGAGAACCTTTGTATCTAGATCTATAATATTCCATTAAAACTTAGATAAGAATGACTTGCAATATTTGACACTTGGATCAACATGGGCTAAAGTCATTCTTGAAACTCGTACAGGCATGAAGTCTCATCAATGTATAACTATGACTCATATAGCCAGGTGTCAAATAGTTGTCAAGAAATTCTTGTAGGCTAAGCCCTTAGAGTATTTAATACACTTTCATTTATCCAACGAATCCCACACCAAAATAGGATTATTAATTCTCCAAAGGTCAAAATATTTCAGAGCATACCCACTTGAAGTGATAGGCATACAAAATGAAGACTCCAAGATTAAAAAAAAAACCTTTTGTCCTCACAGAGGTGAAAATGACTGCTTCAGGACTGTTGGAAAGTTTAGAATTTCATTCTTATAGTGCTACTACAAAAATACTCCTTGTTTTTTAGAGTATCAGAATCAAGTCAATGCTAGGCCTCTTGTTTCATTAGGCTAGACTTTGATGAACTCAATTCCTGTTAAAAATTTCGAGCTACCTCTTATTCTGACATACAAATAACTGCTAGAATCCTATGAAAAATCATGTCACTATGAAACCTCAACGTTTACTAAAAAATTTCATAGTCAATTATATACATGGATTGAAATTATTGCATACACTATGGAAATTGGGTAATAAGCCAGAGGGCTTAAATGTGTCAACAACTAAACCTTTAATGCTAAATAGTAACATTGCACTACTATCAATGCCTTGAAGGAGTTACACCTTTACTAGATTTCACCCTCAATACCTCTACTAGATGTCTCCATCATACCTAGTTCATTTGATAGATAGCTAAGTAGTGCTCAGGTTCAGCCAGACATATTCTGCATTGAATATTGATGGAAATTTCTACTCATGATGCCACAAATTTCACTTTATTGGAGTTTTGGATGGTCTTTGTGAATTCATTCAAGGTTTGAAGAAAGAATCCACTTTGGAGGATGCCACACATGCTTCTAAGGAGGATTCATTCATTGTTCGTGAAGATAGGTACATGGTCAACCACTTGGAGGAGGAACCGTAATTTGTGGTGCCATTTTTGGAGGATTTTTGCAAAACCAACTCCATTACCATATTATTGTTGACTTGTATCATGGAGCTGGTTGATTGAGAGAATTATTGTAGTCCTTTTCTAAAATATTTTCATGATTTTTATTGGAGTAGAAAGGGTATCTCAACATCCTATTGCTACCTTTAGTATAGAGTTGCTGAGGAGGTTTGAATGGTAATATTTTATTTTATTATTGTATTATTTTTCTAAAATATTTTCATGATTTTTCTTGGAGTAGAAAGGGGATCTCAACATCCTATTTCTATCTTTAGTATAGGGTTGTTGAGGAGGTTTGAATGGTAATAAATTATTGTATTCCTTGTAGAGAACCCTTGGGAAAGGGTATTCTGAATTTTTTTGAATAAACTTTATACAATCGAGTCACATGCATTGCGCTTTTCAAATATTCTCTTTTAGAGCCACGGACAACTAGATCATCTCTTTTATGGACAAGTTTTGATTGTACAAAAGGGACATTCTGAAATGTTTCTGAAGAAACCTTAGACAATGGAGTCATGAGCATTGTGTTTTGTAGATGTTCTCTGATAGACACAACAATTCCCTCCTTCTCAAGCCTAGTGTCATTAATATCTTCAATCAACTTGATCAATTTCTCATGCAAATAGCGAGGATGACTCAAATCTATCTTTATCGTCTGCTTTTGATCCAATCCAACACTTGAAAAATCTAGATTGTTTGCAATGGATTTTCTTGGGTCCCATATAAAAATCTCAGGATAATTTAAAATAATGTT
Source organism: Pinus albicaulis (assembly GCA_034641835.2). Classification (NCBI taxonomy): domain Eukaryota; kingdom Viridiplantae; phylum Streptophyta; class Pinopsida; order Pinales; family Pinaceae; genus Pinus; species Pinus albicaulis. Next base: position 1,205,042,793 of record CM076582.1, on the reverse strand, counting down.
ACCTATATTTTCCTTTCTTAGCCCCAGGTTTGATAAAACATCCACTGTAGAATACAGTGATGTCTCTAAACTATCCATAAAAATTTGAGGCTTTATACAACATAGCTTGCTAATATCATCTCAAGGGAATCCCAAGGGCAACCGATACTTGCCAAAAGTATTATATTTTCTAAAATACTACTACATTTCAGTGGATTGTTTCTCCAATAAACAACAAATCTTTTTCTTCTCAACTTGAAAACCACTAAAACCATTAGAAGCAGTCACAATTTTTTTATATACTTCATCCTTGAGAAATGATGGGCAACATGTACAATAGTTACTGTAGATATATTGTGGTTATCCTAGTAATATTCAAATGCATTCGGTTTCAAAATACAATACAAAAAACATACTACTATAAAGAATATCAAACAAACAAGTAACACAAAAAATAGTTACAGAAAAAGAAAAAGAAAAACCACAAATAGTGTCAGATGTGAGAAAAAAACCTCTACTGCATCTAGAAGTCTCCTTCATCTTTGTACAAACTCCAGGTGCATGAAGAAGAATAAACCTCTACTGCATCTAGAAGTCTCCTTCATCTTTGTACAAAATTCCATAGTGCGTAAGAGCACAAGCATTCTGGGGATTAGGCGCAATAGATTCTACATTAAAACATTCAAATTCCTTCGGCATTAGACATATTACACTTCTAATGTAACCTCTGAGGGTGATAGGCTTTGTTTCCAAAAAAAATTCACAGATACCAAGTGCATCCAAAAAATTATTCCTCCATTACAGTATATTAACATATGACAATGCATCCTTACTTGAAACCTTCTTAGCGATGAGGAAAAAGGGGAGGAGACATGAAGAAGAGAAGAAGTAGAATTAGGGCTGGTACTAGAAATGTTGCTCATTGAATGACGTTTCATTGAATAACGACTCACTATTTCATCGACATTCGAAAGGTAATGCCCTCTGTGAGTGCCCATATTTTCCTGCAACATCCCTTTCTATCTTCCAACATTCACTATCATTCACTATCTAATAGTGAAGAGACTTAGTGAATTAAGGTATTTTCCTACCATCGTTGGACCCATTCCACTCTTCAATGCCCCCATTTTTCCATACTTTTCCACTTCACAACACTATTTTACCAAAATGAATAAAAAAATGCATGGTTATCCTCCCAAACCTCACCCAAAATATATCATAACACACCACATTCAAAAGATATTCTCTCATCATAGGTAGGAAATTATACAAATATTGTCTTTCACGATCTAACACAACTTCACTTTTAGCTTTCTATTTCCTTGTCGACTTCGCCTCCATTTATTCCTCCATATCAACCCGAAAAACATCATAAATATGGCATAACTCACGAATATCATTTTCATTCATTGTTTCAACAATTCCTTTACATCTCCTCCATACTTGCTCAAAATGTGCATGTTTGGCAACATACTGAACTTTAGTGGCATTGATTTGGAGAGTGTACAGTCTTCAATATTGGTTCTCCTAAAGCATCGTTCCAGCACTATTTTTTAATATACATTGTCCAATGATGAATACACAGGTCTAGCCTTAATGATAGCCTTGGAATCGCATGCATAAATGGTCTTTAGGGTAGCATGCAACCCAAAATGAATCCACTGCAATGATAAAGTGTATAAGAATGATTGGTCACCCATTACTGTAAACTTCAAAACCTACGGCCAGCAAAAAATAGAGATTCAGGCTTTTTTTGAGTAAAATATCCAACCTCATGCTCAACTAGGAGAGAATATGTCTTGGTTGTAACTGTGTCTGAGATCCTCCAAGTACCATGCACAACCCAAACACTAGTACACAGGCATAAAACAAGCCTTAATCTCGTCCAAAAGAAAAAAAAGATGGGTGACTTCCACTAAATACTCAAGCTTCCCTTCCACGTGAGATTCTAACCACTATAAATTGAGGAAATCGTGCCATTAGTACCACTATAAAATATCGGAAAATGCATTCAGCCTTGGGATTCATCGAAATCTGGCAGCATTCAAGGTTTGGGATTAATTAAAATCTATAAAATACATTTGGATTCAACATTTGAGAGGAATACCTTACGATTTGGAAGGACAGAGTCTGATTCAACATTTGAGATGAAACCTTACGATTTGGAAGGATAGAGTTTGAGATGATTACCTTACGGTCCAGCAGGGCTAAAAAAAGATTTTGAAACCATCAAATTTTAAACTCCCACCAAATTATTAAATTCTTGGAGGGAAATAAAAAATCGAGATCGCTCAAAAAAAGGGAAATAAATAGTGCCCTCTGAACTCTTAATTCGGTGACAAATGCAATAGCTAGAGCGCACTCTTAATTTGGTGACAAAAGGGTAATGAAGAGAATGCTATAGCTTATAATAAAAGGAATATTTCACACATTTCATGACTTTTAGATAGTCTTTCTTTTCTTTATTTATTTTTTTAATTCTTTGTTTTGACAAAATGGGGTGGTATAGGTCGTTAGAATGAAGCCTATTAATTTTTTTTAAATAGTTTTTTTCATTTTTTATTCTTTTTTTTTTATGTTTTTTTATTGACTTTTATAATTCTTTTTATTTTCTATGTTGTTAAGAAAATTTAAACCAATAGTAAATAAAAATCTCTAAAATAAAATAATTTAAAAAACAATGTTTTTTTTTATTGATTTTTATCATTATTTTTATTTTCTATATTGTTAAGAAAATTTAAGTAAATAGTCAAAAAAATCTCTCTAAAATAAAATAATTAAAAACACAGAAGACTAATAGATGTTGATACAGAGATATGGAAATAAATTCTTAGACAATTATACGAGGAAGAAAAGAGCAGAAGTGATATTGTAATATGAAGAGTGGACCTTAAGATACTAGCATGCATGGTGGAAGATTTATATCCCTTACTCCTTGTAAATTGTTAATTTCATATAACTAGATAGAACTATTTGATTTATTTAATTTTATTTTATTATGTTCTTCGAGATTGATATATGTTAATTGTGAAAATGGACCACTTCCCTATGTTCAAGTCTTTATTCTACATTAATACACATCTCTTCTAATTTTGTGTATACTTGTATATTTAATTGTTAAAAACTAAATTAGGGTGAAAATGTGGTGGTGGTGATAGTCGTTAAGAAGAATCATGTATGTTTGTATATACACTGAATAAATTATAAGGCTTTCAAATCACATATGTTGCTTACAAGTGTATAAAGAGCACATTTAACCATGTTTGAGGGTACATTTTATATGTATCATAATGTATATGAGGGGGGAAATGGTTTTCAGTGCTAGTGATCTAGTCGCACAAAGGACCCCATAAATTTGTGCTTTGGGATATCCCCAAGATTCAATATGTAATCCAAAGTGAGAGGATTCATTGCTAAGGTGACAGTAGAAAAAACCCTCTAGTGTTAAACATTAGAGACAAAAGGGTATTCAAAATTTTAACATTGTAGATGGATTCAAACACCCATTTGTCTCTAAATTTTAACACTGCAGATGGATTCAGAGACCTCTGTAATGAATGTGACACTTCGGTATCAAAATTGAATTTTTCGTTTCTCGAGTGACACAATTACAAATGACTAACATAAATGACTAATTCATATACTTCTTATACTTTCTATTTGGTCATATTTTTATTCTTTGACTATAATAGTCATTATGTTAATCATTATTAATTTTTTCACTTATTATCTACTCATATATTTTAGTCCTAGACTAAATTAGTCATTTAATTTAGTCACTTTTAGTTTAGTCACTTATTATCTAGTCATATATTTGATTCCTATACTAAATTAGTTATTTAAGTTAGTCATTTTTAGTTTAGTCACTTATTATCTAGTCATATATTTTATTCCTAGACTAAATTAGTCATTTTTAGTTTGATCACTTAAAATTGCTCAAATTTAGTAGTAATTCACTTGAAATAAATGCGGTGACTAACTTTTTTGGTCACCTAGTCACTAATTTCATCATTTTCTACTAGTGATTTGTTCCATTGGTGACCTTAGTGGCTATAAACTTTGGGATTTTTCCCAATGATGGTGGAGGAAGGTCCCACGTACTGGAAGCCAGTCGACGGACTCACTTGGAATTTCCGGAGAGTACTCTTCACTTCAAGATGGCATAAGTGGAGATACTTGCACTAGAATGTTTCATTAAGTAGGTTGTTGGGGTAACTATTCCAACCACCATTTCCACATTAGAATTCTATGACGTTGGAATTCATCACCAACTAGTGTTTTTAGTTTGGGAATCTACTGTTTGTGTGTGGATTGCTCTCTTAGATTTTGTAGGCGTGTGATCACTTTGATTGTTTCCTTGGAGACTTTATGATATTTAGTTGAAATTTTCTTTGATTTCGTGTGTTAAAATTTTTAATCGTGGTTGAATTATCTAGACAATCACGTAGAATGTAGGGGAAACCCCCTGAGTACACACCAAGCCAGTTAGAAAAGCTTAAATCTAAGAAAGGACAAAAATCAGGGACTATATCAACTGAACACGAGGAAACATCAATAATTATTCATCCTGATTACGAAGTAGATCAACCTCAAACAACAGAGAGTTCTCAAAGAAAAATTACAATTTCTAAACTAGTTGAACTTGCTTCCATAACTAGTGAATAATCAACTACTAAACCTGAAATTTATGAACTAGAAACTGAATCTGCTACATCTAAGCCTGATTCAGAGTTCATTACTCCAACCCCTGGTTGTCCTGATTCACCTAGAGTGAATTTTCTCATCACCGAGAACCTTCCTCCTGGCCTCATTAGCATTGAAGAAGTTACTGACACAGAGGAAGAAGTTGTTCTTCCTTCACATCAGGAATCTTTAGATCTTAGGGCAAGTGAATCGATTTACTATAGCCCTTTCAAACAAGATCCTTGGTATTCTTAGTTAGTAGACTTTCTACAAAATTCTGATCTAAACCATTCGCCTCCCCGAATTCCTTTTTACACCATACCAAGAAGTAATTACAGACCTTCATTAAACTTGTCTGGTGAGTCATCCATATTTTTTGCATCACCAGAATCATATTTGTATGGTGGTCTATTTGTTCTTCCGGCATACCAGTCGCTTTCTTGTACTTTCTCAGGAGTAGATCCTTCTCTCGACTAGCATATACCATCATATGGTCCAAATGAATCACATACCGAAACTTTTAGTGCGGAACACGTTTACATGATGTTTGGAAACATTCCTAGCCTTGAACCTAAAAGTAGTAACTTACTTCCTGAGGGGCAACCTCAAGGAAGTAATTTACTGCCTGGGGGCAGCCTCAAGGATAGTACATACCTCATGCCCAGTATCGACCTCAAGGACAGTACTCAATTCAGGGTCCGCAACCTCTTCAAGGACAATACCCTATGCCAGGGAAACCGTATTTCCAAGGACAAAAAACTTCTTTAGGGCCACAGTTCTACCCGAAACATAAATTGTTTCAGGGAGGTCAATATTTTAGTGGGAATTATCCAGCCAACTATCAAACATACGTTCCAAATTATCAACCTGGTTAGGTTCCATCTTATGCAACACAACTTTCAATGGGACCTCCATATCCTGGAGTAAACACGGTGTGGGATCCAACATAAACTCAACAGAATTTGAAACCTAACGTGAAAGTACCTTATAATCAACCTGGTCAGCCAATTGGTTACAGTCAAATCCAACAACCTATCCACCTACGCTTCAAGTTATACCACAAATATCTGCACCTAGTACAATTCAGTAGTCTAGTCCGAGTACAACTAGAACTCCAACTCAAATTGCTGCACCAACTTCTGTTCAACCTACCACACCTATCCCTGGAATTTCTGCAGCCCCTATTTCTATAGCCCCTCAAGTATCACAAGAAATCCCTGTAGTCATTGCATAACAACCTGGACCCACAGTTCATACTACTGTTCAGATGTCTACGGGACAAGCTGGTACAAGTACAATTGTAACAAGCCAACCTCAGTTTGTTTATCAACCATATCAAGGGAAGTATAAATATGGACATGTAGCACAAAATCCAATATACCAGCATCAACCATACCTTGGTTACACGTATCAGATACCCGCTCAACCTCAATATGGTCCAGCCAATCCTGGTTATCCGGGAGGCATTCCAATCCCAAATTCACAAGCAATTTATTCCAAGATATCCTGGATATCCTCCTCCTGGTACTAGTATAGTTCCACAAGGTTATCAATTTGCTTAGCAGGACCCTAACCATTGGTTTCGATTCATAGAAACTTTGGATTTACTTGATTTGTCGTGCCTAATGAGTGATCCGATCTATTATATTCCATATTGGCCGCCAATGATGAATAAGTTTCCCAGTGATATTCCTAAGTTAGAAGGTAAATCAGGAGAGGACCATTCAAACCATGTCATGACTTACCACCTCTGGTGTGCATCCAACTCTTTGATTGATGATTCCATTCAATTATGACTGTTTCAGAGAATACTGATAGGTTTAGCTGCAAAATGGTATATTGAACTACCACGTGGCTCATTCAACAATTTAAATGCTTTAGCAACAACTTTCTTAACACAATTTCAGTTGCCAGTCAAATACGATAATGGCACAGAACTCTTGACTTCATTAAAACAATCTACGTCTATGTACATATCAGATCACATACATGAATGGAGACGTAGAAGAAATTTACTGAAATTCTTTACTGCAGATAAGATCTTAGCAGAATGGTTCATCAAATCATTTCTTCCAAATATCACTGAAGATATGGCTAAGGGAGGGGTTGTTATGGAGGAACAGGTCATTGCTCAAGCTCAGTACTTAGGACCTTGTATATACACAGTCTGGTACTTTATACAAAAAAATTCCTGACTTACCACGTCCTGGTCAAATAACTGCAACTCCTTCAGGATCTCATGCTGCAGACAGTGTAATTGGTTTAGTTAACACAAATAAGAGTAAGAATAAGTCTTCAAAAACTACTTCTCCTATCATAAATTTTCGAGATTCACCAAAAGGAGATTCTTCCCTTGAAACTTCTGCCGACATTCATGTTGTAGATTCATCTACAGCTAAAGCCAAAACCGGTAATAAGAAGAAAGGAAAGAATAAAAACAAATAGACTTCGTCTCCTAAAGAGAAAACCAAAAAGAATGAACCATTTGATGATAAACGAAAACCTCGTTATCCTTGTCTTATCTGTGACGAGGATCACTTTACTAAAGAATGCCCGCATCGGTTTGAGGTCTCTAAACTCTGCAAAGGTTCACCCACACCTGCAGTCTTGAAGGATCCTTTTCCTACTCAAGATAGCAAAATGATAGGATCTTCTTCACATTCATCGGCATATATTTTAATGATGTATGAGGTTATGGTTGTGACGTGATCACAAGATTATGGAAGTAAAATCCTGTAACTAGTAAAGAGATATAAAATTCGAATTCAACACCAGCTACATTTCCTTCATTTTCTGATCTGCTTCATATAGAGAAACCTAATCCTGATCTAGTAATTAAACCACTTGCTAAAGGCGTTCTTCGAAAATAAACTTTCAATCCACATGCGAGAGCTGCTCAGAACTACAACATTGTTGAAGACTTGGCGATTTCCCCTTCAGCAATGTCGGCCTTAGAAGTGCTACAATCATGTCCAACACAAAGGAAATTACTTTTATCATCTATTGGATCTATAGATCCTTAGGATTCTAATCTCATGGTCTTCGATATAGAAAACTTTACACCGAGACTCCCTCATCAGATGGCTTTTCAGATTCTGGTATTAGGAAAAAACAGACGAGTTTTTCGTACTGTAATTGATGAGGGGGCATCCACGTGCATAATGTCATTAAATTGTTGGAAAATTCTTGGTTCTCCGAAACTCAATCAATCTCCAAAAATCCTTAAAGCCTTTGATGGAAGAGGATTCCATCCGTTTGGAATACTCCAGTATCTACCTATAGAAGTAGAAGGAAAAAATGTTAATCTAGATGTGGAAGTTGTTGATGCTCCTCTGGATTACAACCTTTTTTTGGGTTGAAGTTGGTCTTATGCCATGACTATTGTCGTTTCATCCTTCTTTTGGTTAATCATGTTTCCTCATAAAGGAAAGATTGTGAAAATCGACCAGTTGTCATATTATTCGTCCGACCCGGCTTCTACAGACAATATCCAACATGTGGAAAATCGACTATTTCATATGAAGATGTTGGTGTAGGTTTAGTAAAGGAATTCACTTTGATGGAAACTTTATCTATGCCTCCACCCAACGTATCACGTACCATTGCCAACATCAATATGATTTCATCAAGCACTATACCATTTGATGACTCTTGGGTAGTGCCTTCAGAGTCAGAAATGGATTCTTTCAATGGTGAGATGCCTTTGAGTCCTTTTGAGATGGCATATGAAGCAGTACAGTAGTTTTCTAACACACTTTCAACTAAACCTGATCCAATAAATGTGATCACCGAAGAATATTCTTCGCTATCAAGCTCAGCCTTGACATCAATTTCCGATCCTTTTCAACAAGAGTTTCATACTGATGAAAGTATTCTAAATTTTTTGTCTATGGATGAATTACCCTGGGATGATCTACACCATAGATCTTTGTTTTTACCTGAACTTGATAGGTTTAAAAATGATTTTTCGTCTATTTTTACAATTGATTATGTCAAGGAACCACAAAATCCCATATCAATTACAAATTGGATTCTGAGATTAATTTGGGAAACATTTCTACAAATGTTCCTATTGACATATCAGTTAAACATGGAATTGTTGAAAACAGTCATATAGGTGCTTCTTGTATGATTGACAAAATTAATACATATAAAGCCCTATTTCAAGAATTCTGATACATATTTGCCTGGTCTTATGAAGAGATGCCAGGAATCGATCCAAATATTTTTGTTCATGAAATAAAGACATACCTGAATGCAAAGCCTATTAGACAAAGATTACGTCCAATACATTTGTGCAAAGCTGTTGCTATTAAAGCTGAAGTTGAAAAGCTGCTGCGAGCAGGATTTATTTATCGAATCCCATTAACAGATTGGGTATCTAATATAGTTCCCATTACCAAGAAACAAGGGATTATATGAGTATGTGTCGATTATAGGGATATTAATAAAGCATGTCCAAAATACAATTATCCGACCCCTTATATCGACAAAATTATTGATGATTGTGCCGGAAATGAAATTTTTTCATTTATGGATGGATTTTCGGATATAATCAAATCAACATACTCCCTACTGATCAACCAAAAACAACATTTATATGTCCTTGGGGAAAATATTCCTATTGCAAATTACCTTTCGGATTAAAGAATGCTGGTGCAACTTTTCAAAGGGAAATGTATTATTCTTTTCATGATATCAAACATATTGTACAACCTTATTTGGATGATTTACCTGCTCACTCATTACACAAGGATGATCATCCTACTCACTTATGAGCAATTTTTATGAGATGTAGGCATTACAAGGTTCATTTGAATCCACACAAATGTGTTTTTTGTGTGCAATCGGGACGATTATTGGGATTCGTTGTTTCTATAGCCAAAATTTGTGTCGACCCCTCGAACGTTGAGGCCATCATAAATTTACCTCCTCCTTCCACACTTCGTAAACTCCAAAGTTTGCAAGGGAAAGAAAAATTTCTGCATAAATTTATCCCAAACTATGCTGAGTTAACAAAAGGTTTTACCCGATTGTTGAAATAGAATGTTCCTTCTATTTGGGATGAGATTGCTGATCAATATTTTGATGCTCTAAAAAACGTGTTAACCCATGTACCGTTATTGCATCCACCCAATTACAACCAGGACTACTTTTTATACCTAGTAGCCTCTAATTCCACCATTGGAATGGTTCTCGTTCAAGAGGATTAATCTCACAATGAGCATGTGATTTACTATCTAAGTCGGAACCTGAATCCGACCGAAATTAAATATTTGCATGTGGAGAAATTGGACTTGGCAGCAGTTCAAGCTGTCCAAAGATTTTGTTACTACGTATTGTTACGAAAGACAACTGTGATATCTAATTGCAACCCGTTGATGTATATTTTGACAAAACAATTACTCGGGGGAGAATACTCTAAATGGATTGTTATCTTACAAGAGTTTGATTTGGAATTCGAAAAATCTAAATCAAAGAAATCAATGGTGTTTGCAGAAATCATGTGTGACTTTCCCAATATTGAGACGGAAAATGTGGTAGAGATTCCCATTGCAGATGAATCTCTGTTTCTTATCAGTACATTAGATCCATGGTATGGAGATATCATCATTTATCTTCAAACCCAAACCTTTCGCCCAGAGCTTTCACGTACAAATCGATGAAGAATCCAGTATCAATCTCAACAATACAATATTGTTGGAGACACACTTTATCGTCATGGTGCAGATTCTATTTTTTGACGTTGTATAACTCACGAAGAGGCTGAAAGGGTTTTGAATGACTGCCACTTTGGAGCGTGTGGTGGTCATATGTCTGGGTTTGCCACGGCCCAAAAGATATTTCCACTGGCTATTTTTGGCCGACATTGTTTAAATATTGTATTATTGTGGTCCGAAAATGCCACAACTGCCAAATTTTTTATCGAAAGATGTGTGCGCCTCTTGCTCCTCTTCACCCAATAATTTCTGTCAGTCCTTTTGTGAAATGGGGAATTGATTTCATTACATGTAACCCTCACTCGGCTGGGTGGGCATGGGTATATTATTCTCGCTGTAGATTACTTTACTAAATGGGCCGAGGCGATGCCTACATTCGCGGTAGATGTTAAAACTGCAGCTACGTTCATATTCAATCACGTGATTACTCGTTTCAAAGTACCCCAAGCTATTATTACAGACCATGGGAGTCATTTTCGAAATATAATGATGACCGAACTTTCCGATCAACTTAGCCTGCACCATGATAAATCTACTCCATATTACCCACAGGCTAATGGTCAGGTTGAAGTCGTTAATAAAGTTTTAACCACCATGATTAAACAGATTATGGGAACTCACAAATAGAATTGGCATACCATGCTTTTTTCGACACTATGGGCATACCGAACCTCCACAAAAAATACTAGAGGGTTCACTCCTTTTCAACTGGTTTATGGTTTAGAAGATGTGTTACCCATTGAATGCGAAATACCGTCACTATAATTAGCCATAGATTTACTACCAGCTACCTCTGAAGAGGAAAAACACTTTTTGTGCTTAGCATAATTAGATGAGACTCGTTGCACCGCTGCATTAGCTGCTGAAGCTCATAAGAAACATGCGAAAGCTCAGTATGATCGAAGTGTTACACCTCGTGTTTTTTTAGAAGGTGACCTAGTATTAGTATATGATCAAGCTAACGATAAGCTAGGTGCTGGGAAATTCGAACCAATGTGGCATGGTCCTTACATTGTCAAGTGAGTTCTTGCCAAAGGGGCCTATGAATTGACTGATTATGACTGGGTCTATTTAGATAAGCCCAAAAATGGTCTTTATCTGAAGAGATATTATGCTTGATTCTCATGTGAAGATCTCACTTGTATATTAGTTATTTTTTGGATAGTGTACCTTAGATTAGATAAGTGTGCCTAGTTTAAGTTTTCTTTTACTACTATCACTACTTATCTTGATTAATCTTGATATTGTAGATGTCAGCATCCCTTCAAACGTTTATTGGTTTCACTGATGGTACCTGTCGTAGTACACATAACATTTCTTCCGCATCTTGGGTTATCTATTCACCCACTGATGAGTTAGTTTCTATGCATGGGGTAAGCCTTGGTCAAACAACGAATAATATTGTAGAATATAACGAAATCATTGAGTTATTATATGTTTCCATTTCATTTGGTATTCAACGTTTGATCATTAGGTTAGATTCAAAAATCATTGTATTACATTTAAACAAAGTATACACAATTAAAAATCCAGTGTTATTGAGATTATTTTTGAAGGTTCGTATCTTGTAATGACAGTTTGATTACATCGAATATCAACACATTTCAAGAAATTTAAACACATTGGCTGATGAATTATCTAATCGTGTTCTAAATAGACATTTGAAACATTAAAACAGTAAACCAAAACAACATTCGATACATATTGAACAAGATACTCAGAGAAAGTAGTAATATCATAGATAGGTTTGTTTTAAAAAAATATTACATCGTCTAAGATCATAGGTTCAAACACGTTATGATCTAATAGATACTGATACAAAAAAAAAATATGTCAATCCACAATGATAATCCACTATCCGTGATGATGATCATGATAGTAGACTATGGCATGTGCCACCTTGCGCAGGAATATCCTAAACTGTCCTGGTACACCTGTTACATGTCTGTGAAGCCGAAGAGGAATGTCATCTGTCCCTGTCTCGGGAATATCTATGGTTAACCTCTCTAGGTTGTGTTCCATATCAGTTAGGATCTCTGTTTCCTAATCCTGTGGTGGTGTTATAGGCTTTTCTTACCTCCTATCAAAGCGACATAGTGTAGCTGGTCGTCGTGGACCAACATCTACATTTAATTTTTGTTATCAGTATTGGACGATAAAAAACAAATAAAAATTAGATTTTAAAAACATCAAAATGGTTCGCTTACCTGATTCATCCCACTGTGCCCCTGGAGGCAAGGACATCTCATGATCACCTCTGAAATCTATACCTGCATAAGGGAAGTCTTCAATGGTTAAGACTTGATTCTTTAGCCACATAAAGTACGCAAGAGTGAACCGAACCACTGAACTTCCATTGCCACCATGGAAGGCCATTAATGCAACCCAACGTACCATACAAGGTTCCTGAGGTTCCCCACAATCCACTGGAATAAGATGAGGGGAAAGAAGTGGGATTCTCTCCAAAGCAAAGGAAATCAAAATGGCGCCATAACCAAATTTTTTTAACTTTGTGTTATTTGCTCTGGTTAGTTGGCCTTTCATGTTGGCCAATACCCCTTCGCACCATTTGAATATGGTGCCTCTGAAACATTCCACCGCGGTCTTCATTTGAGATTTAGTGGCTACATGTGGAGCCGCACTTCCACACAACCTGGTTACCATGAATGAAATCACTTTGAGATCTAATCGCAAGACAATTTTTATGTCTATGAGATTATCCTTTGGATTTGCCTCATCATTGCAAATTATTGTTTGTAGCTAGCAACAGGTATGCCACCCTATCTAGCCCTAAACAAGGATATGTTTTCTCCCCTTCGGGACAATCCAGTGAGAAAATAGATATCCTTGAGCTCGATTTTGAGCCGATGGTCACCAATGATAAAGCATTGATCTTGAACATCCCATGTGTTCACTAAACATGTCATCAACTCCACCTGTGCTTTCATACCCTGAATAACCCAGAACTTATATAAACCACAAATTTTAAACACTCGCATTGTTTGAGGGTCATTCATGGCTTCATTGTCTATAGCCTCATGCTCATGTTCTCTCCGCTCTAGCATGGTAAAATAGCCTACAAATGAACACATTTGAAAGTTAGAAATCATTGGAATGAAAAACTTTAACCATTTTTGAGAGAGTTTGTATATTTTAAAATTCTTATGGCGCCTTCGCAGTTTTTGTGCAGAGACAGTGCGGACGTCCTCAAAGGCTCCACACAAAAACCGTGGTAGCCTGATGATTTTCCTTTTAGAAAATTATTGGGGTCCGCAAGTAGCACAAGCATGACCTGCGGACCCCCGAGAGCGCATTTTTGAACACAATTTCTCCCTAAAAAATGGAATTAAAGTAAAAAAAGAGAATTGAAATGGATAGAAATAAGGAGTAAAGTGATGTGGATTACCTGGTTATGATGAATCACGATTTGAATGGTCGGTTCTTCTGATATTGGCTCTGGAACGTTTTTGCCAAAAGCTCTCAATTTACTGCTCTGAAGATAAAAGGTGAAAATGACTTTGTTAAAATCCTTTTTATAGTTTTTGAATGAATAAAATATTATATTTTATTTATTTTTCACTTAAAAAGGCTATTTTTCAATATTTTTAATTCTTTGGAATAGGTATTTTTAATTTTTTGAGTTTTTGTGCAGATTATAGGTTTTTTTGTGAAAGAATTATTTTGATGCTAAGTATAATTTATCACATTTTCGAGATCTTGAAAATTACGAAAAAGCGAAACCCTGGAGTTATCTTTTAAGCCCTTTTCAAACTCTCTAAATATGAAAATATTGCCAAGTACTTGACTATTCAAACTCGTTAAAGGAAATGAACAATCGTCCCTTCAGTATAAGTTTATCCCTTTTCCAGAATAAAATGGAATATTTATGAAAAAGGTATACGTTGACTAATCATGGTCAATAGAGTTCTCTACTGCATTATTTTATTCTTTTTCGGGCCTCAGAGACTGAATTTCCAAAAAAGTACAACCATGGAGTTTACTTATGTTTTTCTTTTGACTCCCTAAAACTGAAAAACACTAATTTTCTCCTATATTGGACTCATTAAACTTTAACAGTAAAGGACCTGTCGATTACAGACAAGACCGAACCACTCCTTCTTAGGGTTCGATTTTAATACTAAGACGGACTCATACGAAGGATGAGCTTACAAAACAAGCAAATGTTATCCTCCCCAAGCTTGTAAAAAATAAAGAGGTACTTACCAGTAATGGTGGGGGAAAAAGAGAAAAGGAATCCAGTTGTCACCCTTGTTTTAAAAAGAAGTATACCACTCTTGAACACGACACTTTTGTCACACTTGTACTTGGGTTGGGAAAATCCTTCATCTAACAGTTAATCAAACCACATTGAAAGTCTTCAGCCGATTTCTAGGTATTAGCTTGAGGTCAATTGTTACCAAACCATCTACAGTGTCGTTATGTGTTCAAGAGATGGTTCAAATAAACCATTCATTGCAAACATTTGTCTCCATTTGCATTGAACATCCCTGAGTCATTCCTTGAAAATATTTCTTCAAAACTTGATCTAATGGTTTCGTTTCATGGGCTTTCCTATGACGGATCACTTTCTATCGACGACAGTTCATCATCTAGAAAGTTGATCTAGAATCATATCAGTACCTTGGGATCTGCATGCCCTAATGGCAGGTTTCTCGCCTTCGACGACGGGTTGCATCATTGACCTTCGATCGAATGATTCCATGAAGTGTTTGACTGAAAATCATTCATTCACACTTCATGGATTGTACTGAGTACTTTGAGAGCCATTTCCATTATTGGTGGTCTCTCTTACACTTGTTAACAATTTACATCATTAACTGGTAATGAAGTGGTTTCTTCCATGTTCGACTTTGACATAATCAATCACATGGATAGAATCGTACTAGTTCGGGAAGCGGAAATCAAGACCCTGGATCTAGTTTCCACCATCCAGGCTGCGAGGAGATTTATTATTCATGATATGTTAGACTACTTATGACAGATGGCTGCGCCCATACTGTGTCTACTATTGATGTAATTTTAAAATCATTTATGTACCAGAACATTTAGTTAATTTTGATCTGAGTATAGGAATGCTTACCTCAGTGATAATATATATATATATATATATATATATATATATATACATGCTTGCATGGAATGTATTTACAGGTTTTCGATCGGTGTGTCTGCAATCCAATCCTCGGAATGATAAAGCACTTCACTCTTCAGAACTACCTCAGACTTCGCACTTTAGGGGGCAATCTGTTACACATTATTTTGTCACCATGACATTTGACTGTCTATATAGGTTCATCAATACCTATATTATGCTCCCTTAGAAGTCAAAAAGCCTAATGTTCCTAAACCAAGTCTTGGAATTGGAGAAAACCTCATTAAAACCCTTAAAAGTATAAACTCCTCACTTTTCCTAGCTCTTTTCTGCGGATCCGTAGATATTTGTTCTATATCCTGTGGTAGATCTTGCACGTTCTACTTATAAAACCCGCGAACCCCCATAAACAGTCAAATAAAGGAAAAAAATAAGTTCTAGAAGCTCAGCTAGACGAATATTATCCCAACTAGAAGCTTCTAGAAATGCGATCAGTTTGAGCTTTATCACTCCACTCATGGAGCTCTATCCCTCCACTCATGGAGCTTATCCCTTGGTCTATGGAGCTCAAATCCCTTCATGAGATGAATCCATCCCCCTCTTCATGGAACTGAAACTACCTCCATTTCCCTATAAATTGAGCTCATGTTTCACTCTCAAGGGTAGACATACATATTAGTTGCTGAAGAAATTCTCAAGAGAGCATACTCTCTACAGTAGTTATTATTGGTATGAGAATGATAAAAAACACATGTCCATAACTTTATGCTAGTTCAAAGAGAGGAAGGCTTGTCAATCTGAAGGAGTAACGATTGTTCAGGACCCCAGGAGAAACTTGTATGACATCAAGGCATCAGGTTGTAAAGTTACTCTTTTCATTCAAGATAATACATATTGATCTCCTTTTCTCATTGAGTTGTTCTTGTGCTTATTTGAATAATTCAATACTTAGATTCCTTTTTCACTAAGTTAGATTATTTTTTCTCCTTTATTATATGTTGTAGGTGATTTTAATTCTTTTGTCTGTCTTTGATTGCAGGTTCTACTTACTCAAGAAGCCTCTTTGGAGCGACTGGATAAAAGACTGCACCGAACATTGGATTTCAAGGTAGGGGCATGTCCTCTTTCTTTGTTTATAATAATTATGAATTGCAAATAATCTAGAGAAAAAAAATGTACAAATGGATGTTTGTTTCTTGCTATCCGTAGGATACTAGGGAGATCACTCTTGTCCACAAGAGGGATTAATCCACATAACACCCTCATCGACTAATATTGTATGGTTGCATGCATAAAGAAAACTAATAAAGTACTATGGCATGGATTGATGCATGTTTGTAGCATTTATTAGAAAGACAGGACCCTCTTTTCCATACTCGTATTTAGCATACCCAATAATGATAGTTCCCATAAAATTGAATCTAGCTTTAGCATTTTGTGGAACAGATGGCATGCAATCTTCTATGATATTTTGTTTTGCATACATAGTAATAAGGGAACTACCCACGAACACAATAGGACTCAAAACTAGATCTGGTAATGGCTTTAAACATGTTTATCATGTTTTAGATCTACCATTTCATGCAAACCTTTTGTAATGGTGATCCAAAAAAGGTTTAAATCCTCTTCACCATACCCATGTTCAACATATGTTGAAATCATCAAATTACCAGATATAAAAGTTTGCTTATACACGTTTTCAAATATGTAGTGTGCTTAACCTATATGCTTATAATTTGCACATCCTATCAATATTGTAGTTCATGCTATTACATCCTAAACGATCATGTTCTCCCATAACACTATATTTTCCATATTCATATGTTGAAATATTGTATACATTGTAACTAAGGCATTTCCAGTAAATGCATATGAGTCAAATCCTGCTCTAATTATTTATGCACAAGACATGCTTTGTTTCAAATCTGATAGGTTGAGACAACGATCATTTTTTTTTGAAATCCTTTTATGATTCAAATCATACTAAATCATATGCATAGGTTATTACTACAATAAATTGATAATTCCAATCAAAGCATAAAATAGTGATGTGTTTAATCGAAATATAGCATGGTGAATGTAATTGCAATACGAAATAACACATAGAATGATGATAGGGTAAGGCATGTAGAGGACTAAAGGTGTACTATAGTTGAAGAGTGACTTAAATTTCATGTTTTTTCTTAGTTCCAATTTTTTAGTGGAAAATTTAGATATAGAAAATGTCATAACTTTATTGTAGTTCCTTGTTATCCTTTACTTTCACTCAAACTTGCATGCACCCAAAAATATGCTTGTTGGAATGTGAAATGCTACAATAATTCCATAGTCATTATTAAAAACTTGAAACTTGATTCAATTTATTTTTAACTTTTGAAACAAAATTTTTAAACATCTACACCATTTGTATGTTGTACAATGCACTGGGTGACATATACCTTCCATGGCCAACAATTTTTTACTTGATTTATATTGTACCTATACATCTCACTAGAATGGATCTTCAATTTGGAATAGTCTCACTTGTTGTTTACCCAAAGTAGGTATGGTGAATTAATAATACCACTAAAATCTTGAAACTTGATTCAATTTATTTTGAAATTTTGAAGTTTTGAAACATCTGGACCATTTGTATGTTGTACATCTCATTGGGTGACATATACCTTCCATGGCCTGCAATTTCTGACTTGATTTCTATTGCGCCTATACATCTCACTAGAAATGATCTTCAATTTGGAATAGTCTCACTTTTTGTTTACCCAAAGCAGGTATGGTGAATTACTAATACGACTAAAATTTAGTCTTGGAGCTAACCCTGACTTTGAATTCCAAATTTCTTATGAAGCATCCTTTGCGATGATAAGATGGTCTATATTGACACGTCCCTTGGCTTCATTTTATATGCCCTTTAAATATAAGGAGCTTGTGAAAATGAGAAAGATAAACCCAAAAATATGATGTCAAAAACAACAGGTAGATGAAAGCTATTGGAATTCATAACAACAAAACATTCTTCTCTATTGACAGTTGGTGACATGAATCACACAATGAGAACTTAGGTGGAACTAGAAGATAGAATGTTTAGACACCTAAATGAAATGAGTATAAGGTAGATGCCTCATACAAAAAATTAACGAGAGTAGAGTAATGCTATTTTTGTAATGTTGACTAGAACAAAATACAATGTGTTTCTATGCTTTGACTTAGATTATTTTTTCAATAGTAGAAACTATCCTTACCTTTTTGTTTTCTAATATAATCCCCACAAAATGGGCCCATTATCAACTCAATATCACACTCCTCTAAATATGATTCTACTTATGCTTTCTACTATCTCTTTGTACCCTTGAGTATTTCACGATTCCATTATTTGCATTTTCATCGAGGAAAGCCTTCTGCAGTGAAAGTTTCTATAGGAAATTGAAATTTGATATTGGAATAGGGGACTTCCTCTCATGAAAAAAAAATCCTTGTTTATTTGATCTTCCTATTATATTCATCGTGTCATATTTGTGAATCATATGACACTAAATGGCATCTGCTTGTCTTTGCAATTAACATTATTTTCAAATCATCCCCTTCATTCCAGCCATAGCCTTTTCATTTTACAAAATTTGCATTAATCATGTGCTTAAGGAATATTGATTTCAAAATGCATGATTGTGCCAACCATGAATAATCAACCAAATTTTCAACCTCTATGGAATTATCAGTCATGCTCTTCTCCAATATTTTTCACTTATCTTGGCCCCTAACATTTCCATTTCATTGGATTTCACCTTTCGGGACACCTCCTTTCATCCCCATCATGGAGCCTAACTTGACAAAGAATTCCATCACTTTGTTGCTAGTTGTCTCTACAACGATCCAACTACCACTCCAAATATTTGAGCTCAACATTTTTCCTTCAACAAAGACATTACCCAACGCTACTGCATTTCCCTCTGCAATGGTGCCTCCCAATACAAAACTTTTCTTCCATATTATTACAATGCCCATGTCGTCTCTAGTGACCTAAAACTAGGGTAAATTTTCATACTCAAAAAATACAATTGCACGATTTTGCAAAACTATGTGTATGTTCACACTCTTTTCCCCATACTTTATGTTTTTCTTTTCCTTCCCTCTCTTCCCCACTGACATTCCAACTAATTCCCCATTGCTTTCCTCTTTGTTTCCTTTTTTTTTCAGGACTATAAAGGTGCTTGAACTCGAAGTTGTTGAACGTTATGCAACTTTTATTGGGGACTCGACCCTTCTTAAAATGGTACAATCATCCACATTCCAAGTGGGTTCTTCAATGTCGTAAAGCCCTCCTCGCATAATCCCGCTTCGACACATGGTTCTGCTTCATCATCAACTCACTCGTCCTTTTTTTTATTCTTGTTGCCACGTCATTCATGGCGCTAAGATACTACCATAAACATTGGTCAATCCATGGTAGGGTGCTTGAAAAAACAACCTTTCGCTCATACAACAATGCTCGAGCCTCCAGAAAAGTCTTTTGATTTTACCTAATTGATTTTTCCAGTGATGCAATCCATCTCTCTACCTTCGATGATTTAGTATATTCCTTGCATGTCCTTGTCAAAATTGGGAAGATTTACATGGTTTCAAATGGGATAGTCAAACCAAAAAACACAAATTACAACCATCGAGATATAAAATGGGAAGTATTCCTCTCTGCAGCTTCCATTGTCGAACCTTGCTTGGATGATGTTCCGACTATTCCTTTCCTCCATTTATGTTTCAAATCTATAATTGAAATAATAATTGTAGACCTCGACTCAATTGTGGACATCATTGGGGTGGTGAGATCCACTTCTCCAACGTCCACCATTCGTCGAAGAGATGGGTATAAAACACCTAAAAAAACTATTAGCCTGGAGGACATGTCTGGGTATAGAATTGACATCACCCTATAGGGCGAGCATTTCCACACTATAGGAAAGCAATTCACTGAAATTAGATCTTCTGGTGCGTCGACCGTGCTTGCAATCAAAGGGGATCGCATAGCCGAAATTAATGGAAGAATTGTAGGGACCATGTCCACCAGCAACCTCCTCCTGGATCTTGACATTCCAGAGACTCACTAGCTCAAGTCATGATTTCATGAAAATGCTACTTAGTTTCTTCACCATCATTGAGTAGAAATTTCTCTAGGTCTTCCAAGCAAGCCCAACCACAACGTACAATTTCCGACCTCATATACTTGCATCCCCTCGGAAAAGAAGCATGGTTCTTTGTTCGTGCAACAATCACCTCTATTTACATGCAAGATTTCTACATCCTTGTATGCCCCCCTTTCATATGATGGAATCTTGTGCATGAAATTTTTTTTCCACCACTCAAATGGAATGTGGCACTCCAAAAAATGTGGTGGGGACTTCCCAGAGTGTGCATATCGCTATGTGCTAAAACTTGAAATGCATGACCACACGGGCCTACTGAAAAAAGTCACAACTTCTGATGATGCGACAACTGAACTCATGGGTGTCCCAAAAAAGTACTTGTTCATACTCTCCATTTATCTTGGTGCTATCCATGAGATTCTTTCAAGGGTTTCATGCCCTCATTTCCTCTTCACACTGTTTGTAAAAACAAATAGCTTCAATGATGTCAACCACATGAAGGTTGTCCTAATCAATTAAGAGGAAATAAATTATGGCTCTGCATGTGCCCTTGTCCTTGAAGATATGAATAAAATGTATATTTATTCAGTTTTTTGTTGCCTTTTAACCTCCCTCTTCTTCCTCCATGTCAAACAAAAATGTAGACAATAACTTCAATATGCTTCTCTGTTCACTCTCATTTCTTCGCCTACCAACCTATTATTTTGTTCACACGTGATGTTATATGTTTACTTAATTATTCTAATTCTCTCCTCTATGTATCTACACCTATGTTACATGTTGCAACTTCCACCTTTAAATAATGTTGCATCTTTTACCTTAAAAATAATATATATGCTCTTTTGTTCTTCCTTCTAAATAATGTAGTATATTTGCATCCTTTTAAAGTATGTGTTGTGCAATTAAAAAAAAAAACACTGAATTGTTAGAAAAGGTTGATGTTTCATTACCTTAAACCTATTTCATCTTTAGGTATGCTGCATCTTGCATATTTATACTTATTTCCTTGTATGTACATACTCTTTCCCAATTTGAAAAATAAAAAAAAATAAAAACTTTCTAATCGATCTTTACTTATGTCGCATATTGCATATTTATAATTATTGTCTTGTACATGTCTTCATGTCGCACAAGTCATATGTGGATGTACACACTATTTTGCAATTTCCAAATAAAAATAAAAAAATAATATGTGGATGTACACACTCTTTCACAATTTTCAAAAAAGAAAAAAAAGAAAAAGAAAGAGCTAGCTCCTATTTCCTTTCCTTTTAAATTTATGTTTCTTTCCTCCCCTTCCTTTAAAAATTATTCCTTCTACAGAAAATCCTCCATGCACTCTTCCTTTTCACTCAAAACTACTCTCTCTCAGCTCCTATATGCACTAATATTCATGTCCCCATGTTTGTATCAGGATGGACATGCCACAGTCTTCTGGAAACCCCTCAAGGAATGTTCGCAGGAGACTCCTCTATGCACAGAATAAACACACATACAACAAACAAATACATCTCAAATATAAAGCTAGGTTAAACCCCCAATCCTTTTAAAATATACCCCCATATAATGTTTCTCTTCCCGAACATCTCCAAAATTTGCTTGCAATCCCATCTACTTTAACATTCCCTACTCCCAATATACCTTCCCTTTAGCTTACTCGATTCACTTCCACTGCTTTCCCATCTACCTTGCACACCCCACCATCGACTCATGCTTCTTCACCCTCCCATCCCCAAAAAAAATTTCAACCATGCCCTTAACCATGCACACCACTGATTTTTTGAAAAGATAGATGATCTCTCTCCCTTGCATGTCTTCCCCATATGCAAGGAATCATACCCAAGTATGAAAACAAGGTTCTTACATGGTAACATTTTTTTCTTCTGATGTGCAACTACAAAGTCCACCCACCTCCTCTCCCTTGCAAACAACATGGACCCTAGAAACTAATCGCTTGTCCTTGTTTCTATAACCCAAATATAGGAAATGATCATAGGGTGTGTTAACCCAATATTACAAGTCACCCATGCACGAGGTGGGAAATACAAGTACATTGGTCATACTATGTGTTTCCCCTGGCACATAACTATTATTTCCAACAACTTGCCATGCTTGGTTTCTGAATTGGATATCGTAGTTATTACTAGACATGGCTCTGACAACAAAACATATGATTTCATTGTAAGAAGAACACGTGTTTTTGTAGCTTTGGAGTATAAACTAGTACATGACCCATACTACAAGGATGTCCATGTGGACCAAGATGCAGTATTTTCCTTGCCGATTCACCTTAATGATATCTCTTCTCTCCTCTTTCACATCACCCCCTCCTCTCTCGAACTAGGACTTTCTCGTCCTGCTTTGGATGATGAAATTCTTGCAAAACTAACCCCAACAAACCTCCAAACATCCTCTTTTGTATCAGCACTCCCAAATTCCAATACTAAAATTGAAGAAATATGTAACTAACTGCACTCTCCGCATCATGATGCCACTACTTCACTTGCCTAACCCTCTTTCTCCCTCTATGCTATCAATGAATACACCACTGAAGGCCTCTTTGCAATGGCCTTCCCCACACTCTTATCCATAGGGGTTTCCATGATTGCTCAACCACGCCCTAGAAAATTTTAAATGCAAGAATGTGCTTTTCACCTCATGTGCTACTATGATAACCATTTTGGAAAACATATAAGATTTTGGTATTACTTGTACAAACTTATGTTGTGACATCGTAGTCAAGAAATTGTTGTCGTTTTTGTGAAAATAAACCTTGAGGATGGATTTCCAATGACCATTGCAAACCTTTTTTCACTCCTCCATGACATGCTTGATTCTATGCTTCCTGGCCAAATTATGCGCTTAGGGTCAGGCCTTAGGGGGACACGCTCCTTCTGGAACATGCACAGAGGTGAAATCACTAATATGATCACACAAATATGTAGTCCTACTTTATTCTTCACCCTTAGTGCAGTGGACACCAAATGGTATGACCTGCAAATGGTCATGCCTGGCAGTACCCCCTTGGATTCATCAGAGTTGTCTCGATGGAGATTCCAAAATATAATCAAGAATTTGCATCTTACATCATAGTAAATTCATTGTAGATTCACAATATTCCTTTGAAAGAGGTCTTGAAAAAATGTTTCCATGCAACAGACTTTTGGTGCAGGTTTTTGTCTAACAATATTTCTCCTCTTCATTTTTATTCCTACATATACACTCGCCTCACAATTTAACCTTTCTCATATTTGCAGATATGAGTGGCAACATAGAGGCTCTGCACACATACGTGGTTTCCTATTGCTTGAAAATGCACCTGATGTGGACAACCTCGATTAGCATGACCAAGTCCTAGTTGATAGATCAAAGTTCTATTTCAATCAACACATTTCTAATTGGAACCCTCGACCTTCTCAACAAAGTGAACCTTATGTACATCGTTCTACATAGCATGACCCATGCATCCTCCCATCACCATTGATATTTTCATCCTCTCGCATTCAGGAATACAAGGAGCTTGTTAATTGCATTCAACGGCATACAGAATTCCACCCTCTTCTTGTCTTCACAAAAAAGGTCCTACTCTTACTTGTCACTATGGAGCTCCATGGAATTTTCATCCCAAATATTCTTTGATGATTAATGAAAATGGAAGAAATAAATATATCCCTGATCATAATAATGACAGGTTAAATATTAAAAACTATGACATGCTATCCATATGGAGAGAAAACATCGACTGCCAATCGATTTTGTCTCGCCATGCTATTCTCCAATACATCTCAAAATATGCAGCAAAACCAGAGACAAGATCGGAAAGATATCACCAAATGTTGCCATGTGTCTTGCAAATTATCCACCTCGAAGCACATGTTGTTAATAATGTCTGAGAAATGCTAACAAAAAAAATCGCTGATAGGGACATTGGTGCACAAGAGACATGCTACAGGATACAAAAAATTCCCCTTTCTCTCTGTAATCACTCATTTCTCTCCCTCAATTTTAGTTGATTTATTTTTTAGACTTGTTTATCATGGTAGAGGTGCCCCCTTCCCAACACCACCCTTCATTGTAGCATACATGGATAGGCCTCCTTCGCTTGAAACACTACCTCTTCTTGAAGTTGCACATTCTTCGTCCTTCTATGCTCACCGAAAACAAAACCAATGGAAACACATAAACCCTTCTAATATTGTTCATGTCGTGCTTTGCTATAACTAGATCCCTTCTCCTACCTATGTGTGTTACGCTTCTTTCTATTGGAGTGAAATACTTCTCTACTTCCATTTTCACACACTACCATTAGACATTGGCTCCATTGATGAAGAAATAATTGTACATTGGGAACATAAACAAATGCATATGTTACATGGCACGTTCATCGTGCTTCTGAATACCCCCTTTCCCCTTTATATAATGAAAAATCCACTTATGTTATGCCCCACCCCCCTAATTTTGTAGACATGGATGAATGGAAATTCCTTTCTCAACTACACCCTGGAAACAACATGGAAGTTGATGACCTTGACATGCTTGGCCATCGCGACTTTGACTCAAACCAAAATTGGACCCATACTACTATCCCTTCCACTTTGCAAGAGACAACCATAGGTTTCATAGACTCCAGTCACTCATCCACCCAAATCCATTATAGCCCCTCTCTAGTTTCCCACTCCCTTGACTCCCTATCGCCCACCCAACAAGTTTCTTTCAACATTTTCCTCGCCCACTTTAAGACCACTTCCTCAATTCCTCCACTTATAATGCTCATCGAAGGTACTCCTGGCATGGGGAAGTCTCACTTAATTGATTGCCTAAAAGATACATTCATTTATGAATCTACTCCCAATTTAAGACCATTGCTCCTACTTGCTCCAACAGGTGTTGAAGCATTTAACATAAATGAACTTACAATCCATTCTTCCCTCTGCATTCCTTTAGTTTCAATTCATCCTCCTTAGGTTCAACCACTTTTACATCTCCAAGAGAAACTCTTTCATGTCAAATAAATTTTAATCGATGAGATGAGCTTTATTGGGCCTAAAATTCCTTCACACATAGACGCTTGCTTAAGGGAGGTATTTCGCTCGTATCATAATATGCCTTTCGACAATCGCCCTATCATACTTATTGGTGATATTGGCCAACTACCTTCTATAAATGACATCCCCATGTATGTTTTTACTCCACGCGGTAATGTCCTTTGGTGCAACTTTGACATGGTCGTCACATATCTACCATATTTCGTCAATAGGGGGTCGAACCTGCTCAAGTTTCATTCCGCCAATTGCTCGTGAATCTCAGGAATGCGACACCTACTATGGAGGAATAAAACCTTCTCATGTTAAGGAAAATTTCCTTTTTGTCAATCGATGAGCAACATGTTTTCAACAATGCAATGCACATATATCCAACCAACCTAGCTGTCGTTTTTCATAAAAAATAAATGATCCAAGGACTGAACATGCCAATTGCATGATGCTACGCAGAGAAAAGGAACCACCATATTGTTGGTACACACAAAGAAGATGAACCGTTGGATGCAAAAGTTGTTATTTGAAATGAACAATAGGTTTTCCTCACATGCAACTTGTGGGTTGAAGTAGGTCTTGTCAATGGAGCACTTGGAAAAGTAATTTCCATTCTTTATGCACCTAGATCAAAACCCCCTAAGTTTCCATAATTTGTTGTTTTTGACTTCCAATACAAAGGCAAACTATGGGATGAATCCAACCCATATTATGTTCCACTTCCCCCAATAATATGAGGGCCTCGTAGAACCGACAAGGCTTAACATTCACTGCCATATTTAGAGTTAGAACCTTGGTTGACTTTCTCATCTCTCAATCATTTCCCTTAAGCCACTACTTCCGCATGCAAGGCAATTCTTACGTAAAACGTGGGAAACAAGAGGAGTCCATGTTAAGATCAAAGTATTTACTACTAGCTACAATGTGATTGCAACATCTAGTCCCTTCTGATTCCCTTTCAGTAAGTATAGTTTCAACTCCATTTCAATATACATGCTTTCTTTTACAAATATTTGCTACAAATCTCACTTGAAATTTCAATAATTTTTCCCTGTCTCAAATAAATAAAATCTTCCTCCTCCACAACTTGCTATCCTTGTAGTAATTTTTCATTTCATCAATGTTTTACACTTTCATCTACTTATACTAAGAAAATTATGATTTCCACTTATGGAATTCAACTAATTCAACGACTCTTGTTTTTCCCCTTTTTCAGACTATCAAGATGGATAGCGAGTAACTATCCCTACTATATGGATATTGTAAAGAGATATGTGCCCAAAAAAATTATCTTATTGACATAAAGTCCACACACCTTCCACGCCTAGTCTTCCTTCTCCATCGTCTACAACAAATTATTAACCTTCTCAATAAGTTGAAGGCCTTCCTGCAATGCCTTATACATAATCATGAAAGAGATATTGTAAGAATGTTTCAGATGGATTGGAAGTCTCACAATTATCATCTTGGTATTGTTGTAGATAAAAACTAGTGTTGTCATTGTCGTTGTTCGCATTGTATATATGAATAGTTGCTCATCCAATACCATGGCTTCAAATCCAATGTAAAAAGCAGAAACTGACATCAAATTTTTTCCATTGAAATTTTTTCATAGCAATGGACAAAAAATATTGCACTTTTTTTGCACGTGTTCCATCACCAACATTGATGCAATTTTGTTTGCACCTCTTCCTCTCTTTCAGTACACGTCAAAAAAATATATCAGGAACTAAAGAAACCACTTTTATAATATTTTTAATCTTATAAATGCATAATCATTCATTTTTTAAATTTGAATATCAAGTCATAACTTCTTTCAATTTGATCACGCCTACTGTTATTGTTAAGCCTTTAGAATATCTTATGTATTGTCTTTATGATATATAAATTGAAGGTTAATTACTAAATGTAATGGCATCTAGGCATCATGTCTTTAAAGTTTTGGTTGTTATACTTGTTTCTCTCTAATTGGTTTTAGATTAATTTCAATTAAATACTCTTTCCAATTTCATTATAGTATTGTTACATGTTCATTGCAAGTTCATTAAAGTGTTTTTACATGTTCCTTTTTTGTATCTAATTCTATTCTCAATCATTTCACTATTATTTCTCAGAGTCTTAACTATTCTTTCAGGTAGAGGCTTAAAATCCTCTTGTCACATGTATATTTGAACATATGTAATAAATGAGAACTTTGTTGGTCCAATATTGAGATAGAATGGAGGATAACCAGAGTAGATCAATTAAGGTAATCAATAGGAAAGTTGGGAAAGTGAATCCAAGCTCATATTTTAGGCCAACCCCATCATAACTCTAGTTCACAACCACACACATATACATAACCTTTATTGTTCTCCAAATCATCTCCACTTCCTGAGGCATTATATTTAATAGCTAGGTTGCACTTCTGATCATTTTTATCCCAGTTCTGATTTGGTTCGGTACATCATAACAAGTATGAAGTAGTGCTATAACAATCCTACCTTTAATTGCATATGTCGCAAAAATGTCTAATAAGGGAGGTTAATTCTCTTTGTGCAAAGGATGCCACGAGCAAAACAACTGGAGACAATCAAATAAGCACCTAATCTCATGGCACTATCATTCATTGATTCATGTGGTAAGGATCCATTTCACCTCCATTATCTTAGAAAAGATGAATTGGATTGTTGGCCCTAGGGTTCTGAATTTTGTCCACAATGACAAAAATTGCACCACTTGAATCTCATCAACTGCATTATCATGAAATTCCAACCATTATCTAAAATAGGAGAGTCCATCCAGAGAACCAAGGCCACACACTACATCTCCTTTTCCAAGGACCCATCATGGCCAAAAACTCCTCAGGGTTAGTAGAACCGCTGATACCATGAAAAATTTCTCTCTAACAAGAGTGTCTTGTTTCTTCGCCACATATTGTCCTTTCGGGACATTGGATCAGCTAGAGACATTTTCTATTTCATTTCTACAAACTTTAAACATAACCAAAAAGGCCGAATTATACCATCATAAATCCAAAATTCAAATCCCAAGCCAAAAAAAATGCTTGAAATTTTGCTGCAAAAAACATACAAAAAGACTGATGTTATCATGATAAAATCAAAGATCTATTCAAATAAAAGGGAATGGCAACAATACCGACCTTTAACATGATTGTTGAAGGTTTATTTCTACTTCCCTCCCTACTACTACCTTTCATGTGCAATTCAAGATCTCCTTCCACATTATTTCTTGCTGCCCCCACCACAAAATGAAGAAAACTAAAGAAAATAGAAAAATTATTATTTCGTTGTCAGATCCTTTAGAGATATGTATTGATTTTTGTATGTTAGCAAAGTTAAAATCCTTCCCAAACCTCTTTAACATATATAGAAAATTTATTGATAGAGGTATACCATTGTGCCCCCACAAAATCTATCATATGCCATTGCTTTATATTTATATATGTGTGACAAACACTATGCAAAAATATATAAACAAAAAATCCTATCCTTGTTGCCTAAATCTGTGAAAAAAAAGAGAGAGCACAGACATAATCGGGACATGGAAAACAACATATTGTATTTGTTGCCTAATTGTCATGGAAGAATTATCAAGTTTTCCCTCTAACAACACATTGGAACACACGTCTCTTTCCCAAAAGCTCAATTAGCAAAGTGAATAATTTTTTTGTGGTTTATAGAATATTTTTTTGTTGCTTGAATTTTTTTTTTTCAAAAAAAATGTTATTTCTTTCTTAACATCATAATATTTTGGGAATTATATCATTTGGGTGTTGATTTGCTGGAAAAATCGACAATTCACCAATTTTTCATGGTTTTTGCAACATTTACCCCCACATATTTTATATTTCTTTGGTTTTGTTACAAATAGCTATTAACGTTCCGTGTCTGCATAATTAATGCATCAATATGCATTGCAATGCCCCATTTCTAAGAGTGAGGAGAAAATGGGTGTAATATCCATTTTGTAGATTATGTGTGGGTGAGATCCATTGATTAGTGATTCCATCTCTTTTACAGTTTGGTACTTATTTTCTATATATATTAGTGCTTCAGAAATCTCTGGATTGCCTCTGTTGCATTGTTCATTCCATCGATTAAGTTATTAGGGTTTGAGAGACATCAACAATGATGTTCAGGTGCCAAGACCATTTGACTTCTATAGACTGTCCTCTAGTTTGAATTTTATCACTGATATTGACAATCCAGAGGTACGATTTGAAAGTGGTCATAGGAAATCCATACTTGAATAGTTCCTTGCTAATGTCGAGGATCCTCTAACCATTAGATTTAATAAGATTGTATTTTATGTGTCCTCGATAGTCAGAAATGGGGGATGGGAAATATTAGGAAATTTTTTTGTGGGCACTGGAAAAGGAAGCAACAAGGAATGTGTTTCTAGAAATGAGAAACAAGAAAAATCAAGAAATAGGTTTCATGAAATGATAGTAAATAGAAGGAAATGAGTTGTTCCCATCCATTGATTTGCTTTTGTGAGTTTTCTATTTAGCTTGTTTGTGAATCCAGATATAAATTTTTGATGGGTGTTTCCACACTTGAAGTTTTTAGTGGTAGGAAATTCTCCAAGTGTAGATTTGTGTATCATATGGATGTAAATTTATGACAATCACTTGTACGGAAGTTTTTTTTTTATAAGTTCCTTTTCCATGGTTTGAATTTGAATTGGTTCAGATAGTCCAATAGCGTTACTGAAGATAAAATTTCCACTTTACATTCTAATAGTTTTTAAGGTGCTAATGTTGGGGTTACTGTGTAGATTTTAACCACATTCTAAAGACCCTTATACACAATAGCCATGAGTTCGGCATGCTTGAGTTGTCAAGTGGTACAACAAACTGATTTTGATTTAAGGTCTTACTCTTTGAACTCCCAACAAGAGCAGAGATGTGGAACTGTAGTGGGGTGTTGCTCCACAATGACACCCCAACAGCCTCCTTCGGAAGAAGCCATTACAGTTAGTGCAAGGGTTGAGCCTGTGTTGTCCAACAACAATAGCAACAACAACCAGGGTCTCGTTAGCCCTTGTTTGACAAGGTGCCATGTTGAAATCATAGGTTCATAATTTAGATACTTGGTCATATTGAATACCTTGTACATTTTAGATGTACACACGATTATGAGTTTACATATCTGAATTCACTTGTTGTGCAACTCCCTACGAAAAGGTTCTATGGACTATAATGAGGTGTTGCGAGTGAAATTGTTGCGTCTTTTGAAAACAAAAAATCCAATCCATTATTCTCAAACCCCAAAACACTATCGACATGTCTTTGCACCTCTTGGTGCAAATGCTAATTATAATCATGCTTCTATATAAAAATTTCATCGAAAAAAGAATACAACATACTGGTTCAGTGAAAACCAATTTTCTTCAAAGAAATCTACTAAAATTGATCGTTTTGTTCTTAAAATTAATATATTAATGGTACCATTTGTTGTCGTTCTTTGAGCCCAAAAGCAAGCGTTCAACACTGATGATGAAACAAATGATCCATTACCCGACTAAGTCCACTGCATTAGCCATAAATAACACTTAAGACAAAACATATTCCCAAACACATTAAATCCTTAATTAATTTTAAAAATCAGCGATGGTTCATCCACCTAAAATTGATATATAAACGCATTTGACGAATTAATTACTTTTACCAATCCAAAAATTCACACAATTATCTTACACCATCATAGTCACAATAAACTTTTCAATCAATCTTGCAATCATAAAAACAAAATGCTTCATAACAAACTATGTATTTATGTATTTCTCATAGTTACCTAACATGTTTTTATACGTTATTTTGAATTAATCAATTAAACATTTATTTCTATCAAATTAAGTCCGTCATTCTTAAATCCCAACACGTTTCCTAATTATAAAACTTCTTTATTTTATATTTTATGGTTATATACTTAATGTGTTTAATCCACTTACACACATAGCTCGGAATTTTTTCTAACATTCACCTTCCATCCTTAATATACATTCATCCCGGTTGAGATAGCAAAATATTCAAATTAGAAAAAATTTAAAATTCTATATCAAATAAATTGCAATTTTATTAAATGTTTTATGAATAGAGAAGTACACATATTCAAATGGTGTAGTTTAATTTATAGATGAAATGACATGTTTTCACAACATTTTTTCTCGTTAATTTTAATTGAAATTCGACAAAAAAATTTAAAAGTTTATGTTTAAATTGTTTAATATGCATAATTTAAGTACCTCAAGGTTTTTTTTCAGGGTGTTGAGTCTATTTATGCATTCAAAAATGTTATGCATTCAAAAATGTATTTTAAACAACAAAAAATCTTGAAATTGTATTGCGGGATTTTGGTGAATTAAGGTGAAAAAGGTTATTTCGTTTATAAGTTAGACTACTTCTATTTAAATATTTGGAAATTCTTGGCTATTGATTAATATTTTTCTAATAAGAAGAAAATGTTTATGAAGAAACTATGTTAACAATCATTGAAAATGAAGCAAAAACACATAGATGAAGAGAAAGAGACTAATCATTTTAAAATGCAATGGTCATTAAGACTTTATAATAGGTTTTATTATTTCAAGAAAGTAATATTAAAGGATATAACAAAATATAATTAATATAAACAAGCCTAGATCCATCTTAACTCTTGGTTTACCAAGTGTCAAAATGGATCAAGTCTCTTTTCACTTTAAAAGAAGTTTGCACCTCAAGACATTTGATCCCTCTAGCACTTAGTAGATATAGAATTAAGATGGATCTAGGTTGGTTTAGTTATTAATAATTGATTATAATTATTTATTTTATTTTATTTTTATTATGAATTTTATGTAATTTGACATAGTCAAAATGTTTTAATTAATAATTATAATTAATAAAATTTTTTTAACTATATTTTATTTTTATTTTATTGTTATCTAATTTGATATAGTCAAAATGTTTACATAACATAACTTTTAAGTATTCAGGGGTTTTCGCAGTGCATTATATTAGATGTCATTTTTTGGGATTCAATTGTGTTAAGTAAGTCATTTTTCTATGACCATTTCCATTACATATAGCTCAAAGAAGAAAATTAATATATCCAAGATTAGAACGAACTCTTATGAGCTCCATAGTGAAACAGGTCGTTGGACAATTCCTAAAACACCATGGATGGAAAGGATCTGCCATCTCTGTGAGAATATGAACATCGAGGATGAAAATCACTTCCTCTTAGAGTGCCCCATGTACAACCACATTAGAGCTCAATTTCATAATCTTTGTTGTAATACTGACCTTCCTAGCCTTTTAAGATGTCAAAATTATAGTAAGCTTGGGAGGCTTCTCTCCAAGCTTTTCGAGCATAGGAATAAAATCTTAAATCAAACTAAATAACTCTTTTCTTTAGGTCCGATAGACCAAATATTGGTCTCAATGGAAGTTAACCATCATCATCATCATCATCAGTAGTAACTGACTAATTTGATGCAATGAGTGTTAAGTGAACTATTCAAATATCATGAGAAATTAGTCAATTACAACTACCTCTCATGAAATTGGCATAGATGAATGACTTACATAATGCACATGAATCCCAAAAAATGATATCTAATAACATAACCTTACATCGTCTTACACCTCTAGCCTAAATATTATATTATTAAAAGTGAAATTATTATAACTATTTAGTATTAAAATAATAATATAATAATTAATTAATATCAAAATAGTTTTTTTTCTAACAATATCGGTTATGTTGTATTTATAAAAATAAAGGAGGAGGAGAAAAAATTCTCCATTACAAAATTTCCCAATTTTGGCGCAGAAAAGGCTCTGCTTGGGTGCTATTTCTTGGCTTGTTTTACTTATTTTCCTCTTTTCTCCCCTCCACTTAGAACTGGAGGCGGTTACATTGGTACTATATTGTTTAACAAACTGGAATAATAACACAATACATTTGACTTTCATTGTAAACTAATATTGCTGCCGAAACTTAAAGCTGAAGGCATAGATGATCAGAGCTTTGATGGCCTATTTATTGACAGTTTTCTCGCTTCCACAGTGCTTGCTTCCTTGGTCCATTGAAGTGGATCCTTGCTCCGATTTTTTGTTCAGTGCTTCTTTGATAATGTCGATTGACTCTTGTAGATGACTGCAATTGTTCCTCAGATTCCTTATTTCTTCGTTGCATGCCTTCCATTGCGATCTTATATATGCCATTTCTGCTTTAGTTTTTTCTTTGTCTTGCAGTATCCGATTTTTGAGACTTTCAATCACAATTCGGTGTGACTTGCAGAATGCACATGGGTGTGCTCTATTCTCTATAGGATCCATATTTATCTTGCCTCTGTTGTCAATGTATGGCTTGGCTGCTCCTTCTTGCTTGTCTACTCCTTCTATCTTTGCACAACTGCTCTTCTTCCTTACTCTTAAAAGCTCTCTTTAAAGAAGAAAGGAGCCTCTTGCTAAAAGCTGGACAACGCTTTTCCAGAAAATCTCTCTTTAAAGAAATCCACTTACTAATGGCTGAACAAAAAAAACATTGGTGAAAAATTAGAGAGAAAAAAGTAGAAGGGGAGGGTGCCCAGATTGCATGAGATGGCAACATTGCTAAAAAAGGTATAGCGCTCACGAAGTAGGAGGAAGATTCGAGGAAAAGGCCTATGTGGATAAAGGGATAGGAGAAAAGGGAGGCGGTGTGAAAGGGAGGAAAAGGGAAGGAGTGTGGGAAAAAATAGATAGCGTGGAGGGTAAACGAAGCAGATGGATAGAGTTGCTTCAGGAGAGTATGGGACGAAAATGTGAGATGAGAAAACAGAGAGGAACGCGAAATATGAAGGGAGGTGAGAAATAAAAGGTGAAGGGTGATCACATGGGATGTGATTCCATGAGATAGATAAGTCCAGAGAGTAATCATTCCATAGATTTTGCAGGGATTATCAAATATTTCATCTTTTTCCTGTAGTTTGGTGGTGATTTCAAAGTGAATATTGATGATAACTTTGTGGATGGCTATGATTTTAAAGGGGACTGAACCGAATTTATGCAGGAACGCAACATAATACAGAAATAACCATAAACATAGAGATGCAGTGGAAATAATGCGTCAGTTCATTAATATCAAATAACATAAATATTCTTATAGACATAATGGAAATAAAATAGCTAGGGTGCTGGTAGCGAATCTCTGAGAAGAGATGTGGTGGCTATAGACATATGAAATGTGTTACAATAAGTATCGAGGGCCTATTTATTATTGAGAAACAATGGAAAAACTGAAAATTCCAAAAACCTAACTCTAGGAGATGAAGCGCCAAAACTGTGGGCCCCCGTTTGGGTAAGTTGGTGTTTCAACTTCCCGGGGATGTAACTTTGGTATCCGATATCCGTTTGACGCGCTCAATAGCTCATTAGAAAGATATATCTGAGGAGTACACCTTTCGATGTGAGAAACATCAGTTCATGGACCCATGTTGCTCTCGATTTTCCCAAAAAAACATCGTTTAGGGCCTCAAAACGGCTCCGGAAGTTTAGGACTCGAAAAACTGCTAAAAATAGTAAGTTGTGCTGCAACTTAAAAACTAAACGAACTGATGGTGAGGGTTCAAATGGAATAGGTGGGTGGCCACCAATATCCACCTAGATCATTAAGGCTCCAAAATGGCTCCGGGAGTGTAGGACCCAAAAAATTGCTAAAAATAGTAAGTGGTGCTGAATGTGAAAAGCTGCAAGAATTGATGGTGTGGGTCCAAATGGAATAGGTGGGTGGCCACCGATATCCACCTGGATCATTCCTCCCTCCTTAGGAAGCAATGGTACCCATTGTGTTGAGATCCTCCCTGAGATGAAGAAAATTATGTTGAACTGGGTATTAGATTTGTTGAAGATGTCATGGACCTGTGGGCAGACATGCTGGATGCATTTAGTAAATTTGGTTTCTTTATCAGCCTCAGACACTACATGTGTGGATTTTGTATGTGTATTTGCAGGAGGTATGGTAACATCAGGTGGCAGTGTGTTGGGGGTCAGATCAATGGAGTACTTGTCCTGACAGTGTAGAGGAACCTTTGTGAGTGAGGAGAAAATGTCCTTATATTCCTCCATGAATTTATCCATCTGCTGCAGCCGTGCAGGGGAGCCCTGTTTTGAGGTTGTGGCCACAATATTCTTCTTTCCCTGTGAGCGAGTTGTAAGGAAAATTAATTTCGTCGTTTGGGAAACAATCTTACTGTGTTGTTTTGCAGTAGTCAAAGAGATGACAGGAGGCAGTACTACCTCTGGTATCTTGTACAAGTTATTTCTCAAAGTAATAATAATAGCACAAGGCCTAGACTCATACACCACATGTCTCCTCCACAAGTATGGTTGGCCCAATAATACATCAGCTACATTAAGAGGAGCAACATCACATAATACCTCATCCGTGAATGGCTTGATGCTGTACGGGAGGTGACACTGTTGGCGGATGCAGATATCTCTCCCTGAGTGAAGCCACCCGATGGTATATGGCTGTGGGTGTGCTATGGTCGGTAGGCCAAGCCGCTTCATGATCTCTACTGAAACTAGGTTCTTTTGGCTTTCGCTATCGACAAGGAATTACAACGGAGAACCCTTCACCCACATTTGCGAATGGAAGAGGCGTTCCTCCTCCTTTGGATCCTCTGGGTCCTCCCTCTGGATCTTGGTGGTGGCAACAATGGCACTGGGATCTGCATCAATGATTTACTTCCATTTGTCATTTCCTTTGTCTGGTTCTGACTGAGGATCAGAAAATGCATCTGATTCGGGTGCCTTTAGTTCAACCACCAATGACTGTTTGGCCCGACACTCGTTTGTGCTGTGAGTGGGGCTGTTATGAAATTAACACCACTTCCCTGTGTCCTTCTTTTGATTTGTGGTGTTGTTTTGAGTATTAATACTTTGGCCTTGCCCCTTGTTCTTTGGTTCGGGGGCACCTTTCGGATTCGCAGATCCA
The DNA here is from genome assembly GCA_034641835.2 of Pinus albicaulis. Taxonomy (NCBI): domain Eukaryota; kingdom Viridiplantae; phylum Streptophyta; class Pinopsida; order Pinales; family Pinaceae; genus Pinus; species Pinus albicaulis. The sequence continues at coordinate 1,205,006,166 of CM076582.1, read as the reverse complement.
AATTCTCGCTTCTTCTGCTTAAATTTTTGCTCGATCTTGGCGGCATAGCAATATGCTGTGCCAAGCGATGTAATGTCGAGGAACTCCATTTCCTCCTGAATGTGTTTGTGTAGACAGCCGCGGTACTTGAGCACCAAATGTCTCTCTGAATCTTTAATACCCAACTTCGTGCGCAGGGTATGGAACAAATTCGTCAGTTTGTGCACATCTTGATCCCTTTGTTGCCACAACGTGGTCCATTGGATGTATTTGTCCTCATAGCTCCCCACGGGGTAATATTGTTCCTTGATGTCATCTCGAAATGAATTCCAAGTGGGTGTGGCTGAGAACAGAGAGGGTTCCCCTTCGTCCTCTTGCTCACGGTAGGCTTCCCACCAGTCTTTGACATGGGGGGCGACTTTGAGGAGTGCAAAAATAATCTTTTCTCGGTCAGAGAAATCATGGACCGAGAAATACCCTTCCAGTAAATTCAACCATCTATCTACGACATATGCATCTATTTTGCCTTCAAATACAAGAATATCAAAGTTTACCTTTACCTTAAAGGGAGTGGCACCTCCAGAGTGGTTGTTGGATGCAAATGCGCCGTAGGTGGGCAGTCGTTGAAGGATTTGAGCAAAGTTATCCATCATCGCGTTCCTTTGTTTCTCGAGGGCCTCCTCGAGCAATATTTTGATAGGATCTCTTGCTCCCTCGTCTTTGTTTTCTTCTGCCATGGGAGGTCGTCGAGGTTTGCGAGGCTGATCTTGAAAGGGTTCAACTAGATCGAGCCCTAACTCCTTATACCCTGACCGCGTTGGGGACATGCAAAGAAAAACAAAGAAAGAGCAGACCGCTCTGATACCACTTATCCGGATTTATGCAGGAACACAACAGAATACAAAAATAACCATAAACATAGAGATTCAGCGGAAATAATGTGTCATTTCATTAATATCAAATAACAAAAATATGCTTACAGACATAATGGAAATAAAATAGCTAGGGTGCTGGTAGCGAATCTCTGAGAAGAGATGTGGTGGCTACAGACCTCTGAACTGTGTTACAATGAGGCTTGAGGGCCTATTTATTATTGAGAAACAATGGAAAAACTGAAAAGTCCAAAAACCTAACTCTAGGAGATGAAGCACCAAAACTGTGGGCCCCCGTTTGGCTAAGTTGGTGTTTCAACTTCCCGGGGACGTAACTTTGGCATCCAATCTCCGTTTGACGCACTCAATAGCTCATTAGAAAGATCTATCTGAGGAGTACACCTTTCGATGTGAGAAACATGGACAACATGGGTCCATGTTGCTCTCGGTTTTCCCAAAAAAACGTCGTTTAGGGCCTCAAAACGGCTCCGAAAGTTCAGGACCCGTAAACTGCGAAAAATAGTAAGTTGTGCTGCAACTTAAAAACTAAACGAACTGATGGTGGGGGTTCAAATGGAATAGGTGGGTGTCCACCAATATCCACCTGGATCATTAAGGCCCCAAGATGGCTCTGGGAGTGCAGGACCCGAAAACCTGCTAAAAATAGTAAGTGGTGCTGAATGTGAAAAGCTGCAAGAATTGATGGTGTGGGTCCAAATGGAATAGGTGGGTGACCACCGATATCTTCCTGGATCATGGATTTTGAGAACTGATTTAGAATATTGATCTGAGATTATTTGGGTGTTGTGCATCATGGAATATAAGGATGGATTATGGGATTGGGATTTTAATATTAATTTCTCCAATCTGAGCTTGTCCAGCACTTTGATTTACTCCTCTGTTTGCTTGTTCATCTGCTAGTTTGTTGTTCTTCCGTAGAATGTGAAAAAAATTCTATTTTAGCAATATGCCTTGATATTTTTGTGCTCTCTTCAAGATTTGATTTAGCCTTGAATTTTCTGGAAGCGAGTCTGTTGCCATTTCCTTAATAATGATAGCTGAGTCCCCCAGAATGATGGCTTCATTGATTTTTTTTTCTTTTAGAATTTTAAGTCCAAGCCAAAGCCCATATGCCTTTGCTTTATTATTTGTCATCTATCCAACACCCGAGTTGTAAGATGTCTGTATTGACTGATTGTGTAGCATTATAATTCCTCCAGTTCCTAACCGACCTGGATTCTTTTTTGATGCTCCATCAAAGAAGAGGCATGCTTTGTTAAGATTCTTTATCCAGACTTGAAATTCTTCTTTGATTTTCCGTATTTTCCAATTTTGATGCTTTTTTGTGCTTTTCACTTAAGGAATTTGATTGATATTGTTTGCGGAAAAGCTTATCCAATTCCTTTCTTCTTCTTGGATTTGGCTAATGCTAATTCCTTTGGCCCCTTTTGCTGTGAGAAATTCCACCATAAGTCTCCAGGATTTTGACTTAACTTTATTTACTGTTGGAGTAGTATCCTTGAAAATTTCTTCGTTTCTAGCTAGCCATAATTGCCAGCAGAGAAACGAAGGTAGGCTGTTCCAGAGTCTCTTTATTGTTTTCTTGTTTTTGAGGGAGTATGGATACCTACTTTTCCATCTACTTATAAATTGATTTAGCAGGACATTGTAATTTATATTTGCTGCTATGGGTATCACCATTTCCTCCCAGCATTTTCTTTAGAAGGAGCACTCCAGAAATAGATGTTGAATTGTTTCTTCTACCTTTCTGCATAAAGGGCATTGAGATGGTCCACTTATTCCTCTTCTTTTTATGTTCTCCGCGGTCAATGATTTACTGTTTAATAAAGTCCACATATTTTTTTTTATTTTGGGGAGGGATTCTACCTTCCATGCTGATCTCCAATATTGCCAGTCTTGATTATTTTGCTTCTCATAAATTTTTTGGTATCCTGTTTTGACTGTATAATCTCCTCCTGTTGGTTCCCATATGTGTATATCTTCCTTGTTTTGGTCTATTGGAGTTGCTCCTGCTAATAGGACAATTAGTTTATCCCATTGATCAATTAGATCAGATTGGATATTGGGGGTGCCCCATTGCTTCCATTCTCCATTTATCTCCTAGGTGGAGATGTTACTCAGCTTGTGGAGGCCTTCTTTGGTCATCCACTCTTTTAAGTCCTTTATGCTTGTATTGGTCCCCAGGGGTGGGCGCCCCATTATGTTGTCATTCCAGATGTTTATTTGCTCCCCATTTCCTGGTCTCATGGTTATATGATCTTTGATGAGTTGTGTTGCATTGATGATGGCTTTCCATATCTTAGTGCAGAGCCTTATCGGGGGGTTTTTTTCTAGAATTGTGGACCTTGGACCATTTAGATATTTTTCTTCTAGTGCAACTTTCCACCATAATTTTTCCCCTCTTAGGAACCTCCAAGTTATTTTACATCCTAGTGCTGTATTCATCAATCCTGGAAGTTTTATGGATAGGACCCCCTATTTGTAAGTAGTTGTTACATGTTTCCAATTAATTAGGCTGAATTTATTTTTTTCTCCTTTCCCTCCCTGCCATAGGAAATTTCTGATAATTATTTCCATTTGTTTGTGGATGCTTGCAGGAGCCGATATAAGGGAAAATTGATATAAAGGCAGAGCTGCGAGAATGGACTTTATTAACGTAATTCTGCCTACTTGGTTTAGCCAGAGCATTCCCCAAGCCTTGATTTTTTCTTTCATTTTTTCAGCATATTTGCTTCATATCTCGTTCTTCATATTTTTCTTGCTAATTGGCAGCCCCAGATATTGAAAATGATTCCAGTTGTTTTGATAGGGGATGTTCATAATTTGTGACATTTTCTGCAGGGTTCTTATCGGGGCATTCCAGCTATACAAGCAGCTTTTGCCGTTGTTGATCAAGCCTCCAGAGACCTCCATGAAGCTGTCCAAAATGGCTTTAAATATTTTTGCCACTATGCAGGATGCTCCTCCCATTAGAAGAGTATCATCTGTAAACAGAGAGTGGTTTATTCTGTTAGTGCCTCTGCTTATGGAGAGGCCTGTTAGGGTGGAGTTTCTTCTGCAATGTTCCAACTTTCTGCTGAGAGAATAAGCCATTATGATGTAGAGTAAGGGGGATAAAGGACATCCCTGTCTTAAGCCCCTTGAGCTTTGGAAGAATTTGCACGACCTTCCATTGATGAGTGGGGCTATCCATGGGCCCATTGTTCAAGCTTGGATTAGTTCAAAAAATTCTTCTGAAAAGCCAAATTCTCTTAAGACATCTGCAAGAAAGGATAGATTCACTCTGTCAAAGGCTTTTTCCATATCCATTTTTAGAACAAATCCTTTTTCGTTGTTATTGAGACTGGTGTGAATAGCCTCTTGAACTAAAATGATATTATCCACTATCTGCCTGTTGGGAACAAACCCTCCTTGATTTTCAGTGATAAGGTTGGGAAGAAGGGGTTTCATCCTGCCAGCTGTAATTTTGGATATGATTTTGTAGGAGTTGTTGCAGAGGAATATGGGCCTGAAGCAGTTTAGAGTAGAAGGGCGGGGATCTTTTGGAATTAAGGCCAAGAAGGTTGAATTTGTGTATCCTCCAATATTTCTTTTTCTCATTACATATCTACCCATTTTCAACAGATCCTTTTTAATAATTTTCCAGAAGGTTCTATAGAAAGCTATTGGAAAACCATCTGGTCCCGGAGCTTTATCCGGTTGCAGATTCCAAACCGCTTCCTTTACTTCTTCTTCCATCACTTCCTTAGTGAGTGAGATGTTGCTGCTGTTATCAATAATTTTTGGGATATGTCTAAGGAATTCTTCAGGATTTGCCTGTCTGATTGGTGCTGTGAGTAGGTTTCTGAAGTGGTTGTAGGCCTCATTTTTTATTTCCTCTTTCCCTTCTTCTCTTGTAATTGTTTCAATTTTGTTCTTTATTTTTTTGTTTTTTGCCGAGTTATGGAAAAATGTTGTATTCTTGTCGCCAGCATACATCCATAACTGTCTAGATTTGAGTCTTCACGTCTCTTCTTCTTTCCTATTGTTTCTATAGATTTTCCATTGAAATTCTTTCTCTCTTGCTTGTTTTTCTGTGGTGCTCTCGTTTTTTTCCAATTCCTCTTGGATCTGTTTTAGCTATTTTTTGAGGTGCTCTTTTTCACTGTATGGTTCTTTGTATTTGCATTTTTCCCAATTTTTCAAACTTCTTTTTGTGGCTTTTATTTTTGTTTCCCAAATATAAGTTGGCGAACCGCTGATGTTTTTCTCCCAAAATTTTTCCACCTCTTTTTGAGCTTCTTCGTTGCCGCCCCAAAGCTGATTATATCTGAATGGCAGTGGCCCGTAGTTTTTTGCCATTCCCAGCTCCATCAAAACAGGTTTATGGTCAAAAACTGCTGATGGAATGATTCTTGAAGTAGCTCTACTGTAGTTGAGGATCATCTTATCTCGGATAAGGATCCTGTCTAGTCTTTCCTTAATGTTTGCCCTGCCTATTCTTCTATTATCCTAGGTGTATTTCCCATTTTTGGGAGGAATATCAAGTAGATTTCTTTGTTCCATTATCTCTTCAAGAATTTCTCTATTTTGGTCTGGCAAGAAGTTCCCTCCTCTCTTTTCTTCAGCTTTGAGAATTAAATTTAAATCTCCCCCTACTAAAAGGTTATCTTCTCTGCCATTCCCAATGCTCTCTTTTAGCGTTTCCCAGCATATTTCCTTGTCCTTATAATGGTTGGGAGAGTATATGTTGTAGATGCTTGTTGTCCTGCCAGTTTCAACATTCTCCAGTTTAGTGTTTATCCAATGGTCTTTCCTTGTATGTTGTTGCAGTTTCCATTTCCTTTTTTCCCATATTGTGTTTATCCCTCCTGAAGCTCCCGTAGCTGATATTGCTAATCCTTCATAGATCCTAGATTTTTTTATGATCCCTTCCATTTCTTGGCTGCTTAAATTTGTCTCTTGAATTAAGAGGATGTCAGGTTTTTCACTTTTTATCATATCTTTTAAAAAATTTGTTTTGGAGGGATGACCCAACCCTCTACAATTCCAAGAGACAACTATCATTATTTGTTGTTTTGAGTTGTTGTAGGACCCCGTCCTTTGTTTGCATGCTGTACTTTGTCTTTATTCTTTGGTCCTTTTTCGAGGAAATTGTCCAGTCCTTGTTGTGTTCCCAATGAAATGCCTTTGGCTGCTTCTTCATCACTTATTTCTTTATTTGATCTCCTTCCCATTTTTTTGATATTCACAATGTTTTGAGGGGTTTCTTTTGATTGGTTTATGGTTAGTATTTGGTCCAGAATTTGGGGTAGAGTCTTTTCCGCCTGAAGAGGGGAGCTAGGAGGGGTGGGTATGGGAGATGAGAGGTGATTGGGGGAGGAGGTGGTGATCAGATCGGTAGGGATAAGGGCTGAAGTGAGGATATCAAAAGCGTTTGTCCCCACCAGGGAGGTTGTTTGGGAGGGGGCGGTAGATCCCGGCGGAGGAGGGGGATGTGATCCAGAGGTAGGTTTAGATGCAGTTTTTTTCTTTTTTACTTGTTCCCATTTTGGATCTGATGTTTCTTCAGTGTTTTTTTCAGGTTCTTCTTTTTTACTACATCTATTGGCGAAATGACCGTATTCATGACATACCTTACACTTGAAGGGGATTTGTTCCTAGTCTAGTTGTTGTATGTGGATCCAGTTGTCCACCTTGATTTTGACCGCTTCCGAGAGGCCCTTTCCTAGATCCACCTCCACACATATTCTTGCGCATGCCTACATGTTGTCTTTGGGTTCACTTTTGTCGATGTATTTTCCCACTCCATTTCCTATAGATCGAACCAATTCATCGCTCCAGTAGTGTAAACGGAGGTGTGACAATCTTACCCATACTGGTACTGCATTGGGTACATCTAGTTTTGGATCAAAGTCTGGAGTCCATCGGTTTAGATACAAGCCTCTTGTATCCATAAAGTAAGGCCCACTTCGAAATATAAGATCTCAATCACTTTTGGTCTCAAAATGAAAGGTGTAATATCTACGACCACAAAATCTTATGGCGATTTTCCCTTGAATAAACTGGATCCAGTTCCTCTCAACCCACTTCTGCACTGTTTTGGGGGATGGCCATAATCCTGTGAACTAGCCCACGATTCCTTTCTCTGCCAGAGTGATTGCAGCTTTCCTTGGCACCGATGGAGGTAAGGCGATTTCTAGAATGGATTCCAGCTTTTTAAAAAACTTGGAGGTTGCTGGTCTGCTTCATTGGGGTCCCAAAGATCCTATGAGAGAAGCGAAAATAAATGTATCATTATCTTGCTGTTGGCTGTTTGAAGTAGCAGCTGCTGCTGATGGAGAGGGCGGTCCCAGATCTAGCTCCGGGGTGGCCATTCGATCTTGCTGCAGGCGTGATCAGAATCGCAGGGGCTTGGCATCGGTTAGGGCGAACGCGCAGTTCGTCAATATAATATTATATCAAAATAGTTATAACTACTAAAATTAAAATATTTATATTGTTAGAATAATATAAAAAATAATAATTAATTAATAAAAAATAACTATTAAAGTAATTATAATTATAACTATTAAATTATTAATAATTAATAAAAATGTCAATACAATTATAGATAAAAATAATTGTTATTATTATAAAAATATTAATAAAAATTAAAAATAAAAATCAGTTTTAATAATAATTACTATTAATGTTATAATTATTTAGTCAAAATTTATTGAAAAATGGTGTTATAAAGAAATATACTAAATCTATTTATTTATTATATTAAAAATAACTAAATCGATTAGAAAAAATTATAATAATTATGATTATGATGATTAAATTCTACTAAGCTTAATGTGGTATATGGGACTTTAAGAAGAAGAATCCAATTCTAATTCTTTAGAATCTTATTTCTATGCTAAAAAAGAAAGGAAAGAAATTCACCAAGATCACTATGGATGGGCTGAATTACCAAGTCAAGAAGATTGGAAGTGTGACAAATGTTAGGGAAATGAGAGCTAATGTGAGTAAGGGCTAGAGAATCTAAAAGATAGTAATTTTCGTCCTCCAACCTCTTAGTATAGCAAAGCTGACAAATTCTATCATTCTGAGGGGTCTTGGGAATAGACCACCGTACAATTTCACTTTGAAGCTCATGAGAATTAGTTCTAATCTTAGCCATGTTCATCTTTTTCTTCGAGCTGGTCAAAACATAAAGATAATTATGGTTCTTGATCACCTCCTTATAATATCTTAGCTTCCTTTTACCCCATCTCTTTATCATCTCATAGTTTATCCTTAAATGTGGAGGCAATAGTATCTTTGATACTATCCTTATACTATCCTTGGTTCCCAGGATGATCTCCTCATTTATCCCCAATGATTGAGCCAAAATTTGGCATCCTTATAATTATAATTATAGCTATTATAATATTAATATAACAATAATTATAATTATAATTATTAAAATTAAATTGTAATATCAAACTAGGTGATATTAACATATTAATATTAGAATAAGTAATATTAAAAAAATGTGAAGAGGTGAATATGATTAAAAAAAATATTATTATTATTATTATCTAAATATTTTATGAAAAATAATAATAATAACTATGAACTAAGAAAAAATTGTTATCAATAATAATTATTATTTTAATTTAATGTAAAAAGGGACAAAAGTGAGGTTGGGGAATGATCTGAAAGAAAATGAGAAAGAAGGGTCAAAGGAATACCTTAGGGGTGGGTAACTTGAGGGGAATTTTTGTGAGAAATACAATGGATGGTGGGTCACCAAAATTAACGAAGCTTAAAACCATCTCCTAGGTTAACTAATAATGTGGAAGGGAGCATAAGCGATAATTCTCACTTTGTTAAAGCAAATGAGATGCTTGGCATTGTGAGAGTGCTCAGCAATGGCTGATTTGGAGACTCGGTTATGGATGTTGTCAGCCATGTGCTCCTTGATACAGGCCTTAAAGGATCTACCTATTTGGCCTATGTAAGAGTTCCCACTAGAGGAAGGGATCTCATAGACATCAAGGCCAAGCATGGGATTAAATTTGTCTTTAGAAAAACTAAAGAGTTTCTTGAGGTTGTTCTAGGGTTTGAAGGAAATCTAATGAAGAAAAACATCCAAACCTCCTTCAAACCTCAAACCAACCTTAGACAACTCTTTGGGTCTACCAAAAAACAAATTTAATCTCATGCTTAGCCTTGGTGTCTATGAGATCCCTTGCCCTTGTGGGAAGTCTTATATAGGCCAAGCAGGAAGATCCTTTGTAACATTCAACCTAAAAAAAAATAATTAACTCTTACTCTAAGATTAAACTCCTAAGGTGAAATATTACTCACATATGTATATACATTTCTTACCATGTATTATGAATATGGTCAATTAAATGTTGGATATAATTTGTGTTATGTGTTTTGTTGATTATCACTATTTAATACACATTATTTATTGTTGAGCTCATATATTTATTGCTGAGCTAACTATACGACTAAGATATGGAATGCGTCCATAATTGTTCCGGTATATGATCGATTAAATTTCTCGATTAACTTTTTGTACTTTGTAATATCCGCCCTGTCCTTGACACTTATTGCCAACAGCTGTGAAGACTCGAGATTCGATTTGATATGAAATGTGGCCACCTGCCTCACCATGCACCGTGTGATTAGGAGAAGATCGACGGTGGGATTCCTGTGGAAAAAATGCATGGGTATTACCCCCGCAACCCTAATTGAACTCCTCATTTTCTCCTTCCTGTGTAATGGTTTTGTCTGCGACCCTCGCGGGTATGGACTTTGCAGAGTTGTTGTAGCTGGTAAGGGTTTCAATGTTAACAGTTTTTGGAATTGCCGTCATTAGGACTTGATAAAGATTCAACTATTGGCATTTTCTTTTGAGCAGTGCAGCCTTGCGCCCTCACTACGGAGCTTGTGAGAAGGTCTTCGGTTTTTTTTCATTGTCGACTCCAGCTCTCTTTGTAGGTTTCCGGTCCAACCCACCTGCAAGCTGTCATCCATCTGCAAGGCAGCCTTTCTCCACAGTAACAGGTGAGTGACCTATTCCAGTTACGAGTTTGTAATTTCTTTACTGTGCTAAGTTTATTCTATTCGAAACCCTTAAGGGTATTTCTTCGTTTCTAGTTTAACACTTTGACCCCTCTGTGCCTACAATTTGGAACTCAGCTCCTCGACGACTGTAATCTTTCAAGTAAGACAGTTAAGTTTTGCTTTTCGTTTCTAGTTAAGCTTTAACCTATAGGCATCTCTTTTATAATTAACATTTGTTAATTCCCCTCAGGTTTATGGATTTCAGGTATTTTCTTTATCCGGTCACCAAGGATTCACTGCGAGTCTTCTCCACGAATGAGCACACGCTTCCTTGCAGGTTATTGAAATAGCGTTTTCCTCTTTTCAGGTACCCTGTGTTATCCATGCTCACCATTGTCATGACTTCCAATTTCCTCTTGAATACGTTTAAGGTTTGGCCTTCAGGAACACAGTCCCTTGAGATAGGGTCGTCAAATGACTTATTCGTTTTACTTACAGTCTATGCCGAACTCAGATTTTAAGCATACTTTCCAGTCACTTGAACATTATAATGGTTATTGTATTTCATTAGTTTCTCCTCAATGAATTTTTTGTATTGGTTCTCTCAGAACCCTATTTTCGTAATTTATTGGAGCCTTTGGTTAGAACGATTCCCAACTTAGTTTTTTTTTTCATAAATGCATAGATGTAGTTCTTTCTGGCATGTTTCTTGTTGGTCTTTGTTTATACAAAAGGGATTTTCCTTACAAAATTCCTCCTAATTTTCTGTTCTGGTTGAGGAAATTCTAGGATGAAATAGTACTGTAATATTTTTGTAATAAGGCTCACGGTTTTGGCTCTTGAGTTTATGTATCATGCTATTTTAATATGCACTGGTAAATGCCATGCATCTGGCCAAACTGTGGGCTTTCTCTGTTATATTCTTCTTTTGCTCAGATTGCACTCTGGCTTGGAAGTTTTGTTACTACGTCACATTTAGCAAGGCAATTTAATTTTTCGGAATTTTATCAATGGAAACTGTGTTATCTAGGTAGTTTTCTAATTTCTCTTTTTAGTTAATGAAGATGACAGGACCATCTAAGATTTCCGTGTATAAATTTAGATAAGAGGTAACAATGGGTTCAGGGTTGAGGTTCCCACCTCGAACACTGAACCGATAGTTCACCTCCGGTTAACTCTAATTTTAACAGAGCTCCGAACATCGTTATTTTTCCGTATATAGTATGTTTCCACCAACATATTACATAAATGTTCTCTTTCCTACTTATCTTCAATTGAAAATCTTTAATTCCAATTAAATTCCTATAGAGAAAGGAAAGCATATCATTTCTTGTCATAGGCTATGCATAGTAAATTTCTTCCATAAGTTCCACACGTATATAAATAAATGTTATTTTTTTTACAGTACTCAATTCTTCGCCTTCACAAATTGTCTTTTATAGTGTAGTTTTCCCATCAAACTAATAAAATACAGATTTGTATGTTTTTTCTGTAATAACACTCCTGTCTAATTCGATTAAATAAAAATAACTCTGAATACTTATCTGAATTAGAATTCTCCTGATGATGTTCTCCCAACCATCAAGAGGGGCAATTACATCCTTATCTTTCCCCCGTGCTCCACACCTGAGAAGTATGGGTTGACATATATTTCTTCGGAGACCTCAGGACACCAAGTCCAGTCAAATCCAAAAATCCTTAGGAATTCTGAGTGTTTTCCACTGGTCTCTACCAGCTCTGGAAAATTCCCCACTCTCTTCCTTAGTGAGAAGAACCCATTGTCCTCACTGGGATGTACTTTTTATCCTCAGAGGAGAAGGTAACTGTCCCAAAACTGTTCAACCACTTCTCAGTTCTTGGAATACTTTTACCATCAGTATTTCTCCCTTTCTTTTCTTACTTTTATGGAACTAATTTTCCATAACTAATTTTATTTCTCATAAAACAAAAATAATCTTTTTCAGAAAAATAATTGTTTCATTTTTTCTTCAAACAATAACTAAAATGACATAATACTAGTTAAACAACTAGTTAATAATTAAATCAACTGTCACAACTTCCCCCCTGGAAGTAAACACCATCCTCGGTGTTTCACTCCAGCTCAGAAAATAACTCCAGATAAGCCTCACGTACAAATCCCTCGTCTTCCTAAGTAGCCTCATCTGAGCTGAAGTGCTTCCACTAAACTTTAACTTGGATGATAGCTCACTTCTGGAGCATGATTTCTCTTTGTCAAGTATACGTTGGGGTTCGACCAGAAACTCGTCGTCCGACTGAATCCTATCTGAATGTTTTTGCAATGAATTACATTCTTCGAATCATGTATGTAGCGTTTTAGTAAGGGCACATGAAACACATTGTGTACCCGAATATGGCTGGGTAGAGTCAACTGATATGCCATAGGCCCCACCCTTTCCAATATCTGGAAAGTTTCACAAAACCTGGCAGCCAACTTGGCACAAGAAGCCCATCTTAAGGTGCTCTTCTTTGGATTGATCCTTACGTACACATGATCGCCTACTTCAAATTATCGATAAGTCCTTTTCTTATCCACGTATATATTTTGTCAATCTTGAGCAGCTCTCAACTTTTGCCTGATCTTCCTTACCTCCAATTCCATTTCTGCCAGCATTTCTAGTCCCAGCATTATCTTAGTCCCGGGGCTTCTCCAATTAATGGGGGTGCGACATTGTCGTCCATATAGAGCTTCGAAAGGACTCATTTTAAGAGACTCCTGATAATCATTGTTGTAGGCAAATTCAACTATGTAATTAATCTTCCCATCTTGTTGGCTGCTGCATCATGTACATGCGCAACATGTCTTCCAAGACTTGATTTACTCGCTCAGTTTTCCCATCCGTATGAGGATGATAAACAATGCTGAAATTTATTTGGGTCCCCAGACCTGTAAACAAAGTTTTCCAGAATGTTGAAGTAAACTTCACATCTCTGTCTGAAATAACAGTCTTTGGAATGCCACGCAATCTAAAGATTTCTCTCATGAAAATGTCTGCTATCTGTACAGTTTTGTAAGTAGACTGTACTAGTATAAAATGTGCAGCCTTACTTAATCTGTCGACTACCACCATAATGGATTCATTGTGCCTTTTTTATCGTGGTAAACCAGTAATGAAGTCTATGTATATGAATTCCCATTTCCATTCAGGTACTAGTAGGGGCTACAACAATCCAGTTGGATGTCGATGCTCCACCTTGATCTATTGACACTCCAAACATTTGTTTAAGTATTCAGCAAATTTTTTTCGCATACCAGGCTAGAAATAAATTTTTCTAATTGCAGTCAACATTTTCTGATATCCTGGGTGTCTTGCATAATTGCTACGATGATATTCATTCATGATCATCTCCTTTAGATCCATTTGTTTTGGTATATATATCTTTTCCTTAAAGGTTAGCAACTGTTCTTTGCTAACTCCATTTTCTGAAGGTTTTTCTTTCTTTCTAGCCTCCTCCATTTGTTTCCATAAGAATTGGTACTCCAGATCCTTCCTTTCTTCCTTTTTTACTTGATCTAGAAATTTGCATTCAAGCTGGTTATAGCAAAGCTCATAAACATAATGCATTTTTTTGCTTAAAGTGTCCGCCACACAGTTTTCCTTACTCTTTACGTGCTGAATATCCATGTCAAACTCACTTAGGAAGGCATTCCATCTTGCCTGTCAAGAGTTTAAATAAGCTTGCTTAAAGTAGCTGGTTATGATACTGTGATCAGTTTTTAGTACAAACTTCTTTCCCAACAGGTAGTGTCTCCATAACTGGAGTGCATGTACCACTGCTGTTAGCTCTAGGTCATAAGATAAATATCTTTTCTCATGCGATTTTAACTTCCTTGATTCATAGGCAACTACCTTTCCTTCCTGTGATAAAACTTCTCCAACCCCTTCCTTACATGCGTTTGTACAAACCTCAAATTATTTTTTGGGGTCGACTACCCTCAACACTGGGGCAGTGGTCAACAGATGTTTTAGTTTTTCAAAAATATTTTGGCATTCGTTAGTCCACTTAAATATTTTTCCTTTCCTCTGAAAGGAAGTGATTGGAAAAGCAATTATGGAGAACCCGTCAATGAACCTTCGGTAGTACCTAGCCAATCCCATAAAAGATCGGATATCTACCACATTTTGGGGAACTCACCATTCCTTGATTGTCTTAATTTTCTCCGGGTCAACTTCTTTTCCTTCTGCTGAAATAACATGGCCTAGGTATTGGATTTCCTCCTTGAAGAAATCACATTTGCTGAACTTGGCATACAACTGGTGTTTTCTTAACATCTCCAACACTATTATTAGGTGCTCCTTATGCTCTTCCTGATTCTTGGAATATATTAAAATATCATCAATAAATATTTGCACAAAATTATCCAAGAAGGGGTGAAATATATCATGCATTAACCTCATAAATGTTTTTGGCACATTGGTCAAACCGAAGGGTAGTACCACAAACTCATAATGTCCGTACTGGGTACAGAAATTCGTCTTGTGGATATCCTCATCCTTAATTCGGATCTTGTGATATCCAGATATTAAGTCTATTTTCGAGAATATTGTGGCCCCCTTCACCTGATCAAACAGGTCATCAATATGAGGTAAGGGATATTTAATTTTTACTATCAGTTTATTGAGCTGTCTATAATCCATGCACATCCGCATGGTTCCTGTTAAGCAGGTAAATCCTCTCTGCGGACAGAGACGATCCCTCTAGCCCTAGGGTGGGTCTAGAAACAAAGGGACATTCTAGAATATAGGTTCCTAACTATAGAATGAAATAGGACACGGTAGATCGACCTAACTGGAGTCCAATGTTGTTGTTGCAGTTGTAATGGTGGTGCCTCTCGCTCCTAGCTTGGCAAGTCACAATCTGCTCGCAGCCACGCTCGGATACCCGCACATAACACATTACAAAAGAGAAGCATACAACATAATAATTTCATTTGCAATCACTAACCATTCAAAGAGGGATAAGCATGTTGCGTTAAATCAAACGAATATAACACAAAATGGGAACCCAAACTCTAGTCATGTATATATAAGTAGAAGGAAGAGGTGCAATCGATGCTTTGATGTCGCAGTCTCCTCCAGCAGGATTCAGCCGAAGCGCGTCTCAGTACCTGTCAAGGGATTCAGACAGGATGAGGGCATGGACTCAAATTCTCTTGACGATTCCTCCTTGCTCTATCTTTTTCTCAAATGCAACTTCAATCTATGCACAACTATTCAGCTACAGTATCAATTCTCCAAGTTCATCTAGTTGATGAGAAGAGAGATAGTTTCTTTTATAGAGGTGAAGGAGGAGGTTTGGATCCCTACAAAGGTGGGAGGGAATCCTATCCTTTAGGAGAGTTCTAAGGGAGGTGGAAACTACTAACTAAAGGAGGGAGTCCGTGGTTGTTTAAGTTCAATCACTCCCAATGACTCATCTTCGAGGTGGTTGGAATGGAACCTCCACCTCTATTTTAAAAAAACATTCCATAAATAGCTTGGCACGAGTGCTTAACTGGGACAGAGCGCCAACTAGCGCGGGCTCAGTGTTAATTTTCCAGTTCGGCGTGGGAGTGTAACTGGCTACTCATCTTGCTCAGGGAATTGTCAATAGGAGGAATATTGCTCTCATCAAAAGGGATGTAATGATGGTCTTTGCAAGGCATGACACTTCTTATTAGTCACAGAAATGACCCTCCAATGTGCGAGTTGGGGATTTGCAGGGACAGTGAAAAAATGATGTGTAACAGATGCCCCCTAAAGTATGAGGTTGGAGGGAGAGGGAGGGGTGAAATGCTTTATGAGAACGCGTTTGAACCAAACACCACTGTCGGAAAACCTGCAATTACAAATACAACTGATCTCTGTGATACATGAACATGTGGCATGGACGCACCCATCCATAATAGAGTACAATAAAATTTGAGATCCGAGGTATGGACACAACCATCTAGCAGTGAGGATCAACAAATAGACTCAGGTATGGTCGTAGCCATCCAATCAAAAGAGTCATATAATAAGTCATGATAATCCACAAAAATCCGCAGCTTGGATTTTATCAGACAAAATCGAGGGTCTTGCGCTCCATCTCGACCTGAACAAGTACAAATTCAAGCATGCGAATATATGAGTTGAAGTCGAACATGCAGGAAAATCGTCTGATTACCGAACAATGATGAAAATTGTTAACAGACGTGAGAGAAACCATCAATAATGACAATGGCTCTCAAGGTACTACCGGTACAATCCACGAAATATGAACAGTGATCTGGCGTTGAACATCCGTAGAATCACTTGATTGAAGGCCAATGATGTGGACCTTGTGTCGAATGTGAAAAACCTGCCATTATGGCATGCAGGCTCCAAGGTACTCGATAAAATTCCTGGATAATGAGCTGAAGTCGACAGGAAGTGATCTGATCGAAGGTGGGCCATACTGTTTCCCACATCATCGACATGAGACAGAGGAATATGATGAAAGTGAATCAATAATAACAGGGAATCAAAGGATGATTGATAACTGAAAAGGAAAACTTCTCTTGAAGATATCAGCGACATGACACCAAGGGATTTGGTAGTATCTGACATCAAGGGATCTGAGGTCATGATGACATGGCAGAAAGAAAATGAGAGGTCATAAGAGATTACCCAAACCCACGAAGGAAAAATAGGTCGAAATGAGATGTCCCCAACCCAACATGACTGCAGACAAGTGCCATGTTCAAGAGTGACATATTGCCAACACAACTAAAACTTGGTTCCATTTTCCCCCACCATTTCTGGCGAGTACCCAAATTATTTTTTTAAAACAAGCTTGAAGGGGATAAAATATGCTTGCACTGTAAGTTTTTCCTTCAGACAAATCCAACCTAGTAAATTTTACGAGCCCTAGGAAGGAGGAACTCGAGTAACGTCATCGCGACGAAATCCGATGTCATCAGGGTTTAACGAGTCTGGAAAAGGGAGAACTCGACATCTTTTCATGTTTAGAGATTTTGAAAAGAAGGCAGAAAAGAAAACTCCATCATTTCTCTTTTCGTAAATAGTCTCTCAGATCTGAAAAGGTAGAAAACAATATCTGAAATAACCTCTTAGTCATGATAGGCTAAGGTATTCCTTTTTCGTAAATAATCTATCCCAGCCCAAAAAAGGGGTAAACGTATACTGGGTAGATGTCATTTTTCAGCCATTTAACGAGTTTGAAACGACAAGAGTCTCAACAATATTTTCAGTTTTAGAGAGTCAGAAAAGCGCTGAAAGATGACTCCACTTGGAGGAACGAGTGGTATTAAGGGTAGCAACTAGTTCCAGTGATAGTGGAACTGCTCAAAACAAGTAAAGGTCAAGAGGTTGGCTAACAAGACCACTCATTGCAGCAGTCCCTCAGGAATGGGTAAAACAATCAAGTGAAGGCATATGATCGGCCGAGAAGACGGTGATGATGGAAGGAGAAAACCAAGGCTCATCTGGAAAAACAGGCTGATAAAATGACAATCACGAGAGGGAATGATTTCATTTTTACACAAGCTCAAAATCAGGAAACTCTGCTTGAAACTTGTTTCATTTTTACACAAGCTTGAAACAGAAACAAACTATGATTGAAAATTGGTTTCATTTTTACACAAGCTTGAAACAAAGATAAACTATGCTTGAAAAAATATTTGCATGCCCCCAGCCTGGTGACTCAATTCGAGGTACATGCCACCCAAGCTTCAATCCATATGAAAGGCAGATGGAGTGAAGGTTCAAAGTACGAGATCAAGAGAAATAATCGACTGGGATTTTACGAGATCGTATCAAAGACTCGAATTGAACAGAAATGTGTTTCATTGTTTTAACGAGGTTGACACATTAAAAGAACCATCCTCATGACCTAATTCATTTTTTAATGAGGTTTACATAGAAAATGAATTATCCTTAGAAGATCTTATTTCATTTTTTAAGGAGCTTGACACAAGAAAATGAACTATGCTCTGAGGACCTTGTTTCATTTTTTTAAGGAGCTTGACACAAGAAAACGAACTCTGCTCCAATGGAAACTCATCATGTTGAATAAGAAGTCATGGATTCCAAGAGTTCTGCACCAGATGGGAGAACAACATCTTGGAAATCAGGACGCAATGCCCCCAACACACGATGCACAACAACACTATCATTGAGTGCGAGCACGGGACATGTAGCCACATACTTAACTTGCGGCGGGGAAGATACAACCGGTGGATAAAGACCTGGAAGGGATGATGGTGGACCAGATGTCACATCAGGACCAAAGAATGAAATTTGATCAATGGTCATGATCCGAACTTCATGTGGAAAACAAATCACACGAAAGACGGAAGAGACAAGCGCTCCCATGACATAAGTATAGTCGCGGCCCAGGAGTAAATTAAAATCCAAGGGGCTTGGAACAACCATCACGTCTATATAGACAGTTTTTCCTCCCAAAGTAACAGGCAACTTCTGAAGGATCCCTAAAAGTTGACTGGTTCCTCTGTTAAAAGCCAACAAATTCTACGTAACAGACACAAGTGGTGGAGAACCAAAATCTTGCCAAGTAGTGGAATACAAAATACTAACAGATGCACCTTCATCTACAATCGTGTTGGGTACGACCACATTAAAGGTCTATACCATGATCTCAAAAGGTCTGTAAGAAGGAAGGTGGTATCCCGCAAATTGACTCCAATCGAAGGAAGTGACTAAAATACTTGGAGGGGGTACCATCGAATTGAGATGGTCTTCCCCTGGTGTTACTGGAGCAAGAGGAGCATCCTCCTTGACCTCCATCATGGGAGCAGGAGGAGCAACTTCGTGAACTACAGGGATGGGAGAATATTTCTCCAAGTCCAAGGAATCTGAAGAAACAAGAAGAACATGAGGGGGATGAGATCCACTCTCGATGGAAAAGACAAGATGAATCATAGGCGAGATCAGATCGACCGATTCCTTGACCAATGGTTTGTCGAGAACGGATTTGTGAATTTGAATTTCCAAGGGAACGAGAGCGACCAAGGATGACTATTGACCGATCGTTGAATCAAATAGCGGAGGACTCGAAGAAAGCTTCTGGTAACCAACCGAAAGGTAGGGTGTAGAAACAATAGGGTTGTCCAACACTTTCATGGCTTCATCCATGTACAGACAAAGGTGAATGGGATGACACCCTTCACACAACTTACAGGGATTGGTAATCTTACCCTATTTCTTATGAGTCTTATCAACACCAATCGAAGATGTTTCACCAACATGACTTCCAGAAGCCAAAGACAACGACGGACGACCATCGAAGCATACTTCAAGTACCTTTGGAATTCCGAGACAGTCTCGAAGAAATTGGTCACCTTTCAGAGCATGCAAGGGAATTCAACTTTTCATGGAAGTTTGGATGGTTTATCAATTGAAGGCATCTGGGGTGCAATAGCCACAGAGTTAGCCTGTCTCTTATCTAACTTCTTCTTTTTCGTCTTCTTCTTAGCCACCTGGTTACTAGAATCCAGACTTTCACCAGGCAAAGTAAAAGAGGAGGATGAAGAAACAGGCGAAGAAGGGGAGAGGTCCACCTTAGAAGCAACATGATGTTGTTTAGGGGGAGGAGATGGTTGTACAGAGGGAAGAATACTTGAGACCACAGAGGTTGAGAACAACCAAATAAGAAAACCAACAGTTAACCCAGGAAGGGACAATGTTTCCATATAAGGAGCACCAACATTCCCAAAAGCAAGAAAAGGACCAGGATTCCCCTCGGAGGGGATTCCTTGGTTGGTAAACTCTAGAAACATTGCCATCAGAAAAAACCCTCAAAAAACACTAAGGAAGATAACTTTAACCAGGAATATTTTGTGGACAATTAATTTGTTAAGACACTGAAACAAAACTTTGTCGTTTCATATTTTAAGAGTCGAGAAACAGGCAAAAGGTGACTCTATCCCTTTCAGGTTGAACGAGCATGAAAAGACAAGTGCTCAATGATATTTTCACCTTTTAAGGAGTCAAGAAAATATCAAAATGACTACTTAGGTACTCTAAGCAAGAGGTCATACCAATTTTCCATGAACTGCCATATACACCTTGGTGATCAAATGAAAGAGAAATGACCAAGGACTTAACAGACGTGCAGGTAGTCTCCCCGAATGCTGTGTTCATTGTATCATGGTTACAAGGCAGTAGACTTAGCTTCCTATGGATAAAAGGATTTCAACCTAGAAGGGTCTCCCTTTATATACTCGACGGTACAAGGAACATAAGTCTGTACTAGCATTGTCTGAAGCCAGATGGCGAATGGAAACTACTAGGTTTTAAGACGCCGAAAGACGTCTCTAGCCTATACCACTGGAAATGTTGCATTAGGTTTCAATGTTGCCTTAGGTTCATTGAGTAAATTTTAAAGTTGATCTTGGATTATGTTTCAATTTCAAGGCCCTATCGATGTTGGAGCTCAACTTCCTAAATGCAAACTATATGCAAATGAACATCATTTCAGTTCGATGAATGCTAGTTATAAGAAGGATAGAAATATTTCAAACAATAACAAACAAAGGAAGTATACGAAGAAAAATTCTAATGCCTCTAATGCAATTAATCAAAAATAAAACTCCTTCCAAGATGACAAAAACTAGTTATGCAAAGGAATGTTTCAATTTCGATGCAACGAAAGAATGCAAAACATATTTTTTGATTTTTCAATGAAAAAAGCACATAATGTACTAATTCAAATGGAAAACAAAATAAACACTAGTTTGATTTTTGTGAATGTAGGGATTGAAAATTTAATATCTCGATCGAAACGAAACAAACACAAAAAAATTCAAAATAATGCAACAAACTTTCAATCAAATACAGAGAATTTCCCAAATCGACCCAACACAAGAAATGTAATAGATGCCTGGAGCACTAAGGAGAATGATCAATCGATGAAACGAAAAGACCATACAACCAAAACAAACACTCAAAAGGATCAAGAAAAACTCAGCGCAATGATGCAAAACGAAACAAGGCTGACAACAATCAAAGAGACTTGCGTTTCAAACAGAAGGCTCAGTGTACCAGAACACTTAGAAACCATAAGGCTTTAAATGAAAATGACAGGAAAAGAAACAAACAACTGGAAGAAAGAAGTCTACAGTAATCAACATAGTTCCAAAGGCTAAATCACACCCAAAAAATAACCCAGAAGCAAGCACAATTGACCAAAAGAATCATCAAGGAGGTAAAACCAAAACCTACAGGGGTTGGCGTGACTGTAAGGATATAATCTGTGCCATACAGGGGTTGGCACGAGTGCAAGAAGAGAAACCTGTGCCAATCGGTGCAACTGTTCAGACAAAAACCGTGCCAAACTAGATGCCTATGAGAAAAAGAGGAAGAACCAAAACTTAATGAGAAGAGGCCAATCTTGACACTCTGGAGCTGAACAAAGGATGGAAATTAAGCAAACAAACCAGAAAAAGACAGAGAACGAAATCGATAATGAAAACCGACCCAACAGGATGAAACACCAAACTCACACTGATCCCCAGTGGAGTCGCCAATTTGTTAAGCAAGTAAATCCTCTCTGCGGACATAGATGATCCCTCTAGCCCAAGGGTGGGTCTAGAAACAAAGGGACATGCTAGAATGTAGGTTCCTAACTACAGAATGAAATAGGACATGGTAGATCGACCTACCTGGAGTCCAACGCTGTTGTTGCAGTTGTAATATTGGTGACCTCTCGCTCCTGGCTTGGCAAGTCAGAATCCGCTCGTATCCACGCTCGGATACCTGCACATAACATAGTACATAAGAGAAGCATACAACATAATAATTTCATTTGCAATCACTAACTAGTCAAAGAGGGATAAGCATGTTGCGTTAAATCAAACAAATATAACAAAAAATGGAACCCAAACTCTAGTCATGTATATATAAGTAGAAGGAAGAGGTACAACCGATGCTTTGACGTCGCAGTCTCCTCCAGCGAGGTTCAACCAAAGTGCGTCTCAATACCTGTCAAGGGATTCAAACAGGATGAGGGCATGGACTCAAATTCTATTGAAGATTCCTCCTTTCTCTATCTCTTTCTCAAATGCAACTTCAATCTATGCACAACTATTCAGCTATAGTATCAATTCTCCAAGTTCAGCTAGTTGATGAGAAGAGAGAGAGTTTCTTTTATAGAGGTGAAAGAGGAGGTTTGGATCCCTACAAAGGTGGGAGGGAATCCTATCCTTTAGGAGAGTTCCAAGGGAGGTGGAAACTACTAGATAAAGGAGGGAGTCCATGGTTGTTTCAGTTCAACCACTCCTAATGACTCATCTTCGAGGTGGTTGGAATGGAACCTCTGCCTCTATTTTTAAAAAACATTCTATAAATAGCTTGGCGCAGGTGCTTAACTGGGACAGAGCGCCAACTGGCACGGGCTCAATGTTAATTTTCCAGTTCGGCACAAGAGTGTAACTGGCTACTCATCTTGCTCAGGGAATTGTCAACAGGAGGAATATTGCTCTCATCAAAAGGGATGCAATGATGGTCTTTGCAAGGCATGACATTTCTTATTAGTCACAGAAATGACCCTCCAATGTGCGAGTTGGGGATTTGTGGGGACAATGACAAAATGCTGTGTAACAGTTCCCTCCTTTTTTTACGAACAACACTGGTGCTCCCCAAGTGGACACACTCGGACAAATGCACCCTTTTTCCAGCAGCTCTTGCAATTTAATTTTTAATTCAGTTAGCTCTAGAACACTCATTATGTAAGGAGCTCTAGAAACTGGTGATGCACCTGTTATTAACTCAATGGTGAAATCAATATCTCTTCTTGGGGGTAGTCCTAGTACATCTTCTGGAAATACATACATGAAGTCTTGTACTACTGGTATGTTTTACTTCATAGGAGTCTTCTCCTTGGAGTTGGCATACCCCACTTGGATGGCATAAATTTGACATCCTTTCCTCATACATTTACTCATTTGGGATGTTGTAATAGGACACAACTGTAATGGTTTCTTGATTCCCTGAATCTCTTTGCGTGTTCCGTCTTTCACTCTATAATATATAATCTTTTCTTTACAGTTTACTAAAGTCCAACGTTTCTCTAGCCAATACATGCCCAGCAGTACATCATAGGATCCAAAGGGTAGTATGTTCAGGTCCATGTTTAATTGCTGGTCTCCAATTTCAAATGTACAGTTTGGAATTTTGGCACTTACCTTTCTTTTTTCACCTATGGCTAACTATACCAGCCAAGATTTTTTGAATTTTTGGCTTTTTAAGTTACATCTACTATCTTGGGGTTTACATAACATAAACTTGCACCTGGGTCAACCAAAATAGAAACATGCTATGAGAGTAGCTTACCTTCCAACTCTATCATCGTTGGTTGATAATCCGCCTGACGATATTCCAATGCTACGTTGATTCTGGGTATATTTCGGGCTACATATCCCACTGTACAAGCTTCTTGCATATTATCAACTATTTCACTTCTCCCTCACTATGGGAAATTTTTGTAATAATGCGCCTTTCCATGCCCCCAACACTGTAGATGTGGTTTGGGGATTCGTCCTTGTTCAGGTTTGCTGGAAGCCTCTGTAGGCCTCTCTTCGGCAGGCCATCGAGTTCTTCGATGATTTTTACCAAACTGTTTGCTTACTGAACTTTGTGCAAAATTCTTAAATTTTTTATTTCTAGCACCCTTGAAGTTTGAGATAATTTTTTGTCCTTTTCTTGGCTGCCAACTTTTTCCCATTTCCCCTTTTTCCTTGGATTGTTGGTAGCATATTCGTGCCTTTCGAATTGTTTCTTCCATGGTCCTAGGATTTATGAATTCAGTTCGTTCTTTCATATGGGTTGGAAAACTACTCAAGAACCTCTGAACCTTAGCCTTTTCATCCCTGAGATAAGGAACATATCTTAATAGGGAAGTGAACTTGGTTATGTACTCATCCATAGTCATCTGACCTAGCTTCAAATCATGGAATTCTTTGGACTTTTCGTCATAGAAATGTTCTGTTAAATATTTGTCTTTAAAGTATTGTTGTAATGAATCCCATGTCACATCTTGGTCTTCAATGCTGCGAACATTCTTTACTTCCTCCAACCATGGGGTGGCTCTTTATCTCAACTTGTAAATGGCTAGTCTAGCTTTAAGGTTGCTGCTGTACTCGTAAACTTGAAAGTAGTCACTCATATTTATCAGCCAGGCCTCTGCCACCTCTTGAGCTTCTCCATCGAATGTATGTGGTTTTATCTTTTGAAACTCACCGTGTAGTTCCACCTTTTGTTTCTTAATTTGCTACTAATATGACACATTGCCAAACTCTGCTTCATTGTAATTTATATTCTTGTTTCTTCGTTGTGAAGGGATCCTGCCCATTATGTCCATGGTCTAGTCCTTATTTTGTCATTCATTTTCTTCTTTCATACCCCTCTCAGGACTGGGTTGTAACACCCCTTGATTCTGTCTATCAGAAAGGCTCTTAAGTATCCTTTCCTGCTCCTGCATCAGACGTTCATTGTCACTTCTTACTCAGACCATTTACTCCTGCAACTTCGACACAGTACTTAACAATATGTTGCTCTGTTGTTGTTGCTCCTCCAGCAGTCTATTAGTTTGTTGGTGCTAATCCACATTCAGTTGAATCCACATTTCGGGATTCATTTATGGTTGTGCTTGAGGTATAGGTTCCCCGATATTCTGAGGTGTTTGTTGTGTCGATCCCCTTCTCATATCATCCTCTGCAATACTAATTATATTATGTGTATCAATGTACACACAATTTTAACTTGTTAGGTGACCCCTAAGGTCCCATCGTGCGAACACTGCTCTGATACCACTTGTAACATTCAAAAAAAAAAAAAAATTTAACTCTTACTCTAAGATTAAACTCCTAAGGTGAAATATTACCTACCTATGTATATAAATTTCTTACCATGTATTATGAATATGGTCAATTAAATTTTGGATATAATTTGCGTTATGTGTTTTGTTTATTATCACTGTTTAATACACACTATTTATTGCTGAGCTAACTATACGACTAAGATATGGATTGCGACCATAATCGTTCCGGTATTTGATAGATTAAATTTCTCGGTTAACATTTTGTACTTTGTAATATCTGCCATGTCCTTGACACTTATTGCCAACAACTGTACAAGACTCAGGATTCGATTTGATATGAAATGTGGCCACCTACCTCACCATGCACCGTGCGATTAGGAGAAGATCGACGATGGGATTTTGGCGGGAAAATGCATGGGTATTACCCCCGCAACCCTAACTGAATTCCTCATTTTCTCCTGCCTGTGTAATGGTTTTTTTGGCGACCCTCGCGGGTATGGAGTTTGCAAAGTGGTCCACCCTCGCCTCCAGCGTTGTAGCTGGTAAGGGTTTCAATGTTAACAGTTTTTGGAATTGCCGTCGTTAGGACTTGATAAGGATTCAACTACTAGCATTTTCTTTTGAGCATAGCGGCATTGCGCCCTCACTACGGAGCTTGTGAGAAGGTCTTCCGTTTTTTTTCATTGTCGACTCCAACTCTCTTTGTAGGTTTCTGGTCCAACCCACCTACAAGCCTTCATCCATCTCCAAGGCGGCCTTTCTCCACAGTAATAGGTGAGTGACCTATTACGGTTATGAGTTTGTAATTTCTTTACTGTGCTAAGTTTATTCTATTCGAAACCCTTAAGGGTATCTCTTCGTTTGGAGTTTAACACTTTGACCCCTTTGTGCCTACAGTTCGGAAGTCAACTGCTCGACGACTGTAATCTTTCAGGTAAGTCGGTCAAGTTTCGCTTTCCATTTCTAGTTAAAATTTAACCTACATGCATCTCTTTTACAATTAACATTTGTTAATGCCCCTCAAGTTTATGTATTTCAGGTATTTTCTTTACCCGGTCACCAAGGATTCACTGTGAGTCTTCTCCACAAATGAGCACATGCTTCCTTGCAGGTTATTGAAATAGTGTTTTCCTCTTTTTAGGTACCCTGTGTTATCCATGCTCACCACTGTCGTGACTTCCAATTTCCTCTTGAATACGTTTAAGGTTTTGTCTTCGGGAATACAACCCCTTGAGACAGGGTTGTCAAATGACTTGTTCGTTTTACTTACAATCTATGCCAAACTCGGATTTTAAGAAGACTTTCTAGTCACATGAACATTATAATGGTTATTGTATTAAATTAGTTTCTCCTCAATGAATTTTTTGTACTGGTTCTCTCAGAACCCTATTTTCATAATTTATTGGAGCCTTTGGTTAGAACAATTCCTAACTCAATTTTTTTTTTCATAAATGCATAGATGTAGTTCTTTCTGGCATGTTTCTTGTCGGTCTTTCGTTTATACAAAAGGGATTTTCCTTACGAAATTCCTCCTAATTTTATGTTCTGGTTGAGGAAATTCTGGGATGAAATAGTACTGCAATATTTTTGTAATAAGGCTCATGGTTTTTGCTCTTGAGTTTATTTATCATGCTATTTAAATATGCGTTGGTAAATGCCATGCCTCTGGACGGACTGTGGGTTTTCTCTGTTATATTCTCCTTTTGCTCATATTCCTTTCTCTGTCATATATATATATATATATATATATATATATATATATAATTTTTTTAAATTTTTTTTCGGAATTTTATCAATGGAAACTGTGTTATCCATGTAGTTTTCTAATTTCTCTTTTCAGTTAATGAAGATGAACGGACTATCTAAATTGTCCATGTATAAATTTAGATAAGAGGTAACGATGGGTTCAGGGTTGAGTTTCCCACCTCGAACCCTGAACCGATAGTTCACCTTTGGTTAACTCTAATTTTAACAAAGCCCTGAACATTGTTATTTTTCCATATATAGTATGTTTCCACCAGCATATTACATAAATTTTCTCTTTCCTACTTATCTTCAATTGACAGTCTTTAATTCAAATTACATTTCTACAGAGAAAGGAAAGCATATCATTTCTTGTCATAGGCTTTGCACAGTAAATTTCTTATATGATTTCCATACATTGCTACATACAGTTTTTCTTCCAGAAGTTCGACACGTATATAAATCAATGTTATTTTTTTTATAGTACTCAATTCTTCGCCTTCGCAAATTGTCTTTTACAATGTAGTTTTCCCATCAAACTAATAAAATACAGATTTTTATTCTTTTTCTATAATAACGCTCCTATCTAATTTGATTAAATAAAAATAACTATGAATACTTATCTGAATTAGAATTATGTTGATGATGTCCTCCCAACCATCAAGAGAGGAAATTATGTCCTTCTCTTTCCCTCGTTCTCCACACTTGAGAAGTATGGGTTGACAGATATTTCTTTAGATACCTCAGGACACCAATTCCAGTCGAATCCAGAAATCCTCAGTAATGCTGAGTGTTTTCCACTGGTCTCTACCAGCTCTAGAAAATTCCCCACTCTCTTCCTTAGTTAGTGTGCAGAACCCCTTTTCCTCACTGGGATGTACTTTTTATCCTTAGAGGAGAAAGTAATTGTCCCAAAATTGTTCAACCACTTCTTAGTTCTTGGAATAATTTTACCATCAACCTTTCTCTCTTCTTTTTTTACTTTTATGGAACTAATTTTCCATAACTAATTTTATTTCTCATAAAACAAAAATAATATTTTTCAGAAAAATAATTGTTTCAGTTTTTCTTCAAACAACAACTAAAATGACATAATACTAGTTAAACATCTAGTTAATACTTAAATCAACTGTCAGCCCAACAACATCCATAACTGGGTCTCCAAATCATTCATTATCGAGCACTCTCACAACATCAAACATCTCACTTGCTTTGACAAAGTGAAAATTCTAACTTTAGCCACCTTCCACACTACTCATTTAATAAGGGAAGTCATTGAAATTGAAAACAACCCTAACAATTTTAACCTAGAAAATTGTTTTAAGCTTAGTCAATCTTGGAAACCTACCATCCATTGTCTTTCTTACAAGCATTCCCTCACTTTACCCACCCCTAAACTATTCCTGGACCCCTTACCCTTTTTCATTTTCTTTCAAGTCATTCCCCCTCTTTTTCCCTTTTTATAATAGTTATAGTTATTATTATTATCTTCTCATAAAATATTTTAATAATAATAATAGTTATTTTTAATTATATTCACCTCTTCATATTAATATTTTTCTTATTTTTAATATCACTTATTCTAATATTAATATAATAATAGTTATAGTTAATATTTCAATAGTTATTATTATTTTAATATCAACATATTCGATATCATTTTTTGGATTCAACTACGTTAAGTAAGTCATTCAACTATGATCATTTCCATGAGAGGTAGTCGTAAGTGACTAATTCTAATAATTATAATTATAATTATTATTATACATTTTGAATAGCTTATATTATTCTTATTATAATAATTAATCATTAATCATAATTATTTTGTATATTTGTTTATAATCATTTTTCCAACAAATTTTAGTTTTAATAATATTAATATTAATATTAATAATTAATAATTATTTTTAGTTATTTTTATCTATAATCATATTCACATTTTCATATTAATTATTATTATTATTATTATTATTAATTGTTCTTATTAATCATTTTAATATAAATAATTTAATAGTTATAATTATAATTATTTTAATTATTAATTATTATTTTATGTAGTGATTTTGATCTTATTCTAATAATATTAGTATTTTAATTTTCTTAATTTCCAGTCGTCTAAAGAGATTGCAAAACTTTAAGAAAGGTTTTCACCTCTAGAGAGATTTAATCCCTCTTAAAACTTGATAAAGCCCAAGTTAAGATGGATCTAAGATGATTTAATTATTAATTTTATTTTTGTGGTTTAGTTTTTATTTTTGTGTAATTTCACTAAGTCAAAATGTTTTAATGTACTTTGAACTGGACAAAATGTTTAAATAACGTAATATAACAAGACATTACAACATATCTTCTATACTGTGATGAAGATATAGTTTTTGGGCATGTGGTAATAATGAGTCATGTATTGACATATCTTCTATACTGTGATGAAGAGATAGTTTTTGGGCATGTGGTATTGGTGAGCCATGTATTGGTCCGTGGTATGGTATGGTTAATAATATCCATGGTAAAGTTGGGGTGAATATCAATGTTTAAAAATTTTCTTATATTGTAAGTATTAATTTTTTATGTGCTTATTAAAGAAATTTAAATATGGTAAAAAAAATGTCCATGTTGCCTTGTATAGAAGGTGATAGGGTGTTCTATTAAGGACCTCCTTGATTCGAAGTCACCGGTTAAATTCCCTGTTATGATCTGAGTAATATTAGACATGATGAAGATGTGAAGATGTAGTCTTGCCAAGCTTACCAAAAAAAAATATGGTAAAAAAATATTATTTTAATTATTATGGTAAAATGGATCTTAATTTATAGCTACTATTTATATCTTATATATTTTAACGTGATAGAGGGTGTAGATATATCTCAAAAATAATTATAATCTTTTTTCTTTTAGATTTAATATAAAAAAATGTTATAAAATTAAATTTAAATAAAATATTTTGATCTTGAAATGAGAGATGGTTTTGGGCATTTTGTATTGATGAGCCATGGTATTAGCCCATGGTATTGTAAAAAAGCCTCTTTATATATATGAAAAAGTGGACATGAATATTCATAGTTATACATTGTAAGTTTATGATACGTATTCAAGTTTTTATGTGGTTATTAATTAAATTAAATTTTCTTACACAATCATTATTCTAATTTATGAGCTAAAACTATCTTAACGTATTTTGCTACTTATATGTTATATATTTTAATGTAATATGTATATAATGGATCTTAATTTATTTTTGCTACTTATATAGTATATATTTAAATATAATATGTATATTTGATTTTGTTTTATTAATTTATTCGTAATTTATTAATAAAATCAAAATTACAATGTAACAAATTGAATTTTATTATTGTTATAACTTTTAACTTTTTACATCTCTTCTCTTCCATACTAAGCTCTATATTACTTTTTAATAGACGTGTAAATGTTTACCAATCCTTTATGTATTATAAATTTTACATATTAATATAAATTCAACCTATTAAGTAGAAATGTAAACATTTACCAATCCTTTATGTATTATAAATTTTACATATTGAAATAAATTTAATATATTAAGTCTCTCCACTCAATCACTATTTTGAGATTAATTAATAATTATATTATTATTTTAATAATAGTTATAATAATTTCGTTTTTAGTAATATAATAATATTAATTACATTTTATGATATTTTTTACTATTATTTCTTAGAATAATAAAATCTATGTGAACATCTCTTCTCTAACGTCTTTGGAGGGGCCATTGCATTCTAAAAGGATTGGTCTCTTTCTCTTCATCTATATGTTCTTGTTTCATGTCCTTGATGATGGGTGAAGGGTTCACCCCAAACGTAAGTGATTGCTAACACACTTTTATCACTGTGGAAATATGCATTACAAAATAATATATATATATATTTAAACACATAACTCATTAATGACAATCCTAGATCAGTCTTAACCCCAGATCTATCAAGCTTGGAGAGGGATCAAGTCTCTTAAGATGCAAACCTCTTTTTTGAGTGCAAAACTTGAGGAAAGGTTTGTACTTGGAGAGATTTGATCCCTCTCTATGCTTGATAAATTAAGCATTAAAACCAATTTAGGTTGGATGATAATGTGCAACTTCCCAAATAATACTTCAATGTTAATATAAACCAGCCTAGATCCTTCTTAACTCCCGAAAATTTTCCTTTTTATGTTTATGTAATTTGATTGAGTTAAACTATTTACATAACAAGACAAGACATGATATAATAGGACATTACAACATCTCTTCTAAAATGAGTTGGAGAACATCTCTCCTACATATGGAAGTGAATTTTCCTTTTTTCTAAACAGAAGAATTTATCTCCCCAATATCCCCATTCAAAATGAGCTTTGATATCCGCTTTAAATTCAATTGGTATTTTTTTCGGGGCAAGTGATTCCATCCATGCTCATATGTTCATTTTAAAATAAAAATTAAATGTTCTCTAAAAAAATATTGACTATAATAAACAACAAAAGCAAATTTATATATAAATGTTGGATGATATTAGCCATAAATAAAATATTTCAATATTTATAGTAAATAACATAATTTCATATCAATTTTAGAGAGAAAGCAATTAAAAGTAAAAAAAATATTTTATGTTATTCTTATATTTTTAAAATATTTTAATTTAAAACTTAAATAAACTATTTCAATGCCCATCTTAAGTAATTTATTTCAATGTCAACTTGTGACATATATATCTAATTTTGATGTTAACCATCATAAATATTTTAATGTCCAAATAAAATAAGTAATTGAAGGTAAAAACAAATCAATTACTTTTTAATAAGAGGAAGATGTGTATATTCTTAATATAAAATTAATATGTAATATTTGAATGAATATGTAAGATTAAGTAGTATTAATGTGTAAGACAGTAAAGACAATGGAGGACGGGGTGGAAAGCGAGCATTAGAGAAAGGAAAGGAAAAGGGAGATTCCACAAGAAAGGTAAAGGGAGCTTCCACAAGCAGCCCTCAGCCCAGAAGGAAGGGAGCTTCCACAAGCAACCCTCAGCCCAGAAGGAAAACAAACCAAGAAAATATGAAAAATTTATTGCAAGCATATGGGGTAGGTACTCCAGCTCAAGTTAAAGGCAATGGAGGACGGGGTGGCAAGCGAGCGTTAGAGAAAGGAAATGAAAAGGGAGATTCCACAAGCAAGGTAAAGGGAGCTTCCACAAGCATCCCTCAGTCCATAAGGAAGAGAGCTTCCACAAGCAGCCCTTAGCCCAGAAGGAAGGGAGCTTCCACAAGCAGCCCTCAACCCAGAAGGAAAACATACCAAGAAAATATGCAAAATTTATTGCAAGAATATGGGGTAGGTACTCCAGCTCAAGTTAAATTAAGTAGATCAAGAAAATATGCAAAATTTATTGCAAGCATATGGGGTAGGTATTGCGGCTCAAGTTAAGTTAAGTCTATGATCTTTGTATGGTAGAAAGAGCTTAATATAAATGTGGAGACAGACCTCCCGGATGATGAAATGGAACCCCTAGTGACAGACATGAGAAATACTAGAGGTCTACTGACTCTATTCAAACACTCAATACAACTTTACTGGTCCATGAAATTTTGATGGCGAAGGCTATTATGGAAGCACAGGAAGTTGGAGGAAACCCAAGGGAAAAGGAGTCTTGCACACATTCACCGAGACATTCAAGCCATCCAATTGTAGGTTAACCAACAAAATGTGTGTCTTAGTCACATAGAAAGACAACTCCACAATTTGCATCAAGTGGACATGCGGGGTAGAGTGCCAAAGACCCAAGACAGATTGAATCATCTGATGAATAGTTGCAGGGAGTACTGTATAATTTTGTTTTTGGTTATCTGATGTGGTCAGCTATCATTTATTTTTATAGTAGTATGTTTAATGGGATAGTAGGTCAGCTAGCATTTATTTTTATAGTAGTATGTTTAATGGGATAGTAGATATCATAGTACATAAGGCCTGGAAAGACATAATCAAATAGTTTAAATTTTGGGTGGCTTATAACTCATTGAGGTGGCCAACAGACCTGGTTTCCTTCGCACAGGTTGAGGTCACAAGGAATTCCATATGATGTTTCCTGTTGTTTTGCTTAAAATGAATGAATAGAGAGGCACTACCAAATTTACAAAAAAAAGTAATATTAATGTGTATAAATTATTTTAATGACTATAATGTTTAGATTTAAAGTTTTTCACATCAAGATATTTGATCCATTTCCACCCTTATCAAATATGCGATTAAGATGAATATACACTGACAAAAATTCTTATAGTTATAGATCAAAGTATGTCGTGATTATTGAAAATATCCTTATCAGGAGAAAATACCGCTAAAAGTGGGGGCGGATACGAGGCAAAAAGAGATAAGAGGCTTGTATTTCAGAGAAAGAACTACTAGATTTTGGTGTGGAAGTTGTCCCAGCTGGTGAAAATTTCCAATAATGGGCAATGGAAGTGGCCCGGGCAACAACCTCAATTTTGTAGCCCGGAAGAAGAAAATCCGTGCTGCAAGAACAATGTCAAGTTAATATAGAAATTTGCGAATTCGAGAACTACTGGACCATAAGAGCCCAACTCATAATTTATGGCGAATTTATAAAGAGCTAATCCACTAGATATAGTTAATAAGGAGGGAGAACGATGCGATTATCGGGGCCAAAGGTGTAAATTTTAACTGTCAAAATCATAAAACACTTATCGTTGTTATTTAGACGACATAAAATATCCACTGAAAATTAAACATATGAATTTTTTTGAAGTCTAGCAGGTTTACATCTTTATCATGTTCAATATATCGTCTTGATCATCTTTTCCATTTTTTAATCCACCCTGTTTGTTTTTTTTTAATATCTAAAATTGTTTAAAAGTTTACTTGCGCCTTTGCAGCATAGTATAGGAGATATGTATAGGTGTAATGTAAGAATGTAAACACTCAAGATTAACTAATAATAGAGATTAAAAGTTAAAAGTAATATAAAGCTTAGTATGGGGAAGATGTTGTCATGTGCTTAAAAACAATAAAAACAATAAAATTCAATTTGTCATATGGTAATTTTGCTTTTATTAATAAAATTACAAAAAAATTAAATAAAAGGTAATCATAATATATTTATCACATTAAAATATATAACATATAGATAGTAGCTATAAGTTAAGATCCATTTTACTTTATAGATTTATTTTATAAATTAAAATAATGATTATGTAATCATATTTAAATTTAATTAATAAGCACATAAAAACTTTAATACTTACAATATAACAATATTTTTAACCACTATATTAGTTCACTTTGCCATATATATTACTAAATTGTAAATAGGCTTTGTTACAATACCATGGGTCAATACCAAGGCTCATCAATACCCCATGCTAAAAAATCATCTCTCATTTCACAATCAAAATATTTTATAAATATATTATTTGAATTTAATTTTATAGCATTTAGTAGCTATATATTATGATCCATTTTACCATATAAATTAAAATAATAATTTGTAACCATATTTAAATTTCATTAATAAGCACATAAAAAATTAATACTCACAATATAACAAGATTTTTAACCATAGATATAATTAAATTGTAAATAGGCTTTATTACAATATCATGGACCAATACCATGGCTTTTCAATACCACATGCCCAAAATCCACCTCCCATTTCACAATCAAAATATTTATTTTTTGTCAATTGATGTACTTATATTAATTCATCAAAAATTGATTACATTTGTGTCAAAATTTCTTTGCTCTCTAGGCCTCACTTCGACCAAATTTATTGGCCATCAGAGCAGTGCAAAATCTGAAAACATAAAGACTTTTTTTACAAGAACCCCAAATACATACTAGTCCTATCACCCAAAATACAGATAGAACAAAAAAACAACTAGTAGCCGCCACATAAGCGTTTCCAGGGACATCAGGATGACCGTGCTCCCTCATGAACATGAAAATCAATATGTTCCAACCTTGCTTCAATTTAATCCAACCTTTCATCAGACCTACGCTGGCTATGACGAACTGAAGTGAGGCAATCTAGGATTTGTCCCTATGAGAATTGCAAGTCATTTATGTAGGCTATAAATTCATTTTTATCTGTATATATTTAATCACAGAGAATATCCAAGCTTGCATTGATATCTCATAATTGTTTAACGATTGATGTCAATGTTAGAGGCTGCAGCACGCTCCCTAGATAAGGGGCGTGTCCCTGGGAAACCTCCTCTTTCGGTGCTCCTCCCTCCTCTTCTTGCTCCTTCTTCCACGCAACCCGATCCCTAAGTTTCCTATGCTGGCTAACTCCATGTCAGGCCCAAAATCATTTCAAGTGTTGTGCCCACTCCACCCTCTAAACCTACCGAGAGGAGGGGCCAATCTTGCTTTGAGAACACGCAAAGAACATACAAGCCTTGCCTGCTAAGCTTGAGTTCCTTCCCACCAATTCTCTCAAAGAACACATTCAATTGATCATGTCGAGCCCCCAAGATGCCTAACGCCACATTAGAGAACTTTTGAGATTTATAATGGGCCTCCTAAGAAAAATGTACAACCAAAATAAAATTTATAAGAACCAATATGATTCAAGATGATGATGTCGACCATGGGGGATGATTCACCATTTTTGGGGTAAAAAAGTAAAAATATTAAAAAATAATAAAATAATAAAACTACTTTTTCAACTTGTATTTTCAACTTATCTCTCTAAAGTTTTACTCAAATTTCAAGCAGGAGTAATTGTTTGATGCAAAATTTAATTTCTCATCTAAGGAGTACCCATGCTACATACTTTCGATGAACCTTGCTACACGAAAAATGAGAAATACATGAAAACATGTGATTGAAATCATGTTTTTCATGTATTTCTCATTTTTCGTTAGCAGTGTCGATCAAAATTACAAACATGGGTACTCCTTGGATGAGGAATCAAATTATGCATCCAACGAGTGTTCCCACTCGAAATTTGAGTAAAACCATGGAGAGATAAGTTGAAAATACGAGTTGAAAAAATAGTTGTTTTTTTGCCTCTAAAATTTGATGATGTAATCTAATCTTATTTTATTTTATTATTTCCACTATTATTTTATAATTTCTTTAGGAGGCCCATTTAGACCTCAAAATTCCCCTAATGCAATCCTCACTTTTCTAGACTCCTCTCGACCAGTTCAGAGAGACCACATATCCACATAGGAGGATAGATGATGGGTGCCTACACTGTAGAGTGGCTAAGAGCCACCAACAAGAAAAGGAGGGACGACAGAAACAACATACTTGAATTTGAACACCAAAACCTCAATTAAATTTTGAGCTAAGAAAATTCTCCTGGATGCATATTTCAATGAGGACATTCGTTGTAACACAGTCACCAACACAATACCCAAGATCCAAAACAATTCTCACCTTCACAAGGACCAAACACACTGAAACCACATACTGCTCTCCAGCAATACCTATCACTTCGATCAAGCCAAAACTAGCGGGCATGCACAGGGAAAAGGCTTGTGCATACTCATTTGCCTCAATCTCTCTGACCCACACACTCATACCTAGCATCCAAATGCAACCTAAAATAGTGAAGTTGAGGTTTTTATAAATCATTACCACCTTCTCGATGCTTCTACTCCTCCCATGCCACTTGGGGTGGACACCTCATTTTCCATCACCATGCATCATGCCAACCGACTGGAGTTTCCCGAAACTAGGCATTGTACCTCATGTATGTTAGTCTCCCACGTGCCTATCACATTGTATAACCCCATTAGGGAAGAGTTGTCTTCATTGACCATCATGTCCATGGTCTCCAGGTCTTGGAGAGACAATTCTGGAGGCCAACCAGAAGCAAAGTATTGATGTGATTCTATAAGCACCCAATTAGCTAGCCAATCTGAAATCACGTTAACTTTTCGTTGCGTGTGAGAGGTGATTGCATAGGGAAAGGATAGGAGAAGATCTCTTATCTGAGTTTCCTGAGTATCCAATCACCAACTCTTGATCACCTTTGATGACAGAGTGCCATTTAGCATTTTTTGTGTCGCCTGGACCATAATGGTTGAGTTCCCTGTAATTTGGATTTTTATTATCCCCAATTTTCGGGCTAGCACCAACCCTTTTTCTAGGGATGTGAATTTTGCTACATTATTCTTTTTTGAACCATAATATCAAGAATAGATCCCTAGGGGCTTGCATGTTGAATTCTTGAGGATACCGCCATATTTTTTCGAGCCTAGATTACCTTTTGATGCTCCATCAAAATTAATCTTCACAAATCCTTCTGGAGGGGGGACAAAGGAGGAGGGGTATTCCACCTTCTCTCGTGGCCTAGAAAGCTTTGGCAGACCCACCATCGACAACGATAAGTTTATATGTTCCAAGATCAAATCTTCCTCCCCATTCGTCTTATGCCCACTTCCCTACCGATATTAACTCTCAAATGTTTTCTTTTGTAGTACTCCATATGACCTGTGAGTAAGTTCTGAAATCTTTGAAGATGAGCTTGTTTTTGCCTTTCCATATATTCCAAAGATGAAATCCTAGTTCTAACACCCAGGCTTTTTTTGACGATCATATTTTTGAATAAGGACATCCTCCATTGCACGATCGTTTCCATAATACAGTTCCTTGATCGATCTGTGTATCCAAAAGTGTCTTCCAAACTTCGCAAAAAGATTTCATCTCCAAAGAAAGAATTTAGCAGGTTTTCAATGGATTCTTCCCGAGTTTGGCATACGGAACATCTTGATGGGCCAACGTAACCTTTTCAAAAGATATGGTCCTAGATCAATATATGTCTTCAACCCACTAGCCAAAGGAAATGGGATACCTTTGGCCATAAATTTTTACACCATATGTTGCACCATAAGGGATCTTTTGGTAGGGAATTAAATATTGCTACTAACTGGTATGCTTATTTGGTTGAGAACATTCATTTAAACCTATATCCCCATCTCAAACCATTGGCTCCTTCCATTATTGGAATACGTTGCTCCCAAAGCGAGGTGTTCAAAATTTTCCAATTTCGGATTCCATCTGTCATATATCAATCCCCATTTGATTTCTAGATTCTCCATTTGCCATGTGGAGGCTCTAGGAATTTTGAGTGTGTAAGAATGCCTTGATAGTGCTAAGCTCTATATTTTCGTCCAACGTTGGAAGTTGTTGCCATGATTCTTCCCAGAATCGCATAGTGGTTCCATCACGGATCTCCCAGAAGAAGTAGTCTTTGATGATATTGTTATTCCGCCTCACCATATTCTGTAACGATCCCATTAAGAAATCCTCCACTCAGATTTTTTCCACCTAAGAGTGGTTTTTACCATAATTTTTTTCTCGTGTCCTTTTCCACAACTCTAAGCCCCCTAGAGCCAATGACACCACAATTTGGATCCCATCACCTTGTTCAGAAGCTTTTTATCACAAAGACCCAATCGTCCACAGATATTGGGCAAGTTGAGCTTATCCCATGATACTAAGGCCCATTTCTTGACAGAATGAGTTCCTCGCAAGAGGAATTTCCAGAAGGTTGCTACAATTTCATAATATATTCCCCTTGGGGCCAAGAGAAGAGATAATTAATAGATTGGGATTGCCTGAAGGACTAATTTTAATAACTTTTCCAGACCTACCAAATTGAGAGTCATGAAGGTCCGGTTTGCAAGCCTTTTAGAGAGTTTGTTGCATATTTCCTTATAGCAGGAGACCCTTAGGGGTTAGCCACCAATGAAACTCCAAGGTACTTAGTTGGAAAGGATTCAATTTGGAATCCCATCAAGTGAGCCAAATTATTTTGAATCGACATTAGGGTGTTGAAAAAGTAAATGTTGGATATTTGGTTATTGATTAACATACCTTATGCTTCTTAGAAATCCTCCAAAATTGAGACGATGGCTCTTATCTCCCTCAGAGATGGCTCTCTAAATAGAAAATTGTCATCTACGAATTGTTGGTGCGTTGTCCTTCGATTTGTATTGGGAACCCTCAAACCTCTTATCATACCAGCTTGTGTCACTGCCTGCAAGGATCTCCCTGTTGAAAAGTGTAACTAGGATCGGTCTTCATATTGACTATGTAATTATGTATTTATGTACAGAATAAGACAAAGATAATAAAATGTAATTTGTTGTACTTGCTTCATGGTTTTCATAAGCAAATAATTTTATTATAGATTAATAGACTTCTTCTTGATGTCTATTTAGGGTTTGTCTTCTATTTATAAGTGTAATTAGTGTCATGTATATGGAGAGACTGGTCATCATTAAAATGCTCCAAGACCTTGTTATAAACCTTGTGGAATAATGGCTTGAAAAAACCCTCACCAATGCTGGAAAATATACTCCTTCAATTCGGCCTATGATGTGTGAAGTCGGCCTACTAGGCAGTATGTGAGGTTGGCCTAATATGAAGATAGTGCACTATATATATTGATGGAGTTGTGGCTCATTAGCACTTTGAAAATGTGCGGATTCTTCTGAAGCAGTGCATATTTCTGAGAGTATTGAAGTGCGAATTGTTGAGAGTGTTCAAGTGCAGATAAGAGAACAAAAGATTGCGGATGGTTCTGACATGATATCGTAGATCCAAAAAGGAACACTTCTGACTAGCACTGAGTCAAGGTCAAAGTTATATATGGTATTTGAATCAGGGTTAAGGAAGTGCAGGTAGCTACAACGTTCTTATATATATATATATATATATATATATATATATATATATATATATATATACAGTGAAGTGCAGTTTATCTTGGCTGTTATATCTTAATATTATAGTGAAAGAATATTAAGGAAGTTAAATCTATGATTTAACTTCCTAATGTACAAATCATAAAGGAAAGACAACATATCCCAAGTGAAGTAACTTCAAGGTAATAAGAAGTAAATAAGTCCCAAGTGACCTGGCCTAATATCTATATCGGTGCAGAAAATACAGGTTAGCGTTGGAGATCGACAAAGAAGAGGTAACAAGGTCTTGGAAGCATCCATCGGTCAAGGGTCTAAGTCTTGGTCATGGTACTTGTCATTTGAGAATCTATAAGAATAATTTCTTGTGGGTTTTCAACTCCAAGAGGGAGAGGTTTTTCCTTGGGTCTAGGAGCCTAATTTGTGTGTCTCTTGTATTTTGATAATTGACTTGATGAAATATTAAATAAGCTAAAGAAGAAAATACATAAGTATCTCAAGTAAGCTCACAAGTAATTTTCAAGAAGAGAATTTGAATTAATCACCATCCCTCTAAATTCTCAACATGGTATCAGAGCTAAGGTGTTGAACTCAAGGGCTACTTGACAAAGAGACACTCCAGGAAGAAAAAATAAAATTTTGGGTGAAAATTCATATCAGTTTGAAAGGAAGAATCTCAAGCCATTTTTGAGAAAGATCTTCATCTCATTCAAAGGATCAACTTTTTAAGAAAATATTATTTTCCATTTGTTAGGGTCCTATAAGTATAGGATTCATAATTTGGAATTGACTTATGATAGTCTTGTAAAATATGTACATACCTTGCTTTCTGCAAGTTGTTTTCCCATATTTTGTAAAAAATAAAAAAAATAGAAAATCAAAAAGAGGGTAAAAGTCCTAAAAGAAAGATCAAAGGACTTAGAAAAAATATAGACCCCAAAAGAAAAAGAAATAGAACATGAAAGTGTACAAATTCAAATGCCACTAATTTTTACTTTGTTACTGATGATTATGGCAGTGTCAATAAATGCCATAATCCATGATGAGTAAAACTGTGTAAACTTTACTTGTTTTGATTTCAATTTTATTGTTGTAGAATAGTGAATAATGA
The DNA here is from genome assembly GCA_034641835.2 of Pinus albicaulis. Classification (NCBI taxonomy): domain Eukaryota; kingdom Viridiplantae; phylum Streptophyta; class Pinopsida; order Pinales; family Pinaceae; genus Pinus; species Pinus albicaulis. The sequence goes on along the minus strand of CM076582.1, from coordinate 1,204,965,909 downwards.
TTAGTCAAACAGTTTAAACCTGACTAATTAGTAGATAGGTAGAGAATAAAGAGGAGCTCATCAGTTTAATCTGAGCCCTCGGATGATATAAGGTAGATTTATATAGTTTTTATGCTTTTAAAATAAAAAATGATCAAGGTTGCTAGCTCAAATGCACCTGCAAAATGGAAGAAAAAATGTTATATTAAAATTGGGTAGGTAGAAAGAAATGGGAAAAGCATGTAAATATTCATCACCGGGCAAATAATCACTAATTTCCCTCCCCTATAGTTATTATGCATTCTAGACTTTCAGTTAAAGAGGCTCGGAGCATTTCTCTGACTTCTGTTGGGACTGGACCCAAGGCTCGATGTCTGATAAGTTAAAAGTACTAAATTCCTATATTAAATCCCTAATTATCATCATTTACCCTTCATACACTCATTACTATTCAATTTCATAAGTAAGCACCTTTTCTACTTAATGAAATGTGAAATTCCCCATTTGACTAACTCCCTTCAAATCATACATATCATAAAAACCCTCAAAAACATTATATCCTAAGTTTAAAGTGGTGAAATTACAAATGATAAAAGCTTTGCTTTAATATTTTCACTTTACTTAGTCATATAATTGTATTTTTGATGTATTACATTGTCCCTTGTCATATTAACTTCTAATTTATATATTTAATCCCTTAAATGACCTTTTCATATTAATATAATTCCATTTATATTAATACCCTTTTTAAACCCACTATTATAAGATTTTAGGTCAAAATTATTATCCATGTGCTGAAATAAACTCCCAAATTATACGCCTTTGGTCTAAAACTACCTTTAACTAAATATCCTGCCCCCCTATGGTTATAGACCCTTCAAGTGGTCTAAAACTATATATTAAAATAAAAATGTAAATATTTTTGGGCATATCTTATGTCTTTGGAAACAAAAGTCGCCCCCAAGCCTTTGCAATATACTTGCCAATTTACCCTGCCTCACGCACATTTTTCAACCATATATATAAAATCTATTTATATATATAACATCTGCATTAAACCCCTTCTCGAAAAACATGTATTGACCCCGTCTATACATAAAAAATTTTGTTTAAAACTTTGGTTAAAATGTAAATACATAGAAGTTTTATTATATAACCCATTGCCCGACGCATAATAAAGTATCCCGATCCCACCAACATTTCGACCCCAGCTTTCCTTTTAATCCTGACCATTCGCTCCCGCACTCTAGATCCAACGCCCGACGATGAATTTTGCGCTCGTAAACCAATCGCTCACCCAAACAGAAATCGAGCGCGAAATTGGTGGTTTTATCCTTTCCACCTCCTGTGACGTGTCACGTTCTTATTGCGTCGCGTTCGATTTGGTTAAAACCACTTACTACCCACTACCAACGCGAAAACCATTTCTTGTTTTCTCATTCGAAAACAGAAACCACCCCGCCTTTGATATGTATGGCATTTATTACAATGAAGATTCATAACTAAGGTTTAAAAACTTTTTATACCATTTTCAATGCCATTCCCACATTTCGAGCTGTGAAAAAAGCGTTGCCTAACTACAATTAGCCCTTCTTAAGACCCTATTTACCAATTTTTCATTAAAAACTCGGATTTAACCACCAATTTCTCATTTGAAGACCAGGGAATCTAGTTGATGCACCAGTAAGCCAGACCAAGCTCAAATTCAACCGCAGAAATATTCAAAAGCCCTTCTGACAGTCAAAATACCTGCAAAAAAGGTATTTCCCCAAAATATGGCCTGCAAATTTTGAAATTTAAACCTTCAACTGAACCAATTGAGCTAGAATTAGTGAATTTATCCATCCAAGTGTGTCCAAAACATTCAAAAAACAGGGCAAACCCTCGCAAATTTTCTCCATAATTTTCTGATTCATAAAAGCTTCATTAAAAGTCAAATCCTCAGTCCAAAACCCCTGAAAGATCAATTCCACAGCTCAAAAAGGTTTTAAAATCTACAGAATATCTAAAAGCCTCTTTTGCAGTCATAGTCATTCAGAAAGCCTGTGTTTTCTGTCTTAAATCTATTGCCTGTGTCCCAGATTCCCGATTGAGCAATAAGACCAACAGAAGTTATCCTTGAACTGCATTGCTCAAATTATCCTCTGTTAAGAAAATACAACTATTGCAAACTGTTTAATCTTGCTTTAGTTATTTAAAGATGACCAAGAAACAAATGATACCTAAATCTGGAGGATCCAAGCTTGTTAAACCTGGAGGATCCAAACCTCCTAAGTCTGAAGTAGCAAAAGTCCTAAAATCTACTTCTGCACTCACTGCAAAAACCACTGTGTCTGTTAATCCCCTTCAGCCAATAGTGTCTGATGCAGAAATTATCCCCTTAACTGATTTGGATTATAAAATTGCAGACCCTCTAGTAGAATTCAACCTATTAGAAGTTCACAATTGGTGTTATGAAAAGTTCCTAGATAAAGATGACATGCCTATCTGGGATACAAATTTACCCAAATATGTAGTCCCGTTAACACACCCTGGTCAAGACCTAATAAGATTGTGCCAAAAGTACTATGTTCCAGACCAAAGAGCAATTGTAAATGCTGATAGGGAGATTCTATTTTCTATCACTGTAGATTCTATCAATGAAATGTTGCAATTATAGTTTGACCCTAAGGCAGTGCCCCTTTCAATTGAAACATTAACTCAATTGTATCTAGGATTAGATTTCCCCAAGAGATTTAATATTTTCCAGGCTTTCATGCCTTGTTATGTAGACATTCCAAAAGTAAATCCTCCATATTCTACTTCCAAGTTTCCTGAGGGTTATAGGCATGTGATTTCAATGTTATCCTTCATATTAGGTAGCTTCACTGATGAGTTTACTGATGAGTCCATCCTTGGGTTTTTATCCACTTTATCTCCTAGTGAGCCTCCTGCTATGATTTTTTATTATGCCAGGTTTATAGCTAATTCTATCCATCACCAATTGATCAAGTTACCCACTAAAGGGGTATTCAGATATTCTTCATATTTATTTAACTTGTTCTTATATTTTCAATGTGACAAGTTTCCAATGGCATTGCAAAAAATGGATGTAGAGGGCCAGCCTCTATCCATTGTTTTCTGGATTGCATTACAGAGGAAAGAAAGCAGTGAGTTCAGTCTTACATATTTTTTAGATATGTTTTTGCAACCAGCAATGAGTTTACTGTACAAGGAAGATTAGCCTAGGATAAATGAAGAAATGAAGAAAATCTTGCAGTTAGCAGAACAATGAAAAATGGGGGATTGGTTTTTATATGAGAAACACATAGAATTAAGAATTTTTGGATCTAATCTCCAACCTTACAAACTGCCCAAGTATTTGACTATTAGAGTCTTTGCATTGGAATACTCAAGGCAGGTTTTGAATGCTGATGCCATCAATTTTATGGCTTCCAAAAAGAAAACCCAATTCAAATTAAAGAATCAGATTGGCCCTTTCATTGTGAATAATAGAGATGCTGATAAGGAGATAGAAAAAATATTGTTAGAGCTTAAATTTCAAGTAAGTTTCCCTTGGAATTATGACCCCCAAGGTCTTCTAAACAGTATAAGGGTTAAACGTAAGTTACCTCCTTTCATACATGAATCTAAGCCAGATATTGAAAAATATGAAAATCAGGCAGAATGGAGAGAAAACACTTTAATAGATACAACTGCAGATGAACAACCAACAGGAAAAATGGATACCACACTTGCTGTGGTAACTTCAAAATAGCTAGAATCTTCAAATAAAAGAGACAGAGATGATGGAGCATACATATCAGTGACCACTACAGAGAATAAATCCAAGCTCATCTATAAAAAAAGGCCCAAGCTCACTACTATTGAAAAATAAAAAGTTATTGACGTTGAAGATTTCAATGAACCAGAAGTCAGCAATGATGAGGCCACTGAAATAATTAAAGAGACTTTAATAGAAATTGAAAGGGAACAAGCAGCAGCCAAAGAATCAGACTCTCAGATGATTGAGCAACAGGTTAATATGGAAGCTTCTTCTTCTCAAACAGGAAAGAAAAATATTTGGACATTAAAGAAAGATATAAATAGATCAAATAAAAAAATAAAGAAATCAAGAGTGAGATTTATTCTCAATTCTTAAAGCAAAAGCCAAGAAACCAGAATATACTACTTAGTGCCTTTGATTATACAACAAACAAGATGATCATGTCTTTTCTACAACAAACTACTTCAACTCCAAAAACAGTGGCTGATTACAAGAAGACTGAGTTTGAAATAGATACTGGAAGTATTCATGAACTTGACCAGATAGAGTTTCACAGGCACAATTCAGAAATGCTCTATTCAACAGTTGTGACCAAAGCCATGACTGTGACAAATTTGCAAAATACCATTATCAACATGCAAGACCAAATGAAACTTGACAAAGGTTCTTTGTATGCCAAATATTTAAGGATAAAAGCCTTATAAGACTTAGTTTTGTAGGTGGGAGTTGACCCTTTAGATGTTCCAGCAGAAAAAGTATTGATTAAAAAGAAAAATGAGGACATTGCTGCCTTGAGGAAACAACTGAAGCTTCCTCAAAATGAGCACCCTCAGACTAAGGAAATTCTTCAGGAACAAACAGAAAGAAATGAAATGATGCAGTTGACTGTCAAACTGATTGCCCAAATAAAAGAAATGGAAACACAATTGGATCAATTAGTAAAGGAAAAAGAAACAATGAAAGAAAATAATGTTCCATTGGTTCCTACAGTTATACCTGTAATCACTACAGCTGTGGCCTCCACTTTGGGAGAAAAATTGGCACCAAAAGATTTATTGGCAACTGCAGTGCCAGTACAATAAGCCACAACATTAGCAACAGATTCTTCAACCACACAAGCACAACACAATGATGTAGGGCAGATAGTAAAAGCTATGGAAGAAATGTCACTAAAAAAAAATGAAATTAATAGTTTGAAGAAAATGATTCAAAAATATGGAAGTATCTAACAAAGAAACATTAATCAATGCTAATAGTTATGAGCAAAGGGCCAAAAGACTTGAAGAGCAAATCAAAAGCCTTCAAAAAGACTTGAGTTTCACTACACAAATTTCTTACATAAGAAATTACCTATGGATCAATATAATTGAGGCTATACATCTTCAGTGGCCATCAATCCAGATCATATATGAACAGAGAGACCTACTTCTAGCAGCACAAGTGGAGATCCAAAAGACAACAGAAGAATTAGCAGATAAAACAGCACAAGCATTAAAGCTAATCAATTTTTTGAACAGTAAAAATGGAACAGAGCTAGAAGAATTAAAGATACAGGATAGGATAGAAACAATATTTCAGATCAAGAAGGTTCTAACAAAGAAAATTCTGATGAACAATTTGAAAGAAAAATGTGATGCCATGAATATTTCTATTACCAATTTTTTAGCAAAATGCACTATGCTAAGACAAGCTGGTATTCCAGATATTCATGTCTTCAATGAGAAGTTGATGGACCAAAAATAATATGACAGAAAGATAAGGGATTATGTCAAAGAACAGATCAACAAGCCACTGCCACAGGGCTCTCCCACTGGAAAGGTTGTTCTCCAATATATTGAAGACTTATTTTTCCTTCAAAATGAAATCAAACATTTGTTTGTCATCAAACCAAATTTTTCCAAGTATACTGATGCTGATGAGAAATTCAGGAAACTCAAAAGTGTAAAAATACCAAATGAAGAACAATGGCAGGCTTTTACAGACTTGATATAACAGTAAAAAGGGAAAGCAGTGAGGAAAATACAACTGAAACAGTAAAATAGAAAAATGAAATAGTCACAAGATTTTTACTACTGGAAATATTCTTTTTACATCAGTAAAAGAGTAAATAAGCAGATTCAAAGTGTATCAGGATGAAAGTACAACATGAAAGTGTATTAGGAGGAAGAGTGTCAGTCAAAATAACTCCAATAAAGATATTTTCCAATTTTCCAGCAAGCAAGACAACTAGCTAGTAAAGGCTCCTTAATTAGTTTAAGTTGTTCTATATTTTTTGGATAAGAGGACATCTTGCTAAACTATTAAGAAGTTGTCCCTCTTTATATGTAAAGATATTTTATTTTTCCTAGAGTTATTCCTAGATCTCTCTAGGATATTTTGTAAATAATATTTTGTATAAATACTTCAGTCTTTGAAGTGTTTAGTGTAGAATAAAATTGCTAAGATTACTATAGATTTTTGCTGATATAATGGAGGCCTACATGTGTTGATTTCGAAAGTAGCAGACTGGACAAAGCTAATAGGACATCATAATTCAAGATTCTCATGATAAGTTAAAGATTAAAGTGCATCTATCTTGTCATTTTTTATTTTATGAAGTTCCATTCATTTCATTATGTGTTTTTTCTTTCTTAATGAAGAACTAGGAATATTACTTTAGGACTAGATTATGGCTCCCTGTCTTAACTAAGTTACCATTTAAATGTTTTCAACTGATTTTCAGTGTTAGGAATTCTTAACTGCTCCTACCCCCGTTTGACTTCTGCCTCCTTCCTCTATTGTCCGGATCAAAGGATCCTTCATTTCCCTTTGTCCCGACTTCACCATTTCATAAAAAACATTTATCAAAAGCTCTGAGGGTTATCTATCTTGCCTTGAATAAATTTTCATCCTTTTGGCCTTGCCTTCTAGTGTTGCTATCTAGACTTAGAATCCATTAGCCCAATGGTCAAGTAGATTCCTCCCTAGCTTACCTTTAAGTGATTTTTTCCCACCAAACCAATTCAAAACCAAAACCAATTTTTCTATCATAACTAGCCTAAAACATTAAACAAAAAACAAAGTTAAATCATAAAGAGGGAGCCCTCTCTGAAATTTAGGATGGCTAGATCCTAAATTTCCAAGTAGGTTTGTGGTTACCCCTAGTTTTCTTAAACTAAAAACCAAAAGCCCACAATCTTGAGAAATTAATAGGGTGATAATATACTGGCGACCATACTGGGGAACTAACTAATCTCCAGTTTTAAATTTAATCTTAAAGGAAGATCTTTCATTTATATTTTTACTTTAAGATTATTTTTAAGAGATGTGGGTATTCATAAACAGTGATTCTGGCTTCTAGGAAAACCTACTATACCAAGTCTAATCCGGATCCTAAGCCTGCAGTTATAGTAGATAACCCAGAATAGATTGGAAAAAAGAAAAAACAAATTGTCAATTTAGAAACTGAAGTATCATTAAGAAAAGCTAACTCTTTACCCAAAGAATTAGTGAGCTTATCTGATATTGATTTTGATTTCAAGTTTGAACAATCATTGTTTAAAAATAAATCTGAAACTGATTTAAAAGATAATGTAATAGATCATGTTTTTACTTCTTTCTTTCTTGAAAAAAAAAAAAAAAATCAGATAAATTTGAATCTCAAAGTCAAGTAGAAAGGATTAATGTTACACTGATTAAAGACATTGATGAAGCTATTAAATTAGCCCATTTATTATCTCACATTAAGCCTCCAGTTTCTCAATTGCACACAACAATAATTCCAGCAGCAGATTCAACTATGTATGTTGTCACCTCATTTTTAGATTCCACTGCAAGTTCATCCACATAAAAATTTAGTCCTAACTTTCCTTTGCAGCCTAGGATATTATTCCCCTCATCCACTGCATCCACTGCATCCACTAGTTTTATAAGCACTACATCCTTATTTCCAAATAGTTACATATATATACCAACCTCTTTTCCAAGCTCTTCAAGTATAGCTTTCAGCACATCAGCTACTATATCTAGCACTGCTCCTATCATTACTGTTATACCTCCCAGTTCAGCAAAACTTCAAGCCATGGCTGCTAGGTATGCTCCCCTTGTCTTACCCCAAAACCTCCATGATATGCCCCAAGATTACCAGAAAAATATACCACTATTTGATGGCTTGTCACAATACACTGCTCAACAACATGTCACAAAAAGGAAAGACTACTGTGAAATCTATGAAATTGATGAGTCAGATGTTCAAATGAGGTTATTTGCTCAAATTTTAACAGGAGAGGTTAAGAAATGGTTTAAAAATTTAGCTGCATTTCATAGAGAATTTTTAAATAAATGGGAAAAGAAAAAGAAACCTTTGCAATTTTTTTCTGAGTTTGATGCTTTAAAAATATCTCCTAATGAGTCTGTTCAGGATTACTACACTAGGTACAACAGTGTTTATAATGCCATTCCTGCTGATCTTAAACTTACACCCTACTCTGTACTTCTTAAATTACCTGATGGATTTGATCCAGATATGGCTTATCAACTAAGAGAAAGGAGTTTTGAAACATTAGAATAGATGCAATTAGATGTTGTTAGTGTAGAAATTAATATTATAGCTAAAAAAACTAGACTTAGGAATGAAAGGAGAGTCACAATCAGAAAAGAAACATCAAATTCAGATGCTAAACTAGATTTATTTGCTAAAAATCTAGAAAGAGTGGTTGATAGATTAGAAAATATTGAGAGAAAACCACAATGGGATAACCAACCACAAATCAGAAATCCCAACTTCAGAAAAAATAATAACCCTGGAAAAGCTAAAGAAACTGCTCCAGATCAAAACATTAGGCCCCCATTTCAAGAGAACTATGCTGAAAGTTCTCATAATAATGATGAAGATGAGGATAACATCAATCTAATAATGGGGATAGATGAAGAAAACATTATTTTCCTCACTCAGGAGGATCAAGAACTTTTTGAGCTTCAACAACTCAAAGTAGAATCTAGTGAATCCTTTGATTTCAAACAAGGTTAGGACTTCGCTATTAATGAAATTCATAGTCAGTATAACCTTAGAAACAGAAAAAACAATGAAACTTATACAAAAAACACTTCTCAAAATCAAACTAAAAATAATGTAGAAGCACCAAAAACAAAAATTTTGCAAATTCTCCCAAGGGAAAACAAGCAAAATTCCAATCCTCCCAATCACAAAAAATTGCCAAGTCCAAAAATTGTTGACATCACTAAAGAAGTGGCCCAATCCTCCAATAATGCCCAAAAGGCCAACAGTAACAAAGCCCCTAATTCAGTAAAATCAGCAATTCTTGATCCAAAGAAGAATCTTGATGATTTTAAATCAGCAAATACCAAAACTGTTAATACCAAAGCTTCTGCTGAAAGTTCAAGATCTGAAAAAACTTCTGCTGCTCTTGAATCTGTCTCTGAAAAATAAAACTAAAGACAACAAAAGTCAAGAAACTCAGACAGAAAACAAAATAACAACTCAAGATAAAAGTACATCTACTGAAATTCATGAAAAACCCACTTAGATAACTGTCACAAAAGATGAACTAATTCAGATTAGTAAGTCTCAACCATCATTTAATATTCAAACTGAAATAGCTAAGTTAAAAATACCAATTCCTTTAACAGAATTGGTAAAAAATGACTAATATAAATCAACAATCACTGAAACTTTGAATATGAATGATGGTGAAGATTCTATTAATTTAAATGATGATCAACCAGAATTGATATTTGGCCCTGATGTAAATGGTAAGCATTCAGATGGAATAGTTCCTCATTTCTATATCAGTCTTACTATTCACGATCAGATTTTACACAATGCAATGTTAGATTCGAGAGCTTCCCACAATTTAATGCCAAAAGCTATCATGGAGACTATGAATTTAGAAATAACAAGGCCTTATAAATATTTGTTCTCTTTTGATTCCAGCAAAGTCAAGTGTATAGGATTGATCAAAGACTTATGTGTAAATTTGGTTCAGTACCCTGGTAAGAGCATGGTTATGGATATTGTAGTAGCTGACATCCCACCAAAATATGGTATGCTTCTTTCTCGCTCATGGGGATAAAAGTTGCAGGGATCTCTACAATTAGACATGAGTTATGCTACTATATCAGTATTTGGGTAGCCCAAGAAACTTTATAGGGAAAATTTGATGAAATTCATGGTCAGCAGTGCAGAAAGGTCCATAAATTACCCCATTTATTCAACATCAAATGACCTTGATTCCTTCATTTTATGTAACTCTGATAACAATGAAATCCAAAATGAATTAATTGACATAAAGCCTAAACCAAACAATGATAATATTTTTCATGAAGCCCTTTGGCACTTAGACTTTGGTGGCTCAGTGAACAAGTCAGGAGCAGGATGATGGCGGGATACCCTGCCAAACCCACATACTCCTCTATCAATGCATGTAAAAATGCCTCCCAATTTAATTTCCCAAATAATCTCAACTGGGAAATTTCAATAATAATGGCGGAAGCTTTAATATCTCAAATCTAAGATTTGAGATATTAAATTAACATTCTTTATGGTTATAAGACCATAGTCAAAACCCACTTTGTGCAATTGTTTAATATCTCAATGTTTGGAATAAAACCCCAAATAAATCTTTGCTTCCACTACATGGACTTATATATTCATACATCCGATTCTTGATAAATAAATGTAAAAGGTGAATATCAATTAACCTTTGAAACCCACACTTCCCAATCATTCAATGTGCTCCTCACGACTTAACCTTGGCAACTCTCCTATTCTGTTATTTAGCATATGAATATTCGTCTCATGCATAGACTCAAACTTTGATTAAAAAGCCCAACGCCAACATATAATATTATTCAGGCCCACAATATGCACAATTTACCTTTGCATTATCGACCATGCAACTTGCTATGCGATTTCCCTTGGATCTTCCGCAGAACGAATCCGACGGAAATCGCATTTTTTTCTCACTGAGCTTTAACACAAAAAAGTGCGAAATAGCTGGTTTTTGAATACCACTGCTTGCAACGTGTCAACCGGTGAGCTTTATCGCATTTTTTTTTCAGGAAAAAAGCTTACCAGGTTTTCGTTATGCGAAAACCACTTAAGGTTTTCAAAAACCACCTTCGCTCACAGTTTTGCATCCTCAAGACTCCATATGCCATTCCTTTGCCATTCTGCATATTTTGTGAATCACAACCCATCGAATTCCTTCGTGATGGCTTAATTCAACATTTTGAATAGGCTTTATAAAAACCCTTTACCATTCATCCATGAACCTCCATGCGCATTCATCTGCAATGAATTCTCTATAATTGCTCAATTGCCTATGCAGATTATCCCACTAGTTCTATATTCACCTATTCAAAGTCACTTCTCGGTCAAGGCTGTGCCCTGCTCTTTACTGATATGGATCAATATTTTAACACCAATTCACTAAACAGGAAATTACGCTCTGTTACAAGTTGAATAACGATTCCAATTGCCTCTAGTTTGATACTGATTCAAACACATGGTTCAATCAAAACATTACTTATTAATTCAAATGTATTGCATTTTCTTCAAGCCCCAATTGCTTACTTGGAATTTCACCTTATGTCTTAACCCCACAATGATCCTAGATCATATATATCACTCACACAATGAGTCACAATATTGATTTAAATGTCACTGTGTCATCAATCTATTCAAAGATTGATGACCCAATTATAAATTTATCAAATATTCTCAACTGTATATACAAATTCTTATTGCATTCAAAACCACAATTACAGAGATTATATCCCACATTATTCATACAATTATTTATAAAAATTAAAAGCCCAGTCACACAAAGTTCAAATCAATCAGTACCCATTTAATTCTGAACTGGATTCTTCATATATGCAAATAAAATTACTTACAAAAACTTCTTGTCCTTTGGCCTGATCTTCAAATCAAATGGCCCTTTCAATTTCTCATAGGCTTGTAGGAACAAATCCCTATTTTCCCAAACCTGAAGCACTCACACTCTCTACAGCTCTGCCCTTTTTGTTTAATGCCTCTTAGGCTTATTTATACAAATTAATAATAATCGATTCAGCTCCCTTAACGCTCCACAAAACTCCTGAAATTCTAGACTTCCTAAATCTAGACTAATCCCTAAATTTACTGAAACTGACTCTAAAATCATTCCTAAATATGAACTGTCTCTTCATATTCCCAACTGATCAGCTTCTCTCATGTTCTCCAACCATTTGGGAACAATTGCAATTTCTCTCCATATTTAATTAAAAATCACTCAAATATTAATAATTACATAAGAAAGCAAAAACATGAGACCCCCCTATGTTTACTTAAATACAAAGTATTTTATTGCGCCTAATGCCCCTGCATCAGACTCCCAAGGTTAAAATGATCATGATCTCCTGATCATGTGCTTTCAGTCCTTTCCTTCCTGGATCCCACACTTTTTTCTACAGCCGATCATCCGCTGCAATATTCTTCTTCTGCACTTCTCTAGACTCCCATATCTTATGCTGCATCTTTCTGCCTGCTAAGCTTTCATAGTCTGTGACTGTCTTTCTCTTGTTGTTGCTGCTTCTTTGTTTTCTTGATGCTATCTTCTTCTGAGATAATTTCACCATCAACCTCCTCATAAATTCAATTTCCCTGTCTAATATGTCTTATGACTGCTGGATACTACTTCCTCTTGATTGCTGAACTTCTACTTCTGCTTCTGCTTGCTGAGTTCTTATATGTTGAACTATTTCTTTCACTTGCTGAAATCTTGCGCTAGCTTGCTGAGCTTTTACTTGCTCAGTCCTTACTTGCTAGAATCTTGTTCTCGCTACCACCCAATCATCCATACCCTCTTGTTTTCTGCAACAGAAAAACTCATCCTGATTGTCACCCATGACAATTTCTTCATTCTCTGACTTCAACAATTTCTTGGACTGGTATTTAAATTTCCAGTCACTGTCATCATCTCTTTTCCTCTCCTGGACCAAACATTCTTTAGTCCTTTCACCAGTACCTGCAATCATAAAACAAACACCAATTTTATAAAATCCTTGTGTCTCTTCCTCCTCTGGCAACACTTCAATCTGTTGCTCTGTCATTTCTTCCGGCAACACTTCAATCTGATGCCCTGTCATTTCTTCCAGCAACACTTCAATCTGATGTTCTCTCATCAACACATCAGTATGTTGATTCCAATCCTTCAAATGATTCTTGAGACTGTCAGCTAGTCCTCCTCTGCCCCATCCTCTTCAAGGATGTTTCCTTGCTCTAGTTCATAAAAATGGACCTTCTCATTCTCACTCATATCTGCCTTTACAATCTGAACACTTTTTCTCTGTGTTTGTATCCTCTGCTCTAGAAAACTTAACTCATGCCACAAATCTATCACCTCTTTTGAGAAAACATTCATACAGTCTTCACTATCTTCACAAGTCAAGTTTCCCGTTGTCACTACCTCTTCAGCTTTCATCAGAATAGAATTCTGATCTTCCACCTCTGCAATAACTTCAGTTATCTGTCCATCACTTTTCATTTGGCCATTCAATAAAATCAATCTGTCATTATTAACAACAAATTTCTCATCACCAAACACAACTTCATTGGAACAATATCTTTCATTAAACAAGGAAATTATGAATTCCTTTTGTTGCAGTAATTCAAACCGATCTTCATTGGAAAGATAATCATCATATCTTTCTTGGCAACTTTCAGTTTCACTCATTACAATTTCATCACATGAATTGTCTTCTCTAATAACTGCATTCACACACAACTTGTCAATTTTAAAACCATAAGACCCCATGGTCTCATTTGATGATTTAATCACCAAATCCTCCTGTTGTTCCAAGTCTTCTATACATTTCAAAAATTCTTCAATGGTCGTCTCTTCACTCTCTTCAAGATGTCCAATTGATCTCTCAATTTCCAGCTTTTGGCCATCATCATAATTTAAATCTCCTCTGCTTCCAATATGTTGGAAAGAAAACCTTTCCCCAACTATGTATGGACATTTTCAAAATATTTGGCTGTTCCATTTTCTTCCTTAGTGACAACATCAACAGTTTTTCCTCCTCCACATATTCTTCCTGCAAACATACAAAAATAATCAGATGTAAAGTCATTTTACCCCTTGGTCTCACTTGAAATTTCAGTCTTCAAGTCCTTCTCCAAATACTCAATCATTTTGAGTAATCTCTCTTTCTGTTGAGCATTTATCATTTGCTCTCTCTTCATCTGTAGCCTGTGCCACTTTACCTTCTTCTTCATGAGCCAACCAACTCTCTGGCTTTCCTTTATCATCAGTTCCAATTTTTTGAACTGCTCCTTGATCTCAGCTACCTCTTTCTCATACTCTTCCTTTCTTAACTGTCTTTGCATGCCAGCTGTCTTGGCATCCTCTTTCTTTATTTTCATTCTGTTGTGGTCTCTCTCAGAACCTCTGCAATCTCTGCTATGACTATCAGTAGCCATCTTCTCCTTCATGAGTTCTCACTCATTCATCACAGGCTGCACTGAAACCTCTGCAGTAACAATTCCTCCTTTTCAATACTTACCTCACCAGTCCTCTCTCTGGATCTGGTCTTTTGGCAAGTACAGGTCCTCTATCTCTGGAACCTCTTGAGCATTCTCTCTACTCCTTCAGGCTTCACTCCTCTGCAACCTCTCAGAACACATCTGTTCTCTTTTCATCCAACCTCTGTTGGGAATTCTCAAGGTTCTGCCACACTTTCCTTTTCTCTCTTCAGAAACCTTCACTGGCTTCCTTCATCACTGCTTTTCAAAGCTGTGATCTTCTTGTTGAGATTCTCCTCAATTTCTTGCACTCTGCATTCTGCAAACAAATCTTCAAATAAAATCACAAATACCTCACCTTCGGAGTTTGTTCAACATCTATTTGCAATTGTTTTTTCAATTTCTCCCAATGCTCTGCTGCACTGCACACTGTCCTGTCAGGTTTAGACCTGATCACTTTGTCATCACTATCACACCTGTGTTCACATCTTCAGAACATATCCTGGCAATATTCAAAACATATTTCCCTTAAATTTAGATTCTGCAAACCTGAATAACTTCACTGCATACCTCTTCAAATCTACAATCACTCTTAAACAGACTTAAAACTTCAAATTTTCCTCACTGCTTCAGTACATATGCATTTCAAAAATTTATTTTTCAAAGAGCTTAGCTAGCTCTGATACCACATGATGGAGGGGTACCCCACCAAACCCACATACTCCTCTATCAATGCATGTAAAAATGCCTCCCAATTTAATTTCCCAAATAATCTCAACTGGGCAAGTTCAATAATAATGGTGGAAGATTTAATATCTCAAATCTAATATTTGAGATATTAAATTAACATTCTTTATGGTTATAAGACCATAGTCGAAACCCACTTTGTGAAATTGTTTAATATCTCAATGTTTGGAATAAAACCCCAAATAAATCTTCGCTTCCACTGCATGGACTTATATATTCATACATCTGATTCTTGATAAATAAATGTAAAAGGTGAATATCAATTAACCTTTGAAACCCACACTTCCCAATCATTAAATGTGCTCCTCACGACTTAACCTTGGAAACTCTCCTTTTCCGTTATTTAGCATATGAATATTTGGGTCATGCATAGACTTAAACTTTGATAAAAAAATCCCAACGCCAACATATAATATTATTCGGGCCCACAATATGCACAATTTACCTTTACATTATCGACCATGCAACTTGCTATGCGATTTCCCTTGGATCTTCCGCAGAACGAATCCGACGGAAATCGCATTTTTTTTCTCACTGAGCTTTAACAAAAAAAAAAGTGCGAAATAGCCAGTTTTTTAATACCACCGCTTGCAATGTGTCAACCGGTGAGCTTTATCGCGTTTTTTTAGGAAAACGGCTTACCGGGTTTTTGTTATGCGAAAACCACTTAAGGTTTTCAAAAACCACCTTCGCTCATAGTTCTGCATCCTCAAGACTCCATACGCCATTCCTTTTCCATTCTGCATATTTCGTGAATCACAACCCATCGAATTCCCCCGCGATGGCTTAATTCAACATTTTGAATAGGATTTATAAAAACCCTTTACCATTCATCCATGAACCTCCATGCGCATTCATCCGCAATGAATTCTCTAGAATTGCTCGATTGCTTATGCAGATTATCCCACCAGTTCTATATTCACCTATTCAGAGTCACTTCTCGGACAAGGCTGCGCCCTGCTCTTTACTGATATGGATCAATATTTTAACACCACTTTGTTGAACAGGAAATTACCCTCTGTTACAAGTTGAATAATGATTCCAATTGCCACTAGTTTGATACTGATTCGAACACACAGTTCGATCAGAACATTTCTTATTAATTCAAATATATTGCATTTTATTCAAGCCCCAATTGCTTACTTGGAATTTCACCTCATGTCTTAACCCCGCAATGATCCCAGATCATATATATCACTCACACAATGAGTCACAGTATTGATCTAAATGTCACTGTGTCATCGATCTATTCAAATATCGATGACCCAATTATAAATTTATCAAATCTTCTCAATTGTATATGAAAATTCTTATTGCATTCAAAACCACAATTATAGAGATTATATCCTGCATTATTCATACAATTATTTATGAAAATTCAAAGCCCAGTCACACAGAGTTCAAATCAATCAGTACCCATTTAATTCTGAACCGGTTTCTTCATATATGAAATAAAATTACTTACAAAAACTTCTTGTCCTTTCGCCTGATCTTCAAATCAAATGGCCCTTTCAACTGCCCATAGGCTTGTAGGAACAAATCCCTGTTTGCCCAAACCTGAAGCACTCACACTCTCTGCAGCTTTGCCCTTTCTATTTAATGCCTCTGAGGCTTATTTATAAAAATTAATAATAATCGATTCAGCGCCCTTAACGCTCCACAAAACTCCTGAAATTCTAGACTTCCTAAATCTAGACTAATCCCTAAATTTACTGAAACTGACACTAAAATCATTCCTAAATCTGAACTGTCTCTTCATATTCCCAACTGATCAGCTTCTCTCATGTTCTCCAACCATTTGGGAACAATTACAATTTCTCTCCATATTTAATTAAAAATCACTCAAATATTAATAATTACATAAGAAAGCTAAAACATGAGACCCCCCTATGTCTACTTAAATACAAAGTATTTTATTGTGCATAATGCCCCTGCATCACAGGAGCTAGAGTGTGGATCACAAACATTGAGACCAGTCATTTAGAAGGACATGCCTTCAGACTCAACTTTAAATGTACTAACAACATGGCAGAGTATGAGGCACTTATCTTAGGCCTCCAAATCATAAAAAAATCAAGAGGTAAAAGAATTTTAATTATGGGAGATTCAGAATTAATCATTAAGCAAGTAAATGGAGATTATTCTGTTCATAATCCTAGATTAGCCGGATATAGAGATGCATCAATTGATTTATGTGAAGATTTATTGGAATGTAAGTTTGCTACTATTCCTAGAAAGAAAAATTTGCAAGCTCATTGCTTAGAAAATTTTGCTAGCACATGTAATTTACCTTTTCAACCAACACATAGATATACTATTGAAGTTAAATATAGACCCATTGTCCCAGATAATGTCAAATACTAGCAGATTTTCTCTGAAGATGAACAGATTTACCATTTTTTGAATAATGAGGATGAATTTCAAAATTGTAAGATAGACACAGATGGTAATTTAGATTCAGATTGTAATATAGATTCAGACTGTATTATAGATTCAAATTTTAATTATGAAATAGATAACGTAGATGTACATAAATTTAAAAAACCCACTGTATTTACTCAGTCTGACATAGATAACTTAGAGAAAGTAGATATAGAGGAAACTATTGAAGAAGAAATTGACGTGTTAGATTTAAAAGATAATTTTTTACCTAAAGGCTTAACTCCTTTGGAGGACTTGTTTGATTCCAATGATGTGCCCAAAAAGGCTAAAATGGAACCAGTCAAGTCTGACATTGTAGAGTGTAACATTGGGACAGAAACAAAACAAAAAATGATCAAATTGTCAAAATCTTTACCCCCTCAAGAAAAAGAAAAATACATTGAACTTTTAAAGGAATATCAAGATGTGTTTGCATGGAGTTATGAAGATTTAAAAGCATATGACACAAACATAATTCAACACAAGATTCCTATAAAAGATGATTAGAAACCATTTAAACAAAAATTGAGAAGGATTAATCCTGTCTTATTAACTTTGATAGAAAAGGAGGTTAAACACATGTATGATGCCCAAATCATTGCACCAATCAGATATTTTGACTGGATATCAAACTTAGTACATACCAGGAAGAAAACAAGTGAAATTAGATTATGTGTAGATTTTAGATATCTCAATAAAGTATCATTGAAGGATAATTACCCTTTACCTAAGATGGATAATATTTTACAAAGGGTAGTTGGTTCTTCCAGGATATCTTTATTGGATGGTTTTTCAGGATATAACTAGATACTTGTCCAAAAGGAAGACCAAGCCAAAACAACTTTTACCACTCCTTGGGGCACTTTCATGTATGTGAAAATGCCTTTTGGTTTGATGAATGCTAGAGTTACTTTTCAAAGGGCTATGGACATAACTTTTGCTAAGGAAATACATGAATTCTTGGTTATTTATTTAGATGATATTACTGTCTTTTCTAATTCGAATAATGAACACTTGTATCATTTGAGACAAGTTTTTATTAAAAGTAGAAAATTTGGTATATCATTAAATCCTAAGAAAACTCCTTTTGGACTAGAAAAAGTAAAATTACTAGGACACATAATTTCAAAGAAAGGTATTAGGATAGATCCTGCAAGAATAGAGGCCATTCTAAACATTCATCCACCTAGAAATATCAAAGAGTTACAAGCATTTTTAGGTAAAATCAATTTTTTACAAAGATTTATTTCTAACTTGGCAGCAATCATTAGAGAAATCAATAACATGCTTAAAAAGGACTATGTTTTAAAATGGACAGTTCAAGCAAAACAATCATTTGAATCCATTAAACATGCTTTAACAAAAACACTAGTCCTAATCAGTCCAGACTTCAAGAAATATTTTATAATCTTTTCATTTGCCTCAGAACATACCATAGCTGCAGTTCTACTGCAGAAAAATGACCAAGGTTTTGAACAACCTATAGCATTTTTCAGTAAAACCCTTAGAGATGCACCTTTGAAATATAAAATAATGGAAAAACAAGCTTTAGCCTTGGTTAAAGCCATAAAATATTTAAGAGTGAACATTCTTTACTCCCACATTATTGCCTATGTCCCTAATTCTGTAGTCAAAGATATTCTTAGACAGGATGGAACAGATGGAAGAAGAGGAAAGTGGATTGCCACTATCCTTGAATATTACATAGAGATTAAACCAACCAAGCTCATAAAAGGACAAGGTTTAGCTAGACTGATGGCTGAATCCAATTGCAGTGCTTTAGATATAGATTTTATTGCTCAGGTTGATAACCAGGAAGAGATGGCGACTCCATTGATCAGTGAAGCCTTTATCGACTCACCATGGTACTCAGATATTATCTTTGTACTTACACATTTACAAGCTCCTCCTGGATTAACAAGGACTAAAGCTAGATTTATTAAACTTAAAGCAATGAGATTTTGTATTATGAATAATGTGCTTTATTGGAAATAACAAAGTGGGATATTACTTAATTGTTTACTAAAATCAGAAGTTGACAAAATTCTTGGAGAATTTCATGCAGGTGATTGTGGAGGACACTTATACTGGAAAAGTACAACAGATAGGATTCTTAGAGTTGGTTTCTACTGGCCTACCTTATTTACTGATGTTAAGAAATTTGTTACTTCATGTCACAAATGTCAGATTTTTGAAGGAAAAAAGAAGTTGTTACCTTTACCCCTAAAGCCAATTTCTACTGAAATGCCATTTCAACAATAGGGTTTAGACTTCATTGGAGAAATTCACCCTCCATACTCTAGCCAACACAAGTGGATATTAACTGCTACAGATTATTTCACTAAGTGGATTGAAGCCATTCCAACTAGGCAAGCCACTGACTTAGTCATTATATCTTTCCTAGAAAACAACACTTTATCTAGATTTGGATGCCCACAGAAAATTATTACTGATAATGCAGCTGCATTTAAATCTAAGAAAATTATTTCCTTTTGTCACAAGTACCATATAACCCTAGGCCACTCTATTGCTTATTACCCTCAAGGTAATGGCCTAGCTGAATCTTCAAATAAAAGCCTTGTGAATATCATCAAAAAACTACTTGAGGATAACAAGAAAACTTGGAATAAAAAGTTAGTCTATGCCTTATGGGCAGATAGACTTACTATAAAGAAATCAATTGGAACATCTCCTTACCATATTGTATATGGCATGGATGCAATTTTTCCATCATTTTTAGGTGTTCCAGTAATGAAAAATATCTAAGAATCACAAGTATAATTAAATGATATACAAAGAAGGATAAATCAAACTATTCATCTGAAACAGACAAGGGAAGAAGTCTATGAAAAATTTCAAGTCATTCAAGAGAAAATCAAGAAAATATTTGATAAAATATGTAAAGAAGATGACTTTTCCATAGGAGATAAAGTGTTAAAATGGGATTCCTGGAGAGAAGAAAAATGGAAGCATGGAAAGTTTGAATTTTTATGGAAAGGGCCCTATGAAATTTATGGATATAGGGGTATCAACGCTTTCTTCATTAGAGATTTGGATGGAAATGATATTCAAGATGGACCAGTTAATGGTAGAATGCTCAAACACTATTATTCCTCTGAGTTAACCAATAGTTAGTCCCAGTTACTTTTACATCATTGTAAATATTCATTGCAAGTGTGTAGATTTGATTGGATATTTTCTTTTCAAAGTTGAAGCCCGGAGTGAAGGCCCTAAGCTTTGATAAGTAAAATGTCATAAATATGAGTTTTTGCAGAAAACATAAGACAATTACTTGATCATCAAGGTCAAAAATTGAAGGCTACTAGTCTTAGAGTTCTTGACATTTCATCAGGAAATGCCATCCCCATGTGAAGCCGTTTTTAGAGTCCTATAAGTATAGGATTCATAATGTGGAATTGAATTATGATAGTCTTGTAAAATATGTACATACCTTTCTTTTTGCAAGTTGTTTTCCCATATTTTGTAAAAAATAAAAAAATATAAAATCAAAAAGAGGGTAAAATTCCTAAAAGAAAGATCAAAGGACTTAGAAAAAATATAGACCCCAAAAGAAAAAGAAATAAACCATGAAAGTGTGCAAATTCAAATGCCACTACTTTTTACTTTGTTACTGATGATTATGGCAGAGTGTCAATAAATGCCATAATCCATGATGAGTTAAACTGTGTAAAATTGACTTGTCATGATTTCAATTTTATTGTTGTAGAATAGTGAATAAAGATTAGTCAGAGAGTTTAACCTTGACTAATTAGTAGATAGGTAGAGAGTAAAGAGGAGCTCATCAGTTTAATCTGAGCCCTCGGATGATATAAGGTATATTGAGATAGTTTTATGCTTTTAAAAGAAAAAATGATCAAGGTTTCTAGCTCAAATGCACCTGAAAAATGGAAGAAAAAATGTTAGATTAAAGTTGGGTAGGTAGAAAGAAGTGGGAAAAGCATGTAAATATTCATCACTGGGAAAATAATCACTAATTTCCCTTCCTTATAGTTATTCTACATTCTAGACTTTCAGTCAAAGAGGCTCAGAGCATTTCTCTGACTTTTGTTGGGACAGGACCTACGGCTCGATGACTGACAAGTTAAAAGTACTGAATTCCTATATTAAATCCCTAATTATCATCATTTACCCTTCATACACTCATTACTATTCAATTTCATAAGTAAGCACCTTTTCCACTTAATGAAATATGAAATTCCCCATTTGACTAACTCCCTTCAAATCATACATATCATAAAAACCCTCAAAAACATTATATCCTAAGATTTGCTTTAATATTTTCACTTTACTTAGTCATATAATTGTATTTTTGATGTATTACATTGTCCCTTGTCATATTAACTTCTAATTTATATATTAAATCCCTAAAATGACCTTTTCATATTAATATAATTCCTTTTATATTAATACCCTTTTTAAACCCACTATTATAAGATTTTAGGCCAAAGTTATTATTCACGTGCTAAAATAAAATCCCAAATTATACTCCTCTGGTCTAAAACTACCTTTAACTAAATATCCTGCCCGCCTATGGTTATAGACCCTTCAAGTGGTCTAAAACTATATATTAAAATAAAAATGTAAATATTTTCGGGCATATCTTATGTCTTTGGAAACAAAAGTCGCCCCCAAGCCTTTGCAATATACTTGCCAATTTACCCCGCCTCACGCGCATTTTTCAACCATATATATAAACTCTATTTATATATATAACATCCGCATTAAACCCCTTCTCGAAAAATATGTATTGACCCCGTCTATACATAAAAAATTTTGATTAAAACTTTGGTTAAAATGTAAATACATAGAAGTTTTATTATATAACCCATTGCCCGATGCATAATAAAGTATCCCAGTCCCACCAACATTTCAACCACAACTTTCCTTTTAATCCTAACCGTCTGCTCCTGCGCTCCAGATCCAATGCCTGACGATGAATTTCACGCTCGTAAACCAATCGCTCACCCAAACATAAATCGAGCGCGAAATTGGTGGTTTTATCCTTTCCACCTCCGGTGATGTGTCACGTTCCTATTGTGTCGCTTTTGATTTGGTTAAAACCACTTACTACCCATTGCCATCGCGAAAACCATTTCTTGTCTTCGCATTCAAAAACAGAAACTACCCCGTCTTTGATATGACTATCATTTATTACAATGAAGATTCATAACTAAGGTTTAAAACCCTTTTTATACCATTTTTCAATGCCATTCCCGCATTCCGAACTGTGAAAAAAGCGTCGCCTGATTGCAATTAGCCCTTCTTAAGACCCTCTTTACCAATTTTTCATTAAAAACTCGGATTTAACCACCGATTTCTCATTTGAAGACCGGGTAAACCAGTTGATGCACCAGTAAGCTGGACCAAGCTCAAATTCAACTGCAGAAATATTCAAAAGCCCTTCCGACAATCAAAATACCTACAAAAAAGGTATTTTCCCAAAATTTGGCCTCCAAATTTTGCAATTTAAACCTTCAATTGAGCCAATTGAGCTAGAATTAGTGAATTTATCCATCCAAGTGTGTCCAAAACATTCAAAAAACAAGGCAAACCCTTGCAAAATTTCTCCATAATTCTCTGATTCATAAAATCTTCATTAAAAGTCAAATCCTCAGTCCAAAACCCATAAAAGATCAATTCCATGGCTCAAAAAGGTTTTAAAATGTACTGGAATATCTAAAAAGCCTCTTTTGTAATCATAGTCATTCAAAAAGTCTGTGTTTTATGTCTTAAACCTATTGCCTATGTCCTAGATTCCCGATTAAGCAATAAGACCAACAGAAGTTATCCTTGAACTGCATTGCTCAAATTATCCTCTGTTAACGAAATACAACTATTGCAAACTGTTTAATATTGATTTAGTTATTTAAATATGACCAAGAAACAAATGATACCTAAAGCTGGAGGATCCAAGCCTGTTAAACCTAGAGGATCCAAACCTCCTAAGTCTGAAGTAGCAAAAGCCCTAAAATCTACTCCTGCACTCACTGCAAAAACCACTGTGTCTGTTAATCCCCTTCAGCCACCAGTGTCTGATGAAGAAATTATCCCCTTAACTGATTTGGATTATAAAATTGCAGACCCTCTAGTAGAATTCAACCTATTAGAAGTTCACAATTGGTGTTATGAAAAGTTCCTAGATAAAGATGACATGCCTATCTGAGATACAAATTTACCCAAATATGTAGTCCCATTAACATACCCTAGTCAAGACCTGATAATATTGTGCCAAAAGTACTATGTTCCAGACCAAAGAGCAATTGTAAATGTTGATAGGGAGATTCTATTTTCTATCACTGCAGAGTCTATCAATGAAATGTTGCAATTATAGTTTGACCCTAAGGCAGTGCCCCTTTCAATTGAAACATTAACTCAATTGTATATAGGATTAGATTTCCCCAAGAGATTTAATATTTTCCAGACTTTCATGCCTTGTTATGTAGACATTCCAAAAGTAAATCCTCCATATTCTACTTCCAAGTTTCCTGAGGGTTCTAGGCATGTGATTTCAATGTTAACCTTCATATTAGGTTACTTCACTAATGAGTTTACTGATGAGTCCATTGTTGGGTTTTTATCCACTTTATCTCCTGGTGAGCCTCCTGCTATGATTTTTGACTATGCCAGGTTTATAGCTGATTCTATCCATCACCAATTGACCAAGTTACCCACTGAAGGGGTATTCAGATATTCTTCATATTTATTTCACTTTGTTCTTATTATTTTCACGTGAAAAGCTTCAATGGCATTTTCAAAAGACAATGTAGAGGGTCACCTTCAGCCAACAAGTCGGACTACATTAATTATGGTGCAGTGTTGTTGAGTCTAATTCTTACGTATTTTTTCTTATATGTTTCTAACTGCAATGAATTTACTACACAAGGAAAATCATGTTAGGTCCCTATATTACTAGTATAGTCCCTTATTGTCGTTAGTGTAACCCCCTTATTGTTATTATTGTACCCCTGTAACCCCCATATTGTTATTATTGTGCCCTTAAATTATTATTGTTAGGTCGGCTAGGATTACATTGTGGCCCCATGGACTCCTATATATAGAAAGGAGGTTTTGTAATTTATATCATCCAAGAATTTTTCATTCATGTAATGTATTGGAGGTTTCCCCCTTGAAGTGGCTTATTTCTAAGGCGTTGACATTCTTCTTCTATTTTTGGATTTGTTCTACAACATTTGCATCGCAGCTTCGGATTCAGGGTTTCACCTATTTTGCGAAATTAAAAGGTCAGGAATTCAAACTATAAATTTTTTTCACGAAGTTTCGTGTTTTAAAATTTTATATGCGAAGTCGAAATCCTAAGGAACATCATCGCAAATTTCGTAGCCTATCTACAACATTTTAATAGTTAATTTTGTAACAGCTTTCTTTAAGGTGTTCTTAATTCTTCTTAAACATGTCATCGCGGCATTTTCGCTATAACTTTTTTTATACGAAGTTTTAGAAGCTGAAATTTTTAGTGCCCGAAGACGAGATCCTAAGGAACATCTTCAAAAAAATTCAGAGCTTGGTTCGCAATATGTTTGGAAATATGATCTGTGGAAATTAGGTATTTTTCAGGCTCCTGAATTTCATCTCAAATAGGTTATCGTGGGAAAACCTTCATAACTTTCTCTCTGAGAAAAATATTAGAATGTTGTAAAAAGTGGCCACAAGTAAATAGACTATAGTTTCTTTTCTATCAATTGCAGAGCCAAAGGAGGAAACAGTGACACGTGGCAAGTCGTACAAGTTTTCTATACTGAACCAGTCCATAATTGGGTCATTGTGGGAGAGTGGACGTAACTTTTCCTTGAAAAATCCAAATCAGGTCAGACCTGTGGCATTCAAAAGAATATTCAGAGGGTGACTTCAAAGCCAAATTTCAGATATTGAAGATCCGAAATCACAGAGATAATTCAGTTTCAATATCGAGCTCCTAAAAATCAAGAAAAAGGTGTGTAATTTTTTCAAATTGCATAAGTCTTGTTTGAAAAATAAGTTCTATTTGATTCCAAAGGCCTATTGATCATAGATATCAATATTGGGTTCTAAAATGCCTCCTAAAAAGATTTCAACACCCATTAAGCCTTCAGAAGGCTCTACTATGACTCATGAAGACGAAGAAATGTAGCATGAGATATCAAAATTCCATGAGAAAGTGCACCAAATTTCGCTATCGCAAAGAGCAACAAAAAATGAAATGGAAACTAAGATGGATGGTTTGAAGAAAAGCATGGAAGCTAAGATGAATGGTTTGGAAGCTAAGATGGATGGCATGGAAGTTGGCATGGAAACTAAGATCGATGAAAAAATGGAAAACATGAAGAATGATCTAAAAGCAGACATAGAAGGTTTGACAAAGTTGATACAACAAATGTTTCCTAATGGTGAAAATATAGTAGAGTAAACTCATGATGAGAACAAAATAAATGATAATCATGATTTCATAAACTCTAATGTTGGCAGGAAGAACCACCATATTCCAAAGATGGATATGAGGAAGTTTGATGGCAAGGATCCTGTAACATGGATACTACAGATGGAGCAATATTTTGATCTCAATAATGTGCAAAACACACAAAAGGTATGCATTGCAACTTTACATCTAGAACAAAATACATCTGTATGGTATCGATGGCTTTGATCCTATAAAAAAATTGTCACTTGGTCAATTTTTACGGAGGAAATGATAGCACATTATGGGGATACAAAGAGCAACACCTTCTTTAGCCAATTGATAAATCTCAAACAAAAGGGTTTAGTGGGGGAGCACATTGAGGACTTCCAAAAATTGAATATAAGGGTAACTGATATTCCAGAGGAACACATGATTAATCTCTTCATAGGCACTTTAAAGGATAACATCCAACATGAAGTTCGCGTTTTGGAACCTGATTCATTGGAGAAGGCATTCAGGTTGGCAAGAAAAATTGAATGTAAAATTATGGCGACAAGGAAGCCTACCCCTCACTTCTATAAAGAGGGAAGTGTTGCTACTCCTAGATTTCCACAACCTACAAGGTTGACACCACAACAATTGGAAGAAAAAAGAGCAAAAGGGGCTTTGCTACAGTTGTGATAGAAAATACACTAAAGGTCATAAGTGTGCTGAGAAGAAATTATTTTACATAGATTGTGAAGAGGAAGAAGAAAATGAACAAGAAGAGGATATACACCTAGAACCAACCCTAGAAGAGGAAGAAATGAATCCGACCATATCGTGTAATGCACTGGCAGGAATTACCACTCCTCAAACTCTCAAGATAGAAGGACAAATCAAGAAGAAAAAGGTAATAGTGTTGGTTGATTCAGGTAGCACCCATAATTTTATTCATTGTAAGGTAGCCAAGGAATTAAATTGTTTCCTATACCCAGCACCAGAATGTCAAGTGATGGTTGCAAATGGAGGAACTATAAATTGCTCTGGAAAATGCCATAATATCAAGCTAACCATGGGGTAATATGTATTTAATAGTCCAATTCTTTCCATTCCTATGGGAGGTGCTAATGTTGTACTAGGAGTACAATGGTTACAATCTTTGGGGACGGTAGCTTTTAATTTTCAAGAACTTTTCTTGAAATTTTTTTCAGAAGGAAAGGAAGTCAAATTACGGGGTATTGAAGGGAAGCCGGGAAGGATAATAAGCTCTAATGTCATGAATAAGCTTCTAAAGAAAGAACAATGAGGCGTAATTGCACAATTATGCTCACTAGAAATTCCGACATCAAAATCATCTATTTCTGCAGATCTCCAACAAGTCTTGGACAATCATTCCAAGGTGTTTGAAACTCCCAAAGGACTCCCACCTATTCGTGATCATGATCATGCTATTCATTTGATTCCAGGAAGTGTTCCTTCAAACATCAGGCCTTATAGATATCCTTACTTCCAAAAGAGCGAAATTGAACGTATGATTGCAGAAATGTTAGAGGCGGGTATAATTCAACCTAGTCAAATTTCTTTCTCTACTCCCGTCATATTGGTACACAAGAAGGATGGATCATGGCGAATGTGTCCGGATTATAGGGAGCTCAATAAGCTCACCATTAAAGATAAATTTCCCATTCCTGTGATTGATGAATTATTGGATGAATTACATGGAGCAATTTATTTTACCAAGTTGGATCTTCGTTCAGGGTATCATCAAATTAGAATGAAGATTGAAGATATTTCAAAAACAACATTTCAAACTCATGAGGGTCATTATGAATTTTTGGTCATGCCTTTTGGCCTTACCAATGCACCTTCTACATTTCAAGGGTTGATGAATTCCATTTTCAAACCCTTCCTTAGAAAATTTGTGCTAATATTTTTTGATGATATACTAATCTACAGCAGGTCTTGGAAGGATCATGTTCAACATGTTGACAGGGTGCTCAAACTATTGCATGAGAAACAATTATATGCAAAAACATCCAAATGTTTCTTTGGAGTACAAGAGGTGGAATATCTGGGTCATATTGTATCTCACGAGGGTGTTAAGGTAGACCCCAACAAAATTAAAGCCATTAAGGAATGGAAAGTCCCCACAACCATAAATCAGTTGCGAGGATTTCTCGGGTTAACAGGGTATTATCGCAAGTTTGTTAAGAATTATGGGAGAATAGCAGCACCTCTAACAACATTATTGAACAAAGATGCATTTTCATGGACTCCTGAAGCAACTAAGGCCTTTGAACGGCTTAAAGAGGTAATGTGCCTAGCACCGGTCTTAGCTACGCCAGACTTCACAAAAACCTTTATTGTGGAATGTGATGCCTCAGGAAATGGAATTGGTGCAGTTTTAGTGCAGGAAGGAAGACCCATTGCTTTTGAAAGTCGTCCAATCAAAGGAAAGTATTTATAGAAACCTATTTATGAAAAGGAAATGTTAGCAATACTGCATGCACTAAAGAAATGGCGAACTTACCTAATGGGAAGACACTTCAAGGTAAAAACTGATCATGATAGTCTTAAACACTTTTTGGAACAAAGACTATCTTCAGAAGAG
Source organism: Pinus albicaulis (assembly GCA_034641835.2). Lineage (NCBI taxonomy): Eukaryota > Viridiplantae > Streptophyta > Pinopsida > Pinales > Pinaceae > Pinus > Pinus albicaulis. The sequence goes on along the minus strand of CM076582.1, from coordinate 1,204,937,480 downwards.
CAGCAAAAATGGTCACAAAGATGTTGGGTTATGACTTTGAAATAATCTACAAAAAAGGAAAGCTTAATGTTGTTGCAGATGCACTCTCAAGAAAGAATGAAGAGGTGGAAGCATTGCTTTGTGCCATTTCTATTATCCAACCGTATTGGATAACCGAAGCAAGAGATGAATGGAAGAAGGACAAAGATGTATGGACACTCATTCAAAAGTTGCAGCAAGATCCTAGTACATCTGATACATTTAGTTGGAAAAATGATTCCTTATGGTACAAAGATCGCTTATATCTTTGCAAGAATTCCCAACTAAAACAAAAGATTTTTCTGGAATTGCACACTTCTCCTTTAGGAGGACACTCAGGATTTTTAAAAACTTACCAGAGGGTGAAGAAAGAATTTTTTTGGGATGGCCTTAAATCCGATATTCAAAATTTTGTGGTGGAATGTTTGGTTTGCCAACAGAATAAAGTGGAAACAATTAAGACCTAGGGACTTCTACAACCTTTATCCATTCCAACTCAATGTTGGGAGGAGATTTCAATGGATTTTATCATAGGTTTACCTAAGTCCGAAGGAAAGAGTGTCATCATGGTGGTAGTTGATAGACTTACCAAGTATGCACACTTTTGTGCATTATCTCATCCATTTAAAGCAAGTACAATTGCTACTACATTTATGGACACAACTCAAAAGCTACATGGAAACCCAAGGGTTATTGTGAGCGACAGAGATCCCATTTTTACTGGAAATTTTTGGACGGAGTTATTTTCTTGTTTGGGTACTCAATTAGCTCATAGCTCATCTTACCATCCTCAATCCGATGGTCAAACTGAGATAGTAAATAAATGTTTGGAAGGATATCTTCGTTGTTTTGTATCTGATAAGCAAACAAAATGGGTCAAGTGGTTACCTCTAGCTGAATGGTGGTATAACACTTCCTTCCATACTGCAGAAAAAATGACCCCATTTATGGCACTTTATGGATATCATCCACCATCCATCACATCATCTTTAAGAGAAAATTCGAAGGTTCAAGCAAAGGAAGATCACATCGAGCATCAACAAGAATTTCTCCAACTCTTAAAGGACAACCCGAATTTGGCACAAAATCGAATGAAACAACAGGCAGATCAACATCGCAGTGAGAGAAGTTTTGATGTAGGAGACTGGGTATTTTTACGGCTACAACCATACAAACAAATGTCCCTCAAGCAAGCTAAGAAGGATAATAAATTTTCGCCAAAGTACTATGGTCCTTACAAGGTGTTGCAAAATATTGGTACTATGGCATACAAATTGGAGCTTCCTGCTTCTTCACGAGTGCATCCAATTTTCCATGTTTCATGCTTAAAGAAGGTTATAGGTGAAAATCTTCCAGTTCAAACAATATTGCCTGAACTTCATAAGGAAGGAAAAATCATATTGGAACTCGAAGCGGTCACGGAAACAAGCAATTGACAGCTACGAAATCGATCAATTTTAGAGTATCTCATCAAGTGGAAGAACTTACCCACTGAAGATTCTACATGGGAGGATGAGAATTTTATACAGAAGCACCCAGAGCTACTCAAGCATTGAGGACAACACTTTTTTGAAGGAGAGGGGCATGTTAGGACCCTATATTACTAGTATAGTCCCTTATTGTTGTTAGTGTAACCCCCTTATTGTTATTATTGTACCCTTGTAACCCCCATATTGTTATTATTGTGCCCTTAAATTATTATTGTTAGGTCGGCTAGGATTACATTGTGGCCCTATGGACTCCTATATATAGAAAGATGGTTTTGTAATTTGTATCATCCAAGAATTGTTCATTTATGTAATGTATTGGAGGTTGCTCCCTCGAAGTGGCTTATTTCTAAGGCGTTGATATCTCTTTTATTCTATTTTTGGAGCTGGTTTCACAACAGATCAACCCAGGATAAATGAAGAAATGAAGAAAATATTTCCGTTAGCAGAACAATGCAAAATGGGGGATTGGTTTTTATATGAGAAACACATAGAATTAAGAATTTTTGGATCTAATCTCCAACCTTACAAATTTCCCAAGTATTTGACTATCAGAGTCTTTGCATTGGAATACTTAAGGCAGGTTTTGAATGTTGATGCCATCAATTTTATGGCTTCCAAAAATAAAACCCAATTCAAATTAAAGAATCAGATTGGCCCTTTCATTGTGAATAATAGAGATGCTGATAAGGAGATAGAAAAAAGATTGTCAGAGCTTAAATTTCAAGTAAGTTTCCCTTGGAATTATGACCCCCAAGGTCTTATAAACAATATAAGGGTTAAATGTAAGTTACCTCATTTCATACATGAATCTAAGCCAGATATTGAAAAATATGCAAATTAGGTCAAATGGAGAGCAAACACTTTAATAGATACAACTGCAAATGAACAGCCAACAGGAAAAATGGATACCACACTTGATGTGGTAACTTCAAAACAGCTAGAACCTTCAAATAAAATAGACAGAGATGATGGAGCGTACACAACAGAGACCACTACAGAGAATAAATTCAAGCTCATCTATAACAAAAGGCCCAAGCTCACTACTATTGAAAAAGAAAAATTTATTGAGGTTGAAGATGTCAATGAGCCCGAAGTTAGCAATGATGAGGCCACTAAAATAATTAAAGAGACTTTAACAGAAATAGAAAGGGAACAAGGAGCAGCTAAAGAATTAGACTCTCAGATGATTGAGCAACAGGTTAATATGGAAGCTTCTTCTTCTCAAACAACGGAAGAAAAAGATTTGGACATTAAAGAAATATATAAACAGATCAAACAAAAAAATGAAGAAATCAAGAGTGAGATTTATTCTCAATTCTTAAAGCAAAAGCCAGGAAACCAGAATAGACTACTTAGTGCCTTTGATTATACAACAAACAAGATGATCATGTATTTTCTACAACCAACTACTTCAACTCCAAAAACAGTGGTTGATTACAAGAAGACAGAGTTTGAAATAGATGCTGGAAGTATTCATGAACTTGACCAGATAGAGTTTCACAGGCACAATTTAGAAATGCTCTATTCAACAGTTGTGACCAAAGCCATGACTGTGAAAACTTTGCAGAATACCATTATCAACATGAAAGACCAAATGAAACTTGACAAAGGCTCTTTGTATGCCAAAGATTTAAGGATAAAATCCTTAGAAGACTTAGTTTTGCAGGTGGGAGTTGACCCTTCAGATGTTCTAGCAGCAAAAATATTGATTAAAAAGAAAAATGAGGACATTGATGCCTTGAGGAAACAGCTGAAGCTTCCTCAAAGTGAGAACCCTCAGACTAATGAAATTCTTCAGGAACAAACAGAAAAAGATGAAATGATGCAGTTGATTGTCAAATTGACTGCCCAAATAAAAGAAATGGAAACACAATTGGATCAATTAGTAAAGGAAAAAGAAACAATGAAAGAAACTAATGTTCTAGTGGTTCCTGCAGTTATACCTGTAATCACTACAGCTATGGCCTTCACTTTGAGAGAAAAATTGGCACCAAAAGAGTTATTGGCAACTGCAGTGCTAGTACAATAAGCTGCACATCAGCAACAGATTCTTCAACCACACAGGTACAGCACAATGATTTAGGGCAGATAGTAAAAGTTATGGAAAAAATTTCATTGAAAAAGAATGAAATTAATAGTTTGAAGAAAATGATTCAAAATATGGAAGTATCTAACAAAGCAGCATTAATCAATGCTAATAGTTATGAGAAAAGGGCCAAAAGACCATAAGAGAAAATCAAAAGCCTTTAAAAAGACTTGACTTGAGTTTCACTGCACAAATTTCTTACATAAGAAATTACCTATGGACCAATATAGTTGAGGCTATACATCTTCAGTGGCCATCAATCCGGATCATATATGAACAAAGAGAGCTACTTCTAGCAGCACAAGTGGAAATCCAAAAGACAACAGAAGGATTAGCAGATAAACCAGCACAAGCATTAAAGCTAATCAATTTTTTGAACAGTAAAAACAGAACAGAGCTAGAAGAATTAAAGATACAGGATATAATAGAAACAATATTGCAGATCAAGAAGTTTCTAACAAAGAAAACTCTGATGAACAATTTGAAAGAAAAACGTGATGCCATGAATATTTATATAACCAATTTTTTAGCAAAATACACTATGCTAAGACAAGCTGGTATTCCATATATTCATGTCTTCAATGAGAATTTGATGGACCAAAAAGAATATGACAAAAATATAAGGGATTATGCCAAAGAACAGATCAACAAGCCACTGCCACAGGGCTCTCCCACTGGAAAGGTTGTTCTCCAATATATTGAAGACTTATTTTTCCTTCAAAATGAAATCAAACATTTGTTTGTCATCAAACCAAATTTTTCCAAGTATACTGATGCTGATGAGAACTTCAGGAAACTCAAAAGTGTAAAAATACCAAATGAAGAACAATGGCAGGCTTTTACAGACTTGATATAGCAGTAAAAACGGAAAGCGGTGAGGAAAATACAGCTGAAACAGTCAAATAGAAAAATGAAACAGTCACAGGATTTTTACTACAGGAAATATTCTTTTTACAACAGTAAAAGAGTTAATAAGCAGAGTCAAAGTGTATCAGGATGAAATTACAGCGTGAAAGTGTATCAGGAGGAAGAGTGTCAGTCAAAATAACTCCAATAAAGATATTTTCCAATTTTCCAGCAAGCAGAACAGCTAGCCAGTAAAGGCTCCTTGATTAGTTTAAGTTGTTCTATATTTTTTGGATAAGAGGACAACTTGCTAAACTGTTAAGCAGTTGTCCCTCTTTATATATAAATATATTTTATTTTTCCTAGAGTTATTCCTAGATCTCTCTAGGACAGTCTTTGAAGTGTTTAGTGTGGAATAAAATTGCTAAGATTACTATAGATTTTTGCTGATACATTGGAGGCCTACATGTGTTGATTTCGAAAGTAGTAGACTGGAAAAAGCTAATAGGACATCATAATTCATGATTCTCGTGATAATTTAAAGAGTAAAGTGCATCTATCTTGTCATTGTTTATTTTCTGAAGTTCCATTCATTTCATTATGTGTTTTTTCTTTCTTAATGAGTAACTAGGAATATTACTTTAGGACTAGCTTATGGCTCCCTGTCTTAACTAAGTTACCATTTAAATGTTTTCAACTAATTTCTAGTGTTAGGAATTCTTAACTACTCCTACTCCCGTTTGACTTCTGTCTCCTTCCTCTATTGTCCGGATCAAAGGATCCTTCATTTCCCTTTGTCCCAACTTCACCATTTCATAAAAAAAACCTTTATCCAAAGCTCTGAGGGTTATCTATCTTGCCCTGAATACATTTTCATCCTTTTGGCCTTTCCTTCTAGTACTGCTATCTAGACTTAGACTCCATTAGCCCAATGGTCAAGTAGATTCCTCCTTAGTTTACCTTTAAGTGATTTTTTCCCACCAAACCAATTCAAAACCAAAACCAATTGTTCTATCATAACTAGCCTAAAACATTAAACAAAAAACAAATTTAAATCATAAAGAGAGAGCCCTCTCTGAAATTTAGGAAGGCTAGATCCTAAATTTCCAAGTAGGTTTGTGGTTACCCCTAGTTTTCTTAAACTAAAAACCAAAAGCCCACAATCTTGAGAAATTACTAGGGTGATAACACCATCAAAGATTTACATTCAAGACATTGTTAGAAGAGAACATCATCTTTTGAAAATACCCTTTACCATCAAGAATCCAAGATCACCTCGATTGAATATTTCTATCTTAGAAGAAAATCCTAACTTATTCGAAGCTGCAAGCCACTCTAATCAGGTAAGTATCTATGACCTTACTTAAATCTGTCAAGATGACTTATTGTAAAGAGAGAAACAAGCTGGTTGGGTCATCAAACTTTAGTGTATGGAAGAAGAGGACATATTTGAATTTAATTGAAGACGAAGTTATGGACTACATTGAAGGATCAACAATTCAACCACCAAAAGAAGATGCTCTGACTCATGCCAAGTACTTGAAGGGAGAAATCAGAGCCCAGAGGATTCTCATAGAATCCATTAAGGTCTCACTCATACCCTATGTATCAAAACTAAATTCTACTAAAGAAATATATGAGAAACTGGTGGAGCTATTCTATGTGAGTACTGCAAAAGAAAAAATCTCTTTTAGACAAGAACTCTATAAAATGAAATTGTCAAGGGAAGAAGGAATCACTCCATACTTTATGAGGATTTCTAAAATAAGATATCAACTATAGGGATTGGGAGAAGTAATTTCTAACACTGAGATGACTACAGTGGTGTCGAATTCTCTACCAAAAGAATGGGGAAACTTCACTTCAATTTTATACAGGAAGAAAGAAGCCACGCCATTCTTTGATTTATGGTCTCTATGTAAAATAGAGGAAACAAGATTGAAATCCAAAGTTGATACATGATCAAGTGAAGGGAATCATGTCTTTGCAGCCATATCCAGGAAGAAAGGAAGATTTAGTAAATTTGGTCCTCATAATAAGAGAAGAAATGTGGACAATGTGCAATGCTTTGAATGTAATGAACTTGGGCATTATAAAAGAGATTGTCCTAAATTTGAAAAGGACAAGAGAAAAAGAGAAGAAGCCCATGTCTTAGATATGAGGGAAGAACCTAATGCAAAGAAATCTAAGAAAGAAGACACGAAAGATATATGTTATGATTGAGATCATCTTCCTCTTTAAGTGATTTCTGTTGGTTGTAAAATAGTATGATAGGAAGCAATGTATATTGATGGCATCGTGATAAAATCATGGTAGGAGCTCTTGGTGAAACAACTTCTGGAAAACCTCTCTAATAACATTACTTATGGAAGGCCATCATCAAGATCAATGGTCATCATGGAAACAGGTGCTGAAATTTTCTAATGGAGTTCTCTATGAATTCACTGATTAGAAAGAAAGAAAAATGGTTTCATCAAGAATTATATGCTACAGATGTCTATGATGTGATGCCATATTGATGGAGCAGGTCAAGGGAATGAAGCTCTTAATTCTAGTAAAACTACTAAAGGATGACTCAAAGGAAAAAGGTATGAGGTGTATATATATTTATATGCTGACATTGGATGTTGTGAAGTCATGTCATATGGTTGCAGGTAATGGACTTCTATATTTAGAAGTATGATCTATGGAGGAGGATCTCTCATGGTGCACTGACAGATGAAATCAACATAATATATCCTTATATGGAATATGAGGTGGTTGTATATGAACAAGGAACGGGAAATTGGAAGTTCCTAGGAATGAAGATGTGCAAAAGGGAAGAGATCATGAACTGCAACCATGTCAAGAGGCAATTATCATCCGGATGCCAAGAATATGTGACTAGAATATCTCATGGAAGATATGTAGACTCTACTAGAAGTCTGGTAAAGAAGAAGACCCTTGACAATACATATCATTAGGAGGTGTGTCAATTTGAATAAAGGATGTCGATGCCTACAAGAAGATGTCATGGTGAAATATCATCACTGAGGTAACTTTTTTTTTTAATTTAATATGTATATGTTCATCTGGAGGAATTTGTGCAAGGTTTCTAATCATGAGAAAGGATGTATGATCCTTGGAGATGATTCGAAAGAAATCAGTATGGCATATAAGCTGGACCAAATACGAAAGACAGGTGAATCACTTTCTGGTAGATGACATGACTCATGAATGAAAGTGATGGATGATCTGTGCCCTATGGAGCTAAAGTTGAAGATTCCTCAAAGATGGAAATCCATGACATCGAGGGGAGTAATTCTTCATGAGCAGTTGGGTGTCTCACCATTGCTGCTGCAGGTCCATGATTGAGAGGGAGCCTGTTGATCAGTTTATTACTTGGAAGAAACTGGGTAATTCCTAATAATAAGCTTAGGTACATTCCTTATACAGGAATGAGAGCATTCCCTTGTGGAATAGGTCCTCCTTGGCTGAGAGGGAGAGATAGAAACATCATTATGGTATTCACTTGGGAAGATAGAATGGAGGTTTGGGTAATCATATGGCATTCGATACTCTTTAAGAATGTGTTAGGGCATTCAAGATAAGAGTAGTCAGGGACTGATATTCTTTGAGGGCTATCTACCCAAGAGAATAATAGTCTAAGAAGGTCATACTTTGGGAACACTCGGGTGGAGTATGTACCTTGGAGAGACAATGACTATGGTGTTTATAAGTCATGTGTCTCACGAGAATTGGAGCCCATTGTCTCGTTGAGAGATGGGGCTGGTAGTCAAGGCCTTGCACTAGGATAATGCTGGTTGATATGATGCTATGCAGATGTGATTACCAATTCGATTCTTCTTATGAGATTCTTCAGTTTGTAAGTGACCATGTACTTATATGAATACCTCCCTAGTTAAGAGGGAGTGTTGAAAAGTGTAACTAGGATCGGTCTTCATATTGAATATGTAATTATGTATTTATGTAAAGAATAAGACAAAGATAATAAAATGTGATTTGTTGTACTTCCTTCATGGGTTTCATGAGCAAGAATTTTATTATAGATTTATAGACTTCTTCTTGATGTCTATTTAGGGTTTGTCTTCTATTTATAAGTGTAATTAGTGTCATCTATATGGAGAGCCTAGTAATCATTAAAATGCTCCAAGACCTTGTCATAAACCTTGTGGAAGAATGTCTTGAAACAACCCTCACTAACACTGGAAAATATACTCCTTCAAGTCAGCCTATGATGTGTGAAGTCGACCTGCTAGGCAGTATGTGAGGTCGGCCTAATATGAATACAATGCACTATATATAGTGTTGGAGCTATGGCTCATTAGCACTTTGAAATGTGTGGATTCTTCTGAAGAAATGTGGATTTCTAAAAGTATTGAAGCACAAATTTTAGAGAGTATTAAGTGCGGATTAAAGTGCAGATTGAAGTGAAAATTGAAGTGCGAATTTTTGAGAGTGTTCAAGTGCGGATAAGAGAATAGAAGATTGCGGATGGTTCTGACATGACAACATAGATCCACAAAGGAACACTTCGGACCACCACTAAGTCAATGTCAAATTTATATCTGGTATTCGAATCAGGGTTAAGAAAGTGAATATAACTACAACGTTATGTATATATATACACTGAAGTGCAGTTTTTTCTTGGGTGTTATACCATAATATTATAGTGAAAGAATATTAAGGAAGTTAAATGTATGATTTACCTTCCTAATGTACAAATCATAAAGGAAATTCAACATATCCCAAGTGAAGTAACTTCAAGGTAATAAGAAGTAAAGAAGTCTAGAGTGGCCTGGCCTAATATCTGAATCGGTGCAAGATAGAAGTCGAGTTCTCTTGTATTGGTGCAAGGAAATACAGGTTGGTGCAGAAAAGAAAGGTCAATGTTGGAGATCGACAAAGAAGAAGTAACAAGGTGTTGGAAGCATGCATAGGTCAAAGTTCTGAGTCTTGGTCATGGTATTTGTCATTTGAGAATCTATAAAAAGAATTTCTTATGGGTTTTCCTCTCCAAGAGGGAGAGGTTTTTCCCTGGCTCTAGGAGCCTAATTTGTGTGTCTCATGTATTTTGATAATTGACTTGATGAAAGATTAAATAAGCTAGAGAAGAAAAGGTATAAGTATCTCAAGCAAGCTCACAAGTAATTATAAAGAAGATAATTCGAATTAATCATGAGCCCTCTAAATTCTCAACACTCCCCAACCCTTCTGTCATTATAATAAATAGGAAATGAAAAAATGTATCCCCTTGACATACACCCATATATGCTATGAAGGTGTTCATTGGGGAATCGTTGAGGAGGATGGAGAAAAAAGGGGTGGATGTCAATGACTTGATCCATCTAATCCATTGTCTCAAGAACCCAAACGTTGCCAATGTGCGAGTGAGGAACGTTCAATTCAGCCTATCATAGGCTTTCGATAGGTTGAGTTTCACCAACATGCCCTATTTCCACATGCTCTTCAAATAATGAGTTATTTCATGTGTCATTATGATTCCATCAAGGATTTTTCGACCAACCACAAATCCAGATTGTTCTGGGTTGATGATGTGCTAAATTAGGGGCTTAAGCCTTCAAAATGACATAAGACATGATCTTTTAGATCACATTTGGATTAGAGTGACAAAGGTGGCATTTAGTCCTGACGAGGTATGTTGATGATTCTGATATACCTCGATAATTTCAACGATTTCCTTGCCAAGGAAGTGACAACGGGCCTTGTATAATTCTGAGGTGAATCCATCCGGATGAGGAGACCTCACAACCCCTCCAAAATTTTTGGATTATTCATTCTAACCTATCAACTGACATTTTAGTTTCCTGCAACATCATAATCTATGGCTTCTCCTTAATGATTTTTTATTTGAGATAATGGAGCTTACCTACACTCTTTAAGCCTTGAATATTCCATGATACAATATTCATCGAGTAAGGTGTATGGTTTTGGGGTAATACTCTGTGAAGTTGGCTAATTTTACCAGAGTTGAGAAAAAATTCCCTTGCTTCCTTCACCGTTTCTCTTGACGATTTGCACCCCTTCTTACCTCTATCTGACATAGCTGGATCCATCGAAGGGAGGCTAATTTGACCCACTTATTTACTTTTTCTTCCACTCTTCTACTCGCCTTTGAGCTTGGCTAGCCTGGCACACCGTTGGCCAAACAGATTCTGGAAGTGCACTAGTTAATTAGAGGGTATGTCCTTGACATCGGCCTTAACCTAGACCGGGAATAATTCTAGTGTGGTATTGTCATTGGTGCTCAATATATTATGTTTCTCCTCGATTTCACGGATTTTTCTATTATGGAGTAGGATCTCTATGAGCTTTCAATATTCCTCTAAATTTTCTGGTGCTTTATGTTTTGGATTAATTTTCTCTACTTCCTCATTTTTCCCTTATTCTATGCCCATTATCTGGATTGCCTTGTATTCTGCCTAACTCTTGTTGTCTCCAAGGATTTCCATATTCTCCATGACTGTAAAGGGGTTATTGTACCTTCATTGAGCATGTATCTTGTTGGGGCGGGGTTGTCTTCCTTGGGTTCAATGATGAGCCTTGGATATTTTGTTAGATGCAGTAGAAAACATATCCCGAAGGGGATTTTCTTCAGCTTTTTCTTTTTCATCTAATTCTCGAAAAGAAATAGATTTTCTGAATGAGTCCATTCTTCAAATAAAGAGTATTTGATATTGAGTACTAACCTTTCACAGACCAGATAACCTTTCTGTCTCTGATAGCAATTTTACACAGGGGCTTCACAGATCAAAGCTTGCAACAGTGACAACAGGCTGACTGGCCTACGTAGGGGCTTCACAGATTGAAGCTTGCAATAGCGACAATAGGCTGACTGGCCTTGTTGAGTCTCTTCTCTGTCTTTTCTCTCTTACAATCCTTTACACGAACACATACACAAACCTACTTTGCACCGTCACGCTCTAGCGGCCTTCACATGGCTTCCCTCGCCTTCAACGGCCTTGGCGTCCCTAGGAGTTTTCACGAACCTCTGGCGAACCTCAAGTGAATATAAGAGAGACAGATACTACCTCAACAGACTATGTAAAAGCTCGGAGTTCTCAGTACTCAAGAATGAAGAAAAATATTTACTCTTTATTGATCTCAGAATATATTTGATTACATAAATCTCACAGACTCAGATTTACTTCCTGAGATTGACTGTACCAGCAATTACCAGTAATTACTTCTCAATAAATGAGAAAGTGTTCTAGAGGCTTCCTAGCTGTATACAGACTCAATCTAAGAATATCTATAACACACACAAAACTTGACTGACTATAGATTTGGCCACTTTAGGTTCTCACCAATGCCGAGCACACTGATGTGCAGGCTTCTCAGATCAACCTACAAACCTGAGTCACAACTTCTTGATGCAAGCAGATCAAGCTTAGAGCTTGCAGATGCAGAGCAAGAAGATTGCAGACTCCAACTCTAAAACAAAACAAGACTCACCCTCTATTCCCCGATGCCGAATGAATGAGCCTAACCCTCCTTATATAAGGTGTGAAGGGGGGGGGGGGGGGGGGGCAAACAATCAATTTGGATCTGACAAGATCTAGGACATGGAGGAGGAATCATTGCTTTCAGGTAACGCCGAAGCGACATTCGCACAAAGATTCCATCTTCTAGACACAGACATGTGGGTGTAAAACAAAGTGGATGCCTTTTAAAGTACAGGAGGCCCACTAGAAAACTATTATGAATAATTAAAAAGAGGATTCTTTTTTATCGGAAAATCCCTTGGGAACAACTGGTCACATTTATCCTGTGACGGGGAGACATTACATAGTGGAGACTTAATTTAAGTGGAGTCCATGAGAACCACTTTACACTTGGTCATCCAGGATTTGTATTCCGGGAAATTTGCGGTAAGTTGCATCATCCCAGGCTTTGGTATAAATTCTCCGGACAATCATTGGTTTATTTAGAACAAATTGGTGTTTAATCTTCGTCATTACTAACCATTGATTATGTTGCCTCATGAATTGTTTTAATATTTCAGTATCTTGTAGATGACGAAGATCATTCACATTCTTGCAGGGTGTATGGAAGCATTCACCAATTCCATTTTCGATACACCATATACATTCATTCTGGAAATAGGATTCATAAAACATGGGGTCTATGGCAGTTCTATTGATCCCATATTCATTCCACCAATCCTGCTACCAGCTAGGCTGCAAGTTGCTCTGCATAATCCATGTTGCACCAAATTTGAGTTTGGTGTAGTGGGTTTCATTCTTTCCATCTTTGTTCAGGAGATCCCACCACAGTTTTTTGTATCCTGAGAAGTTATAGATGGTGTCAGGAAATATCAAATTTGGATCATTACCTGGCCATTGATTAAAATTGGTCCATGTCCACTCAGGATTCTTAGTCTTGTTTATGACCAAATAATTGTGATAGATCATGCGTTTATCTCCTCCTTTTTACCAGATGACTGATATATCTAGGAAGTCATTTGCCAATGATTGTTCGGCCTCATGGGAAGTTGTCATGCTTTTTTAGTATACCATGTCATGTATCCATTTTCTTCCTTTTGGTTATACTCGGCGTTTTGGGACAAGATGCATAAGATCAGTATGATTCTGTAGATTTGCATCCAAAAATTTGGTGTCTCTCAGCTGCCATTTTGGCTTCCATTCATCTCTATATTCTGTCCATTTTTTGTCTTCTGGAATAGATCTCAGGATCAATTTTTGGTGACACTGGTCCCATTCAGTGACTATCACCATAACATGTTCCTATTCTTGTGGCTGGATGAATTCCCTACTTAGGAAATTAGGCAAGTGGTTGTCTGAACCTTTAATGTGTTCTACATTAAAGTCAAAGTTTGCGAACAGGGCTTGCCATCTGGAAAACTTAGCTTCACCAGGCTTTTTTATGTCCTTTGTAAGTACTTTATTCAAGGTAGATGCATCAGATCTTAACAGAAATTTCTTATTGATAAGATGGATTGAAAATTTGTCAATTGAATTCCATGCTCCCTTTACCTCCCTTTCAATTACATAATAATTCTTTCCTGTTGGGCTCCAGGTTCTGGAGGCGAACTAGATAATTTGTTCTATTTTATCCTTCTTTTGTTTCAATACACCTCCCCAACCAATATCGCTAGCATCTAATTCAACAATTTTGAAGAATTGTCATCAGCAACACATAAAATTGGCAGAGATTTTACCTTGGCTTTAATATTTCTGACAGCAGTTATATGAGAACTTGTCCAAGGTGAAGGATTTTTTCTTAATCTCTGATTTAATAGAGATCTGTATTTTTCACAATCCTTATAAAAATTCCCAACATAATTTAGACATCCTAAGAATCTTTGAAGTTGAGTTTTATCAAGAATGATGTAAGGGAATTTATTTGCAAACTCCATTGCATGGCTTTGCAGAGCGATTTTCCCATTCTGGATTGTGTGTCCTAAAAATTTCATTGAAGTTTGGAATATTTCAATCTTCTTTTTGCTAAGTACCATACCATTTTACTTGACCAACTTTATAAAAATTTGTATATGCTTAAAGTGGTCTTGGATATTTTTAGAGAAGATGAGAATGTCATCTATATAGACAAGCAACCAATCTGAATAAGGTTTGAATATTGAATCCATAACCTTCTGGAAATTTGATGGGGCATGCTTGAGGCCGAATGGCATGACATTCCATTCATAATAACCTGCTGGAATGCTAAAGGCAGTTTTGAATTTATCTTTTTCTGCAACTGCAACCTGCCAAAAACCTGAATTTAGGTCAAACTTAGAAAACATTTTTGCACCAGATATTCTCCCCAACAGATCTCCTTTATGTGGAATTGTGTATGTATCATCAACAAGGACTAATTTTAGAGGCTTGTAATTTATTACTAGCCTTGGGATTCCTATGATCTGTTCAGACCTTTTATTTACATAGAATCCATAGCAATTCCATGGGCTATTGGATTCTCTGATCAATTTTCTTCTCAAAAGTTGGTTTATTTATTTTTCACATAAATCCCTGTATTCCTTGTTCATGGGAATAGCTTTGGACTTACAGGGTTTGCCTGTATATTCAGCTTTGTAAGGCAGTTCTACAAAGTGTTGCTTTCTATGCCAAACGGCATTGGGCTCTTCTGAGTAGCTTTTTGCTTCTATTTTTGTTTTGATTTCAGAGATTTTCCTTTGAAATTCAGGGGTTTTCAATTGTTCCCCTATATGAATGGTGGACTTGAGGTCTTTGAGCTCTATTAATTTTGTTTCAGCCTTTTTGAGCTCCTGCATGGCCTGTACCATAGTGGATACCCTAGGATTTGAAATGTAGGGTATGTCAATTCTTTTAAACATTCCATCTGAAGTTGGTACAGTGATGAAGTAACCAGCTCTGTTTTTTTCTAGTCTGATTGAGCCATGTGGTTCAACTGTTGCTAGGAATATATTTCCTAAAATATGGTCTACAAGAATGTCTCCTACTGCAAATTTCAATTTGATACAGTGGGTGTCAAAACAGATAGCAGCTTTAGGGACCTCATATTGTAGGGTCTTTTCTCCTAACCCTGTGATTTTTCTGAAGGCTGAAACCTAGTATTTTGAAGGGATGGCATTTTTATTAAAAATGTTAACATCTGCACCAGAATCTAGTAGTGTTGTAAGAGAAAACATTTCTCATTTAAGTCAAATTTTTACCTGGATATGATGTTGCTGATATTCTATTGCCAAAACACGCATCTCCCTAAAACCTAATGTGGGATCTTGTTTTCCTTCAAGGATTTCAACTTTAGATTTTGTGAATGGTGCACTGTGTAGAGTATAGTTAGTGCAGTGACCAAAAACAGGTTGTGCCATTTCCTGTTTCCCTTTTTGTAATTTTGCAACTTGTGATTTCAGAACATAAATTTCAAATTTAAGCATATGTATTTCTCTACTCACCTCCCCCAAAGTGAGTGAACGAACTTTGTTCTGCAGCTGATCCCTTTGGTAGGCATTTGTGTTGCGCTCGAAAGAGGCTTCTATAAAGAGAAGCTTTTTGCTGGCACTTTTGTTGGTGGATGAGACTTGGGACATGAATGTCTTAAGTAATTTATTCTTCAAATCTCCTTCTTCCATAGCTCGAATTTGACAAAAAAAATTTAGCTCATCATCATCTGTCTGGGCCATAAGAAATTTTAGCTTGGAGCTAAACTGTTCCTCTATAGAGATATTAGATGAAGAATCAGATTCATCGTCAGAAGAATAATTACAATTGCAATTGTCAAAATCTGAATCCCTATGGAATTCTTCATATTGGATCATTTTCATGCATTTCAAGTTCATCAAAATAATTTCATTTTTGTCTGTAATAGCAGACTCTATGCCACACCAATGTTTAATGATCATGGAGGTCATGGCTCCAATCATGTTATTTGTTGTTGTGTCGTCAGTATTAAAAATTACATCTCCTACCTCATCCTTCAGGATTTCAGATTCCATTTTATTGATTAATGCTGGAGATGTTTCTACTTCCCACCATCTTAAAAATGTTCCAGTGAAACATTGAATAAGAGTTTTACATGCCTCGATTTCATTTTTCCCCCTGATACACATGATATTAGTTAGTCTGTGTACTAGCTCCAAGATGAACAAATCTCTAGAAAAACTTTTAAGATTTCCAGACAGTAAACCAATCTGTAGCAAATATGGCATCACAATTGATGATCCCTTGGTAAAAAGAAGAAAATAAAAAATAAAGGCCAAAAAGGCTCAAAAAAAAGAAAATTTTATCAGCATAAATTGAAGAAAAGAAATAATATAGCCATCTAGACCAGAGGTTGTTTCAAGCATACAAACACCCTCTATCCCGATGTCCTCCATACACCCAGTCGAGACTCAAAAACAAGTGTGGTCATTCTCACTGATTCAAAAAATAAAAAAAATAGAACACCAAGCCATCAAGTGGGAAGATCTGAACTTCCCAGAACACTGAGTCATCCCAAATCCAAAACCCATCTCTGCAAAATGTATTACTTCTGGAAATATTCGAGAAGATCAATCCTCTGTTGTTCTGTCTTTTCCCAGAAGGTCAACCATTGACAGAAAACGGATTGAAGAAGCCTGTCGTAAATATTCCATGTACAAAGATCCTAATCTTATAGATACTGCTTGTTCTACTTCTACTTCACAAGCTTGTAGACATATTTCATTATTTGAGTTTGCCTAGATTTTAAATTTCAATTTTGTCGAAGTTAGCTGTCCAGAGTGTAAAGCCCTTGTCAACCTTTCAAGCTTGGCCGATCTTGTTATTCATGAAAGCCATCATCTAAGAATGGGTGAAGCCCCGGCTTCTACTTCTGTTAACCCGTGTCCAAACCCCAAATGTTCTGACGTCCCTTTTCCTCATGAATCAAAGCATATGTTGATGATGCATGAATTACCTTCTCTAGAGAATGAAGATCCAAGGTTGACTAAAATGTTTAGCAAAATGAGACCACCAAATATGCCTAAATATGGTCTCGGTTACCTTGAACAAATGAATGATTTAATTCCAGAATCAAGGTTCAAAGATATTCTAGCTGATTGTAAGAAACCCTCAGTCATGGAGATGCACAAGTTCTTTACTATTATGGATGGATGCAAAAAGCATAAATTTCCAACCCAGTGGATGAAAGAAATGTTAAATTGGGATATTTATACGCATCCTGAGGCTGAATATTTTGGTCTCACCCATTCTAGTGAAGAAAAAATCAGATTGTCAGATGAATGGAAAAATTATATGGAAAAAAAGAAATATGTGGATATCCTTTTACTCCTGGAAAAAGGAAAGACAATTTGAGGTTGTTCTAATGACTGATACAACAACCCCTGCTTCCACTCAGCACAGTTGTTCAGCATTGGATGGTAGTCAGATTGAGACCACTACTACCTTCCCTCATTATAAAGGTATCGTTCTAATAGAGGCCCAGAATACTGCAAAAGCCATTCCCCTAGTACTAAAAGATGATAATGCTCTTGGAATTGATGGCAGGATTCAAAAAGCCAATGAGAAGTTGAACTGGTCAAATACCGCCATTAAAGGTCTTGAAATGAATGTCGCCAAGACTAGCTTTGTTAAAGAGCAGTGTGATAAATTACAGGTCTCTGTAAATGATGTGAATAGCGCTTTAAATAATGTTCAGTTTGATACTTCTCTTTTGAAATCTTATACTAGAGAGTCCCTTTGTAAATTAGACGAAGTAGAATGCAAAATTGTGCAGGAGGCACATTCTACTCGAGGACTCATTTATGAGCTATCTGAAAATTTAGAGAAGCTAAATCCTTCTAAAATAGATAAGCCTATTCCAGCTTCTTTCCTGCATAAAAGAAATGTACATATCCAGAATCCTGGTAGCTCAATTGACAAGTTCCCCATTTGTTCCCAAGAGAAGTGGGACAATCTTCCCAAGGAACTTTAGAAGAAAAATTCTCCCTTGCTTCTCTATTCAAAGGGTCTGATAAAGAGTCAGAAAATCAATTCCTCCCAGTCTATGAGCCTTTGGAAATTCAGTACACTAGATATCCTTCACCTGACGTTAGTGGTATGGGTCAACTTCCAGAGTCTCATGGATTCTATATTGACTATCAAAGAGAGTGGAATGTTGATAATCTCAGCATGGGACAGATCAAATGATAGATTTAATAATGAATGAGTATAAGATCATGTGTATTAGGGGGAAAACTGAAATTGAGGCATGTAAAAATCTTATTCAATGTTTCACTGGAACATTGTTAAGATGGTGGGAAGTAGAAACATCTCCAACATTAATCAATAAAATGGAATCTGAAATCCTGAAGGATGAGGTAGGAGATGTAATTTTTAATATTGATGGCACACCAAAAAATAACATGATTGGAGCCGTGACCTCCATGATCATTGAGCATTGGTGTGGCACAAAATCTATTATTATAGACAAAAATGAAAATATTTTTATGAACTTGAAATGCATGAAAATAAGCCAATATGAAGACTTCCATAGGGATTGGATGCAGATAATCTTTCTGGTAAAAGATCCCAAGAACCTTCTATGGAAACAATTCTACCTAGCAGCTTTGCCTTCAAAGCTTGTAGACTTCATTAAGTTACAAGAATTCTTCCAGTTGCCTTTTGAAACATATACTTGGGGAGAGATTTATTCAGTCATCACTAAAGCCTTAGTTAGTCTGTGTACTAACTCCAAGATGAACGAATCTCTAGAAAAACTTTCAATATTGCCAGACAGTAAATCTATCTGTAGCAAATATGGCATCACAATTGATGATCCCCTGGTAAAAAGAAGAAAATAAAAAAGAAAGGCCAAAAAGGCTCAAAAACAAGAAAAGTTTATCAGCAGAAATAACAGGAGAAGAATCTCCTCCAAGCCTTCATATAAAAAGGGATATTATAAGTATGTCCCTAAGATACACTATGATAAGCCCTCAGATATTCATCTGAAAAGCCATAAAATTGAAAATATGAATCAAATCACATGTTGGTTGTGTGGTAAGCCTGGCCACACTGCAAATAGGTGCCCTGATGGTTATGAATCAAAGAAAAATAGAGGCAAAAAGTCTCAGCCTCTCAATAAAGGAGAGACAAGCTCATTTACAATGTTTCTGTTCGGATTCTGACAATTGCAATTGTAATTATTCTTCTGACGATGAATCTGATTCTTCATCTGATATCTCTATAGAGGAACAGTTCAGCTCCAATCTAAAATTTCTTATGGCCCAGACAGATGATGGTGAGCTAAAAAAAATTTCTCAAATTCGAGCTATGGAAGAAGGAGATTTGAAGAATAAATTACTTGAGACATTCATGTCCCAAGTCTCATCCACCAACAAAAGTGCCAACAAAAATTCGCTCTTTATAGAAGCCTATTTCGAGCACAACACAAAGGCCTACCAAAGGGATCAACTGCAAAACAAAGTTCATTCACTCACTTTGGGGGAGGTGAGTAGAGAAATACATATGCTTAAATCTAAAATTTATGTTCTAAAATCACAAGTTGCAAAATTAGAAAAAGGGAAACAGGAAATGGCACAACCTATTTCTGGTCATTGCACTAACTACACTCTGCACAGTGCACCATTCACAGAATCAAAAGTTTAAATCCTTGAAGGAAAACAAGATCCTACATTAGGTTTCAGGGAGATGCGTGTTTTGGCAATAGAATATCAGCAACATCATATCCAGGTAAAATTTTGTATTAAAGGAGAAATGTTTTCTCTTACAACACTTCTAGATTCTGGTGCAGATGTTAACATTTTTAATAAAAAGGCCATCCATTTAAAAGACTGGGTTTGAGCCTCCAAAAAAATCATAGGGTTAGG
The DNA here is from genome assembly GCA_034641835.2 of Pinus albicaulis. Classification (NCBI taxonomy): domain Eukaryota; kingdom Viridiplantae; phylum Streptophyta; class Pinopsida; order Pinales; family Pinaceae; genus Pinus; species Pinus albicaulis. Next base: position 1,204,917,727 of record CM076582.1, on the reverse strand, counting down.
AGAAAATACCCTACAATATGAGGTCCCTAAAGATGATGTCTATTTTGACACCCACTGTATCAAATTGAAATTTGCAATAGGAGACATTCCTGTAGACTGTATTTTAGGAAATGTCTTCCTAGCAGCATTTGAACCACATGGCTCAATCAGACTAGAAAATAACAGATCTAGTTACTTCATCACTGTACCAACCTAAAATAGAATGTTTAAAAGAATTGATATACCCTACATTTCAAATCCTAGGGTATCCACTATGGTACAGGCCATGCAGGAGCTCAAAAAGGCTGAAAAAAATTAACAGAGCTCAAAGACCTCAAGTCCACCATTCATATAGGGAAACAGTTGAAAACTCCTGAATTTCAGAGGAAAATATCTGAAATCAAAACAAAAATAGAAGCAGAATGCTGCTCAGAAGAGCCCAATGCCTTTTGGCACAGAAATCAACACTTTGTAGAACTACCTTACAAAGCTGAATATACAGGAAAACCCTGTAAGTCCAAAGGTATTCCCATGAACAAGGAATACAGGGATTTATGTGAAAAAGAAATAAGCCAGCTTTTGATCAGAGAATCCAATAGCCCATGGAATTGCCATGGATTCTATGTAAATAAAAGGTCTGAACAGATAAGAGGAATCCAAAGGCTAGTAATAAATTACAAGCCTCTGAACTCAGTCCTTGTTGATGATATGTTTGACCTAAAGTTGGGTTTTTGGCAGGTTGCAGTTGCAGAAAAAGATAAATTCAAAACTGCCTTCAACATTCCAGCAGGTCATTATGAATGGAATGTCATGCCATTTGGCCTCAAGCACGCCCCATCAAAGTTCTAGAAGGTTATGGATTCAATATTAAAACCTTATTTAAATTGGTTGCTTGTCTATATATATGACATTCTCATCTTTTCTAAAAATATCCAAGACCACTTTAAGCGTATACAGATTTTTATAAAGTTGGTCAAGCAAAATGGTCTGGTACTTAGCAAAAAGAATATTGAAATATTCCAGACTTCAGTGAAATTTTTAGGACACACAATCTAGAATGGGAAAATCGCTCTGCAAAGCCATGCAATGGAGTTTGCAAATAAATTCCCTGACATCATTCTTGATAAAACTCAACTTCAAAGATTCTTAGGATGTCTAAATTATGTTGCAAATTTTTATAAGGATTGTGCAAAAGACAGATCTCTGTTAAATCAGAGATTAAGAAAAAATCCTTTGCCTTGGACAAGTGCTCATACAGCTGTTGTCAAAAATATTAAAGCCAAGGTAAAATCTCTGCCAATTTTATATGTTGTTGATAACAATTCTTCAAAAATTGTCAAATTAGATGCTAGCGATATTGGTTGGGGAGGTGTATTGAAACAAAAGAAGGATAAAATAGAACAGATTTTCTAGTTCGCCTCCAGAACCTGGAGCCCAGCAGAAAAGAATTATTCTGTAATTGAAAGGGAGGTAAAGGCAGCATGGAATTAAATTGACAAATTTGCAATCCATCTTATCAATAAGAAAGTCCTTACAAAGGACATAAAAAATCCTGGTGAAGCTAAGTTCGCCAGATGGCAAGCCCTGTTCGCAAACTTTGTCTTTAATGTAGAACACATTGAAGGTTTAGACAACCACTTGCCTGATTTCCTAAGCAGAGAATTCATCCAGCCACAAGAACATGAACAATTTATGGTGATAGCCACTGAATGGGACCAGAGTCACCAAAAAGAGATCCTCAGATCTATTCCATGTAGGTTTTAACCCTGAACAGAAATTATCTACACATGAATCTTATAACAAAAAATAAACAATAGCGAGAGCATAAAACATAAAACATATAAACACAGAGATTTTCCCCTGGATCCCAAATTGGGACTACCAGCTTGATTTTTCATTATATTCCTTTTAGTGTTACAACACATATATACATGCCGAAGCATACATAAACCCCAATCCATTAACCCTGGATTAGAACATAACCATAGTTCCCTTGACCGGATCTACAAAATACCAGGGGTCGAAAACCATCGTACCCCAAAACCATGTGCAAACTCATGCACAAAACATGGGTGGGTCCGCAACGTATAGCGCGTGGGGCTAGTCGTGGAAAGAATATAACACATACCCAACATTCCAGAAGACAAAAAATTGACAGAATATAGAGATGAATGGAAGCCAACATGGCAGCTAAGAAACACCAAAGTTATGGATGCAAATCTACATAATCATACTAATCTTATGCATCTTGTCCCAGAACGCCGAGTATATCCAAAAGGAATAAAATGGATACATGACATGGTATGATCAAAAGGCATGACAGCTTCCCATGAGGCCGAACAATCATTGGCAAATGACTTCCTAGATATATCAGTCATCTGGTCAGAAGGAGGAGATAAACGCGGGATCTATCACAATTATTTGGTCATAAACAGGACTAGAAATCCTGAGTGGACATGGACCAATTTCAATCAATGGCTAGGTAATGATCAAAATTTGATATTTTCTGACACCATCTATAACTTCTCAGGATACAAAAAACTGTGGTGGGACTTCCTGAACAAAGATGGAAAGAATGAAACCCACTACACCAAACTCAAATTTGGTGCAACATGGATTATGCAGAGCAACTTACACCCTAGCTGGTTGCAGGATTGGTGGAATGAATATGGGATCAATAGAACTTCCATAGACCCCATGTTTTATGAATCCTATTTCCAGAATGAATGTACATGGTGTATCGAAAATGGAATTGGTGAATGCTTCCATACACCCTGCCAGACTATGAATGATCTTCGTCATCTACAAGATACTGAAATATTATAACAATTCATGAGGCAACATAATCAATGGTTAGTAATGACGAATATTAAACACCAAGTTGTTCTACATAAACCAATGATTGTCCAGATAATTTATACCAAAGCCTGGGACGATGCAACTTACCGAAGGTACAGATTTCCCGGAATACAAATCCTAGATGACCAAGTGTAGAGTGGTTCTCGTGGACTCCACTTAAATTAAGTCTCCACTATGTAATGTCTCCCAATCACAGGATAAATGTGACCGGTTGTTCCCAAGGGCTTTTCTGGTAAAAAATCATCCTCTTTGTAATTATTCATAATAGTTTTCTTGTGGGCCTTCTGTACCTAAAAAGGTGTCCACTTTGTTTTACACCCACATGTCTGTGTCCGAAAGATGGAATCTCTATGCGGATGTCGCTTCATCATTACCCGAATGCAATGATTCCCCCTCCACATCCTAGATCTTGTCAGATCTGAATTGATTGTCCCCCCCCCCCCCCTCCTTCACACCTTATATAAGGAGGGTTGGGCTCATTCATTCGGCATCGGGGAATAAAAGGTGAGTCTTGTTTTGTTTTAGAGTTGGAGTCTGCAATCTTCTTGCTCTGCATCTGCAAGCTCTAAGCTTGATCTTCTGGCATTACGAAGTTGTGACTCAAGTCTGTAGGTCGATCTGAGAAGCCTGCGCATCAGTGTCCTCGACACTGGTGAGAACCTAAATTGGCCAGATCTATAGTCAGTTAATTTTTGTGTGTGTTTTATATATTCTTAGACTGAGTCTGTATACAGCCAGGAAGCTTCTAGAACACTTTCTCATTTATTGAGAAGTAATTACTGGTAAATGCTGGTATAGTCAATCTTAGGAAAGAAATCTGAGTCCATGAGATTTATGTAATCAAAGATATTCTGAGATCAATAAAGAGTAAAGATTTTTCTGCATTCTTGAGTACTGAGAAATCTGATCTTATATTCACTTGAGGTTCACAAAAACTCCTAGGGATGCCAAGGTCGTTGAAGGCGAGGGAAGCCATGTGAAGGCTGCTATAGCGTGACAGTGCAAAGTAGGTTTGTGTATGGGTTCGTGTAAAGGATTGTAAGAGAGAAAAGACAGAGAGGAGACTCAACAAGGCTAGTCAGCCTATTGTCACTGTTGCAAGCTTCGATCTGTGAAGCCCCTGCGTAGGCTAGTCAGCCTATTGTCGTTGTTACAAGCTTCGATCTGTGAAGCCCTTGCATATTGGTATCAGAGACAGAAAGTTTATCTGGTTTGTGAAAGGTTAGTAATCAAGATCAAATACTCTTTATTTGAATAATGGACTCATTCAGAAAATCTATTTCTTTCTGAGAATTAGATGAAAAAGAAAAAGCTGAAGAAGTTGTTGTCTGTTTTAACACCCACTGTATCAAATTGAAATTTGTAGTAGGAGACATCCCTGTAGACTTTATTTTAGGAAATTTCTTCCTAGCAGCAGTTGAACCACATGGCTCAATCAAACTAGAAATAACAGAGATAGTTACTTCATCATTGTACCAACCTCAGAATGTTTAAAAGAATTGATATACCCTACATTTCAAATCCTAGGGTATCCACTATGGTACAGACCATGCAGGAGCTCAAAAAGGCTGAAAAAAAATTAATAGGGCTCAAAGACCTCAAGTCCACCATTCATATAAGGGAACAGTTGAAAACCCCTGAAGTTTAGAGGAAAATCTCTGAAATCAAAATAAAAATAGAAGCATAATGCTGCTCAGAAGAGCCCAATGCCTTTTGGCACAGAAAGCAACACTTTGTAGAACTACCTTACAAATTTAAATATACAGGAAAACCCTGTAAATCCAAAGCTATTCCCATGAACAAGGAACACGGGGATTTATGTGAAAAAGAAATAAACCAGCTTTTGAGCAGAAAATTGATCAAAGAATCCAATAGCCCATGGAATTTCTATGGATTCTATGTAAATAAAAAGTCTGAACAAATAAGAGGAATCCTAAGGCTAGTAATAAATTACAAGCCTCTGAACTCAGTCCTTGCTAATGATACGTACCCAGTTACACATAAAGGAGATCTGTTGGGGAGAATATCTGGTGCAAAAATGTTTTCTAAGTTTGACCTAAAGTCGGGTTTTCGGCAAGTTGCAGTTGCAGAAAAAGATAAATTCAAAACTGCCTTCAGCATTCCAGTAGGTCATTATGAATGGAATGTCATGCCATTTGGCCTCAAGCATGCCCCATCAAAGTTCCAGAAGGTTATGGATTCAATATTCAAACCTTGTTCAGATTGGTTGCTTGTATATATAGATGACATTCTCATCTTCTCTAAAAATATCCAAGAACACTTTAAGCATATACAGATTTTTATAAAGTTGGTCAAGAAAAATGGTCTGGTACTTAGCAAAAAGAAGATTGAAATATTCTAGACTTCAGTGAAATTTTTAGGACACACAATCCATTATGGGAAAATCGCTCTACAAAGCCATGCAATGGAGTTTGCAAATAAATTCCCTTACATCATTCTTGATAAAACTCAACTTCAAAGATTCTTAGGATGTCTAAATTATGTTGGGAATTTTTATAAGGATTGTGCAAAAGACAGATCTCTGTTAAATCAGAGATTAAGAAAAAATCCTTCACCTTGGATAAGTGCTCATACAGTTGTTGTCAGAAAGATTAAAGCCAAGGTAAAATCTCTGCCAATTTTATATGTTGCTGATGACAATTCTTAAAAAATTGTTGAATCAGATGCTAGCGATATTGGTTTGGGAGGTGTATTGAAACAAAAGAAGGATAAAATAGAACAGATTGTCCAGTTCGCCTCCGGAACTTGGAGCCTAGCAAAAAAGAATTATTCTGTAATTGAAAGGGAGGTAAAGGCAACATGGAATTCAATTGAAAAATTTTCAATCCATCTTATCAATAAGAAATTTTTGTTAATATCTGATGTATATGCCTTGAAGAAAGTCCTTACAAAGGACATAAAAAATCCTAGTGAAGCTAAGTTCGCCAGAAGGCAAGCCTTGTTCGCAAACTTTGACTTTAATGTAGAACATATTAAAGGTTCATACAACCACTTGCCTAATATCCTAAGCAGGGAATTCATCCAGACACAAGAACAGGAACATGTTATGGTGATAGTCACTGAATAGGACCAGAGTTTCCAAAAAGAGATTCTGAGATATATTCTAGAAGACAAAAAATGGACAGAATATAGAGATGAATGGAAGCCAACATGGCAGCTGAGAAACACCAAAGTTCTGGATGCAAATCTACATAATCATATTGATCTGATGCATTTTGTCCCAAAATGCCGATTATATCCAAAAGGAAGAAAATGGATACATGACATGGTATACTCAAAAAGCACGAAAACTTCCCATGAGGCCGAACAATCATTGGAAAATGACTTCCTAGATATATCAGTCATCTGGTCAGAAGCAGGAGATAGACGCAGGATCTATCACAATTATTTGGTCATAAACATGACTAGGAATCCTGAGTGGACATGGACCAATTTCAATCAATGGCCAGGTAATGATCCAAATTTTATATTTCCTAACACCATCTATAACTTCTCCGGATACAAAAAACTGTGGTGGGATCTCCTGAACAAAGATGGAAAGAATGAAACCCACTACACCAAACTCAAATTTGGCGCAACATGGATTATGTAAAGCAACTTGCAGCCTGGCTGGTTGCAGGATTGGTGGAATGAATATGGGATCAATAGAACTGCCATAGACCCCATGTTTTATGAATCCTATTTCCAGAATGAATGTACATGGTGTATCGAAAATGAAATTGGTGAATGCTTCCATACACCCTGCCAGACTGTGAATTATCTTTGTCATCTACAAGATACTAAAACATTAAAACAATTCATGAGGCAACATAATCAATGGTTAGTAATGATGAATATTAAACACCAAGTTGTTCTAAATAAACCAATGATTGTCCGGAGAATTTATACCAAAGCCTGGGACGATGCAACTTACCGAAGGTACATATTTCCCGAAATACAAACCCTGGATGACCAAGTGTAAAGTGGTTCTCATGGAATCCACTTAAATTAAGTCTCCACTATTTAATGTCTCCCAGTCATGGGATAAATGTGACCGGTTGTTCCCAAGGGATTTTTCGGTAAAAAAGCATCCTCTTTGTAATTATTCATAATAGTTTTCTCGTGGGCCTTCTGTACCTAAAAAGGCATCCACTTTGTTTTACACCCACATGTCTATGTCCAGAAGATGGAATCTTTGTGCGGATGTCTCTTTGGCATTACCTGAAAGCAATGATTCCTCCTCCACGTCCTAGATCTTGTCAGATCCTAATTGATTGTTTTCCCCCTCCTTCACACCTTATATAAGGAGGGTTAGGCTCATTCATTTGGCATCGGGTAATAGTGGGTGAGTCTTGTTTTGTTTTAGAGTCGGAGTCTGTAATCTTCCTGCTCTGCATCTGCAAGCTCTAAGCTTGATCTGCTTGCATCACGAAGTTGTGACTCAAGTCTGTAGGTCGATCTGAGAAGCCTGCGCATCAGTGTGCTCGAAACTGGTGAGAACCTAAAGTGGCCAGATCTATAGTCAGTCAAGTTTTGTGTGTGTTATATATATTCTTAGACTGAGTCTGTATACATCCAAGAAGACTCCAGAACACTTTCTCATTTATTGAGAAGTAATTACTGGTAAATGCTAGTACAGTCAATCTCAAGAAAGAAATATGAGTCCATGAGATTTATGTAATCAAAGATATTCTGAGATCAATAAAGAGTAAATATTTTTACGCATTCCTGAGTACTGAGAACTCTGAGCTTTTACATAGTCTGTTGAGGTAGTATCTGTCTTTCTTATATTCACTTGAGGTTCACCAGAGGTTCGTGAAAACTCCTAAGGACGTCAAGGCCATTGAAGGCGAGGGAAGCTGTGTGAAGGCCGCTAGAGCGTGACGGTGCAAAGTAGGTTCGTGTATGGGTTCGTGTAAAGGATTTTATGAGAGAAAATACAAAGAAGAGACTCAACAAGGCCAGTCAGCCTGTTTTCGCTATTGCAAGCTTCGATCTGTGAAGCCCCTACGTAGGCCATTCAGCCTATTGTCTCTGTTGCAAGCTTCGATTTGTGAAGCCCCTGCGTAAAATTGATATCAGAGCCAGAAAGGTTATCTGGTTTTTGAAAGGTTAGTACTCAAGATCAAATACTCTTTATTTGAAGAATGGACTCATTCAAAAAATATATTTCTTTCCAAGAATTAGATGAAAAAGAAAAATTTGAAGAAAATCCCCTTCGGGATATGTTTGCTACTGCATTTAGTAGATTTTTGAATTCTTCAGAGTTAGTATATGAAGAAACTGAGCCATCTGCAAGATGGAAACTCCCCAACATATCCACTTCAGAAGTCTATGGAGATGTGTTAGCTTTTCATTTAGTAGCTGCCACTATAATATCAATAAAAGAGTCTATTAGTTCTATCCAAGAAAATTCAAACTGTATTCAGTCTATTCCCCTATTAGACCCAAAGCAGCTTCAAGCAGAAGGAAGGATATTTAAAACGCAATATTTACATTTGGGATGCATTAGAGTAGGGATCAGTGCTTTAACACACCAAGGGTTAGATACCTATGTCCTAGCCACTATGAGGGATCTAACTCACAATAAGTATACTGATTCTATCATTGGAGGAATTGTGGCCCCAATATCAAATGGTCCTATTTGGTTCGATTGTTACCCAAACTTTTCAGTTTATGTATTTGATGAAACAATCAACAAGATTCTACAACTGCAAATCCAGACCTCAAGATTTGACATGTTGAAGAAAAGAAATGATATAGCCATCCAGACTAGAGGTTGTTTCAAGCATACAAACACCCTCTATCTGGCTGTCCTCGATACACCCAGTCGAGACTCAAAAACAAGTTTGGTCGTTCTCACTGATTTAAAAAATCAAAATATAGAACACCAAGCCATCAAGTGGGAAGATCTGAACTTCCCAGAACACTGGGTCATCCCCAATTCAAAACCCATCTCTGCAAAATGTATTACTTCTGCCAATATTCGAGAAGATCAATCCTTTGTTGTTCTGTCTTTTCCCAGAAGGTCAACCATTGACAGAAAATGGATTGAAGAAGCCTGTCGTAAATCTTCCATGTACAAAGATCCTAATCTTATAGATACTGCTTGTTCTACTTCTGCTTCACAAGCTTGTAAACATATTTCCTTATTTGAGTTTGCTCAGATTTTAAATTTCAATTTTGTCGAAGTTAGCTATCTTGAGTGTAAATCCCTTGTCAACCTTTCAAGATTGGTTGATCTTGTTATTCATGAAAACCATCATCTAAGAACGGGTGAATCCCCGGCTTCTACTTCTGTCAACCCGTGTCCAAACCCCAAATGTTTTGACATCCCTTTTCCTCATGAATCAGAACATGTGTTGATGATGCATGAATTACCTTCTCTAGAGAATGAAGATCCAAGGTTGACTGAAATGTTTAGCAAAATGAGACCACCAAATATGCCTAAATATAGTCTCGGTTACCTTGAACAAATTAATGATTTAATTCCAGAATCAAGGTTCAAAGATCTTCCAGCTGATTGTAAGAGATCCTCAGTCATGGAGATGCACAAGTTCTTTACTATTATGGATGGATGCAGAAAGCATAAAGTTCCAACCCAGTAGATGAAATAAATGTTAAATTGGGATATTCATTCACATCCTTAGGTTGACTCTTTTGGTCTCACCCATTCTAGTGAAGAAAAAATCAGATTGTCAAATGAATGGAAAAATTATATGGAAAAAAGAAATATGTGGATATCCTTTTACTCCTGGAAAAAGGAAAGACAATTTGAGGTTGTTCTAATGAATGATACTACAACACCTGCTTCCACTCAGCACAGTTGGTCAGCATTGGATGGTAGTCAGATTGAGACCACTACTACCTTCCTGTCTTATAAAGGTATCATTCTAGGAGAGGCCCAGAATACTGCAAAAGCCATTCCCCTAGTACTAAAAGATGATAATGCTCTTGGAATTGATGGCAGGATTCAAAAAGCCAGCGAGTAGTTGAACTGGTCAAATACCGCCATTAAAGGTCTTGAAATGAATGTTGCCAAGACTAGCTTTGTTAAAGAGCAGTGTGATAAAATAAAGGTCTCTGTAAATGATGTGAATAGTGCTTTAAATAATGTTCAGTTTGATACTTCTATTTTGAAATATTATACTAGAGAGTCCCTTTGTAAATTAGACGAATTAGAGTGCAAAGTTGTCCAGGAGGCACACTCTACTCGAGGACTCATTTCTGAGCTATCTGAAAAGTTTGAGAAGCTAAATCCTTCTAAAACAGATAAGCTTGTTCGAGCTTCTTTCCTGCATAAAAGAAATGTACATATCCAGAATCCTGTTAGCTCAATTGACAAGTTTCCCCATTTGTTTCCAAGAGAAGTGGGACAATCTTCCCAAGGAACTTCAGAAGAAAAATTCTCCCTTGCTTCTCTATTCAAAGGGTCTTATAAAGAGACAGAAACGCAAGTCCTCCCAGTCTATGAGCCTTTGGAAATTCAGTACACTAGATATCCTGCACCTGACCTTAGTGGTATGGGTAAACTTCCAGAGTCTCATGGCTTCTATCCTGACTATCACAGAGAGTGGAATGTTGATAATCTTAGCATGGGACAGATCAAAAAAATGATAGATTTAATGATGACTGAGTATAAGCTCATGTGTATCATGGGGAAAACTTAAATTGAGGCATGTAAAACTCTTATTCAATGTTTCACTGGAACATTGTTAAGATGGTGGGAAGTAGAAACATCTCCAGCATTAATCAGTAAAATGGAATCTGAAATCCTGAAGGATGAGGTAGGAGATGTAATTTTTAATACTAACGGCACAACAATAAATAACATGATTGGAGTCGTGACCTCAATGATCATTGAGCATTGGTGTGGCATAGAGTCTGTTATTATAGAGAAAAATGAAATTATTTTGATGAACTTGAAATGCATGAAAATGATCCAATATGAAGACTTCCATAGGGATTGGATGCAGAGAATATTTCTGGTAAAATATCCCAAGAACATTCTATGGAAACAAGTCTACCTAGCAACTTTTCCTTCAAAGCTTGTATACTTCATTCAGTTACAAGAATTCTTCCAGATTCCTTGTGAAACATATACTTGGGGAGAGATCTATTCAATCATCACTAAAGCCTTAGTTAGTCTGTGTACTAGCTCCAAGATGAACAAATCTCTAGAAAATTTTTCAAGATTACCAGATAGTAAATCTATATGTATCAAATATGGCATCACAATTGATGATCCCCTGGTAAAAAGAAGAAAATCAAAAAGAAATGCCAAAAAGGCTCAAAAACAAGAAAAATTTATCAACAGAAATAACAGGAGAAGAATCTCCTCCAAGTCTTCACAGAAAAACAGATATTATAAGTATGTCCCTAAGACACACTATTATAAACCCTCAGATATTCATCTGAAAAACCATAAAAATGAAAATATGAATCAAATCGCATGTTGGTTGTGTGGTAAGCCTGGCCACACTGCAAATAGGTGCCCTGATGGTGATGAATAAAAAAAAAATAGAGGCAAAAAGTCTCAACCTCTCAATAAAGTAAATACAGTGGTGAAATTTGAAGATAAATGCAGAAAGTGTGGGTCTCCACACCACAAAATAGAAAATTGTCCGAGTTTAGTAATTCAACAACAACAGGTTTTTGACTATTCTTCTGATGAATGTAGCAAATATTCCTCTTCCAGCTTTTCAATTGAAGAACTACAAGCTCATTTACAATGTTTCTGTTCAAATTCTGACAATTGCAATTGTAATTATTCTTATGACGATGAATCTGATTCTTCATCAGATATCTCTATAAAGGAACAGTTCAGTTCCAAGCTAAAAGTTCTTATGGCCCAGACAGATGATGATGAGCTAAAATTATTTGCTCAAATTCAAGCTATGGAAGAAGGATATTTGAAGAATAAATTACTTGAGACATTCATATCCCAAGTCTCATCCACCAACAAAAGTGCCAGCAAAAATTCGCTCTTTATAGAAGCCTCTTTCGAGCGCAACACAAAGGCCTACCAAAGGGATCAGCTGCAGAACAACGTTCGTTCACTCACTTTGGGGGAGGTGAGTAGAGAAATACATATGCTTAAATCTGAAATTTATGTTCTGAAATCACAAGTTGCAAAATTAGAAAAAGGTAAATAGGAAATGGCACAACTTGTTTCTGGTCACTACACTAACTACACTCTGCACAGTGCACCATTCACAGAATCTAAAGTTGAAATCCTTGGAGGAAAACAAGATCCTACATTAGGTTTCAGGGAGATGCGTGTTTTGGCAATAGAATATCAGCAGCATCATATCCAGGTAAAATTTTTTATTAAAGGAGAAATTTTTTCTCTTACAGCACTTCTAGATTCTGGTGCAGATGCTAACATTTTTAATAAAAAGGCCATCCCTTCAAAATACTGGATTTCAGCCTCCAGAAAAATTATAGGGATAGGAGAAAAGACCCTACAATATGAGGTCCATAAATTTGCTGTCTGTTTTGACACCCACTCTATCAAATTGAAATTTGCAGTAGGAGACATTCCTGTAGACTATATTTTAGGAAATGTCTTCCTAGCAACATTTGAACCACATGGCTCAATCAAAGTAGAAAATAACAGAGTTGATTACTTCATCACTGTACCAACCTCAGATGGAATGTTTAAAAGAATTGATATACCCTACATTTTAAATCCTAGGGTATCCACTATGGTACAGGCCATGCAGGAGCTGAAAAAGGCTGAAACAAAATTAATAGAGCTCAAAGACCTCAAGTCCACCATTCATATAGGGGAACAGTTGAAAACCCCTGAAGTTCAGAGGAAAATCTCTGAAATCAAAACAAAAATAGAAGCAGAATGCTACTCAGAAGAGCCCAATGCCTTTTGTCACAGAAAGAAACACTTTGTAGAACTGCCTTACAAAGTTGAATATATAGGCAAACCCTGTAAGTCCAAATATATTCCCATGAACAAGGAATACACGGATTTATGTGAAAAAGAAATAAACCAAATTTTGAGCAGAAAATTGATCAGAGAATCCAATAGCCCATGGAATTTCTATGGATTCTATGTAAATAAAAGGTCTTAACAGATCAAAGGAATCCCAAGGCTAGTAATAAATTACAAGCCTCTGAACTCAGTCCTTACTGATGATACGTACCCAATTCCACATAAAGGAGATCTATTGGGGAGAATATCTCGTGCAAAAATATTTTCTAAGTTTGACCTAAAGTCGGGTTTTTGGCAGGTTGCAGCTGCAGAAAAAAGATAAATTCAAAACTGCCTTGAGCATTCCAGCAGGTCATTATGAATGGAATTTCATGCCATTCGGCCTCAAGCATGCCCCATCAAAGTTCCAAAAGGTTATGGATTCAATATTCAAACCTTATGCAGATTGGTTGCTTGTCTATATAGATGAAATTCTCATCTTCTCTAAAAATATCCAATACCACTTTAAGCATATACAGATTTTTATAAAGTTGGTCAACCAAAATGGTCTCGTACTTAGCAAAAAGAAGATTGAAATATTCTAGACTTCAATGAAATTTTTAGGACACACAATCCAAAATGGGCAAATCACTCTGCAAAGCCATGCAATGGAGTTTGCAAATAAATTCCCTGACATCATTCTTGATAAAACTCAACTTCAAAGATTCTTAGTATGTCTAAATTATGTTGGGAATTTTTATAAGGATTGTGCAAAAGACAAATCTCTGTTAAATCAGAGATTAAGAAAAAATCCTTCTCCATGGACAAGTGCTCACACAGCTGCTGTCAGAAAGATTAAAGCCAAGGTAAAATCTCTGCCAATTTTATATATTGCTGATGAAAATTCTTCAAAAATTATTGAATCAAATGCTAGTTATATTGGTTGGGGAGGTGTATTGAAACAAAAGAAGGATAAAACAGAAAATATTGTCCAGTTCGCCTCCGGAACCTAGAGCCCAGTAGAAAAGAATTATTTTGTAATTGAAAGGGAGGTAAAGGCAGCATGGAATTCAATTGAAAAATTTTCAATCCATCTTATCAATAAGAAATTTTTGTTAAGATCTGATGCATCTGCCTTGAAGAAAATCCTTACAAAGGACATAAAAAATCCTGGTGAATCTAAGTTCGCCAGATGGCAAGCCCTGTTCGCAAACTTTGACTTTAATGTATAACACATTAAAGGTTTAGACAACCACTTGCCTGATTTCCTAAGCAGGAAATTCATCCAGCCACAAGAACAGGAACATGTTATGGTAATAGTCACTGAATGGGACTAGAGTAACCAAAAAGTGATCCTGAGATCTATTCTAGAAGACAAAAAATGGACAGCATATAGAGATGAATGGAAGCCAACATGGCAGGTGAGAAACACCAAAGTTCTGGATGCAAATCTATAGAATCATACTGATCTTATGCATATTGTCCCAGAGCTCCCAGTATATCCAGAAGGAAGCAAATGGATACATGACATGGTACACTCAAAAAGCATGACAACTTCCCATGAGGCCGAAAAGTCATTGGCAAATGACTTCCTAGATATATCAGTCATCTGGTTAGAAGGAGGAGATAGACGCAGGATCTATCAAAATTATTTGGTCATAAACAGGACTAGGAATCCTGAGTGGACATGGACCAATTTCAATCAATGGCCAGGTAATGATCCAAATTTGATATTTCCTTACACCATCTATAACTTCTCAGGATACAAAAAACTGTGGTGGGATCTCCTGAACAAAGATGGAAAGAATGAAACCCACTACACCAAACTCAAATTTGGTGCAACATGGATTATGCAGAGCAACTTGCACCCTGGCTGGTTGTAGGATTGGTGGAATGAATATGGGATCAATAGAACTGCCATAGACCCCATGTTTTATGAATCCTATTTCCAGAATGAATGTACATGGTGTCTCGAAAATGGAATTAGTGAATGCTTCCATACACCCTGCTAGACTGTGAATGATCTTCGTCATCTACAAGATACTGAAATATTAAAACAATTCATGAGGCAACATAATCAATGGTTAGTAATGACGAATATTAAACACCAAGTTGTTCTAAATAAACCAATGATTGTCCGGAGAATTTATACCAAATCCTAGGACGACACAACTTACCGAAGGTACAGATTTCCCGAAATAAAAATCCTGGATGACCAAGTGTAAAGTGGTTCTCATGGACTCCACTTAAATTAAGTCTCCACTATGTAATGTCTCCTAGTCACGGGATAAATGTGACTGGTTGTTCCCGAGGGCTTTTCCGGTAAAAAAGCATCCTCTTTGTAATTATTCATAATAGTTTTCTCGTGGGCCTTCTGTACCTAAAAAGGCATCCGCTTTGTTTTACACCCACATGTATGTGTCCTGAATATGGAATCTCTGTGCAGATGTTGCTTCGGCATTACCCGAAAGAAATGATTCCTCCTCCACATCCTAGATCTTGTCAGATCCGAATTTATTGTTTGCCCCCTCCCCCCCTTCACACCTTATATAAGGAGGGTTAGGCTCATTCATTCGGCATCGGGGAATAGTGGGTGAGTCTTGTTTTGTTTTAGAGTTGGAGTCTGCAATCTTCCTGCTCTGCATCTGCAAGCTCTAAACTTGATCTGCTTTCATCACGAAGTTGTGACTCAAGTCTGTAGGTCGATCTGAGAAGCCTGCGCATCAGTGTGCTCGACACTGGTGAGAACCTAAAGTGGCCAGATCTATAGTCAGTCAAGTTTTGTGTGTGTTATATATATTCTTAGACTGAGTCTGTATACAGCCAGGAATCCCCCAGAACACTTTCTAATTTAATGAGAAGTAATTACTGGTAAATGCTGGTACAGTCAATCTCAGGAAAGAAATCTGTGTCCATGAGATTTATGTAATCAAAGATATTCTGAGATCAATAAAAAGTAAATATTTTTTCGCATTCTTGAGTTCTGAGAACTTTGATCTTTTACATAGTTTGTTGAGGTAGTATCTGTCTTTCTTATATTCACTTGAGGTTCGCCAGAGGTTCACGAAAACTCCTAGGGACGCCAAGGTCGTTGAAGGCGAGGGAAGCCATGTGAAGGCTGCTAGAGCATGACGGTGCAAAGTATGTTCGTGTATGGGTTTGTGTAAAGGATTGTAAGAGAGAAAAGACAGAGAAGAGACTCAACAAGCCCAGTTAGCCTGTTGTCGTTGTTGCAAGCTTCGATCTGTGAAGCCCCTGCGTAGGCCAGTCAGCCTGTTGTCGCTGTTGCAAGCTTCGATCTGCGAAGCCCCTGCGTAAAATTGGTATCAGAGCCAGAAAGGTTATCTAGTTTGTGAAAGGTTAGTACTCAAGATCAAGTACTCTTTATTTGAAGAATGGACTCATTTAGAAATTCTATTTCTTTCCAAGAATTAGATGAAAAAGAAAAAGCTGAAGAAAATCCCCTCCGGGATATGTTTGCTACTGCATCTAGTAGAGTTTTGAATTCTTCAGATTTAGTATATGAAGAAACTGAGCCATCTGCAAGATGGAAACTCCCCAGCACATCCGCTTCATAAGTCTATGCAGATGTGTCAGCTTTTCATTTAGTAGCCGCCACTAGAATATCAATAAAAGAGTCTATTATTCTGTTGTGGAGGTAAATCCCCTCTGCGGACAGAGGCGATCCCTACTAGCCCAGACCGCATCTAGCAACAATCGTTCATGCTACAGTGCAGGTTCCTAATTGCAAATAAACCAACTAGTGATGAAGGCTTACCTGGAATCCAACGTTGTTTCTTGTAGAAGAGGTAGTGCTCCCGTTCCTTAGCTTTGGCAGATTACGATCCCCACGATCTCCGTGATAGGACACCTGCACATGCGAGAAACAGAACAAACGCAAGCGTAAAATCCAGTAGATGCAACTATATGTCAGTCAAAAAGGACATAACTCGTCATTATAAATAACAACAAGAGTGGAACCATAACCAATAGTCGTTTATTATTAATCAATCAAAGGAAAATTACAACCAAGTTCTGACGCTGAATTCTCCTTCGGAGGGTCGCCAGCAGAACACGTCTCGAAAAGCCTATCAAGGATGGGACAAACCTCTCTCTTCGAATCTTGACAATAGTCTCCTTGCTTGAATTTGGCCTTAGGGGAATAATCAAGGCTCTTGCAGCATAAGGCTCTTGGGAATTTGGGAACTTGAAGACTAGCTTGCAATGGAGATGGGCAAGCTTTTATAGATGGAGGAAGGGGAGTTGGGATCCCTATAATCATGGGATTGGCCCTATCATCAAGGAAGCTCCCATGAGAGGTGGCAAACCACTTCCTCTCTATGGAAATCCGCAGCCAAACCTCCCAACTCAAGATAGATAGCAGTCCAGGAATTTGTTAGGACGAAACTTCCGTCATTTATTTTTAAAAAATACTCCTCAAATTGGCTGGCGCGAGTGTGACTCTGGGACAGAGCGCTAATTGGCGCAACCTCTTTGAAGGATTTTCCCCATTGGCGCGGGTGTTGGACTGTCTGCCCGCACCAATGCAAAAAGGGGTGTTTTTAGGGTTTTTCACAAGGAGATGTCTTCAGGGCAATGAAAGCTCTTGTTCAGAGGGATGTCATGAAAGTATTTTCAAGTTATGTCACTGCTCACAGGTCACAAAATGGGCCCTCTAATGTGCGAGACAGGGAATGGTAGGGACGGTGAAAAATTGCTGTGTAACATAGTTCTATCCAAGAAAATTCAGATTTTTTTCAGTCTATTCCCCTGTTAGACCCAAAGCATCTTCAAGCAGAAGCAAGGAGATTAAAAACACAATATTTACATTAGGGATGCATCAGAGTAGGGATCAGTGCTTTAACACACCAAGGGTTAGATACCTATGTCCTAGCCACGTGAGGGATCTAACTCACAATAAGTATACTGATTCTATCATTGGAAGAATTGTGGCCTCATTATCAATTTGTCCTGTTTAGTTCGATTGTTACCAAAAATTTTCAGTTTATGTATTTGATGAAACAATCGACAAGATTCTACAACTACAAATCCAGACCTCAGGATTTAACATGTTGAAGAAAAGAAATAATATAGCCATCTAGACCAGAGGTTGTTTCAAGCATACAAACACCCTCTATCCGGCTATCCTCCATACACCCACTCGAGACTCAAAAAAAAGTGTGGTCATTCTCACTGATTCAAAAAATCAAAAAATAGAACACCAAGCCATCAAGTGGGAAGATTTGAACTTCCCAGAACACTGGGTCATCCCAAATCCAAAACCCATCTCTGCAAAATGTATTACTTCTTCCAATATTCGAGAAGATCAATCCTTTGTTGTTATGTCTATTCCCAGAAGGTCAACCATTGACAAAAAATGGATTGAAGAAGCCTGTCGTAAATCTTCCATGTACAAAGATCCTACTCTTATATATATACTGCTTGTTCTACTTCTGCTTCACAAGCTTGTAAACATATTTCCTTATTTGAGTTTGCCCAGATTTTAAATTTCAATTATGTCAAAGTTAGTTGTCCAGAGTGTAAAGCCCTTGTCAACCTTTCAAGCTTGGCCGATCTTTTTATTCATGAAAACCATCATCTAAGAATGGGCGAAGCCCCGGATTCTACTTCTGTCAACCCGTGTCCAAACCCAAAATGTTCTGACATCCCTTTTCCTCATGAATCAGAACATGTGTTGATGATGCATGGATTACCTTCTCTAGATATTGAAGATCCAAGGTTGACTGAAATGTTTGGCAAAATGAGACCACCAAATATGCCTAAATATGGTCTCGGTTACCTTGAACAAATGAATTATTTAATTCTAGAATCAAGGTTCAAAGATCTTCCAGCTGATTGTAAGAAACCCTCAGTCATGGAGATGCACAAGTTCTTTACTATTATGGATGGATGCAAAAAGCATAAAGTTCCAACCTAGTGGATGAAATAAATGTTAAATTGGGATATTTATATGCATCCCGAGGCTGAATCTTTTGGTCTCACCCATTCTAGTGAAGAAAAAATCAGATTGTCAGATGAATAGAAAAATTATATGGAAAAAAGAAATATGTTGATATCCTTTTACTCTTGGAAAAAGGAAAGACAATCTGAGGTTGTTCTAATGACTGATACTACAACACCTGCTTCCACTCAACACAGTTGATCAACATTGGATGGTAGTCAGATTGAGACCACTACTACCTTCCGGCCTTATAAAGGTATCATTCTAGGAGAGGCCCAGAATACTGCAAAAGCCATTCCCCTAGTACTAAAAGATGATAATGCTCTTGGAATTGATGGCAGGATTCAAAAATCCAACGAACAGTTGAACTGGTCAAATAACGCTATTAAAGGTCTTGAAATGAATGTCGCCAAGACTAGCTTTGTTAAAGAGCAGTGTGATAAAATAAAGGTCTCTGTAAATGATGTGAATAGTGCTTTAAATAATGTTCAGTTTGATACTTCTCTTTTGAAATCTTATACTAGAGATTCCCTTTGTAAATTAGATGAAGGAGAGTGCAAAGTTGTCCAGGAGGCACATTCTACTCGAGGACTCATTTCTGAGCTATTTGAAAAGTTCGAGAAGCTAAATCCTTCTAAAATAGATAAGCCTGTTCCAGCTTCTTTCCTACATAAAAGAAATGTACATATCCAGAATCCTGTTAGCTCAATTGACAAGTTTCCCCATTTGTTCCCAAGAGAAGTGGGACAATCTTCCCAAGGAACTTTAGAAGAAAAACTCTCCCTTTCTTCTCTATTCAAAGGGTCTGATAAAGAGTCAGAAAAACAAGTCCTCCCAGTCTATGAGCCTTTGGAAAGTCAGTACACTAGATATCCTGCACCTGACCTTAGTGGTATGGGTAAACTTCCAGAGTCTCATGGCTTCTATCTTGACTGTTGCAAAGAGTGGAATGTTGATAATCTCAGCATGGGACAGATCAGAAAAATGATATATTTAATGATGACTGAGTATAAGCTCATGTGTATCAGGGGGGAAACTGAAATTGAGGCATGTAAAACTCTTATTCAATGTTTTATTGGAACATTGTTAAGATGGTGGGAAGTAGAAACATCTCCAACATTAATCAGTAAAATGGAATCTGAAATCCTGAAGGATGAGGTAGGAGATGTAATTTTTAACATTGATGTCACAACAAAAAATAACATGATTGGAGTTGTGACCTCCATGATCATTGAGCATTGGTGTGGCACAGAGTCTGTTATTACAGAGAAAAATGAAATTATTTTGATGAACTTGAAATGCATGAAAATGATCCAATATGAAGACTTCCATAGGGATTGGATGTAGAGAATCTTTCTGGTAAAATATCCCAAGAACCTTCTATGGAAACAATTCTACCTGGCAGCTTTGCCTTCAAAGCTTGTATACTTCATTCAGTTACACGAATTCTTCCAGTTTCCTTTTGAAACATATACTTGGGGAGAGATCTACTCCGTCATCACTAAAGCCTTATTTAGTCTGTGTACTAGCTCCAAGATGAAAAAATCTCTAGAAAAACTTTCAAGATTACTAGAGAGTAAATCTATTTGTAGCAAATATGGCATCACAATTGATGATCCCCTGGTAAAAAGAATAAAATAAAAAAGAAAGGCCAAAAAGGCTCAAAAACAAGAAAAGTTTATCAACAGAAATAACAAGAGAAGAATCTCCTCCAAGCCTTCACAGAAAAATGGATATTATAAGTATGTCCCTAAGACGCACTATTATAAGCCCTCAGATATTCATCTGAAAAACCATAAAAACAAAAAGATGAATCAAATCACATGTTGGTTGTGTGGTAAGCCTGGCCACACTGCAAATAGGTGACCTAATGGTGATGAATAAAAAAAAAACAGAGGCAAAAAGTCTCAGCCTCTCAATAAAGGAAAGATAGTGATGAAATTTGAAGATAAATGTAGAAAGTGTGGGTCTCCACATCACAAAACAGAAAACTGTCTGAGTTTAGTAATTCAACAACAACAGGTTGTTGACTATTCTTCTGATGAATGTTGTAAATCTTCCTCTTCTAGCTCTTCAATGGAAGAACTACAAGCTCATTTACAATGTTTCTGTTCAGATTCTGACAATTGAAATTGTAGTTATTCTTCTAACAATGAATCTAATTCTTCATCTGATATCTCTATAGAGGAATAGTTCAGCTCCAAGCTAAAAGTTCTTATGGCCCAGACAGATGATGATGAGCTAAAAAATTTTGCTCAAATTCGAGCCATCGAAGAAGGAGATTTGAAGAACAAATTACTTGAGACATTCATGTCCCAAGTCTCATCCACCAACAAAAGTGCCAGTAAAAAGCCGCTATTTATAGAAGCCTCTTTCGAGCGCAACACAAAGGCCTACCAAAGGGATCAGCTACAGAACAAAGTTTGTTCACTCACTTTGGGGGAGGTGAGTAGAGAAATACATATGCTTAAATCTGAAATTTTTGTTCTGAAATCACAAGTTGCAAAATTAGAAAAAAGGAAACAGGAAATGGCACAACCTGTTTCTGGTCACTACACTAACTACACTCTTCACAGTGCACCATTCACAGAATCTAAAGTTGAAATCCTTGAAGGAAAACAAGATCCTACATTAGGTTTCAGGGAGATGTGTGTTTTGGCAATAGAATATCAGCAGCATCATATCCAAGTAAAAGTTTGTATTAAAGGAGAAATGTTTTCTCTTACAACACTTCTAGATTCTGGTGCAGATGTTAAAATTTTTAATGAAAAGGTCATCCCTTCAAAATACAGGGTTTTAGCCTCCAGAAAAATCATAGGGTTAGGAGAAAATACCCTACAATATGAGGTCCCTAAAGTTGTTTTCTATTTTGACACCCACTCTATCAAATTGAAATTTGCAGTAGGAGACATTCCTGTAGACTGTATTTTAGGAAATATCTTCCTAGCAGAAGTTAAACCACATGGCTCAATCAGACTAGAAAATAATAGAGCTGGTTACTTCATCACTGTACCAACCTTAGATGGAATGTTTAAAAGAATTGATATACCCTAAATTTCAAATCCTAAGGTATCCACTATGGTACAGGCCATGCAGGAGCTCAAAAACGCTGAAACAAAATTAACAAAGCTCAAAGACCTCAAGTCCACCATTCATGTAGGGGAATAGTTGAAAACCCCTGAAGTTCAGAGGAAAATCTCTGAAATCAAAACAAAAATAGAAGCAGAATGCTGCTCAGAAGAGCCCAATGACTTTTGGCACAGAAAGCAACACATTGTAGAACTGCCTTACAAAGCTGAATATACAGGAAAACCTTGTAAGTCCAAATCTGTTCCCATGAACAAGGAATACAGGGATTTATGTGAAAAATAAATAAACCAGCTTTTGAGCATAAAATTGATCAGAGAATCCAATAGCCCATGGAATTGCTATGGATTCTATGTAAATAAAAGGTCTGAACAGATCAGAGGAATCCCAAGGCTAGTAATAAATTACAAGCCTCTGAACTCAGTCCTTGCTGATGATACGTACCCAATTTCACATAAAGAATATCTGTTGGGGAGAATATTTGGTGCAAAAATGTTTTCTAAGTTTGACCTAAAGTTAGGTTTTTGGCAGGTTGCAGTTGCAGAAAAAGATAAATTCAAAACTGCCTTCAGCATTCCAGCAAGTCATTATGAATGGAATGTCATGCCATTCGGCCTCAAGCATGCCCCATCAAAGTTCCAGAAGGTTATGGATTCAATATTCAACCCTTATTTAGATTGGTTGCTTGTCTATATAGATGACATTCTCATCTTCTCTAAAAATATCCAAGACCACTTTAAGCATATACAGATTTTTATAAAGTTGGTCAAGAAAAATGGTCTGGTACTTAGCAAAAAGAAGATTGAAATATTCCAGACTTCAGTGAAATTTTTAGGAAACACAATCTAGAATGGGAAAATCGCTCTACAAAGCCATGCAATGCAGTTTGCAAATAAATTCCCTGACATCATTCTTGATAAAAACTCAACTTCAAAGATTCTTAGGATGTCTAAATTATGTTGGGAATTTTTATAAGGATTGTGCAAAAGACAGATCTATGTTAAGACAGATCTCTGTTAAATCAGAGATTAAGAATAAATCCTTCGCCTTGGACAAGTGCTCATCCAGCTACTGTCAGAAAGATTAATGGCAAGGTAAAATATCTACCAATTTTATATGTTGTTGATGACAATTCTTCAAAAATTGTTGAATCAGATGCTAACGATATTGGTTGGGGAGGTGTAATTAAACAAAATAAGGATAAAACAGAACAGATTGTCCAATTCACCTTCGGAACCTGGAGCCCAACAGAAAAGAATTATTCTGTAATTGAAAGGGAGGTAAAGGCAACATGGAATTCAATTGACAAATTTGCAATCCATCTTATCAATAAGAAATTTTTGTTAAGATCTGATGCATCTACCTTGAAGAAAGTCCTTACAAAGGACATAAAAAAGCATGGTGAAGCTAAGCTCGCCAGATGGCACTGTAAGTCCAAAGATATTCCCATGAACAAGGAATACATGGATTTATGTGAAAAAGAAATAAACCAGCTTTTGAGCAGAAAATTGATCAGAGAATCCAATAGCCCATGGAATTGCTATGGATTCTATGTAAATAAAAGGTCTGAACAGATCAGAGGAATCCAAAGGCTAGAAATAAATTACAAGCCTCTGAACTCAGTCCTTGCTAATGATACGTACCCAATTCCACATAAATGAGATTTGTTGGGGAGAATATCTTGCGCAAAAATGTTTTCTAAGTTTGACCTAAAGTCGGGTTTTTGGCAGGTTGCAGTTGCAAAAAAAGATAAATTCAAAACTTCCTTCAACATTCCAGCAGGTCATTATGAATGGAATGTCATGCCATTCGGCCTCAAGCACACCCCATCAAAGTTCCAAAAGGTTATGGATTCAATATTCAATCCTTATTCAGATTGGTTGCTTGTCTATATAGATGACATTCTCATCTTCTCTAAAAATATCGAAGACCACTTTAAGCATATACAGATTTTTATAAATTTGGTCAAGAAAAATGGTCTAGTACTTAGCAAAAAGAAGATTGAAATATTCCAGACTTTAGTGAAATTTTTAGGACACACAATCCAGAATGGGAAAATCGCTCTGCAAATCCATGCAATGGAGTTTGCAAATAAATTCCCTGACATCATTCTTGATAAAAACTCAACTTCAAAGATTCTTCGGATGTTTAAATTATGTTGGGAATTTTTATAAGGATTGTGCAAAAGATATATCTCTGTTAAATCAAAGATTAAGAAAAAATCCTTTGCCTTGGACAAGTGCTCATACAGCTGCTGTCAGAAAGATTAAAGCCAAGGTAAAATCTCTGCCAATTTTATATGTTGCTGATGACAATTCTTCAAAAAAATTTGAATCAGATGCTAGCGATATTGGTTGGGGAGGTGTATTGAAACAAAAGAAGGATAAAACAGAACAGATTGTCTAGTTCGCCTCCGGAACCTGGAGCCCAACAGAAAATAATTATTCTGTAATTGAAAGGGAGGTAAAGGGAGCATGGAATTCAATTGACAAATTTTCAATCCATCTTATCAATAAGAAATTTTTGTTAAGATCTGATGCATCTGCCTTGAAGAAAGTCCTTACAAAGGACATAAAAAAGCCTGGTGAAGCTAAGTTCGCCAGATGGCAAGCCCTGTTCGCAAACTTTGACTTTAATGTAGAACACATTAAAGGTTCAGACAACCACTTGCCTGATTTCCTAAGCAGGGAATTCATCCAGCCACAAGAACAGGAACATGTTATGGTGATAGCCACTGAATAGGACCAGAGTCACCAAAAAGAGATCCTGAGATCTATTCCAGAAGACAAAAAATGGACAGAATATAGAGATGAATGGAAGCCAACATGGCAGCTTAGAAACACCAAATTTCTGGATGCAAATCTACAGAATCATACTGATCTTATGCATCTTGCCCCAGAATGTCGAGTATATCCAAAAGGAAGTAAATGGATACATGACATGGTATACTCAAAAAGCATGACAGCTTCCCATGAGGCTGAACAGTCATTGGAAAATGACTTCCTAGATATATCAGTCATTTGGTCAAAAGGAGGAGATAGATGTAGGATCTATCACAATTATTTCGTCATAAACAGGACTAGGAATCCTGAGTGGACATGGACCAATTTCAATCAATGGCCAGGTAATGATCCAAATTTTATATTTCCTGACACCATCTATAGCTTCTCATGATACAAAAAACTGTGGTGGGATCTCCTGAACAAAGATGGAAAGAACGAAACCCACTACACCAAACTCAAATTTGGTGCAACATGGATTATGTAGAGCAACTTGCAGCCTAGCTAGTAGTAGGATTGGTAAAATGAATATGGGATCAATAGAACTGCCATAGACCCCATGTTTTATGAATCCTATTTCCAGAATGAATGTACATGGTGTATCGAAAATGGAATTGGTGAATGCTTCCATACACCTTGCCAGACTGTGAATGATCTTCGTCATCTACAAGATACTGAAATATTAAAACAATTCATGAGGCAACATAATCAATGGTTAGTAATGACGAATATTAAACACCAAGTTGTTCTAAATAAACCAATGATTGTCCGAAGAATTTATACCAAAGCCTAGGACGACACAACTTACCGAAGGTACAGATTTCTCGGAATACAAATCCTGGATGACCAAGTGTAAAGTGGTTCTCGTGGACTCCACTTAAATTAAGTCTCCACTATGTAATGTCTCCCAGTCACGGGATAAATGTGACCGGTTGTTCCTGAGGGCTTTTCCGGTAAAAAAACATCCTCTTTGTAATTATTCATAATAGTTTTCTCGTGGGCCTTCTGTACCTAAAAAGGCATCCACTTTGTTTTACACCCACATGTTTGTGTCCTGAATATGGAATCTCTGTGCAGATGTTGCTTCGGCGTTACCCGAAAGCAATGATTCCTCCTCCACGTCCTAGATCTTGTCAGATCCTAATTGATTGTTTGCCCCCCCCCCCCCCCTTCACACCTTATATAAGGAGGGTTAGGCTCATTCAATAGAGGGTGAGTCTTGTTTTGTTTTAGAGTCAGAGTCTGCAATCTTCCTGCTCTGCATCTGCAAGCTCTAAGCTTTATCTGCTTTCATCACGAAGTTGTGACTCAAGTCTGTAGGTCGATCTGAGAAGCCTGCGCATCAGTGTGCTCGGCACTGATGAGAACCTGAAGTGGCCAGATCTATAGTCAGTCAAGTTTTGTGTGTGTTATATATATTCTTAGACTAAGTCTGTATACAGCCAGGAATCCCCCAGAACACTTTCTCATTTATTGAGAAGTAATTACTGGTAAATGCTGGTACAGTCAATCTCAGGAAAGAAATCTGTGTCCATGAGATTTATGTAATCAAAGATATTCTGAGGTCAATAAAGAGTAAAGATTTTTCCGCATTCTTGAGTACTGAGAACTCTGATCTTTTACATAGTCTGTTGAGGTAGTATCTATCTCTCTTATATTCATTTGAGGTTCTCTAGAGGTTCGCCAGAGGTTCGCGAAAACTCCTAGGGACGCCAAGGCCGTTGAAGGCGAGGGAAGCCGTGTGAAGGCTGCTAGAGCGTGACGGTGCAAATTATGTTTGTGTATGGGTTCGTGTAAAGGATTGTAAGAGAGAAAAGACAGAGAATAGACTCAACAAGGCTAGTCAGCCTGTTGTCGTTGTTGCAAGCTTCGATCTGTGAAGCCCCTACGTAGGCCAGTCAGCTTGTTGCAAGCTTCGATCTATGAAGCCCCTGCATAAAATTGGTATCTAACCATGAAAATATAAATTATTTTGTTATATAACATTTTTTTTCTTAAGATTCCATTTAATATAAATACTTCAACTATTCCTATTATTGCACTTTGGGAGTACTTGATTTTTAGTTGTTATGAGTGAAACTTTATTGAGTTATCTTGAAACGACACATTTATATATAATCATATGTCTCTGTTGATATGACATTATAGACTAATTTATTATATATCCTATATCTCTTTCTTGAGATTCCATTATATAATAAAGGTTTCGCCTATTGTTATATACAAATATAGAATAGTATTATTATTAGCATAGTAACGTTTTGGAGTGGAGAATGTGGAACATAATAATTAAGTGAAATATATGGAAATTATAACATATTCTATGCTTTACTATATGAATTTAAAATTTTATTTTTAAATTCTAATTATTTTAAAATAAAATAAAAAATTTAAATTTTTTTTTTACACTTAATTTTTTATAACTAAAATAAAATCAAATTATAACACGTAATTTTTATTGAATTTTGAAAAAGAAATTATTCACTTATAAAGTCAATATGGATAAATAATATAAACATCTTCTTCTTTTTTCCTTTAAACATCTTTTAATAATAAATTTTGGAAGATTATTTAATTCATAAATTTTACTCCAATATAAAATACTACATCTTAATATCAACAAATTTTCAAAATAAAAATACACTTTATTATTTAAAAAGATACTCAAAATATAACACACATAAAAACATACAGATTTATATCCAAACACAGTCATGGCTGAAAAGGCTTGATCCTCACGGCTTCCTTGCATATTTTATCATTATTAAAAAAATGTAATATTACTATTAAATAGATGAGGAGACTCTGTCTCAAGATAGTGTGTTTTATCTTGGACACTTTGGTTGAGACAATTTCTCAACCATTCACACACCAATCTAGGAGCTACCCAAACTAACTCCTAACTTAAAGGAACAACCCAATCTAGAGAGTTATGCATAAATTCCTAACTTTTAATATTTAATTTATTTATTTTGGATTTATAATTGTTTTATGAGAGAGGCTAACATTAAAAAATAAGATATTTTAGCCTTATCTTTAATCAAATCAAAATTTCAAAATAATATATTTTAATTTAATATCAAAATAGTTTATTTTTAATTTATCAGTTGTGATAAAGTAAAAACCATAAAAATACATTATTTAATAATTAAAATACAACTACTATCTATATTGGTTGTAAGATGAACCAAAATATCTTACATAGATAAACCAAAACGGTCCTGCTCAATATCTATCTGTATTACACCATTGTTTATTAAAACACGAAACCAACATCGATTATGCCTGCAAAACCAACGTGTACTAAAGTGATACTAATACCAATGTCTGTTTGAATGTGATAATCTCAGCTACCTAGGAAGCAGTAAGAAAAAATATCATGTGGATACTAAAAATCCGTCTGAATGAATAATGTACCAGGAAATAAAGTGAGGGGCATGTCCTTTTGGATGTGATAATCTCAATGCAAAGACTACCCGGAGCCCCTAAATCATCTACTGCCGTGTATGGTACATGATATGCATTTATGGACGTCCTACATGTAATCTCAACAACCACCATTGAGCCACTTCGAGATCAGTAGCCTGATGCCACCATAAGATGTTCCTACAATTTGTAGACTTTTGTAAGTTGATACACATTCTTATTTATGTGATTTTGCAAGTTATATGGATAATGAAAAATAATAAATAATATTACACTTGCCACAAAATGACAAATAATAACCCTTCTCATCAGTTCCAGCTTGTTTCAGGGCAGAACAAGAGATCAATCTTCTAAACTGGCGATATAATCAGAACCATATATTGCATAAATGTCAACTTATTAAAAATTGGTCTCATGTTGCAACTGGTGTTAGCCTCTTACTGGTCTTGATGCCCTTAATAGCTTCGATCCCGCCACCAGCGCGTTGGGCCCAGCTTCAATAACCTTGTAGGCATTTGAAGGAGTAACACCACCATCCACCTCAATCCATGGGTTCACGCCCCTCTTCGCACACATTCTCCTTAGCTCTGATATTTTCTTCACTTGACTTTCTATAAAGCTTTTCCCACCAAAGTCGGGATTGACTGACATAATTAACACCAAGTCTACCACATCAAGCACATATTCTATACAACTTAAAGGAGTTGTCAGATTCAATACTACTCCAGCCTTTGCTCCAAGAGACTTGATCTGATTTACTGTTTGGTGCAAATGGATAGTGGAAGATTTCTCATAGTGGACACAAACAATGTCTACACCAGCCTTGACAAAATCTGGTACACGTTGTTCTGGTTCAACAATCATCAAATGTACATCTAGTGGCAAATATGTCACGGGTCGTAATGCAGCAACCACCAGAGGTCCAATGGTAATATTTGGCACAAAACACCCATCCATAACATCAACATGAACCTGATCGCAACCAACCAACTCCACAGCTTTGACCTGGTCAACCAATGTTGCAAAATTTGCAAAAAGAATAGAAGGAGAGACAGTGATGTCAGTTTTGGAGAACTTGTCAAGTCGGGAAGATGTCTTCACTGTAGAGAGAACTTTGCTTGAAGAGGAAGAGGTCACCAATTGGGGACATGCAAAGGACATGTTATGCTTATTTCTCAGGAATGGACTTCAATAGACACCCACGTAATGGGTGCTCTGAGAACCCATCATGGCTACTGTGGTGCATATTGATGTTTCTGTTGTTGACATGCCTGAGAATCAATCTCTAGACCTAAAGGCAACAAAATGAAAATTAAAAAATGTGACTAGCCAGAGAATTTTGGAATTTGAAATAATGAAAATTTATATGCCCTCAAATAGATTATTCAGGTCATCAGACGAGAGAAATCGCCCAACACATAGCCATACATAGGGAGTTAACTTGTATATCAAAGAAAGTTGAAAATCCTGATATTAATAAGATTCTAATACATCCATGAAATACCTTCGGTAGTTTTGTGAAGCTCCTTTTCGTGACTATGTCCCATTTGAATGACCATAAGTTCTGTTTTTGTTTTCTGCACACCTGCACCCTGTAGTTATTAGCTATAGAAAAATCCCATAAAACATTAGACCTTCTAAGCCCTGCTCCTTCCTCCCTACATAAAATCATAATCATAAGTCTTGTGTTCGCTGAACACGTTCAGGAATAGTCTTCTAATTATGCTTAAAAGAAATGAGATAGGACAGTTATCTGGTTTTGGACTTGAATTCATTCTGCCCAGTTTAATCCTCCCGCAGGCTTTAAATCATTATAATAAGTAAAACTGTTGTAAGAGAAACATATTCTTTTCAGTTGGATCCAGTGCCGTATTTTCTATTTTGTGCTTCCAACTTCTTTTTGTATTGTAAATGCTAAATAAACCTTATCCCTGCAACAAACAAAAATTAGTAAATTCGCGTTCTCATTCTACTGTGAGGAATGCTTATCCTTTGTTCTGCCTTCCACTGACTGCTCCAGCTCTATCCATGGCCCTCTCTAGATTCGAGGGTCCTTGAAGGGTTGCTGCGAGGAGATGGAGCATGATCGGGCTGAGGAATCTCTCTAGATTTGAGGGTCCTCAAAGGGTTGCTGCGAGGAGATGGAGTAGGAGTGTGCGGAGGATGACCAAGATGACTTACTCACCTAATACTCACCTAATACTCACCCAATACTCTTTTGGCACATGTCAATATATCATTCATTAGAAGGGCGATGAGGAATTTTTCTGATTGGGTGGGGTGAACAGTGTTTGCCCACCCAATCTCATAAATAAAACGGCTCCGGCGTAATTATAGTTATTGAATTTTGGGATTACTTTATTAGTCCTTGTCATCACGACATCATCATGGCATGGGACTATAGCAATCAGTAGAGTGTCTTTAGCATTAATTTTTTTTATTTTACTCCATTTTTTAGTCCTTGTGGTCAGTTGACCATAACTTAACTTAAATTGGTTGTTTTTGCCTCTTCTTGAGGCAGAGGGGAAAAAACCATATGATATATTTATAAATTTTATTCACACTTTGAAACTCAAAAACTAATGTTGGCATTAATTTTCAAACATTTAATGTTTAAATGTATATCATCTTGTGAGACAGAGATATATATCTCATTCTTTGAGTAAACAAGTGGTGAGTATGAGGTTGCAAGTGGTGAGTGATGCGAGGATGCAAGTGGCGAGTGAAGCTAATGCAAAGGTATTTAGTAGGCTTGTTTATTATCAAACTAGTCTAGACTGCTTTCAACTTCACAATTCTCTGTGTTGTGCACCAGATAGTCCTGCACTATGTGGCATAGATGAGAGCAGCGCCCGTTTCTGTGCTAAAATCAAGATCAATCGACCTTCCAGCAATGAGAGACTAGTTATGGCATCCCATCAATGATTGGAAAATATTAATTGAACTAATTAGAGCTTCTAGGCCTGACTATATCTAGCGTAGTCAGATAAACGAGTTTATCGGTCTTTTTTATTTCTTCTCAAACCTTAAATCCCTCCGGGTGCAAAATCACTGGCTGTTTCTATCTCTTTATTGCCTTCTTGACCATGTTTTATAATGCCCTGCTCTTTATTGGTGGCATTGCCATAACGAGTACCTTTCCTGGTATTTCATTCATGGTATTCATTCCTGGTACTTCCCTCATATTAGGAGGTCTGAACTGGACAAATGAAGGCAGCACGAGAAATTACAGGACCAATAGCTTAAAACCTAGTTCACAATCGGCCAATCATGCCCGTGTCCGATTCAAACATTTACATAGCTAGGGGGATGGACTTGCACCACGATTGATGCAATTCATGGTATGGGTTGGATGGTATGGTTGGATTTGATCGATGGATGGCTAAGCGGGACCCTGGCTGCTAGCGGCTGGTCGAATCACGCCCTATCCTGGTGCTCGAGCAGATTCATACCTCATCCCCTACGACCTTTCCCTCATGTTTCAGGGTTCTGGTAGGTATGAAAAGTTAGAGGAACAGGAAAGTGCAGAACATTAGGTCAGACACTCCTTCTGGTTCCATATCTAGTACATACAACACAAAGAGAAAGATAGAAAGACAAAATATCCTGGTAAGCTTTCTCACTCCCTTCCCACAACAAATTATGTGAAAGTTGCTATGCTATTGAATATTAATTATTTACAGGTATAATATTTCAATTCCTTCAAGCAAAAGGGTTCAACTAAGATGGTAGGAAAAAATAATATCCCTACCTTCATAACCATATCCAATGCTAGCCAGTATTTCCCTCTACCGCTGCCTTTCAAGGTCTGATTTGGTTTGCAAGCTCTATCTATGAATGCGAGACAGAGTTCATTTCTGTCCTCGAACAACTCTATTATCTACGTATTAAAAACTCTGCCTTTATTTATGCAGCCTTGGTCGTAGCTTAAAATCCTGAGACTTCAAGTGAAGAAAGGGAATCTATAGGGCATTCTCACTCATCGTTGCAAGGCCCTTAACATTATCCTTCCGAAATAGAAAGGTGAAACTCTCTAACTCCATCTCTACCAATAGATAGGAATTTATCGATCTTAAGATAATTATATTGAAACAACAAAAGCGAGTTACGCTATTCCTTCAAAGGATCTGTAGGGCCTCATTTATAATACATTACTTGTTTCCCAATTTAATAAATATAATTATAAATCAAACAATATTTCAAATTCACGAATGGAAGAAAAACACGATCCATTAATATTGATTTTCACATACTATGAATGGGGCTACAGTTTATAATAGGAACGAAGCATTCGATTAAAATATTTGCATGATAGAACAAAACCAGATTCCAAAATGTTGTATTCAATGTTCATTGAAAATAACATCGATGTTTTTTAAAAACATATAGGCTCAAGTATCACTATGGCCCATAACACTAACTTCTATGTGACTTTATAATCAAAAATATTAGTTCAAATACAAAACGAAACTATCTTGCAAAGAATTGTCTCTGCAGCAGGTATGAATCTACGCATCAACAAACCTCGAGAAAACAAAGCAAAAAAGTTAGAATATTAACAGTGGAAATATCAGGCTTAAGTCAAGTGGATTGAATTGTAACGAAAAGTACCCAAGTTTAGAAATCTTCGAGTGAGCTTCCACATAGTCAACAAAGAAAGCATCTTTGTCCTGTAAGTGGTAAAAACACCCTAGATGAACTTCCAGATCACCACATTGCATTTAAAATGCATGCATTTGCGCAATTATAAACTATAAGTAACTTGAGTTATTTATAAAAACATATTGACACCTGCATACATCAATCAAAGTCTACAATGAATTTTCTTTTACCGATGTAGCTGGTAGATATATTAGAATTTGATCTATTGCATAGCTAGAAATTCCTGATCGTGACTTAGATATTGGGACTGGGACTTACTGGTAGGTTTTTCAACACTCTTGCCTAGCAAGATGACTATGGACAACGCTCGAGTCTCCTTGAGACCTCCTTAAACTATCCAAAGATTATGCAAGAGCATGTTGATTACGCAACTCCAAGTGTAATGCATGAAGGTGGAACAAGTGCCAAGGATATTTTATTCCATAAAGGTTGGTATGTTTTTTAATTATACTTCTTCAAAAATTTTGAATTATATTCTAATATTTTTATTAATATATTTATTATTTTATTAATATATTTAATATTTCGTACTTTTTCTTAGACTATTTATTAGAAAACCCTTCTCTTGTATTCCGAGTTGGTATTCTCATCTGCATATGGTCGCGAGCTTTAATTTTTCTATTATCTTTTGTGCCAGATGGAACCTGTTGATTGGTTTTCTCAAGGGGCGGATCCTCTTCTTTACGGGCGAAAATAGTGCAACCCAGGGTTTTATTCAGGGATGAAAAGTATTTGAACAAGTGGCTAACCGACTCAAATTATTATGGCTTAATTGCATTGGTTTTCTATTTAATTACATTTAAAAAATAAGCATACGTAGTGATAATTTTGTAAAACTAATTACAATTTTATTTTGGATCAGCAAGGCCAAAATGGTGACCTTAATATTGTTGACATAGCATCCAACTGGCACTTCATAGTGGGCCATTTTAACATAGATTATGAGACCATAGAAACTTACATGTTTACCACTGAGTATGTATAGATGCAGGTTGACCATATAAAAATTGATTGTTCGGGCTCCTCCAGGTGTGTTGAGGTGTGCTTATCTAGTACTATTGGCAATTGGTTGTCTGAGCCCCTCATATTAAGCTGGACTCTCTCTCTCTCATTTTTGTGGTCCCGCACTTTTTGATGGTCTAGCACATGGCGTACCCTGAGATGGATAAAGAGTTGTTGAGCTCCCCTCATTTCGCTAACAGACTTCTCAAGCAATATTCGCAGTAGTTTTTGTTTGGGAGAGGTGGCTAGAGATTTTTTGAGCTGCTCTTATTTTGCTAACAGGCAGCTCAAGAAATCTGTGCAGTAGTTGTTGTGTGGGAGAGTTGTTGAGCTCCCCTTATTTTTCTAACAGACCCCTCAAGAAACCATGAACTAATATTGTTTATATTGATATCATTGTTAATCAGGGTAATGTCGTATATTCAAAGCAAGTTAATCCTATCACATGTATGCGTTTAAACCAGAAGCATGGTCCTTCGCTTTCATTATGTTTGAGTCTACTCTATTACTATGAACGCCACTGAGAAAACTAGAGAAAGGTCATAATGAGTACATAGGTTACCCGTATTCATTACCTACTAGGTCAGTTCAACTTTGTTTCAACATGTGTGAGCTCATGACTACGGAAACTCTTTTGCAACTAAGTTAGTATGAGTGACATTAGTGTGATAAGTATAGCTATCATTATATCAACCTAGTAACACTTCGCATCATAGTTAAGCTCCAGGTATTAGTATCATTTTTTGTATATGTACTCTATTATTGGAAAGATCTCATGGTAGTAAAGCTTATACAACCTATCTTATCAAGCTCAAGCATAAGGTGTAAGTATTCCCAAGAAATGGTATTTATTAATTATGTCTACACGTCTGTATTTCTAATACAAGCAGCTCTTCCATACTAAGCAACAACACGTACAAGTTTCAAGCTTAAACATCAACCTCTCTGTAATTGAATGGCAATCATAGTGGTTACGTATACAAATTTAAGGGGTTCTACTTACCTAAGCTAACAAAGGGTACTACATAGATCAAGTGTGTTAACTCTTATGTGTAATACTTAAATGTAACCTATCTTGTTAAGCTCTTGGAATTAAATGTATTGTTTTAGCCCTTTGGAGTATAAAGGTTAGTTGTACTTTTAACTTAGACTATTTATCCCATATATAGATTATATGAGCTTATTTATGATACCATGTTTCTACTAGTTATGATTACTAGTTGTAATCAAGTAAGATCATTGAAATTGTTATTCCTTACTGGTTACCTTGTATTGATCGTGTTAGCTAAGTACTATCAATATATACAATGGAGTTAGTTCTAATAACTATGATCCAATAGGTTAATGAAGCTTAGATAGGGTATTCAACTAAATTACACGTACTAGTGAACCTTATAGCTTGTACTAATTATGCTTGTTTGAATCTTTACACATAGAGAAGATCTAGTTCCATTCTCATGGACTTAAAAACAATATCCAATTGAACTTGATAATGTAGAATTTGAATAAATAAAACTGACGTTGATACTATGTTTTTCTATTTATTCATATAATGCTATATACTATGTTTGTTCTACTTTGCTCTCCCATCAGGGCAGGGACTGGTTGCTCCACAACTCTCCTTGTTTTTAGTTATTATCACTTAAAAAAATTATTGAGTTATCCTGAGATGACATATTTATATATTAGAATTTTGTTTTGTATTAATATTTTAATTATGATCTTTTTAATTATATCAAATGTATTTATTATTAATAATTTAGTATGTTGATAGGCATTATAATATGAGTTCCTTTTAGCGACATTGTAGAGGTTGTGTCATCTATCATCAAGTGTCATTGTGTCATCAAGTGTCATCATTTATGTCTTCTATTTGTTTTTGTATTCCATTTTTTTTATCCACGTGGTACATTGACATTTGACCACGGCATTACCCTGTCCACTTACAGGTCCCTACAGTAAATCCCATTGTCACTGTCACTGGAAGACATGTACAACATCTTTCAGAAATTCTGCATAGTATCCTAATCTATTCAGCAATTCAAATTTGAATCTGCGCATTAGTTTTCATAAATTTCGTGTAGTCCCCTTATCTGTGCAGTAGCTAAAATTTGAATTTGTGAAATAATTTTCAGAAATTTTGCGTAGTCCCCTTATTTGTGCAACAGTGTTCATTTTTTTTCAAATTTCACGTAGTCCTTTGCAAAAAAATCAGAAGTATGGCATAGCACCATCCATACAACACTCACTTAGACTTGAGTATTATAATCTGCAAAAAAAATCAGAAATATGGTAGAGCACCATACATACAACACTCACTTAGACTTGAGGATTGGACTCCTATTAAAATTCATAACAAGAACAAATAATGGCAGATTTCTAAAACACAAGTTCCAAAGAGTTGGAAGAATTCAATATAGACCTGCAAAGAACAACATATTATGTTTTAATTTCAATAGCGCCCGCCCCGCCCCCCCCCTCCCCCCCATGAGGATCCAATTTTCCTAATTTCGTTGAGAAGTAAAAAATTCTCTAGCTTCAATCCAATCACCTTCACTGATCAAAACTCGTTTCCCAAACCTTCAACCTTGTAAAAATTTTCTATTATTTTGAATTGATGTTATGCTTCCATGACTTGCAGGTTTTTTGCAGCTTCAAAACCACAAAAATAGATATACAGTTTCTTGCAATGGATCCAATTATCAATAATTATGCAATATGACACCCAAATCCAAATTTACATACAACTCCAAATCTTCATGGAAGATCAAAACAAGAAAATAAAATTTCTTCCTCCACATATAATTGCATTCCAAAATGCTTATAATTTTCCTTCCTGTTGAATTTTATAGTATATAATGAACATAGATAGTTGTAGAGCATGACTCACAAAGGGAGAATTGCAGGAAACAATCAGGAAGACATGCCCACAAATACAGACCCACAAAAACAACCAAAATTTTATAGTAGGGACTAACACAGCAGGCCATCGTCCTGCTAGTTATCCAAACAATTTTAAAATATGACAAAGCTTAAGATCTCCCAACAAGTGAAGCCAGGATGCAGTTTATTGTTCTTAAGGGAAAGGAAGAAGGGAGAGTAAATTTGTACGAAATAGAATTAGTTTATAATAATAAATCTTGGACCATAAAAATAATTCCATAAGCCAAACAAAAAAATAAAAAATCACGAAAGAGGATTCTCCCAAGCAGAGGAGAAAGGAAGAAGGGAGAGTAAATTTGTATGAAATAGAATTAGTCTATAATAATATTTCTTGGACCATAAAAATAATTCCACAAGGCAGACAAAAAAAAAAAAATTCTAGCAAGACGATGGAAAATTAGCAGGCCATTGTCCTGCTAGTTTTCCAAACAATTTAAAAATATGACAAAGCTTAATATCTCCCAACAAGAGAAGCCCATGATCTAGTTTATTGTTCTTAAGAGAAAGGAAGAACATCGAGTAAATTTGTACGAAATAGAATTAGTCTATAATAATATTTCTTGGACCATAAATATAATTCCACAAGCGAGACAAAAAATTAATAAATAAATAAATAAAAAATTATGTCATTCATTATGTCTTGAAATAGGGAGTCATGTCATCTATTATGGTCATCAAAAATTTTGATTATGGGACTTTATAAATTAGGAAAATAAAGTGTTTCAAATAGAATCAAAGTACATCTACATCACATGGATATGTAACACTTCGTATTGAAGAATAATGTTGCTAGTACCAATCACATCATCATGTCACTTTGTCAAAGTACACATGATGTCATTCCACTATGAAGCCAAAAATCAATTTTCCAAAGTTGTAAAGGAGCATCAAGACACATCAAAATCTCATTGTATCCTTTTTAAAGCTCCAAGAGCTCCCATCTACCACTTTTATACTTTTCATAGCCATCAGAACTTCGAATTTTTCCACCACTGCTCTTTTCATTCTACTTGTTGTGTTTTTGGCCTAAGTCTATGCTTTGCCCATTTCACCCCTTATATCTCGCTCATTTCGAGAAAAACCACCTTCATTATCTTCCTAACATCTATCCCTACCCCCAGTAATTTTCTCATAATTTTTCCTACCCGCCTTTCCCTCCATTCCCTTCCCTCAAGTTGTTGTTTTAGCTTTGTTTAGCAGATCAAATGCCTTGCCCTTTCTTGTTTGAAAATAGGGTTTTATATTAAAATTGAACCAAAAACATGGTAAAGGCCAGTAAAATGAGGACGTATAAGGGAGGAGAAATTTCTAGGTATGATCCAACTCATATGCAGGAGATTAATTCATCAGAGTTCATCAAAAAATCACTTGAGCAGGCAGGTTGCCTAGGGTTTTGTCAAAAGGTGAAAGAGGTGGCATACAATCATGATTTAACAATATAACCTTGACCTATTAGTTGGTGCATCATTGGTGGTCTGAATGCAAGACAGAGAGAAAATAAAAAGGAGACAAAGTTTTGAAATTTTGAGTTTTTGTGCACACGGGAAAAAGTATCCTACAGAAACACAACAACTATTTGTTGCGATTTTTCTCAGAAGGTCAAAATCCAAATTTTCAAGCATGCCTGGATAGCTTACGGTATATGGATACCATAAAAGTACCTAAGGATACTTGAGGAGTGATAAATTTTCTGAAAAATGATAAAAATGTGCCTTTTTGACACCTTGTTGCCCCCTTTCCAGCATTGTTGTTGTGTTTTTGGACAATCAGTTTTGAAACCAAGTTTGAAGAGGTTAGAATGATTTTTTTGAATGGTTTAAAAACTCTTTGGTGTAGTGGACATCTCAAAGTTTCTTCATAGGTCTTCAGCAACACTTAAAACTCCATCCAAGTCATCAAAATTTCAAGCCAAACATTTGTTGCGCTTCTGCGAGGATTTGTTGTGTTTATGCAAGATTTGTTGTGTTTCTGTGTATGAAGAATTTTTACTACACGTAAAGGTTAAAAGTCAAACTAGGTTGATGTAAATATTTGTCTCATGAGTTTATTTGATGTTAATATATTTTTTAATTATTACCATTGTAAAGAATCTTGTAATCAATGCTTTTCAAGGTAATCTCAATCATTGAGCTAAACAAGGGGAAAATTGTTTCTAAATTCCCTAGGATTTGGAAATGAGTAGATAGGTGCATGAATCAATTGTTATGGAGCAGGATTTGACCCCTTAAAGGGGAATTTTGTTTTTTCATCTATATATGTTGCAACCTAAGTGTATTGAATTTTTAGATAATGAATAATTTGAGGTTTTGAGATATATTTTGTACTTGTTGCAGACAATTAAAATACAAGTAACAACTTACTGGCATATGTGAGATTCTTGCAGTTGATTCATTGATATTCGTATGTTATTTTCTTAGTTGTTTCACCTTATTTATTGTTTTGATGAACTATTTCCATTTCCATCAGTTTTTTTTTCATCTAATGAATAAAATCTCAAGTTGAAAGTAGAATTCATTTTACATGCACTGCTAGTATTTGGTCTTATTCAACTTGTTAAATATGTCTTTCTAAAAGAGTGAAATCATCTTATATGCTTGTTATTTTTCTCACTTTTCCTCTTACCATCTCTATCTATACTATGAAAGACAAACCCCATACAGTCATTTAGCTCACCTTGCCTTACATACTCCCATTAGCATATTCCCCATGATTAGGGTTTAGCCAAGACCTAATACCTAATTTTTCAGAAGTCTCTCTCTTCATCCCTTCCCCACACAATCAAACATGTTTTCCTAAACTTAATGCCTAGCCTAAAAACCTGATACTTCCAATCATATTTTGGTTGATTTTAGGAGAGAGCCCTATCTGATTTGGTAGGGTTAGTCGCCAAGTCAAAATTTTGACATGTGGTTACCTTAGTAGTTTCCTTTCTCAGCCTTGGGAAAATAAGGAGTGTTAACATTTTAGCGTCGTTTTCGGGGAGCGAAAGGTTAAATTTTCCCCAGGTGTGAATGACAAGGATCAAATCTGATTGTTGATGGTGGACAGTGATCAGACACGGGAAGGCTAAAATCATTCACCTAGAGACTCCAACCTTATTCAAAGACTCCATTGGAAGTGAGATCTAGAAATCAGGGTTTTATTGGTGATTCCACTAGCAGAAGAATCAATAACCTAAAGGATGCCTTAGTTCATCTATTTTTCTCAAGATGGATTCAATTTCTAGAAGGTATTCTCTTATGAATCGTGCTCACATTTGTGGTTTTCCAAATTGAATGCCTTGCATATATTGGAAAACCTATCTTCCAAAATTCATAGATGGAAACGAGGATGAGGCTATTCTGCATCTAATAAAATTTCATTGGCATATACATAAGCTTGGGATTAGTTTTCATGAGGATTGTTTGATGAAAATTTTTATGTCTACCCTGGAAGGGAAAGAAAGATCATGGTATGAAGGGTTGAAGCCATGTATATTATTCTCTCTTAAATATTTACACACAACATTCTTTGAGTTTTATGGAAAATCGCATCATTCATTCTTGTTGTTCACAGATTTTTGTGAATCATGTGAAGATTTCATTCAATACCTTGAAGAGGCTTTTGGTGATGAAGAGTTTCTGGATTATGAGATCATAGGGATCCTTTATGAATTTTCTTCCCAACAGAAAATAACAGAGATTAGTTTGCTTGATACAAAGGATCATTCACAACACACATCAACTCATTCTTTGCTTGAAGATGAAACAAATCTGCATCCTAATAGTTTGATTATACCCCATGAATTTAACAAAGATTTTCAGCCTTGTCAACCTTTATGCAGTCAAAAGTATGAGGATAATCATTCAATTTTTTTTTATCTTATTCATTTTATGAGATTTTTGTATCAGGAAGAAGTTTGTCCAAATTAGAATTCTGAAATTGCATGTACGGAAAACTTAAGCAGTGAACCATGTTATGGCGATGATCATCTACTTTTGCAAGGAAATAATGAACAAGAAGTTTTTTCACTCAATTCTTGTTACGGCCAAATTGATATTCTTCTTGTTGAAGCACACGAGGAACAAAAAACAATGGAAGCACATGAGGAATCAAATATACTTGAAGTGGTTGTTGCATTTAAATTTTTCCATGAGCATCAAAAACCTTGCCTTTTGGATGAGAGGAATAAATATTTTAACAACCAGATTGATGATTTTTCATTTACAAATCTTTATGAAGTTTCTAGTAAAGAGCAAGAATATATTAAACAACAAGAATAGGTCCTCTATGTTTTGGAAGATCCATTTGAAAATATATTGAAATCATCAGTGGAGATCAGGTTTGTTTTCTTCGCCAACACAGATATTGGGTTCAGTTTTCAGTTGGGGTTGTCATTACCACAACACTTTTCCTTTGAGGAAAGGTGGAGGAGCAAGAAATCAGATATCCATTTTCTTTCATGACTACACTGGAAATTCCGTATCACCTGATTGAGAAAATATTTTTAGCAAATTAGAGTAGGTAAGGTGTGATGAATAAGCTCAACATTTTGAGCATTTTTTTCAGTGTCAATTTCTAGTAGATTTTGTGGTTGACTATGTACAGATCATTTTTCAGTTTAATTTGATTCGGTTTGAATATTGTAGTTGCAGTGACTCCATTTCTCAATGAACAAGGCTACCTGGTCTAAGATGTTCTTGAGACATCCTTAAGGATTTTCCATCCCCATTGGAGCCAATGTAAGTGTCCTATAGTCATAGTGATCAAATTTACTCTTTCCACTATTGTTTGAGTCTTATGTCAAATTATAATCTTTGCAAATTAAATTTGACATGTCTCTTGATTGTCAAATGGTTCCAAGTTATTGTCTAGGTGTCATTGCTACTCCCTCCACTTATCCAAAGTCACAAAAAGCCATCATTGTCATTGTCATAATTTCCTGTCATAAGTCATCAAATGAGTTATTTGGTCATCATACTGGTCATAGAATCATAAAATGCATACTTGGAGAGCTAAATTTCTAAGTGATGGTCAATAATATGCATAAGATGTTAATGGTCATTTTGAAATAGGTAGTCATGTCATCCATTATGGTCATCAAAATGTTTCATTGTGGGAGTTAGAAATTAGGAAAATAAAGTGATTCAAAGAGAATCAAAGTACATCTACATCACATGGAGATGGAACACTTCCTATTGAGGAATTATGTTGTTAGTACCAATCACATCATCATGTCACTTTGTCAAAGTAGACACAATGTCATTCCACTGTGAAGCCAAAAATCAATTTTCCAAAGTTGTAAAGGAGCATCAAGAAACTTAAAAATCTCATTCTATCCTTCTAAAATATCCAAGAACTCCCCTCTACCACTTTGATACTTTCCATAGCCATCAAAACTTCGAATTTTTCCACCACTACTTTTTTCATCTGCCTATTGTGTTTCTGGCCTAAGTATGTGCTTTACCCTTTTTACCCATTCCTTCTCGCTCATTTCGAGAAAAACCACCTTCATTATCTTCCTAACATCTATCCCTACCCTCCATAATTTTCTCACAATTTTTCCTACCCCCCTTTCCCTTCATTCCCTTCCCTCAAGTTGTTGCTCTTTTAGCTATGTTTAGCGGATAAAATCCCTTGCCCTTTCTTGTTTGAAATTAGGGTTTTCTATAAAAATTTAAGCCAAAACATGGTGAATACTAGTGAAAGGAGGAATTATAAGGGAGGACATATTTCTAGGTATGAGCCAACTCATATGCAGAAGGTTAATTTATCAGAGTTCATCACATTTGAGCAGGCAAGTTGCCTAGGGTTTTGTCAAAAGGTGAAAGAGGTGGGCTACCATCATGATTTAACATGATAACCTTGACCTATTAGTTGATGCATCATTTTTGGTATAAATGCAAGACATAGAGCAAAGAAAAAGAAGACAAAGTCTTTAAATTTTGAGTTTTTGTGCATGTAGGAAAAAGTATCCTACAGAAACGCAACAACTATTTGCTGTGATTTTTCTCAGAAGGTCAAAATCCAAATTTTCAAGCATGCATGGATAGCTTATGGTATATGGATACTTGAGGAGTGATAAATTTGCAGAAAATGATCAAAATTTTCCTTTTTGACACCTTTTTTCCCCCTTTCCAGCACTGTTGCTCCGTTTCTAGACAACCAGTTTTGAAACCAAGTTTGAAGAGGTTAGAATCATGTTTTTGAATGCTTTAAAGGGTCTTGGGTGTAGTTTACTTCTTAAAGTTTCTTCACAGGTCTTTAGCAACACTTAAAACTCCATCCAAGTCATCAAAATTTCAAGCCAAACATTTATTGCACTTCTGCTAATATTTGTTGTGTTTTTGTGTATGAAGAATTTTTACTGCATGTAAAGGTTAAAAGTCAAACTAGGTTGATGTAAATAGTTGTATCATGATTTTATCTGATGTTAATAGGTTTGGTAATGATTACCATTGTAAATAATCTTGTAATAAATACTTTGAGAGATAATCTCAATCAGTTATCTAAAAAAGGGGAAAGTTGTTTCTAACTTCCCTAAGATTTGGAAATGAATACATAGGTGCATGAATCAGTTGTTATGGAGCAGGATTCGACCCCTTAGAGAGAATTTCTGTTTTTTCATCTATATATGTTGCAACCTAAGTGTATTGAAGTGTTGGCTAATGAATAATTTGAGGTTTTGAGAGATATTTTGTACTTGTTGCAGACAACTATAATTCAAAGAATAGCTTATTGGCATATGTGAGATTATTGGAGTTGATTCATTGGTATTTGTATGTTATTTTATTAGTTGTGTCACCTTCTTTACTGTTTTGATGGATTATTTCCATTTCATCAATGTTTTTTTCATCTAATGAATAAAATCTCAAGTTGAAGGCAGAATTCATTTTACATGCTCTGCTAGTATTTGGTCTTATTCAATTTGTTATATATGTCTTTCTAAAAGAGAAAAATCATCTTAGATGCATGTTATTTTCCTAGATTTTCCTCTTATCATATCTATCTATACTACGACAGACAAACCCCATACTAGTCATTCAACCAACCTTGCCTTACATTCTCCCATTAGCATATTCCCTGTGATCAGGGTTTACCCAAGACATAATACCTAATTTCTGAGAAGTCTCTCTCTTCATTCCTTCCCCACACAATCAAACATCGTTTCCTGAACTTAATACCTAGCCTAAAACCCTGATAATTCCAATCATATTTTGGTTTATTTTAAGAGAGAGCCCTATCTGATTTGGTAGGGCTAGATGCCAAGCCATAATTTTGGTATGTGTTTACCTCAGTAGTTTCCTTTCTCAACCTTGGGAAACTAAGGAGTGCTAACAAGCCTATGGGATTTGATTTCATTGCCACTAAAACTAATGGTTTTTGTCTAAGAAATGGTGTATTTCCTGTATCATAATAAAAATTGATGGTGTTATGATGATTTGGGCATGAGATACTGGTGTGAGTTAGACATGGCTATATTTCTTTGAAAATATTTTCTTAAGGCTCGATTCAGTGGGTCATTGATCCTTAACTAAAAATGATCGTTTGTGCCTCAACAATAGTGTATTCCTTGTTGAAGTTTGGAACAAGAAACAGTGAAATTGGCATCCGGAAACAACATTCAGCACCCAGGCCTAGTGCATTAAGCACTTGGTTGCATTAAGCACCTGGTGGCATTAAGTACCTGGTTGAATTAAGAACCTACATGAGGGTGGGGCCCACATGGCTAAATTTGGTGCATTTCTATTTTTATTATCCCTTAATTAAGATGGAAATTAAACTGTAATCTATTCTCAATGTCGACTTGAATGAGCTAACTGAAAGTGATAAATTCAGTTAGCTAGTGGAT
Source organism: Pinus albicaulis (assembly GCA_034641835.2). Taxonomy (NCBI): domain Eukaryota; kingdom Viridiplantae; phylum Streptophyta; class Pinopsida; order Pinales; family Pinaceae; genus Pinus; species Pinus albicaulis. The sequence continues at coordinate 1,204,873,268 of CM076582.1, read as the reverse complement.
TTCAAGTTAGAGGTAGTTGGTGAGGCACGCAAAATAATTATAATTGTAAAAGAGTTCAAAGTGCAGTGGTGCATTAGTTAATGCGGGTTGTAATCTGTTTAAGTCAGTTAAGTGAGTTAAACTAAGTTGTGCTAGTTGTAACTGTTAGATACACAAGTGAGAGAACAAGTGAATTAAATATTAATTAATTCATAATCAGTGATCTCACATGCAACTGAGGATTTACTATTATTAGTTTCATGCATGTCAATTCCAGTGGAGACCTAGTTGAGATCTAGGTGAAAGGGAATTGTAACTATCAGTTGTGATATTAGCAGGCTACCCAGGTGTATTTAGGACACCACAGGATGCCCATGATACTCAGCGCAACTGAGGAAGGCTGAAATTATTTTTTATTAAGGATTTCATTCATCGGGAACTGCGTGAGCAAGGCAGGTTGTCTGGAGGCATAAAATTGGTTGAGTATTGTCCCAATTTTATCTGAGACAGTGTCAGACAACTAGCTAAATACAAGAGGATTCTTGTGAGAAGAATTGTATGTAATTGTTTCATGATTCCTTGTGGAATATAAAATAAATGATAGAGGGTTTTTGAGCAGTAAGATTTCCCCAGGAATATCTGGTGTTGTGGTTTTGATCTATTCTTCTTTGCTTCATGTGATTAGCGATTGTGTTTTAATTCCACAAAATATTTATAGAAGCAATTTAGTATTTAAATTGAGTACATTATTAGATCGGGTGAATCCAAGATATACATGCATGTTGTATAATTTCTACATGGTATCAAAGCATAGGAAATTGTAGAATTGAAGCAGGAGCTGAGTTTTTGACTGGATAGAATTCGAATTTGCAGAAAGACTTTCTTGGTGCTACCGCATATTCAAGATCGAAATGGATTTCAATGGCTTGAGATTGGAGTATGCACTCCAGGGCAGCTCTAACTATATTTCTTGGAAATACAGGATGGAGGAAGTACTCGAAGACAATGGGTTGAAGGAATTCATTGACAAATATGTTCCTAAACCTAATGTTGTAGATGCTGCAAATCTTGATGCATGGAAAAATAAAGTGGTAAGGGCAAGGAGGATCTTATTGAAGGGAATACGAAACCACATTGTCTCAAGCCTCCATGGAAAAGCAACTCCATATGTGATGTGGAAGGCTTTGATGGATCTATTTCAGAGCAGTAGTGACCATAGGAAATTGGCGCTCAAGGATAAACTCAGGAAGATTAAAATGGAAAAGGGTAACACTATTCCGGTATACTTAACAAAGTTTGTCCAATGTTGGGATGAGCTTGGGAGTGTAGGAATTATTGTTGCTGATGATGATTTGATGAGCTTGGCTCTCCTAGAACTTTATAAGAGTTGGCACATTTATGAAGACCCTGTCAATGGAAGGGAAAAAATGCCAGATTGGGAACGACTGTGATCGGATTTGGTGCAAGAGGAGTTTAGAAAAAATACTAGAGATGGATTTTCATCTAAGGAAGATGATGAAGAAGATAGTGCTTTGGCTGCCAAGGTGAAGAAAGGAAAAGAAAATAAATCCTATTCTGAGACCGGTGAAGGAAAGGAGCACGACATGTCCAAAGTGAATTGTTTTCACTATCACAAGCATGGAAATTTTTCCACAAAATGTCCACAAAAGAAGAAGAAAAAAAGGTTTTTGGATCTGCAACTGGAGAGGCTTTGGCCTCGCAATTTGAGCTTGAATTCTCACTTATTTCATGCATGGTGTCAAGTGCAATGAGTTCGATGTGGTACTTGGATAATGGTGCATCTTTCCACATGACGGGAGACAAAGAAATTTTCAGTAGCTTGGAGGAGAAGGAACTCCAGATGCATTTTGAAATGGGTGATGACAAAAGGTATAATGCTACTGGGATTGGTACTATTTCTTTCCAAATAAAGTCAGGCAATCCCTTCTTTTTAAAAGATGTAATGCATGTACCAAGATTAACGAAAAAATTAGTTTTAGTTTGCATTGTTAGAAGATAAAGGCTATGATGTGATCTTTAGTGAAGGTAAAGCCTTGCTTTGACATAAAACCACAAAGCAAGTCAAGAAGATTGGGGTTCATGTGAATAATCTCTATAGACTTGATGTAGATGTGATTTTTACAAAGCTTCCAACCATGGGGAAGTGTGAGAAAGCCATGCAATTGACCCTTGAGAGGGAGCTGGATTTGCATGCAAGTGAGAATGAACCTCAAGATGTGGAGTAGCCACATGTAGAGGATCATGGAGTGGGAGCAACCCCTCAAGCAGAGAAATTTTGAGCCAGATTGGCAGAGGGAGTGTATGCAACTATACCACCAGGTGTGAAGGTGGGGCGACATGCATGATTAATCCCAAGAAGAAATTTGGGCATGATTCATTGAGATGGTGTGGGTATCATGAATCGAACCTGGCTACTAGGAGCCCAAGATACAACTATAGTAGGATCAGTTAGATTGATGTACTCAGGTATCAGGAGGACATGAAATAAAAGTGATAGTGTTGGATACTGGAGCGCAGATTAGAGTTAGCAGCAAGTGCAGAGTGCATGGATGCAAATTTCAGCAGCGTAGAGGATCCAGTAGACATGTGCAGTAGGTAGTAGCAATCAAAAGACTTTGATGACAAATTCATTATACTGATTCAGTTGTTTGGAGGCTATTTAGTTTTGGAAGTGTTGCATGTACGATAAACACTAGCGAAGTGTTGCATGCAAGAGTTGCATGTGCGAGAAACACTAGAGAAGTGTTGCATGCAAGAGTTGCATGTGTGAGAAACACTAGAGAAGTGGTGTATGCATGAGTTGCATGCCGCATGCATGGAGTTGCATTTCACATGCAAGGACATTCCTTTCTTGTTGAGAGGGAGTGTCGAAGTTTGCAACAAGAAACAGTGAATTTTGCATTCAAAAAAAGCATTCAGCACCCATGCCTAGTGCATTAAGCACCTGGTTTGATTAAGCACCTACACTAGGGTGGGGCCCACATGGCTAAATTTGGTGCATGTCTATTTTTATTATCCCTTAATTAAGATGGACATTAAACTGTAATATATTCTCAATGTGGACTTGAATGAGTTAAATGAAAGTGAAAAATTCAGTTAGCTCATGGATTTCGAGTTAGAGGTAGTTGGTGAGGCATGAAGAGTAATTCTAGTTGTAAAAGAGTTCCAAGTGCAGTGGTGCATTAGTTAATGCAGGTTGTAATTAATTTAACTCAGTTAAGTGAGTTAAACTCAATTGTGCTAGTTGTAACATTTTGATACACTAGTGAAAGATCAAGTGAATTAAATATTAATTAATTCACAATTAGTGATCTCACATGCAACTGAGGATTTACTATTATTATCTTCTTGCATGTCAGTTCCAGTGGAGACCCAGTTGAGATCTAGGTGAAAGGGAAGTGTAACTATCAGTTGTGATATTAGCAGGCTACCCAGGTGTCGTTAAGACACCACAGGATGCCCATGATACTCAACGCAGTTGAGGTAGGCTGAATTTATTTGTGATTAAGTATTGCATTCATCAAGAACTACATGAGAAAAGCAGACTGTCTGGAGGCAGAAAATTGGCTGAGCATTGGCCTAATTTTATCTGAGACAATGTGATACAATTAGCTAAATACAGGAGGATTCTTGTGAGAAGAATTGTATGTAATTGTTTCATGATTCCTTGTGGAATATACAATATATGATATAGGGGTTTTGAGCAGTAAGCTTTCCCCAGGAATATCTATTGTTGTGGTTTTGATCTATTCTTCTTTACTTCATGTGATTAGTGATTGTGTTTTTAATTCCGCAAAATATTTGTAGAAGCGATTTAGTATTTAACTTTACTACATTGTTAGATCGGGTGAATCTAAGATATACATGCATGCTGTATAATTTCTACATGGTATCATAGCATAAGAAATTGTAGAATTGAAGCAGGAGCTGAGTTTTGTTATTGGATAGAATTCGAATTTGCAGAAAGACTTTCTTGGTGCTACCGCAGATTCAAGATCGAAATGGATTTCCATGGCTTGAGATTGGAGTATTCAGTGCAGGGCAGCTCTAACTATATTTCTTGGAAAGATAGGATGGAGGAAGTACTCGAAGACAATGGGTTGAATGAATTCACTGACAAATATGTTCCTAAACCCGATGTTGTAGATGTTGAAAATCTTGATGCATGTCAAAGGAAAGTGGCAAGGGCGAGGAGGATCCTATTGGAGGGAGTATGAGACCACATTGTCTCAAGCCTCCATGGAAAAGCAACTCCATATGCGATGTGGAAGGCTTTGAAGAATCTATTTCAGAGCAGTAGCGACCATAGGAAATTGGCGCTCAAGGATAAACTCAGGAAGATTAAAATGGAAAAGGGTGACACTATTCTGGTATACTTAACAAAGTTTGTCCAATGTTGGGATGAGCTTGGGAGTGTAGGAATTATTTTTTCTAATGATGATTTGGTGATCTTGGCTCTCCTAGGACTTGCTAAGAGTTGGCACAGTTATGAGAACTTTGTAAATGGAAGGGAAAAAATGCCAAATTGGGAACGACTGTGGTTGGATTTGGTGCAGGAGGAGTTCAAATGAAATACCAAAGATGGATTTTCATCTAAGGAAGATGATGAATAAGATAGTGCTTTGGTTTCCAAGGTGAAGAAAGGAAAAGGAAAGAAATCCTATTCTGAGACCAGTGAAGGCAAGGAGCACGACATGTCCAAAGTGAAGTGTTTTCACTGTCATGAGCATGGACATTTTTCCACAAACTGTCCACAAAAGAAGAAAAACAAAAGGGTTGTCGGATCTGCTACTGGAGAGGCTTTGGCCTCACAATTTGAGCTTGACTTCTCACTTATTGCATGCATGGTGTCAAGTGCAATCAGTTCAATGTGGTACTTGGATAGTGGTGCATCTTTCCACATGACGGGAGACAGAGAAATTTTCAGTAGCTTGGAGGAGAAGGACCTCCAGATGCATTTTGAAATGGGTGATGACAAAAGGTATAACACTACCGGGATTGGTATTGTTTCTTTCTAGAGAAATTCAGGTAAACCCTTCTTTTTAAAAGATGTAATGCATGTACCAGGCTTAACGGAAAATTTAGTTTCAGTTTGCATTGTTGGAAGATAAAGGCTATGATGTGGTCTTTAGTGAAGGTAAGGCCTTCCTTCGGCATAAAGCCACAAAGAAAGTCAAGAAGTTTTGGATTCAGGTGAAGAATCTCTATATAATTTATGTAGATGTGATTTTTACAGAGCTTCCAACCATGGGGAAGTGTGAGAAAGCCATGCAATTGACCCTTGAGAAGGAGCTGGATTTTCATGCAGGTGAGAATGAACCTTAAGATGTGGAGCAGCCACATGCAGAGGATCATGGAGTGGGAACAACCACTCAAGCAGAGAAATTTCGAGCCAGATGGGTAGAGGGAGTGCATGCAGATATACCACCAGGTGTGAGGTGGGGCGACATGCATGATTAATCCCAAGAATAAATTTGGGCAGGATTCATTGAGATGGTGTGGGTATCATGAATCGAACCTGGCTACGAGGAGCCCATATTACAGTAGTAGCAGGATCAATTAGATTGATGCAGTCAGGTGTCAAGAGGACATGAAATCAAAGTGACAGTGTCAGATATTGGAGCGCAAATTAGAGTTGGCAACAAGTGCAGAGTGCATGGATGCAGATGTCAGCAGCATAGAGGATCCAGTAGACATGTGCAGTAGCTAGTAGCAATCAGAAGATTTTGATGACAAATTCTTTATACTGATTCTGTTGTTTGGAGGCTATTTAGTTTCGGAAGTGTTGCCTGCAAAGGTTGCATGTACGATAAACACTAGCGAAGTGTTGCATGCAAGAGTTGCATGTGTGAGGGAGTGCATGCAGATATACCACCAGGTGTGAGGTGGGGCGACATGCATGATTAATCCCAAGAATAAATTTGGGCAGGATTCATTGAGATGGTGTGGGTATCATGAATCGAACCTGGCTACGAGGAGCCCATATTACAGTAGTAGCAGGATCAAATAGATCGATGCAGTCAGGTGTCAGGAGGACATGAAATCAAAGTGACAGTGTCGGATATTGGAGCGCAGATTAGAGTTTGCAGCAAGTGTAGAGTGCATGGATGCAGATGTCAGCAACGTAGAGGATCCAGTAGACATGTTCAGTAGCTAGTAGCAATCAAAAGATTTTGATGAAAAATTATTTATACTGATTCAGTTTTTTGGAGGCTATTCAGTTTCGGAAGTGTTGCCTGCAAAGGTTGCATGTACGATAAACACTAGCGAAGTGTTGCATGCAAGAGTTGCATGTGCGAGAAACACTAGAGAAGTGTTGCATGGAAGAGTTGCATGTGCAAGAAACACTAGAGAAGTGGTGTATGCATGAGTTGCATGTCGCATGCATGGAGTTGCATGGAGTTGCATTTCGCATGCAAGGACATTCCTTTCTTGTTGAGAGGGAGTGTCGAAGTTTGTAACAAGAAACAATGAAATTGGCATCCAAAAACAGCATTCAGCACCCACACCTACTGCATTAAGCACCTACACTAGGGTGGGGCCCACATGGCTAAATTTGGTGCATGTCTATTTTTATTAACCCTTAATTAAGATGGACATTAAATTGTAATCTATTCTCAATGTGGACTTGAATGAGTTAACTAAAAGTGATAAATTCAGTTAACTAGTGGATTTAGAGTTAGAGATAGCTGGTGAGGCATGCAGAGTCATTCTAGTTGTAACAGAGTTCGAAGTGCAGTGGTGCATTAGTTAATGTAGGTTGTAATTAGTTTAACTCAGTTAAGTAAGTTAAACTCAGTTATGCTAGTTGTCACTATTTGATACACTAGTGAGAGATCAAGTGAATTAAATATTAATTAATTCACAATTAGTGATCTCACATGCAACTAAGGATTTACTATTATTATCTGCATGCATGCCAGTTCCAGTGGAGACCCTGTTGAGATCTAGGTGAAAGGGAAGTGTAACTATCAGTTGTGATATTAGCAGGCTACCCAGGTGTAGTTAAGACACCACAGGATTCCCATGATACTCAGCGCAGTTGAGGAAGGCTGAAATTATTTGTGATTAAGGATTGCATTCATCAGGAACTGCATGAGCAAAGAAGATTGTCTGGAGGCAGAAAATTGGCTGAGTATTGGCCCAATTTTATCTAAGAAAGTGTGATACAATTAGCTGAATACAGGAGGATTCTTGTGAGAATAATTGTATTTAATTGTTTCATGATTCCTTGTGGAATATACAATATATGATAGATGGGTTTTGAGTAGTAAGCTTACCCCGAGAATATCTGGTGTTGTGGTTTTGATCTATTCTTCTTTGCTTCATGTGATTAGCGATTGTGTTTTTAATTCCGCAAAATATTTGTAGAAGCGATTCAGTATTTAACTTTAGTACATTGTTAGATTGGGTGAATCCAAGATATACATGCATGTTGTATAATTTCTACATTCCTTCTATCACAATAAAAAAATTGATGTTAATATGATGATCTAGGCATGAGCTATTGGTGTATTTCGTGTGAGTTTTTCATGGTTATATGTCTTGGAATAGATTTTCTTAAGGCTCTATTTAGTTGGTCCTTGATCCTCTTGTTTTCTTGGTTTTTCATTTCAGTTACTATTGAACTCTTTGAGCTAATTTAGTTGGTCTATCAAACCAAAGTATGGTTTTATTTTTCCAAATTTTAGTAGTGTCAATATAACTCATTTAATTTAGAGTATTGAATGGAATCAATTATTTTATAAATAAAGAATGTATTGAAATAAATAAATGATGTATTTGTTTTTATAAGATAAAAATAAAAATGTATATTTGTATCAAAAATTAAAATATAATTATATATTTTACATTATTATATGTTTGTTTTTTGAGTTTCAAATGTAATCTCTAATCATTACTATTATATTTAAGAATGATATTTCATTAATAATATTTGGTGTCTTTGTAATTTATATTTCTATTGTTAATAATTTAGACTTCTTATGTTTTACTAGTAAATTTGTTCTACTTCAAATAAGGTGACAAGATAGTTTGAGGACATTTCGAGTGGCATCACATGAAGCATGATTTGGCTACCAACTAACTATAGCAATACACAATGAAGGTTATAAAAATGCTCTTTAAAATTTCCCATTTATCACTATTAGTTTAACATTGACCAATGAAATTCATAAAGTTTTATTTTGAAAAATAAATATTTTTTCAATATTATTATTTATTTATTTTTAATATTTGATTGGATCATGACGTGAAGGTTTTATTGCATCCTTTCACAATATAATGCAATGTGGAAAATTGCAATTTTATAGTAAATCCTTGGAGTACATGCATGATAATGGAGAGAAAAACACAATATGCATATTGTAACATTGGTTAGAATTGGGAACCCTAGACATGGAGCTTGCGAACCCTAGCAATGGTGGCTAAGGTTCATTCTCTAGTTTGATACCCTAATCAGGGCATGTTATGTAGTGTATCACCCAACGAGGTGCTCTTGTGATCAGTGGCCCTTGCAAAGTTTCAAGCTACCAACGGTAAGACACAAACCTTGAGCATTTCTAAAAATGTTAACTATCACGGGCAGAGGAAGCAGGGTTGACCCCTGAAGGTCTCGTGGTTTATAGACAGAGACAACCAATCTGAGTAATTGACGACAATAGGCATTGAGCTTCTTGGAACTACCGTCAAGGGAGGAAGGGTTTGTAATTTTGGCAATTTTCGATGGATACCTCCGACTCTGCAGGAAACACCATTATGGAAGAGGAGCAACTGGATTACTCCTCCGATATGTTGGAGCCAGCTCAAATATGGTCAAACTACCCACCTTAGTAGACAGTTGGGGCTCATGTGGGTGCATTTCTAGCAAATACTGAACGGCTGGAACCCTAGCTCATGGACATGGAGGAAGTTGCGTCATCAACTGGACAAACAGGGTTTACATTTGTTAATCCAAATTTAATGGAGAATTTTCCTGTATTAGGCCCTAACATTCCAACCTCACATATTTTCTCAATACCATCTTTGTCGATACTTCACTTGTGGAACCAACAGTAGCTGCCATCCATCCCGGAGGAATTTACTGAACCCGCGGAAAGCTCGAGTGGTCAGGGTGGTGCCCGGGATGGGGATTTCGGGTTTGAACCTCTTGGAATAAGACCAAAAGATGAATTTCTTGAACTAGAGAACTTTCTAGGGTCCCCTATTGTTTTCAAAGCATCAGGCAGCTTCAAAGGGTTACCAATTCCAACCTTGCAATCGAAATAAAACAGTTCTTCAGACTCTGTCGATACGATCCATGTGGAAGAGTTAATTCCTATAGATGCTCTGTTACATAGAACCAGGAATAAGAAGTCTAGGTGCACAAAGAGCCGCAAAAATACCATGGAACTAGTTTTCGGCGAGGGTGTAAGAATGCAACAAGCAGAGGAGACTGAGCAAACAGTCTTAGTTGGAAGTGTTCGAGGGCAGAATTACACCTCGGCCAGACTCAAAAGATGGACATCTGAGATTTGGGGAAATATCCTTGAACATCTCCCTGTTGTCCTCACCATGAACAGAGGATGGTTTTCCCTAATATTCCCACACCCTATAATGGCCAACTGGGTCTTATAGAAGAATTAGCATATCGAAATGACCCTGGTTCTCCTTAAGCGATGGACACCCTTATTTGACCCAGATAAGGAGAAGATGAGAGTTGGTCCTATATGGGTGCAGATATTAGGTTTTCTATTGCAATTCTGGATAAAGGATGTTCTCAAATGCATTGGCTAGGATTTGGGCATTTACTTAGACCACTATAGATCCTATATGGATACAGGGAACATATCGATGGCGAGGACCCTGGTGCACCTGGACACGAGTGAAGGGTTGGTCGAGAGTTATGACTTGAAGTATAGGGATATCTCCAGAACCCAAAGCCTTTATTATGAAGAGGTACCTTTCAGATGCAAGATATTCCATGAGGTGGGGAACCTATACAAGGACGGACCACTTATCATGGCAGTCAATGCGGCTCAGCCCAAAACTCTTGTTCATGTGAGGACCCAAACCACAGAGGTTTTTGGAATGGCCACAAATCAACATAAGCAGAGCTCAGATTCGAGACCACAATGCATCTCTCACCAGACTCCTCCCATGTCTGTGCACCAAGAAACTAATCTGGTGTCTCCATCAGATGTTTCACACTTGCAAGAGGAGGATTTTGGACCTTGCGACCTCTCCTTCCTCACCTTTACATTTTAATGTTTTGCAATCTACTTCTTCGGATATATCTAATTTTATTTCTAATCCAAAAATTATTAAAAGTAAGGTAGCCCCCATTTGTTTTCCTCCTGCATCTGCACACCCCCCCGCCCCCCTCTCCCCCTCCCCGACCCCTCCATACCTTCCCCCACCATTCCTGCGGATAAATTAGGATCCTTAGACTATCCCAACCACTATAGTACTAGCTCTTCCTGTCGCTATAATCTCAGGTCCTCTGCTAAAGCCCTGTCTTGTAACTCATATAGGTTAGGTGAATATCCATCTCTCAAAGTTCTGAAATTTGCCATAGGCAAACCATCCTCCCTCTCCAAATCCATTCATCAAGCGAAGATTAAAGTGGCTACAAGAAAAAAAATATCCATTGACTGGGTTCTTAGAGAAAAGGACACCCCTATTAATGGTGACCCATGATCTGTCTATCCTTCAACTCCAGAGGGTTAGCTAGCCTGGATAAGAAGCTGGCTCTTAGACGCCTGTTACTGTTAGAAAAGGTGGATGTCATTTTACTTCATGAAACTTTGGAGGATGGGGAGGTTGTACATAAGTTACTCTCCGAGTTTTTCCTGAACTGGAATTTTCATACCTTGGATGTGAGAGGGCGGTCTGGAGGTTGTGCCATAGGCTTCAACAATCGATCCATCTAAGTTCATAATTTTTGGGGGATGGAAGGGATACTTGGTGCAGACAGCTCTGTCTCTGACTTTGGCACCCCATTAAGAATACTTAACATTTATGGTCCTTTCCATAACAAGCCTACTTTTTTGGATATGTTGATGGGATCCTTGATTATGGAGGCAGATCATACCATTGTGGAAGGTGACCTAAATTTTTCCATAGGAAAAGCAAAATCTTGGCGTCTCCAAGCCATGCCTGATCCCCTGTCTGGATATTTTGAGCAACTAGTTGATAATGTTGATCTGATTGACCTGGACATGACTAAAAAATTGCCCACTTGGTGCAACAGAAGGATAGGGGGGGCAGCACTGGTGTGTAGGCTAGACCAGTTTCTGATATCTTCTAAGTTAGCGGATAGGGTGGACAGAGCTAGGCAATGGGTGGGAATGGGTGGTATCTCGAAACATTCGCCCATTTACCTTGAGATCTATGGAGAAAACATCAAACCTCACTCCCCCTTCAAGTTCAATTACACATGGCTTGATGACCTTCATTTCCATAATATTGTATTGAAGTCATGGATTCACTATCAACAGGAGAATAATAATTTTCCAACAAGAGTCATTGCCAATAACTTATCCAGGATCAAGGATAGGGCTATCAAGTGGGAAAGGCAGAAAAGGATCTGAGATGAGGAAGATTTGAGGAGGATCGAAATGGATATATCCCTTATGAATGGTGAAGATTGGTTGGGTTTCTTCTCTATGGAGGACAAGGAAAATCTTACCCATATGGAAATGGAAAGAATCAAACTTTTAAGACAAAAATAGGAAACATGGAGACTCAAGAGTAGGGCTATCTGGCTTGAGGCTAGTGATAGCAATACCAAGTTCTTTCAGCAATGTGCAAAAGGCAAGAAGAGCATCAATACCGTTTGGGAATTGAGGGGTCAGGATGGTAGGGTGTCTAAGACTCATCAATAGATTTCGGACATGGGAATTCGACATTTCTCCCAAATCTACAGAGATTCAAGGGTGGCCAACATATCTGAGGTGCTCAGAATCGCTAGGAATATGCCTAGGTTTGTGGAGGACGATGACACTGAAAACCTAAATGCTGAAGTGACTTTAGGAGAGATAGAAGTTGTCATAAAGTGGTTCAAAAAAGAAAAGAGCCCTAGTCTGGATGGATGGCCTATTGAATTCTATCTATCCTTCTTTGACCTAATTGGTAAGGACCTCCTTATGTCTATTGAGGATTTCAGAGTATCGAGAAAAATGTATGATAGCTTCAACTCCACTTTCGTTTCTCTTATTCCCAAGGCTGACAAGCCTCAAACCTTCAGTGACTAAAGGCCCATCTCCTTATGCAACTGTTTCTACAAAATCATTGCCAAGATCATTGCTAATCGTATTAAGCATATTTTATCTCGTCACATATCTAAGGAGAAATTTTATTTCCTTCATAAAAGGAAAATTCATGAGGCCATAGGCACGGCTCAAGAAGCCCTTCACTCTATCAAGCTCAAAAGCCACAAATGTACCATCCTCAAGATTGATTTGGCCAAATATTTTGACTGCTCTTGCTGGACCTACCTCCATTTGATCCTCACCCATATTGTCTTCCCCCACTCTTTCATTAAATGGATCATGTGTTGCATTACAAATGCCTCGTTCAACATGCTCATTAATGGGGATGCATATGATTTTTTCCATGCAGGTTGTGGCCTCCAACAAGGATTTTCTTTATCCTCTTTACTTTTCCTCATGATCATGGAGAGACTAACAAATCTGATAGCCTTTGCTAGGGCTGAAGGGAACATATTCGGAGTCAAAATTACTGAAACTATTCATTTGAATCATTTTCTATTTGTTGATGGTGTTCCCATATTTCTATATGGATCCTTTCGTGACTCCAACTGCTTCAAGAAGATATTGTCTATCTCTTGTAAATCCACTGGAATTCTTCCCAATATAATCAAATCCATTATAATGATGACAAGATGCACCATCCAAGAGAGTAGACATGCTCTCCAACAATTCCAATTTGAACACCGGAATATTGAGGAGGTTCTCAAATACATGGGGTTCACACTCAAGCCCAATGACTACAGAATCACGGATTGGAATTGCCTCATTGCAAAAGTGGAAAGAAGGATCAATGTCTAGCAACGGAGATGGCTCTCTAGTGTGGGGTGCCTTGTTCTCATCAAGTTGACTTTGGAGGCAATTTCAGTGTACTCGATGGTTCTTGCTTGGATCCCCAAAGGTGTTACTAACAGAATCCAGCAAATTTGTTGGGGCTTCCTCTGGAGAGGTAAGAAGGAGGGTGAAACCTTTGCTTGGGTTAGCTGGGAGAAAATTTCCAACCCCAAACAGTGGGGAGGTTGGGGACTTCAGGACTTAAATCTTTTCACCACTTCATCGACAGCAAAAATGGGATGGAAACTCTTGCTCTCTAACAACATTTGGAAAGAGGTAACATATACAAAATACATTTCCCCAATATCCATCCTTCATTGGGTCAGAACACCCATTAGATGTAGGACAAGCTCATCTATTGCTTGGTGGGAAATATCAAAATCAATAGCTACTACCAAACAAGGACTTTCTTGGCGCATTGGATCGGGCACACAGGTTAGGATTGGAATGGATGTCTAGTCTAGTTGTGGTAGGGAACTTCTACTTCCCATGGATTTAATACAGCACCTCAAGGACTCAAGGATTACACAGCTAAGTCAAGTGGCAGATGGGGACAATTCAAATTGGAAATCAAAGGCTTGGAAATCTCCACAAGATCTGAATATTCCAAAGATTTGGTGGAGGGCATGGAACAGATATGTCATGGCTCTTAGAACATCCCATGTCAGAATATTGAAAGGAGAGGATGAGATGATACAGGATATATCCCCAAGTGGTTTATACACCCCCAAAGAAGGTTACTTTTCTCTACTTGCGGCACAAGAACCCCATGAACCGATCTGGTGGTGGGGACATCTATGGAAGCTGATGACTCCCCCAAAGGCCAGGCTATTTATGTGGTTCCTGCTCACAAATCATGCTCCTACGGAGAACAATATTGCTAGGCAATCCTTTCACAACCCATCTAGGTGTGTATTATGTAAAGAACCAGGAGAATGCATTTACCATCTATTCCTTAACTGCCCCATGACGTGCAAAATTTGGCAGTTGATTACTCTGTATCTAAGCATTACATACAATTGGCAGGGGGAGTCAATTTCTATGGCTTAGCATAATTGGTGGCTCTCTAGTGCATCAACGAAGGAATGTAACTTTCCACTCCTAATTTCATGGGGTATTTAGCTGGCTCGTAATCACATCACATTCCAAAGCACCACAATTTGCGGGCCTACCATCTGCAAGGATATTGTTGCACTCTTTCATTTAATTCCTGAATAGGTCTCCTCGAAGCATGATAGGATCATAGTACCAGAAGCTATAGACAAAGAACACCCCTGGGAATACTTTGATGGGGCCGCTGGTATTGATGTTTGTGGTGGGGGGGATGTACTGCATCTTTCCAACTCTTTTATACTCTCAAGATGGGATTAGGCCTGGGCACAAACAATTACTCGGAACTCAACAGCCTGAGACTACTCCTTATCTTTTCCCTAGAAAAAAGATGCAACAGGATACAAATATTTGGAGACTCAAATAGTATTAAAATATGGTTCAACGATAATTCAAGATGTCACGTGCACACACTTAGGGGTCTGAGGGATGAAATAATAGCACTTAAAACAAACTTTGACACCATTATTGTCCCTCACATTTACAGGTAAAGGAATCAGACCGCTGACCACTTATCCAAATAATTTGTGCACCTGACATGGGGGCATTGGCACATCACTGAACACAATGGAATATAATTTTACCAGTATTACCATAGGTTGTTCATAGAGGATACATGGCTATTGGAACCTGCTGATCAGTCCGACTGATTAGATGCTTTTTTTTACTCTACAGTTTTTTACTATTTAAAATTTATGCTATTTATATATATCTAGATATGCACATTACATTGTAAATAGTGTTTTAATTATTTGAACTATTACTGAACTTATGCTAAATTATGGACAAAACACAGAATTTTCATGATGTAATCTACAGCTAATACAACAAGTAATTTTCTTTAAAATTAATGAAAATTACAAATTTTTCGTTGGAAAAAAAAACGCAAAGTGGATAATTGATTCAAATATTCAATCCCATAAGTTTTGGATATTGTTGTGATATTCATGCATGGTTTTTAAATATTTTTGTGGTTATTTTTTATTCTTTGTATTTGCAAGAAAATAATTCAAAATTAAAATCTTTAAAAATAGTCCATACTTAGAGGGAAAACATATTTACCATCAAATACTTCCCACCATAATTTAATCAAGTCTTTGCATTAAAAAATTGATAGGAATAAGATTTAAATAAATAAATAAATACCTTTTTTACAAAAATCTGGGCAGATCCACACGAAGGGATCATGTCTCGCTAGCCAAACTAATTATATCCAAACCCTAACAACGTAGAGGAAAACTGATCTTATGGCCTCCCAATGAAAATATGATTTAGAAACAAGTACTCAACCAATTGAGCTAACCCTTGAGATTGTAAATAAATATACTAACTAGAAGTTACTTCCCTTCATTATTTATGTAGAAGCAAGATCGTAAATTCGTAGACATCTCAATTTATTAGTTCATACCAAACCAAGACTATAGGATTCATTTTTCATATTATCCACTATGGAATATTGAATGCTACCAAGCTAAAATTCTCAAAATGGGAAGGTTTTTCCTCATCCCTCATATACACAAACTCTTCAATCTCGCAAGGGAACAAGGCTTCCCTAAGCTCTACACACAAAGTCTTATTGTGCTTATCTTTAAAATTGGGGATAAAAACATTCCCTCTAACTACAGGACCATTATTATTAGACACATTTTAGCTAAGATGTAGGGGGTCTTTGTTGGGAATAGGTTATGGATTTGAGTAGGGTTATTTGTGAATTAGCAGTGGAGTTATCATAATTAATATTTATTTAACTAAAAATTAATAACCTTAAATTTTTCAATTCATAACCATTAACATGGTTATTTATTTATTACATAAGTTTTTTAGTATCACAATCATTCAAATCAATAAAAATGGACATGTTCAAATAAAAGTTAATGTTAGAGCCAAGTATGAGCTTGCTTGGATACACAAGGACTTTCCAACATGTTTTTTGTCAATTGTGGTACCACCTTAAAATATGAGCCATGTTAATCATTTGTATTTAAACATATTTACCAATTGAACAATTACTCTTTTAGATGAACAATTTTCTATACCTATGCATGGAGCTTTAAGAGTTATGAATAAAAACATAACAAAAGTATGTCTTACTGCAAAGATTAAATTTAGCCAATATTTTTTCAAAGGAAAACAGTTTGATTGGTAGTTAGCGGGTTAAATTCCCTGTACACCCAAGTTATATTATCTGGAGACATGTTAGCTTATGTGGAAAAATTTTAAACAAGTTGAAAATCGTGATGAGTAATTCTTATAAGCCCGAAGGGGTAGGAAAACTTGAATATCGTGATATTGAGGTGAATTGTGGCAATCATTGTGATTCAATCCTGGGTCTTTCCCAAAATAGTCCTTTGAAGTTATCGATTCACCAGCTACGATGATAAAAAAAAATTGATCGATTTTTGCATATTTAGAATCTCATCATGGTTGGAGACTCTAACACACTCATCAAACATATGCTCTCAAACACTATGCCATTTGATTTTCGTCTAACCTCCGCCCTAGAAATAATAATTCATTCTTGTCACGCATTAAATATGGTGAAATAGTTTCACTTTTTGTAGGAAAGAAATTATGACTTTCAAGCTATTATAGCGACAAGGAAAATTTTGGGACACTAATTATCAATGACAAGGAATATTCACAACTCATTCCTTACTGTGATGTTAAAACACCTTGATGACTTATCAATATGGCATATGGAATGCTACATGTCAATCCCATCCTAGGTAGAAAGGACAATGATGATAAGACCCTCCCACTACCATTACATGATTAATACTACTTCTAGGAATTCTAATAAGTGATTCGTTCCAATACATTGTTATCAAGGTGGGATTATGAAGATGTTTCCACACTCAATAGGGCCACTTTCAATTTGTTTATCTTATCCTTGGATTTTGGCACTGGTGCAATGTGAACCCTAGAAACTCACCATTAGGGGATTTTTGAGGTCTAAAATGGGCATCCTAAGGAAATTATAAAATGATAGTGGAAATAATAAAATAAGATTAGATTACATCATCAAATTTTAGAGGGAAAAAAGCAAAAAAAAATCAACTCGTATTTTCAACTTATCTCCCTATGGGTTTACTCAAATTTCAAGAAGAAACACTCGTTGGATGCATAATTTGATTCCTCATCCAAGGAATACCCATGTTGCATACGTTCTATGGACCCTGATACATGAAAAATGAGAAATACATGAAAAAATGTGATTGCAATCATGTTTTTTCATGTATTTTTAATTTTTCGTGTAGCAGGGTCCATCGAAAGTATGCAACATGGGTACTCTTTGGATGAAGAATTTAATTTTGCATCCAACGAGTACTCTCACTCGAAATTTTAGTAAAACCTTAGGGATATAAGTTGAATAATCATGTTTTTCATGTATTTCTCATTTTTCGTGTAGCGGGGTGCATCAAAAGTATGCAACAGGGTACTCCTTGGATGAGGAATTAAATTTTGCATCCAACGAGTACTCCCGCTAAAAATTTGAGTAAAACCTTAGAGAGATAAGTTGTGTTGAAAATGGCAACAAGAAACAGTGAAGGAGGCCTCCTGAAACATCTTTCCTGATCCTAGTTGGAGAGTGATCACCTAAACTAGGTGGGGACCCCACACGTGATTTTTGTCGAAAAGTCTATTTTTAGACTATGTCTATTTTTAGACATATGGAGCATGGTCTAGGAGTTGCGGGATGCTATTCTTGGATGATTGGTCAAGTTGGTAAAAATAGATGGACATCTATTTTTATACATTTAGGTCGAAGTCTATTTTTAGACTCACTGCCTACAGTAACAATCACCAAATATTATTAGCCCTTCTTTAATAATATTTGGACTATAAACTTATCTTATCCCTTGGAGCACTTTTCACCCGAGCTACGATACACATGTAGTCAAGTATGAAATTCGAATTTCCTATGTAAGGGGTTGCTGCTGAGCTATTGCATGTTTGACTTCGCTTAGAACTCATGTGGCGTAGTTTGATGAGACAGCTTTCTGATGGAGTTGTGTTCCTGGGCTAACTTAGTCAATCCAGGATATTTTAGTTAAACTCGACATTTTCTACTAGTAATGAGTGGAGTGAATTAAATATTATTTAATTCGATAATTATTAACTGATGATTCAACTCAAGAACACATCAGTTCACTACAGTGCATGAACAGTTCAGTGGAGACCAGTGAAAGAGGTAGATGAAAGGGTTGAGATAGCTATCAGTTGTGACATTAGTTGTGCATGAGATTTGCACCACACTTGGAGGAAATTTCCCATGAGGATTGCTGCCAGCTTGAAGCCAAGGGAATAATCTATTCCATAGTCTCTTCATCTTGGATTGCTAGTGAGGCAAGGCAATTAGTGGATGAGTTTTGAACCTGTGACTTGTTCAAAACCGAGCTAGTTTGTGTGTAACTTTATGAGAAAGTACTGAGTACTTGTGAGGAGTATTGTACTGAGTTTGTTACATGTTTTCTCCATTATAATATACACAATAGCTGCGGGGTTTTCAGCTATAAGCTTTCCCCATACATACCGTGTTAATGTGTTGAATTTCTATGTGCGCATGTGAATGTTTTCTTTAACACTCTACTTGTTGTTTTTATTTCCGCATGTGATGATTAATGCGTAGAAGAGATTATGTGTTATGTATGAAGCTCAAATAGTATGTGACCAGGATAATCTCGGTGAATAACTCAGTAAATTATTCAAATTTCTACAAGTTGAAAATACGAGTTGAAAAAGTAGTTTTATTATTTTATTATTTTTTAATATTTTTACTTTTTTACTCCAAAAATGGTGAATCATCCCCCATAGTTGACATCATCATCTTGAATCCTATTAGTTATTATAAAGTTTATTTTGGTTGTACATTTTTTTAGGAGGCCCATTTTAGACCTCAAAATTCTCCTAATTGGCATCTTTCCCTACTCCTGTCATGACATATGAAACACTTAAGGAATCATGCTTCAATTTTCAATTCAAGAGAAGGTAATTTATTTTTCCATTCAACACTCTATTTTTTAATTAGGTACTTCATCATACAAGTTAGTTTTCAAGACTAGCTTGGTGATTTCAAGTGCATGCTTCTAGAAAACTAACTTGGGATTTTTTTACTTTAATTTTCGCAAGTGGTTTGAGCTTCTTCTTGTCCTTGGAGGTGTTCATCTAGAACCTATCTTTCTTCACTTTGAGAAAATGGATTACAAAAAGCTCCATGAAATGCAACTTACCCTTGTTTAAGAATGTAAGTATTATTGGTCTTCATAATTTTATTTGAGTCATCATGTAAAAAGAAAATTTATTGTAAAAGAAAATTTATTTTGAAGCATGGGTTTCATGTTATTTTATTTATTTTCTAGGTAATATCCTCGATTACAGGCTTCTAGGTTTTGTCATGAGCCATAAGTGTCATTATCACATTTTTTAGACCCTTCTTTGGATTTTGTATCATGTAAAGAAAATTATTTTTCAGTCAAAAGTGTCATGTGTCACCTCCTCACCAAGTCGTCCTTATCCTGATGAAGTCAGCCCATATTAGGGCTATTCGACCCAGTAGAAGTAGTATAAATTGAAGTGGAGGTCGACCTATTTTGTATCATCTCATTCACAATCTCAATCTACAAGCCAAGAGTAAGAATAGGAGAGTGATGTCAAGATGAATGTGTTGAAATTTGCAACAAGAAACATTGAAAATAGCATCCATAAATGGTTCCCAGAAAATGGCACCCATAAATGCTACCATAGGGGGCTTCTAATTTAATTTTTCCTTAATTAAATTGGAAGAAAAATTGTAATCTCATCTCATGACAACTTGTATTATTTAACTGAGTCAGGAAGACTTACTTAGCTTTGGAAATTTGAGTTGATGGTCAAAGAGGAGGCGTGTAGATTTACCCCATGATTTTAGGGGGTCAAGTTACAGTTATTTCTGAGTTGTAATTAGTTAACTCAATTAACTGAGTTAAAATCAGTTTAACTATTTCTAACTGAGAGATGAGCTAGTGAGAGGTCTAGTGAATTAAATCTAATTGAATTCACAAGTAGTGATCAATTGTTGCATGTCATTTCTAAGGAAGGCCTTGTTGAGATTGGGGTTAATTTGAAGATAACTATCAGAAAGCCTTATATGAATTGAGTAATCATTAAATGGGAATTTCCTAATTAATAGGGGCTCAATTAGCCCAGGAATGTGTAAGGAAGGCAGGCCAAGCCTAGGCAAGAAAAGGGTTAAATATTGGACCAAACTTGCTTAGATTAAGTCAAATTCAAGCAGGATCAGAGTGAAACAGTCAAAGATAGTGAAAATGTTTCTGAGTGAGAGGAATAGAAATGTATTGTTTCATGATCTTGAATTTATGCAATATACAGATAGCGTGGTTTTGAGAAGTTTATTTCCCCATATACATATTTTTTTGTGTGATCGATTGATTTCTTTTTATTGCTTGCTTGTGATTATGTGATTGAATTTGGTTTTCGAAAATTGTAGAAGTGATTCAATATTTTGTTTTAGTACATTACACGATCAAATTGAATCCATTGGTATAATTTAGACATGGTATCAGAGCGTCAGGAATCACAATATAAGAGAATAATTTAAGTTTATTTTGAACAATTGAATCAAATTTACAAATTTATTCTCCAGGACTAGTAGCAGATCAAGATGTCTTTTAATGGCTTGAGACTCGAATATGCACTCAAGGGAAATTTGAATTACATATCATGGAAGGACAGGATGGAGGCAGCGTTGGAGGACAATGGGTTGAAGGAATTTTAGATACTGATATTCCCAAGCTCGCGGCAACGATGCTCAAAATATTGATGCATGGAAGAAGAATGTGGCAAAGGCAAGAAGGATCTTGTTAGAAGGAGTTTGAGATCATATTGTCTCGAATATCCATGGAAAGGTGACTCCATATGCTATGTGTAATGACTTAACAGGTATGTTTCAAGATAGAAGCGACCATGGGAAGTTGGCGTTGAAAGACAAGCTCAAAAATATCAAGTTGGAGGAGGTTGACACGATCCAAAAATACTTGACAAAGTTCACTCAATGTCGAGATGAGCTTGGAAGTGTTGGTGTGACAATAGTCGATGATGATTTTATAACCCTAGCACTTATAGGCCTTCCAAATATTTGGCATAGCTACTAGGAATCTGTGAATGGGAGGGATAAGTTACCAGACTGGGAGCGATTATGGTTAGATTTAATACAAGAAGAGATAAGGCGAAGCACCAGAGACGGAACCTCTTCCACAAATAAAGAAGAATATTTTGCATTAGTCAGAAAAGGCAAGAAACCTAAGGGAAATAATTCCCAAGGTGAAGAGGGAAAGAGAGACTTGTCCAAGGTCAAGTGTTTTCACTGTCACGAGTACAAACACTATCCCTCGAAATTTCCACAAAAGGAAAGCTAGAAGGAGCCTGCAGTTGTAGCAATGAGTGAAGCGCTAGCTTCATAGCTCGAGCTTGATTTTACTCTCATTGAGTTGAGGGCCAGACATGAGGCATGTAGAGTTCTCCCTTGATTTTATGGGGTCCAATTACAGTTATTTGTGAGTTGTAATTAGCTAACTCAATTAATTGAGTTAAAATCAATTTAACTAGTTCTAACTGAGGGATGAGCTAGTGAGAGGTCCAGTGAATTAAATATGATTTAATTCAAAAATAGTGATCAATCAATTAACTAATAATTTTCTATAAATAACTTGTGCATGTCAGTTCTAAGGAAGGCCCAGTTGAGATTGGGGTTAAAGGGAAGATAATTATCAGTTGTATAATTAGAAAATTGTACAGATCATGCATGAGCTCATCGGGAAGCCTTAGATGAATTGTGCAATAATTAATTCAGAATTTCCTAATTAATAGGGGCTCAATTAGCCCAGGAATGCGTAAGGAAGGCAGGTCAGGCCTAGGCAAGTAAAGGTTAAATATTGGACTAAAGTTGCTTAGATTACGCCAGATTCGAGCATGATCAGAGTGAGACAATAAAAGATAGTGCAGAGGTTTCTCAGTGAGAGGAATAGCATTGTATTGTTTCCTGATCTTGACTTTATGCAATGTACAGATAGTGGGGTTTTGAGCAGTTGATTTCCCCATATACATCGTGTGTTGTGTCATCGATTGATTTCTTTCTCTTGCTTGTTTGTGATTATGTGATTGAATTTGGTTTCTACAAATTTGTAGAAGCGATTTAGTATTTTGTTTTAGTACATTGCAAGATCAGATTGAATCCAGTGGTATAATTTCTAAAAAAAGAAGTTTGAAGCTGAGCACGACTAAATTGAATTTTTTGGCCATCTCTCTCTCACATGTGCGAGTTTTTCTATGGTTTATGGGCAAGTTGCAAACGTTGATATTGTGAAGTAGCTGGAGGTCTGCAATTCTGTAGCTAGGGGGCCAAAATTCTAACTTGAATTTTCATTTGAGGAGATGACACTTGGATACTTTGGCAAAGTTCATTTACGTAAAGGAAGCGTTGACTTGGTGATTGAAAGAGGTATTTGTCTAGCTAAAAAGGGTCTTCGATTGTCTCATTTTGATTCTGCTAGTGGAAAATTTTGACTGGGTTTTCCCCTTGATAGGGGTTTTTCCCTCATTGAGTGCCTATAATTCTTGTGTTCCTTCTTCATGCACTTTTTATTTGATAGTTGCTTGATGAAAAGATAACATAATAAAGAAGTAAAATAATCCACAGACATCACAAGTAATTATCAATAAAAGAGGAATCAAACCCGAATATCTATGTGTCTTGATTTTTCAACATGGTATCAGAGTTAAGGTGAAGGAAGGACGATATGAATATCACTTTGTTGGCTATCATATAAAGGAAGGAAAAAAATCTTGGAAGAAAATATCACCCTCTCATATGGCAAGCTATTTGAGGATGGGACTAAATCTCTTAGAAATTGCAGGAATATGTGTTGGAAGGATCATCTACAATCTATCTAGGAGAGTCAAGAATGGAGGATTCATGGATGCACTTACAAGTACACTTGATGATGACAATGCATGGATTATTGATCGTGGAGTCTCGTGACACATGATAGGAGAAATTAGACAACTACATACATTGTCTAGGGGATCATCATCTCATTCAATGGAGCTTTGAGACACCAATAGCTATGAGCTCAAAGGCCTTGAATCTACATATTTGGAGCTATAAAGTGGAAGAAAGCTACATATCAACAACATAGTATTTTTCCAAGGTTTGAAAAAGAATATACTTTCTATTTCTTATTCAGAATATAAAGGAGATATGATAGATTTTGTAGATGGTAAATTTTTGGTTTGGGGAAAGGATTCAAGTTTTGAAAAAGCAAGGATTAGTCAGATTTGCGAAGGAAGATCATATAGAGTTGTCACACCTTCTCCTCAAGCCCTTGTTCACATGTAAATTAGTCCCATTGAGATTTGGCATAGAATATATGGAAATATTCATTAAAATATAATACCCTCTCTCAGTCAAATGGTGAAGGGAATCCCCAACATTAAGGAAGATCATGAAGGAGTATGCAAGGGATGTGTGTTGGGAAATAATACTAGGAAACCCTTTACAAGAAATGATACAAGGTCTAAATAAATTTTATACCTCATTCATTCGATGTATGTGGACCCATGTTTTTTAAATCTCTTGGAGGAAACCTATACTATGTGACCTTAATTGATGATCACTCTAGAAATACATGGATCTACCTTCTCAAGAAAAAGGATGAAGTATTTGAAAATTTCAAGGAATTTAGATCCAAAGTAAAAACCCTAATCAAAATAAAGATAAATTCCCTTAGATCTAAAAATGGGGGTGAATATAATTATAATGAATTTATAGCTTATTGCAAAGAATCAGGCATTAAGACGGAGCTCATAGTTCCCTACAATCCCGAAAAAAATAGAGTAGCAGAAAGAAATAATATAACCATTGAAGAATGCATATGAACTATGACATTTGATCAAGACCTACCAAAATTTATATGGGGAGAAGCAACCATGAAAATAGTATACATACAAAATATAAGTCCTCATATAATTCTTGATAATATGACACTAGAAGAAGGATTCTTAGGAAATAATCCATGTGTAGATCATATATGAATCTTTGTATGTCCAACACACATTTATGTTCCAAAAGACAACGAAATAAGTTGGATTCTACAAGTATAAAAGGTATATTCATTGGTTACATACTTTCATCAAAGGCTTATAGAATCTACATCAAAGAATAAAAGGCCAATTGAAGTAAGTAGGTAGGTCATATTTGAAAAAAATCATGCCTATAAAAGATCCAAAGAGATACCTATTGAATATGATGAAGAATATGCACCACTATTTAAATAACAAGAGCAACATAACAACTCACCTATAAATCAAGAAGAAGAAGAAGGACCAAGTGAACCTATTCAACCTACTATCATTCCCGAAGCAAAGAAGAGACCAACCTAGTTGCAAGCTACAGTTAAAGAAGCATAAGGACACAAAGCAGCAAAGGACACATTCAAATAAAGAAAGAAGCTAAAAATATACTCAGGATATGCAGCATACATGACGAACTTAATTGAATCATAACCAACTAATTTTGAAGAAGCCACTCATCAAGAATAATGGAAGAAATAAATGTAGGAAGAATATCAATCTATCATAAAGAATGAGGTTTGGGGAAGTGTTCCTAGACCTAGTGACAAATTTTTTGTAACTTCCAAATGGATTTAAAATATCAAACATGTCATTGATGGAAGCATATAAAAATACAATGCAAGATTCGTTGAAAGGAGCTTCTCTCAAAAAGAAGGAATTGACTATGAATAAACATTTTCTCCTACTGCTAGGTACACTACTATTAGATATTTGGTTTCTTTAGCTGCCACTATGAGATGGAATATCCATCAAATGGATGTCAAAAAAACCTTCCTAAATGGAACCATAGATGAAGAAGTATATATTGAAAAACTGGAAGGCTTTGAGATAAATAGCAGGGAAACTCACGTTTGAAAATTAAATAAATCTCTATATGGCTTAAAGCAACCTCCTAAGGCTTGGTACGCAAGAATGGATGCATATATTCTAAGGATTGGATTTGTAAAAAATTATACAAATTCAAACCTCTACATCAAGATAGTGAAGAATCAACTAGTCATCATACTTCTATATGTGGATGATGTATTTGTTACAGTTGTGGAGCACAAAATTCTAGAATGTAAGAAAATGTTGGCAGCTGAATTTGAAATGAAAGATCTAGAACTTATGCATTACTACTTGGGCTTGGAATTTTGTCTGAAACTCGGTGACATATATCTTGTTCAAGGAAATTACATATTCAAGATGTCACAAAAGTTCGATATGATTGATTCCAAGCCTATGACAACTCCCATGATCACAAATCTCAAGAAGTTAAGAATTTCAGATTCTAGTCTTGTTGACCCCACAAGTTATCGAAATTTGGTTGGCTCCTTGATGTACTTGATGAACACTAGACCTGGTATATGCTTTTTTGTAAATGTTCTAGGTCAATTTCATATGGAACCTCGTCATGATCATTGGATGGTTGCAAAGCACATTTTTAGATATCTATGTGGAACTATTCATCACTACCTAAAATATGATGGGAAAGAGATTCGTTTGTGACACGTTTTACCAATTTTGATTCATGTGGCAGTGTGACAGATGGAAGAAGTACTGCAGGTGGTTGTTTCAGTTTGATATCTACAATGATTTCTTGGATAAGTAGAAAAAAAGATACAATTTCTTTGAGTAGTGTTGAAGTTAAATATATTGTTGCATCTGAAGTAGGAAAGAAGCAATTTGGCTAAGAAATTTTCTGTCAGATTTGTTTGGTGGACCATTAGATCCTACTGTTATAAATTGTGATAACCAAAGTAGCATCAAGATGTATGAAGACCCTGTGTTGCATTCCAAGACAAATCATATCAACAACAAGTACCATTATATTAAAATTTTGGTGCGGGATTGGGTGATGAAGCTACAATACATTCCAACTGATGAACAAGTACATAACTCGTTTATGAAATCTATTCAAAATAATAATTTTGACTATTTCAGAAGAATTATTTGATTAATATAAATTATATATTTATTAGATAAGGAGAGATGAAGCATATTGGGGCGACAAGTTGCTTCGGAGGACATCTGGACGACCTGTGGTGATGTCTATATCGTGGAGTAGGGAGGGTATCATTGTTCTTGTGGAGCTCCAACCTTGGATAAGATAGCTAGATCCTTGGGTTGCTGTTATAGATAAATCCTAATGGTACCTATAGTGGCTTAAGCTTGGAAAACACATTAGTCCCAACTGGATATATACCTTGGTCAATCTATTCCATAACATTGTGTGTGTTGTGACTCTTTATTTCACTTTTAGATCACCCATGTACCTTTGTATATATGTAATTATGAATACCTCCCTAGTTAAGAGGGATTTTTGAAGAATGTAACAAGTATCAGTATTCATAATTGTATTTGATTCATCATGTAAAAGGAATTTGTATTGTAAAAGAAAATAAAAAACTGAAGCATGAGTTTCATGCTATTTTATTTATTTTCTAGGTCATAGCCTCCATTGAAGGCTTCTAGGTTTTTTCATGAGTCATAAGAGTCATTGTCACATTTATTACACCCTTCTTGGGCTTTTGTATCAAGTAAATAAAATCACTTATGAGTCAAAATTGTCATTTGTCACCTCCTCACCAAGTCGGTCCTATCCTAATGAAGTTGGCCCATATAAGGGTTATTCAACCCAGCAGAAGCAGTACAAATAGAAGTGGATCTCAACCTATTTGGTATCATCTCATTCACAAGTAAGATCTGTGATTCAAGAGAAAGAAAAGGAGAGTGAAGTAAAGATGAAGGAATTTTGAAGCTGAGGAAGACCAAATAAAATTTCTTGGCCATCTCTCTCTCACATATGCGAATTTTTCTAGGGTTTCTAGGCAAGTTGTAGGGCCAAAATTTCTGAAGTAGTTGCAGGTCTAAAATTCTACAATTCGGGGGCCAAAATTCTAAATTGAAGTTGAATTTGAGGAGCTGACACCTGAAGAATTTAGAAGAGTTCATCTACTTTAAGGAAGGGTTGACTTGGTGATTAAAGGAATTCTTTGTCTAGGTCAAAAAGGGTCTTGTATTATATCATTTTGAATCTACTACTAGAAAATTTTGACTAGGTTTTCCCCTTGATATGGGTTTTTACCTAGCTAAATGCCTATATCTTGTGTTCCTTGTTCTTTTGATCTTAATGCACTTTTGATTTGATAGTTGCTTGATGAAAATATAACATAATAAAGAAGTAAAATAATATAATACACATCACAAGTAATTATCAAGAAAAGAGGAATAAAACCCCAATATCTACATGCCTTGATTTTTCAAAATGGTATCAGAGTTAAGGTGAAGGAAGGATGATTTGAAGATCACTTTGTTGGCTATCATCTAAAGGAAGGAAATCATTCTTGGAAGAAAATATAACTCTGTCAATGGAGAGATATTTGAATATGGTACTCAATATCTTGAAAATTTCAAGAAGCTTTGTTGGAAGGATCATCTACAATCTATCTAGGAGATTCAATAATGGAGGATTCCTAGTTTCACTTATAGGTACACTTGATGATGAAAATACATGGATTATTGATAGTGGATCCTCGAGACACGTGACAGGATAAATTAGACAACTGCATACATTATCTAAGGGATCAGCATCTCATTCAGTGGAGCTTGGAGACAACAATAACTATGAAGTCAAAGGCCTTTGGTCTACATCTTTGGAGCTAGAAGGTGGAGGAAAGCTACATATCAAAAACATTTGTTTTTTCCCGGGTTTGAAAAAAAATATAATTTCTCTTTTTTGTTTAGAAGATAAAGGATATAGGATTTCTTTTGTAGAAGATAAATTTTTGGTTTGGGGAAAGGATTCAAGTTTTTAAAAATCAAGGATTATTGGGATTCATGAAGGAAGATTATATAGAGTCATCACATCTTCTCCTCAAGCCCTTGTTCACATGGAAATTAGTCCCATTGAGTTTTGGCATAGAATATATGTACATATTCATTACAATATAATACCCTCTCTAATTTAAATGGTGAAGGGAATCCCCAACATTAAGGAAGATCATGAAGGAGTATGCAAGGGATGTGCCCTTGGAAATAATACTAGGAAGCCCTTTAAAAGCAACAATACAAGGTCTAAGGAAATTCTAGACCTCGTTCATTTGATGTATGTGGACCCATGTATGTTAAATATCTTGGGGGCCACCTATACTATGTGACCTTCATTGATGATCACTCTAGAAATACATGGTTCTATCTTCTTAAGACAAGGATGAAGTAATTGAAAATTTTAAGGAATTTAGATCCGAAGTAGAAACCCTACCGAAAGAAATATAAACACCCTTAGATCTGAAAATGGGGTTCAATACACTTCTAAGGAAATTATTTCTTATTGCAAAGAAGCAGGCATTAATAGGGAGCTCATAGTTCCCTACAATCCGGAACAAAATGGAGTAGCAGAATGAAAGAATAGAACCATTGAAGAATGCATAAGGACTATGTCAATTGATCAATACCTACCAAAATTTCTATGGAGAGAAGCAGCCATGACAGCAATATACATAAGAAATATAAATCCACATAGAATTATTGATAATATGACACCAAAAGAAGCATTCTCAGGAAAGAATCCATGCGTAGATCATCTCTGAATATTTGGATGTCCAGAATACAATCAGGTTCCAAAATAAAAATGAAAGAATTTGGAATCTACAAGTATAAAAGGTATCTTCATTGGTTACATCCTTTCATCGAAGGCTTATATAATTTACGTCAAAGAAGAAAGGTGAATTGAAGTTAGCAGGGAAGTCATATTTGATGAAAATCATGCCTACAAAAGATACATAGAGATACCTATTGAATCTTATGAATAAGATGCACCACTATTTGAAGAAGAAGAGAAACATGATAAGTCACCTATAAATCAAGAATAATAAGGACCAAGTGAACCTATTCAACCTACTATCATTCCTGAATTGAAAGAAGAGACCAACCTAGTTGAGAGCTACACTTGAAGAAGCAGAAGGACATAAAGAAGCAAAGGACACATTCAAAGAAAGCAAGAATCTGAAAAGATACTCAGGATATGAAACATACATGACAAAGTTAATTGAAGCAGAACCAACTACTTTTGAAGAAGCCACTCATCAAGAAGAATGGAAAAAATAAATACAGGAAGAATATCAATCTATCGTGAATAATGGGATTTGAAAATTCCTTCCTAGGCCAAGTGACAAATATGTTGTCACTTCCAAATGGATTTACATGTACAAAGAAATATTTTTTGTAGGGGGGTTCTCTCGAAAGGAAGGAATAGACTATGATGAAACATTTTCTCCTATTGCTAGGTACACTACTATTAGTTCTTTGGTTTCTTTAGTAGCCGTTATGGGATGGAATATCCATCAAATGGATGTCAAAACAACCTTCCTAAATGGAACCATAGATGAAGAAGTATATATTGAAAAACTAGAAGGATTTGAGATAAATAGTCGAGAAACTCATGTTTGCATATTAAATAAAGCTTTATATGGCTTAAAGAAATCTCCTAGGGCTTGTTACGCAAGAATGGAAGCCTATCTTCTAAGGATTGGTTGATGCCTATCTTATAAGCACTAGCTTTGTCAAATGTTCTAAACATGAAAACCTCTACATCAAGATAGTGAAGAATGAACCAATCACCATACTTCTATATGTGGATGATTTATTTGTTACACGTGTGGAGCATATAATTCTATAATGTAAGAAAATTTTGGTAGTTTAATTTGAAATGAAAGATCTAGGAATTATGCATTACTACTTGGGCTTGGAAGTTTGGAAAAAACCTGATGAGAGATATCTTGGTCAAGGAAATTACATAATCGAGATGTTATAAAAGTTTGGAATGATGGATTCCAATATGATGACAACTCCCATGATCACAAATCTCAAGAAGTTAAGAAGTTCATATTCTAGTCCTAACGATCCCACAAGTTATTGAAATTTGGGGTGCTCCTTGATGTACTTGGTGAACACTAGACTTGATATATTCCTTGTTGCAAATGTTCTAATTCAATTTCAGAACACTACAAGGAAAATACCATCTAGCAGAGGTTATAAAGGAGGTTTTTAGTTTTATAAAATTGGCCAAAATTGTCAAAAAAACATTTGCTACAACATCTGTTTTTCGTAATGGAGGTTTTGGCGGAGCTTTTAACGGAATTTCAACACAACTAAAAAAACATGGCGGCCGAAGGTTATTACAGATGTTTTTTTCATCAGTGTGCTACTAAGGTGTCAATGCACCGATGCGTGTCATATAGACAGTCGACCCACAGCAGTCGAAGGTGCATGCACCGAGCAGTAAAGGTATACAACCGCACCGGGCGCACTGTAGGTGATACAACACATGGGACTGTTCTAATTGGTATTGGGATTTATGCGGTGCCCATATGTCGTATCAACGCACCGGTACATATTCTTATACAAGCGCATTGGTGCGTAGTATCAGAAAAATGCACCGATTGTTCTAATTCGTATTGGTATTTGTGTGGTGCCCATAGGTCGTTGAAACGCACCAGTGCACAGTCTCACATAAAAGCATTGGTGCACAGTATCGCACAAACGCATCAAGATTTATAATTGGTATTGGTATTTGTGCGGTGCTCATAGGCCGTAGAAACACACCGATGCATTGTATCATACAAACACACCGGTGTACAGTAACTGACACGCACCGGTGTTCATTTTGTATTTTTTAGAAACATCAACCTGTGACAGTGCAATTATTGTGATTTATTTAAATTCATTATTCATCAAAAATCGACACATATTATAACAGTATTCATATTAATTAAATTTTTATTAATGCATTTGAATGTGATGTTTGGATTAATTTGTTATATCATATCATAATTATTGTGATTTTTTTGAATTCATTATTCATCAAAAGACGACACATATATTATAACAGTATTCATATCAATTAAATTTTTATTAGTGCATTTGAATGTGATGTTTGGATTAATTTGTTATATCATATCATCAAATTTCACATCTCTTCATTATAATATTTAATCATCCATAAATTTAATCAGTGGTGTTACATTTCACAGTGACAATGAAGAACGCAATAGAATAAATTAAAACATATTTTATTATATATATTGAATAAGACAACCTTTGTCATACAAAATGGGACAATTATTTGTATCCCTTTGTCTTTCAATTGGGACACTATGTCCATTACATTAAACAAAATGTTTGATTTCACAGACAAATATTTCAAAAAATACAACACCTTGCTTTGATATCCAAACATAATGATCATCATTATTCTCTTGAACTGTTGTCACTGCTTGAGCTACTTCCATGACTTATGTTATTTTTAGGAATGTTTTGTTCATGGTGTTGATTGTTTTCTTCTTCTTCACCTTCCATCTACAAACATAAAAATAAATTGTAATGAGTGTATATAAATTGGTGAGAATAATGAAAATTTCAATATTAAATAATATACATCATTGTAAATCGAAAAGAAATGGCGTACCATAGCAACAATTGACTCATGAACTATACACATTCTTTCAAAACCATGTATTATGTCTTCTTTCAAGATTTCATCTGTTGGCACAGTTTCATACTTTGTTTCCTGCAAGTTTAATACCCCATAACCAATCATATATTTAATATAAAAGAATTTTTTGTTCTATTAATTGTAGACGGAGCGAAGTAAAACAAGATCGATAGATGCTTACAAATTCCACAATTAATTTATGATATGCCAACATAGACTCACAACCCATATTTAACCCAATGTCAATCAATTCATCTGATGGTTCTTCTTTGTATGTTAGCACCTGTTTGAATACATTCAATGATGATTTTTGTAAGACAACTTAAAATATACAAAAATGAAATCCAGTTAATTTGTTATAAGGAAGTAACAATTACTCATAAACTTAGACATCAACCCTTTTCTTCCTTGTCATCCTGTTTTGTGTGTTGAATGGGTTTCATTTTCTTTTCTTTTCTGCAAGAAAATACTTGAAAACTAATATTTAATGCTAAATTGTTTATTTATTGTACCTAATGATCGAAAAATTCAATGATTACATATTACATTTGAAGCACGTTGTTGTTGAGATGGATCCTCCTACGATGCAATTTTGTCCATTTCTTTGACCATCTCCTTGTACACCTTTTTGGACATTCCTACTCGCACATTTCTGATATCGGATCGTTCATCTTTTGAGATTTTCATAATCTTCCTTAAAATGTAACATGACAATAAACTATTTAATTTATATATTTATATATGAAAAGTAAATATAACAAAAGTGATATTTATAAATGGTATTTATAAAAAATTCTAGAAAAACATTTAAAGGAATATTACTTTTTCATTCCTTCTTTTTTGTTGTTGTACGTTTTTGCTATTAAAAGTCTGACATGTCTCATTGACCAATTCTCTGGAAACTCTTCTTGTAGCTTAGATAAAATTTGGTTCTTGGAATCATTAGATTGATTTTTGTATTGTAAGTGGAAATAACGTCTATACATTCATTCCACTAGATCCCTCAAACTTTTGTAAAAGTTTTTCCCCCTTTCGTTAACCTCCAGCAGCACTCCAGATGAGATAAGAAGCAATCCATTTTCATTTGCATGTTCTATTTTTTTCTTTTATTAGAACAACATTCATTTTCTGAGTTGTTGGTCCTGGTAGAACATTAAACAGATGTGAATTAACAGTTTGTTTGAAACATGCTATCTAATCATTTTAAGTATATTATTAATGAAAATTAAAGAAAGAAACTCATATTGGATTGATAGTATTTTTTCATTCACCTAATTCATCCTTTTGCAATTTTTCCATCAATCTTTTACGCTTTTCTGGTCCAAGATCAGAAATAATCTTATTGAGCTTCGTCATTTTGTGGCTTTGCATGATACACAGTAAAGAATACATATTAGTTAAACTTACATATAGTTCAAAAATAACATTTTTTGTAAAGAATTTACAAAGAACTTGCCTTTTTTTCTTTTCTTGATGTGTTATCAGTATTTTTGTTACTTGATCTCTTGTTAGCCATTTCTTTATCAATATGAAACCTGTACCACATCATTTATTAATATATTTTATAAATAAATTGTCAACCTTTCAGGTATAAAAATAAAATATCAAGAAACCAGTGCGCTTTTCATGGTGTACGCACCGACATCGGTGTGTGGTGGTCTTATAAACGCACCGCCCAAACAGTATAAAACATCGTACGGTGCTCTATGTCAAAAAGGAGCACTAGTGCATTACATGTTAACCATCGCCCTGATTAACACAAACAAAACAATAAAACTCGTCTAGTGTTATTTTTTGTATGTGGTGTCGTGGAGGGGGTGGTGCAACCTATTCTTATAAATTCCCCTCGCAAACAAGGGATCATCGTATGGTGCTGTCTGTCAACTAGGAGACCTAGTGCGTTATATGTTACATGGTGCACCGATTAACACAAAATAAAAAATTGTTTTTGCCAAACAGCACATGAGCAGTGCGCTATAATGAAATAGCGCACCGGCGCCCTATTTTACATATGGAACGCGGAATTAAAAAAATTGTTTTTAATGTTTTTATCAAACAGTACGTGCGCGGTGCGCTGGATTACACTAGGTTACGCAGGGCGCACCGATTTAAAAAAATCTATTTTTTTTAAATTCAGGCAAGGGCCGACATGGATTGGGATCCGACTTTGCAAGTCATCCCATGGGTTGGATGTCATAGGCCTATATATACAACAATACAAACCCTATAAATCTAAAATGAAAAGCTCTAATTCTGAAATCACAGAAACAAGAAGAAGCAAGGGCAGAAACAAAAAGAATGAAGGGTTTAGGGTAAATTTTATTTTTTGTTTTTATTTATTTATTTATTATTATTATTATTATTATTATTATTATTATTATTATTATTTTAATCTGAAAATGAACAAAAAATTGAATTTTTTTACTTACTGCGTAAAAAATACTGCAGAACATGTAAAAAAAACAATAAAATTTAATCACGATATCGTTTGAAATTCTATGCTATAGGGTTTGAATCACCAGAGGTTTGGAATTCTGATTGTCTGAATACTTCTGTTCAAAATTATTTTGCTGCTCCACAGTGCTCTCGTGCTCTCTTGCTCTAGGTTTGTCTCCTACAAATGTCTGGCTGAAATTTTTTGCAAAAATAGTGAAATAATGAAAAGTGTTTAGTATTTAAAGAATTGTTTTATGAAATTATATTTTCGAAAATATTTTTCCACCCATTTTTCAATTTACTGCTTTTTTTTTCACTTTAAAAAATAAAGTTGCACTTTTTTATTTGCGGCTTTTCATCACCGGTGCATCAATTAATAACACTGCACCAGTGCATCCGTTAATAACACGGCACCGGCGCTTATTAACTAAAACAACACTAGTGTGGTTATCTGTACATAAGCACCGATAACAATAAGTCCATTTTTAAGGCACCGAAATTACTTTTAGGTGTGTGCACTAAAATGTATTGTTGATTTTGCTCAAATGCAAGGAGAAAACATCATAATTATATCGAATGGAAAATTCTTCAAAATCCAGTTCATTCCATAATATTTCTCAAAGTCCATCACGGAGTTCTCCCTATACATCTCGAGACGTAATATTTACTTCATATTTTATTTATATTTTCATTATCTAATTGAATTTATGTTTTTTATCCATATCAATCAGCTTAATAAAATTTATAATCTATAGAAATTTGCAGGGTCATGCAAATTCAGAATCAAGTTCAAATGCACAAAATAATCAAACAGCTCCAAAACGCCGGAAGCTCTTATCAGGAGCAGCATACCACAAGGCACATTTGGTAGATGAAAATGGACAGACGCTTCACCCTTCCAATTGTAACAATATTTCATCTTCTAGCCACAATCCCGGGACAATGATGGTAATAATGATTGTTTGGTATATTAATGTAATTATGAATTTCAACGTCAAACAAATCAATCATGCATTGTCAACGTTCTTACTAATTGATATCATAGATTTTGTACTAATCATGTTCAAATATATTTTTTGAAATTATTAGGATTCTAGTGATGATGAGCGACCTACCTACCGTCTTCTGTTGTACCCCACGACAATGTCAAATCGAGAGAAGGCTAAATTAAGAGAATTAATTGGAGAGGAACGATACCAAGAATGGTTGAATCAACCACCAATTCAATTCCCACTACGTCCATATTCACCAATTAGGAATGACTACATCAATAGTAGTTCTTCACAAGCTGGCAATGGAGGCAATCAAATAGAGGTTGGTATGGATGATTACTTAAGGGATACGACTGCCATGGAGACAATGTTGTTAGATGCATTCCAAAACGATGATCAGCTAGGGGATGATGCTCATATTGCTGACACCTTTTTCGAAAGCCTTAAATTTGCTTCCACCACCCCTCTTTTTGGACCTAGAGGCCAATCAAATTCTACCCAGTTGGGGACAATGATGTTACTGTACAACTTGAAAGCAAGATTTGGCTTGTCGAATGCATGTTTCTCAGAAATTTTGAGGTAATTTACCATAAGTCCTCCCTTATATAAATTTGATAAATATAATCACACAATGAACATTACAAATGGTCAATTTTATTAACGTTAATAATTATATCGGCATTAATGTACATTTAATATTTTCCATGATGATCACCAACTACATGTTATTCAAAGACAAGGTTCTTCCGAGTAATAATGTCTTGCCCGATAGTTGTGAAGAGGCAAAGAAATTGTTGAAAATGTTGGGTGTTAAGTACATATCATATCATGCATGTCCAAATGATTGTATTCTATCTAGAGGATAATATGCAGACAAAGAGATATGTTCAAAATGTGGGCATGACAGGTATGATAAATAAAAAAAGAAGGGTAAATCATGTGGTCCTCCTTTTAAGATATTGAGGCACATGCCTATAATCCCAAGGATTCAAAGGCTCTTTCGTTGCAAATAATTAGCTATGTTGCAGAGATGGCATACCTCACATAGAAGTGAGTTGGGAGTTATGTGAATCCCAACTAATTCAATAGACATGAAGCATAAAGAGGATACATGGCCCAAAATATTCAAGGATTAAGTACGAAGTCTACGACTCAGCATAGTCATGGATGGCGTTAACCCATATTCTCTCCAGAACACCAACTATTATGTTCGGCCTGTAGTAGTGATCAATAACAATATCCCCCCATGGTTGTCTGTGAAGAATGAGCATCTTATGTTGGCTCTCATAGTCCCTGGTAGAAGACAAGTGAAGAATATTGATGTCTACTTACAACCACTAGTAGAAAAATTGAAGGAATTATGGGAAGGGATAAATGTATACGATGTATCAAGACCCATCGCAGCAAAGAGGAGTTTTACATTGTATGGCATATGTGCTTACACGACACATGATTATCCAGGCTTAGGAGTTTGCTCTGGTAAATTACATGTTTGTTTATTTGTTTATATACGTAACAATATTCTTTCACATGTTAGTTATTTAATTCATTGTAATTGTTTTGATCTTAATGATATTCTTTAATGTGCCATGCATATAAATTGTATACAATAATCTCGCAAGTCTTATAACAAAAGGGTATTTTGATGTAAATTTTGTGAACCTTATCTGAAAGCTAGATGGCCCAAGGACCTACGAAAGCCAGTGTATGATTGTTCCAGGGTATTCCTCCCATAAGAATGCCCTTACAGAAGAGCAACATCCTCTTTCAATGGTAAACGAGAGAGAACCCAAAGGCCTCCAGTAATGACACCAGCTGAATGGCTTAGAGCATATGAGAGAGAGAAGGAGAAGGATTTCATAGAAATGTTTGATTCAAATGGGGAGCCTATGTTCGATGATCCAGAATTCTTCGACACCTATGTTGAGAAATTTCCCATCGGGATGAAAAGGAAATCTATCTATTATAACCTCCCATATTGGGAGCATCTTAAGATTACCCACTTATTATATCTCATGCATATATTTAAAAATGTTTCATATTCTTTATGGAGGAACATATCATCGAAACAAAGTGACACATTGGTTGTTAGGAAAGATCTTATTACTTCAAAAACTAAAAAGAAACATTGGCGAAGACGATTAGAAAGTACAGGATCAGAGGTAGGCGCTGGTCCCTCTAATTCATGGTATTTCAAAGAAGGTGATGTCCCATGGATTTTTAAAAAAGTTGATATTTCTTTGGAAAATGAGGTTATAATGGGTGTGAGGGTGCCATCTTCATACGGGTCTTCACTACAGCGCTGCTTCACCATGGATGACCATTTGTCGGGGTTTAAATCGCATAACCATTTGAATCTTGTAAGAGTACGTGTAATGTCAAAAGCATGATTTTATTATTTTTTATATTAATAAATTTTATCCCATGCAGGGATCATAATACATAACTAATTTTGTATATTATTGCATGTGTTTATAACTTTGCAGTGTCATTATCCTTTATTCGTGTGTGGGTGTGTGAAACATAAATTCCCTCAAGACGTAGGATGTGCCATATCTAAATTATCTGCATTTGTACGTTGGATCACGTCAAAGGAGATTCATGTGGCTAGCATTCCACGATGGCGTCAAGAGATAGTTGAGATTGTTTGTATGAGGAACTGTCAACGAGTTTCATGGACTTGCAGGTTCATCTTCTAATCCACCTAGTAGATGAGGTTGAATTAGTTGGGGTAGTTTCTTGTCGTTGGATGTTCTTCTTAGAGATGTATATGAAGAAATTGAAAGGTTTTATTCAAAAAAAGGAAAAACCCAAGGGGTCTATGGTAGAGGGGTACATATCGTATGAGTATTTCTATTATGCCAATGAGTACATCAAGCATATAGACAATAGACTAGGTGCGGTGATTTGGGACAATGAAAGGGATGAAGGCAAAAGAGAAGGGGAGTTGCTCCAAACAAATGGAAAAAAGTGCTTGATAAAGAGTAAGCGACTTATAATATTTCAAATTTACACAAAGTAAATATTCATGTTGAACTTTGATATAATGTATATTTTGATCTCTATGTACGATATAATGTCGGTTTTATTTCATCAGTGAATGTAGAAATTGAAGCAATCAATAAATTCGTTCTTTAAAATTCTAAAGCGACACAACCATGGGTCGCATTGTACGAAAAAAAAAGAGAGGATGAAATGGGATAGTGACAAGAAAGAATTCAGATGGTTGAATGGTAGAAGTGTGACTTATCCTGATCATTTAAAAGAAAATATGCCAAAAATATGCCCTAACATTTGGGTTGCTAGCCAAGTTAGAGATAAATACGGTGCAACCGGTCGTTACCCGCGTGCTGAAGAGGATGCGCTAAATGTAGGGATTGGGTGAATCAACTCGGTAATAATCTATTTAATTTATATGTACATTTGAAACTTAATAATGAACCTTTTAAATGTAATTACATCTATATTTCATATTTTAACTGTTGGGTTATATATAAGACACATGACACTATGATTTTTTAACTTTTTTATAGGTGCATTTGTTCCCATCTATGTGGGCATATGGACACCATTTTCGAACAGAAAATGTCGATGATGGATACATCACACAAGACTGTGGAGTGGAAGTCGAGTTCTATCAATCTAGTCGATCTAGCCACCATGATCAAAACCTAGTACAAGGGACGTTAGGTTACGTCGGAAAGATACAAAAGATCATTTAAGTGGAATTCTCTTCTTTCCAATGTGTTATTTCTAGGTGCAAGTGGTGGGACACCTTTGATCGGAATAATGTAAAGGAATATCACGACAGTAGGCTGATATGTATCAACTCTAGAAAGATGTGGGATGGAGCTAAGGAGCCCTATGTTTTCCCCAAACACTGCAACCAGGTGTTTTTTTTACCCAGATGTGTTGGATAGGGATTGGTGGTTCATATTGAGACATGACCCTAGATCAAAACATATTTTTGAGAACAATAGTGTTGTCATGCCATGCGAGCTGGAAGATAATGAGGGTGATCATGAGAACCAAGAGTGATATGGTACATGTGTTATTTCATCAATATTTATACTTTTTAAGATGGGTTTTTTTAAAGAGGAGGACTTAACTACCTTATAACTTATAAGCTGACTCTTTTTTTCGAAACATTATAATATGTATTTTGAATTAATTGGTAATGTGCATTGTGTTAATGTTAAAATCAATATTTCACTTGATAATTTGCAATTATGTTGACTCAAAAACAATGGCATGTTGTATAAATTTCTTTTTTTTGTATGTAAGATCATATTAAAATAATGATAATTCTAAAGTACATGAATTTATTTGCATTATTTTCTAAACTTTATTATGTTACAAAAAATCATATTATTCTAGATTTATTATTTTACAATTATTTAAAATTTTAAAAATTTACAAATTTAAAAATTTTAATAAAAGCATTTCACATTAATACAATTAAAATTTTCACATTAATGCAATTAAAATTTTACAAATATTTTACATACAATTATAATTACAATTACAATTTTAGAATTTTACATACAATTACAATCATTTCACAGTAATACAATTAAAATTTCACAAATATTTTACATACAATTACAATTACAATTACAATTTTACAATTTCACGTACAATTACAATTTTACAATTTTACATAAAATTTACAATTACAATTACAATTAAAATTTTACAAATATTTTACATACAAATACAGTTACAATTTTAGAATTTTACATACAATTAGAATTACAATTACAATTTTACAATTTGTCATATATACAATTACAATTAAAATTACAATTACAATAATTTCACAATAAATTAACTATTACAATTACAATTAAAATTTTACAAATATTTTACATACAATTACAATTACAAATACAAATACAATTTTACAATTTTACATACAATTAAAATTAAAATTTCATTTACAATTTTACATACAATTAAAATTAAAATTTCATTTACAATCATGACATAATATTTAATAAATATCATGATCATTTAATATTAAATTAATTAATAAACATCACGATCATGATAACCATCGTACAAACATCATATTCGACTAAAAAACATATTCAAAT
Source organism: Pinus albicaulis (assembly GCA_034641835.2). Classification (NCBI taxonomy): domain Eukaryota; kingdom Viridiplantae; phylum Streptophyta; class Pinopsida; order Pinales; family Pinaceae; genus Pinus; species Pinus albicaulis. The sequence goes on along the minus strand of CM076582.1, from coordinate 1,204,832,950 downwards.
TCGCTAACATCATCGTGATCATGATCATATAACAAAACACAATTAGCATTGTATAACATCATCATAACACAAACATCAAATATACACCTCATGTCAAATAATTGCTTACACATCTATCTGCAAGTTGCACATTAAATGAACATATCTAACATGGCCTAACAATATACACATCATGATGCTCACCAACATGTAAATTAAGTACAACTGCAACATGAACATAAAATACATGGACCATATATATATATATATATATATATATATATATATATATATATATATATATATATATATATATATAGCTGTATAATGTCAAAAATATACAATTGTAATATAAATGTCATATATCATCTGGTGGTACGTCATCAATAGCAGTACTAGCCAAGGCCTGCTCAGTCAATGGTGTAGCCTCGACAAGCTCATATACATGTTGATCATCACATCCCTGATGATCTGGTACTGGTGCCTCCTACTGATCAGAATGAACTGTCGGTTGCTCATCGTGATGACTCGACATGGTCGATGGCCCAGCCTACTCATGATCATGAGTACTGTTGGATGCTACAAGCTGCTGACTCGGCGTAGCCGATGGTCCATCCTGCTCTCCATGATGATTTTTGGTCGATGTTGCAGGTTGCTCATCTGGCGCGGCGCGAGGTCAACGATGATCACTCCCCTGATCGTAATCATCAAATGATGCGTCGCTGCTCGCGGACTGTAGATTACATGTTGCGTCTCAAGCATGCCTATAACATTGAAGGCCCCTCCTCAACCGCGTAACTAAGGTCGTATCTCCTACGACATGTCGCATCAGGCTGTACATGTCACGCGGCATGCCTCTCCACATATGTACCAGCCTACCATCGGCTTGTATATCTCTCATAGTGACAGGCCTGACTCCTGCCTCAACAAACAATGCACAGAGTTGGTCACCCAACTCCATCCTCCATCTACTATCAAGCCTATCGTGCCTAGAAAAAGGCAGTACCAACACACCAGCAGGAGAAGGTATGTCCTCACCGACCTCATGATCCTCGGTATCTTCCATATCCTAATCATCATCAAGATCGACACTTGGATCATTTGGTGGCGCTGGCATCTCATCGCCATCAAAAGACCCAATGTCTGCAAAATATATATAAGTACAGAACAATAATTCGACAATTTCATTAAATAGTTTAATAAAAATAAGTTAAAGAACATGTTAGAATAAATTTAAATAAAACAACAATATTACCTCTATCATCCGGTGGCTCATCATCTGTGAAGAGGATGTTGGCACACCCTTTCCAATCCAAACCAGCATAAGGATTGGGGACCATAACGAAGGGATGCTTGTCAACATTGGCTAGCAACTCCAGTGCATCATGCGATATCCTCGCGGAAAACTCAATCTCGCCCCTCTTGGGCATCATCTATCCCCTCATGTGCATCCGTGCATCCAGCATCGGCCTACGAGGCTGCCGAACAAAAGTAGGCCTCGTCTCTGGAAATCTCTCAAAAAATAAACAAAAAATCTTTGAAGCAAAAGGGAATTTTACCATCCCTTGTGCATGAGAACGACATATATCTAAGGTTGTACAGAACTACCGCAAAAAAATGGCAGACCACCTAACAAGTCATGGCTCCTGTACTAAAGAATCAACATAATATAGAAGTAAGCAACTAATGTGTTGCTCGTCGCTATTTTTGTGTGAAATGGTCGAAACCAGAAGTGAGAGGCACCTCACCTCCTCACTACCAAATGCAGCAATACGTAACTGACCTCTGGAGACCTGAAAATCTGAAGGAGACAGTATATCCACGCTAATGTATCTCTGGGAGTACACCAAGTGACTCCCTGTTGCATAGCCAACTGGAACCTCTGGGAACGAGGGAAAATCCACCCCTCTCCTTGATAGCCTAGTAACGAAATAGATTTCCTCCTCAGTGCATGCGTACCACTGGTTAGGACCAACCCAGAAAGCCTGTAGGTGGGCATTCCACCTGCGGATAAGATGTCGCAAAAACACACCATGGCCCTTTAGGGAAGTAGCGTCCTCATAGAACTTGAGGAAGCCTACCTGCCTTAGGAGCCCTTTGGTAGCTGTTGTAATAGGGCGAGGGTGCGCATCTCTCTCCCTCTCTCGTGCCTCCCACAAGTGAACCATGTTATATTGGTCCGCCTGTTGTTGTTTTTTCTCCCTCTCTTCTCTCCTTTCACGTCGTTGAATTATTGACATATTAAATACAATTTTTGTATTAAATGAGACATGTATTTATGAATATACATATATAATTTTTTTTTTTTAAACAGTTGGTGCGCCACAAAAAACAGGCATGCACTGGTAACGGTGCGTCTTTTTTTGTCGCACACCGGAGGCAGTGCACCAGAAAATTTGCAGCGCACCGGAGGCGGTGCACTTGCAAATTTTCAACGCACCGCCCTCCTGGCATTGTTGCAAAGTCAACGGTGCGATGGTATAATAGACCGCATCGTTTACTATGGTCCAGTGTTGGGAGGGCGGTGCACTGACCAAACTATACCCCCCGGGGCGTATAGTTTGGTCAGCACACCGCCCTCCTAACATCAGTACATAGTCAACGGTGTAGTCTTTTATAATTCGCACGGTTGACCATATTGAAATGCCAGAATGCGGTGCGTTGACCAAATTACTCTCCCCGGGGCGGACTTTTTTGTCAACGCACCACATTCTCGCTATTCCACTGGGTCAACGGTGTGGCCGGGTAACCGACCGCACCGCACCTTTTTTTAAAATTTAAAAATCACGGTGCGCCTTTCGATACTGCCCCGGAACTGGTGCGGATACTGTTAGCACCGGTTCCGGTGCGGCCTATAAATTTACAGGCAGCAACGCGAACCGGTGAGAGCCGAACGGCTTGAGTGCACCGCGTGGAAATTTTTTTTTTTTTAAATGATGAATTTTAAGCTAATTTACAAAACTAATCCGCTAAAAGGTTTAATTATGGAAAAACAATGAAAATACCTGTACATTTGGCCGTCGAGGAGGAATATTGCTTGTAGAATTTGCAAAACTAAATTTGCACATTGTTGTGCAAAATTCAAAATGGAGATGGTGGGTAGTGGAAAGCAGTTGTGCGTGCAATGGGAGCACCGATGGTAGGGCGCCTCACACAAGGGAAAGTTGCAACGGTGCTTGAGAGATCTAGAGCACTGAAAAGTGAAAATTGCGGGTTTTTTGCCATAATTATTTTTTTTTAACCTTGTTCCGGTGTGCGGGTTTTTATAGGCACACTGGTGTAGTTTCGTAAGACCGCACCAGGCTGTTTCAGTTTTGGCATAGGTTTATAGGAGGCACCAGTGCAGAATCTTTGTAAAGCACCGATGTGCTATAGTAATAAGACGCATCGGGTGGGTTTGTACGGAGCGCACGGTGTACCGGTGTGCTGATCTTTTGTGCGCATCAGTGCTTTCTCTAGTTGAACTCACTCGTGCAGTTAAGGATAATAAGTGCACCGAAAGAAAAACATTCGCAAAAACCTCCACATGCCAACCTCCTCTAGTAACCTCCGCTACAAACGGATGTCTGAGGTATTTTTATAAGGGGTTCCTCAAAACATCCTCTAGAGGGTATTTTCCTTGTAGTAGATGGAACCTCTTCATGATCATTGGATAGGTTAAAAGCACATTTTGAGATATCTATGTGGAATTATTCATCACTACCTAAAATATGATGGGAAAGATATTTGTTTGTGACAGATTTTACCGATTTTGATTTGTGTAGCAGTGTGACAAATGGAAGAAGTATTATAGGTGGTTGTTTAAGTTTTGGATCTGCAATGATTTCTTGGATAAGTAGAAAACAAGATACAATTTCTTTGGGTAGTTTTGAAGTTAAATATATTGTTGCATCTAAAGTAGGAAAAGAAGCAGTTTGGTTAAGAAACTTCTGTCAAATTTGTTTTGTGGACCATTAGATCCTACAATTATAAATTGTGATAATCAAAGTAGTATCAAGGTGTCTGAAGACCCGTGTTACATGCCAAGACAAAGCATATTAGCAACAAGTACCACTATATTAAAATTTTGGTGCAGGATGGAGTGGTGAAGCTACAATACATTTTGACTTATGAACAAGTAGCTAATGTGTTGACAAAATCTCTTCCAAATAAGTTCAAATATTTCAAAAACATGCTTAGATTAATATAAATTACATATTTAGTAGATAGTTATATATGAATCATATTGGTGCGATAATATTCTTGGGAGGATATTTGGTCGGCCTGTGATGATGTATAGATCCCGAAGTAGGGAGGGTATCGTTGGTCTTGTGGAGGTCCGACCTTGGATACGATACTTAGATCCCTGGGTTGGTGTTAGAGCTAAAGCCTGATGGTACCTATAGTGGTTGAAGCTTGGAACACACCTTAGTCCCAAACGGTTATTTACCTCGGTCAAGTATCTAGTCCATAGCACTACGTGTGTTGTGACCCTTCATTTCACTTTCAGATCATCCATGTACATTTGCATATATGTAAGTATGAATACCTCCCTAGTTAAGAGGGAGTATTGAAGAATGTAACTAGTATCAGTGTTCGTAATTATATTTGAGTCATCATGTAAAAATAAATTTTATTGTTAAAGAAAAAATATTTTAAAGCATGGGTTTCATGCTCTTTTATTTATTCTCTAGGTCATAACCTCCATTGACGAATTCTAGGTTTTTTCATGAGTCATAAGGTCATTGTCACATTTATTAGACCCTTCTTGGGCTTTTGTATCATGTAAATAAAATTATTTTTTATTCAAATGTGTCATTTCTCAATTCCTCACCAAGTTGGACCTATCCTAATGAATTCAGCCCATATTATGCCTATTCGACCTAGAAAAAGAAGTGTAAATAGAAGTGCAACTCGACCTATTTGTTATCATCTAATTCACAAGTTCAATTTGTGATTCAAGAGCAATAAAAGGATAGTAAAGTCAAGATGAAAGAATTTTGAAGCTAAAGAAGACCAATTTGAAGTTATTGGCCATTTCTCTCTCACACGTGCGAGTTTTTCTAGGGTTTATGGGCAAGTTGCAGGGCTGAAATTTTTGAAGTAGCTGTAGGTTCGAAATTTTGTAGCTGGCGAGCCGAAATTCTAAATGTAAGTTGTATTTGAGGAGCTGACACTTGGGGACTTTGGCATAGTTCATGCACTTGAAGGAAGGGTTGAATTTGTGATTAAAGGAGGTCTTTGTCTAGGTCAAAAAGGGTTTTGGATTATCTTATTTTGAATCTACTAGTGGAAGAGTTTGATTGGGTTTTTCCCTGACCGAGTGCCTATATCTTGTGCTCCTTTTTCTTATGATCTTCATGCACTTTTGATTTTATAGTTTCTTGATGAAAATATAACATAATAAAAGAAGTAAAAGAAGAAAACAAACATCACAAGTAATTATCAAGAAAAGAGGAATCAAACCCTAATATCTACATGCCTTGATTTTTCAACAACCCTACAGAGGCATGAGGATTCCATAAAAAATATAGATACCTGCATTTGGTCCTTCATTGATAGGTCAATACGGGATGAAATAAGCAATAAGGTGGAGATTATTATGTGATTTTTTCTTCAGCACAAGAAACATTTAATAACAATGGAATCAATAGCTTACGAGATTTGTTAGAAATAAAACCATGCTATTATAGAGAATCAGGGGAAATCACACTCCACAACATATAAAACTATCCCACACCAGGCTCAATTGATATCTAACACAAGAGTTCATCATTGTCCAAAGTAGAAGGGTCCTTACACTCAACAATCACCACTAGACACTAGGGATGCAACAAAAGGAAGAAAAAACGTAGCAATCATAATTTATACCCTCTAATCGACACTCGTATATACTATGTTTAGTAATTAATAAATTAGGAGTCCTTTAGTATCTTTTCACATCTAGAAATTTTATTTTATAGTTGTATTCAAAGCCACCTATAAATGCCCATTTCATAATAGAGCTAATTGCCATTTTGACTTATACTTCTCTAGTGAGAAACCATTTTTGTACAAATTTGTTGTGAGCTTTTGCTACAACATATTTTATTATTATAAATTCCCTAATTTTTAGTTTAAAAATAATAATAATTTATATAACTAATTATAAAATAAATTTTACTTACAAAACATTAGATACACTAAATACAAGTTAACCTGCTTTTTTCTCTCCCTTTTTAGTCAAGATGAAAAAATCTTTATATTTCATAGAGGAAATATACATATTACAATATCATTAGGACTACAAAAAGGAAATGAGCTAAGATAAACATGATTCATCAAGGCATAGGCTCCCTTTCCTTTTCCTCCATTAGACACCAACCTTTAAAAAAAACTTATTCTCATCCTATTCAATACTACAACAAAAAACATTAAGTCTATGCATATTCCAAAAAAAACATTATATTTATCTGTAGATCATAAAAAGGGAAGTAGAACCCTTGAATTATTTGGTCATCATAGAACTCTTAAGAGTTGGGAGTCTCATCTATAAGGGTAAGGGCATATTTGAACATTTCATCTTCCTTTTTGTTGAGCTCTCGATGTATATGATTGAAAGAAGCCCACTCAAAATGTTTCATGTATTCTTCAATCTGGCTCAACAAGGATTGAAGATGGATGTTTTTAACCTTAAAATTATTTTTTTCCCACTCTATATCCACTTTAGAGTTCCCCATAATCTAGAGATTGGAAACACCACAATGCTTAGCATGATGTAATAGTGTCATCAATTTTGTGAACAATCCATTCATATTTGGTCCATTCCCAAGGGAATTCTAAAATGGAAATAGTGAGAGTAATTAATATACAAAACCACCCTGCACCACATCTAGGTAGGAGGCCTTGGTTTTCCCCATTGAATAATCTCCATGGGATCTAAAATTGTAGATCCGACATAAATGGGTTGTGGGACTTTGTCTTCCTAGGTTTATATTCAAATTATGTGGTTACTTTAATAATCATATATGAAATTACTTCCACCGAGATATAATTATCCTATACAATGCACAAGTTATTAACCCACCAAATAAAGTAAGAAAATAAAATGGGGGGGGGTATGGTGGCATAAATTATCACTACTGCATCTGAGAGCCAATTTGTTATACATTCTTCCAAACTAGGTGAGGACTAGTTAGATTTGGGCACAAGTTTTTGAACAATAAAATTCCAAACATGGTAAGTGAACTAGCAAGAGACAAACTGGTGAAATATTGGTTATGGATCCCTCATACATAAAGTACATTAGTCGGGGCCCTATCATCCTCTTTTCACCCCATTGTCCCACATCCATAATTTATTACTAAGAGCAAGCCACAACAATATTTTAGTCTTTAAAGGGGCATGGAGATACCAAACTTGATCCCACCACCAAATATTGTCTCCTTCAAATTATGTTTTTGCTAAGCTTTATAACTGAGCTTTGTAGTGAAGTTACCTATATAGGGGTTTTTTGACAACCATAAAACATCCTGATCGTCTTCAATCAATCTAGAAAAGCTAGAGCATAGATTTCTTGCATGGCTTCTCTGTTCTACTACAAGGGGGCCTTCCAATCCCAATTCCAACTCTGATTTCTAACTTGTTCAGCCTATATGTTCATGATATAGATCATTCATATCCCAAAGTGAGAAACAACCTTAATTATGAAATTTCTCAATGAGGAAATTTGATAGTCTAAAGTTGTCATCAACTCCTATCCATGGGCATTCACCCACCTTGACCTTTTTTTACATTACCAATGTGAAATACTATCCATCTTCCAACAAGAGGGAAGGTGTCCACAAAATCTTTCCATACAATATAGATTCGTTCTTTGATTTCTTACAAGGATTGTGGAACCATCCCTTAATTGACCTAAATAATTAGAAGTCATCACTCTCCTCCATAGAGAACTAATATATGTAAGTTATCACAATTTTTTTGTTGTAGAATCCTAACTAAAGAGATAAATATTTTCAATTAACTAACCCCCAAAACTATTGAAATGATAAATATTTGACCACCTAACTAGAGGTATGTCATCTAAATTTATCCTTCCTATCCACGAGAAATAAAAATAAGCTTTGCATATTTTTGTGAGAATCCCTTTAGATACTTTTGCAAATGGAGGTCCAATAGAGAAATATGTTGTCCAACGTCACTTGCAATAAAATCAATCATCATCCTCTTGATAACCATATGTGAACCCACAAAGAAATGTAGGCTTCTACTCTTTTATACAATCAAAACCACTCCTTAAAAGCATATGCATTGGGCTTCAGAACAAAGACAAGATAATTCATTCCTTCATCAAATGTTTTGTGATGGAAAAGGAGTGCCTCATTTAACTAATCTTGCAAATCCCTATGAGAAAAATGAACTAGTAAACAAGATTATTCCATATTGACCTTCAATTCATGCAGTTGTATAGAAGAGATCTAGAACACTTTTTAGAGACTCAGATTGCTAACATGGCCCTACACCAAATAGAAAAATGTCATCCATAAACAATGAATGATAAATGACATATAATGGTGTAACTTTCACTTCTTTCAACTCCTCCTTTTCCCTAGCCTCAATCTTACTAATCCCATCGATTACTTTTAGAAAGGAGAAAGGAGATATAAGGCTCCCTTGTCTTAGCCCCATCGACGAGGGGAACAATTTATATAGAGATATATTGATTAGAAATATGAAGGAAGTGCAATTAACACAATCCATGATCCAATTTACCACAAAGAGGCTCATTCCCATTTGGATCAACATTAGGTGCAAATAAACCAACTTTACCTTATTGTATGCCTTTGATAAGTCAAGCTTGTGAATAATTGAGGGAATGTTTTTTGTATTGATTGAGTCAAGGGATTCCTCTGCCAAAGCAATTGCATTGTGGGTTTGTCTATTACAAAGAAAGCCAAATTTCTCCTTAGAGATGATCTTGTTGAGTGTTGGCTTAAGTCTATTAGAAATAATTTGGAAATAAACTTATAAACAATGTTGTAGAAAGAAATAGGCGTAAATTCCTCAAAATATCTGAGTCTATTCTTCTTGAGAATGAGCATCAAATGACTAGAGTTGAGATATCTCAGGATTTTTTCAGATATCTGAGATTCTTGAATTGCTTTCAATAAATCATCTTTGATCAATTCATCGAAGCCCTGATAAAATTTGAATATAAACCTCGTTAGACCCGAGCTCTTGCCTTTATGCATTGACTATAAATTTGTCGGGTTCTCATCTTCTATCACTTCTACCTTGCTAGAATCATTCATTTCATGTAAGAAGACCCTACGGAATAGATTGGTCACCTTTAATATTTTTTCAATGGGGCAACCATAAAGTTCCTTGAATAAATTGCCAAAGTAGGTCTTCCCTTCTTTAGCCTCCTCTTTGAAAGAAGATATAGTCACACCCTTTGAATTTTGAATGTCCCAAGTAGTACTCAAATTCTTTTAGTTACTGGAATATCTGTGGAAAAACTGTTGTGTTGTTGTCACCTTTAGCAATCCAAATTTCTATGCTTTTAAGGAACCACATTAACTCCTCTTACTCAAGTAAATTGTCCTAAGAGCCAGGAGAGATTAAAGGGTTGATCCATCTTCCATCCGAAGTGGAAAACTAATTTTCTCCACCATTATATCATTAATATTCTATTTCGTTTTTGCGAGGAAGGCTTGAAACTTTTATTTTTATGAGATTGCCCAAGCTTTTGATACATTTTTACCCATGCTAGATTGTTTTCCAATTGCCTCATGTAGGTAGGTGGAAATGATATATTTGTTAAGTAATTTAATTATTTTAAATTCCTTTCATTAAATTATCAATCCAAACCTATAATCTCATGAATTGTATACAATATATGTGTTTTAAAAATCTACTAAATGATAAATTTTGAATAAACTAAATTATAATCTATAGGAACTAATGTCATCTAAAATATGTATAAAATACTTTTTATGCCCTCATATTACATTTCTTGACCATGGATATGAATGATGGATCTTGTAATTATAATGAAGTAATTTTCCAAAGTTTTACTTTTCAAACATAAAACCATATGAAAATAAATACTCCACATAACAACAACTTGAAATAAATACTCCACATAACAACAACTTGAATAAATAATAACTATAAATTTAAACAACAAAATAAAAACTAAATTGAAATTAAAACAATTGTAAATTAGAACTAAAAATCAACTCTAAACAGACAATGAATACCCTTTATGCGGCAGACACTCTTCACTACGAAAACCCTACAGGGCTAAGCTAATTCAACCAATGTTAGATTGAAAACATATGAGAAACATGAACCATGAGTACAGAATATTGAATTGATAATCAGTTCGTACACATATTGATAGCTCCGTTAAAATGTTTGAAAGCGATTTATCATATCACTACATCTATGGAAATACAAATTGAATAAAAATGTTGTAAAGAGAACCCCATTTCTGTATTTCTATTTATCAATTTCTCCGTTACTTTATTGATAGATGGTCTCGTAAATTTGTGAATCGAGCATAACCCCAATCGGAGCATTGTTGATATGCTACCTTGAACTCAGTCATAGCCACTTATCTACTCGCATGTATGACTTGGCTAACCAATAGATGTCCATCCTTAGCCAATTTGTGACCTTCTCCAATCCGTTTTCATCACAACCGTATGGAACAATGGCTCCACCATGGTTTCAGCTACAATCAAAATTACGAATTGAAAAGATGGAAAATACATAAAAATAAACATTTTACCTCAAAATTATCCCTTGATGCATAATCTTATAAATAGTAGGTTTTATGGTCAATATGATGTGAAAATGATGTAAAAGTGTGGGTTCATATAACAAATTTTGGGAAAAAGAGGTGACAAAAATGTTGAAAACCAAAGCCCAACAATATTCTTGAAGTTGAGTACATTCAGAGGAGAGAAAGCATCAATATTCATCCTTTAGAAGCCAAAGGGGGGATCAAATTTAAAGGGGACAGGGCTTTGGTTCTTTAAATTACAACTTGAGAAATATGGGGAGGTGGTCTAAAATGGCCCCTGCCTCTATCTTAGATTTAATGATCCATGATCCTTCAAGAAGGAACTCAAAAATGAGAAAATGATCAAGTTACTTAGCAATACATTCATTCCCCTTTCTCTCATTTCTCCAGGTGGGGATCACCTTTAAGGACTCCTAATCTACCAAGTGTTGATATTCCAATAAGTGGTATAAGAAACAATATAAACAATCGCGACTAGGATGAGACCCCTAAATTTTTTTGATAGAAAGAGTGAAATTGAGATCCCCCCCCAAGGATCACATTCGACTTGAAGAGGTAAACTATAGACACCATTTTTTTCCAATAAGGCTTTTAGCAGAGCAAGGTCCATAGATATTAATAAAACGAAAGGGAATTAAGAGATCGTGATTTTCCAACTCCACCATGATGTTAGGGAGATAGAAGAACAATAAACAATTTCTATTTCAAAATTCTGGGCCATTATAAGCCCTTCAAATAGACCTTCAGAATTCACTAAAGCATGAGATCGTTTCTTAATCCAAGAAGAAAATGACACTTAGGATTTGACATTAGCACACATAGTTTCATAGAAGGAAATTATGTCTAGCGAGCAAGCACGAATCATACACTTGAGGGTTAGCATCTTAGGGTCACCTTGGACCTATTAATGTTAAATGACAAACAAATCATGGGATACACTAGACCCAGACATTCCCTACCCCAAGGGACCAATCAATGGTAATTTCTTTACTATTTTGAATGACCTTTGCAACTTGTATTTGATCTAGATATAGGTGGGAATTTCTACCCACCTGAGACCCTTAAGTACTTTCCAAGGCTAAACCCCCTCAGCTCGTATCTTCATTCATGTTCTTCTGCCTGGACCGAGGATTACAAATCAGTTTGATAGGGGACTTTGCATAGCCATTTTTAAAATGGAAGGGAAAATATCCTAGAGATGGGGAAATATATCCTAAAGAGGATGGGTTCAATGGGAGGGTATTCTCAAACCAATGCTTTGGACTAGTCTTTGAACCTCTATTAGTCCCCTTGGAAGGACTAATTTCATACTAAGAATAACAGAAACTAGAATTAGATGATTTTGCATCATTAGAGAGCTGTGGAGAATTGCCTTCAATCTCGAGACAACTCAGGGAGGGGAGAGATGAGATGGAAGGGGGAATCCCATTATTAGAAATAAATTTCAAACTATCTTGGGGTAGGGCACTTACCCACATAATTTTTCTTTAGAGGATCAAAGTTGATAATTTGGATACTAGTGTCCTTCACTTGAGTGACCTACACCCGCATTAGAGACTCCAATTGTCTTTGGATTTCATTCTCCTTTGCTTGGCTTGCTTCCTCCTTGCCAACACAAAATTTTCAAACTTCCATATTTTTTTATGAGAGGGAGACTCATAAAACACATGTCTACACTGAGCTTGAATGTATCCTACCTCATGGTAAATCGAGCCCTAAATAGAACACGATAATAAGCAATTCTTTGAACCCAAGAGGAACCCTCATAGACAAGATTAACCTTGTCCAACAAGCCATCTGTTAACTCTAGTTTTACTTGGATCCATAACCAACAAAAACCATGTTGAGATGTTGTATTCTTTATAAGTAATCTCAATCGATTGAAGATTCAATTGGTTCACTAATTGGGCGGGTGAGACAACTAGGTACGAACATCAATAAGTCTAATCGAGGGAAATTGACTAAGCCAACAACTTGATACGATATTTGAAGTCAAGTCGATGAGAATATAGGTTGATGGTTTATTTGATATGTTGATGGCCAAGTCAAAAGAAGTTTCATCAATTAAAGTTAACAAGTAATTGAGTAATCGATGGAAGCCAATAATCGACTAGAGCAATCAAAGATATCACAGTTGGGCACACACATAGTCAATCAAAACTTGTCGTTAACTAGTGGTCGAAGAGAAATTGACTACAGTCAGAACTAGTCAAAAAATTATTATGACTCTTGAGATTCTCAGGATCCTAATCAATGATCTTAAACCTCTTGCACTGGTTCAAGAAGCTACAAATTAGGGTGTTTTGTGCCTATAAACAAAGCATGATGTAGCACTAAGAGAGGATTATGAATAATCATGATTGGTAGACATTAGGTTATTTAGGAGCACATTGGTCTTAGGTGTGGACCAAGGTTGATGTTCATTGTAATATGAATTTGATATTCAATTGAGAATATAAGAGCGATGAAGCTTGTTACACCATTTTTTGGTCATCTAACCTATTATCATTAGATGGACTCAGGTACACCATGTAAGACCAATTTTACCCCAAGTAAAATTGCTTTCACTATGAAAATAACTTAGTAAACCACCTTTATTAAGTTGTTTATGGTCTAAACAGGAAACCCCATGAGGAAATATTAAATAAATATACATTTGTTTGATTTTCCTCAAGGAATAATTATTTAAACAACAGCAGTTTAATTAATATTCATGGTTATATTTAACCCAAAACAAGGAAATTAATTAGATAAATCATTATTTATCTTATTATTTTCTAAGAATGATTATTTAAACCTTATTTAAATAATATTCTTTGTTAAATATGACTAATTCACCCTTAAATACTTTAATAAATCATTATTTATTTGATTATTACTCAACCACATCCTTAAAATGATAAATAAATCATTTATTTATTTATTATTTACAAATAAAGAGATTTGACCCAAGTCAAATTCCTTTTCCCTCCAACAAATATAATAAAATATTCCATAAAAGTTGGATCTTGATTTGGTTAATAATATTTTAATTATGCACCAATATCTAGACTAGCTCAATATTTTGTTATAAATAGAAGGGTTTTCCCATTAATTTACCACCTTTTGTTGCTTAAATATCACTCTGGATCTAAACTTTTGGTCTGGCTATTGATCCACCATCATAGCCATATTTTGCTATTTTTTTTCTGGGTTTTCTACACCATCAAGAGAGAGGAATTCTATATCTGAAGTGCTGAGGACTTACAAGAACCCATCCCATTGAAGAGAAAAGGGAACACCCTCTTGTGTTTTCCTCCCAGGTGCCATTAATACAAAATTCATTTGATATATTCTTGTCTTGTCTATTGGATGCATGGAGTAAATCTTGTTTTTTCTACTGTTTAATGTCTTCTAATGCATAGATCTAGATTTTTGCAGCATTTATCTTGATCACCTAACTGCAAATCTGAAGATATTAGCAGTCATTTCTGTTGTTAAGGCTATTTGTTATGCGCAGCTAAAGTGGTCTTTTTTCATACGCTTGGAATTAAGATTCATACTAACAACTAGCGACTCCACATGAGTTTACGATTACGACTGTTGTCTTTTTCCTGATCCCTGCATATCCAGCTGCTTCAAACCCTAGGATTTATCTTCAGCCCCTTGTTTTTTCTTTTCTTAATGTTGTTTTTAACCTATAAAACCCTAAAACGATAAAAATTTTGGCTTCCATGTGTTTTCGGACCTATTGCGCAGGTGACAGACATCAGCCGCAGCTGAGACAACAAATTTTTCTGAAACCTGCCGTCGAGAGTGCCGGAAGTGCAGGTCACACTTTTTGGCCCAAAACCTGCGACCTGGACCTTCATGGCGCACTCTACAGCCCAAAACCTGCGACCTCTGCTGAAAACAGGTCAGAAACTGCGACCTGGACTTTTTGCAGGGATTTTTCTGAAATTTTTTTGAGTTTGTCTGAGCCTCTGTTCAGGGTTGTCTGACCTCCGTCTCCGCCCGTTTTTGACATGTACTTGTTTTGTTTCGCTCAACTAAGTGGGAACCTAGCCCCCTAGGGCTTCAGTACCCTCCAATTTTTGTGGAAGAGTTTTCGTTGTTGCAGGTTGTCTGAAATTTCAGAGTCTTCAGCCATTTTTTCAGATTTGATACCTCACCTTCAGATCCGCTTCAGATCGGCTTGTTATCCATCCAATCACCTCATTTAGCTTTGTTTGGGTTTTCCTCTAGGGTTCACTCTGTTTCCCTTCAGGAGATAGCCTTTCGCCCCCTTTTTTACAGCAATTCTTCCTCTGATTTGTTGTTGTTTTCTGCACCACTTTCCAGCGGATTTTTTCTTTTAGATCCTAGACCCTCTTGACCTTAGATCTATTAGCTTCTTTAGTGTGTTTTGATTAGTTTTTTACTCATCTATAGACTAGTTGTTGAGAGACCTGCCTCCCTGGGTTTAGATTATTGCATTATTAGCTATTTATTTTATGTTTTTGCAGGCCTATATACTATCATTTGCAGGTTTATTTACAGCTATACAGCACACTTTTTCTTTTTCTCTACAAATGTCTAGGTTTAAAAAATAAAATTTACACACTCTTATACACACACCCTAAGCGAAAAAGGGCTTGGTTAACACTGCCAATCAAAGACTCTAAAACATTGAAATCATTTGATCCTGCACCTCTTTGCCCTTGTTTCGACATTGTAATCACTTGACCCTGCACCTCCCTGCCCTTGTCGGTCTCTTTTTCCTTTGTGACGTGTTTGTGTCGTCACCACTGCGCCACCAAGGCGTTTATCCCAGAGACTTCTTGGCCTTCATCCTCAGTTTCTGATAGGAAGACTTACTCCTCCGCATAGGGTTTGAGTTAGTCCCCCACTGAATCCGCACACCAACTCTTCTTCTGGTCCTTTGGGTTCTCCTTCTCGTTCCACCTTCGGTTCTCCTCCTGACACCTTCACCATGTCTGGTGCAGGACCTGCTACTGGTGGTAACCCCGGCCCTCAGTTTGGGAATACCACTAGTGGGACCACAACAGACACTATTCTGGCTGCACCCTTGCTCCCCTTCATGGCAAGCCTCAGCCTCCCCGATTTTGACCAGTTGATAAACGACCCTATTCACCATGACACTAGCTGGCCTGCTATGCCAAAAAAACTCCCTTCAGACATCCCAGAGTTTGAAGGCCTTGCTGGAGAAGATCCTTCAAATCATATTCGATCTTTCCACATGTGGTGTTCGTCTAACTCCATTATCGATGACTCTGTCTGTCTTCGGTTGTTCCAACGAACGCTTACAATTGAAGCTTCTAAGTAGTATGTTGATCATGCCCCTTCCTCCCATACCACCTTTGCGACTCTTGCCCGGGATTTTTTGTCTTATTTACAGCTTCCCTTCTGTTACGACACTGGTACCGAACTCTTGACCTCTTTCTGTCAATCGTCTGCAACCCGCCTATCGGACCATGTTCAGGAATGGCGAAGAAGAAAGAGCCTATGTCGAGCCCCTACCTTCGAAGACCGTGTCTACATGGACTAGTTCCTTAGATCTCTCTTGCTGCCTATCAGGAAAGATGTCGCATCCCACTTTCCTCAAACCGAAGAAACCGCTCTCCAAATTGCGTTAAAATATGACCTGATCTACGCTCAGTCAGGTTATGTTTATATTTTTTTACATGATCTTCCTAGACCCGGTGGTGCCAATGCACTGGGGGCATCTCACGTCGCCGACGGTATCATTGGAGCTCTCTTTAATCCGTATGCTCAACCTCCCATGGGCTATGGTTTTCCTCAGGGAGGGGCCAGCACCTCTGGCACTTTTCCCCCTCTCGGTAGCACGTATCCAGGATACGGCATGCCTCCTCTTTCTACCCAACCTCCTATTTACCACACTGTTACCCAACCTCCTTATTATCCGTATCCACGGCCTAGTGCTCCAGCTCCTCCAAAATTAGCACCTCCTCCTCCCTTGCCTTCTCAACCCCGACAACAGCAACCACTGCCCCCTCCGGGGCAGGTGTACACACAACAGGGCATGACTAATCCTCCTCCCTCAAAAAGGAAGAGGAAAGGCACTCAAAATCAAGCTGCCCCTGGTACTCCTGGACCTAATCAAAGTAATGCTCCTAATACTACAAACCAGCAACAAGGCACTCAGCCCAAGCAGGATAGGCCTATTCGTACGAACAAGCCAGGTTCTTGTTGTGGTGTTTATGGTCATTATACGCATGATTGTCCTCTTCTGCCACAGATGCGACAGCTATGGGAGTCTCAAGCAACATTGAGAGGACAGCAGGTCGTCCCTTTCGTTCCTCCCAGCCCTGCACCTAGTCAACCAGCTATGCTTACTGATCCTTTCCCTCAGTAGGGATTTGTGGCTACCCAACCACCTGAAGGCCAAGTGGCCACTCAACCTTTTCTATCTGGTTCCCCCGATTACCAGATTCTCATGATGTCCTCTGATGAGCCTTCTGAACCTTCTTCTCCTGGCCCTTCACCTTCAGCTGGTACTCATGAGCACCTTTATCCTCTTGGAACAGTTCCTCCAGGCCTTAACCATCTTGGAGCCGTCCCGCCTGGTCATTACCCCACTGGTCAGATACCGTTCTTAGCTCCCCCTCCAGGAATGTACACGGTACCTGTTATGGCCACCCTCTCTCTTCATAACCTAACCCTTGGGATTCCCATCTGGTACCTTGATCCTCCAGCCGCTACCCCGCCTAGTCAACCCAAACCTTATCTTGCTTTGACCCTAGTTCAATCGGTCCCTATGACTTCTCCCGCTGCAACAGTGCCTCATTCACCTCAATAGGAACTACCTCCCGTTGTGACCACTTCAGGTAAGAAGGGCAAAGCTCGCAAGGGGGCATCAAAAGACAAAGCTACCCCGACAAACCCTGCCCCTTCTCAGCCTCCAAAGCATACCATCTAGTGTGCTTTGTGTGATGTTTTCGTCCACGCCACCCATACTTGTTCGGAGTTGCCTCACCTTAAGTCCATGGTAAATGAGACATTTCTGAAATCTGATATCCCAGAGGTATATGTCGCTATACCCGATTCATTCCCGAAACTCAAACCATTGCACACAAATCACCCTTGTGCTTTGTGTGATTTCCATGGCCACTACACTCACCTCTTTCTTCACCTCAAAGAGTATCATTCCTCTTTAGAAGCCTTACACCAATTCGAGGCCAAGCGCAATGAGTCCACCGCTCCCTTATTTGTGCATCTTGCTTCGGCAACACCAGAGGACACGAATGCTCCCATTGAAATTCCCCCTTATGATTTCGATATAACGGAGCCTTGGTCCTCCAACTGTTATCTATCATCATCCATAAGACCCTCGGAGGAAGACCCCATGGGTACTTCCCCTGATGGTCTGCTTGACCTCCCTTCAGTGATCACCCCGGGCTCAACATCGGTAGATACTTTATCTGCTTACTCTTTGGTCATCCCCCATGACGTTGTGCATGTGAGCCTTCCTTGACATGATGATGAGTCAGGTAACTCTACCACGGCAAGTGGTCTCCTTTCCTCCAGTCACCCCATTTTTCACTCCGATGAAGACATTATGGAAGCGCTGACCGATCCTGACTTTCCATGGGATCATATGCACCACCGTGCATATTTCTTCCCGCAGCAGTCCCATTACCAATATGTTGTGGAAACTAAAGACTTCATCCCTAATGAAATCGATTGGTTTAGAAATCCCATTCCTGCACCTGATGCTTTCGAAGAAGGAAATATGGCCAATATCTCCCCTACCATTAAAATTAACACTTCTGGCAAACCAAGGATAGAAGAAAATATCACCTTAGGTGCCCATTGCACCCCGGAAGAGGTTGAGGCTTACACCAAGCTATTCAAATAATTCTGCGATATTTTTTCCTGGTCCTATTCAGAAATGCCTGGACTTAATCCTGCCATTGTCGAACACCATATCGATACATGGCCTGATGCTAATCCTGTCTGTCAAAATTTGAGACCCATTAATCCTTCCAGAAGAGAAGTTGTCAAAGTTGAAATCGATAAGCTCAAGCAGGATGGTTTTATCTACCCCATTGAATACACCACTTAGGTGTCCAATCCAGTTCCCGTTCTAAAGAAACAAGCCTCCATCCATGTCTACACTGAATTTCGCGATCTGAACAAAGCTTGTCCCAAAGACAACTTCCCCATGCCATTCATTGACCAAATCATTGATGAGTGTGGGGAACGAGGTTCTATCCTTTATGGATGGTTTCTCCGGGTACAACCAAATTGTCATTCGTTGTGCTGATCAACTTAAAACCGCGTTCATTAGTCAGTGGGCGACCTTTTCCTATCGAGTCATGCCGTTCGGCCTTAAAAATGCAGGAGCCACTTTTCAGCGGGTTATGTCTTACTATTTCCATGACCTGGCTCATATTATCCTTGCTTATTTAGACGACCTTACTGCGCGTTCTAAACATTAGGTGCAGCATCTCCACGACCTGCGTACCGTATTTCTCCGATGCCGCAAGTATAATATCCACCTCAACTCGCTGAAGTGTGCCTTTTGTGTACCTGTCGGCCGTCTTCTAAGCTTCATCGTGTCTAAATATGGTATCACTCTTGACCCATTAAAATTTCAAGCCATTCTTGAGCTTCCTATCCCTCGTACTTTACGCCAGTTACAAAGCCTCCAAGGCAAAGCTAATTTCCTTCGCCGGTTCATACCTGACTATGCCATCACCACGCATGGGTTCCTTAGGCTCCTTCGCTCTAATATCCCTTTTGTTTAGGATACCTATGCTCAAGAGTCTTTTGATGCCCTGAAACATGCTCTAACATCCACTCCCTTGATTCGTTCACCCGACTTTGATAGGGATTTCATCCTGTATATCTCTGCATCCACCCACTCGGTTGCTGGAGTCCTCATTCAAGAAGATGACAATGGAATTGAACATGTTATCTATTATTTCAATAAGAACTTGGTAGGACCTCCTGTATCCTACTCACATGAAGAGAAATTAGCACTGGCTGTCGTGTTCTCGGTCCAGAAACTTCGTCATTACATCCTCATGCGTTCCACCAAGGTCGTGACTAATTCCAACCCTATGGCCTTCCTATTGAGTCGTCGAATCATTAGTGGGAATTACACCCGTTGGATCGTGATCCTCCAAGAATTTGATCTTGAATTTGTCACACCAAAAAGTAAGAAAGGTTTAGCCCTCGCTGAACTTATTTCCAAACTACCTACAGGTACGCAAGATCCGCCAGTTAATGATAATTTCCCCAATGAACATTTTTTTGCCATTACCACCGATGACCCTTGGTATGGGGACATCCTCACTTATTTTCGAACCCAAAATTTCGCCCTCCATCTTGACTGTGATGCTCGACGACGTATCCAACACCAGGCCCCCCGCTACCTTCTTATCGGTGACGACCTTTATTGTCACGGTGCAGATTCTGTCCTTCGTCGTTGTCTCACGCACATTGAAGTAGAGAAATTCCTCAATGCCTGTCATAACGGCGCTTGTGGTGGCCACCTATCCAGTTTGGCCACTACCCAGAAAATCATCCACGCTGGGTATTTTTGGTCTTCTCTCTTTAGTGATTGCATTGAGGCAGTCAAACACTACCCTAATTGCCAACATTTTTCCCCTAAGGCATGAGCTCCACCAGCTCCCCTCCATCCTGTCATCTCCGTTGGTCCCTTCTGCAAGTGGGCCATAGACTTCATGGAGTGTTGACCGCCATCAATTGGTAACCATAAGTATATCGTCGTGGCGGTTGACTATTTCACTAAATGGGCCGAGGCCATGCCAACGTTTAACAACACGGCAGCTACCGCTGCTCTCTTCTTCTTTAACCATGTGATTGCTCCATTCAGAGTTCTGAAACAACTGGTCTCCAACCATGGCCAACATTTTGAAGATGAGATATGGCATGAGCTATCCCCCCTGTTGGGCTTTGAGCACCAATATTCCTCCTCTTATTACCCCCAAGGTAATGGCCAAGTTGAATCAGTTAATAAAATTCTTAAAACCATGCTTCAACAGACAGTCGATAAGCACAAAACCAACTGGCACCTTATGCTCTTCCCTGATTTGTGGGCCTATATAACTTCTGTTAAAACCGCCACCGTGTTTACTCCTTTCCACCTTGTTTTTAGAGAGGAGGAAGTCCTACCGATCGAGTGTGAAATCCCTTCCCTTCATCTAGCCGTCGAACTTCTCCCTGACACCCAACCTTTAGAACAATGACTTGTCATGCTTGAGCACACTTCTGAAGACCGTCATGTTGCATTGCAAACCATTGAGGCAGCTAAGAAATGCACCAAAGCTCAATATGACCGAAAAGTCCAACCTCGTACTTTTCAAGAAGGTAATCTTGTTCTGGTGTATGACCAGGCTCATGATGTCCTTGGTCATGGGAAGTTTGAATCATTATGGCTAGGTCCTTACATCATCAGTAAGGATTTAGGTAAGGGGGCATATCTATTAGAGGACTTCAAAGGCCATCCCCTTCCCAATCCTCGCAATGCACTCTATCTGAAGAAATATTATCCTTAGCATTTCCTTCCGAAAATGTGTTTTTTATTTTCTTTAGGTAGCCAGCTCATAGTTTTTAGTGACTTGATACTCCACCAGGACACTTTTTTTTCCATGAAGCGTCGCTTCACCCCTCCTCAAAATCAAATTTCTTCACTTGCAACACTCGTAATGGGGGCACCACTTTGACTCCATACTGGTCCACGCTCGTGTCGACTTTCGTCATGAGTTACTATTTTGTACTCATGTTTGTATGGTCCCCATTAGACCTTTTCTGTGTGGCAGCACCATCGAGTCACTCTTTTTTAGAGCATCCGAGTTGAGTCATCATTGCGTTCATGGAATCTATCCCGAGTCCCTTTGCATCCCGCTATAGTCCTCCATCCTTCATCACTTGGTCCCTCTCTCGTGTCGCACACTATGGCCTTCAGTTCCACTGTCACCTATCCCTTGTGATATTGTGTCAATCTCTGCTAGGTCATCCATGCCACTTATGCTCTAACAAGGGAAGTCGTTCGTTCGCTTAGTCCCCCCCCATTTCATCATCATCATTGGTGTTAGTCTGTCAGTCGCTCTACTATTTTCTCTCATGCCTTCGTTGAGGATCCCTTATTGCCTCACCTATGGCAGACCTCCTTCTGTCGACATCAGATCATTCATTCCAGAAGACAGGTCTAGAGGGTGGTGTACCTTGGTTCCAACTTCCACTCTTGTTCAGTGCCTCGGATCAGGCAAAGGGCCTCCTCATTGCCCTTTGACTTGATTTTTTCACAGCTCCAGCTCCTTTCAGCATGATCGAGATCCATATACTCGATGGTTCAGTGATGCAGCAGCTGGCATCGGTGATTCCTGGGTGTGTGTGAGATGTCTCGGCCCTCATGAGGGGGTGGCCCTACAGGTAGCCCCCCACACACTCGGATGACCTCTTCATTATAGCCTTCGATGCAGCTCCATACACTTGATGATGTCAGCGTCAGCCGCTTGCAGCGCCTTTTTGTTTGCATGTATCAATCAGATTTTTAGAGCCCTTTCCTGTTTTCAAGGGCATCTGGGTTGCATTTTTATCTCATGTACTCATATATCATTGTACAAGTCCTGGTTGTTATCCCAGGCACAATATGTATGTGGGATTCATTATTGTGTTGTTTATCTGGCTCATGTGTATGCCAGCATGTGTTATATTGGCCAGTCTCGTGGTTTTTCGTACCCCTTATTATTTGTACTTTGCCTCAGCGAGCATAGGTATGCCTCCCCCGCCACCTATAGCACAAGTACTCACGCTTCAAAGAGACTTGTCGCACCTATAAGTCTCGCCTCCTCAGGGACTAGTTCTTTCAACGCTTTGGTCTACCTTATACTTATCTCTCTTTGACTTCCCCTTCGATGTCTAGTGATTGAGTTATTACAACGTACTTCGGTCATACGATTAGTTCCTAATGCTCGCACGCTGGGGGGCAATCTGTTACACCATTTTTTGGGAATCTAACCTATTATCATTAGATGGACCCAGGTACACCATGTAAGACCAATTTTACCCCAAGTAAAATTGCTTTCACTATGAAAATAACTTAGTAAACCACCTTTATTAAGTTTTTTATGGTCAAACAGGAAACCCCATGAGGAAATATTAAATAAATATACATTTGTTTGATTTTCCTCAAGGAGTAATTAGTTAAACAATAGTTTAATTAATATTTCTGGTTATATTTAACCCAAAACAAGGAAATTAATTAGATAAATCATTATTTATCTTATTATTTTCTAAGAATGATTATTTAAACATTATTTAAATAATATTCTTTGTTAAATATGACTAATTCACCCTTAAATAATTAAATAAATCATTATTTATTTGATTATTACTCAACCACATCCTTAAAATGATGAATAAATCATTTATTTATTTATTATTTACAAATAAAGGGATTTGACCCAAGTCAAATTCCTTTTCCCTCCAACAAATATAATAAAATATTCCATAAAAGTTGGATCTTGATTTGGTTAATAATATTTTAATTATGCACCAATATCTAGATTAACTCAATATTTTGTTATAAATAGAAGGGTTTTCCCATTCATTTACCACCTTTTGTTGCCTAAATATCACTCTGGATCTATACTTTTGGTATGACTATTGATCCACGATCATAGTCATATTTTGCTACTATTTTTGTCCGGGTTTTCTACACCATCAAGAGAGAGGAATTCTAGATCTGAAGTGTTGAGGACTTACAAGAACCCATCCCATTGAGGAGAACAGGGAACACCCTCTTGTGTTTTCTTCCCAGGTGCCATTAATACAAAATTCATTTGATATATTCTTGTCTTGTCTATTGGATGCATGGAGTAAATCTTGTTTTTTCTACTGTTTAATGTCTTTTAATGCATAGATCTAGATTTTTGCAGCATTTATCTTGATCACCTAACTGCAGATCTGAAGATATTAGCAGTCATTTCTGTTGTTAGGGTTGTTTGTTATGCGCAGCTAAAGTGGTCTTTTTTCGTACGCCTTGAATTAAGATTCATACTAACAAAGCTCAAAGGTTGGGTGATTTTCTCAGCTAAGGGTTTCTAGGGTAAAATATTTATCTGTAGTGTGAATATTTATGGTGTGGCATTTTTTATTTTTTGTTCTTTAAATTCACTCATGTGCATTTAAAGGTTTGTGTTATTTGAGCTTATAGTCTAGATTACATATCTAGTTGACTATGTATTTGGATTTTGGTATCTAAAGTGAAAATAGAGTGTTGTAAGCCTAAAATCTGGTATCAAATTTCAGTGTTTGTTGTAAAGGGACACCTCTATTGTCAAAGGTTGTGAATCTTGAGCATGGGTATATTCAAGAAATATATTCTTGATTAAATATAATATAAGCTTAATCGAGTGAGAGTCATGAGATGAAACTTGTTAAATATGGCTAGTAGTACAATAATTGAGATTGCGAAGTTTAATGGCTATAATTTTTAGCTTTGGAAGATTAAAATGGAGAATCTCATCATAGACCAAGAACAATGGATTATTATGTGTCTTAGAACTCCTCCCACTTGCATGTTGATGGAGGATGGGGAGGAAATTGAAAGGAAAGTAAGGAGTACAATTCAACTGTGTCTGTAGATTCGATGTTCCTAAATGTATCAAGGGAAGACACTACTAAGATATTGTGGGATAAGTTGGGAAAATTATACCAGTCAAAATCAGTGGTCAGTAATTTTTTTCTTTGGAATAAACTCTATGTTCTGAGGATGAGAGAGGGTGATTTGGTCATAGAACACGTAGATTAGATTTGGTCACAAAACATCTACATGCCTTCAATATTGTAATAAATCAGTTATTGAGTGTGGATATCTCTGCTAAAGAAGAGGAAAATGTATCATTTTGTTATGTTCATTCCAAATTCGTGGGATAGTCTAGTCATGGATATTGGGATTAATACAACCACACTAACTCTTGATGATGTGGTGGAATCTTTATTATTAAAAGATATGAGTCAAATTAACTTAGAAGGATCAACCAAAGATGCATTGTTCGTCAGAGGCCAATTAGTTACAAAGGTAAAGGTAAATTCTGTAAAGGGATATCTAGGTGAGGAAGATCTAAGTCTCCTACAAGTCGACAAGAAGATGTTGGAAATGTGGTAAATTAGGCCAATACAAAAGAGACTGTAAGTCAAAGATTATTGAACAAATTAAGGGACCTTATTAGCAATAGACTAAAGCAAGGACTTATTAGGATGAAGGAGGGGATGTGTATTTAGCTTCGATAAGTATAGATTCATATCACAAGGCATGTTTAATTGACTCAGGAGCATCCTATCATATGACACCCCACATGGAGTGGTTCTACAAATTTGAAGAATGTGAAGGAGGGGATGTTTGTCTGGGGGACGACTCAACAACCAGGATAGTCAATCAAGTTCAATTTTGATTAGCATTAAAGGATGTTTAAAATAGAGAATTTCCAAGGGTAATACATATTCTAATTTTAGCAAGGGATTTAATGTTTATCAATCAAATAGTTGATAAATAGGTGTGCATACAATATTTGAGAAGGATTCATGTAATATGGTTTGTGGTGTGATGGTATTGATGAGAGGTGTTCAAATTGGTACATTATATAAGTTATTGGGGAACTGTTACACAGTAATTTGTCACCGTCCCTACCATTCCCCGTCCCGCACAATGGAGGACCCATTTTGTGACCTGTGAACATTGTCATGCCTTGAAAACATCATCAATGCATTCCTCTAATCATGAGCTTTATTTGCCCTTGAGACATCTCCTTGCAAAAATCATGAAAAACATCCCTTTTTGCATTGGCGCGGGCAGTCAGTTCAGTACTCGCGCCAATGGGGAAAATCCTGCAAAGAGGTCGCGCCAACTGGCGCTCTGTCATAGAGTAGTAGTCGCGCCACCCAATTTAGGGACTGTTTTTTAAATAAGGATGGCGGAAGTTGAGTTCCAACAAACTCAGAAACCATTACCTATCTTGAGTTGGGAGGTTTGGCTGCGGGAGTTCTATGGAAGGGAAGTGGTTTTGCCACCTCCCATGGAACCTTCCTTGTTGATAGGGCCAATCCCATAATAATAGGGATCCCAACTCCCTCCTTCCCCATCTATAAAAGCCTGCTCAATTCCATGGCAAGCTAGTCTGGAAGTGCCTAAGCTTTGAATCTCCATATTCCCAAGAGCCTTTGTGCTGTAAGAGCCCTCTTTTTCCTTTAAGGCCGACTCAAGTAAGGAGACTATCGTTGAGAGACTCTGGAGAGGTTTGCCCTTTCCCTGGCGAGCTTTGCGAGACATGAACGACTGGAGACCCATCCGAAGGAGACCACGACGTCAGAACTTGGTTGTAATCTCTCTTCGTTTGTTATTTAATAGATGATTACGATTATGGTTCCACTCTGTTTTCCATCATGTTAATATGAGTAACATCCTTTCTGACTGATGTTTAGTTACGTATGCCGGATTTTATGCTTGTATCTGTTCATTTCTTCCATGTGCAGGTGTTCATCCGCAGAGATCGTGGAAGGATTGTGATCTGCCGAGGCTGAGGAACGGGGACGCTTCTTCTTCAGATCATAGCGTTGGAATCCAGGTAGGCTTCTATCCCTAGTCTTTCCATTCGTAACTAGGAACTTGCGTCATAGCATTGTTTGATTGTTGCTAGACCCCTGCTGGGCTAGTAGGGATCGCCTCTGTCTGCAGAGGGGATTTACCTCCTCAACAGGAACATTGACTTGAGTTGTTGCAATAGTTCGATCGTTCCTAGAACCAACAAGTTAGCTACTTATCTAGTCAACAAGACCATTTGTGGCATAAGAGAATGGCACACATTAGAGAGAAAGGACTATGAGTTATGAAAAGAAAGGGTATGGTCAAAGGCTTGCCCAGTAAATATTTGGAAGTCAATTTCTGTAAAAATTGTATTTATGGGAAGGATGATCTAAAATTCTCGTCTAGTACTACAAGAGCAAAAGGAATTATGGAGCTAATCCACAATTACGTATTTGGGCCAGCACCAATACATTCACTAGGTGAAGGCTATGTACTATGTTTCCTTCATTAATGATTTCTCTAGGATGATATGGTTGTATTTCCTACGGAAGAAGTCTCAGGTTTTCAAGAAATTTAAAGTGTTATCTTATTTCAAATAAATCCAAGGGCTTAAAAATTCCAGAAGGGAAGAGGAAGCCCTAGAAAAATAGCCTAAATCTAGGGAGTGGAAAATGGTTCTCTATATGGATAAAAATTCACTTCCTATATTTTAAATAAAGGCCCGAGAGGCCCAAAATCCAACTGCACTTCAACTAGAAGAGAGGTCCTCGGACCTGAACTTCAAACAAATCCATTTGTGTACCAACATATGGAAGACTAGGGAATAACCAAATAGTATAGTCTAGTTTTTCATAATCCCTCCCCTAAGAGATTTTGGATGCAACGATTTTTTGTAAAATCTCTCCATGACCATTGTGTCAGAGGCTATAAAACTAGATAAAATAGGAGGACGGAGCCAGAAATGAAGAAGGGGTGATAAAATGAAGAGAAGAATCCAAAGGGATGACAGGATCAGGGTGGTGATATATAACACTAAGGATCAATGGTAATACCCCTTCTCCTCTCGTATAGGAATCGCCACAAACAACCAAGCATAAGTATATTCACTTCTACAAGGTCTCTCTCTCGCTATGAAGAGAAATAATCAAGATATCATTATCATTGGTGACCCTACCATTCTTTTGTACCACCTCATCAATGAGTCTCTTTCATTTAACATAAAATTCCAAGATATTGTAAAAAGGATCTATCATATGCCACGAATTTGTCACTCCAAATCATTTATTCATGTCCATAGGCACAGCAACAAGAAGGTGGACCTCCCCACGAATGAGGGGATTATCTGTAAACTACCATGGATATTCCATTGGACAGTTCGTCACAACAAATCTGATAATATTATATTAAAATTCTGAAATTCTACATTATCACAGTTTTTACTAGATCTATAGATTTTACTATAATTAGTACATGCATGTGAATGAAAAATATGCAACAAAATAGAGAAAGAAAAAATAATTTCACACACACATAAGACACAAGATATGCTTTGGGAAACCCTTTCGAGAGAAAACTCAGCTGGAAGGTGAGGTCACTTCGCTCTCTTTCTCTATCTGGAAATATGGCTGCAAAAACAAATAAGTTATGTGGCCCGTGGGCTGCTGCAGTGCATATATCATCTTTTTGTACTCTACCTCCTATCTCTCATAGCTATATTTTCTCAGTTATGGAACAACATCCTCCTTGTGGCCCGGTTATAACACATCATGATAGCCTACTAGTGGTTAAGTTTGACTACATCAACTCTTAATTAGAGTTACAATATAGACCTTTCTAGGGTATTTTAAATCAAAAACACGTGGCTAGCCCCTTTTCCATAAATAATGGGGGCTGGCACAACATCCTCTCGAACCATGGTGGTGACAATGGGAGGGTCAACTTCTAAGTGGCATAATAATTGCATACAAACTCTGATTGATGCGCTTCTTGCGACATTGGAAATATCTCTGTGTAGAACAACATGAAATTATGGTGATATATATCAACAAATTTTTACCTAGCAAAAATGTTCTTTGATGCCTCAAAATTCTCCTGAAAGGTTTTAGACCCTGTTTTCCAAACTAGGTCCCACTAGAAAAATCGTATCGTTCATTGATTCCTTCGCTTTTTCCACTTTGAATGCATCAAGGTGGATGAAAAACAATATAATGATATTATCTGGATCAGGGGTTCCATCTAGAAAAATGAAACCTTAAAATGGATGGAGTTCTAATCCCAACCCCAATTCCTTAAGCTTACTTGCATACCATGTTTTGTAAGTGTCGGTCAATGTTTGGTCTTTTTTGGAGGATGTATAAGCTAGAATATTTAGAACACTCTAATGCTCCTATGCCTACTCTATGGCATAGTTTTGGATCACAATTTATAATTTTGTTGCTTACTACAATGTAGATAAGTCTGGATGAGCAGGAAATATTGTAAAGATTGTATATTTGTTCCCCCAACACAGATTTTATGAAATATAAATATATTTTATGTTGAAGTTGGCAATAATAAATATTGAAAATGGCACCAAAAGGGATTCTGATTTAATTTTCCCTTAATTGAATTAGAATTAAATTGCAATTCCACATCACATGATAGCTTGTACGAGTTAACTGGAAAGACTTATTTAGTTCAATTAATTTCGAGTTGAGGGTCAAACTAGATGCATGCAGAATTATCTCTAAGTTTTAGGGGGTCCAGTTGCAGTTTATTTTGAGTTTTAATTGTTTAACTTAATTATTTGAGTTAAAATGATTTTAACTAGTTCTAATTGATGAATGAGCTAGTAAGAGGTATAGTGAATTAAATCTAATCTAATTCACATGCAATGATCAATCAGATAACTGATAATTCGCTATAAATAGTTATTACATGCCAGTTCTAAGAGTGACCTAGTTGAGATTGGAGTTAAAGGGAAGTAGACTATCAGTTGTATAATTAGAAAAGTGTACAGGTCATATATAAGGTCATTAGGATGCCTTGGATGTATTGTGCAATCAATTGAATGGAATATCCTAATTAATAGGGGCTCAGTTCCCTCAGGAATGCATAAGCCAAGCTGGTTAGTCTAGTGCAAATTTTTGGCTAAGTAATGGACCAAAATTGCTAGGATCAGGGTGAGACTATTAGAGATAGTGCAAAGGATTCTCAGGAAGGGAAATAGCATTTTATTGTTGCATATTCTTGACTTAATGCAATATATAGATAGCGGGGTTTTTTAGCTGAGGCTTTCCCCAAATACATCTTTGTGTTGTGCAATTGAAATTTTTTCTCTTTCTTGTTCTTGTGATTGTGTGATCGTAATTGGTTTCTGCAATTTGTGGAATAGATTCAAGTATTTTGTTTTAGCATATTACAAGATCAATTGAATCTATGTGGATTTTCTACATTTTCAGTTCAAGTAAAAAACAAAAACATAAAAGAGAAAGCCAAAGAAAAATTTTGATAAGCTTGTAGGAAGAAAAAAGGGGGAATCTGTTAAAGAGGTTATAGAGCCTTCTGAAGTAGTGGTATAAAAGATAAAATAGTAAAATAATTAAATAATTAAATACTATTTTTAAGTTATATTTTCTTTTAATATCAATTTTTTTTATAAATACCATTTTAAACTATTTATTCATTATAGTGTATTTTTTATTAATAAATTAATTGAATTAATAAAAATTACCACACACACACACACACACACATATATATATATTCATCAAAACTATGTTTAAATTGTTTAAAAAACTGAAATTAAAAAAAGTAATTTATAAAATATTAATAAATATATTTAAAAACAAATTATAAATTACAAATAGAAGAGGCAAGTGTATATTTCAAATAATAAAAGTATATAACTATTTATATAAATTAAAATGCCATAGGTTCATGGGGTCTTGGATAGATGGTGATCAAATGCATTATTAAGGCACTCCTAGATGTAAGTCAAAAATTCAATTCCCCACTCTATTTGGATATTATTCTTGGACATGACCATGATGTAGCCTCACCGATGCCAAACTTCACCAATGTCGAACTTATAGAGGAAAAAAACATGTCTTTGTTTAAAGTTGTTTTCATAGGCAACTTTTGTAATGTTTCTCATTTATTTTGAGTTGATGACATATCTATATTTTCCAATGGCACCAAAAGAGATTTGATAAGCTCAAAGAGTTCATGGGTCATTTTTGTGAAGCCATTGGCATAAATATAAATCTAATCAAGTCGATGATCTCTTTTTCAGGTATCTTGGACGTAAAAATTTCTATATCTCTTAATTTTTTCTTTTTTCTTGTAGTGTGATCAAATTTGATTCTAGTTTCAAATACTTAGGCTTCCATTTAAATGCTAATTTATATCTTAAATGCTGATGGAAATGGCTATTTTACAAGGTTTAAAAAGATCAATACTCAGTGTAATGGATGTCTCTCACATGATGGACGACTAGTTCTAGTTAAGTCAATCCTCGAGGTCATTGCCTTCTACGAGATGTCCCTTTCCTAAATTCTAGAATATGCCTTGAGGCAGATCATATAGTTATGTTATTGTTTCATTTGGTTTAGGGAAAGAGAGAAGAAAGGAATGTCTCCAGTCTCCTAGAGGAAAATTCCAAATCCAAAATGTCAAGGAGATTGGGGATCTCAAGAATATCTTCATGTTCTCAAAGGAAATTGTTGTAAAAAATGTTTGGAGGCTTCCAAAAGGTGTTGTACTATGTAGTGTGCAGGTCATAAAGGACAAATACCTACTGCCAAACATTGTTAGGTATTGGGTAAGGATTCCCTTTACCAAATAATTGAATGCCTCGATCATTTGGAATGCAACTACTTAGGCATTCCCCTTGATTGGAAATTGGTTGGTATGATATGTTGGAAAGGAATAAAAATTTATAGGTAGGATTGGACATATGCATTGTAAGCAAAGACTCCCACAAACTTCTAGCTCCCTCATACAAGATCCTAGGTTAAAAGGCTACCACACTCCAAGGCATATAGAAAGGGTATCGTTTGCAACCAATCAATAATAGGAATGGCTAAACTGGAGAGAAATGGGTCTTAGGGAAGAATATGCATATAGTTAGAGGGTCTATACCGATAGCCTTAGAAACTGCTCTATCAAACCAAATCAAGAGAAACACAATCATATTTTTTTCTCTTAACCATTATGGGGCTTGCAAGCCCAAGTTTGTTTACAAAGTTCTTACTCCATAAGTCAATGAGAATCCATGTATTCGATTGTGGAAACAAATTTGGAACCTCAAATGTCATACTAAATCTAAAATCCTTATGTGGGTACTTCTCAACAATAGGGACTTGAATTGGGACATCCTATAGAAATGAAGCTTCAAAGGACCTAATAGATCTTGCATCTATGAAGGTCATATAGAATCCAATATTTGTCTCATCATTTCATATCCATACTTGAAACATAGTACTCAAATATTTTCCCCATAAAACCTTAACTAAGAAAATAAACTAAATATTCGGAAACATGCCTCTAACTCTCATTGTATTAACTTTACCATTTACAATATAATATATAGGATCTTGTGGAATCAAATACCCTAATCCATTGACCCAAATTATATTACAACCTTAATTCCTTATTCAAAATTATAAAATTGTAAGTTAAAAAACTGTGTTGGAAACCACCAAAATAAAACATAAAAAACAACCTTAAAATATATTTTTGAGGGTTTTGTCCCCCTTAAAAACTGCCACATCACACTTGTTGCATACGTGTTAGGTGTGGATTTTTTTGTGCAAACAATATAACACACCCAAAACCCCCACTAGCTCAAATTATTTACAGTTGTATCAAATTTTAAGTCTCTCAGTGTTGATATAGCATCTTCATGCTGATCAAAAATTCAAAGGCTATGGGAACTAGTTCACAGAACCTTAATATTCCTATCTCAATGATGTTTTATGAGGGTGACAATGGAAATTCTATATTGTTACTAGGAGTCTCATTTCAGTGGATCTCGCTCAAACAAAGACAAATGACTAAAGTGACTGGCCTCTGTCGAATTTTAATATTTTTTAATAAGCATGATCAAAATATATATGTCATATTCCTATAATGTTCTTCCATACACACTATTCCATAATATATCTATTCCCAAAATGGATATCAACATTGGAAAGGTGCCCCCAAATGCGGGTGATAGAAGTAGCACGAATGACAATCATATCTCCCACGCCCATGAGGATGGAGATCTCCAGTGCAAGGCCTCACCCAATGCAGATCCTCAAACCGGTAACCATTTGCACGAGATGAATGGGATAAGGCATGTTGAAGACATGTATGGACAACATCACCCCCTCCAAGGTACCCCTCTGCAACAATCATCATAAATGATTACCAGGATTGATCTGACCATCAGCCATTACTCTTCCCTCGAGCCTGCTCAGGAAATTGGTTATGGCACGCAGTTGCGTGCGAGGCTCACTCATGACCCTCCCCCTCGCATGTGTTACAGACCCTATAAAGGGATCACCCCCCAGCACAAAGATACATACATTCAGTTCCTTCAGTCTTTCCTTCTGATTATGTTTTTTCCTTCCTACGCCACCAGCCCACCGCGCAGCCCTCTTCCTAGAGTTGTGTTGTGCATACCCCTCTGGGTTGCGACTATCCAGCCTGTGCATATTAGCCCAACCCCATCTGATCCTCTAGTCTCCGCAATTTTCTATACCCCTGTTGCGCATCCTTCCATTGGCGCCATTCCTCTGCTTTAGTGGGCAATGGCTCCCATACTGCGTCAAAGAACCATCTGTGGTGGATAGAGAGGGGCATTCCCTGGGAGTTACCACCGTGGGATGAACAACTGTCTAGAGTCCGTTGAAGGCTCCTCCTCAGGAAATTTCGCTGGACAGAGCCCCGATCCTGAGTAGGAGGAAGATGCCCCAGTGCAAGTTGCGTAGAGAGGTAGATGTGGTCCCCGAAAGTCTACCATCGCGCACCAAGCGCACCCACCGCCATGCAAGACTGATCCTTTTCCAGCTCAGGAGGATGAGGAAGATGAATCAGATATATGGATTATGGATTCTGAAGGCACTTGGACAAGCGTCCCTGACGCTGAGTATCCGGATTCTCCCATCCTCTGCGCATCGGTCCCCAAACCTATGCGTCCATTAGCAAATTTAGAGGAAGCGGTTGCACAGGCGTACGCCTGCCCCATAGAGGAGGAAGAACCTGACAGTAATGATGAAGTTGAAGACTAAGGACTGCGAAGCTTCTCAGCTCTTCCTTTGTTTTTGTCATGCATTCTACTACCATGGAATCTCAAGCTATACTTATGCTTCTACACATTTTGTAATATTTGGATACATCAACGATGTTGTGCATTTTGTAATTTATGTTTCAAGTATTTTCCAGGTTGGTTTCCTCCACGGAGGCAGCCCAGAAACCGCGCAACTAAGGCTAGGATTGGTTAAGCGCAGCTTACCAACCCCGCCTATAGCATATGTAATGTTTCTCTTTTCGAAATAATATAGAGTAGCCTAATTTACAAAAAAAAAAAACATTGGAAAGGTGCACAAAACACATAATGTACTCTACTCTAAACTGGTTGCATGTTCTTTGAAGTGTACATACTTATGGAAATATAACCATATATAACACAAACAAACGGGTTAACTAATCGAAAAGAGTATGAAGTGAAATTAGCATTATGAGCATGGGTGTCGAGCTCACTGCAACCATCACTTTGCACTTGAACTATCATGAAAAAAGGCAACTATTCTTCTTTGTATTATTGATTGTGTAGGTATTTAGTTATCAAGTACCTAGATTTGTAATTGGTTTGAATCCAAATTTGGCAATTTCTATTTGCTAAATAATTTCTTAAAGAAGTGGAAATAGAAACATAAAGAAAAATAAAATAAAGGCACCATATATTATGCTCCATTCAACTATTGTGATGCATCAAATCTCTATATATTGAAATATGTAACTCCATGATAAAACTATTGGGTATAAGATTGAGGCACATTGGTTCATTATAGAGGACATGAACGCAATTGTACATCATAGCAACTAGCATGTGGTCTCTACTCTAAATTAGAGAAATGCCAAGATGCTTCTCCCTTGTCCCGTAATTTTTAACAAAAAAATTTGTATAGATATAATAATTGTGTAAAAAATATATAAGTATGGTAATTGGTGCCTACGTTTTTTTATGACTTGTAATATGGCATGGCATGACTTTAAAGAAAACTTAAACCAAAAATCATTACGGCACAAATGTTACAAAAATCATTCCAAATAATTACATTATCCATAAACTGTGTGAAATGACAATATCGTGATGATAAAAAATAGCATGAGCATGATGCTTTGAATTCACAACATTATCCACATTTTGCTATCTTTCCACCATAGGAACAATATATAATGAAATGCACCACAACAAAAATACTATGCTCCACCATGTATATCCGATGCCTCTTAAATAACACATTACCCATTTATTTCTCTCAAATATATTTACTTGTATAATGGAAATCATTTCAAGTTAAAAATGTTTTTTAGTTGAATACATAAAATCTCCTATGTAATGATGGATTCCAAAAACTTTAATGTTTCAACTTCTAATCATTTCAAAAATAAAGTAACCCAATTGTATACTCTTAAAAAAACTATGTAAACTATAAACATAAACAACACCACAATAGGTTTATACATATCATATTGCATTTCTACATTCATAAAATAACCATCATAATTAGCTAAATTCACCATTTTTAAATTAAAAAATAAAAAGCAACATCAAGAGCATCGAATAGCAACATCAAAGTTAAAATAAAAATCTTGATAGCAACATCAAAGGACGTCATTGCTTATCTCACTGCAAAGGACTTTTGTTGTAGAAAAAACAAATATATATGTGACAAGAAAATATTGTTGCATGTGCTTGATGTTTGAAAATAAGACTAGGTTTCATGATTTATCCAACTCTGCACATATCTTTCAAAACCACTGTACTTTTTATTGGATTTACTTATGTAATATTAAATATGCATACCGACTCCTAAAAGCATCAAACAAAATTTTATTGTCATTTTATATATATGAATGTGAGAGATAATTTACACAAGATATCAAGATGTGAAACGAATCAAATATTTAATAGTATTAATGACACTAAATTAAAATATTTTTTTATTAAATTTTAAATATTATAATTAATTTAAATATTAAAAAATATAATATATTTTTAAGATTTCCTGATATACTTATTAAATATTTATATCATTGTTTTTTAATTCATTCACTGAGTCAATTTTTAATTATGAAATGTGATTTTGGGTTCATTAAATAAACGTTATTATATAGTAGTAAGGTATCTATCTTGTAATTTGATATTTAAAAATTATTTTAGTGATATATTTATTTGAAGAGATAGGTGTGGGACGGGTTATCCTCAAACCTTAGAGGGATAATAGCTAGTTCTTACAAATGGAGTTTGCAAATAATGTCTAGCAATAGAATAGAAGCATATGCACTCCTACAAATATTGCTTCAAGCTCTCAATATATAGGTCAAGAAACTGATAGTGCTCAGTGATTCTAATCTTATTATCTGGCATATGGTTTTGAAGACTCTTTCGAAAGAGATAAATCTAATCTCCATTCTAAAAATTTATGACACTTGTATGCTTAGTTTGAAGCTATGAAGTGGCACCACATACTTTACAAGCATAACTCTCTAGTAGATTTTGAGGCTAATAATGCAACCAAAGAAAATTAGGGGTTTTTAATCCTAAAATATTTCAATATCATGACATATCAATCTCATAATTATCACTTCCAAGCACATTCATTCTAGTAGATGGAGCATCCAAAGACGTAGCACACCCCAATATCATGATCAACTCTCCTCCCACTCACTCTATTGGATGCTTTACAATGGCTCTTGTGCTTCAATGCGTGATAATTTATGTTTAGCATGAGAATTACAAGTTTTCCTCCCTTTTGCTTCCTATTGGTGTTATGGGTCTTCATGCAGTGAAATTTTGGACACTTGGCACCAATCCTCCATCCTCTCCACGGATAGTGGGTGCTTCCCTCCTCTAAAATAATGCAATTTCCTTTTTCAAAACTATCATTTCTCCAAACTTTCCAAAATCATCCTTTAGATGAGATCCTCTTTGTTAATCAAATAATGTAATCTCTAGAACAAAATTCATGGACTTTAGAGAGCTTTGTGAGACAAGATACTCTCTTCGACATCATGAGGCTACTCTTAGTGCACTTGATAGTGCTCTCCAATCTCACTTGAATGACACAAATAGCGTAAACCTTCTGAAAAATTCAACAATGAGATAATTCTAGGTATTTTATAGCAACTAAAGTGTCAAATGGACATGTTGGAAGCAATGATTTGGAATTTGAGTGTGACGAGAACAATATTTTTAAATGTTGGGCTGAATTTTTACTGAATTTTTAAATGTCGGGCCTATGAATCCATTATCACTCAGCGTGCTCGTTTGCTCATCCATATATAATTTCTTGGTAAACTATCTACGAGTCGACAATAATGGATAAATAGGTTTCTTTCTTGCCATGGTTTTATGAACACATAGGCTTATGATACTTTGGATAGATTTGGACTAGATTTTATGTATAATGACTTTGGATTATGTTTGGTTGTAGAACACCTTTCCTAAGGTATTAAAGTTGTTCTCATTGATATCAAAAATTTTAAAGATGAATTTTCTTTTTAAAGTTTAGAAATCTTCACAAATTTTACTAGTTCTTAATATGCAAATTGTAAAAATTTTATTGATATTTTTGTAAAAATATTCAAATTTCTAATTATTGTATTATTATTATTATTATCCAATTTTAAGGTCACGGCCAAGCCAGACACCAAATTGGTGTATGAGACCCCCTTTTTGTGGGACAAGGGACCCACCTCCACGCAATGATTTGACTATTAAGTCTACGAAGGCATACATACTTTACCCCCCTCTGGTTTTGAAAATGTGACCTCTTAGGAGGAGACACGTGTTTTTAACCATTAGGCCCACTCAATCTATATATAGTCTCTGTAAAATTTTCGGAATTTTTATGGTGAAATGATTTTATACTATAAAATTCGGGCGAATTATTTTTAGAAAAAATGAAAATGGGAGATTTTTTTTTTGGAAAAGCACAAAAAATTAACCCACTTGCAAATATTAGCCCCTAAAATTGTCCATGTTCATTGATAAGGACTTAATTGTTTTTCAAATATACACGAACATATAAAAAGTACACATAAAACTTTGTGATGTGAAATGTATTCATATCTTTTCAATACATTATTTAAAAATATAACAATATAATAATAATAATTTTAATTTTAATGCTTTCATATAGTTTTGATTCGGTATTATTGATCCATATCCATGATGACAAAACTAAAGTTTTCAAATGTTTTATATTATAGTTATCAACATCAAAGAAATAATAATATTTTATGGGTTATCTTTGGGGGTTGATTAAGTGTACATATCTCCATTGTTTTTATGTTTTATTTTTTAAATGACGAATTTCAATCAATAAATTACTAAATTAACAGCTTGTTTTATCTTAAATTAGCAGCTTTTTTATCTCAATTTATCAATTAGGTGTTTGTATCTCCCATATTATTGTGTTTTATCTTATAAAATAATAAATTTTAGTCAATAAATGAACAAATGCCTAACTCACAACAATTTGTTTTATTTAAATTTATCAATTAACTAATATTATTTTGTTATTAATTAAATAAAAAAATGATAACAAAGTAAAACAATAAATACTTTTATTAACAACAAATGGAGAGAACACTAATCCTCTATTACAACAATTTTTAATTTGTATAATCACACCAATGATTCTTTCATGGCTTTGTTGATGGCTCGAAAATCATTGCCTCAACATAGGGGATAATCACTCAGTTGGGAAGTTGGAAATTGTTCATTTTCCATTTGGAATAGTGGCTCCAACTGGGGATAATGGGACCAGTTTCCTTTAAAATATAATTGAGTGGGTATGAGGTGTAGAGATAGTGAAATGGGTGTGATAAATGGAAGTAGCAACAAAATAAATATGCATATATGTCTATTTTATCTATATCCTAGGAGTTAATTTCTTCTTTGTATGCAATTTCAAATATTTTCTTAAGTGAAAGATAATATAGATTGCCAAGTTTTCTTATGTTACTGTTTGGGGCGCGTTGCTGCTTTGGCCCGGGGGTTTGACTCACTTCTCGTTGTGGACAAGGACCGGGTTCATCATTCGCTTGGCTTGGGGTTTCGGTTTTGGACCGTCTACCCACTGTTTGGGTGGGGCCATCCATGAACTGCGGTCCCTGACTGGATTGTTTTTGGGTCCTGTTTTTGGCATTTGCACCGATCATCTCTGGCACTGCTGTCTCGGCCTGTCAGCTGGACCGATACCTTCACCATCATTTTTGTGGGACTCTGTCTACTTCTGCAGGCGTATCACGGAGCCAGCCTAGCCGCCTACTAACCAACATGAGCCACTATGAGGATGAAGTGGACTATTCGGAGGATCCACTGGAGGGAGTCGACATTTGGGGTCTCGATTCTCACTGTGAGGTGGATGGGATGTCCGATTTGGACCCGGCTCCTGAGGAGGAGGTGCCCACTCTGCCCGACCTGTCCAACGTGGAAGGAAGCAGCTCGCCCATTGGGGACCTAGCTCAGTTTAGATTTGACACGCCCTCGGCAGCGGACATTGGACTTTGGGATTTCTCTCAGGCTGATCATGACACCCTGGCGAATGTTTCCACTGGATGTTTGGAGCATTTCTCGGAGGTCGTTTTCCATGAGATCGGTGATGCTTCCCGATCCTTGGCACAGCTAAGTATAGGGGGCCCTCTCCCTCAATGTGCTATTGTGCCCAACCCTTCGATTATTGGAAGTGCGATTCATGCTTGTTCGATTCCCATTGAACCAACGGTGGCCTCTGGGGTTTTTGCAAACATTCCGGAGGACCTGACCATCCCTGAGAAGATTCACACATCCTCTGAATCTGATACTTCTATTGAGCCGGGGTTGGGGTGTAGTGTTACTAGAAAGAAGCACAAAGTCACCAAAAACAAGCTCAGTTACATTAAAAATTTTGGTTGTGAGAGCGGCATGGAGGACTGGGACCTCATTGCGGCTAAGACTTTGGTGGGAAAGGTCCGCAGCCAAAAATACTCTGCGACGAGATTACAGAGGTGGAATCGTGAGATCTGGAGTGGGACTCTTGATCAGCTTCCGGAAGTCCGGGTAATGACCAAAGGTTGGTTCTCTCTTACATTTTCACACCCGGACCAATCTGAATGGGCACTCAAACACTACTGGCATCTTGAGTTGCACCCTGTCTACCTCAAGAGATGGATTCCTCTGTTTTACCCCAGAAAGGAGAATGCGGGGGCTGGCCCCATATGGATGCGACTGTCGGGACTGCCCTTGCAATTTTGGAACGACTCTGCCCTTTGGAACATTGGAGGACACTTTGGTCTATACCTGGATCATGACCGCTCCTAGCTGTCTTCAGGTAGCAGAGCGGTGGCTCGCATATTGATCTTCCTGGACACTCGGGATGGTTTATAAGAAAATTTCAACATGCTATTTGATGGGATGATGTGGCAGCAGCCTCTGGACTATTGGGGTGTGCCATTTCACTGTAGGAAATGCCATGAGGTGGGGAATTTGTATAAAGACTGCCCAAAGAAGGGGATGGGCAAACTGGTCTCAAAGAAATCTTGTTCTATTGGCACACAGACTGAACCTGTTATCATTACCGAGCTAGGCATGACTGATCTGCCGAGGACTGCTCCTGAAGCTCCGTGCTCCGCTGGGACGATGCCGACTGTATTTCCTTCATGGACTAACACGCACCCCAGATCCTGCCCACAGGCCACGCCGGAGCATCCTCATGGAGATTCGTCCATCCCGGGTACTATTCCTTCCACTATCTCTTTGTTTATTGATTGCTCTGACTCTTATCCATCTTTTAATATTCTTGTTAATACATCTAAAGATGTTGGCTTTAATCTGTCTTCCTCCATTTCTTTCCCATGCACTACTTCGATTTTGCCTAACCAGTCACTGAAGCTCCCCTCGATCTGTTGCACAATAGCTTTGGCACCTCCGTCTTACTCCCCCATCATTCAGCACACATCTGTTGTACCATCCTTTTGTCACCCCTCCTCCTCATCGGAGACTCCCTCCTCGAGACATAATTACTTTCTTCGATCCCTATCCCTTCCCCAATCTAGTGAGGCCTTCGTTATTGGTTTGGATCAGGGAAGTATACCCTCCAGATCTCATGGTATACCTTCTGCATTAGCAAAGGCTATCAAAAGAGCCAACCTAGAAGTGGAAGCTGGAACTCAATCATCTCTCATGCGGGTCCTTAGAGCTAGAAGACCCTTGGTGGCTGTTTCATCATGATTTGTCTCTCCTACAACTGCAGGGGAATGGCCAACCCCGATAAGAGATTGGCCCTGAGGGATCTGATAGCACAAAAGCCCATTGATATCCTATTTCTTCAAGAGACGCTTGGTGCGGGCTCGGAGGTAATGGCTACCTTAAAGTATTTTCTTCCTGATTGGACTTTCATCACACTTGATGCTCTTGGAAGATCTGGGGGCTGTGCAATTGGAATTAACGAAAAAACCACCCAGATGATTAACTGTTGGGGCCGGACGGGAGTTCTTGCTATGAAGGTCCTTTTTGGTAATTCTGAGATCGAGTTTACCTTGATTAATGTCTATGGGCCCTGCACCAACAGAGAGAATTTCTGGAACTCACTATTGTCATGTACCTTGTTGGATGACCCCCACATTATATTGGGTGGTGACCTGAACTTGTCATTAGGAATTGCGGAATCTTGGGGCCCCCAGGCTACCCCGGATCCCTTGGCTAAGTTTTTCAACTCAAAACTCAGCGCCTCAAATTTTATTGACACTCAGACCACTCTGCTTCAACCCACCTAGAGAAACAGAAGGACCGGAAATGCGGCTTTGGCCCGCAGACTCGACAGATTTCTTATTAAGCAATCTCTCCTATCCATTTTGACTCGAGCTCGTCAATGGGTGGGGACGGGTGGTAAATCTAACCATTCTCCTATATTTCTGGAATTCGATTGTGGTCCTATTAAGGCTCGTCCCCCTTTTATGTTCAATTCCAGATGGTTGAATGACCCCGAGTATCACTTGATGGTCTCCCGGGCCTGGCAGCACTGCAGACATCTGAATCATCGAGATCCTGGCCGGATTATCAACGACAACCTCAACCGCATCAAAAACCTCACCATTCAATGGGTTCGGAACAAAAAGAGATTGGAGCGGGAGGCACTGCACACTATTGAAACCAAAATCGCCCAACTTAACAATGCTGATCTTTTGGTATATAGAACGGATGATACCAGAATCAACTATTTGAACTTGAGGCCGAAAAGGCTAAATTTCTGAGAAAAAAGGAGGAAGACTGGAGGCTTAAAAGTCGGGCCATTTGGCTACAGGCGGGCGATGAAAACACCAGATTTTTTCAACAACATGCAAAGGGTCACAGAGATGCTAATGCCATTTGGGAATTGAATGATCTAAATGGTTTTACCGCGAAGACGTAGTCACAACTATCTGATCTGGGTACCAGACATTTCACCAATCTTTATAGGGCACCAATGAACATTGATCTCCCGGACATCTTTCATATAACTCAGCACTTTAAACTTTTTGTGGAACATGAGCAGATGGATGATCTCAATGCACCGGTCACTTTGGGAGAATTAGAGGGTGTTTTGAAATGGTTCAAGCGGGACAAAAGCACTGGGCCTGATGGCTGGCCCATTGAGTTTTTCATACACTTTT
This sequence comes from Pinus albicaulis, assembly GCA_034641835.2. Lineage (NCBI taxonomy): Eukaryota > Viridiplantae > Streptophyta > Pinopsida > Pinales > Pinaceae > Pinus > Pinus albicaulis. The sequence continues at coordinate 1,204,790,750 of CM076582.1, read as the reverse complement.
TTGATCTCATGTCGACTGACCTTTTGATCATGATTTAGGACAGCAGGTTGCGGGGTAGGATATATGATGGATTTAATACCACTTTTATTTCTCTTATTCCAAAATCGGACAAACCGACCAATTTCAATGATTTCAGGCCCATATCTCTGTGTAACTGCATATACAAGATCATTTCTAAGATTATTGCCAACCGCATCAAGCCTTTTCTATCCACTCGTATTGAAAAGGAACAATTTGCATTTCTGAATCATAGGCAAATCCATGAAGCTATTGGTACTGCCCAGGAGGCCCTCCACTCTATCAAGACCCTGCGCCAGAAATCCACCATTCTCAAAATTGATCTCACAAAGGCTTTTGATCAAGTTAACTGGAGTTACCTACATCTCATACTTATCCACTCAGGCTTTCCTCATACATTTATAAACTGGATTATGGGATGCATTCGTCATGCTACTTTCAGTATATTGATCGATGGCACTGCATCTGATTTCTTTCATGCAGGGCGGGGTCTTCGTCAGGGTTTCCCCCTATCACCATTATTATTTGTCCTGGTCATGGAGGGTCTCTCTGTCCTCATTAAAAATGCAAAAGAGAGAGGCATACTACAGGGGCTCCGGATCAATGATATATTACATCTCACTCACCTATTATTTGTGGACGATGTTCTTATATTCCTAAATGGTTCTAGACAAGACTCAGTACAATTTGATCTGCTACTTAAATGATTTTGCAGGGCCACCGGAATGTCACCAAATGGCACAAAATCCTATATTATCATGACTGGCTGCTCGGAATTGGAACAAGGCACTTCATTGAATCTATTTAACTATATATCCACTGATATCAATGATGGACTCAAATACCTGGGGTATCATATAAAACCAAATGATTACAAGATCAAACACTGGAACTGGATCATTGCAAAAATTGAGCGCAGAATAAATGTTTGGTATAACAGATGTTTATTCAGGGCTGGTCGACTGATACTCATTAAGTCTGTGCTTGAAGCCATATCGGTCTATTGGATGACCCTGGCTTGGATACCTATTGGGATTACTAACAGAATCAAAAATATTTGCAGACAATTCCTTTGGCGCCACCAAGGCAAAGCCTCCACATTTGCCTGGATTGCTTGGGAACGCATTAACATTCCCAAGAAATGGGGAGGCTGGGGGTTAAAAGATCTCCATCTCTTTTTGAGGGCTCTCACGGCGAAAATGTGCTGGCACATAATCACTGGACAGAGCCTCTGGAAAGAGGTTATTGTTGCTAAATACATCTCGCCACGGAACCCTCTCGATTGGATCCGGAGCAGAATCGGTCAGGCGCCTGGTGCATCTATCATTTGGAAGGCAATCACTAAAGTGGAACATATAATTCAGAATGGTTTATCATGGAAAATTGGCAATGGCGCTTCAATCCGCATTGGAATTGATTCTTGGTCGGGAAGTGGTGTCTATTACAAACTACCAGATTTCATCATTGAGCACCTTGCCCACAGAAACATTCTCTACCTAGCACAGATTACGGATTGGGTCAATTCCTCTTAGCGGGGTCAGGCCTAGCTACAAGCAGAAGATCTGGAGATCCCACAGGCTGGCAATCGGGACTGGAAAAATTATATCTGGGCTCTAAAAGCTACAAACACCCGCATCACTGAACAGGAAGATAAATTGATTTGGGTTGTTTCACCTCATGGTCAATATGATCCCAAACTGGGATACCTCACCCTTATTCGACAAAAGGAACCCCCAATACATGCATGGTGGTGGTGCAATATTTGGAAATTGAAGGCCCCGCACAAGCATAGAACCCTTTTCTGGTGCATCCTCAATCAGTGCATTCCCACCATGGAATTCCTCCACAGGCGGGCGCATCAAGGGGCTTCTCAATGCTGCTACTGTCTTGCAAACTGTGAGGAGACGACCCATTTATTTCTACTATGCAACTCCATCAAAGGAATTTGGATGCGCGTCATCACTGGTCTAGGCAGCAGATTTATTTGACAGGGCGGAACATTAATTGAGGCCTGGACTAATTGGTGGCAGCATTATGTTTACTGCCCACAAATGCGCAATCTCCCACTGATTGTGGCATGGGAGATTTGGATCGGCCGCAACAAACAGATTTTCAACAACACTCCTATTGACTGTGACCGAATATGCGCTGCCTCAATTGCAACTTTTCAACTCCTGCCTGCAGACCGCATTCACAGTAATCCTCCACAAGCGATACCCGAAACAATTGATCATGACCGTGCATGGGCTTATTTAGATGGTGCGTCTAACGCACAGGGGTGTGGGGGAGGTGCCATACTATATTTAAATGCACAGCACCATTAAAAAATCAGAATGGGCTTGGGACCTGGTACAAACAACTATGCCGAATTGCAAAGCCTTAGACTTCTCCTTACATTTGCTCGGGATATTCACTGCAACTCCATTCCGATATTTGGTGATTCACAACTTGTGATCAATTGGTTCAATAATCTTGCACATTGTCACTCACACACACTGTCTGCACTGTTGCGAGAGGTTCACCATCTCAGAGCCCTTTTTGACTCCATCTTAGTGACACATATTTTCAGGTCTCGGAACAAAGTGGCTGACCAACTGTCCAAAGAAGCTTCGGAGCTAATTTGGGGTACCTGGCATATCACCGAACATACTAGAGGACAGATTTACAGATATTTTCATCGGCCTTTTATTGAGGAGGCACCTGTAGTTTTGGTTGTCTAGTTGTACAGCTGTTTGGGAGAATTTTTGTTACTATCTCCCTTGTTATTTATATTTCGGCATGTACACACTTATTATATATGTTTTTTTGTTTTCTTTTTGCTAGTAAGTTATGCACTGAACTTACTATGTGAACATGGGCTTCATACTGACTGATATTTATATTTTTGGGACTGAACTATTGCCATCATACAGGCATAGTGACAGATTGTAATAGTCTTTGGACTGAATAGTAGTACATACTACCAGCTGATGTAACATGTAACCTATCTTAATGAAAAGATACGAATTTTTTCTTTGTGAAAAAAAAATATAGATTGTCAAACACTTAAATAATTAAAAACAATTAAAGATAATTAATTTGATTAAATAGTTAATCAAATTAATGGTTAAACGCATATCGCATCAAAGAATTGGTTGTCTTGTACATATATTTTAACATGGAAATCTCACATGTTCAACGGTGAATTAATGCTCAATTGTATTTAGAGAATATATATAACAAAACAATTTAAAGAAAAGTATGATTATAAATCACACGTAAACACAGCAATCATATAAAGAGAGAAGTACCTGATATATCATAACTCTACTCATGAAAGAAATAGTCTTGGTCCAACCTTTCTATTAAGATGATTTAAAAAGCATAGTAGTGCAACTTTTCAAATCCTTCCTTAAAAAAATTCAAAACCTTTTTCTTGAAGACATGAAAGGGTTTATATAGGCAAGACTAGAACTGTAAAAATAGTAAATACATAAAATGTTGAGGAGGTTTGAACAACCATCCTTAAAATAAGAGAGAAAAGAACAAAAATAGACTATGTTTGAATAATAAGCTCAAGAATGAGACGCTGGTTGATTTCCCATCTGTTGTTTGAGCTCGTATATATCCATCATTGGATTCAATTCAGGAGTATGAGTTGGCCTTACACGCATATGTCTTGTACACACTGCATCTGAAATCGTAGGAAGCATGTGAGAAGTTGTGTCGGTAAGGCATCGCAACATTAGCCATTGGTTATGTGGCTTTCCCAGATATTGCCAATACTTTTCAAGGTTTAACTTTGATAATTTCTTAATGTTATCCTCCTTCATTTTCAACCATTCCTGCCATCATTTCATTAATATTTTAACATCGGGCAGGGAACTAACTGGGAATTCCTGAATAAGATTGGTGCCAAACAAGTTATCACTGACAGTTTCAGTAATATGGTGTACAATATCCCTTGCTCTGAAGATGGCCCTTTCTACGTGTTTTAAATTTATATCCCAATCTATGAAGAGGATTTCTTTGTGTGAATCTTATATTCTTGTAAGGTTTTTTGCTCTTCCCTCTGCATTGTCTTTCCATGAGATAAATTCAAAAATATTCTCATCAATGTCTTTGAAATGTGTCCTCAAATCGGATGATTGACTCATTAGTGAATCACTTTATTACATAGATCATTGATTAATTCCAATTTTTGGAAAAATACCACCAGTTGTTGGGCTAAGAGGGTGTTAAGTTCCACTTCTTCCTTCTTAAAATCTTCAATCTTAGGATTGTCTTTTAATTTCTCAATTCTAGCTTGGAGTTCCTATAGATGGGAATCTTTAAAATTCATATCGGTTTTATGTTGAAGTTTCATTTCATCAAAGTTGTGTTGCAGCTGTGACAACTATACTTTCCATTGATGATCAATACTCTATTTTTATTTTAACAATTCATGTTCCAACTGTTGAATCTTTTTATCTTTATCTTTGATTAATTGTTGCACTTCTGAAGCTTTATCAATGGTGGTTGTTTCATAGGCCCCCGCGAACCGCGATAGCATGGTTAAGTCATCAAAGGGGTTGGTTTGTGGATCCCTCCATAGAACATCCTTTGGTACATCTTCAAGAACTAGTGCCTAGGATTTCTCAACTCTCCTCCTCTTCCTTTTTCTGTTAATTACAACCCTATGCTTGGGGCTATAAAATATGTCGAGATGAGGAATTTATTTGATCTTAAGAACAATTTCTGAAGAAGGGTATGCCGGGATAAATTCCACATCTTTTGTATTAACATCTTTATTAGAAGCCCCAACGGTAAGCGGGCTCTGCTTATTAGTCTCAGGGGTACTGATTGTTTCTTTTGGAATTGAGGTCTTCTCCTCTTGCAATCCTTTAATTTTTTGATAAAATTGATCCCAAATATTATCTAAATCATTGTTAACAATATTTCACCAGTTTTTTTCTTTGTAGATGTGGTCTCTTTTGTTCTTTGTGTCACATCGATGTCCTTTGAAGATTGTGTTAAATCTTTTTCTACTTGTAAAACTGGTTGAGAAACCCTCAATGTGTCAAGAGGGAGATTCTCCAACCTTTTATTCTTGTATTCCTTGAACTCACTAAGTTTCTCTGGACTGAGACGGTTTTCTACCAAATTTTCTACTTGTAGGTATGTTTCGGCAGACTCAAATAGATCATCAAAGTCATCATGCTCATGTATTAATTGTTTCACTTTAACCTGAGTTGTACAATTTTTTTCCACTTTGTTTGGGTCATACTGCATGTCGGGAATGGTGGGAAAGTTTAGACACTTTATATGGTTAATTTCAAGCCCAGATCTTGAAATTATCCAAAGCATAGATGCCACAATAGATGGGAAATGATGGCCAGGCCGATTTCTTGGCTTCTTTCAGGGCTTTGGTTAATCCATTTCCCACAATTTGATAGGAAATTTCTCGGGCCAAGAGTATATCTGGGACATAGAGTGGGATAACTTGAGGCATGGCTAGACTACCAAAAACCCTAACATACGTGAATAAATCTTCTCCGAACAACTTTCATATAGCTAATAAATCATCTCTGGCTTCATTGGATAATCTTGGGGCTTTTTCACCAAATACATCTTGATGTAAAGGCACCATGACTCCATGACAGATTTTATAAAAATGGGATTGATAATTAGACTCCCAGAGGATCTTTTGATAGATTTGGATAGGGGTAGGGTCTTCCAAAGTCCATTTCCATCCCATGGATGGGAAATCATAGGTAAAGCATACGGCGTCCATGATGTATGCGCTCATATAAAAAGAGGGCACTATTTTGGTAGTGACTTTTTAGTTTTTTCTGTAGGTTAGGATTTTGGAGGCAATATTATTAGAGAGGATAGTGGCTCAATCCATTATGTAGGAATATTATATGGCATCAATGAGCAGAACCCGTTCAACTGAAAATTTATTTGTATTAGGATACCTAAACAACCTACACATCATACCAACAGTATAGCAATGCGGACCAGCGAGAGAAGATATGGAGTACATACCCTTATCATCATGTTTGTGCTTGTTTAGATCGCGTCTCCACTAACTTATCACCTCTAACTCTACCTTGTTTTCATCTGCGAATTCTGAAGGAAATTCTTATCATATATCTTCTGTAGATTTGGCAGATGATACATTTTCTTCAAGTCTTCAGCTCTGAAAGACCCATCTGTTGTCTACCTTGAAGTTAGGAATGTCCTTTCCGCAACATTCATATTATCAATAACCCACTTAACCATGTATGTATAGGGTAGGATCTTAGGTCGAGCAGCAATGTGATAAAGGAAGTAATTTGCGACATCACTATAAGTAGTTTCAGAAGATGAAGAAGAATCATCAATCATGGCTTCCTTTTGAATTAATTTGGGCTCTTCATCCTCGAATAGTTTGTACATGGATTCCCATGAAGAAATTCTGGAATCTGTGGTGCATTTTGTATCAGAGAACAGTGGGGGAATCTTAGTGATCTCCAAGTAGGAGGAGCTGACTATGGTGGAACCATAGGATTCTTGTTCTTTTTATTAGCTTTCAACATTTTTATAAATTCTTGCTTGTTGGGACTAGCCTGTAGAAAATAGAAATAGAAAAGAATGAAGAACACACTTGGGATGCGAGAGGATTTAGGATAAAACCATGAAGTAATAGAAAATATGTGTTTTAATGCAGAAAATCCAGAAACTTTAAGTAAAGGCAATCAAATCATTTGGGATCTCGATAACATAAATATCGTTATGCTTCAATAATAAATGAAAATGTGTGTTCACATGGTTTACCCAACAGCTCGGAGCCTCATTGGAGACTTCGCATCGCGGATTTTCTTAAGAATACATCTTAAAACATGTGACATTCTCTTTTATCGATATGCGATCAAGTCTTATTATAGTTAGAAACCAAAATAAAAAGGTGAGTGCGCATCAGAGTTTTATCACGTCAGATAATTGAAAGACCAAGCTAGTGTGAAGTTTCCTAATGCGATAAAAGTATTTTGATCGCAAGGATCAAGGAGTATATGTATGCAATGAAGAGTTGTGATATAGAGATTGTGATATATCGCATCGAGGAGTTGAAGCAAGCATTACAAACTATACACTGAAATGATATTGCGATGGCAGGGAAGCAATAAGTGATGTGGTAGATAGGCGGGTCCTACTGCGGAATTTATTATAAGTGGAAGGTGTTTTCTTTGTTAATGTTTATTAAAGCCTTTCACACATTGTTTTTATGAGTCGGGTGACATCACATCACAAATATTTTGGGTAGGACGCTTTGTTCTATTGTTTCAACTTGCGATGTGCGATATGCGATAAAGCTTTCAATAAGCTTTGTTTAAAGTCCTTCGGACAATAGAATTAGAGCTTGAGTTCGAATTTAAAAATAATAATAATAATAATTCATTTTAATAATAAATAACCCATTTTATTATTCCATAACTAAATTTAAAATTGTCCCCATTATTTAATAAGGTTAACTATCTATTAAATAATGGGTGTTTTGTTGAGTAGCACAACAGGCTCCAACCCTAGTTGAAGACTCCAATATTCAGTCAAACCATGATCCAACTTGTACTTTACCAAGGCTCCAACCTTGTGCTCCACCAAGCTCCAACTTGGTCTTCTTGAGGACTCCAATCCTCTCTACAATACAGGCTCCAACCTGATCTTTCCAAGGCTCCAACCTCTAGGGCTCTAACCCATAGCTTCAAGTCAATTTATCGATTTCTCAAGACTTCCAAAACATCTTCAATAAATATTGAACATCATCTTCACATATCTCCAAGAATATATTCAACTAAGGGACTGAGAGAGTCTTCAATGATTCTTCAAAAAAGTCTTCAGTGGCTACTACAAGGGATCCTCTCTACATGTGCTCCAAAACTCAACTTCAACACACGTTAAAGGTATCTCCAAAGTTCTTCATCTACACAAAAAATCCTCTTCAAGGTTACTCCATGAGAACTTGAATAATGCTGCTACAATTAGGGTTTCTTAGGTTTGCTCCAACAACTGCACAAAGACAAGTCGTCAACGATGGCTCCAAGATTCTCAACAATTCCACAGATTTAGGTCTTCAACAATGTTTCTATAATTTCTCCAAGGAGACTAACTGCAAGAGCTCCCAAAGTATGCTTCCAGCAATTTTCCTATAGTACATAAATAAGAGTTTCAACAAGTCTTCTATAACAACTTCTATAGGTTATCTCCAATATCCGCTTCTACACATGTTTTCAATAGATATGAATAACTTCTCTAGGTTCTCCAAGATCCGCTTCTACACATATTTTCAATAGATATGCACAACAAAGCTACTCCAACAAGGACTTTAACAATTGCTTTCAAAGACTACTTCAATAAGGACTTCAACAAGGTTACTATCTCATAGGTCCAGGGCTATCTCTAGCACAAATCCAAATAATGTTCTTTTTTAAGGTATGTTATTATCCACAAGGCCCAAGTTTTAGTCCAAATACAATCCATATCCAAATCTTTTCCATTGTCCACCATTATCCCAAAATTTCTTCATTATTCTTTAAATATGAGAAATTTTTTATGTATAAAAGTCTTAAATGTGCTCAGATCCTAAAGTGATGATTACAACAGGTCCAAAAAATAAGTTACAGCTACGAACTCTAAGACACTTGTAAATTGGTATGAATTTTGAAGCACTAGTAAACAGGTTTGAGCTCCTTATTCCTCTACAGATCCAAAAAAGAATTACACTACAAGACCGAATATGATATCAGATCCGAGTTATTTTATTATTCCTTCATAGAACCATGGAAATAGAGGTATCAACACTTCTCCAAAAAAAACTTGGGTAAATGAAGATGTTATTCACATATAGCGTTGAAAGCTATACTTGAAGGTGTTATTCACATATAGCGTTGAAATCTATACTTGAAATCATGTCTTGTATTGGTATAGTATTGTTATTTAATTGCGTTGATGGTTGAGTGTTGTGTTGAGTCTTTGAAGTCAGTTATGCATGCACTCTATAATGATGGGTCTCTAGTGTTTAACATGTTTTTGGAGATATATTAGAATTTTACTGCAAACGTTTTGGATTATTTAGGGCTAATCCTCACCTCAATCCATACTGAAAGAAGCTTCTATAATTGATAATGGTGCATTTCTAGGCCTTTATTTATTGTTAAGACAATGGATAAAAGTACTGGGTTATTAAATTTTCTAGATACTCTCATACTCTCCATTGTTGAATCAGAGGACACAATCAAAATCAACAAGACCACTCTTGCTAACATTCAAACATGTCTACAATATTCTCAAGAAAAGATTGAGTTTCTACAACTCAAATCTCAATTCCAGCAAGAAGAGATACAACAAAATAGACATCATTCTAAACATGTTTCTATTCACAACATCGAAACATACTCCCATAAGCAGCAAGTCAATAATGTTGCAGTTAATTCATATTCACTGCCTAGTTCAAGAGAAAATTTGCATGCAGGTGTCAAAATCCAGCCTGCACTTCCCAAGTCCATCATCAAACATTGGGAAGAGCTAGTCCATAACAAGCACAGAAATGGTCTTGGATATGAAAAGGATGTGTCCTTTCATATTCCAGATTACTCAAAGCCCATCTAGTTCCATAGTGCAGGATTTATTTATGACAGTTCACCTTCAGTTGTTCCAGATCCTGCTCCTCTTCCACAGTAGCCACAACGGATTGATAAATGCCAACATTGTGATCAAGTTGGCCATATGAAAGATCATTGTTTTGATCTTCACCCATGCAAGCATTGCGGTTAGCACACTCATTCTTCATACAGATGCTTCAGAAACAAGCCTCCTACAAGAACAAAGATTCATCTTGGATGGATCGCTTCTTGGCAATGGGAAACACCATCCAAGAAGATGTTTTAGTCATATGTCAAAATTTCTTCAAGAGTATTAAAAAGTCTTAAAGTTTAGTTTTCGCCATCATCTCACCTTGTATCTGACAGGGGGAGAAATGATGGTCATCTACAAGCTTCAAAGCCACATCAAGCGAGCCTAAGCCACAACCTTCCATACCAGATTCAGAGTTGTAGCCAGAGACAAAGATGCCCATGAACATGCCTTTTGGTTGGTGGTTAGCCTTAAACCATCTATGTGAGGTTGAGCTTCTCACTTTTCAAAGAATTGGGGACACTTCCTCTAACATAATTTCTTTAGCTTCTTGCCAGTTTTGGAGGAGTTCCAGGAATTGCACTAAGCATTCCATATTTGGTATTCATCCATAAACCACCATAGGTTCTATAACTCCCTTCTTCCAGTTTGAAGGTCTCCCTCTTCAAAACATTAGGAGCACTTCCTCTAGTAGAAGAACCCAGCTTCTTGCTAGATTTGGAAGAGTTCTGAGAACTGCACTAAGTGTTCCAATGTTGGTGGTCATCCTTAAACCACCTCCTTATGCCAACATTTCAGAAAGCACATTCAGCATAGTGTTGCCATGCATACTTTACACATTTGTATTACAACTCTCTTCTTGGACTCATACATAACCCTTCGGATTAAGGGGGGAATGTTGAACACCTAATCCTCTAAGGGTTGGTGTAGAAGGTGAATGGACATAAGAAATCCAAGAGAACATGGAAGATAATATATGCCTCCTATATGTTGTATTATATGATTGGATAGTGTGAATTCGCAGTGGTTCATGGATAGCGTGAATGATGATGTGCAATGAAGGTGCTATTCACATATAGCATTGAAAGATATACTTGAAATCATGTCTTTTGTATTGGTATAGTATTGTTATTTAATTGCATTGATGGTTGAGTTTTGTGTTGAGTCTTTGAAGTCAATTATACATGCACTCTGTAATGATGGGTCTCTAATATTTAACATGTTTTTGGAGATATATTATAATTTTTCTGCAAACGTTTTGGACTATTTAGGGCTAATCCTCACCTCAACCCATACTAAAAGAAGCTTCTATAATTGATAGTGGTGCATTTCTAGGCCTTTATTTATTGTTGAGACAATGGATAAAAGTATTGAGTTATTAAAATTTCTATATACTCTCATACTCTCCATTGTTGAATCAGAGGAAATAGTCAAAATCAACAAGGCCACTCTTGCTTACATTCAAACATGTCTACAAGATGCTCAAGAAAATATTGAGTTTCTACAACTCAAATCTCAATTCTAGTAAGAAGAGATACAACAAAATAGACATCATTCTAAACATGTTTTTGTTCAGAACATTAAAACAGACTCCCATAAGCAGCAAGTCAATAATGTTGTAGTGAATTCACATTCAATGCCTAGTTCAAGATAAAATGTGCATGCAGGTGTCAAAATCCAGCCTGCACTTCCCAAACCCGTCATCAAACCTTGGGAAGAGATGGTCCAGAACAAGCACATAAATGGTCTTGGATATGATAAGGATGTTTCCTTTCATATTCAATATTACTCAAAGCCCATCTAGTTCCATAGTGTAGGATTTATTTATGACAGTTCACCTTCAGTTGTTCCAAATCTTGTTCCTCTTCCACAGCAGCCATAACAGATTAATAAATGCCAACATTGTGACCGAGTTATTCATATGAAATATCATTGTTTTGATCTTCACCCGTGCAAGAATTGTGGTTAGCACACTCATTCTTCATACAGATGCTTCTTTAACAAGCCTCCTGCAAGAACAAAGATTCATCTTGGATGGATCGCTTCTTGGAAATGGGAAACACTAGCCAAGGAGATGTTTCAGTCATATGTAAAAACTTATTCAAGAGTATTAAAAAGTCTTGCAGTTGAGTTTTCTCCATCATCTCACCTTGTATCTGACAGAGGAGGAAATGATGGTCATCTACAAGCTTCAAAACCACATCAAGTGAGCCTGAGCCACAACCTGCCATGCTAGATTCAGAGTTGTATCCAGAGACAAAGATGCCCATGAGCATGCCTTTTGGTTGGTGGTCAGACTTAAACCATCTATGCTAGGTTGAGCTTCTCCCCCTTCAAAGAATTGGGGACACTTCCTCTAGCAGAAGACTTCATCTTCTTGCCAGTTTTGGAGGAATTCCAAGAATTTCATTGAGCATTCCAGATTTGGTGGTCATCATTAAACCACCATAGGTTGTATACCTCCCTTCTTCCAAGTTTAAGGTCTCCCTCTTCAAAAAATTAGGAGCACTTCCTCTAGTGGAATAACTCAGCTTCTTGCCAGATTTGGAAGAGTTCCAATAACTGCACTAAGTGTTCCAGTGTTGGTGGTCATCCTAAACCACCTCCTTATGCCAACATTTCAGAGAGCACATTCAGCCTAGTGCTGCCATGCATACTTTACACATGTGTATTACAACTCTCTTCTTGTACTCATACATAACCCTTCGGATTAAGGGGAGAAATGTTGGACACCTAATCCTCTAAGGGTTGGTGTAGAAGGCGAATGGACATAATAATTCCAAGAGAACTTGGAAGATGAATCCAAGGGTCACAATAATGTATTATAAATGCACATCATGTGAATAATATGAACATGCATGATTATCTTTCTCATCTATTTCTGTCCATTCCACGTGTGTCTGAAAAATTGGAACATGCTCAATGTTAATTTATAGAGTTCAATTGGAATAAATGAAACACATCTATGTTATGTACACTATTGTTAAGAGTTCATGAATGGAAGGAGGTAGATACTAATGCTATCAACTAATGAAGGATATACAAATGGTTACATAAATACACTGTGGGGATGGATTCTTACAAAATCAATATATCATACCTAGACAAAAATGAAGAAATAACATATCAACGTGCCCATTTCCTCACCATTGTCTCATCCAACATATCTTCCAAATCAATCGTTATGGACTAAGAACCAGTAATAGGACTAGTTAGGACATCACCTATTAAGATCTAATAAAAGTGCCAATTAGGAGTATAATATTAACAGGAGTACATTTATTCATCTAGATCCAAATCCATATAGTGAACCAACATCAATGGAATAAATATATAAGCTAAAGCATTGAAACATGGGTCCATATGGAAGAGAAAGAGATATAAACCTATGAGAAAAATAAAATAATATTAAAATATTTCAGTAGGAATTAAGATAGGTCAAAGGTCATGATTTAAAAAAAAAAAAAATACAAGTTTATCCTTATGAAAAAATGGGTGGCCTTTGTGGTGCACATATCTGCGGTTCGGGCAACCATAGGAGTCAGATATATGATTGGGTTTTCTGGTTGATGCGCCAGGAGTTATCAAGGGACTAGTCTTGATAGATGCAAGATGGAATTGGTTTTTTTTCATCATCCTTGAGGCTACTACTCCGATCGAATAATATTTCGACGACTAATATCATTTATTGGGTTGTTGGTATATTTGTTTCTATTAACGGTTATTGTTAGGGTTTGACCTCATTTTTAACTTGCACATGTTAGCATGGAGGAAGATGTGATAGACTATTCAGTAGACTCTTATGACAACATATTGATCTGGATGAACCCTCCACCTCAGCTTTAGGTGGAAGAGTTGATTTAGACAATTGGGACCGTGGACTAAAGTTTTTATACAACCTTTTCTAATTATCCTAGAGTTTCAAATGAGTGATATAGTCAAGCCTTTAAACATCTAGTGTCGAGTTTAAGGTTTCTGAAAGCTTATATACATTCACAGTAGGTTGGCCAAGGATGGCCACCATATGATGGTATTGTCAATACATTTGGTATCTCCCTGGAAGCCTTATCATTTGTCGAAGGATGTTTATGGCAATATGACCAGGTTTGGGTTTTCCACCCTGAAGGGCATGTGTTTTCACGACCAGCTGGGAGCCATATTATAAACCCTTGTTTCACAAATTTTGAGGTGGGTGCAGCAAGTTTCCCCATTCCACCAAAGGGTTTCACCATAAGTGGTCAGGTTATCTCAAGCTAGCAAGGTGAGGGTGTTTCTATCGGACATATCCTTAGGGAGGGTGAACATTTGCAAATCAAGTGAACAAGATTTCGAAAGGCGATCCTGGTTCAGAGGATGTTTTAGCTAGGAAAGGGAAGAATACAAAGAGTGCTAAAGTTAGAGAGCAGGATAGGACGTTAATTCTTGGCGACGGTCTAAAATTTGATGAAGTAATGGACACGGCGGAGAGAGTTTTGGTGGGGCAAGTTCGTGGATGAAAATACCCATAGCCTAGGTTGAGGAAATGGGCCTAGGAGTCTTAGGGGTGGATACTAACTCCATTACCAGATATGTTTTATTTATCTCGTGGATGGTTGGCAATGAAATTTATTAATGCGGAGCAGGCTTGTTGGGTCTTGTACAATCATTGGAATATCGAGCAACCACTAGTTCACTTGAAGAGATGGGCTCCTCTATTTGACCTAGAAAGAGAAAAACTAGGTGGTGGACTGATATGGGTCAAGATGTTGGGACTTCCTCTCCACCTATGGACAGAAGATATCTTTCGTTTCATTCGCCATGACTTTAGAAAATTTATGTATTTTGAAAAATCTTTTTTAGAGACATGGAATATGTATTTTGCAAGGGTTTTGGTTTTCTTTGACACTAGGGAGGGTCTATTGGAAAATTTGATTCTTCGCTACAAAGGATACACCCACAACCAAAATTTGGATTATGAAGGCATCCATTTTTGTTGTCGACGATGCCATGAAATCAGCCACATCTTCAAATAATACCCATTACTGCAAAATCGTCATGGTGGTCAAAAAGAAGGGAGTAAGGAGGCTTCTCCACTTAGAGAGGTCAGAAAGGGTTTGGAGAAGGAATCTCATCATCTACATCTAGGAACCCCTCTGAGGCAATCAGGACCTATTGTTTCCTTATCTCATCTGGCTCGACATGAAGATAGGGACCATATAGATAGGCAGCAATATTCTGGTCCTTCCTCTTCATCCTCGAGTTGATCTCACTTAACTCCCCCTCCCTTTGTGCATATTATTGTATCTTCTTCTTTATCTTTGCCTGTCTCTTTATTACATTTGGGGATGGGAACTTCAAATATGTCTCTCAATGCTATATCATGTCCAATTGAACCAATCCCTTCATGTTTCCTAATTTCATGCCCTTTTGTGCCCGAATCCGAAGATACCTCTTTTGAATGGTCAGGGAAATTTAGATATAATATTCAGTCCAGGGTTAGACTTCCTGATAGGAATATGTCTTTGTCAGTGTTTGGTGGTGGTTTGGGTTAGTTATCTCCTTCTAAATCCCTAAAACTCCCTCATGGGCGTCAATCCCACATAACAAAATCAATCATTCAAGCAAGCCATGAATTTTGGCTGGTTGAAAACTCTCTCTTGTTGGGGTCCTTAGAGCAAGAAATACCACAAACCCTATTCCAAAATGAAGTGTTTATCCTTTATTTGTAGAGGCTTTTCTAGTTCAGCCAAAAAACTAGTGCTTCGTCATCTAGTGATGACGGACAAGATTGACATTATATTCTTTTAGGAGACATTGGGGTCAAGTCCTAATGTTTTTACTACATTTGAAGGTATGTTTAAAGGATGGGAATTCCATGCCACTGATTCACGTGGTAGATAGGGGCTTTCAGAATAAATTGCAGAATTTTTAGACTTACAAACACTTGGGAATGTGAGGGGGTATTAGCTGGTGATATCTTCTCGTAAAAGCTCAGGTTGGAGATCATATTGGTTAATATTTATAGTCCCTATGTAAACAGGGTTGATTTTTGGAAGTCATTGATGAGTAAGCTATTTATGTAGTTTAATAACTTGATTATTGGGGGAGATTTAAACTTTTCCATGGGTATGGCGAAAATATGGGGGGCTCATTCTCATCTTGATTCCCTCTCATATTGTCTTGCACATATGATTGATTCGCATAATTTTGTTAATGTAGACCTGGTCAAACTCAAACCAACGTGGAGGAACCGTAGAGTTGTCGAACAAATGGTCTCTCTTCGCCAGGACTGCTTCTTGGTGCAGGCTTCGCTGCTGGAAAAGATCCCCTAATTTAGACAATGCATTGGAATTTGCGAAGTCTCTGATAATTTTATTGTTTATTTAGAATTAGTAGGGGACAATTGAAAACCAAAATCCCCATTTAAATTTAATGTGGTTTGGATGAGTGATGAATATTTCATCAAAATGGTTGGGGAATATTTGAGGCATGTTCCAGGGCTAGGACAGGGATCGGCTGCCAGAAGTTTTGAATATAATCTCAAAATTCTGACGGTAAAGACTATTGAATGGGTAACATTAAAAAAAATAGACGGAGGATGACTCTCTAAAAACTATAGAGGAGGATTTAGGGAAACTGGAACATCCTGAAGGGGGAGGGTATGATAACATCGCCACAAAGCTATCAATCGTTTAACTTGAGGCTGAGAGGCAAAGGATACTTAAGGACAAAGAAGAAACATGGAGATTGAGGATTCGAGCAATTTGGTCTCAATCAGGGGACAATAATACATTTTTTTCTAGAATTACACCAAAGGAAGAAGATATATAAATACGATCTAGTCGTTGTAAGATGAAGAGAGCGCTAGGGAATCAAATTTTAGAGAATTGGAAAACATGGGGGTAAGGAAATTTTGTGCTATGTTCGAAGCTCCTGCGGAAACCTCTCTTCCATAAATTATCTAGGTTGCGAGATTGTTTCCTAGATTTTGTAATGAAGACACAAACATGGAGCCGATGTCCCATGTTACATCTAGAGAGTTAGAAGTTGTACTCAAATGGTTTAAAATAGACAAGAGCTCGGGGCCAGATGGTTTTCCTGTAGAATTATTTGTGGAGTTCTATGATCTTATTGGAGATTATTTTGTTGAAGGTTATAGAAGAATGTTTGAAGCTTTCAATTACACATTTATAGCATTAATCCCAAAATCAGATGACCCAGCGACTTATAATAATTACCGATCGATTTCTTTGTGCAGTTGTGTATATAAAATCATTGCGAAAATCATAGCAAATCGGCTAAAGCCCATTTTTTCTCGCCACATTTCAAAGGAACAGTTTTCTTTCCTAGAGGATCGTCATATTCATGAGGCAATTGGAGTTGCTCAAGAATCATTGCACATCCTTAAGACAAATAATCTAAAAGGTATGATCTTAAAGATTGATTTATCTAAGGCATATGATAGAACCAGTTGGCTTTACATTAGAATTCTTCTAACACACCTTGGCTTCCATGTGGATTTCATAAATTGGTTCATGTGTTGTATTACATTTGTATCATTTGAATTTTTTATAAATGGCTTAGCCTATGATTTCTTTCATGGTAGAAGAGGACTCAGACAGTGTTGCCTTTTATCTCTATTTCTCTTTATATTAGTCATGGAAGGTCTAAGTAGACTAATAGAGGATATTAGGCGCAAATGGAATTTCACAGGGGCTCCTCTTGTTGAAAACATTCGTTTGACACACCTACTCTTTGTAGATGATGTCTTGATTTGCTTGGATGGATCTCAGCGTGACATAACATCTTTCAAGAAAATACCAGTTATGTTTGGGAAGGATATAGGCATGAATATAAACCAACAAAATTCTACTATATTAGAAAATGGATGCTCCAGGGAGGAAGTCAATCATGTTGTCATACATTTCCCTTTTCAATTAATAAATTTTGATGAAGGATTAAGGTATATGGGATTTCGACTCAGGCCAAATGATTATAGGGAGAATTATTGGGCATGCTTAATCTCCAAAATTGAGAAGAGGGTTACCTCATGGAGCCACAAATGGTTATCTATGGAAATGAGATTAGTTCTGATAAAATATGTATTAGAGGCCATCCTGGTCTTATGTATGGCACTAGCATGGATACCAAAGGGTATTCTGAATATTATTCAAAAGCATTGTTGTGCATACATTTGGGGTGGATCAAAAGAGGGTCAGACTTTCGCATGGATTATATGGGACCATATTTCCCTCCTAAATAAATGGGGGGGATGGGGACTTAAGAACTTAAGTGGCTTTACAAGGGCTCTAGCTGCAAAGGTCGAATGGAGACTTATCACCACCAAAATTCTATGGTCATAAGTGATCTCCCGGAAATACATCTTTCTGCATTTTATGGAAGAGTGGATCAGATCCCAGAACAAAAATAAATCAAATATTTCATCTATATGGAAATATATTATGGCATCTTTCGACCTTGTGGCATCTATCTTAGCATGGAGAATTGGATCAGGTGCGAAGGTTCATATTGGAATACATCTTTGGTCTGGCAGTGGTAACCGATATCATCTCCCTCCCAATCTTGTCCAATTCTTAAATGCTCATGGCATATTTACAATAAATCATGTCTCAGGTCTGGATAATTCATCTTTATGGGGACAAGGATGGATGAATCCTTCAACTTAAAATATGCCTAATCAATGGCATCAAACATGGAAGAATTATACGAAAGCTTTATCACTCTCTCATGTAAGATTGGAGGATCATGAAGATGAACTTATCTAGGTGCACTCAAAAGTTGGCCGTTATGATCCAAAAGAGGGTTACCAGGCTGCGTATGATCATAAAAGACCAGAGGACATCGCCTAATAGTGGACCATCTTATGGAAGTTGAAGAGACCCCCAAAAAAAAAGTTGCTCCTCTGGTGCATTCTATCAAATAAGATCCCCACAGAGGATAACCTCTGGAAAAGAGTTTTCCACGAGCCTTCACAGTGTGTTTTATGCAATCTCTTAGAAGAAACAGCAAATCATATTTTCCTTCAATTCTGTGTTTCTTATCAAATATGGAATTCGATATACCTCATTTTAAATAGTCAGCATAGATGGGACGACATAATTATTAACGAGGCATGGAAAGAATGGTTTCAAAACATCGATGACAAAAATAATAATCATTTTGATTCTCATTTGTTGGGCCATATCGATTGGTCAAAAAAAAATATGGGAACCAGATTTTCATTTCCGAGCATCTAACAGCATAGATAATTGCTATAAACAATCTCATCCTGAACGAAAATCAATTTGGATCAATTTGTAATATATCCACAGAAAATATCGATCAATCAATTCCATGGGCCTTTTTTGATGGTTCTTCTCAACAAGGATGATGTGGTGGGGGTGTTGTAGTTTATATAAACATCAATCATTTCTATGAGATGGAATTTGGGCTTGGGACAAGCATAAACAACTATGCTGAATTATATAGTCTAAAACTCACAATACTTTTTGTTTATAAAAGGGATGTTGACAATTACAGATATATGGTGACTCCAAAGTTATCATAGATTAGTTCAATCGGATATCACAATGTCTGACACACACTCTCAGGAATTTATTGGATAATGTTATTATGATCAAAGTATAATTTGGTTTTATTTCTTATTCACATATATACATGGAAAGCAACATAATTTCTTATATGATTTCCAAAGAAGGTGTGCAGCAGGAACTTGGCACTTGGATGATCATGGAACACATTGGCGTTGAACACTTCCAATACTACCACCATCCATTTATAGAGTAGGAAGATAGAATATATAACGGAACTTGAAAGTTGAATCAGTTGCAACATTTTTGCATAAGACATCGTGATAAATAATATCTCATATTCCTTAGTGAACTTTTTGTGAAAACATATTGTATATATTAATGGTTTTTGGCTTCTCTCATATTTAGAAAGACTTATTTTGAGACAACTACATACATATATTTTTTGGATATGCATTAAAGCATCTGCTATATGTAATTTTCACTAATTTTATTAATAAAAATTATGATTTCCCCTTTTTTGAAAAACAAGAAATTGAGATACAAATGGCTTGATTATATAATATAGTATTACATACACTACCAAGATATCAAATAAAAAATATAATTTTCCATAAAACATTGCTATAAAGTTATTAAATCTTTCGTAAACTTTATTTTATTTGATGAACAATGTTTTTTCCCAAACCTCCATCACCCATCCTTTAATCATATTATTAATTTAATTAATAACATTATAAAGAAATAAAATTTTATAAAATACTTATTATATATTAAAAACCCATCCATCCTCTAATCATATTATTGATTTTATAAAATACTTATTATATATTAAAAACCTCGTCCATCGTTTAATCATACTATTGATTTGTTAGAGAAAACTAATACATGATTAATAATAAATCATTTTTATGATACATTGTCTATGAAAAAACAAATAATAAGTTTCAAATTTAAAATATATTATCTCAAAAGATTTTATAAAATAATTTTAAAGATTTGCGTATCAGAATGACTTTTTTTTTAAGATTTTGATTAATGCAAGTTTAATGATATCATTATCTTGCCAATTAAAAAACAAATAAACATTTCAAAGGCTTACGTATCAAAATAACATTTCAAAGGTTTACGTATTATGGAATCATTTCAAAGGTTTACGTATCAAAAATAACATTTTATATTAGTAAAGGTTTTGATAGTTTTAATATATATATATATATATAATTGTAATGGTTTTGATTGTTTTATAAAATATTAATGAATAATAATATTGTATACTAGACTTAAACTTGTGGTAGGTAATGTATAGCATTGAGTTTTGCATTGACTATGTATTAATTTATGTCTTAAAAAAATTTAACATAAACAACACTTCAATTTTATAGATTAAATATTATTATATTTAATAATATATAAATTGATTTTATTGAGATGATTTCCTTTCTTCATTTCTTCACTTCTTATTTGGTAATGATGACTTCTCTTGGTTTCATAAAGATATGACACCCAAGGTACCAAGTTCTAATTATAATTGTACCATAAAATATTTGCTTAATTGTACAGTCAAATCTTTAGTTGTAGAGGCTCACCATTTGAATTCGATTTGCACCTCATCTTCTCACACATGTTTCGAATCCATTGGTTGGACATGGACGTGCAATTCACATGCTTCCAATAGAAAGAATTCACTTGCTCTACACACGCACAAACTCAATGCCTTAAGTTTATGGTTATCTTCCAAACAAATTTGGAAGATAAGTTGGGCATACTATTATTAGATCGTGCTTTTTTATATTAGCAAAATTACGTTTTCAGTTTTTTTGTTTTTTTTTTAATAAATAAATAATTTTTTTTATGTTTTTTTGTTTTTTTTTAAATATGTTAAAAATGTTTTTTTAATGTAATATTGTATTTTTTTAAATAATATTTGTTATGTGTTTGTTTTTCATTATCTTGTATGTTATAGCTTGGATATAATATGTATATAATATTTTGACGTAGTGGTATGATTGAAAAAATATAATGATTTACTCAGGTGGTTCCAGCAACATTTGTCAGAGAGGCATCGACATAAGTGTGAAACTATTGCAAGCCTAAACACATTTCCTCCCCTCCATTCTCCACCCTTTAAGTTGTTAACTTTCTTTTGTTACAACATTTTTGCAATAACATCATAGACATGTTCAATTCCTTAAGTGTATCTTTACACCTTTATGGGCAATAGCTAGTATTAATATAATTGCAGTATATAATCATATCATTTACATACTTCTACATATAGTATCTAACATGAAATTCTAATTTAAAATGTAATTTAATTTCATATTAAAAATAATTAAAAATTATTTATTTTATCACAGTTTATATATATAATTTAATTTCATATTAAAAATAATTAAAAATTATTTATTTTATCACAGTTTTTATATATATATATATATATATATATATATATATATATAATTAATTAATTAATTTACCATAACAAAATTTATTCAAATTATATAATTATAAATTAAATAGTTAAATTTTATTTTTAATTATATTTTAATAAAAATGATTAAATTTATATTTTAATAAAAATAGTTTACTCTTACATAAAATTTTAAAATATTTTTTAAGTTATATATTTATTAATTAAACTTTTAATAATTTCAATGGTTTAATTTGATATATTGCTTAATTTATCTTTATATTTTTTAACTTTAATTCATATAAAATATAAGAAAATATAATTTCCTATAACAATCCCAACACGGTTCACTATATGTATAGAGAGAATATGTCTAAAATGTACATGATAATTACTAGTAAAAGGCAATTTGTAGAATACCATATCCATGCATATCATATTTTTGTTGAGTGTCATACCTATATCTGATGCCAAGAATAAGTGAAGCATACATGTAGTAGACCTAATCTAAACACTCAAATGCATATGCTCATGGGTCATCCTAATAATTATCAATTGGTTATCATCATCAACACACACAAAAAAATATTTTTATTTAGATACATTTAAACTAAGTGGCAGGTACTAACTACTATGTAGCACTTGTTAATTACGCGAGTTCATGTTTATGAAGAAACATTATCACAACAACAAAAAGTGTGTTTATGGAATAGCGTTTCGATCACAATAATACTAGTATCTATGTTTTAATGATTAACTTGTTATGAGTAAATTACACATGATATGAAGCATAACATTAAGAAGAAGTAGCGTTAAAGGTAAATGCTTTTGAAATGGTTGAACTAGATTAGCATTGTAGTTGATGATGTAGATATTTTATTCCAGATTGGAACCAAAAGCAAGAATGAAGGATATGTGTGACATGGACATCTTCATGAGGATGCTTGAATCAAGTTCATGTATCTCTTTGTTCATACTTATATCTTCCTCTTCCCTTGTTATTGTCATTCTCTACAATCTCAAATTAGCATGTGCTACAAATTTCCTCCTCCATGGAAATTATTTATGTTCCTCATACTTATTTTATCCTTGACTATGTCAATGCCCCTTTCTCTACCATACTTTGCCTACCATCCCCGGTGCAACTTTCTTTCTTTATGTATCCATCTCTTCACTATATAAATCCTTATATACTTCCTGGGCAACACCCTTGTGTTTTGCCCACCCAATTATTTACCTTACTAATATCTTACTAACTAACTATGGAACCTTTTCTTCCCTATTACCTCCTTTCCACTCATGTAGACCATAACCAAGACATTTGTAGAGAGAGAATTTATGTAATCATGTCTAATTACTAAAAGCTAGACTTGTAATTATTTATTCGGTTGTATGTGTTTCTCTTGTAGGTGTATGGCATTTTGACCATATATTCCTCAACGGAGGTGTTGTGGCTACTGCCCCATACGCAGGAGCTCTTGTTGATTGAGTTGTTTGAGAATTTATATTTTGTTGTACATTTATAACTTAAGAATCTCAAATTTATCATTGAGATAAATTTCTCTCTCTCTCTCTCTCTCTCTCTCTCTCTCTCTCTCTCTCTCTCTCAAGCTTAATATGAGAAGCATGTATAGTTGCTTCCATTGATTTTTAAACACATTAAAAGAATCTGGTTGTTATGACCAATGGGTTTGTTTCATATTTATATTAGGTTATCTTTGAGTAATCTAAGTTTATATATATTTCAAAATGTTTAAAATTGTACCATAAAATAATGTGGGATAAGAACATTCGTGAAAGGGTTTGAATGATAAAAATGTATCACTAGTTATATAAGCAAATTTGGATGATAAATGTGTATCACTATCTTTATAAGCTTGGTAGCTTTCTAGATAATTTTAGTGTTTTGTACTCGTTAGGATCATATGGGGAGATTTATGGTTATTTGAAGTGATTTGTACTCAAGTAGCAATAGTACATGAAAATTTGTATGATGTTGTACTTTCAGCTTTCTCATAGTTCACAAACTAAAACTATAGTTATAAAATACATGTACAAAAAAAAGCAGTGGCATTGCCACCACATGGCTCTTGTTTAGTTTAGTAAGCAAAACATCTTATAGTATCTTAGTGATGTATATTATATAAGACCAACCTAGGTCCATCTTAACTTTGGATCTACCAAGCGCTGAGAGTGATCAATTCTCTTTTCACTCTAAAAGAGGTTTGCATCTCAAGAGATTTGATCCCTCTCGGCTCTCAGTAGATCTAGAGTTAAAATGGATAAAGGTTGGTTTAATTTCCCCCTTTAAATAGGCTATATTCAATGTGAATACCATGGGTCAATACCATGGATAAACCTAAAACTCAAAAACCACAAGCAATAATTTATCAAAAATAATAAGAATAATTATTTATTTATTTTATTCTTTTTTAACTGAGTTAACATGTTTAAAGGAGATTACAACATCTCTACCATATTGGGCTAGAGAGCGCCTCTCGACACAATAAATATATATTCCTATTTACTTTGTAAAACATGTAAATTTAACAAAAGGTATGATGATTGATTCCTTCTTCTAGTGTTGTTTTTCTTAGATCCTCGTCTTGTTTGACAATTTCCACATCCTCTTAGAGCTGGTAATTTCTTCTTCTTCCATCGTTCCCTCGCAATCAGAATTGACTAAATTCACTTGATTAGATTCTCAAAACTACTTGACCTTGCTCAAATTTATGACCATGTTCCTAAGCATGTTGCATTCCACCTCAAGAATGATAATTTGATGCTTTTGGTGAACCAAAGTGCCCATGATACTTACAACTTGGGTGGTAACATAATGTCTTTGCTCATGTGTTTTTGTTTGGTTGTAGGGATTGAGCTTTTGCTGCCCTGAATAGTGTTTTCATCACTTTGCAATGTGTGCCTAATGTCCTGTAACTCCATGTAATCAATTTGAGAAATATAATAGTTCAATACCCAATGCAAATTTAAAATCATAATGTTTCCTATAATTCCTTGTCTTTCCTCCACTTTCATATCCTTAATGCTCAACACATATTGTGAATTGACTTGGGTCAGTCCAAGCAAGCATCACACAAAGTATCTTTAGTTGAAATAGATAGAGGATTGATGATGGAGACAAGGAATCTAAGGGTAGACTACCTAAGCCCGAAGACAAATGAAACCAATTAAAATTGAGCCACCCAGCATTGAAAAGAAATGGAGGAAAATCCTTCCAAACACTTGAAATCAAGAGAGAACTCACCTAAAATAATAGGTTTTCATGAAGATAAATTAAATTCATATAGGTTTTCATGAAGATAAATTAAATTCATATAGAGACATAACAAGTCCCTCTAAAGGTCAATTGGATGTAGATTGGGTGGTCGAAAGAATGTTGTTATCTTCCCCACCTAGGTTCAATTCCCTCACATGACATGTTGATCTCATAATATGTATATCCTTGTAAAGGATTAGAGCCCTGTTGTCTAAGAGTCTCTCGAGGACCAAAACATATATATTCATCATAAGGAATATAAATATATTTTTTCAAGGGAAAAAAAAGTGAGACCCTTTAAATGAGAAACTGAAGCAAGAATACTATCCCCTAAAATTAAACTTAAGATAATCCCAGTAACTGTAATCCCTTGAAAACATTAAGGAAACAATGGTGGTAGCTTACTTATATTTTAGAAGAGAATCAAAGCCATAAACACAAGCCAAACCAAAATGCAAATACTCACCAAACTAGAGTTGGGATATTTAGACCAAAGTCTTTGTATAGGAAATTCAAACTACAATGCTATAATCCCATAGTTTTGAGGATAATTACCTTCCATGGGTTCAACTTCATGTGGATTTTCATGTCTAGGCATGCGAGAAGATGGGAAGGGTCTCTTCTCATAACACGCTCTACAAAATGATGAGTTCGCCTTAAGATATATCATTTGCCTCTTTAATTGATTGATACATGCCTTGTTCTCCATAATAATGTCAAGAGATTGGTTGGTTGTATACCTTCCATTGATAACGATGTCCCCCACTTTTAAAGAAATGGTTTGATTAGCAACATTTTCCTCTAAGGAGATACTCTACCTTCAAACTTGATAATTTTTTCATAAGAGAATTTATTTGTTTTGTTGACTCTAGCATTGATACCAATAGAGTATTAGTTGAGATGGCATACATGACCATCTATCTTGTAACGATCTTTAAGTTACTTATCATAATTAAATTCTTAATGCAAGAGTTAATGACGATCTTCAAGCCTTGTAATAATTCATGGACTTAAACCCTAATTATGAGTTGATATACTAAGACCTCTTACCAATGAAATTTATATTGTTCCTCAAGCATTTATAATAATCCCTCTTGCAAATACTAACCCAATTCATATCAAATTATACATATATATTTTGCAACCTTCTTATAAGATAATTTCCACCTTTTCCCACATGAACAAAAAAAAATTACGAATTCTATGAATTTTATTTAAAAAATAAATAAAATCATTATTCTCAAATGCATTTTATCCTATACAAAAATTGAAAGTGTATATATACTTCGAAAGAAATTAAGCATAGTTTTTACATCTTCAAAGGTTAATACATGTTAACATCTTTATGAAAACTTACCAACAAGAAGCATCTTATAAAGTCGTTCTTATATATCTCGAAAAGCTTCTGGTGACTATGAAGATAGAGGAAAATGAAAATAAAAGAAAAGACTCATGATGACTTTGAAGACAAAGGAAAATAAAACATAAAAGAAATGCTACGCTAACAAGACAATTGGAATTTACATATATGGAATATGAAGATATCATAAACTAAAAATAGAAGAAATGGGGACTCCATCCCTTCTTTCTTACATAAATATAGAACCTTCAACTAGACCTTGACCTTCCTTGGAGAGAGTGTCAACATCCACATCCATGAATATAAAACTTTTAGCTAGACCTTGAGCTTACTCGGAGAGAGTATCAACAGTCACATCAAGTTACTTGTAGATATGGGTAAAAGTGATTTGATGGGTTTGAGTTGAATATATAAATATGGGAATTTCTTTTGTTCCAATTAATTTGAGAAATTTCTAAATATTTGAAAATGTTCTATTCTTTTTTATGGTTTATTTTATCAAAAATTCATTAAAATTTATTTTCAACCTTCGTTAATTTTTTTATTTTAAAAAAAAAAAAAAAATATATATATATATATATATATATATATATATATAGTTTTATTTTGAAATCAAAATATATATTTAATTGATTTTTTTTATTTAGGGCTTAAACATCAAAACCTTTCATCACGGTTTCAAGAGGATCTAATAAAAGGCTAAAGTTAGATAGAATTGACTTATAAACAAGCATACATTAATACATTTCAAAATAATCTCATGAAGGCAAAAACTAGTACATAAGAGAGACTTGACCTCATTATTGTAACCAAGAAAAAAACATGACTAATATAGATAACTTTGAAACTCGAGCAAAGACACCTCGCCTTAATGTTATGTGCGTACCATGAGCCCTTCATCTATAACAATAGATTCTTTTGGTATAAGATCTGCTTATTGATTGAAACTTTTATAAATGTGTTCTACTAAAACTGAAATGAAATGCTCGTAAATCTCCATAACCATGCACTGCAAAGGAATCAAAACAAGGCTTTTCCTGAAGTCATTTTGTTGACGATGGTCAACGTGAATCAAAGCTACCATTGTGAATTTCTAAAACAAATTATCCCCTAACTAATGATTTTCATCAAATCGAATGATAGATAAAAGACCTAGTAGGTGGAACCCCTCTTAAGAGAAATTTTTTGGGCAATGAGTCAAAACTAGTCATCAAATTATTAAGTCATACACTATTGGAATGGAAAATCATATGGTTCTCAAGATACATGGATTATATATATATATGGGGCAACATATGGCATTACTATATATATGGTGTTTAAAATATTGAAATTATAAGTTATGGTTTCAACGTCAAAGGCCTCTCGGCCTAGGTTGGAAGGTTTTCCTTTTCTTGCATGTATCACTATGGCCATTTCGGACACCATTATAAATGTGAATGTTGTTTGATTAGGTATGGAAAATTATAGCACGCATATTATATAGCCATCCGACCAAGGGTATCTCGTTTATATAGCTTTGGTTTAAGGCACATGCATACTTATATGATATGGTACCAAAGCAATTGATATATGTCATAACATATGTTTTGAGATTACAATACAGTTCAAATATGATTTTGCGCGTAAATGTTAATGGCCAAGTTTTGAAGGTTGGGTTGTCACCGTGAATGTTTGGGATCTCACTGAAAAGTTGACATCGTTTGATTTGAAATTATAAGTGATATGAAATGAAATTTTAATTTTCACGAGACTAAAAATAGTCGATGGGACTATGAGCTCCCTCTTTTTCGCGTTTTGCATTTCAGTCCTTTTCTTATTCAAATTGATGATGAGCTCGCCCAACCTTCCAACAATCTCATTGCTGAAAAGACAATGCCAAGAAATCGATGCTAACATATTCCCATAACTTTCTATGATGTCTTTGAATGCATCTCATTCCAAAATGAAATGTTTTTCTGATTCCACTGCCCTAGACATGCAAAATGTACACACTCATTCTTCCCAAGCTTCTTTAGGCCTTTTCCACCGTCCTCTTTCACACCGAAGTTGATGCGAGTTGGTTCTTAATTGAGCAATAAGAACCTTTTCCCTCCACGGAATGTTAGCTCCAATGTACTTTTTTTGTTGGAGATCATGCGTAGGGTTGAATTCTTCAATGTAGTACTTCTTCTTTCTACCCAACTCTTTTCCCCATACCTGTTTACAAAATTTCTCCATAACAAAATTATTTAGCTCCTTGTTATTTGTGAGACAAGCATTAAGGTAGATATTCCATTTTTGCATCCATTGGTAGTTTTGTCTCATCCATGTTTTCTTTCTTTCACTCATGCCTTCCTTGAATATAAAATTAAGCCATCTACCTACTCATTTTTTCTCAATTCTTTTTAGATATCTTATGAGCCACACTATAGAAATTGCTTCGATAAGAGTTGATCCTGTTTCACTCAACCTTATCTCATAAGGTACCGAACTTTTTATTTTTAACTTGCTCATGATCAAGCATTTTTGGATTTTCTCAATTTGCTTCCATTTTGAGACAGGGGTGATGCTAGCCCACAATTCACACCCATATAGCATCACTAGACAAACTAGGAGTCCAAAAATCACTTTAATCATTTTCCAATCCCATAACTCTGCCTCTCTACATCTGTTTTGAAGAGCATATAATGTTTTCCACCCTCCTAAGATTCTCTTCTTTCTGCAGTCCTCCCAATTAAGTTTGTTGTTGAAATCAATCCCGAGGTATTTGTACTCATTTACTTCTTGAAGAATGTTGCCTTCAAAGAAGAACGTATGCTGACTCTGCTTGCTTTTATTAGAGAAAATCATTATCTTGGTCTTGCTAATATTGACTTGCATCCCCACTGCTCTACAAAAATGCTCAAGGGCATATTGATGCATCTGCAATCCATGGGCCGATTTAGAAATCAATACAAGATCATCAACATATAAAAGAAGTTTTATCACAAACTCCCCCAACCAAACACCATCTCCACCTTGAAAATTTAGCCACTCTTCTATTTTATCAATAAATAAACCAAAAATATAGCGGATATAGGACAACCTTGCTTGACTCCAATGTTACTTCTAAATATTTCTGAACTACCCGCTGAGGTTCTAATTTTTACTTTCACCTCTTCATAAATTCTATGGACAACAGCTCTATAATGCAACGGAATTTCAATTTCTTCCATTCTACTCCAGAACTTATCTCTAGGGACTATGTCAAATGCCTTTTTGAAGTCAAAAAAACAGCAGAATACTTCTTCTTTATCCCTCAAACCTTTTGAATAATGTGTCTCAACGTGATTCCATGATCCATTGTAGAATGCCTCGGCCTAAAACTTGCTTGTACTTTTTCCCTCTTTTCTTTCACTTCTGCCCACTTACTGATTCTATTATCTACCATGATGCCGAATCCACTCTAGAATTCCTCGACCTAAAACCCGCTTATCCTTTTTCCCTCTTTTCTTTTACTTATGCCCACTTACTGGTTGTATTATCTACAATGATGGTGAAAATATTTGCAAACAAAGGATTGATCTTAATGGTTTTATAATTGGAAGGATTATTAATGTCTCCACTTTTAAAAAGGGGTATTGCTAGGCTAGTTGTCCAGACTCCTGGGAATCCTTGTTGAATGATTTTGTTGAATATTTCCATGATGTGAGGTGCAAGAGTGTTCATTCCCCATTTTAGATAGTCTACTTGAAGTTCAACCAAGTCTTTTTCCTTTCTTGTTTTCAGCTTCTTAATTCCAATCTCCAGCTCCTGTAATGTGAAAATATTTGTAGTTTTGTTGAGCCCTGGGGGAGGATCATCCTCTGATTCTTTCTCATATATTTGTCTTTCATATTCAAACCATTGATTGGCTGTAATATGATTTTCAATTTGATTCTTCCTTGGTTGAAATTCCTGCCAGAAAAGCTTTCGGTTATTCTTGCCTAGATATATTAACTCTTCTCGCCTTGTTTGCATGAACTCATCTCTTTTCTTTTTTATTATCTACTTATATAAATTTACATTCATCTTCTCCTTTCCTGTCTTTTTCAAGGTTCTCCTTGCCATTTTTCATTCCTCTTCAAACCAAGGAAAACAATTTGATTATGATTTCCTATTTTTTTCTCTTTTGCACTTCTCAAGTTCCCTTTGAATTGTATTTGTTAACTCATGGTTGTTGAAGCTTTGGAAACTAGTTTTCTCTTTCTGAATTAATCTCTCCAACATTGTCTTGAAGATAGTACAATTTTCTTGTGTTAGAAGAATTTTTCCTCTTGGTAGGGATTGCCGAGAACATTGGGTTTTTCTCTTATGTTGCCTTTCTTCTACCCATGATAAATTCATATAAATTGGGTTATGATCTGATTTTAAGTCCCAATTACGCTCTCCAAGATTAACTTCGTCTATCTTTTCTATCAAGCTTTGTGAACAAATCACATAATCAACGACACTTGCCCCATTGTATGTGTTGCAAGTGAAGTTCCCGGACCTTTTCCATCTGTCCAGATCATTGCAAATAATTAAGTTGAAAGCCCCACACAGTGTAACCAATTCCTCTCCAAAATGATTGCCAACTTTGTCATCTTCTGAATATCTCACCCATTGGGGATTCTCCTCTTCAGTGAGCCAAATAAGATTATGATCCTCTTTGCAACAAATAATACTAGCTTGCTGATTTTTTGTTCTAGCATTAAAATCAGCCACTAAAAGCACTTCTCCCTGATGATAGTACACATAAATATCTTGCTTTAAAGCTGCATACAGATCCTTGTTTTCTAGCCCCTTATTTTTGTAAGTTTTTAAGACCTGAGGGGCAAAATAGCACGGTGCAATTCGTATGTGTTACTCATTCTCTGACATTTTGAACCATAAATATTGTTTATTTTCATCTTCTTTCATCAAATAATGTGATGGCCTTCCTTTTCTTTCACTAAAACTAGTATTCCCCCATACCCTTTGTCATTTTCTGCTACCTTGTTCCAAACTAATA
Source organism: Pinus albicaulis (assembly GCA_034641835.2). Classification (NCBI taxonomy): domain Eukaryota; kingdom Viridiplantae; phylum Streptophyta; class Pinopsida; order Pinales; family Pinaceae; genus Pinus; species Pinus albicaulis. Next base: position 1,204,759,529 of record CM076582.1, on the reverse strand, counting down.
ATTTCAAATAACCATCAAACACAGGAGTTTTTCAGCCATCATGTTCATGAGTTTCCGTGAGACAAATTATGTCTCTACCTTCTGCAATAGGCCCTAACCCAAGTCCCCTCCTCCAAGGGTAGCCTCTACAATTCCAACAAACTAAACTTAGGTAGACCTGGGTAGGATTTGACTGCTATGCAGTTTGACACATAAGACTCAACTTTGAGTCTTCGCCCCTTTCCATCCATGTTTCTCTTGTTGTTTTCCTCCCTATTATCGAATTCTCTGTTTTTTCTTTACTGCCAGCTTATTGCCCTATTTTTTCCTGAGTCCCAAACACTGAAATAACTACTTTACCATTGTACAACCATGCCCTTTTCCCTTCATTTCTTGCTACCCTAATTTTCTTCACTTCTTCCCTTCTCTCCTCTTGTTGTTTGTTGGTGAAATCTTCATCTAGGAAGAAGTGTGAGCCTTTCAAGAGTTTCTTTTTTCTAAATAGATGATGTTTGTCTTGCACGGTTGCCATGGTGACTTTTATGGGACGAGGTCTCTCTTCACATATCTTCCCCACCCTCCTTGCTTGGAAAATTTTACCTTTCCAATGTAGGATTATTGAATAATGTATAATTTATGTGATATTTGGCATGTTTTTCGACTCACCGTATTTATTAATCTTGGTGATTGTGTCTTTGTAGTCTAGGAAATTAATATGAAAATACTATATTGGTTATCTACCTCGAATTTCCTTCGAGTTTTGATTGGTTTGGTTATCATCCTTCATGTATCGTATACCCTTGCATGGCGCTCATCCCTATTAGCATGTGTCTATTCAATCATATGAAGGTGGCACATTTGACATAACATTGAAGCTCGAGCTCATTAATGATCCATCTCGCTCTTTACTCCTGCATTAACGCGCCATTACCTCGAGCCATGCACTCTGGTTCTTGGTCATTCGCAAACCCTCAAACGATTTCATTCTATTCAATTCGCAATTGTTTTCACTCTGCAAACAGTATTTGGTTAATGATAAGGGTTTCCTACTTTGTGAACTTCTCTAAGTCCTTCCCCTATTATTATTGTTCCCTTTACTAGTGTGTGTTAATGAATATGTATGTATAATTAGTCTCAGGTGGTAATAATGTCGGCCTCATAAGTTTTCAAAGGTTTTGTGTCGAGTGTTGTTTAGGTCATGGGTTCTTACTTAAAAGCTCTATATATTTTTCTCTTGTGCATTATGACACAAAGCCTTTGAGGCTATTAATCCTTTGGTTACATTGTTTGGTGTATTAAAAAAGGGAAATACCCTAATTATGTCACCCATGGTCATCATATTTTGGCATTTTCTGATTAGTTAGGTCATTAAAAAAATTGAACTATTATTCCATCATCGTTATTTTTTTCTTCTTAGGTAATTTGTTTGGAAATTTTGATTATTCCATCTGTGGTTCTTGAAACCTTTTGGCTTATTTTAACAGTTGAATTATTATCGCATGGTATGATTCGAAAGTCTTGTCACGCTCATTGTTGTAATTATTTTTATCAAAACCTAATAGGCCTTAAATTTATCTATCATACTGCATGAGGGAGCTCTTAAGGCCCTAGGGCTTTAGGAAAACAACCCACACAAGGGCCATGGGCAGGAATTTTGTCAAACCATTTTTTAATATTGGCTGAATTGTAAAACCTATTCTCGTAAAAACACAATTTTATCATTGGTACAGTAACACATTTCACATTCTATGTCACGATACTTTGTTCCATTCGTCCATGAGTCCAAGTTTTCCTAGTCATCTGATTTACCTTCTGAAGAAATCGTGCATATGTGTCTTTTCATCAGTCAAGCTCAGTTTCTTTACTTCTAATTATGTCTCTATTTCATGGTATTTTGATATGATTCTTCTCATCCCTTACAAGTTCGTACCTATTGATTGTTGCTCATATTTTGTTACACACTATGGTCATTTATGTTTCCTTTGCTTTTATTTCCTTTGAGTAATTTAATGAATTTATTTGCAGCATGAGTTTTTTTAATATAAATAGAGAAAGAGGTGGGGGCAGGGAAGGAATGAACAGAAATCAGTATTTAGGTATAAGAGGGGAAAGAAGATTGAGATTTTGTACTAATTTTGATGTGGATTCAGGTGTGGTGGACTTATTGGGACAACTTGAACATCAAATCGAGGTGCAGCCTCCACCAAAAAAACCACCTTTTCCTCAGCCACCTATGGGTATTCATTTCCCTCTGCATATGTCTACCCCTTTGGCTAATTTAAACAATGACAATTGGGGACCTGTTGTTTTTGCACAACATTTACATTCAATATAGGGTTGGCCTATCGTTTCTCCACCCAACCCTCCTCCTAAAGCACACATGTCACACCTGTAATATACCATCTCTTGTATAGTACATACTCCTACTGCAGCACCCCAACCATCCATGTCTGCTACTCAACATGCTTCCTCTACACATTAAATCTCCAAGCAACCGATGGTATCAGTTGCTCCAGTTGGCTAGTCATCCAAACATCCAGTTATTCCCTTACCTACTGCGAGTGAACAAAGGAAAAAAGTTGAAGTCGCCTCTTAATTTTCCTCCCATGGTTCGTCACATTCTATGATTTCGCATCCACGATAAGAGGAACAACAAGCAAAGTCAACCCCTTCTCGCAGGCAGAAGGATTAGTCTTGGCAATGATATCACATTGCATTTTTGGTACAGATTATTTGGCATGATTTTCACAACATTGTTGGCATGTTTATAATTTTATGTTACTTCTTTTGACTCACTTTTTGATGTTGCACTTATATTTATGATGGCTCATCTTTTTGAAGGGAGATATTATGGTTCTATTTATATATATCTTGCACTTCATATTATTGTGGTACCACATTGGACATAAATGACTGATACAGTAATGTTAGCCCTCGTTTTTTTATCTCTTTTTGTTTATGAAATACACCTTATTTTTCCATATTATCCATCTAATCACCATCATATCCACCTTATTTTGACCAAAATATGCATATACAGGTATTTAAATTATGTTTTTGTAAAAATTGAAATTTAAGTGCATTTTTGGATAGTGTCAGAAATTCCCGTAATGGCCTTATGGTTTGCATATGTGTAGGACACTTGGGCTCGAGCTGGATATATTTCTAGAAGGATTGGGAACTAAGAATAAGTTTACACCTGTTGGTATTTTCAAACCGAGCTTTAATAGGCCCGGTCAAAGGCAGTCAAACAGGACCTGTCTTTATGAAGGATCTCTAGAAACTAGGTCAAAACTCTTATTTTGTGGGATTTTCTAGATTTTGATGGATTTGATGGATGAATTCGACTTGATTTGGTAAGATAAGGATAGTTATGATTATAGGAGATATTTTATATGAGTTTTTCAGATACTTTATCTATTTAAGCTTCAAACTTTGAAGGCATTGATATGTAGAACTTGTATGACTTAACATTATTATTTATGAGACTTGGAGACATAATTGAAGATATGTTCTATCATATTTGTTGTTGTTATATGTTGGTTGATTGATTGAAGTCTTAAGTAGATTAATTCACCTTGAGCGTGCGAGGCAAGGGTGGAGGGCACCCACACCGAGCTAAGTGCACTTCTTAGTTTATTTTGTAGCTGCAATTTCTGAATTAGCTTGCTTATGTTTAATTTGTTAATGTTGATCATTTCTGAGTATTGATGAATGTAATGATCATTCTTAACTTGCATATGAAAGGAAAAACAAATGTTTAAGTTAAACATTCTTTCTATCTAATCAAGATATTCAGTTAGAATTCATCTTTACATGCTTTTACATGCTTTTACATGGTTGCTGATAAATCTTAATCTTGTTTCTATTCTGCATATGAAGAGTCAATCCAATATTTAAGTTAAATACTTCTTCTATCTGATCAAGAAACTAGAAACTAGAATTCATCTTTCCTTCTTTTTCTGAGTTCTTGTTTTTAACAATAGCATTACTAATAAATGAATATATGATGAAGGAAAATCAGGACCTCTTCAGTGAAGAGCCTCTTCAATTATTGCTTCATGTATCTTAATCTATTGTTTATTTAAGTAGTTTTTTATTTCTAATTCATATGGTAATCTTGTTAGAGAAGGAAAAACAAATCTCTTAAGTTAGGAGATTCTTCTGCTCCTAATTACACATCTGAATTTAGAAATTGTTTAAGTTAGATTTATATTTGTAATATGCATTTCCCTAATCATTAATAAACCATCTTCTGAATTGATCACAACTGAAACCCATATACTTTGGGGATGCTTCTAATTTTCACTAACCCGGATTGATAATAAATACTTGCGTTAGTTTACAACAGTAAATAGAACTAACAAGTAACAAGGAGGATGGGAGGTGCAAGGTTTTTGCAGTTTATATGATGATATTTTGATATGGGAAATGTGAATATATGTTGGCACATATAGATTTTATGGTTATGCTTTTATTCTGATATGTTTTATGATTATCAACATAATTGAGGATTTATGGGATGAACCAATAGAATGGCCCACATTTCTAATTTATTTATGCATTAAATAAAAGAGAGAATGAGTCTAATCAAATAAACAAAGAGAGGGTTCCACCTATTAGATTCAAAAGTCTAAATTAAAATTGTTTTTGTGAATAACCTTTAGAAATCTCTCCTCATGTTATCTAATTAGCCTAATTACAAAATACAACTAATTTGATCTTTTAAACTTGAAAACTTCCAAAATTGTTTGGAGTCACTTTAAAAAGAGTGGAGATATATGAGGGTAGAGAGAGAACTATTTAGGGAGATGTATGTTATAAATTTTTGGTTGTTATATTTCCATTGATTTTAATTTCTCCTAAAACTTGAGGATAATCTTGATGGTGACAACAGCCTTATATCACTAAGGGGTGACAAACTAGGTGACTCCATTGAAATTCCTGAAAAATTAATAGGTATCTTGCATATTTCTGATTCATTTATTGTTGTTTGAATATCTGGATATCTTTGTTAGTGCTAACAACTATTTATTTGCAGAAATAAAGTTTCCCACATATTCACTTGCACAAAGGATTTCATTTTGCTATCATTCTCTCTTGTTCTAGAATTATTGTATACAATGTTATTACATTGCAGTAGTTTGTGATTAGGCTGGTCAAAAAATTTCGCAGAAACTTACCATTTCAAGATTTTGGTTGTACTTTCTTCCCTTCAATAAAATCAATCGTTTATTCTTCAATCATAAAATCAAAGTATCTCTATGTATTTAAACTGAATTTGATTTTAGCAGTTTTTTGTATTGCTTCGGTAGCTTATGCTCTACAGGACTTCAGGCATCTATCCAAGCTCTGATTAGTTTGATGCCTTGCTTTTATATTTATATCAACATATGCTCTACAAAACCTTAGGACTTTTAGCCTAAGCTCTGACTAGCTCGCTGCTTTTTTCTTTTCTTTTTTAATCTGATTTGAATTTCTTAGCTTTATTTTTTTATTATCTTCAGTTATAAACATTGTACCTTTATGTATATATTGTTGATGTATTTTCTATTGTAAATATTTTTCTTGTTTTCATCTATAGTCATAAAGTCAAAAAATCATATAAAACAAAAAAGCACAAACTTCATTTAATTTCTGAGCACACTATCTCACTATCCCGTTGTGATAACGAGATTCAAGAAGTTGATTTGTTTAAAGTATGTAAATATTAAAAAAATCATCAACAAATTCCACCATAGCCTTTAAGCCCCCTACCACTAGGAGATGTCATATCCCAATATCATTGGCGTAAAGCATTAACACCCATAGCACGAACAATTTTTAATTGAGTTTATTCCAAACCCAACACCCAACTTTAAACAATAAGCATGTTTTTGTGAAAGAAATAGTACCCATCCTACTCCACACAAAGTAGGAGACCCTTGGATGCACCATCAAAATAGCTCCAAGTCAATGATTGATTAAACACCAGAGAATTTATAGCCCTACGCACTTTAGGGATTGATGCCCTTTGTTTTCCTTAAATGACACTCCAATTTTGTGAGCCAAAAACTCCCAGTTACTAGTCTTGTCCTTAAAATTATATATTTCTCTTAAGCCAAATTCCCCACAACGCATAGCTAGAAAGGTATAAGAAATATTTAATCAATGGGTCTCTCACAAATTGCCTTGTTTTTTTTTTTTGTAAGTTAATTTCTTTTACCTCAAAATAGCAAATTGCATCGTTCCATCCATCATAGATAAGAACCAGACATAAAAATACATTTACTAGTATTAGATCCCAAGGTTGTTCATGGACTTTTTATTTGTTTTTCCTTTTATTTTGTGGATATCAATCCATTTCTAGGAGTTGTAAGGAACAAATGTAGATGATACAATGACAATGTTTCTTTGAGATAGTTCCATTATCGAAGGCTCTTCCATATTTATCATTTCCTTGTCGTTATTTGAGTGATCTGATTTGTGGATACATTTGGGCCCACTCATTAATAGAGCCAAAATTATGGTTGAGACCCTTTCATTTTCAGTTGAAGGGTGGACCTCCTCTGCTAAGGGATAATATGGATCCACATGTGGTTGAGTTGAGTATGAAGGATTTGATTTAGCAGTAGATGTATTTTGTTCCTATGATTTGTTCTACTTGTGAGACAAATTTTTATTAGATCATTTTGTTCCCTTTGGATCTTGTCATCCATGGCTCTTTTTCTTAGTATCTCTAGGTGGGAATATGACCCTTGCAAAAAAGGGTAGGAATTTTGAAGATGATCGGGTTATTGGCAAGTCCAGCAGTAAAAAATAGTGTTTTCATAATCCATTTATTGTGAATAAACCCTATCCCTCTACTTTAGAAGGATTTTACCAGACAAGCCTTTAATGAGGTCCACTTCGACACATATGCTAACAAATGTGACCAATCTTTCGAAATCCTTTCAATGTCTATTTTTATGAAGTGGCCTAGTAATTTTCTTACATCGGATAAGATATTAGGTTGTGTCAAATGGATGAGTAGGTTAGGAAGCCTTACCCATATTAGAGTTTCCAGATTTTTCATGGAAAGATAATTTAAATCAAGAAACCATGGTTGAAATGAGAGACCATAACAGCCCCAAAACTAGGGTCCCTAATCAAAAACCTTCTATCGGTCCTCTAAATTTCTGAAGAGAACTATCCTTTTGACCAAAAATGTAGCTATGTATTCTAAGACCAGTTCTAGTTTACCCATTCCTGAAGAGAAGATGTTGATGGAAAAAATATACTAAAACAATAAATAATTGGCTTTCATTCATAATTTGTAGCCATGAAACTGGTTACAAGGTTATTCACTTTAGGAGATGGAATGTTTTTTTCCTAATACACAACGAATACTGGCCCCGAGAGATATTTGCGGTTCAAAGGTGAAAGTCCTAGCTTTAGGGAATCCTTAATGGACTTGGGTTGGGAGGAGGAGTATGCACCCCATCATTTGGATCCACCTCTTAATATTAAGACTAAATAAATAGAGTCATTCTTGGATATGCTATACTCTCTAAGGGATTCCAGGTCCTGAAGTTGCCTTCTGCCATGTAGGAGCCAAATAATTCCAAAGGGGATTTGCAGTTGATCCTGAATTTTGGTGGAATTGAAGAGATGAGAATTGAGGCTTTGACTAGTAGACAAAATAACCCCCTGATAATGGTCTCACAAAGATCATAAAATTCACCAAAGCTAGGGTAAAAACCTCATCTTGGATGTAAGAAAGACTCTCTAGCATAAAATATTTTCCCTAATTTGTCAAAACTTGAGGTTGGGCAGGTTTCTCAGATCCTCCTTTGGAAGCAAAGTAACACCCTGTAAACTTACAAATCCTGCTAGCACCTACTCATGATCTAGGGAAAAAAAGAGTTATTTCTTGATGTCAGGGTCAGCCTTGGATATAGAGGGTTGCTCTGCAGGTGTGAATTCCTCCAAACACTTGAAATTATCCTAGGGTTTAACCCATACTTAGCTTTGTAGAGCCTAGTATGATCATTGTCCTCAACCTCTATGGTCACATAATACATATTCCTCGTCGCCACTTGCTCCTATGCCACCATCACTTAAAACAATGATATATCCTCACACGCCACCACATAAAATGCTCTAAAGTATTTTATTTTTATACACTAGGAACATTTAATCCTTGAAATCACTCTCTCCATACCTACTTTGCAAAGGAACAATTCAAAAACAAATGATTAATTGTTTCTTCTTCTATCCTACATAAAACACACATATATGTATCATCCTCTTTTTTCATCATTGTCCCAAGTTTAAATCTAGTTGTTCATTGTCATCCATGAAAAAATATGAGTTTTCAATGAGCTCTTTCACTTCTAATAAAATAGCCACCGTTATTTATCTTCATTATGTGACATCTCATGTGTTAATGCATCATAACCCAATTTTGCCAGAAGAACACCATTTGCCTTATTCCATGTCCATACCATCACATCATCCTCATCCTGTAACAATAGAATACTATGTGTTAAAATTCATGCATATGTGTTCCATTATGTGGCAAAATTACCTTGCTTAAACTTTAAATAAAGTGTTGGTGAGATAAAAGAAGACCTCTAACACAACTAAACTCAATTGACCCCTAACTATACCCATTGAGAAAAACCCAAGAATGGGTCATGTAAATAGTTATCTCACCCAACTAATGATGAATCCTGATTTGATTAGCATTTTTCCAAATGTCAACCAGGGTCTAACTTGAGAAAACATTTGGAAAGTAGGAACATGTTTATCATCAAAAAAATTTGAATTCTAGAAACCCACGATAATAGGCAAGAACTTTAAATTATTTAATTTCCTTTTCATGAAAATATAGTCTCAAATATTCCTCTACTCACTCGTGATTCCACACATTTGAGATGCATATTAACTACTTTGTTTCTTTCCAAAGTTGTTGAATACACGAACATTTAATTAGTAGGTCAATTATAGTTTCAACACCCATCCCACACAATATGTATATCTCAAACACATACACGTTCTTTTTTACATTACTTGTCAAGTTAAAGCCTTTTTTTGTTGGTATGTTAAAGCCCTCCATTAAACGGAGAGAGTTATACTATAAACTAGCCTATTACTTGCCATGCCATTTCCACTGGTGATCTCAGACCAAAGGCAAAACAATAGGAATTTTGTCCAGAAAGATAGTAACATACCAACATTTGCAGGAAGATAACATATGTCCTAAAAGCTATAACAAGACCAAAGCATATAAGATTAAGATTTTAAAGTGATAGTTGACCATGAACATAAGTGTGTGTGTGTGTGTATACCACAAAAAGTGACCTATGGAAACATAGTAAAAACAGCCATAAAAATAAATATACTAAACATTTGGAAATTTAAGAGGAGGTGGAAACCAGAATGGGTTCAGGATTCACAATATTTTCAAGAGGGGTCATCCCCTTTCCATGCAAAAAAATTGTCTCGATATGTTCCAAGCACTTATCCATTTCCTGGATTTGAGCTCATCCATCATTAGCATGGTATCATCTCTTGCATCATTCCTCTCAAGGATAACTTTACCCATAATCCATTTTAGTTTCCAATATAGGTTAATTGGTATGAAGCTATAGGTTCTAGCTACTATAAACACCTCCCCACCTTAACTCTAGTGAAGAGTGTTTACTTGCTAATCCGATCTCCTCTGTGTTAGAGAGATGGGATAATATTTTTTTGTCTTCAAAACTCAAAGGAGTGTCACCATTGCGTTAATCTCAGTGAAACAATTTCGATAATATAAAATTTTACCCTAGTCCAATATATGGACCGAAAGAATGACCCTTTGAATTTCTAGCGAATTTGATGATGCCACATTATCATCTCGCCACGTGGTCACCTTAGCAAATATTCCCGCACCACTTGGCAGTATTGTATTAGCTATTGACCCATTCATGGGTGAGTTCCATAAACTCACGTTGTGCACCATTTGTGTGTGTATATATATATATAACACTTATCCTGCCGCAACCCTTACCAAGATGAATATCGAATTATTATCCAAATCCATAGTCTATAGTCATAGGTCATCTTGATACTCTGGTAACAAACACCGCTTCAAATACATTAGGCCCAACCCAGGCCTCATGCGTGAAGTTTAAAGTTGGAGGTGAGCTCCATCTTTGATACATCCATTGTTCCTCTATGTTGATATGAACCACGACTACCACTCATCCATCAAATCGAGAGGTTGGCCCAATCCTCAACTCACTCAATGGAACAATAGGATGAACCCCAACCCTCGCCCTTGGTCATAAGGACTCAATCACGTGTCTGGTCGTGAGGGTTGGAGGAAATAGGGCTAGTAAACAACAACGTTTCATACAAAGGCACCTTTTGTGCCTTTCCTTTTATAGTCCTTTACATACCTCTGGGACACGTAGCTTCCGCTAGAGCGGATTGGATAAATCACAATAAAATCATTCATTCAACCACTTCCACCTCAAGACTCTTGTAAGGTTGTTCAGATAAGGTCTACGAGTAAAATTATAATATTGAGCCTCATGCCTATGTCCCTAAAGAGACTATTCACAACAAAACTTCATCCAACACTCGACTAATATAGTTGTGCTCGGGACTTAGGTTATGAGAGATAACTCCACTCTTGGATCTAGTGGTTGTCACAAAGAAATTATACCACTCTGCATTATGTACCCTTTGTAAAAGAACTCAAACATTTCTCGCTACAAGGGTTCTATGAATATATGAACTTGCGCTAGAGTCCAACCATGGCCAATGAGTTCTTATGAGCACGTTTTGGTGCTATCCCTCCTAAGCTTTCAACGAGGTTACCCCCTCTAGGTCTCCAGATGGCATACAGTGCCAAAAAGGCCACAAGGAGATTGACACTCTCCAAATCATTATGAGTCCCTCCTTCTAAGGCCACTCACAGGCATAAGCCATGGATATAAATATATGAGTGATAATATTAGGAGCCCTCAATAATTTCATACTTGTGGATAGAAATTATAAGCATGGGTTGCACGAATGGTTATCACACACCTTTTCCTACAGAGTTCATGACCCCTGAAGAGCCTCCAATACTCATACTACTCATCACAGTACTCTCAGAGCATGTTGAAACCACATAGGTGGATACATATACACCTATGCAAACATATTTTTTCCTAATGGACAAGGAAACACAGACCTATGAAGGTTTTCCATGCATCTAGTTAACAAATTTAACCAGCATATAAATACCCACTGGTGGAGTAACGATCAGGCTAAGCACCGTGGCTATGACCAACCATTCAAGAAAGGAGTTACCACATCATCTTTGTACTCAGAAAATAAATATAATAAGGCTCTTAGCCCAAAGAGATTCATCATCAATACATACATAATAGAAATGTAAGTCTATAAAATGCACAGAGCATGAAATCAAGTCATTCAAGCTCACGAGATCATGCATTACAAAACACAAGTGTATGATATTTATGTAGACCAAATAATTTATGACATTATAGAGTTACAAAAGCAAAACCATGTTAGAAAATCATAAAGGCAAAAATATTTTCTTGTTCTTGATAATTTACTTGTGATGTTTATGTATTTTATTAGTTTCGTGTTATCTTCTTCTATATTAGTTCATAAATAAAATATAAAAGTAGTAGCACATAGATCAAGGACACCAGATATAGGAAAACATCCAGGGCAAAACCCCACTCTAGGGGGAAACCCAGTAAACAATTCTTGCTTCAATAGTTTTCCTAAGACTCTATACCTTGACTCACACTTCCTCCACACCAAGTCAGCCTTCTTCTTGATCTTATCTTCAACCTGGCAGTAGCAGCAACACTATGCAACACTTCCTTCGACCCAAAAACTTCGACCCTACTTCAGAGACTTCGATCTTGGAGTAAATACTTTTATCTTGAGTTAGAGATTTCAATTTTGACCCAATACACCTTCTCAATGCACCAACATCGAGCAATAGAAACTTCGACCTATTCTTGTCTTGGAAGCAGCAACTGGCAGCAATAAAACAATGAGGGACTTCAATCTTCCAATTTAGGGGACGTGAGATAGAGAGAGAGAGAGACAAAAATTCTGATTTTCCTTTTCTCCTTCAGCTTTTCCAAACTTGCAACCCTTTTGGCTCCTTCCTTGACTTCACACTTTTTCCTATTCAGTTGTAGATATTGAATTTTTGTGTGTGAGAGATGATGCTCCAAATGAATTCGCTCTCCTAGTATATATAGGCTTGAGTTGAGGTCGACTTGGTGTGGAGGTTCCATAAATCATATTTGACTCAATACTCAACCTTTTTACATGATTCAAGAGCCCAAGAAAGGTCTCTTTAAATATAAAATGACTCTATAAAATCAGAATAAAACCAATAAGTCCACAATGGGGACTTTGACGTAAAACATAATGACCCAAGAATGAAACCCATGCTTTAATAAGTCATTTAATAATAATAAAAAATATTTTCTTTATTATTTTGACAAGTACATTAGGTAGTGACTCAAATGCATTAATGAAGACTGAATCTAGTTATATTCTTCAACACTCCCTCTTAACTAGGGAGGTATTCATAATATAAAACTACAAGGAAGATATCAAATATGTGAACTATGAAGAATTTTTAAACACCTCAATGCCATGGACTATATTCCTGACTAGGGAAATCTATCCATTGTTCTCTCAAAAATTTAGGCATCGCAATTCCATGGACTAGATTCCTGACCAAGGAAATCTATCTAAGTGGGACTAAGATGGACTAAAGATTTCAACCTCTATAGGTACCATCAGGCTTATTTACTAACCATCAACCCAGGGATCCAGGTGCACATCCACCCGATGCCACCCTCCCTACCAGACATCAAAACAAAGTGTTGGCCTGATGTCCTTCTAGGCAATGCTTCACTCACAAAGCCTCAACAACAAATCTCTCTCGATCAAACTGGTCGACAACCGTCATGCTTATCAAAGCTTCGAGAGATTTACCTGTACAAACACAACCCCAATCAGTAAATAAAAACAAACCTTCGTTGTCTCAATGTTTCTCTTCAACTTATCTTAGTAGGACTACCAATCGAATATTGTGACAGAATATTCCTTAAACATATACTTTTATTTTCCTACTCCACGTGCAACAACATATTCTCCAACCAAAACTATGTTATGCCCTCCCTCTTAACTAGGGACATTTTTTTCATCCAGGCTCCCTATTAATCTAGGGAGATCAACTTCTTCCTTTGGTATTGGAGAATATTTCATGGCTTCCATCCTTCTTATCATTCTTATAATATCGACTTCTCTTACGGACTTCTTCACCAAATTGTATATGATGTACATGCACAACTTATATAGCAAGTAAAACCAAAGTTATAGAAGCATGAAGTTAGTCATAACGAAATCTTATAGTAGCGGAAGCATTAGACATAATCAGTAAGAGACTATACTTCAATACTTCAACTTCTAGCCAAGGTCTTGTTACAAACCCTTACATCAACAGCTCAATCAAGATGTCAGAAGACAAGTTTTGTCATATATAGATCCCTAGAAATAAGTCAAAAGGAAAGAAAATTATATAATAAATTTCAGAATTCACATGTTAGACTTCCCACTAGGATTTCATGTAAACCCTAAATTTCATACATGAGCTTTAACAACCAAAAAAAATCACATCTTGGTCAACATGAATAACTTCTACTTGGGTTCAATGTAAACCCTAGATTTTCCATCTTCAAATTCTAATCAATCACTAAATAGATCCATAGATTCCAGATTGTTATACATATTAGAGAATTTAACTATTACTAAGGTTTAGCTGCAAAAGCCTACATTTCTCAAACATTATCCTATAACTTCAAAATTTGACTAGGGATTGTTTCCAAACCCTATGACTTATGACCAATAGTAATTAGGTCAACACACAAATCTAGGAAATCATTCATCAAACATAAGCATTACATATGTTAGGCAATATTAATACATTAAACATATACCAACCTAGACCAAGCTAGGGTTTCCACAAAATGGACACATACCTAGGGTTTCATCCCTAGGACCTTACTATAAATACAAGAGTATTGCTTATATACCCAACCAAACTGTAAGTATTTAGGATTTCAGTTCATACCATAGCAAATCCTTATTTATCAAAACTTCAAAGGTTCGGGATTTCGGACAACACCATTTCAACCGTAATAAGTTAGAGTTTTCATGGTCATACTAAAACCCCAAACATGACATAAAACTTTCTTCAATAATAACCCTAAGTAGGTTTAGGGTTTCACACATTATTAGCATACCCTTAGGTTAGGGTTTTCCAGAGAACCTTTCTAGGGTTATTTTATACAAACAATCAAAGATATAAGGTGGGTAGATTTATCAGATGATGAATCATCCCAAACGAGAATCTTTAAGATTCAAGAGAGCTAGACACATCCATTGTTAGTAAAGTAGAATGGAGTCTCCAAAGAGAATATTAAAGCTTTATGATCTAATACATACCTTTGTTTCTTGACAAACCTTTTTAACTCCAATGCTTTGTCTTGTGATGACTTTTTTCATACTCCTTGAGAATTTAGCAAGTCGTTTCCTAAACAAGGAAACAAAGGTAGAAAGGTGATTAGTATTTAACATAATCAAAACTTTAAACAAGTATATGAAACCAAAAATGAAAGGGAATGAGATACTTATCTTTGGGAGTTGTTGTGGCTCCCTCCAAAGTTTTGAGGGATACCAAAAAACTTATAAAACAAGAAATGTATTTTGCAAAACCATGTTAAACCTACAAATAAATATAAAAATATAAAAATGAAATGTCTAAGGCTAATATCAAAGGGCTTAGTAGTGTAAGTCCCTTACATCAGATTCTTTGGGTTTCACTTTCCTCGAAGATGCTTCTTCATCCAAATTTGCATGATCTCTTTCCTCTTTTCTTATTTCTAGGATTGTCGGGGCAATCACTTATATAGTGACCCATTTTATGACAATGATAACATTCTATCCTAGACATGGAAACCTTCTTTCATGCCCCCTTCTTCTTGAATTTTCCCTTGTGTTGAGCAATGTAGGCATTTGAAACTTCTTCATTGTTGGTTTCTAATGAGATCCTTAACCCTTCTTTACCACAGGCAATCCATAGTTCTTCAAAAGTGGGAGCTTCTTTCCAGTTGTTGAGTCATGAAGCAAAAGCACTCTAAGAAGGTGGTAACCCTAATAAGGCAGTGATCACAAGTTCCTTGTCTGGTACAATTTCATCAATGGCAAGAATATCATCTCTTATTCTAGCTATCTTCATGAATAAAGTAGCCATAGTATCTTCCTTAGTCATCTTGGTGGTCCTTAGTTCATTCTTCAAGCTTGTTACTTTCCCAATTTTCTTGACGGTAAATAGTTTTGACAGGGCTTCGTACATTTATTGAGCATGGTCAATGTTAGTTGTGTAAGGGACAAGGTTGTCCTTTATACCTTCCACCATTAGAGTCATGGCCACTAATTCCAAATCCTTGTATTTCACCTTATCTGAATCACTGGAGTCTTTTGTAAGCTTCTTTCCTTTTCCTTTCACCGCATCTAATACTATGCTCTTTTCAAGGATGAGGTCAATCCTCTTCTTCCAAGATTTGTAGTTTGATTATCCTTCAAGATTTTTCTCCCCTTGATTGAGTTCGACATCTTTATTTAATATAGTGAACTTATTTTCTTAAAGAACTTCCTCTTATGATCCTCTTGTGATTCCTTGATCAATACCTTGAAACTGCCTTTTCCTTCTTTCTTCACCAAAGCTCTGATTCCAATTTAGAAACTCAGAAAGGTAAAAATATTTTCTTGTTCCTGATAATTTACTTGTGATGTTTTTGTATCCCTATTATTTTCTTATTATCTTCTTTTCTCATCGTTCATCAAGAAAATATCAAAGCAATATCACATAGATCAAGGACACCATATATAGGCAAACAGCCAACGAAAAACCCCACTCTAGGGGAAAACCCAATCATTAACTCTTCCTTAAATAGTGTTCCTGAGACTCTATACCTTGACTCACACTTCCTCCACACCCAGTCAACCTTCTTCTTGATCCTATCTTTGACCCGACAGCAACAACACTATGTAGCACTTCGTTTGACCATAAACTTTGACCTTGCTTCAGAGACTTCAATCTTGGAGGAAAGACTTTGATCTTGAATTAGGGAGTTTTATTTTGACCCAATACACCTTATCAAGGCACCAACATCCAGCAATAGCAACTTTGACCTATTCTTGTCTTGGCAGCAGAAACTAGCAGCAGCAAAATAGTGAGGGACGTCGATCTTCCAATATAGGGCACGTGAGAGAGAGAGCGGGAGACACCAAAAATTTGATTTTCCTTTTCTCCTTCATCTTGTCCAAAATTGCAATCAATTGGCTCCTTCCTTGACTTCACACTTTTTACTATGCAACAATAGATATTGGTTTTTAGTGTGTGAGAGAGAATGCTCCAAATGAATTTCATCTCCTTGTATATATATAGGCTTGAGGTGTGCTCGAATTACTTGACTTGAGTCTGACTTGATCATCTTAAGGTCAACTTGATGTGGAGGTTCCATAAATCATATTTGACTCAATACTCAACCTTTTTACATGATTCAGAAGCCCAAGAATGGTCTCTTTAAATATACAATGACTCTATAAACTCAGAATAGATCCTAGAAGTCCACAATGGGGACTTTGACCTAAAATATAATGACCCAAGCAAGAAACCCATGCTTTAATAATTCATTTAATAGTAATAAAAATTATTTTATTTATTCTTTTGACAATTACATTACATAGTGACTCAAATACATTAAGGAAGACTGAACCTAGTTACATTCTTCAACAAACCAGTGTATTTTCCAACAAAGAATTGAAGTCATCATAATGATAGTCTTGTAACGAAAGGACTTCCACACTAGTCATTATTACAGTCATGACCTATGTCAATACACACTATTCTAATGCCTTTAGGCCAGTAGTATCAACATGTTAGTCATTCATGTAAACAGTAAGAACACAAACCATGTTTAATACATTTATACACACCATTTGAGTTCAAAAATTCAAACATATATTCACTATCATTGCAAATACATAAGAATACTTATCTTAAGAATTTTTTGGCAACTGATACATGGACAATGACTCTCCACCCAACCATAAATAGATGCATCCAGTTCTTATTTGCAGTTATCATCCTCGATCCAGATTCCATAGGCTAAGGGGTATTTTTCTCATGGGTTGAAACACAAACTTTAGTTGCTCCAGGTACTCCATAGATTTTTCCGCCTCCACCCTTTGATTGTGTTGTAAGCAAAAAAAATACAAAGGGAATCCAAATACTCATTGTCTACACCCTTCAAAACTCAACATCGTGGTTCCACCCAACTTGGGGACTCCATAACCACAAAAAATCTAACATACAACAAGGAATCCGTCTAGAAATCCTCCAGGATTTTTCCCGGGAATAATTCCTCCACCTGAACCCTTAGGGATTTTTTGAGAATCACATCTCCACCCTCTGGCCAATGGGGATTCGAGAGGCAATTTCTTCCCCAACTGGAAGTGATTTTCTCCCTGAATTATCATGCCAAACGAAGGTGGCATGTTTCTCCTATGCCTTCTCTTTTTGTTTTTCTCCTTTCTTGTTTCTCGAGCCTTCCTATATTATCCTTTTCCCTAAAGTTCAGTCATCACCGTAGTGGTCTTCATTCTCTTCTCTCGTCCCTTATGTTTTTCTCCTCCTTCTCCTCGTGTAACCTTCTGAAAATGACTCTACCTTGTCAACCAATGCAAGTGTGCCACATTTATCACCATATCCATCTTCTTTACTGGCTACTACATTTAACCAACAATTTCACAGCACCAGCATCCCTGCATTTATTTCTGGTCCTCCTCTTGCTTATATCTTTCCGAAAAAAGAGCATGGTCTTGCGTACTTCCTTGCAGTTCCATTAAAATCAAGAACCAGTCCATTAAGACATACAAAAACCAGTCTTCAATGGTTGTCCCAACAATTCATATTTTATTGCCTTAAGGAAGTTATAACATCCCAGGAAAACAACCTCCCCGGTCATTGGAATCCGTGCCCCATTAATCAACCAGTTTTATAAAAATATTTATAGTGCATACATGAGTGCATATATTTGGGTTATCACAAGCCCCTCCCCCTTGGGGGAACACTGTCCTCGGTGTTCTGTGTCCATATGCAACACATAAGAAATGTTTAAAATGAACACATACTATTATGGAGCTTTATATACATAGAATTGTACAATATTTACAATTTATGTACCCATTTGATTCAACCAGAAAATAGAAAAGGATATGATATCCTCATCGATTCAGTCATTTCCTAAGTGGCTTCCTCAGTCCCAAAGTGCATCCACTACACTTTGACTTTCTCTATTGCTCGATTCTGGAGTGTGATGCCCCTCCGATCTAGGATGCATAGTGGCTCTGGCTAGAACTCTCCCTCTGGTTCCACCAGTAGCATAGACCAATCAATTAGATGATTAGAATCATGTACATATCTTTTAAGCAAAGAAATAGGGAAAACATCATAGACTTTTACTGGTGGAGGTAAGGCTAGCCTATAAGCCACTGGGTCAATCCATTCAAGGATCTCAAAAGGTCCACAATATCGTGGTGCCAGCTTGACACATGACCCAATCTTTAATGAAATTTTATTGGGTCTAATTTGCAAATAAACATGCTCTCAAACTTGGAATTATTTATGCACCCTATATTGATCCACATAGCCTTTCTTCCTATCTTGTGTCGCTTTCAAATTATGCCTTCTAACTTGCATTTGTTGTTCCATCTCTTTCAGAATATCAGGTCCAATAAGGACCCTATTAACTGGATCATTCCATTTGATAGGAGTATTGCAATTCCTCCCATATAGTGCTCAAACGGACTCATATTTATAGATTCTTGGTATCCATTGTTGTATGTGACCTCCACAAGTGGAAGGCACTCTTCCCACTTCTTGGGTTGGTGCATCAAATACATCCTCAACATGTCTTCGAGGATCCTATTTGTCCTCTTTGTTTGGCATTTTTTTATGGATGGTAAGCGATATAAATCCAAATTTTATCCCCAATCCTACAAATAGTTACTTCAAAAACCTTGAAATGAACTTAGCATCTCTATCTGAAATGATTTTATTGGGGACTCCATGCAACCTCACATTGTCCTTTATGAAAATTTGAGATACCTCATTTGCTGATTTGGTAGATTTAACTACCATAAAGTGAGCTACCTTCCTAAACTTTTCAATCACCACCACAATTACACCATGTTTCCTTGAAGTTCTCGGTAAACCTATAATGAAATCCATGGAGATCACTTCCCACTTCCATTCCGGAATGGGAATTGGTTGCAATAAACATGTTGGATGTTTGCATTCAACTTTCACTTTCTCACATTCTATGCAAGTTAGAAACAAAATCAGCCACTTCTTTCTTCAAACTTGGCCAATAATAGAAATTTTTAATGGTTGTGAGTGTTTTTTGGTACCCCGGGTGGTGTGAATATGGCTTGACATGAAACTCTCTCATTATGACCCTCTTCAAATCGTCATTATTTGGCACATATATTTTGTTCATGAATCTAATTATGTCATCATCTATGTGATAATATTCCTCATAATCACCATCCTGTTGCAATTTTTCCTGCATTTGTTGACATTTTTCATCATCTTGTCCTGTATCTTTGACTCTTTCCACTAGGTCCACTTCATAAGAGCTTATGGCTTCTAAAGTGATTCAATTGAATCCTCTTGCTCAGTGCATCAGTAATCCTATTCTCTTTGCCTTTGATATACTTGATTTAAAAATCAAATTTTCTAAGTGTGGTCATCCATATGGCTTGTCTTGTGTTCAACTTGGGTTGATCAAATAAATATTTGTGTCCACCATGATATGTCATGAGTGTGAATCTTCTGTCAAAGAGATAATGTCTCCACATTTTTAATGCATGAATAATGGTAGCTAACCCTAGATCATGAGTCACATAGTTTACCTCATGCTCATTTAATTTTCGTCCCTCCTACCTGTCCCTCCTGCTTCAATAATGCACTAAGCCCTTCCTTGCAGGCATTTGTGCATACCACAAAATGCTTGTCCATATATTCAATCCTCAAAACTAGTGCATCAGTGAGCAACTACTTAATTTGTTCAAAGCTTGTTGCACATTTAGTTTCCCATTCAAATTTATTTCCCTTTTTCTACAGGGATGTGATAGGATGGCCTATCTTGGAGGAATTCCTTATGAACCTCCTATAGTATCTTTCCAATCCCATGAATGATCTGACCTCATTCACATTCTTTGACATTAACCACTCAACAATATCCTTGATCTTTTCCAGATCAACTGTATTGTTTACTTGGAGACAATGTGCCCCAAATAATGTATCTCTGACTGAAAAAATTCACATCAGCTTCATATAAATCTTGTGTTCCCTCAATATTTTAATATTGCATCCAAGTGATTTTCATACTCTTCTTCAGTCTTCGAGTACACCAATATGTCATCCATAAAAGCAATTAAAAATTTATCCAAATAAGGATGCAACATATTTTTTATTAGACACATGAAAGTGGTTGGGGCATTTGTAAGACCAAAGGGTACCACTACAAACTCATAGTGCCTATATCTCATCTTGAAAGAAATTTTATGAATATATTCTTCTTTGATGAGTACCTGATGATATCTGTTGTGGATGATTTTGTCACCCCCCTAGAGACAGCCTAGAGTTGCCATAGACCAGTGCCTAGGACATCTTAATATAGCAAGGAGCCCTTTTAGTTCGGGTTGTCAGTCCGAGAACTTGCTTACTATCTCTTGTTTGAACAAGGAAATTAGCTTTGAATGGGACCAATCTCTCTCAGAAGCTGACACAAAGATAAGAATAATGTAGGAACATCATGTAAAACTTCAATATGAGAGCATCAGACAGTTAAGAGACCGCTTACTGTAAAGAGGGCCGATTCAAATAATATATCACAGAAATCGGATATCAGAAAATGAGTGCAGTGAGGAAACATAAGAAGATATTAGCTGGCAGGAGATTGATACCCAGATACACAACAGAACCATATAAGGGCGCACCAATTTACGAATCCTTATATGACAATGGCATTTTAAAAGCACCCTCCTCAAGCAACTAATATAGCTAAAAATATGGAAAGAGTGAACATGGAACAGTATATCATGACTAGGCCTATTTAAAGTGCTTGACCAATTCCAAAAAGGGCACCAACTAGGATGAATCCTTACTGCAAACTAGTAAGCCACTCGCATTCTAGAACATGATACAAGAAGATAAATAGCATGAAACGAGATATTGTATTAACACATAAAGAAGGTTACATACTGTGAGATACCAGAGACCAGAATCCTCATTACAGTTATAACTCCTCCTCACTAAGACCCTACGGGCTCGGAAACTTCATACAGAAATGTTACAAAATGTATACAAGAGTCTTTTCGCTGCACAACTTGCTGATAGAAATCTGGAACCTTTACAATGTATTCTTTTTTGGTCTTTATAGGAGTGATGGAGAATTCTAGAGGAGGAGGCAGATAGGAGACATTTAATGACTTATTTTGAATCAGATGGCGGAAAACATTCGCGCCCACTCTACGAATGACTAACTGTAAATGATTGTACTAGACAACCTGTCCATGAAATAAATGCTGGGAGATAAAAATCTCCTTATATACAAGATAGAAATAATAAAATATATACACTATATTGCCCGCGGCTGAGGGAAGATCTGTTGCCGTAAGAGATTTGAAATAATATGTATCTTTGTACTGTACTCTCGGCCCTTGGCTTTGGATTTGAATCTTGGGTCTTTAATGCGTGGTGAATTTATCTGGAGGGTTCCGAGAATTCATATCTGTGTCTTCTTTAATGGCGGTCACCTCTCCCACCTACCCTCAGCTTCTTTCTTTAATTCCGCCAGCGAAATATGTCCTTTGGTAAGCTCCTGATCTTTGCAACGGAGGCGGCAAGTTAAAGCGCCTACTAAGTTGTTTTAAAACTTGCAAAAACCCGCGAAACATTAGAGAAAATTGACTCGGTGACAGGGAGTATGGATACGACAGCAGCCATGGAAGCGGTGATACAGACTAGGCGAAATGTTGAGACGATGCAGGGTGACAGGAAATGCATGAAAATAATGGAGAAATGGGGGGTGACAATGCAGAATACAATGGAGCGACAATGAGTGAACGGGGCAAAGGTTCGCAAAATATGACACGTAACCGGAACATATGAATGGTGGAGGAGGAACACGTCATACACTTGTGAATTATAATGACACGACCGCAGGAGGTGGGACCCAAATCGAAAATCGCAATCGGAAAATGAAGCGGGGAGACCGGGGGTGGCACATTTTGGAAGTTTCGATTGCGATTGAGGACGGGGCTGCGATTGACTCAGGGCCGTTCGATCTCAAAACAAGATCAATGGCTATACTTGCATCGGGGGGGGCAATAAAACAGTGGGCCATGAAATACCGACGGCCTGTTGTGCGCGGGCCCTCCATATAAGTTGATTGTCGCGCCGTTGATTTGAGCCAGATCGGACGGCCAGTATTGCGCCCGATCGTTAGAACAATAGGCCCTTTTTCGTTTTGAATTGTGGTTTTCAGACTCGGGCCATATGGAAGCCAAAGCGGGAGGGAGTCAAACTCTTAGGGACTCGGCCCGATTTATTTAAATTTGGATTTTTAACCATTGCAAAGCAGATTTTCGGGCGGAGATAGTAGTATCAAGCAGGGTCATGAGATTTTAGGCCACAGCAGAGGTTAGAAATGGTTTTGAATGAGGCAGCAGGGCAAACATTCACAAGCAGAGGTAAATATGTACAACATCGGCTCCATCTGGGGACGACATGTTCGTCCTCGGGCATGTCGAGAACACGCAGACCATCAAATATTTCATCTTATTTTTCAATTCCCCTGCGCTTCTTACTTCAAGTAATTATCAGCATTCTTTTCCTTTAAAAAATAAAAGCCAAAACAAACTATATACAATATATACAACCTGGTATTCCCAGCCTGGGTCAGAATTGAAAATAAGGCTTGAGGAACTGACCATTCACGGGTGCATCCAACAAATCACCCTGTAGATTTTCTAAAGAAAAGGTGTTGTTTCTTCCCAGCTTCACTATTTTGAATGGCCCGAACCATAATGGATCAAATTTAGCATGCTTTCCCTTTTCTGCTTTGCGAACATCCCATCTAAGAACTAGGTCTCCAACTTGAAAATTCCTATCTTTTGTGTGCTGATCAAAGACATTCTTCATTTTTTCTTGGTATTCTACCAATCTCTGATCTACCTGGTTCCTCGTTTCCTCCAATTCTACCAGCTGATTGATTCTTCTGATCATGCCATCTGGTTCTTCTTGGTTTTCCTGCATAAAGCGTGCCACTGGCAATGCCAATTGCAAAGGAAACACTGCAGCCCGTCCATACACCAGCTCGTAGGGTGACTTCCCTGTTGCTCTTTTACTGGTTATCCTATTTGCCCATAGAGCAAACTTTAATTGAGAGTCCCAGTTTTTCTGATTTTCAGCTATTGTCTTCTTCAGGGCTCTCACCAGGGTTTTATTGGATGACTGTGCTAGACCATTTCCCTGTGGATAGTATGTTGTAGAATGAGTCAGGATAATGTTATATCTTTGGCAGAATTTTACGAACCTGGCAGACTTGAAAGCCTGTGCATTGTCAGTTACAATTCTTGCAGGACAGCCAAACCTAGATATGATATTATCTTCTATAAAATTCATTATTACAGCATCTGTAGCATTTCTGGTAGGTATGGCTTCCACCGATTTCGTGAAATAGTATGTGGCTGTCAATATCCATTTATGTTGGCCACTTGATGGGGGATGTATCTCACCTATAAAATCCAATCCCCATTTCTGAAATGGTTCATTTACATGAATAGGGATCAAGGGCAATGCTGCTAATTTCTGCCTTTCTGCAAATCTTTGGCATTTGTCACATGATCTGACCCAAGAAAAAGTATCTGAATACAATTTTGGCCAGTAAAAACCAGCCTTCAAGATTTTATGAGTTGTAGCCCTCCAGCTGTAATGTCCTCCACATATCCCCTCATGAAATTCTGTCATTACATTTTGCACTTCATTTTCTGTGAGGCATAAAAGTAATATGCCTAGAGGGTCTCTCCAATAGAGCTACCCATTGGCAATTGCATATTTCTGAGATCTCATCCTTACAGCTCTGTATTTCACTTTGTCGCATCCTGGAGGGCAGCTAAGTGCTAACAGATATTCAACTATTTTTTTATACCAAGGACTAGTTAGATATTTCACATGTATCTTTTGAGTAGCCATCTCTAGTCCATGTTGCTCTTCTTCTTTTTCTGATTCTTCATTTGCTATCACAGACAGATTAATGCCCAAGGCTTGATGATTTGATTCAGATAGCATCTTGGCCAGTCCCTGTCCTTTCACCAGCTTAGTAGGCCTTATATCCAAATCATACTCTTGGATTTTTTCAATCCATCTTCCCCTTCTACCTTCGCTGTCTCCCTGAACCAGAATGTCTTTGACTGCCGCGGTAGGGACATAAGCTGTAATGTGAGATTGCAAAACATAAACTCTGAAAGCTTTAAGGGACTTTACCAGGGCATATGCCTGCTTCTCCAGTATATTATATTTCAATTCAGCATCATAAAGCACTTGAATGAAGAAAGTTATGGGATGTTCATATCCCTCTTCATTTTTCTGCAATAACACTCCAGAAACTGTATGAGGTGAAGCAAATGAGAAAATCATAAATGGATTTTTATAATCTGGCCCTACTAGCACAGGAGCTTCAGCAAATGCCCGTTTTATCCTTGTGAATGCATCTCTGGACTCCTGGGACCATTTTACTTCATTTTCCTTTTTCAACATATTGGTTATGTGCCTAACTATCTCAGCATAGTTAGGGATAAATCTTCTCAAAAAATTTATTCGGCCCAAAAACACTTGTACTTCTTTCTTATTTCCTGGCAGAGGAATGCTGTTTATCACTTCAACTCTCTTAGGATCAATTTTCACACCATCTTTAGTCGCAATGTGCCCTAAGAGTTTTCCCTCATCCAATGCAAACAAAGATTTTTGAGGGTTAAGAGAAAGGCCATACCTTCTGCATTTTTCAAAAGTTCTTCTCAAATGCTCAATATGCTCATAATCATTCTTTGAAAACACTGTGATATCGTCAAGGTACACCACCAAGAACTTGTCTTGTTCTCCGACAAAGGCTATGTCCATTGCCCTCTGGAAAGTAGCTCCTGCATTAATTAACCCGAATGGCATCCTAGCATACATAAAGGTTCCCCATGGTGTATTGAATGCAGTCTTCTTCCGATCTTCTGGGAAAACGGCCACCTGATTGTAGCCCGAAAATCCATCCATCATTGACATTCTGGATGCTCCCACTACTTTCTGCAGGATGTGATCCATCTTAGGCAGTGGATAGTTATCTTTGAGAGATGCCCTATTCAAATTTCTGAAATCTACACATAGCCTTATTTCTCCATTCTTCTTTCGAACAGGAACAAGGTTCGCTATCCATTCTGAGTACCTTAATGGCACAATTATCTTGGCCTTCAGTAATTTCTTGATTTCTTTTTCAATTGAGGGAAGCAGCAAGGGGTTTATCTGTCTGAGCTTCTGCTTGTATGGCTTTGCATCTTCCCTCAGTGGAATCTTGTGCTGTATTATATTTACATCAAAAGTCTTTAGGTCCTCATAGGACCAAGAAAATACGTCTTTGTAAGATTGAAACAATTTCAAATATTTTTCTTTGTATCCTTCTGGGACTCTTTTGGATAATTTAACCATTTTGGGGTCAGTGGAAGTACCCAGATTCAAATCTCCCACTTGATCTTCTTCTACTACTTTGTTTGGCTGCATTGGAACATCATCTTTATTGAATAACCTTTCTAAAGGTACCAACCCTCTAGGTATAACATTACCTTTCAGCTGCAGCACTTTATTACCTGCTATTCTTTCTTCCCATTTGTTTTCAGCAATATTTTCAGCTTCTTCCTCTTCATTATCATCAATCTCTATATTGGAGAATTCTCCCACAGTCTCCATAAATCTTTTCATTTGTTCATCATCTTCGAATACCTGCCAATGCTTTATATTATCTGGAATGGATGGCTTGTACCGTACCTCCACTTCATATCTTAGAAGCGGGTTCTGAGGAGGACGGAAAGTACTGGCAGCTACAGCGAGAGAATCTGCTATTCTATTTTGCTCCCGGGGCATGAACTGTATGTTAAACGCTGAGAAGAAATTCTCTATCATGTCCCATACTTCATTTCTATATGCTCTGAGCCGTGGATGCTTAGTTTGACATTCATTTTTGATCTGCCTTACCACCAGCTCAGAGTCTCCAAACACTTTTAGACACTAGATGCCCATATCCTTGGCTGTCTGCAGGCCCAATAATAATGCTTCATATTCGGCTACATTTTTTGTAGCCTCATACTCCATTTTAAAAGACAGTGGCACCCATTTCCCTGTAGGGGAAATCAACAATACCCCAGCTCCATTGCCTTCTCTTGAATTAGCTCCATCAAAATGTAAAGTCCAAACTTCTGATTCCTGCTCTTCTTTAGGCTGCTCAGCCTGAATCTGACCAGAAAGGGGCTCATGTGCGTAATCCTGATTTTCTTCCAACATTAAACATGAAAAGTCTCCCTCTTTGTTATAAACTGGGGAATTATCTGAGCAGTCAGCTTTAGTTACCATCTTGACAAATCTAGTCTCCCTGTATTTTCTTGACCTCCAAAGACTGGGACAGTGGCATATGTTAAATCCAATTTGATTGATCCCCCAATCTTGGTACCCCAGGACCTTGACAGCAGCATGCCAAAGCGAGCTGGGATATCAGCAACCACAATGTCCATGACCACACTCTTTGCTGGGATTTGAGCCAAATTGACCACTAAATATTTAATCATTCCCAAGCATTTAACCCTTTTAGAATCAAATGAATATAAATCTTTATATGGTCTTGTAATTTGCAGCCCTAGTTGCTCCATGACAGAGAGAGGCATGAGATTATGGGAAGCCCCAGAATCTAGCATACAATTGTGTAGCAGCAGGTCATGAATGACTAGAGACACATAAAAGGGTGGAGTGGAAGGGTCTATCTCCTCGACATGTGGGCCAAAGACTACCATGGGTCTTTCTTCTTGAAGATTTAATCTATCAGGTGCAATTGGTAGCTCAGGAGGAAGAATGAAAGAAGTAACTTGAGACTGATATGCAGGCTGTTTTAATAACTCAGTCAGAGGGACAGGAATCTTAATCTTCTCAAGTTCTTTTTGCAAATTGAAAACAGATGTGGGCTTTTCTATCACTACTTCTTTTGACTCCTTATTCTCAACTGAAGACTTGATTTCTTTTGACGTTGGCTCAGCATTAGGAGGACCAACTATTTTAGAAGAAGAGGGGATCTGATCATTAGACTGCAAGGGGTTATTTAGAGGATTCTTACCTTTTTCTATGCATCTCTTTGTTGCTGATTCCTTCTGAGCATATGCTTCTTTCTGAGGTGGTTCTTCTTCTTGCTCCTGAGTTCTGGTCCTCTTCCTTGTGGATCTGAGATCATACTTGACGTTGAATTGTGCTTCCATGAAATCAGCAAATTGCTTGCAGTAATGGTCAATCTCTGCTTCTTCATCTTCTTCTTGTAGCGGGCACTCCATGTCATCATTATTCGAAAAAGCCAGATTTGAATCTTCTAATCCATAAGCTGCATCTCCAGCGGAGTCATCTACTGGTCCTTCCAGGTACAAGGGATGAAGTACCTGATCTTGTTGTTCCTTTGTCTCTCTCGGCAATATCTGGAGAGGTGGTCTCTTATATTGGGGATTATATCCTCTGTTTGGAGCATTATAATAGTTCTTGGGAGCTGCATTCTTAGCCTCCAGTTCTAGTTTGACCATCTTCCTTATCATCTTGCTTATCTCATACATTTTATCTGAATCCTTTTCTTGATTAGAGGTAGAAACCTCTTCTTTGCCTTTTCTTCTAGTTTCTTGTTCAATTTTTCCTTTTATCTTCCTAGTGGCGGAAAAATTTTCCTCCAACTCTAGAGCATCTGTCTGAGCATCGTCCAGGGTGACAGGCATCCTTTCCCGTAGAGAGAAGCCGAAATCAGAGTCAAAAGCTGCTATGAAAACAATTTTGGCAGCAGCTTGTTGAGGTTTCATATCAGCAGGAAGGTTCAGATATAATTTATTAAACCTTTTGATAAATTCTGCCACCCCCTCGTTGTGTTTCTTCTTTAGTGTATTGAATTCAACGAGGCACTGCCCTTGGTCTTTCTTTTCTCCCCACTTCCTGAGAAAAGCATTCTCCATTTGGTCCCAGGTGGTGATTGATTGGTTTGCCAAGGTCTTGAACCATTTTCTAGCTTCACCTTCCAAGGATTGCACAAATAACCTCAGGACCACATCCAGATGTTCAACATTTAAGTTCTCTGCAAAAGAGCAGAAGGTCTCGAGGTGCTTCTGAGCATCAAATTCATTCTCACCATTAAATCTTGGAAAAATCTTCAAGTAATCTTGTGGCATATCGTTTAGCACCTGGGGCAAGGCCAGAGGAGCATATTTATTTAATAGAAAAGCAGGAACATTGGCCATTGGGGGAGGCGGGGGTTGCACAACAATTTGAGGTACAGATGAAGGGAGAGGAGTAGGAGGAAGCGGAGTATGAATAACAATGGGAATATATTGCACAGAAGCCTGAGGTGTAGATGGGAATAACTCACAGTTAACAGCATCTACTTCTGTGACCTCTTTAATTTCTTCAGCCTCGAAAGCAGGATGAGATTCTCCTTCAACCCAGGTATTTCCTCTACGTGGAGTCTCTGAGTAAAACTTGGGTTTTTATGTTCTAACTTCTTGAGAAGAAGAGGGCGGATGACCTTCAACGGAATATTCAGGATTTTCGGAACGAACTGACTTCTTCTCTTCCCAAGCTCTTTTATGAATGATCTTCTCCGGGTCAGACACTGGTGTTTTTGGCTGTGAGGTATCCGACCTCAAATGGGGCTTCCGGGAAGCCAGGACTTCCAATAAAATTTATCAAATAAAGACCAGTGGAGTCGCCAAGGTGAGAAATCTACAACTCTTCACCTCTCTGTGCTCACCTAATTAGAGAGTGAATATGGGATGTCGAACCCAGGGAAACAGATATTCTTGAATTCGTTCCCCGGCAACGGCGCCAGAAAGATGTTGTGGATGATTTTGTCACCCCCCTAGAGACAGCCTAGAGTTGCCATAGACCAGTGCCTAGGACATCTTAATATAGCAAGGAGCCCTTTTAGTTTGGGTTGTCAGTCCAAGAACTCGCTTACTATATCTTGTTCTAAACAAGGAAATTAGTTTTGAATGGGACCAATCTCTCTCAGAAGGTGACACAAAGATAAGAATAATGTAGGAACATCATGTAAAACTTCAGCATGAAAGCATCAGACAGTTAAGAGACCGCTTACTGTAAAGAGGGTCGATTCAAATAATATATCACAGAAATCAGATATCAGGAAGTGAGTGCAGTGAGGAAACATAAGAAGATATTAGCTGGCATGAGACTGATACCCAGATACACAACATAACCATATAAGGGCGCACCAATTTACGAATCCTTATATGACAATGGTGTTTTAAAAGCACCCTCCTCAAGCAACTAATATAGCAGAAAATATGGAAAGAGTGAACATGGAACAATATATCATGACTAGGCCTATTTAAAGTGCTTGACTAATTCCAGAAAGGGCACCACTTAAGATGAATCCTTACTGCAAACTAGTGAGCCACTCGCATTCTAGAGCATGATACAAGAAGATAAATTGCATGGAATGAGATAATGTATTAACACATAAGAGAAATTACATACTGTGAAATATCAAAGACCAGAATCCTGAATACAGTTATAACCCCTCCTCACTGAGACCCTACGGGCTCTGAAGCTTCATACATAAATATTACAAAAATGTATACAAAAGTATTCTCGCTGCACAGTTTGCTGAGAGAAAATCCGGAACCACTACAATGTCTTCTTTTTTAATCTTTATAGGAGTGATGGAGAATTCTAGAGGAGGAGTGCGTATAGGAGACATTTAATGACTTATTTTGAATCAGATGGCGGAAAACATTCGCGCCCACTCTACGAATGACTAACTGTAAATGATTGTACTAGACAACCTGTCCATGAAATAAATGCTGGGAGATAAAAATCTCTTTATATACAAGATAGAAATAATAAAATATATACACTATATTGCCCGCGGCTGAGGGAAGATCTGCTGCCGTAAGAGATTTGAAATAATCTGTATCTTTGTACTGTACTCTCGGCCCTTGGCTTTGGATTTGAATCCTGGGTTAATGCGTGGTGAATTTATCTGGAGGGTTCCGAGAATTCATATCTGTGTCTTCTTTAATGGCAGTCACCTCTCCCACCTACCCTCGGCTTCTTTCTTTAATTCCGCCAGCGAAATATGTCCTTTAGTAAGCTCCTGATCTTTGCAACGGAGGCGGCAAGTTAAAGCGCCTACTAAGTTGTTTTAAAACCTGCCAAACATTAGAGAAAATTGACTCGGTGACAGGGAGTATGGATACGACAACAGCCATGGAAGCGGTGATACGGACTAGGCGAAATGTTGAGACGATGCAGGGTGACAGGAAATGCATGAAAATAATGGAGAAATGGGGGGTGACAATGCAGAATACAATGGAGCGACAATGAGTGAACGGGGCAAAGGTTCGCAAAATATGACACGTAACCGGAACATATGAATGGTGGAGGAGTAACACGTCATACACTTGTGAATTATAATGACACGACCGCAGGAGGTGGGACCCAAATCGGAAATCGCAATCGGAAAATGAAGCGGAGAGACCGGGGGTGGCACATTTTGGAAGTTTCGATTGCGATTGAGGACGGGGCTGCGATTGACTCAGGGCCGTTCGATCTCAAAACAAGATCAACGGCTATACTTGCATCGGGGGGGGCAATAAAACGGTGGGCCATGAAATACCGACGGCCTGTTGTGCGCGGGCCCTCCATATAAGTTGATTGTCGCGCCGTTGATTTGAGCCAGATCGGACGGCCATCATTGCGCCCGATCGTTAAAACAATAGGCCCTTTTTCGTTTTGAATTGTGGTTTTCAGACTCGGGCCATAT
The DNA here is from genome assembly GCA_034641835.2 of Pinus albicaulis. Classification (NCBI taxonomy): domain Eukaryota; kingdom Viridiplantae; phylum Streptophyta; class Pinopsida; order Pinales; family Pinaceae; genus Pinus; species Pinus albicaulis. The sequence goes on along the minus strand of CM076582.1, from coordinate 1,204,728,306 downwards.
GGAAGCCAAAGCGGGAGGGAGTCAAACTCTTAGGGACTCGGCCTGATTTATTTAAATTTGGATTTTTAACCATTGCAAAGCAGATTTTCGGGCAGAGATAGTAGTATCAAGCAGGGTCATGAGATTTTAGGCCACGGCAGAGGTTAGAAATGGGTTTGAATGAGGCAGCAGGGCAAACATTCACAGGCAGAGGTAAATATGTACAACAATATCCATACCTCAAATCAATCTTGGAGAATAATATTTCTCCCCTTATTTGATTGAATAGGTCACCAATATATGGAAACAAATACCAATTCTTAAGGGTTACTTTATTTAATTGGTTGTAATCAATACAAAGTCGGAGCGTCCCATCCTTCTTCTTCACAAATAACATTGTATATCCCCGCGTTAAAACTACATTTGGAGGAAATGCTTGATAAATGTTACACACGTCCAAGTATGTACGGTGCTTTGGATGTTGGTTCTACCGCGGGCACTAATTCGACAGAGATATCAACTTCCCTATGAATAGGTAAACTTGGCATGTCTGCTGGAAACAGATCCTCATATTGTGGTAGCATTGGATAATTTTTTAGTATTTCAATTTCTTCTTGCCAAACGTTGTCACTAGCTTCCTTATCACAAGATATTTGCATAGAAAATAGTTTACAACCCTTTAGACAATTGCGTTTATCCTGCATTGATGTGATCAACCTCGTTGAAATTGTCTTTCACTTGCCTTGTAAAATTATTCTTTCCCAAACATCATTCAAGAATTCAATTGCATTTTTAATATAATCGGCCTTAGTTATGTGCATATATAGCCAATACATTCCCAATAACATGTTGTATGCACACAATGGAAAAAAAAAAGTGTTGTTGTGGGCATGCCACTGAGCTCAAATGCACACTTTTTCACCCAATGAATATTTTTCCTTTTTGTTCTTGTTTCCAATTGAACTAACCATGGCTCTATGTGCAATTAGAACCGAGGTATCTCATGAGGGTGTTAATGTGGACCCTAAAAAAATTAAAGCCATTAAGGAATAGAAAATCCCCAAAACCATAAAGCATTTGCAAGGATTTCTCGGGATGACAGGGTATTATCGTAATTTTGTTAAGAATTATGGGAGAATATAAGAACCTATAACAACATTGTTGAATAAAGATGCATTTTCTTGGACTCCAGAAGCAACTGAGGCCTTTAAACATCTTGAAGAAGCAATGTGCCACACACTAGTCTTAGCTACACCAGATTTCACAAAAACCTTTATTGTGGAATTTGATGCCTCGGGAAATGGAATTGGTGTCGTTTTAATGCAAGAAGGAAGACCCGTTGCTTTTGAAATTCATCCAATCAAAGGAAAGTATTTAAGCAAAGATACTTAAGAGAAGGAAATGTTGGAAATACTACATGCACTAAAGCAATGGCGACCTTACCTAATGGGAAGAAACTTCAGGTAAAAACATATCATGATAGTCTTAAATACTTTTTGGAACAAATATTATCTTCAGAAGAGTAGAAAAAATGTGTCACAAAGATGTTAGGTTATGACTTTGAAGTCGTCTACAAAAGAGGGAAGCAAAATGTTGTTGCAGATGCACTCTCAAGAAAGGATGAGGTTGTGGAATCATTCCTTTGTTCTATTTCTATTATCTAATTGGATTGGATAATTGAAGCAAGGGATGAATGGAAGAATGTTGAAGAAGTGTGGACACTCATTCAAAATTTGCAGCAAGATATTAGTACATCTGATACATTTAGGTGGAAAAATGATTCATTATGTTACAAAGACCACTTATATCTTTGTATGAATTCCCAACTCAAACAAAATATTTTGTTGGAATTTCACATCTCTACGTTAGGAGGGCACTCAGGATTTTTTTAAACTTACCGCAGGGTCAAGAAGGAATTTTTTTGGGATGGCCTTAAATCTAATATTCAAAATATTGTTGCGGAGTGTTTGGTTTACCAATAAAATAAATTTGAGACAATTAAGGCCTCGGGTCTGTTACAGCCTTTATCCATTCCAAGTCAACATTGGGAGGAGGTTTCAATGGATTTTATCACATCTTTACCCAAGTCCGAAGGAAAAAATGTCATCATGATGATCGTAAATAGACTTACCAAGTATGCATACTTATGTGCATTATCTCATCCTTTTAAAGTCAACACACTTGCTACTGCATTTATGGAAACAATTCAAAAGCTACATGGAAACCCAAAGATTATTGTGAGCGACAGAGATCCCATTTTTACAAGAAATTTTTGGACGAAATTATTTTCTTATCTGGGTACTCAATTAGCTCATAGCTCATCTTGTCATCCTCAATTTGATGGGAAATCTGAGATAGTGAATAAATGTTTGGAAGGATATATTCATTGATTTGTATCTGATAAACAAACACAATGGGTTAAGTGGTTACCTCTGGCTGAATAGTGGTATAACACTTCCTTCCATACTGCAGCAAAAATGACCCCATTTATGGCACTTTATGGATATCATCCACCTTCCATCACATCATCTTTAAGATAAAATTCTAAGGTTCAAGTAGTGGAATATCACATTGAGCATCAACAACAATTTCTCCAACTCTTAAAGGATAACCTCACTTTGGCATAGAATCGAATGAAACAACATGCATATCAGCATCGTAACGAAAGAAGTTTTGATGTAGGCGACGATATTTTTACGGTTACAACCATACAAGCAAATGTCTCTCAAGTAAGCTAAGAATGATAATAAATTATCACCAAAGTACTATGGTCCTTACAAGGTGTTGCAAAAGATTGTTATTATGGCATACAAATTAGAGCTTCCTACATCTTCCCGAGTGCACCCAGTTTTCCATGTTTCATGCTTAAATAAGGTTATAGGTGACAAGCTTCCAGTTCAAACAATATTTCCAGAACTTGACAAGGAAGGAGAAAGAATATTGGGACCTGAAGTAGTGACGGAAACAAGAACTCGACAACTACGAAATCGATCAATTTCAAAGTATCTCATCAAGTGGAAGAACTTAACCGCCCAAAATTCGAGATGGGAGGATGAGAATTTTATACAGAAGCATCCATAACTACTCAAGCATTGAGGACAACACTCTTTTGAAGGAGAGGGGCATGTTATGACCATATAAGACTAGTGTATCCCCTTATTGTTATTGTTAGTGTAGCCCCCTTATTGTTATTGTTGTGCCTTTACATTATTATTTTTATGTCAGATCTGATTATATTGTGACCCCTTGGAATCCTATATATAGAAAGGAGGTTTTGTCATTTGAATCATCCAAGAATTGTTCATTTATGTAATGTAAAGGAGGTTTCCCCCTCGAAGTGGATAATTTTCAAGTTGTTGATCTATATTTTCTTCTATTTTGTGAGTTGGTTGCATAACAATCTTGGTTTCAATGGTTCTATTCCCAATTTGGCCTAACATACATATATTTTTATAAGCCCCCACCCGGGCTACAACCTTCATAACAAACACACACACACTTATATTAACCAACGTTGCCCCTCCTGAGCTTATGGTAAAAAACCTGCTCAATAGCCAAGACATTTTTAAAGCATATATTCATATGACTAGCAGATATCGATCTATCTCTTCATACATAGGACACTCAGACCAATTTGCAGACTCGAATAATTATAGGAATTAACCATTACTAATAAAATATTCATGGAACACTTATGCACAAGATATCATGCTCCTTATTATCAACATGTGCCTTTCAATAACAGAAAGACCAAATATACCAATGGGTCAAATATAAATAATTTACCCATTTACAAAGAATCCAATATATTCATATTCACGCAGGCTTAAGTTATTTCAAGGTCAACACATCCATAACTAATGAACCATTTCACAGGAAGGAGAAGCATTCCATGAATCTTGTACATACAACAATGGAATTATTATTTATATAGTAAAGAACACCCCCATCATTGACATTTTATTGTCTCAATTCTCCACCAAACCATAGAAAAGCTACAACCACGGCTACTTGTAGTTGTCACTTGTCACCCCTAAGCCAAATTCTAGTGCTTGAGGTGAAGTGCTTATAAGGAATTTCAACTAACATAATAGATGAAGCAAGATACCACATTGCCTTCATCCACCAGCTACACACGTTATCATTATTCTTTCGGGCATAGTCACATACATGCCAGGATACCATGGTGCAAAGAGTTTTTAGCTCACATTTAGGAGGAGGGAGTCCACATCAAGAAGGTTATTCAGTGGATAAGTTATTATAAGAGAATTAAAGACACTTCTACCAAGTAATTCATCGGTGATATCATGCACCAATGCTATCAACACCTTGTGGTTCATCGGCTCCCAAAGAACCTGGGTGCTTCTCTCCTAGCCAATGCTTCATTAATCCACGAGCTTCCAGTGGTTCTTCAAACTTTAGGAAAAACACTTCTATCCACAATATTTTTCACCCAACAAGCCTCTTTGAAGGTTCCTTGGTTGGTTCACTTTCTCTAGAGTTCGATCACTGTGAGTTTTTATCGTTGCTCTGCTAACTCTCTTACTTTGTGTATGCGTGAGAGTGAGTTCTCTACCTCTCCACTCCATAGACATGAATGATATATCCCTCTTGCAAACCTTTTTTCAGCCTACCCATAGACTAACCATCTCTCTTTCTAATGTTCCATGCAGTCAAAACCGCCCTGGACAACACAACCCATTTTGAATTTAATATTTTATCCTCTTCTTGCTTGTTGTTGGGGCTTAAAGGATACTTGGACATGTCCTCTTATTTTTAGTTAAATTTATTGCACAAATATATCATATAAAAACACCTAGCTAACCAATATTTTCATTTAAAACAACCCATTCCTCAAGCAATATGGAATCCTTGTCCCTTCTCTCAGCCCTTAAATTAATTTCAACTTATTTACAAGGGAAAAATATTAACTAGGGAATGTTACAACTATGCAGCACCATACCACTATCTATGCTTTTACTTCCTACTGCAATTTAGTCTTCTTATGTGTTCCCACACACACTCAACTATTAGTTATATCAACATAAACAAACCAGTTATTACCTTGCCATGCTAGTACCAAGTATGTTGATATGTCAAGTATGTTGATCTGTAGTTGTTCACACATCTATAATTCATGTCAGTCACATGTTCCAACAATCAAGAATACATATCAGCATGTTTATAACCATATTATCACATGACTAGAAATCAACCTTTTACAAAGGCTTAAATCATCAATTTTTGAAATCATCCTTTTACCAATGCTAGCAACCATGACATAGTCTGCAATCAACTCATAGTTATCAGCCATAGTGCTACAACTAGCACCCTCTTGTACTATTGTGGATATCAATTGTCTCAACACACATTGTATTAGTGCCATTGTCTTAAAACACTATCATTCCATGTGATCTAATAAGCACATACTCATATCATGCACGTAATCAAGCATTCCAACGAGGCTTTAAGTGTGCATAAAGTTCAAGAATCATAATTAATAATTTTTAGAACACTCATTTGGAGAAGACTACTTACTGGTAGCAAACCTCATATCAATGTACTCACCACATTGTCACAACATGTATATCAACATGTGTAGGTATCACCTTTGTCATTCTATCATCAACACCTTATTTTTCCATAGCCCTGGTTCCTCGAGACTACATGCAACACTTTCATTGGCTTCCCAATTATATTGTCAACCTGCTCATGATTACATGTTTATCATTAACCACTATTAATCTAGTTATGGAAAAAACCTACTCAGAGTCTGTATGCCTGCACACCCATTATTGTATGCACCTAGCATACCTTCATGCATCTTGTCATATCATTATCTAATATCTACTTGATGGGCATACATCTCTAAACGATTTCATCTCTTGCATTTTATTATACCTATACTATTATTCGTCAACTTATAAAAACTTCTCAAAAAATCAAAGAAAAGTATAAGCCAACAATAGATAAGTTAAGAGATTCCCTCTCAAATTTTGACTGCATCATTCAATCATGAACTTTTGCAACCCTGTTGGGTTGCTCTAGGGAATCTAGTAAGTATTTTGCATGTTTATGTTGTTGAATCAACTCAAATCAATCTTTTAAAGTAACATCAATGTATTCATATATACATTAAAATAATCTCACATAACCACATATTCATGTAGTAAATAATCACCAGCAAAATTCAACAAACAATGAACGCTTGCACCTTCTTTAAATAAAAAATGGCTCCAAAATTTTAGTCTCCAAAGGTCTAGTTTAGAACCTTTGCTCTTCCTCTCATTTTTCATAGAGCTCGTCAATCCAAGTGTTGTATCTGGAAGCTCTGATGCCACTTTGTAACATACCTAGTTCCCTTACTGACTTACGAAGGTTACGGGGTACCCAAAATTTTATTTTTCCTCTCACTAACTTGACAATAAGCTCTGATACCACTTTGTCACATACCCTTATTAAATTTATCCTAACCGCACTTGTAAAAAATTTATTTCCATCTCTCATACATTTTGTCAAACACTTTACATGTGACCCTTTCTTCAGATACTTTTTTATACTACCAATTGAGTAGTATTTTTCTTGTATATATTTTGTCAAACATTTTCTATAAAATCAAATTAGAAACATTGCTCATATTCCACTTGTAACATACCACACAATCATGCAGCTTTGATTTTTGTCTTTGAGGTATTTTTTCCAATAGTTTGTATGCATATTGTAATAAAAAAACCTTAACACATTCTTTCAAATTATTTGCATGCAAATAGGCATATATCAACTACAACAATACTATCATACAACAATATTATCCCCATCCGCAAAACAAAATTTTCATTGGGGCATTTCATCAAATAATTGGTATGCAATGAATAAATAAATCATTTAAGAATTTCTCCAAACACTTTGCGTGTAAACTAATATAGCAAATTTTTTGCATGAAAATAGGCATATCTCAACTACAACAATACTATCATACAATAATATTGTCCCCATCCACAAAGCAACATTTTCATTAGGGCATTTCATCAAACATTTTGAATGCAATTAATCATTAAACCATTTAGGCATTTCTTCAAACACTTTGCATGCAAAGTAATATAGCAAATTATTTAGGGAATATATCCTAGATTATAATAGTCCAGGATTTAAAAAGTGAACCAAATGATTAGTGGGAGTTCCCCTCACTATGGTTCAAGTTTCAACTTCTGGAAACTCTGAGATGAAAAGTTATAGCAAAAATGCTAACATGACCCGCTTGATGCATGATTTTAGGAGCATTCAGAAAGCTCAACTTCCTCTAATCATAACTCCTAAAATATCATAACCCAAGATCTAAAATTTATATCAGATGACCGAGGATATTTCCCCTCACTATGGACCAAGTTCCAGCTTTTAGAACCTCCTAAAAGAAAAGTTATAGCAAAAAATCCAACATGACTTGTTTGATGCACGGTTTTAGGAGCATTCGTGAAGCTCAAATTCCTTTAATCATATATACTAAAATATTGTGACCTAAGATCTGAAAGTTTTACCAGATGATTAACAATATTTCCCTTCACTATGGACTAAGTTTCATTTTCTCGAACCTCCCAGAAGAAAATTTATAGCATAATTTCCAACATTATTTGTCTGATGCATGATTTTAGGAACATTCATGAAGCTCAATTTCTTATGATCATATATCCTAACATATCAAGGCCCAATATCTGAAAGTTGGACCAAAACGATTAGCAATATTCTCCTCACTATGTACCAAGTTTCAATTGTTGGACCTCCTAGAAGAAAAGTTATAGTGGGAATGCCAACATGACCTATTTAAAGATGGATTTAGGAAGCCCAACTTCCTCTGATCATATTTCCTAAAATTTTGTGACCCAATATCTGAAAATTGAACCAGAGGATTAGTAGGATTTTCCCTCACTATGGGCCAAGTTTCAACTTCTAGAACCTCCCGGAAAAAAGGTTATAGTAGAAAAGTGAGTAATTGCAATCACAAAGTCGTGCATGTCCACATGCACTTATTAACTTGCACATAAAAATCAATACTTTTCTTACAACCTCGAGGTAAAATTTCAATATAATCCCCAGAACAGTCAAGGCATTTTTCCTATTGATTCCATGCAACAATTTATGACAACCATGCAAATTTATCATAGAGCTATGCATTAATTTCAATAAATAGGTAATCACCATATGCATAGCTCACAATTAATAACACTTATTAATATCTAACAATGGCTTAAACTGAAGGTGGGACTTCGATTTTCCACCCAACCATAGACTAGCTGCAACTTGTATTTCTTGCAACAATCACCCTCAAGCCATATCCACAATATAAGGGGATTTTTCAAGCAAACTCAATTAGAAATCATGCTCACAAGTTTGTCTCCTTGCCCAAAAATCCAATTTTGTCCTCAAACTTCTTTCTTTCAACAAAAATATAACCGCCTCTTGTTGTTCAAATTCCTTTTTATCATTTTTCTTGTGTATCTCTTCATGTTTATTAGGGAACAGTCTTCACGATCTTTCTTGCTAGTTGCACATTTGATTAAGCAATGTTGTCGGCTAACACCACCCAAGTTCTTCTTCCTTTCCCCCCTTAGATTGTGGATATGTGGTCCCACTCTTCAAGACATTCAACTAAATTTGTAATGAGAGTATAACTACATTACAAAGATCAAGGGGAGTATACTAGGGGTGTCATAGAACCCGTCTTAATAAATTGAAGATATGAGAGGAAAATAAATTTGTCATCATATGTTTGACCTATTGCTTTATGTTGTTATAGAAAATTGTGTATCATGCATATTCATTTCCATAATTGTAGTAATGCCATATATTTATGGAATTTCTAATAATTTATGCCCTTCCCTTACAAAACCATTTGAAAATTGAAAAACACCATAAAGAAACAACAAGTGTGCTAACGGTGGAGTTTTATGAATTTTGATTCATGTAACGATTCCTAACCTTTTGCATCCATTGTAGCTTTGATTAAACCTTTAGCTCCATATGAGAAAAAACTATCCATTTAACCTTAGGAAGGTCAAAGCCAACATTTAGGAGTATATATTAATTTTGGATACAACCAACTAGTTATGCCATACCCCTCTGATAAATATAATTTCATGAACATGGCTAGATATTTCTTGATCTTTATTGTGTAGAGGATCTCTTGTTTTTCCCTTGTTAGTTCTTGAATGTACATTATAGATTTTAAAAAAAAAACAAAAAAACAAAAAAAAAACAAACAAACAAACTACTATGAAGAGATAACTTATGAGAAAGCTCTTTTAGCCATGGTTGTGAGAATCTTACAATGATTTTGCACGCACAAATGCATAGTGAGATAGGCCCAAACTTATCAAAAGTCCCATGTTTATCCTTATTTGGAATCAAATCCAAGAAGTTGAGTAAAATCGCATAACACCTTACCTATTCTTCTAACCTCTTACAACACTCTCATTAAATCTTCCTCAATTAGATCATTAAAACCAAGGAAAAAATTGATAGACCAATTGTTTTGATTAGGGATTTTATCTTTTTTGAACGAAACTAATAGTGAAAATGAATCCTCCCTAGATATTTCTTCCATCAGTTTTTTATTATCTTCTTTGGATACAAAACTGGGAAATTAAGAGGTTAGCATCAAAGTTTCATCATATTACCCACGTTTTTCTCTTTAAAAATTAATTGAAAATGAGATACTCCTATATCATCTATCTTTGATAATTTTCTAAGTATGTAACCTTCTTCATTTTTCACTTCCTGAATGATGTTAATCCTCTTCCTATGATTGGCATAGTGATTAAAATAATTATAGTTTCATTCCCTTTACATAACCACACTGCCTTGCTTTTCATTCTCCATTCAATGTCTATCTTTCCAAGCAATTTCGTTTTTTTGTCTTTTATGTCGTGGATCATTAGACTTCCCTCCTATTTGGAGATCCCTTCTACATTGTTCTCATACATATATGCATTTCCTTTTTCACTTTCTACAATTCCTCTTCCAAAATATCGTGCCTATTATATTCCCAAGTAATCACTAATTCTTTTAGCTTCTCTAGAAATGTTGTAAATTGGAACTAGTTGCCTCTCTTTAACTTGTAGCATAATTAATCCAATATATTTTGACCAACTTCTGGAATTCATCATATTTAATCCAAATAGGATTGAATTTGAAAGAGTTGGTAACTTTACAATTCCACTTCTCCAATTAAATTAAAATGGGAGAATTTTTAGAACCTCCTTCCACCTATACACGTGAACTTATCCTATCAATTTCAAGTATAAGGTTTTCGAACATTAAAAATCCATCCAACACCTTGGATACCCTAGCCTCACCAGTTTTGTTATTCCTCAAAGTTGGCACAAGCTTAATAAGTTCAATATCAACTAAACCTACACCTTATATCTCGTCTTTAAAGAAATCCATGAGTATGTCTCTAGCCAATCAACTTCTCCCTACACTTCTAATCTATACATAGTGAAATTTTAATCCCCCATAATGATAACCCTATCCTCCTTAATTCACACGAAATATTAAAAAACACTCTACAAAATCTTTCTTGTCATCACAAGGCTTATAATAGTCTATAACTAAAATCTCATGTCCTAAGTCCTTGAACATGAATTTTGTCCAAATACTTAAGGCACTAACATAAGAATCAGGTAAGGAAATAAACTTGTTCTAATTAATAAGAATCCCTCTATAGTTAATTACCACATCTAAGGCCAAGAAATCCCATTATTTAAGGAGTTTACCTGATCCCTGATGACCATTTGTTTGTTAGATAAAGTTGTCATTGATGTCAATAAAATGGCATCATAGGTGAATTGTTGACGCATGCCCTAAATGAAACCCTAGGTGTTTATTACAAACCCTATAAGGAATCCCTAGTAACATTGAATAAAAAACTCCAAGTGCTAAATGCATTAATGAAAACCCTAAACTGCTACAACCTTAAAATCCTAACCCTAAGTGCAAAACCCTATCTACATTTTGTCCTTGTACAAATAATGAAACCATAACCTATCATTTCTCTTCAAACCCTAAATACCCTTGTTGATGACCTAAACCTAGCATTGTTAGTTTAGAACCCTAAAGTGAAACCCTAACCTCAAGTATCCTTACATTATGAATTTAACCCTAGGTCATGAAGTATATGAAAATACTAAAGAAAACCCTACATAATGCCTTAAAAGATGAAACCCTAAGTAATGAAGCCCTACTCTTGATATAAACTATCAAACCTATGGATGCATATATAATGAAATCCTAAAATTTATATTTCCTTATAAACAAAGATCCCATAAATAATAATAAAAAGGTAAATAAGCACCCAAAGAAGAGTTAAAAGAAAGGCCAAAAAGTGAGCCAAAGAAAAGTTAAAAAGAAATCGACATATGCCAAAGAAGAGATTAATTATTAAAAAAAAAATACGTATTTTCCATATTCTTCAGTCGGCGTTACTAGTTGACTTCTCTTAAACGACGTGTTTGTCATCAAACACAAGTAATTGAACGTTACATGATATAACTAAATAATTCCAAAACGTTAGACAAAAAAATGATGATGAACTAATTACACGTTGGACATTAAACATATAAGCATATTACACATTTAGTTCAGGTCAACTCTTCCATTAAGTCGGCTCACTGCCATGCATAAATTAAATTTGCTTCATGATCTATGCTCTCAATGCATACCCAAAAAAAAGAAAAAAAACTTTAGCTAAGAAAAGCGGTTGAGTAGTTAATGTTGTTCCTACATTAACAATTGTGTTAATAAGTTGGAGCAGGCACGTTGACATATGTATTGTTGAGTCCCTCTTAGTATATGGCTACGAGATAGTTTGAGACTTATTGTAGCAGATTAAAGACCCTTGTTAAAAATTGATAAGGGTATCCTTAGAGCATTTGAAGAATTGCCATCAAATTAACTACAGACATGGTGAGACTTGTGAAGACATATTGAAACTAATCTTGGAGACATTAGTGGAGAACTTGATGCATGATTGAAGCCCTCATGACATGACCTTGAATAATATCGTTTTGGTTGGCATGAAGAGTTGTGGAGAAGCCTTCTCATAATCATAAAGTTGTCATTGATGAGATAGAGTACTTTTATTGCATTGTTAAAGAAGACTCTATGAGAGCATGTTGCGGAAGATATTGGAAGCCTTGAAGAACCATTAAACTCATCTTGAAGAATTGAAGCATAGGGTTGGAGCGCTAAAGGACAGGAGTCCTCAAGAAGATTAGGTTGGAGCATGTGCCAGTGGAGAGGGTTGAAACCTCATAAAAACAAGGTTGTAGCATTATGGAAGTTATGGTAAGAGCCCTAGAGGTTGGAACCTCGTGAAGTCCAAGTTGGTGCTTGGAAAAGTACAGGTTGGAGCTTGGTGGATTGGAGATTGGTGTCTTCATCTAGGGTTGGAGACCTAGACATTATTGCACTTGATTTATTGTAAAAACAGGATTCGAATCCTTGATATTTCTCATTAATAAAATTATTATTTGTATTGTTCATTTTGTGCTCTATTTATAAGTGATCTAAAACTGGTAAATAACACTTGTAAAATAAATATTGATTCACCCTCCCTCTCAGTATTTCCAACAATTGGTATCAGAGTCAGTACCTTCACTCACAACCTAAAAACTTGAAGGTAGATCCTTAGAACACAAATGGAAAAGTTAAAGAAGAAGGATTGCAAACCCCTTGAAAGTGTCACCTCCTCTGTGGATAATCAAATTGGGAAAGCTCCATTGTTCAATGGAAACTTTGAAATGTGGAAGGCAAGAATGAAGAATTTATTAATGACTCAAGGTTTTGAATTTTTGGGATTCAGTGATTTTTGGAAGTACAATAGAAGATGAAGAATCCAATAAACATAGTACAATATCAATAAAGTAAATCTTGAGTGGGCTACCAGATCCTATAAAGGCCAAAGTGAAAAAATGGTCATCAACAAAAGATATTTGGGGAAAATTTCAAGATATTCACTCAAAAGGAGCATTGACCATGACCTCTAATCAAGAATATGATGAAAAGCAAGAAGGAAATCCAGAACCCATAAAGGAAGTTGAAAACAAGAGTGAAGACATAAAGACCAAGGAAGACCTAGAAGATCAAGAAAATGAAGAAGATATCAAGTCAAAACTTGAAGTTGTGCTAGAATAAATAAGCAGATTGAATAAGGAAAATGAGGAGCTCAAGAAGCAAGCACAAGATGGTGACTATGAATTTGAAAAGACAACCCGAAGGAAGTTGATCTCTTTAACTTCAAGTACAATAAAGAGATAAGGAGCTCACCAAACTTAAGGAGGAATTTCATCAAAACAAGAAAAGGCATCATGAAGAAGTCATAATGAAAAATAAATTAGATAAGGCAAAGAAAAGGGGATACATTTTGTCAAGCCATATTGAACAAAGAGACGAAGACTTGAACAAACTTGAAGCAAAAATTGGTCAATATAAGGAATATGTCTTCTCCCTTAAATATCAATTGAAAGAAGCAAAGAACCAAGCACAAGGAGTTGAAAAGGTGATGGAAGTTTTGGCCCTCCTGGAAGAACAAGTTGATGAAGCGGAAAAGGAAAGAAATATCATGACATGCCAACTAGAGGAAAGGATGAATATATATGCAAATTAAAATCAGATGTCATCTCATTTAAGGCCCAATCATGTGAAGCAACAAGGATGAAGGAAGAAATGGAGAACCATCTAAAGAAGGGAGGATGAAGAATGCAAGATGATGAAAGAAGAAATAGATATCCTAAGGAAATAAGTTGATCGGTTGAACAAGAGTCCAAAGAGTTCTCAAACCCTATATGACATCCTAAGTCATCAAAGACCCCCCCCCCCCCCCTCTTGATAAATCAGGTCTTGATTATGCAAGTGAACCCTCAAGTAAAATGATGCAAACTCTAATGCATCAAGCAACAAGGATGTGGAGAAGCTTGAAAGAGTTTTTGATGCCCCAAGTTCCAACAAAAGCAAGAAGATTAATCAAGATAACCTTAAAGGAAACCCTAATACAACAAGGTATGCAAAAGGTGTCAAGGATGCAAGACGCAAAGGATATCATCAAAGGATTCCAAGATAGAAAGACTTTAGAATTTCATCAAGGTAAGCTCCATCCTCCAGGTATCAAACTATATTTTTTGGTTTTGCTACTCTTGTAAATATTTAGGGCGCATGGAAAAGGATTGTATGGCATACAATAAGGTCAAGTATAATAATCACTATCAACTCCCTAGAAGCAAATTTGCAAGAAGAAATCATGCCTCCTCATCGATGTAAAGAATGGAATGCTTCAATTTCCATAACAATGGACATATGTCTCATGATTGTAACTTGACTTGGGTTCCTAAACAAGCTAAAACCATGACTACCAAGCATGAAAATAAAGTTACACAAGTTTGGATAAGGAAGCAAACCGAAGTATAAAGTGTCTTGAATATTAAAGGCATCAATTCAAGTTTTTGATTTTATAAGTACATATTTGGCAGATATGATATTTCAAGTTTTGATGATGAGATTCTACCAAAAATGAGACCATGCATATTGTTAGGGGGAACTTGTGACATTTGATTATTCATGCAAGATGTAATCCTTGATGAGTCACATATGGACAGGCATATGTATTTTTATGGCTATGAGGAATCATCTCTCAGAGATTTTGCAGAAAATCTTGACTAGTAAGCATGAAAAGGCTTAGTGGGAGCAAGTCCATTGAAGAACATGATCCTTTGTCCCCACTACACATCCGATGAACCATTTTTGAAGATTCCTAAAGTAATAATTCTTGGGTTCCATAACCAAAAAGGAGAGTAAGAGGATTTTTTTTTTTGCATGCAAGGGAAGTTGGTTGATGAAAACTATGGGCATCTCTCTTGTGCCACATTGTCAAAAGAAGGAAATCATGATGACAGGGGGAGTTGCATGAAAAATACAAAAAAAAAAAAAAAAAACATGGCAAGCATGATAGGGGGAGCAGCATGAAAAAAAGAAGCATGATAGGGGTGTAACTTGATGGGAATACATTGACAAGAAAAGTACCCCATTTTCCATTGATGTCAAAGGGGGAGAGAATGTTGAAAGGGAAAGAATATTGCCTTAAATGACAGAGGGGGGGATTATTGGATAAAGTTGTCATTGATGTCAATAAAATGGCATCGTAAGTTAATTGTTGATGCATGCCCTAGATGAAACCCTAGGTGTTGATTACAAACCCTAGAAGGAATCCCTAGTAATTTTTAAGTGCAAACTCCAAGTGTTAAATGCATTAATGAAAACCCTAAATTGCTACAACCCTAAAATAGTAACCCTAAGTGAAAAACCCTAGCTACATTTTGTCCTTGCCCTAATAATGAAACCCTAACCTATCATTGCTTGTCAAACCCTAAATATAACCCTAAATATCCTTATTGATGACCTAAACCTAACAATGCTAATTAAGAACGCTAAAGAAACCATAACCTTAAGTATCATTACATTGAAAATTTAACCCTAGGTCATGAAGTATATGAAAATACTTAAAAAAACCCTACATAATGCCTTAGAAAACGAAACCCTAAGTAATGAAACCCTACTCTTGATGTAAACTATCAAACCTATGGATGCATATATAATGAAATCCTAAAATGCATATTTCCTTATAAACAAAGATCACATAAATAAATAAAGGTAAATAAACACCCAAAGAAGAGTTAAAAGAAAGGCCAAAAAGTGAGCCAAAGAAAAGTTAAAAAGAAGCCTGCATATGCCAAAGAAGAGATTAATTATTTATAATAATAAAAAATAATACGTATTTTCCATATTCTTAAGTCAGCTTTACTGGTCGACTTCTCTGAAACGACGTGTTTGTCATCAAACACAAGTAATTGAATGTTACATGATATAACTAAATAATTCCAAAATGTTAGACAACAAAATGATGTTGAACTAATTACATGCTGGAAATTAAACGTATTACGCATTTATTAAACGTATGATGAACTAATTACATGTTGACTCTTCCATTAAGTTAGCTCACTGCCATGCCAACCGTCACGTCTCTTTAAACTAAAAAAAGTGCACAAGCACATATCTATGCTTTGCCCTCAATGCATACCCATAATAATAATAAAAAATAAAATAAAAATTTAGCTATAAGCAAAGTGAATGAGTAGTTAATGTTGTTCCTACCGAGACAATTGCATTAATATGTATTGTTGAGAGGATATATATATAGTTGAGTACGTGGTAGTATATGGCTATGAGATAGTTTGAGACTAATTGTACCAGATTAAAGACCCTTGTTAAAAATTGTAAAGGGTATCCTTGGAGCATTTGAAGAATTTCCATCAAATTAATGGTATATATGGGGAGACCTGTGAAGACATTTTGAAACTAAATCTTGAGACATTAGTGGAGACCTTGATGCATGATTGAATCCTCATGATGTGACTTTGAAGCATATCGTTTTGGGTGATATGAACATTTGTGGAGAAACCTTCTCATAATCATAAAGTTTTCATTGATGAGCTAGAGTACTTTGAGGGCATTGTTAAAGAAGACATTGTCAGGGCATGTTGCAGAAGAGATGGGAAGCCTTGAAGAACCATTGAACTTATCTTGAAGAATTGAAGCATAGGGTCAGAGCCGTAGAGGATAGGATTCCTCAAGAATATTAGGTTGGAGCACGTGCCAGTGGAGAGGGTTGGAGCCCTAAAAGTTGGAGCCTCATAAAAAAAGGTTGGAGCCTTGTGGAATATAGGGTAGGAGCCCTAGATGTTGGAGCCTTGTGAAGTCCAAGTTAGTGCTTGGAAAAGTACAGGATTGAGCTTGGTGGATTGGAGATTGATGCCTTTGTCTAGGGTTGGAGCCCTAAACATTATTGCACTTGATTTATTGTAAAAAGAGGATTGGAGTCCTCAATGTTTCTCATTAATAAAACTATTATTATATATAGTTCATTTTGTGTTATGTTTATAAGTGATCTAAAACTGGTAAAGTAACAATTGTAAAATAAATATTGATTCACCCCCCTCTTATTATTTCCAACATTGTTAATGTCCCATAGTTTCTATAACCAAAATCGCATATGGCTTGTGAAGCTCTAGTAAATGAGCCAAGCCTAGTATCTTTGAGAGATTGCCAAAAAATATAATGTTTAAGGATAAAATAATAATTTGAAACCTCTAGTAGGGGTTTGTGCCACTCTAAGGACCATTTTAATACACTTCTACTTCCCATGCTAAAGCTCTTTCAATGCTTTCTCTTGTGCATGATGTAATAATGATTTTGTGTCTACTAAAGAAAGAGTTTTTTCCTTGATGGTGTGCAACAACAATCCCCCATCTGACCATTTTCCTCACATACATTTATCTTCCCTTATAGATCTTAAATGAAATTTAATTGAGTTCTTGGCTTCTAACACATTCCCATACCACACAATCCCAAACTTGATTCCACATCCTCTAAATCTTCACTAGATGAGCTTCTAGAATTGTAGGAAGGACTTACATTTTCCTTTCCAAAAATAGGGAAAGAGTTTCTTTGTGTTGTAATAGGAGCCTTGGCACTCTTTCTCATCTAGTGTATCTAGTGCCCCCAAACCTCCCCACCCATCCCAAATTATTCCTAAGGGAGGGGCTAGGCCTCTTCATCCTCTACATTCATGACCATTTGTCTCATAAATAAATAAATGTCATAGGTTTTATGACAAGACTCACTACAAGTTTTGCTCACCTCCTCTACCAAAACTACTCAACAGTTTCATTGACTTTAAATTTTTTGCTTGATGAAAACTTACTAGTTTCCATGCTTGCCAATGCCTTCAAAGCCCACTCAAGCTCTTTTGAAACTAGAGTATCTCAACATAACAATTGTTTGACTTGGATGGTAGTTTTAGTATTCCTTGGCTCCTCTCCTTTCACGCCATTTAGAATATCATCCACTAATGGAATTGTCTCACAATTGATACCGTAATTGAAGGTCTGTTGGGTTTTAACTATGTCAATTCCCTAAGATAAGACCCCCTCACAAAATACTAAGCTTTTTCCAATATAATCACTTACCTCTTTAAGCTTATATTGCTTCCTTTGTGCCCTCTTTTTAGGCAATTGAGAATAATTTAATTTCACTGTGTCCATAGAAATGACAATGAGCGCAACAAAAATAGATCTTAAGAAATCCAATAATTGTGAATGGAAAACAATAGAAACCATTATTTGCACATTATCAATTAGCCCCTCACTAATGAAAAATTCAACTAACATTCGAATCATTGTCCTACATGCACCATCCTTGAAGGAATCATTAATGTCCAGTGTTTTCCCCAATGAATATCATATATTTTTTGAGACTCTAATAGACCATAGATCCATGGGAAACCCTTCGAATTAAACCCATATCAATTCTCTTTGCAAACATTGACCATGGATCAAAGCACACCATTTAGGGTTTCAATGACAAAAAAATTTCCCCACAAAACCATTGCCCTGCTAATATATTTTTATAGTCTTCCTTGGATTGAAAGAGCATTCCATTCCAACCTCCTGTTAGTAGGTGAAATATTCACCCATACCTTGTAAGTGAACCTAGAACTTTTGAATCCAATCGTTAAGAGAACATTCTGAGATTTGTTAGGCATGCAATTTATTGATTAAAGCTTTCCAATAATATTAAAATGCTTGTTCCATCCCAATGTCTAATTTAAAACCATACCTATTTATGGTTTCCTCTGTTTTTTCACATTCTTTTCCCTTTTCAACTTTGGTTCCTCAACCATCTCCAAATAGACACTAACTACTTTCTTCTCACTATTAAGGGTTTTAGGATAGAAACCCATATGTAACAACCCTGGTGAAAATTCCATGTAATTAAAGTTAATAAAGGCAAATTAATAACCACGGATTATGGAACACTTGTTCCAAGTTGAATGTTGGGAAAATCATCCTAGAGTGGGTGTTCATTTTGGTTATTATGGCTAAGGAAATTGGCAAAGGAAATAGTTAAGGAAATTGGAAAGGAAAAGTGGAATTTATCGTCATTTATTTATGAAAATAATGGAAGTTGGGAGAAAAGGAAGGTGAAAGGTCATAGGTTGCATGTGAGGAGGAAAATGAAGGAAAATAATGGAAAATGAAGAAATTAGAGGCCTCGTTGATAAAAAGGATTTTGAGGATTAGTTGGTACCTTTTGTCAGTTCAGTTTTGGTGTTCTCTCTCTATTCTCTCTCTCTCACTCTTGGACACTTAGATTTTTCTTGGAGCATTTCAACATTGGATCAAGAAAGGAAAAGAGGGCAAATAGGAAGCAAAGATCAAGCAAGGAATTGCAGGATCAAGCAACTACAATAGAATTCTTTGCAAGTATCGATTTTCATGTGTGGTTTCCTTGCTATATTTGACATGCATGGTGTTGCATGTGTGTTTTTGGTTCTCTTTCTATCATTGGCATGGGTTTTTCCAGGTGTGACAGTGTTTTTCAACCTAGCCTTGCCATTTCCGAATAGCCATGGTGTGATGGGGTTCTCATGTTTTGGTTGAGTTGGATTGTCGGATGGATTCGAATTTGAGTAAGGTGGGTCTCTATATGAAATAACACATGGCCTAGTAACCTTTGAACCAAATTGTATGTTGCGGTAAAGTTGGATAATGTGTTGCCTCGGTGGGCCTAGGAATCCTCTACTGGTGAATGAAAGGATATATAGTAAAGCTTAGAGGTGGGTGCTCTCCATCAGGGTTCGGAATTCCAGGATGGGATATATGGTAAGGCATGGAGAGTGGAGTCTCGATTATGGCCTAGTGATACCTGGATCAAACTGTGGATTGTGATAAATCCCAGAGACTAGGAGATAGGAAAATTCCTCACAATGTAGGTGGATAAATCCAGTTTCATCCATGCTTGTTTTAGTTTAGTGATCTGGTGGAGATCATGGTAAAGCATATTATTACATGTTTATTTTTTTATCCTAGTGATACGGTGTGGATTACAGTAAAGTATATTTTTCATCGATGAGGGTGAGGTATGAGTCCCACATTCATGCTTGGAATCTAGCACGGGCGTGATTGGCTGAAGAGAGATTTGGCTCAGCCAATCTATGGTCAGGTGGAACGCGGTAGTCCCATATCGGGTTGGTTTTTGCATTCATTAAGGATAAGTTATTTACTTGGTATCTTATGTGTAAATGTATTGGTTTATATGTGGATTCTATGGTTGATGTATCATTGATATTTTGTTGTTATTATGTTGATTATAAGCACGTATTATGACAGTGAAGATGTATGGCTCTCGCCATCTTTTGATTTGTAAATGAATGAACAATGTATCTATGACCCAATATATGATAATGCAACTAATGATGTAAGGGAACAATGTTTATTATCGATTCCCAGATAAGTATGAGACCCCTATGCTTAGATTTGTTATTTAGACTTGTAGATTACATATTTGTGACATGTTTGACGAAATGTCTGTCATGGCTAGTAGGGGTCCATTCAAGTCCTTGTTCAAGTGTTTGCATTTACATCATTATGTCATTATTATATTTCATTTTTGAAAATGTCATGGAATACTGGGCAGTGACCTGGGCTTTGGGCATGAAAAAGTGGCACATAATTCGAGGTCACAGGCTCAAAAATACTAGGAAAAGTCCCCAGCCGCATGCATGCCATGTTGCGCGTGCGACTGGAGGGTCCCAGTCGCACTCTCTCCCATGTCAAGTGTGAAACTAGGGGGTTGATGCTTAAAAAGGTCAGTTTGATGTAGGGGCTAGCCTTCTGGAAGGTTGTCATGGCTCCTGGGTGTCATGTCGTAGGTGTATAAAGTCTGTATGGTTGTGTGGTGTCGGTTCCACTTCCTTAAGGTGACCTGGGAGGTTGAATCAGATCATATTAGCCTCTCATCACATGTTTACCCCGATTGACCAATTACTTGGGTAAATATGGGCGGAGTGTGTTACACCATATCCATAAAAATTGAACCCAATTAAGTTCCCTCTACATCTTGCTTAAATTCTATGATTTTGTCCCTTGCTTTAAGGGACTAACATCGGGTCTTTTACAGATAGCATTACTAGATAGGTCGTTGAAAAATGAATTATTTAGAACATTTGGTTGATTACCCCTTCCTTCAATACCTTACCTATTGATTAACATGATTTCAACTCCAATCATTGATCCACCTCCAAGTGTACCCTACCCCAACTTTTCACCATTATTGGAACTAATAGGTTTGGCATGGACTGATAGGAGACCACTTTAATCCGCTTTTTCCAAACTTTCTAAAGTTTTTTCTAGGATGAAAATACTAACCCCCCTCCCCCTCATCACCCAATAAAAGACATGGGATTATTACCTAGGATTTGTCACTTTTGTACATGCATGGACACAAGTCTCTTTACTCTCGTTAGGGTCCTTCTAGTGATCCACAATTTTTTCCTCATCCTCCATCCTCAAACCTCTCATCTTCCATCAACAATTTGAACAACTCATTATTTTCCATCAAAGATGTGTATAAACTATGATTTTGACATTATTAAAACACTCACAAGACAATTTTCATCATTATTTATTAATTATAGTCACTTATTTTAATATAATTTAGATATTAATGTTCATTAAAAATCAAAATTAGCCTATAAGACTTAAATATATATAATTTGTAAAAACTACAGAAATAAAGAGTAAGAACAATTTAATGAACAATAAGAGAGAAAAATATTTTAAGAGGAAAATGAAAAATCACTAAAGTTCACTATAAAGTACCAATCTAATGAGACAAGGGACTATGATGAAACT
Organism: Pinus albicaulis; assembly: GCA_034641835.2. NCBI lineage: Eukaryota > Viridiplantae > Streptophyta > Pinopsida > Pinales > Pinaceae > Pinus > Pinus albicaulis. The sequence goes on along the minus strand of CM076582.1, from coordinate 1,204,706,530 downwards.
CAAGAAGGAATTCCTTGGCAACAAAGAATTATGCAATGGATGTGAGGCCATGGAAGTCAATGGGTCTATGATGTCGAATATCTTTTAGTGGAAGAGGCCTAAGTACCTATAGTCCTCAAGGAACGAATGTCTAGAGAGAACTAAGTGCATCACCAAAGAGATAAAATGACCATCCTCTAATATTATAATAGGGAGAGAATTTGAATACCAAATGGTTTATAGTATCAAGTTATAGGGAGCTGCGAGAGCATCTAAATGCAAAATGGTTTACAGTCTGAGGTTATAGATATAATGAACCTGATGAATATGGTCATTTGTCTCAATATAAAACTAGTGGGAGTAAACTTCAAGCTAGGTGAGAGAGGCTCTCACACCATAAGGCAACTAGATTATGGTGTGCCTTGGAGGCTAGAGGAGCCCATCTGCCAGTTTGAGGAGCACTTATGTTTGGAAGAAAGTGACTCTCTAGGCTAAAACCATGTAGCTTAGAGTAGACTATTAATTTCAATACATATATTATTTTTTAGCTATGCTTTAAGAGATTAGGAACATCCATTGAAAATCTATGCAAGGTTCGTTTATTAATAGGAAATGAAGAGGCTCATAAATACCAACATAAATCAATCCCATATTATCCCTACCCCATAAAAAACTTAAAGCAATATACGGATGCCTAAAAAAATCACTACATAAGTTGAAATATTGTCCATCTCTCTAAACTTAATTTTCTTTACCATCACATTAAAAATGACTAAAAATAAAAATAAAACTATACTATTTTTTCAAAATAATTGTGTCAAGAGGCGTTGTATAATCTAGTATGGAGAGAGATGTTGTATAGTTACATTTAATAATGATAAAATAATACTTGCATTGACAAATTAAAAAATGGTACTAGCAAAAAATATTTAGATATCAACCATGAATCAAATACTTCCATTTCCACTCTACTTTTACAAGTATGAAAGTAAAAAAATTCTAATTCAATCTATAATTGCTTCCTACTTTTTAATATGAGGAAGGTGTGTAATTCATTTACTACTCAATATGGAGCGAAACATGGCATTAAAAATAATATTGATTTACAGTTCAATAAAAAAAGTTCTTATATTTTCACTTTCCATTGTGAGAAAAATGTCTATTCAATTCTTACATCAATATGATATGTGGATTATAAATAAATATTTCAATAGGCAGGTTAGGTAATCTCTCTCTCTCTCTCTCTCTCTCTCTATATATATATACATATATATATATAAAATTTAAAGTATGAGGGGGGTTTGTAATTTCTTGAATAGTTAATATGGAGTTTGACATGTAATGCACACAAATATGTGTGTGTTACATGTCAAACTCCATATTAGCTATTCAAGGAATTACAAATATCCCTCATACTTTAAATTAAATAAAGAATATATATATATATATATATATATATATATATATATATATAGAGAGAGAGAGAGAGAGAGAGAGAGAGTTTCTATCCTACCCACTATATATATATATATATATATATATATATATATATATATATATATATATATATATATATATATATATATATATATATATATATATATCCCAATGTGGGGATTTATATTTAAAAAGTAAAATAATAATGTGGAGAATGCAAGTAATAGATCAAATATTTGAATAGCCAAGTTGAGTAAAAATTTTCAATTTCAACTATGTATATATTATATAAAACAAACAAAAAAATTCCTTATGATTAAAATATGTTATTAACATGTTGCTCAAGATGAAGGAGATGTGTAATTCCATCCATGGGCATTATGGAGTGACACATGATGCGTACAATTTGCCCATGAAAAGGTTCAATTTTGTTGAACCTAAGGATTGGTGTTATGAAACCCCACAACTAGCTCATAAAATGTGGTCGAGCTCGACATCGAAAATAGTAGTGAGATTTCAAACTCCTTCACACACACACACACACACACACACACACATATAACCATCATAGATCCATGTTAATACCAATTCTATCAAGTGTAGAGAGGGAAGGGAAGGATCAGGTGGAAACCTTTTTTTCAAGTTTTATTCTTGGAAAGGGTTTGTATCTCAGGAGATTATATATGTATAACCATCTGTTGAAGCCCCAAAATTCTGTTGCAACAACATGGGAATAACCACCCGGTCCGGACCTTAGAAGCAGCTCCTTTGGTATAGTGGCTCCGACTTGGGATAATGGGATCAGTTTCCCAACAAAGATTTGATATGGTGATGGGTTTGATATAAGGTGAAATGGAAAATGATTTTAAGCTAAAAGAAATGATATATTTAAATAACAAACACATGCATCTATTTAATCTAATATTTAACTTAATTTATACCCGAGAATGACTTAACTCGTGCAATCTACAAAGATATCTTAAAGCAAAAGATAATAAAGATCATTCAATTGCAATAAGAGATGAAGTTGTTAAAGATAATTATTTGACTAAATAATTAGGAAAAATACTTGTGAAACTATATCGCATATATAAATTGATCATATACTCAATAAGGAATTGCAACTGAAACATCATACAATAGTGCTCTAATGAAAAAATGTAGCTCGGATCTCTTAGATAATACAATATAAGGAAAATTATCACTAATACATAAACAAAACTCAATCATAAAGATAGAAATACGATATATGAAAGGTTCTACTCATGAAATCAACAACATTGATCTGCTTCTTTTCAACCAAATACACTCTAAGGGTATAGAAATGCAAATTCAGTAGAGTGTGCTTCAATATCAAAGAAAATGAAGATCTTGCTCCATATATTTCATCAAAGAAATCACAAAAGTACAGAAATGAAAGCTTTTGCAACGTGTCTTTGATAAAATCTTGGACCCCTCTCTAAATGCATGAAAGAGGTTTAATAAATATTACATATGTATTAAAAATAGATTATTACATAAAAATATGAGGAGGTTTCAAACAACCTTCCTCAAATACTGAAAATAAAAGATAAAAAATAAAAATATGATGATGTGCTTTGTCATGTTGAACAATCCTTGCTTGCCATTGAGATTTTTAGTTCACAGATATCCAAAATTGGCTTCACCTTGGATGGTTGGCCGACTTTGGACCTTAGTTGTCCCGTAAATACAGCATCAGAGAGAGTTGGCACCATCTTTTGAGTGGAATTCATTAGACGGCGCAAAGCCATCCATTGACTGTATGGTTTTACTAGAAACTGCCAATAAGATTCGCGGTCAAGCCTAGATAGTTGTTTGACTGCTTCAATTTGATTCTTGGCATTCTCTTTCCACTGCCCCTCTAATTGTTTGTTATTTGGGAAAACTACAAGCTTGCATTCTTTAATCAAATTGATATTATGAATGTTCTCATTTACAGCTTCAATTATATTTCTCGTTATATCATTTTCTCTAACTGTTACCCTTTTTGCTTGCTTTAATTGTATATCCCAATCTGTAAATAGAATATCTCTGTGGGATTCTTCAATATTTTGCAGATCGGCTTTTATTCCTTCTTCAGACTCTTTCCAGGAAATAAACTCTGAAATATTTTTATCAACCTCTTCATACTCTAATCTCTGATAAACCACTTGATTGAGTAATGTATCACTTGTTTCACAATATGGTTTGATCATTGAGATTCTTTAACATAATATTTCTTGATGTTTTGAAAATTGAGTGTTTAACCCAAGTGTCTCTTTGATGAATTCTTCTGACTTCATTTTTCATTTTTTGAATCTGTGTATCTTTCTTTGTGATGCTTGCCTGGTGTTGTAACTTCATTCTCAAAATCTTTCTGAAACTGTATCATCTACAGCCGGGATGATTTCAACATCTGCTATAGAAATTTGAATAACTGATATATTATTCACCGAGATTCTCCTGATCACACACTATTTTAGCTTCATGCATAATACATAATCTCTTCTACCATTGATCATTACATGCGGAAATAAAATCAATTGCATGCACACATTAAAACCACAAACAATCACACATATGAACATAGTATTTAATGGGAAATCTTAAAGCTGAAAACCCCAACTATCTGTATATTATATGTCATGGAGATCATGTAACAATCATAGTACAAAAGCTCCTCACAAGCTCTCATGCACACCCTCAATTGTTACACACTATCAAGCTAGATCTAGCAAAACACATGCTCCAATCTTTTGCCACTTGATAGCCAGCCTCTATTGCGTAATCAATGCTATGGGATGGCTTCATTAAATAGATAAACCACCTAGCTTGTACTGCGCAATCCTCATGGGCTTCTCCACCTATCTATGTGTTGCAAATAGCAACTGTATAGTCACAACTGATAGTTAACCTGCTCTTTCACCTATTTCTGCACTGGTCTCCACTGAAACTGTCCATGCACTGAAGTTAACTGATGCATTCTTTAGTTGATTAATGAGTTTATAATTAGTGAATTAATAAATAATTAATTCACACCACTCTCACTAATTGTATCAATTAGTTAAACTGAATACAAATAGCTCAACTATGTTTAGATTATTTAAACTGAATACAACTCCACTAACTTCCTCAATCAACTCCACCAAACTCTGTCACATGAGTTCTAACTGAAGTATCCATGCAATAGCTCCACATAACCCTCAAGAATAGCGTAATTCCTTCTGTCAGCTCCTGTGCCACATCTGTGCACTTAAATGAAGTGCTCCAAGAGAATAAGATAATGTTTAGAGTCCAAATAATATTAAGAGCTAATAATATTCGACATATCTATTTTTAGACTGGCAATCTAAAAATAGATTCCACCCAATATGTCTAAAAATAGAAGTCCATCTATTTTTCCGACTTGACCAACCATCCACAAATAGCATCCTGCAACTCATAGAACATGATCCATATGTCTAAAAATAGACATAGTCTAAAAATAGACTTTGCGCCAAAAATAGCCTGTGGGCCCACTTAGTGAAGGCGACTCCTTTCTCCTAAGCTCATCATCTTGTTGCAATCTCAATGCTCCCTCTCAACAAGATAAGGATTATCTCAACCCTATCCACTCCCCCGGGTATTCGACTTTTCTTCGTGAGCTTTCACAAGATATCAGCATCCTGATCCTCCATTAATGTATGAAAGTAACATGATCTTCCACAGACAATCTCTAATATGATGGACATGCCGTGATGTCAATGTGGTTAGATCTATCATGAAATACTGGATTAACCGAGAGTTTGATGCAACTCTGATTATCACAATAAATCACAATAGGCTCTAAGTGTGAACCGAACAACCTGACCAGGATCTTCCTCATCCATATAGCCTCGCATGCAGCCAAACTCGTTGCCATATACTCAGCCTCTGCTGAACTGAGTGCTAGGGATCTCTACTTCCTACTGTACCAAGAAACTGTTGTCGACCAGATACTGAAAATCCCTCCAGATGTGCTCTTTCTATCTATTGGGCTCCCTTCCCAATCTGCATCCGTGAAGCCACATAGCTTCACCTCATCCGACTGTCTGTACCATAATCCATATCCCGATGTGCCTCTGAGATATCTCAATACATGTTTTCCTGCCTTCTAGAAGAGCTTGGTAGGCTTAACCATAGCTTGTGAAAGCTAGTTAACAGCATAACATATGTCGGGTCGTGTATTGACCAGATACATAAGCGACCCCACCCACTATCGATAAACAGTTGCATCCACTACCTCTGCCGAAGTAGCATCCTCCTTCCTCCATCCACCAAGAAGAGGAGTATCAACAGGCTTGCAGCCATGCATGTTGAACTTCTCCAGTATCTCCCGGGCATACTTACCCTGAGAAACAAACAGTCCATCACTGCGCTGCCAAATTTCCAATTCCAGGAAATAATGAAGGAGGCCCAAGTCCTTCATCTCAAACTCCTTTGCAAGATCAGCCTTGCATGAGTGTATCAACAGTTCATCACCTGTCAAAATCAAATCATCTACATAAAGTACAATGATCAGCAACTTACCCTCCACCACAACCTGGTATAGGTTAGGATCCGCCTCACTCTTGGAGAATCCAAGTCCGGTGAAATAACTGTCTATCTGTGTGTACCAAGCACGAGGTGCTTGTTTCAACCCATACAGCGCTCCCTTGAGCCTGCACATATGCGACTCGCTGTTGAAGATCTCGAAACCTTAGGGATGCTCTATGTACACCTCCTCCTCAATGACTCCATTGAGGAACACAGTCTTCACATCCATCTAATGAATGTGCCACCCCATCTGCGTTGAGAGAGCTAGGATCGTCCGTATGGAATAATACCTTGCGACAGGTGCAAAGGTCTCCTCATAATCGATCCCCTCAATCTATGAAAAGCCTCAGGAAACAAATCTTGCTTTATACTTCTCCACACTCCTGTCAGCTGCCTGCTTCACTTTGTAGATTCATCTCGAACCCACCATTGATTTCCCCTCTGGCCTTGGGACAATCTCCCATGCACTGTTTCTGACAATCGAATCATACTCTTCCACCATGGCATATACCCATGCGGGATCCTCCACAGCTTCCTCGAAAGAGGATGGCTCTGTCACGATACACTTGCTCATAAGAGCCATGTATCCATTATACTGGTCAGGTGACTGTCTCTGTCTGCGTTGTGATCACTACAAGAAAAAGAGACATTGGTGAGGGGCGAAAAATGTCGCCATAAGCTCATTGGTGACGGTAAAAAGAGCCTCCGTCACCAAAAATTGAACGTCACCAAAGGTGGCGTCGCCGAAAGTATAGGTGTTGTGGTGACATTCAAGGTCCGTCACCAATAATGATTTATAATGATGGATAGTGACCATCACCATTTCATATGAGCAATGGTGACGGACAATAGCCTCTGTCACCAAAAAATTGAACGTCACCAAAGGTGGCGTCGCCGAAAGTATGTGTTGTGGTGACATTCAAGGTCCATCACGAATATTGATTATAATGACGGATAGTGACCGTCACCATTTCATATGAAAAAAAACGATTTTTTGTGAGGGACCTTTCATGGCCATCACTATTGGTGCATATATATGGCGACGTTCGTTGACCGTCACCATTTCATATTTGGTGAGGGTCAAAAAGTGTCATGATAAGCTCATTGGTGACATCAAAGTCCATCACGAATAATGACTATAATGACAAACAATGACCCTCACCATTTCATATCAACAACAATGATTCTTTCATGGTCGTCACTATTGATGCATATATACGGTGGCGTTCGTTGGCCGTCACCATTTCATATTTTGGTGAGGGTCAAAAAATGTCACCATAAGCTCATTGGTGATGGTCAAAAGAGCCTCCGTCACCAAAAATTGATCGTCGCCATTCCATATGAATATCAGGGCACGATGGAATCGAACCACCAACCTCCTGCTTGTAAAGCAAGTGCTCTTCCATTGAGCTAGCACCCTTTAAATTAGACTTTTAAAAATTATATCTTGAAACCTTTATAGATTTTAAATTCTACAACTTTCAATAAATTAAATTAAAGCTGCAAATTCAATGTTAATTCAGCCTCTTGTCATGAGTTATCAATTGGAAAAATGTCTAAATGCAACAGGCTTTGGTTGGAGGTCGACCAGTTCCTAACTACTACTCTGTTGGCAATATGTGGAGAGCTAATTCACAACAGTGACTGGGGGCTCAACCTCGTAAGCAACATCCTGGAAAGAAATTTGCCACAAGTGAGCCTAGGAATGTAGTTCCCCTATGCTTGATAGTTATTGGTGCAAATATAGTCTCTAGTTTGCAGATTGGTATGACTCAATTGTGCAAGAATTTTGCAAATAAGTGCAAGAGAAAAAGTCAATCTGGAGGTATTATGTGTCCCTAGATTGAGCATCACTGAGCTTTTCATGTTGGTTTGGGGAGCAAGTAATTGTATATGTTGGTCATGGAGCAAACAGAGGGTAAGTGACTGGTGTGGCACGGCAATGAAAAAGTTGAATACAATGTGGGGAGGCCAAGCTGGAACAGAAAGCACCAATAGTTGTGCATGGCACTTTAATTGCAGCTGCAATGAGAAGTTAAATCTGCTAATGAAGAAATTGGATGTAGTCCAAGTATACTTTATAGTGATTAATTTGAAGCTCAAAGAGCAAATGATGACAAGTGTACCAGCATTGGAGGCAGCCACAGGCTTTGAAAGCCAATTTCGCCATGCAACAAAATGAATCTGAGGCTCTTTGCAGTTAGTTAGTGGGGCTGCAGCAGCAGGTCCAACTTCTGAACACCAAAATCAATGACTATAGTCATGATAATTGGAGACAAAATGGACAGTGTTTGGTTCGGATCTCAATTAGCCACCAACAAAGGAGGAAGATAAGTGTAGTTGAAGCATGTGCTAATGCAAATTTTGTTTTTTTCTTGGCAATTTCTGTAGAGTTTAAACCTACAAAAATGTATTGAACTATGACATCATATGTAGCCCCACTTTAAGAGTGATAGTAAACAATACCAGCTTATAGGCATATGCAAGAAGGAGATCACAATGTAAAAAATTTCTGAGTATTTGCCTTGTCCAAGCACGGACTTAATGTTATACTTACAGGCTTACAAACAAAATATTCAGTGACAATCACATAAGCCCTAGCACATAAATTCAAAAGATAGAGGTTGATGATTATATCACAGCTTAATAAATCTACCTTGGCACCATAAACTTTTTGACTCCAACTCCATATATATCTGTAATTATATTTGTAAGGTCCAAAGATGCATAAGCACTAGAAATGGGGAATTTCAAAAAACCATGAATGCATAGAGGTTGATGATTACATCACAACTTAATAAATCTAGCTTGGCACCATAAACTCTTTAAATCCAACTCCATATATGTCTCCAATTATATTTGTAACGTCCAGAGACGCATAAGCGTTAGAAATGGGGAATTTCACAAAACCATGGATGCCCTTGGTCAAACGAACTAGACAAATATTAAAAGCAATTGCTCCTATTGTGAAACAAGAGAAACACATTTACAAAGATAAAGAAGACTAAAAACACTTTTACGAAAATAAAAGTTAGTTACCATTTCCAATTTAAATTGTACAGTTTAACAACCATTATAACTGAAAACATTCACTAAACCTCAGTCTTCTATTAATCTATGCATATGCTACAATAACCGATGAGACAAGAAAATATTACTATTGTGAATACATATAGAAGAAATTGAAAGATTACTGGGAGGTAGCAAAATCCATAACTACCTACGCAAATAGCAGAATACTGGGACTTCAATTTCTGAAGATGAAAGACTGAAACGTCATGGAAGCGAAAAATTCTAGATATAAAACCCATGTCATGAACTAATGTAAATACAGAAGCAAATATTTCCACCGAGGAAACAAGAAAGACGTATTTACAAACATAAGAAGATGGATTACTAGGAATGCATAACTAAGATTTGTCTGCATGGAGGTAGCAAATTATAGAATGGCTTATTTCAGCAAATGGCAGATTGATATCCCAAAAACAAAAATACTACCCACTAGAAGCTACAAAATAGTAAGCCAAACCCTTTATCAGCATGACAGTGATAGAACAAACCTCTAGTCATGTTGGCTTCTCTAGCGGTGATTATTCTACCAGAATTTTTTATGGGGATTAAGGTGTCCCACATCACTATCGCCCATTACTCTTCACACTACAGTCCTTTCAAACAAATTTTCTAGCCATCCCAATTAACCTCCCCAACAACACCAATTGAAAAGAAAATTAACATATCCAATTGACCAAGAATTTAGGATCATCTAATGGCTCAACAAGGTAAGCTGACCTAATATGCATTCAAAATCCCATTCCTATTTGGAATGAATGAACAAATGGTGTCTGAGCAAACATCACCGTGTGACAAGAACCAGTTAACTAAAACAATCAAGTATAATATTCATACTCTAAACTATGATGCATTCGAAATCCTGTTCCTAGTTTTTGGAATGAATGAATATGTGGTGTCTGAGAAAAAACCACTATGAGACAACCATAGAATTAACTAAACCCATAATCATAATTTCTATCATAATTTGCAACACCTTAACAATAGGGCATAAGGTACCCATTAAAGCCAGAAATCTTTACAATTAAGGGTGTTTTAAGTTCAGAGTTGTGCCTTCAAACTCAATACCTTTTTACCAGCAAGAAACAACTATCCTATGGTTGATCCCTAACTAATATTTACAAGAAATATAGGGAAGCGTATTATCAGTTCCAATTTCCATATCAGTGCATGATTAGTTTACAAAAAACAACTTCTCAAAAGGGGCATGTTAAAGAGAGTTTGCATATTTGTTAAGTACAACACTTAAAAGTTAACATTAGATCAAACTACAAAGAGAAGAAAATGGACAAGAAAAAATCAGGTATAGACAAAACTGTGAATGAAAAACTTGTCCTTCCAACCTTCAAGTAGTGTACGGTGACATCTAGCATCTAGCCCATGTAGAGAAGACTGTCATATTATAATTTTTGTCAAATTGATAAAGTTCAAATCTTATGTTTCAAGTCTTAGTAGATGGTTATAAATCTTATAAATTGATAAAGTTCAGCTTCTAGGTTTCTAGGTTGCAACGTAAGATGCATACTCAGGTTGCTAGTGGCCATTGGCATACACATGCCATCTACAAGGTTCCAATTTTTCCATCACCTAGATCCATATCATATTCTCTAAGACAATCTCATCCATAACATACATGAGCAAGGCATACTGATTATGATTTTCAGAGGCACATTTGTACTCAATAATATCAGAAAATAATCCATGACCACTATCAAAAGAAACGTGTCTGCTCTCCAAAAGAGAGAATTGGCAAGTAGATTGTTTTCTCTAAATTTTTGAAGCCTGGGGCAGAGCGCAAAACAGAAGAAAGAGGCCATTCTACTTGTGATTTTAGGTTTTGTTTTTATGTTTTTTTTTGCATGGAGATTCAGAGGAGAAGAGGATGAATTCATGTTAAGTCTAAGATAAATTTCTGTGTTTTTTTTAGGCTTGCATCTGTGTCATCTAAGGCAACCTCAGAGGCTGAATTTTGACCCTTTCTCGGGCTAATCTGAGGTCGATTACACACTGTTCCAAGGTCTACGACATGCACATTTGAGGACTAATGACTATGGATTCTTTTGGACATTATTTAGCACTATTCACTTAATAATTGTGGCTATTTGAGTCTCGACACTAATGGCTATTCTTTGGCTTATTTGAGACACAAGAACAACCTTTGTTTGATATTATTTCAGCTTTAGAATAGGAGGGTATTCAGATAACCTGAGGGATAAACCTCGATTGGTTTTGTGGCTGAACTCATCTACATTATTCGCTAGAGTATTCTCCTCTATCTGAATGGCTAATGATTGACCTCTATGGAATTTTTCTAAGGTTGCTTGCACTTCGAAGGATGTAGGATATGAAACCATCATGATGAATTCAAACCCTGAGACTGTCTCTACAGATTACGATACTAGTGTTAGACTGTACTTTGAGCCTCTTATAGTAGAGGATGTTTTGAATGTCATTGACAAAGAGAGGCCCGATGGTATAATTGTACAGTTTGGAGGGAAAACACCTTTGAATCTAGCTCTACCCATAGAACAATACCTCGATGAGTTTAAGCCTGTGGGTCCAAGTGGGGAAGGTCTTTTGCAAATATGGGAGACTTCTCCTGCTTCAATAGATGCTGCTGAAGATAGAGAGAAGTTCAATGTAATGTTGGATGAGCTAAAAGTCAAGCAACCTCAAGGTGGTATTGCTAAGAGTGATGGGGATGCATTGGAAATAGCAAGAAAGGTTGGCTATCCTATTCTTGTCAGGCCCTCTAATGTTTTAGGTGCTCATGCAATGGAAATTGTATACAGTGATGAAAAATAGAAGCATTACTTAGAAACTACAGTAGAAGTGGACCCAGAAAGGCCAGTACTCGTTGATAAGTACCTGGTAGATGCTTGTGATATCGATGTAGATTATTTGACAGATTCTAAAGGTAGTGTGGTCATTGGTGGTATCATGGAGCACATTGAGCAAGCAGGTGTGCATTCTGGTGATTCAGCTTGTTCTATTCCTAAGGAAACAGTGTCACCTTTATACTTGTCAGTCATTAGATCATGGACATCTAAATTGGCAAAGAGGCTTGGCGTCTGTGGAATGATGAATTGACAATATGCAATCACACCTACTGGTGAAGTTTACCTTCTTGAAGCAAATCCTAGAGCATCACGAATAATACCTTTTATCTCAAAGGCAATTGGCCACCCCTTAGAAAATTATGTTGTGCTTCTTATGTCAGGAAAATCTCTTCGAGACTTTGGTTTTATACAGGAAGTTATTCCAAGTCACGTATCTGTCAAGGAAGCAGTCCTTCCATCTGAAAATTTTCAAGGTTTTGATGTGGTTCTTGGTCCTGAAATGCGAAGCACTGGAGAAGTGATGGGCATAGAATTTAAATTTCCTATGGCATTTTCCAAGGCACAAATTGCAGAAAATCAAAAATTGCCTCTTGTAGGCACGGTGTTTTTAAGTTTAAGTGATTTCACCAAACCAAGACTCCCAGCAATTGCAAACAGATTCATTGAACTTGGTTTTACAATTGTTGCAACAACTAGCACAACCAGTTTGTTGAAAATGGAAGGAATTCCAGTGGAAAGAGTTTTGAAACTCCATGAAGAGCGCCCACATGTAGATGACATGATTGCAAATGGTCAGATTCAGTTACTGGTGATTGCAAATACAGGAGATGCTTAGATCAAATAGATGGGTAGAATTTGAGACGAATGGCATTAGCATATAAAATTCCTATCATAACCACAGTTGCCGGAGCTTTAACTTCTGTTCAGGTTATTAAGACCATGAAGAAGGATTCCTTGAAGATGATTCCATTACAAGATTTCTTCAATACTCAGGAATCAGAGGGAACAACTCAGGAACTACAGGCAGCTTCTATATGTGTATGTACCATAGTTCACATTTCTTTATGTTGGTGTAATAATATTTCCTTACAAACTCTGCTGGTGTTCTGTTAGAAGATTTTATGAAAAGGATATAACATAATTTATTCGAATTTTCATCCAAAGTTTTCAATGCAAATTGTCTCTATCTAATGTTGGTGTAAGACTACTTCATTAGAACTCTTTTGTAGTGTTCTTCTGAGGCAAGATGAAAGGATTATAACAGGTTACATAAATAAATGAGATTTCCATCCAAAAGATGTCTTCAAAAATTGGATGGGACATCAGAAGAACTATATCTAACTTCTTCTATTGGTAGTTGTGGTTTTCACGTGGTATATGCATGTTTCTCTTTTGGTTGTGCAATATGGTTATTTGCAATTTATAATCGACTATTTAGTTCTTACTGGAATTTTTTAGAAGACTGCATGGTCTCAAAACTGAATCCTTCATAATTCATTCCATGGCTCTTAAAAATGAAAAATCTGCCACTATCACCAAACCCACATATATGTTATGTTAGTTACAAATCAGCCTTGATGTGGGTCTACAACATTTGCGCTCAGATCCATGCTACATATGGTGTAAGGCAAGGGCTTCCCTCTTCCGTTTAAATGCATATTTTCCATCTCCAAGTAGTTCTTTTGGTTCTGTGATTTTCCAAAACTATTTTGCTGATTTCGTTTAAGTGCATATTTTCTGTGATTTTCCACCCAACTTATGTTGCTGATTTGCTGAATAGTTTTTAGAATCTCATGTTGATTTCCCTCTATAGAAGTAAGTGAAAAATATAGGGAAGAAGGAAAATAAGCCTTTGGTGGAAGATGCTTGCTGAATTGCAGCAAATAAGTTGGCTTATAGTGTGTCCTACACTAGAGTTAAAATCTATTTTCTTAAAACACCCTTTGAACGAGTTTAGTTTTGTGAAGTTGTCTCCTAAAAAGAAATTAATTTCAAAGGGAACATGATGAAGCCTATTTTTCCAAGTTCCCCAAGCAAGAAAGCAATCCCAAAACAAGGATAACATGTTCCCTTAACCGTTGAAGATCCCTGCAAGTGACTTAATAGTGGACCCTTGGCAAAAAATGTTATATTGGTGAAAGGATGAGACGGAAAACAAAGTTTCCAGGGCCATATTTGCATATGGAACACCTTTCAATGTAATGTGGTCAAAACATTGACAATACATGCTGAAGGTGGTTAAGAAAATAGGGGTTACAAGGGGCCAAACTTTGAGAAAGTGTTCACTACTATTTTATGAAAGGAGAGATTCACTGTAGAGATAATTCTAAGACCAAACCGTGCTTGTTGGAGTTGTAATGGTTTTGAATTTTCATGTGGTATACCCTTCAATATAGTGTGGTCAATGTGTTTTCAAGACTTTCTTAAGGTGGTAAATGAAGCACCTAGGAGGTACAAGGGACCAAACTTCGAGAAACTACACACTACTCTTTCTAAAGTAGAGATTAGCTACAGAGAATTCTAGAACTGATTGGTACTTGTTGGAGTTGTAATGGCTTGTCCATTATATTTCTGATGGTTAGACCAATATGAGAAATGTTTATGTGGTCAATGTGTTTTCAAGACATTCTTAAGGTGGTCAATGAAGCACCTAGGAGGTACAAGGGACCAAACTTCGAGAAACTACACACTACTCTTTCTAAAGTAGAGATTAGCTACAGAGAATTCTAGAACTGATTGGTACTTGTTGGAGTTGTAATGGCTTGTCCATTATATTTCTGATGGTTAGACCAATATGACAAAGATAGGGAAGAAGGAAAATAAGCCTTTGGTGGAAGATGCTTGCAGAATTGCAGCAATTAAGTTGGCTTATAGTGTGTCCTACACTAGAGTTAAAATCCATTTTCTTAAAACACCCTTTGAACGAGTTTAGTTTTGTGAAGCTGTCTCCTAAAAAGAAATTAATTTCAAAGGGAACATGATGAAGCCTATTTGTCCAAGTTCCCCAAGCAAGCAAGCAATCCCAAAATAGGGATAACATGTTCCCTTAACCGTTGAAGATCCCTGCAAGTGACTTAATAGTGGACCCTTGGCAAAAAATGTTATATTGGTGAAAGGATGAGACGAAAAACAGAGTTTCCATGGCCATATTTGCATATGGAACACCTTTCAATGTAATGTGGTCAAAATATTGGCAATACATGCTGAAGGTGGTTAAGAAAATAGGGGTTACAAGTGGCCAAACTTTGAGAAGGTATTCACTACTATTTTATGAAAGGAGAGATTGACTGTAGAGATAATTCTAAGACCAATCCGTGCTTGTTGGAGTTGTAATGGCTTTGAATCTTCATGTGGTATACCCTTCAATATAGTGTGGTCAATGTGTTTTCAAGACATGCTTAAGGTGGTCAATGAAGCACCTAGGAGGTACAAGGGACCAAACTTCAAGAAACTACACACTACTCTTTCTAAAGTAGAGATTAGCTACAGAGAATTCTAGAACTGATTCGTACTTATTGGAGTTGCAATGGCTTGTCCATTATATTTTTGATGGTTAGACCAATATGACTCTATCTCCTGTAGGTCCATACTTCTTGAGGGCTATAGCAACTGCAGGGGAGGAGAAGGCAATTGACTGGGGTGCTAAAAAATCAGAAGAAATTAAGATCATTGGTCCTTCAAATGTCATGCAGGTGATCAAAGAAAATGCTCACACAAAGTAACAGACCATATTTTTTTGACCCTGTTTGCTTCATAGGTTAAATTTTCCTATGAAATATATCGTTGTTGAAGTTCAAGGGATGAAAATTGTGAGTGAAAATGGAATAAAAATTCAAATTTTTATTGCTAACCACCAACATGCTAAAGCAGTATACCGACAATTTGTTGATCTTCAACTCTAAAGGTTGGAGAAACTAGCTTTGAATTTGACTATATCATGTTTAAACAATTAGTAGAAACGAGGACAAAATTATCTTCCATGGTTCAGTCTTTAGTGGCAAACTTCAAAAGACAATTTGGATTAGAATTACCATTCTTCATGAGGCTTGATGTGATCAAGTCGATATTTTCTCTCCATAATGGAGCCACTTGTTGATTTTTTATTACTTTGGGATATTGATGTGACATTTTGGAGGGTGTCAACATTTTGTTGGAAAGAATTCAACATTTTCTTAAGGAGTGGGGCCCACTTTTGTCTGGCACCCTAAGGGATGTAATCATAAAAAGATGGAACAAATTCCACTCCTCTGTATTCTTTATCCTACACCTTGAACCTGGAGTATTGTGATGTACTTGGGGCTAAAAGGAGTGACCCACAAAATGACAAGAGAAGTGAATGACCACACAAAGACAAGAGAATAGACTGATAGTCTCAGGGAAACATTTTGTGAGATACCTCCGAATCCAATGGAATTCTCATAGCTAAAGAGCATGTTTGTTGCAGCCTTCCAATAACCCCAGACTTCTACTTGGGATAGGAAGTTGTCAGAAGGTTTCAACAGTGGGATGCCTTGGACTCATGCTTGAGAAAAGAACTATGGACCTATGATAGTTTTTCTTTAGGTACTTGATCTATTTTTTCTAACGGTGTAATCCAAGAGTATTATTTTTACTACATTCAATCTTAGATACGAAGACAGATTATAAGGTCCCTCCAATTTCATACCATGAAAGTGAAAATATAGATGTTTTTGGAGGATAATGATCTTTGGCATTTGTAAAGACCAAAGTTGAACGACCTACCAATCTATAAGGTTGACAAAAAAATAAAAAGAAGATGGCCAGAACAAAGCAAGTCATCCTGGACTCCATGAAGGATCCCACACATTATCAGTAAAACCATCAGTAACGGGATGTTTGATGCTATCTTCACTATATATCGGGGTGAGAACATCAATTGAAATATGCTTCTAAGGATCAATCTTAGAGCCACATAAATAAAAAAAACAGATACTGCAGCCACTTCTTTGATAAAAATTAATAAACTCTATGATCAATGTGTAACAACTTGAAAAGAGCTCAAGCATGAAGATTCGGTACACAACCTTGAATGGGCTTTCATCTTCATGGAAACCTTATGTCTAAGGTGCCTATGCCCGAGAGAGCTTTCCACTTTTGACTCTTGAGAAGTTATGGCATGATTTTATCCAAGAAAATACAAACTAGAGTGAGTTGATGGTATAGAGACGAAAGAGAAAAATTCTAACCCTCACTATAAATATATTGAATGCCAGAAAAAAAAAGGGGACCTAGTATAGGTCAGCAGGAGAGAAAGAGAATTCAGGTTCCTCTAATCAATGGTAAGAAATGCTTGGGCCATATCAAGTGTTTCATGTGTCAAGAGTTTGACAATTATGCTTATTAGTGTCTTCAAAAGAAGGGGAAGGGCGAGCAATAACAACAGAAACAGTATTTGTTAGAGTGGATAAGCTTTCATTCAAGCTTGTGACATACTTCTCCATGATGGTGTCAGATGGTACATGAATAGTGGAGCATCCAAACATATGGCCTTTGGGAAACTTCAAGAGTATGAGGCAAGCATACAAGTGGATGTTTGATGATGATTTCAAATATGCAACAGCAAGAATGGGATCTATCTCACTCCAAATGTCATTGGGTGATATCTTTGAGCTCAATGGTGTTTTACATGTACCTAGATTAACTAAAAATTTCCTTTCAATTTTAGTCATGATAAACCTATGATATATTGTTGAGTTTGATGATCACTCTCATCAAAAATATATGCCCATATCCTAGTTGGGCTTTTGGCTACAGGATTCAAGAGGGTAGTCGATACAAGTTGCAAGAATACCATGTAAGAACCCTAGTGCATGATAGAGATAATTTGCGCAAACTTTGGCACAAGATCAAAATAGCACAAAAATTGTGTAACCCTATAAACCAAGAGTGTTGCTAATCATTTTTCTATATATATGGAAATCTGAAACACAAGAAGATGATACATTTTCTTAATAAAACAAAAATCAATTAATAGCATGGTGACAAAATATTAAACCTCAAATTATTCTAATTAACATATCATAATCGTTTCATACGCACAAATTTAAACCCTACCAAACAACTTGCGATGTTTATAAGATAGACCTTGAAACTATACCTTTGTTGGGCCTAGATTCACTCAGAGGGGTTGGCTTCTCAGAAGCGACGAAATTTTTGGCACCACTTTTTTAACTTCCCAGTTTTTTTTCTTTTCCATTTCTTTACTGGAACCTCGACAACTCTGATGTCCTCCACAGTAGTTGGTTTTTTAGTTTCTCGACATTTTCAACAACTTTTGGCTCCAGCTTCATCAGCAAGGCCTTATTAACACTCTTAAGGGTCTTGTTTGGGGTTTTCACCGATGCCATTTTGAGGGTTGATGTTCGTGCATGCTTCTTCACTGCTCGAGAAGCCATGTCTGCTCGAAAATTGTCAATATCCTTCAAAGATAGAAGAAATGAAACAAAATATTCATATAAATATTCAAGGACTAGTTATATACATGGGCCTCATACTCCTCTTATCGGGTTTGGAACGAGCTAGTTGCGCATCATACTCATCTTGTTCAAATGTAAGGAAACATGTCAATGGCCCATGACCTAGAGGCATCTCGCAAGAGTAAAATTTTGTCCCATTATGGACCACTAGCGGGTAATTACAGGTGGTGTGGTTTTACTTGAATAATAGTGATGAGTCAACCTGCATTAGCAGATAACAACCAGTGATGATTGTCCTTGTTCTTGGTTTGGCCATTGAGTTGTGATAAGTTTTCCCACCATCTTAAAAAAAATGGTGAGGTGTTTTATACCTAGTACGGAGAAGAAATTGTCACAAACTAGCAAACATAATGTAGTAGAAGAGGTTATCCTTTGTCCCAAAGGAAAAATAGAACTGTTTTATGTATAGGGAATAGGATCAATCTCAAGAAATCAAGTGGGAGCATATGCATTACTTCAAGGATTAATGTTGACAAAAGAACATCATTTTTCTTCTTTGATTGTTGTTGGCGATTTTAAACTCCTTATTCATCATATAGTAGTTGATTCTCTTCCATTTATGTATATCATGTGCTCGGGGAAAACAACCAATAATCAGATGCAATGGCAAATGAAGGAGTGAATTATAATTTGGGTGAATTGAGGTTCAATGAAGGATTAATGTTGACAAAAGAACATCATTTTTCTTCTTTGATTGTTGTTGGTGATTTTAAACTCCTTATTCATCATATAATAGTTAATTCTCTTCCATTTATGTATATCATGTGCTCCGGGAAAACAACCAAGAATCAAATACAATGGAACATGAAGGAGTGAATTTGAATTTGGGCGAATTAGGGTTCAATGGGAAAACCTAATGGCACCCTCTCCCTTGACATTTTCTTCATGCAATTAAAAAGGTAAAGACCTCCTCACCATGAGTATCATTTCTTTAATAAAAAAATACGCAACATGGAATCGAATCAAATGAAGCCCCATGCAATGGCACTTCAAGCCCTTTTGATTAATCATCCCCCATACCAGCCAATGTGATAACTACTATAGGATGGGGAGGCCAGTTCAAGTGAAAAAAATGTTGTTACAACCCCAAGTATCGGTCAAACCATCCAAAAGGTGGGCCCTTGATTTTGTAGACTTGATCACGCCAATGTCCCGAAAGAAGAAATATATTCTAGTGTTCACTGGTGATTTTACGAAATGGGTCGAGGCCAAGGTGCTGGCTCTAGCAAATGAACGGGAAATTGTCAATTTTCTTTATGAGGATATTTTTACCAGGCTCGGTGTGCCAAGAGAGGTCATTACCGACCATGAAATGCAATTCACGTCCAAACTAATCAAAGTTATCATGGATTAGTATCATATTAGGCACTGGACTTCTACACCTTATACAACTTATGAAAACTTGACATTTGGAGGCGGTCACTTAACAACCGCATCTAAAAGTTTAATTCTAATGACATTTGTGGGGGGGGGGGGGAGGGATTGTCCAAAAATACTTCCAAAAGTTACATTGGCGTGACTTTTAAGGGTGGTTAAGGGATTCTAAGTTAGCAGTTAGTGGCTTAGGGTTTAACGGATCGAGGGTTTAATGGGTTATGAGTTATAAGTGTATGGGTTAAAGGATTATGGTTTGGGGGTTACGGGGATAGGGAATTTAGTGGTTATGGGTTAAGGGCTTATGGGTTGTGATAATAGGGCCCCTAGTCCCCTTATCACAACTATTTGGGGGTCCCCCTATCAATTGCTCTTATTGCCTTCTCTCTATGCCCACTAGCCCCTCTGCCCTCAGGTCATAAGGCCCCATCTCATTCCCTAATGTTAGGATTATAGATTTTAGTAACTCTCACTTCTACCCATCCATGATACCCTTATTTCCCCTTTCCCCGTTCAATACACCAAAAAAATCCCTCTCCCCCAAAATTAATGAAAAATAAACATTTGGAGGTGGTCATTAGGTAGGAGTCGTAAAAGAATCTTAGCTAGGTAGGAGTTGTAAAACAATCTTAAGTAGGAGCTGTAAAAGTAATTGAAGTTGAAGCAATTGAGAAGATGGAATTTGTAGCTTGTCAAGCTGGAAAACAAAATAACATGCTCAAAGAAGAAAGTGAAAATGCCAAAAATCAAAACTCGCATGGAGTTATTACTGTAGTCCACAACATGATAGAAGATATTGAAAACTGCAGGGCAATTGAAAGTCAAAGTGTAGATGGGATAGTGAGTGAGTGGATGGGATAATGCATGTTTTATGAATCATTGCTCAGCTTAGTTATTTATGCTCGTGATCATTGGTTGAAACCTGGTGGAGCAATCCTTCCAAACATAGCTAAGATGTATGTGGCTGGTGTTGGAAAAGGTGGAACTAGTCTATCGTTTTGGGAAATGTATATGGATTCAACATGTCTTGTATTGGTAAGGAAGTGGGTGAAGATGTTGCTCAACAGACAATAGTTGATGTTGTGGATAGCAGGGATATAGTGATAGAGACTTTTGTCAAACATACATTTGATATTATGAAAATAAAAGTAATCCTATTGATTCCCTGTATGCAGGAACGTATTAAAAGAATATTACGATTTTGTAACTCTAGAAGATTACAGTGATATTTTTGGTGTAAATTTGAAATAAAATATGCAATAATATGACAATTGGATTTTTAAAGCCTCCTTACCAATTAGTTTTCTGGATTTTTAAAGCTCTGAGATTCGATCAAGAGGGTGATCGTAGAGGGTTGATTCAGCAGAATTGGCGAAGGATTTTCGAGAGGGAAATTAGTTGTCAGAGGGAGCAGTATCTCTAGAGGGTTTCTAACACCAAGAAACCTAGATCTGGTCTTTTGTTGAGTGCAGCAGTAGTAGAAGGGAGAAGAGTATCTATTTCGACAGTTTGAGCAGAGATGGCCCCATACGAACTGAGAGATCGGGATAGGTTGGACAGTGTGTCTAACTTTGTGATTTGGAAGGCCAAAATCCTAACAGTCCTAAAGGAGTACTGTATCAGAGAACACGTGAAAAATGTCCTAGTTGTGCCCACCAATGTAACGCTCTAAATAAGTTCAACGAAAATCAAGCGTGAGCAAAGTGCTTGATCATGGATGGGGTGAAGGATCACGTGGTCCCACACATTTTTGAGAAGAGGACGACACATGATATGTTGAAATCTTTGACCACGTTGTATCAAGGCAGCTTCGTCCAACGGAAGATGCTTTTAGAGAACCAAATGTGGATGTTCCAAATGCACAAGGGAGAGGAGATTGATCCCTTCCTCTTCAGATTGAAAACGATCTAAGATCAGTTGATTGCCATGAGGGCAACTCTGGATGAAGGGCTCTTGGTGAGGACTGCCCTGAATGCAGTCACTGATGAGTGGGAGACCTTTGTCCAAAGCATCTTGGGCAGAGCACAACTCCCAAATTGGGGTGACATGTGAGCTATCCTTCGACAAGAGGAGGAGGGAGATGCAGCCCTAGCATCAAAGGGATAGCGGAAGCAAGGGAAGAAAAAGGACCTATCCAAGGTCTGGTGCTTTAGATGTGGCGAAATTTGACACTTCGCCAGCACTTGTCCTAAGAGGAAGGACAAGGAAGCTTCAGATTCCAAGGCAACAACAACTAGAGGGGACAGTGGTAGTGAGGATGATGTGGCCATGAGTGCTTATGTCTCGAGAGAAGAGGTGGGGCGATATAGATCTGTAGAGAAGCTACAGATGGGAAGGCAGGATCCTTGAGTTGCCCAAACTCTTGGATCACATACGAGCTACGAGATCCTTAAGGCAATAACAGGATGACTGGAGCATTGGGTGCAGAAAATCATGGAGAAGCAGACGCAGTGTTGGGATGCTGAAGTTTGGAGCAGCGCAAATGAGAGACAGTAGCGCAAAGGCAATGCTTACATAGTACAGTGCAGCAGACATCGCAGAGCTTTAGAGAAATAGCGTAGCGTAGCAGCATAGGGTGCTTCAGTGATGAGATGCAGCCTAACTGACTTGTCTGGTGATTGGGTGGTGGTCCTTCAGTTGCTTACTTCTCAGCAACTGAGTTGCAGTGCAGCAGTTAGCAATGGCGGTGCTATGGGCAGCATGATGCAACAATTTGAGAGGGAGATGCAGTACAGATGTGGTTGTGTCATTAGTAGTGACATGGGTAGCAGTATAGAGAGTAGCATCGCAGTGGATGAAGGTCAGCAGTCCAAGCATCAGTGCAAAGACTGATGCTAGAGATCAAGGTGACACTTCAGTGGGGAACTATTTCTAGAGCACACTCCTCGCTAAGAGGGAGTGTTGAGATTGTTGGGTAGCATTGGATGTGCTCTAACTCAAAAACTTTGTGGAGGGGCTAGAACACATGAGATCTCCAAGACCCAAAAAAAGCGTTTGGATAAATTCCATCTGGTGTAAAAATGATTCAAATAATTAAATTTTTTGATGGGGACCCTAAGTCTAACTTAGGGAAATTAAAAAAATTAAAGTGAATTAATTTACACATGTGATGAGAACATTCTAAGTTACGTGGATCAAGCTTCTTTTAATCTTATCCATTGATTAGTGATATGATCACAGCCATTGATTTGTCAACGAGAAAAGTATAAAGGAAGGGCCTGGGGTCAATTGGAGAACACACACACAGAATCTAAGAGATCGAATTCTTCTGACAGAGCAGTGCTCAGACAAAGATCAGATCTGAGTGATTTAGAGAATCAGTGAGGGGCGGATGCAGTGATTGGTCAGGAGGACCAAGAGTACAACACAGAGCAAGGGAAATAGAGATGCAGTGGAGGTAGTGCAACCATCAGAGGGTGTGACGCAATCCCTAGAGAGGGTGAAGTAAGCCCACGCAGGGGCAGCGCAAAGCCTCCAAGGAAATTCTGAAATTCAACTAGAGACTAGGGTTTCTGAGCCAGCAGGGTTGAAACCGGACTCCGGTAGAAGTTGATCAGTGCAGAGCAAGGGTGATGTAGTCCCTTAGTTAGCGCCACGCAACCTTACACAGTGGCAGCGTATATATTGTGCAAAGCTAGTTGGGGTTTCACTAGTGGCTCATCCAGATCAGCCAGGACTTGCGGGAGTGAGGTAAAACTCACATTTTCTTTGTAGCCAAGGTTTTCTCTGTTGGGTGAGCTGGATTATGGCACCCTAGATGTACTCAGAATATTTTTGCTTAGTAATAATAAACACTCATATCTGTTGCACCGGTTTTCCTGCATTGGGTTTTTCGAGGACATTTGTCCGAAAAATTTGTGTCCTTTGTCATATGTGTGTGATGTTCAGTAAATGATATGTATTTGTGTAGGTTGCTAGTTGTGTTTACCTTGACTTTTTTTTGAATATTTTCAGTTAAATAACTTGTGCATAATAAAACAAGTAGGAGAAGTAAATCAATATTTAGCAGTAGGATTTTTGTGCTCAGAAATTTTCACAGTATACAAATCAGAAATAGACTAAGAACCCAATGGCATGCATTAACTCCATTCATTCTCTATGCTTCCCACAAATAAATAACATCAAAAAGTAACAAATATACAAAGCAAAACTAAACTGCATATCAAAATGCACACTTGCATTTCTGACCCAAATGACAAAAATTTGCAAAGCCTCCAAACTAAATAGAGTCAGCTCCACAACAAATGAGATTACTCACACTAATATCAATTGGAAATCAGTATACACTAGCACAGACACATCTAAAATTGTGTTTGATACACACATCAATGTTCCAAAGCTCGAGGTTGAATATCTCAAATTTCAATATTTAATATATCAGTCATTTCTCTGAACTCAAGATATGCAATATTGACCCTATCGAAACCAGAATTAGATGGAATTGGGATATTATATTCGATGCACCTAACACATAGTATAGATTAAATGTAATTACATGCAAATAAACTATTGACGGACCCACCCACCCCAAGCAATATGTAGAGCATCTCACATATTTCGATACAAACACAAACAACTATTCATTCAAATACCACATAGTTTATTCTTGTGGTAGGGATATGAATCAAACTAAAACAAGAATTAGAAGAAGCAAAAACATACCTTTGGTCCCTCTCCGCAAGCGCGTGTTCTAAAAGTACAGTATATCCAATGTCACAATTGATGCATTTGCCAAATAATCCTGGCCCAGACAAAAATGGACAAACAAATCAGTATCACATGCCAGGCACAAGCAATCTCAAAGTAAACATCTGGAAAAGTTCCATTCATAGTGCCAAAATAATAACAGTAAGTTGAAGTAGGCATTGGTGATAGAAGCATAGATCCATGTTCCTGGATACAGTGGATTATCACATTAAGTCCCTTGGATTACAAGTTAGAAAGCAGCACTGAATACAACATACATCAACAAGTTTTTATCTATAGCTCTTTCGTGTTTGGACAGACAATAAGAAATTGAATACAATTCATGTGAAGGAACAGTTAAAGAAAATTCAAAGCACACTTCAAATTCAAGAATGCAAACTCAAAATCAAAAGAGCACATCAAAATCTCTAAAGAAGGTTTCATGATGTTCACCAAAAGATGAATCTTTGCAAAATGTTTGGCTCTAAAAGCAAACCATGAGAATCTGGGCTATGATAGATCATAGGAAGCTAAGACATTGAATCTATGGGATGCAGGATATCATTGAATTAAATTGTGAGTAATGATGATAAAGAGTCGAATAAATGACACCTACCTACCCCTTTTGTAAACAATAAGGCAAAAATTTTACAGCTAGATATGTTTGGAAAAAGGAGGGCATGGTTGCCTCTGCAGTGACAACTAGAAAATGAAACATTGAAACCCTATGCACAACAGGTTGCATGAGTAAATGATAATAATATATGTTGGAAAAGCACATTGATGTGTTTGAGACGAAAAAAACTGAAAAATAAGTTAGGACTGTTCATAAAGTAGTTCGAAACTGAATCCACTGGTTAGAAATTGTCCCCCACCAAACAATGCTTCAGGCACCACTCAATTCTACATTTGGTATGCAAATTATCAAAATTCAGTTGTGCATAATTTTGTTTTCTGTGATCAAAACATAGTAATAGCCACACAAATGTTCAAAATGCAGAGCATATATACATACATTTTTGGTTTCTGCTTGAGGCCACGCATTGCACATACTGTGGCTAGGGTTCGAAGCCCATACTCTAAATGGGGCAATCAGGATAATCAGACACTGCAAATGCAGATACTGTTCTAGGGTTCGAAGCCCATTACAGTTTTGAAGATCTTAGAGATCGCAACATCAGCTTCACAAATGGCTACTACCATCAATAGAATATTGGATCTTTTCAATACTTTCTCTGATGGATTGACAGATAAAATCATGGAGTAAAATCTTAAAGATGTTGATCTCAATGTTAGATCTCATGCACTCAATGCCCTGCTTCAAAATCGTCAACTCCAGGTTTTCAAGCAGGGTGATTTCATATTTTAGAAGCAACAGATGAAAGAAGAATCTGTAAGGTTTAAGGACCTCTCATCTGAAGATATGCTCATATATCAAGTCATAAAAAATTCTTGAAATATGGGTATATGGACAAAAGATATGAAAAGAGAAACAAATTTACAGCAGCCACAGGTTAACAAAGCATTGAAAAATATAGAAGCTCGTGACTTAATAAAAGGGGTGAAGTGTGTTTCTAACCAAGCAATGAAGGTGTATATGCTAGTAGAATTGACACCTTCAAAGGAGATAAATGGAGATGCATGGTACACAGGGCTAAACTTTGATATGGATTTCACTAACATTGTTAAGCAACAGTGTTTGCAGTTCACCTTGCAGCAGGGTGTAGCCACTAATGAGAGTGTTGCTGATTTTGTGAGAAAATTAGGGATATCAAAGGTGGAATTGAAGGTTGAAGAGCTCAAGCAAATAGTGATGTGGAAGAAGCGATAAGCACGGGAACTAGAGACTGTTGTTATAGAGGTTCCCAAGCTCAAATTCAGGAGTGGTCATCATTTACGAACATTCCTTGTGGAGTTTGCCCTGTCTTGCGAGAGTGCACAGATGATGGTCTGATTTCTTATTTCCATGGCATAGCAGCTACATTATACATGCAATAATTTCTTAAACTCTTACCTTCTTATATGCCTCTCAATAGATGGAGGAGGGGCCGCCTTCTTCTTCTTGAAACTAAATAATCGCTTCTTCATCTTTGCTCGAGTCGAACTCTTCAATGCATTCAGTATCGATGAGAGGGTGTTAAGGCTCCCCTCATGTAGCTCTAGCTCTGCTCTTCTGTTTTGGTAACAGAATGCTCTGTGTTTAGTTTGCCCCCGTTTATTTTGCCCGCCAATCCTCCATGACAATACCCTCTTGAAATTTAAATCGAGTGGGAAAATGGTTTTCGGATGACTCAAATCATTTTAATCGGAAGGGTCAAAAATGTTTATCACAATATAATAATTCCAATATAATAAATATTTTAATTTCTTAAAATTTATTCGAATATGGTTCAAAAGAAAGGTGGATACTATGTTTAGTTTGCAAATCAATTTTTTTTTTATGTTTTTTTATTTTTTTTCATTTTATATGATTAATTTAGATTCATCTTCATTTCGAATTTATTGAGTGTCTAGAGATAAAATCTAAAGAGGTTTGAACTTCAAGAAATTTGATTCTTCCCTCTAGACCTTTGGTAGATCTAGAATTAAGATAGATCTAGATTGATTTAATTATTAATTTTATGTTTTTAATTTTTATTTTATTTTGACAGACTCAAAATGTTAAAGAGAACATTACAACATCTTTACCATAGGAGAAGAATTCAACACTAGAGAAACCCTAGAAGCCCATGGAAAAATTACAGGCGAAGAAAGCGTCGTAGTTTTGACAAAGAGTGAACAGGCTCTAGACAATGCTAGGCTCTAATATCATTGTCAAAATGCAAGATAAGATTAAATGGTAACCATGAGTTTTTTATCCACGTGATATATATTTTGTAGAGATATGGTCGCCATGATAAACCCTTTGAAGACATGCAACTACTCATCAAATATGCTTTTAAGATGAGATGTTGATTGCTTACTATTGGACCCACATGGAGGAGGAGGAGTTGGTGGATTATGAACTAGAGGAGGGGGGTTTTCAACAAATTTGGTCTAGACCCAAGGATTTTATCCATTCGCATTTCAAAGTCAACTTAGAAGGTCACCATACTGCAGTTTCTAGGCCTACCAGATCTTTAGAAAGAAAAGTTAAGAATTCAATAGGCAACTATCTAGCGGTTCGAAGGCCCTAACCCTTGCTCCAGCCACACACTATTCGGGTCCTTTAGTTTCGGCTAGCTCGGGGCCTGAGGATGTTTTTTAGTGGCTAGAGAACTCTTCTTGGGGTGTGTGACTCTAAGTTTAGTTTCCCTATTGTCCCAGATATTGGAGGAATACATACAATGTGTTACTACTTCCTTAGGGTTTTCAGAATTTTTTGAACACAGTTGGGGTTCTTCACTCTCAGAAGCCTCTCCAGATTGTTTTCATGTATATCCTTCATCTCAAGTGCCATCAACCTCACCCTCCTTCGGTGAATTAGTGAAGGAGAGCCTTGCCTCGACAACGGAAGAAGTTCAAACTAACATCATGAATGGTCTTGTGGGTTTCAGGGAGAAACACTCTTGTGAATAAGAAGGAATTATGATTCAAAAGGAGTATGAGAAAGCGAGGAAGAGGAAAATCTAGTGTAGTGTTAAGAAGAAGAACAAATTCCTGCTTTCTCTATTTTTGGGAGTCAATGTCACCATTCAAAATACTAAGGAAATGTCCCAAAAATCCTTGGTGGGGCAAGTAAGGGGTTGAAAATTCAGGTCCTCAACCCTAAACGTGTGGGCGGACAATGAAATATTACCTATTATAAAATTTTCTCCATAGGTGTCACTGTTAGCCCAAGGTTAGATTCATTTGAGCTTCAAAGATGTAGCAGACACCCAAAAGGTACAATAAATGGTTTAGAAAACTGATTCATCTCCTATCCTTTTCAATTTCTAGATATCCCTCTTTGATGCAAAGTAGGAGAGAATGGATATGGCTCCAGTCTAGGTTCATCTTCCAAGTATCCATCCTACCTATTGGGATGCCCTAATTTTCAAAGATATAGGTAACTCATTGGGATCTTATTTATCCCATGAATCTACATATTTAGAGATGGGGATTAAGACAGACACCCATATTTTGGTTAATATGGACCTCATAGAAGAGCTTATAGAAGGCATGGATATCGAGATTGGGGTGGAGTGTATTCAGATATTGGATTATGAAGGAATACCTTTTAGGTGTAGGCGGGGCCATAGGTATGGGCACCTGGCTAAAAACTATAAGCCTCCCTTTTCTTGCTTAGGATTATCCATCTAGAGGAAAGGACATATTAGGTTAGAAAAGGGTTCTAGATTGGAGGTTTTGGGCGTTGAGGAAAAGCTAAATGGTGCAACTCCTCTCTGCAACACATCCTCCAAGTCGTTGGTGACAATTGTCAAGATATGGTGTTTATGTTGTCAGTTTTCTAAAAGGCCTACTAAAGGGGTCGAGTTTCATTTCCTTGGATGCTAATGGAAGGTTAGGGGGTTTAGCAATTGGATGAAAAGCCATAAATATTTGGGTATCCAATTCTTGGGGTTTGGATTCTAGTTTTTTCATTGAGGACAGAGAGGAAGAAATGGAGGGAGACATGGAGAGAGAGGTAGGGACAAGGAAGGAAAGGGAGGGAGGGAAGGAGAGAGAGGGAGAGAAAGGGAAAGCTAGAGACTACAAATTATGCACACTATTTATTTGTTGTTATTAGAACGAAGGTTTGAGATTGTATTTTGTTGAGGAAAAGGTGAGAGGAAACCCTAATTTTAGGGGATGAAGTGGTTATGGTAGCAAGGAATCTTTTAAATGAAACATTTATTTTTCATGTTATAAAATGCCACCTGTTTAAGCAAACTACAAATGAAGTTCAAACCAAGTTGTAAAAATCTAGAATCTTTATTAAATATAAAATCATTTTATTGTTGATAACTATCTAGGCTAGGAATGAAACTCCAACACCTTCCATTGACCAATTTTTAGTACACACTTCATTAGAGGCCTCTTTTATACTCAATTTAATATCAATTTTATGCTTAAATGATAGGATTGCCACACAACTTCCCTCATTCCATGCTTTACTATATGCCTCTTATATATTCATAGCTTATTTATCATGTAGGAACCTCTAGGACATATGAATCCAACACACGACTCAACCCCTAAAAAATACATTTTATGCTTCCTCATAATGAACGGGTTTATTATAACTCTTTAAGGAAGTTTAGATTATTGGTTGTGGGCCGATCCAAACCTTTCTATCGAAGATATAGTTATGATGATGAGCCTTAGAAACTTAGCCTAAATCCCATGGAATGCTCTATATCCAACCCACAGCTAGGTTGATTAATCATATTTTATTATCATTAATACCTTGTTTAGAATGAGATAGGTTCAGTATCGTACCTAGCCTAGTCATTAGCCCATGTGATTCTCTGAAACTATGCTACATGCATTGATTATTGTACTCCTTAAAGGTTGGTTTTGCAAGTGTGATTTTTTATCTTTGACATCCCATCTTGTATAATTCTCCCATAAATTATCTTTTTTTTTTTCCGAATACAAAGAAGCACATATGATAGACCTTCAACATTCGTGTATTTTCCTCGAAAAGCAAGACACTTTGAAACAAAATTAGAGTTTGCATGGCATTCATTCAATATTTTGAACAACATGCAACTAATTATGGTAGGTATTGGAGTATTCTGTTTGACATATATGTTTATATTTAGTTTCATTTTCTTAAGTCGAGATGGTATCAAGGAAAAAGCATTTGGCCATTTCTTTGACTTTGGCTGACATGGGCCCTTAATATTTGTGCTCCTTGATATATTTTCCCTTTCGCTCTTGATTCAATTATTTTTGAATGTTTTCCAACCTCATGTATAAAGTTTATCCTTATAAATTGAGTCACCTATACACCAATTTTAGTCATCGTTATCTAACAATATTGATCATTTGGAGGATGGTGATGGTGTGGTTCTAGGCCTTGCCTCTCAATTGAACATTTATTTATCTATCTACTTGGGTTCCAACACACCTCCTTCCTAAATTCCATGCACCTTCATTCTTTAGGGCTTACAACCTAATGTTATAATTACAAAAATGGATGAATGAAAATACCATGTTAAGGAAAATTGTTAAGGAAAATTCTCTTGCATGCCTTAAAGTGCCCTGGATTCATATGAAGACTCTTAGCTAATTTTTTTGTTGCTTCTAAGCTCAATGCATTTCTGAGTGCAACTTCTTTTCTCACCATTCATTAGCTAGCATTCCTTCTTATTGTTCTTCTTTCGTGGACAGTTTGTGGCATAGTTTACATGCTCATGAATACTCCTGCCCTCCATTTTTCCAAACATCATTTTTAATATTATGCCTTCAAATATAATTTTAATATCATACCCATTGTGTTTCTTATGGATGTTGAGCGCACTCCGTGATTCTTTGTAATTCCAACAATTGATTTAAAAGGAAGCTTCAAAAATCAATTCAATTTCACTCTAATAAATTTATTTTAAAAACATTGATGGCAAACCACACAATGAGTGGTTCGAAAGGCGTGTACCTTAAAAAATTTATGTGATTTATCCATAAGAGTTTTTAAAGTGGTGCATCTCCCTTGAGCATGAGCAACTCCCTCATAACTTTGCCTTGTATGCAAGGCTTTTCTTTTAGAGTAGTGCATTATCATAGTAGATATAACTCCTCTCCTGAAGGTGCCTCATTCCATAAGTGTGCACTCATGAATGCACCTTAGATGATGGTGTTAATCTCCTCAACTAGTGTGCCATACTTGGTGGGTGTCACCCAACAACTAATTCGTCTATCCTCGAAGGTGTCATTATAAGCTTCTAGCTGTATTTAAGAATCTTTCTGACTGGTGTACCACAATCTAGCTCTGCAATCCTGGTGCTGCTCAACTTCTCAAGGCTGAGGTGAGACCAACTCGGACCAACTAGGTAATCTAACACTCTTGAGAAAAAAAAAATTCCAATAACCCAAGATTCTTCCCCAACTTGTCAAACTTCCCCTTTGTTAGGAGCTTTGTCAAACTATTAACCATATGCAACTTTTTCAGAATGTGGTCCAACACTACTAACTCCCTAATGAACTTGGAATCTTAGGAAATTGTATTGAATATCAATGTGTTTGAAATGTTCATGACACATTGGATTTTCATAGAGCTTGATGTAACTTTGATTCTCACAAGAGACAATATTGGGCTTCAACAACTGATTGATTGACACTACAATCAAGTTGCAAATCTAGATAGCTTCATAATAAGTATATGACACTGCCATATACTTTGCTTCAGTGGAACTGAATGCAATTGTTGCTTTCTTCTTTTTGATTTAATAAAAATTATTTATAAAATGATAATAATGATGTTTAAAATGAGCCTTATGATGGTCTCTTTATACACATTGATTGTTCACGAGGTGTAGGGGTATGTTTATAAATCACTGCCCTTGAAAGCTTTGTCTTGAAAGCACAGTAATTAGAATTTTATTTAGTTAAGCACATTTTTGTGGTGGAATGAAGATTATCAGATATTTATTTATACTTTGTAGAGGTTTGATTGTGTTTGTCCTTTGAGTGTTGGTGAGGTTTCTTTGTATTTTTTGCATCATAGTCTAAAGTCTTTTGACCTGATTGTTTAACATGAAAGCTTTATGCTTATTTGCAATATATTTGAAATACTTGCATGATCAAGAAACTGTTATGGTTAATTAAATTACTAATTAGGTACTACAGAAAGAGGATGATGTTGAGAGGGCTTGCCTGGGTGACTCTTGGAGCAACCCGAAGGTGGTCAGACAAAGCTCTTCTAAGTTACAAATCTAAAGAGAAAAAACTAGTGATGTATATGTGGTTGCTCAACCTGGGTTGTATGGAAAATCTTGGCAGAGAGTGTTTACCTTTCCGTGTCTTCACGAAAGCAGGTTGTCTGGTCATAGAATAAGATCACTACATGTAGGTGATGGTTATGTAGTAAGTTCTCAGTCTTATCTTTAGAATTGCTAACAGAGAGGATCAGGTTTGAATACAGGATATAATTTGATGAATTTGGAGATTTAGAGTTAAAGAAAAAATTGTGGTGATGTTTGGATGGGTGCTAATTTGTAGGGTTTTCCATTTTTATAATTTTCTTTGTTGTGTTCTCTACCATGCTACCTAGTTTCTTTCCTGTTTCCCTATCATTTTGACTTTTTCGATGTCTATCTCTCTATTGTTTCTTGCCCCATTTGAAATTTCATCCTTATTTGGTAGGTGTTTTCTTCAATATAGTGTGAATATTTTTCCATCACACAGCTTCTGTGGGGTTTGTCTACGCAAATAGCTTGTAAGGCCCATTCATTAGGGTATTTGATGAAATGAAATGATTATCGATGATCACCAACTAATGGTACCTGCAGTTATTTACTCTAACAATTCTACAGTTTTCCTTTGCCAAAAATTATACAACATTTTAACCTCATGAATTAGTCTCCTCTGTTCTCTTAGTTGATTCTATAAGCACTTATTGTTGTTGTCAAAGCTTTTACTCTCTAGTCCCATTGAGCTATTTCAGTTATTTGTGGACATTTATCTATTTTCATTTCATTTCTTCAAATTTTCTGACTGTTATGCGTTGCCTTTCGCCAGTGCCTTCTTTCTTACCTATGATTTTTTTGCTTAAGCATTCCAGCCAGCCAAAGCAACAGGGGCAGCAGGAGCCATGCAGTCCAGCCAGAGCCCAGCAGGGGCAACGCAGAGGCAGAAGGAGCCACGCAGGGCTGACGCAAGCCCAATCAGGGCAGCGCAGGGGCAGTGTAAGCCCTTCAGGTGTGACACAGACCCTTATTGAGTAGCGCAGAGGCCGACGCAGGCCAGTTAGGCTGACGTAGAGGGATTTAGAGCAGCATATTACTGCCGTTTTTATTTCTCTGTTGGGTGAACCAGTTTTGGTGCCCAGGATTGTTGTACTTAGATTATGCATAATAATGAAAACCCTCTAGAGCTAGCTGCACCTATTTTTCCACATTGGGTTTTTTCCGGGTATAGTTGTCCAGAAAATCCGTGTGTCACTTTGTCTATGAGCATGTTATTCAGGATTTGATCTGTATGTGTAGGTTGCTAGTTGTATTTACTATTTACTTTGCTAATTTATTGAATATTTCATAAATTAACTTGTAACTTAATTCAAGTAGGAGAAGTAAATCAAGATACTACAATAGGGTTTCTTAGATTAAGAAATTTTCACATTCCCTAGGTCTAGTCCCATTAGGTCACCTAGGGCAACAATTTCCCAGGAATCTAGCTAGAGGAAAACTTCTATCTCCTAGAGGTAGCTGCTTTGTTGGGTGCCCTCACTCTCCTCAGAACTTGGGCCAATTCCAACGGGGGAATCTCCGGATACCTCAAGCCCTAGCTCTAGGATCAAGTTTTTCCTAGGTGTTCACAAGGATAGAACCTAGTAGGATCAATTTGACCTATCAAAGTAAAAACACTTGTCTAATCATTTCCCATCACCTTGTCTAGGATAGGAACATCATTGGTTACTAAATTCCATCCCTGAACCTGGGCTGGGTCCACTTGGCCCTATGTGGTCCCATTTGGTGTCAAAGGCCTTTCATCAAGGACCATTTGGGAATCCAAGTTCCCAAAGGATTTTAGGGATTGAGAAATTCCTTCATAAGTCTTATTCTTCTCCCTCAACCCTTCAATCCCCCTCCTCTCTCCCTAGAAGGTATTTCCCTTGCTTAAAAGGAAAGCAAGTCCCACTCTTTATTTTATCTTAGGGAAAGGGTTTCGAGGGTCACTTCCCACCTATTCATTGATAAAACGCTAAACAACCAAGGGTCAAGGGTATTTTTATTATTTAAAATAAGATAAAACCCTAAACAACCAAAACCCTATCCTGAGGAGATATAACACCAAGATTTTATGGGCCCTGTTGGGGTTAGTTGGGCAGCCAACTTCCCGGGGTTGTAACTTGGTCATATGATCTTCGTTTGACGCACATGATACCTCATTAGAAAGATCTCTCCGAGGACTACAATCATTAATATGATTTCTATGAAATCACCAAACCTTTCATGCCCAAAAAACATCGTTTGGGGCCTCAAAACGGCTTCGAAAGTTCAGGACCTGAAAAACTAACAAAAATAGTAAATTGTGCTATAATTAAGGAAACTGAAAGAGACAATGGCTAGGGCCCAAGTGGAATAGGCGGGTGGCCACCAATATCTACCTCGATCACCTTAAATCAAATTTCTTGAGCTAACTCAATCATCATGACTTAGTTAATTGACACAAGTTGTTATGAGATGAAATTACAATTTATTGTCCAGTTTATTTAAGGGAAAAATAAATTAGACGCCTCACATTCCTCACTCCTAGCACATCAAAATTCCTCACCAGTGTGGGTGCATTTTTTTTTTGTCCTTTCGAGTCGCCAATTTCATTGTTTCTTGTTGCAAATTTCAACACTCCCTCTCAACAAGAAAGGAATTCAATCTATCCCAATCCGGTACCTTTGGAATGTTCTGCATGCTACACTTCTCTAGTGTTGTTTGCACCTGCAAATCTTGAAACTGAATAGCCTATGAACAACTGAATCATTATAATGCATCTGTCATCAGAGTCTTCTAACTACTACTAGCTACTGCACCTGTCTAGTACTGGATTCTCTGCAATGTTGTTGACATCTGCATCCGTGCCCTTTGAACTATTGCTAACTCTATTTGTGATCCAATATTTGACATCTGTCACTCTGATTTCTGTCTTGCTGACATCTTACTACATCAATCTAACTGATCCTTCTACTACTGTTGTACTGTGGGCTCCTCATAGCCAAGTTTGATCCATGAGACACGCCATCTCAATGGACCTTGCCCAAATTTCTTATCTTGGGATTATGTCTACACATAACCCCACCTTACACCTCGAGGTATGGCTGCTCCCTCCTCCCATCTGGCTCGAAATTTCCCCCTCATGGAGGTCTTTGCTTGAGTGGACGCTTCCACTCGGTCTCCTCTCTACTTCTCCAATTGTGGCAGCTACTCCACAACCTTCTGAGATTTCTTCTCATGAGGATGCATATTGAGAGGTAATTTATGCTCCCTCTAAACCACCAAGTCTCTAACTTTTGCCTTTCTCCTCAAAACTTTGCATGCATCTGGTACCTCAAGTGCATATAGGTTCTTGACTCGTGCACAATGTAATTGTCCTGGAGTTACAAAAATTTTCTAAAAAAGAGTTGGTTTTAAATCGATGATATCTCCCTCATCCGAGCTTCGATTTGACCAATTTTTTTTTCCATTTGGGTATATTTTCACAAGGAATCCAAATATTCTATTTGTTTTTGAAAAATTTACACCAAATCTTCAAAGATTCTCTACAAACTCGCCACCCAAAAAATTCCTTCTCTGATGCCATGTAGAAAATTTAACCAACGAGATTCAATATGATCTTGTAATCTACTAAAACAAGATACTAAATCCTTCCTACAATTTACTGAAACAAAACACGATCGCACAATCATATATGAGTAAGAGAAATAAATTATCAATCGCACAACAACATGATGTATTTGGGGAAAGCAACTAATCAAAACCCCTCTATCTCTATTGTGTATTAAGTCAAGGAATCATGAAACAATACAATGCTTA
This sequence comes from Pinus albicaulis, assembly GCA_034641835.2. Classification (NCBI taxonomy): domain Eukaryota; kingdom Viridiplantae; phylum Streptophyta; class Pinopsida; order Pinales; family Pinaceae; genus Pinus; species Pinus albicaulis. The sequence continues at coordinate 1,204,670,446 of CM076582.1, read as the reverse complement.
ATCTCTCATGAGATTCTCTAGCACTCTGTCAATTGTCTCCTGTTGATCTAGGCAAACTCGGTCTAGTACTTAGCCAATTCTCATCCTTACTTCAGCCTGCCTTGCTCATGCAATTCCTAGGGAATTAACTCCTTATTAATTAGGAAAATCAGTCTTCCTTGATTGCACAATCCATCATGGCTTCCCAATGACTTTATAATTGCACATGGGAAATTTTCTCTGAATAAAACTGATAGTTATGTTCCCTTTAACCTCTGTCTCAATTGGGTATTCCTTGAAACTGACATGCATGCAACTATTAATAGTGAATTATCAGTTATTTGCTTGATCACTCATTGTGAATTAAATCTAATTTAATTCACTGGACCTCTCACTAGCTCATCACTCAGTTAGAACTAGTTAAACTGATTTTAACTCATTCAATTGAGTTAATTACACTTGCACCCCACTAATGCATCAACTTCAACTGGACCCCAAAAATATTAGAATCCCTCTAGAGGCCTCATATTAGACCCTCAACTCGAATTTCTTGAGCTAACTCGGTCATCATGACTTAATTAACTGACACAAGTTGTTATGAGATGAAATTACAATTTATTGTCCAATTTATTTAAGGGAAAAATAAATTAGACGCCCCACATTCCTCACTCCTAGTGCATCAAAATTCCTCACCAATGTGGGTGCATTTTTTTTTTGTCCTATCTGGTTTCCAAACTCACTGTTTCTTATTGCAAATTTCAACATTTCATAATTTGATGCGGCCTTCACACAAAGACACCATTGAAATCACATGCCCAGATTCTCATGAGAAACCTCTCTTAAGCGTGATCTTCCAAAAGAGAACCAACAATATGCCATCCTACTTCCTAGCGCAAACCTACCATTAAGGTATGCAACATTCTTTTGAACACTCACATGATGATCTTGCTCTTGGAGGATGATCATGACCTCCCTTTAGCAACCCTTACTCAGCCCTCATACTCGACCTACTTTAGGACTACATCTCTCTTCACCCCCTTGATGTGCCAGATAGTGGGAATACATGTCAAACATGCTAAGATGTGCCAAGTGATAAGGCATGCAAGGATGTGCAAGGGTGTATCAATGCGTGTCAGGGACTATCAAGACAACAAAAGGGAGAAAAAAGTTAAACTACAAGTAAATAAACACATAAGAGGGTTAATAAGTCATCAATTTACCTTTTCCAAGAGGGGCATGCTAGGCACACTAACACTAGGTGGCAATAGGTGCCAAGTGCAAATTTTTAGTGCATTCTAAGTGCCAAGTATTCCTTTGTTGCTTCTCATCTACTTTCCAACAATTGATCATCACAAATAAATTTAATATTAAACAATGCTAAATCGTACCAAGGCATTTCAACGTATTCCATACATGCTAAGACTTTCCAAGCGCCAACACGTGCCAAGCGCCAATATGTGTCAGGGACTAGTGTTATGCATGTTATGAAGTGGAAGGGATATTGAAGAGTGATAAGGTGTGCTAGAGAGTGATAATGCATGTTGATGAGTGTTAAGGAGTACTAGGAAAAAAAATTAAGGGAGCAGTAGGTAAAAATTGATTGAATATGAGGAACGTGTACTGCCAGAGACTAGTGTTAATGGTCAGTGTTAGTCGTCATGCCAAGGAGGGAATGACAAGGTATGCTAAGCATTGGTAAGCCATGCTAGGGAATATCAAGGCATGTTAAGAATTCCCAAAGTGTGCTTGGGAGTTCCAGGGTGTGCTAATTATATCATGTGCCAATTAATAGTGCCAAGATATGCCAATACATGCTAGGTGCTAAGGATGTGGCATAGGGTGCCAGGGTATATCAATATGTGTCAAAAAAACAAAAGGAAGAACCAATAAGAGGGTTAATAAGTCAAAACTTTATCTTTTTGAAAAGGGGCATGCTAGGCACACTAATAATAGGTCCCAATACATGCCAAGTGGCATTGTGTGCCAAGTGCTAATGTATGTCAATGCATTCAACGAAGGTGTTCCAAGGCATGCTAGGGACTATATGCAGCATGCCAACACATGATAGGAGAGTTCCATGTTGTTCTAGCAAATGCCACCATGTGCTTGGACGTCAGTGTCATCACAAGATGTTCTAGGTACAAAGATGTTCCAAGACATGTGGGGTGCTAAGAAATGTTAGTGTGTGCCAAAGCATTAATTTAAGGTGTGCCCAGATTGTTGAGGATTGTTAGGTCTTTCTCTTTAATAGAATTGTCAGAGCTCGATTATGTATTAAATAATATATTTCCTACACACAATAGTGGAAATTTATCTAAATGGAATTTGCTAGATAATAAAAATAATAGATATGAATCATGTGTAGAATCATAGGAAATCTCTATTCGACTAGTCATTACTTGAGGGAAATGATACACGCTTATTACTTCTTAAAAATTCACTGACCCTAACCACTATGGCCTTGGACATATCATAAAAAATTCTCCACAATAATGGTATTAAATCGCTATATTTTGACAAAAAATATATTAACAGGCACATAGCGTCATCAAAAACTCATTGGAATGATCAATGATGATGTACATTTTTTGATCGTCACCAAAAGTAACAAAAAGAGCATTGGTGAGGGTTATTAAAAGTTCATCACTAGAAGTGTCACCAAAGAGAGAATTAGTGATGGGCCTTTAATGACCCTCACCAAAAGTGAAATGTATTTGGTGACGGACCATAAAGGACCATTACTATATACACTTATAGTGACGGTTTTTAGTGATCAATGATGACGGACATTTTTTGACCGTCACCAAAAGTAACAAAAAGAGCATTGGTGAGGGTCATTAAAAGTTCGTCACTAGAAGTGTCACAAAAGAGAGAATTAGTGATGGGCCTTTAACGACCCTCACCAAAAGTGTTACTGAAAATGTCTTTGGTGATGGACCATAAAGGACCATCACTATATACACTTATAGTGACGGTTTTTAAATGACCGTCACCATATGTGACATTGGTGACGGACCTTAAAGGTTCGTCACAAGCATGACCCTAACCAATGTGCTTTTTTCTTGTAGTGGATGTAGGTGCTCCTACAACCTTCTCTGCATCTTGAGCCAGTCGCTCAGCTTTTGTAGTGCGCTTCCGCCCTCTGATGGTTGGCGCTGCTTGAGTGGTCTCTTCCACTCCATGAACCTCATCTTGTGGCTGATCCACATCCTGAGACTCATCCTTAAGAACTAATATCTCCTTATCTGCATGCAATTGTGGCTCCCTCTCAAGCGAACACTTCATGGCTTTCTCCTCATGAAATTTGATATCCCGTCGCACAACAGTCTTGCGACTGTCTGGAAAATACACACGATAGTTGTGGGGCATATCAGTGTACCCCACAAATATCCCAACCTCGCAATCGGCTCAGGCTGCTTCACCGCGTCGCCAAATCCATGAATGTAAGCGGGTAGACAAAAATCCTCCAAAATGGGAAATATCGGGCTTCTCACCAGAAAAGACTCCTCGGGTGTGCTCATGCCGTGTCATGTGGGGACAGCTGTTTTGCAGCACATATCTTTGCATTCAATATTGCATGCCTACGGCCACAAGTGTATGGGTAGGCACGATCATGCAACATCGCCGGAAGTGCAGCACCCACGATCGTTCTGTTCTTCCGCTCAGCAACCCCATTCTGCTGTGGGTTATGAGGTGCTATAATCTCTCTTCGAATTCCTTCTGCGCTGCAAAAGTCCTTGAATTCGCCAGAGATGAATTCACCACCATTGTCGCTCCTAAGAGCCTTCACCTGCTTCCCCGATTCTTTCTCAACCAGTGCCTTGAACTCAGAGAACTTTGAGTATGTCTCGCTCTTCTTCTGCATGAAGAAGATCCAGCACTTACGAGAAAAAATCCGCCCGGCTAAATAGCACATAATACACCGTAGCACCTTGTCGAAGCTACGAAGATTACACACGTTTGTGTGAATTCTCTCAAGGATCGTCGTGGCATGACTATCCTTCTCGTGAAAGGTGGCTTTCACAAATTTTCCCAAGGTACACCCCTTGCACTGATCTGACTGCGCAAGAGTGCCTTTAGGAAGCCCATGGTGAAGGTGGCCCAATCTCCGGTACCACAACTCGCCATCATCCCATCTCACCACTCCTTCTGCCTTGCCTGCCATTGCTGCACAGCCATCTACCTGCAATTGATAAAGGTTCTGAACTCGAACCCCTATCCTACGGGTCTCACCAGTTGCCTTACTACGCAGGAAATCCTTTCCCTCGCTAAAGACAACATCATATCCCTTGTCTTCTAACATCACCACAGAGATAAGAATCTTCTTCAATCCTGGAACATGCATCACTTCCTTCAATACGAAGGGTTTACCAAACTCCCTCTCAAAGGAAATGGTACCGATACCGGTCGCACTGTATCTACCATCATTGCCCATCTCGATGTGCACCCCAAGATCTTTCTCATCCAGATCAGTAAACAAATCTCGATCTCTTGTCATGTGAAAAGACGCACCACTGTCAAGAAACCACATTAATCCCGTCATACTTGAAACCAAGCACGCGATCAGTGAAAAATCCAAATCAAACTATGAGGCTAAGGCCTCTCCAACTACAGTCCCAACAACCTGCTTATTTTTCTTCTTCTGTGGACAATTTGTGGCGTAATGTCTGTGTTGGTGACAGTGAAAGCACTTCACCTTGGACATGTCCTGTTTCTTGCCTTTCGCACCGGATTGAGAAGCATGCTTCTTATTCTTCCCCTTGTTTTATTTGGTAGCCAAAGTGCAATTCTCTTCATTATAGTTCCTTGATGAAGATCCATCCCTCATACTTCGCCTTATCTCCTCTTGCACAAGATCCGACCAAAGTCGCTCCCATCCTGGCAATTTCTCTCGACCATTGACAGAGTCCTGATAGGAATGCCAACTCGAAGCCCAAGAAGAGCCAAGATCACCAAGTCCTTGTCATCAATAGTAACCCCCACACTTCCCAGCTCATCCCTGCATTGGATGAACTTCGTGAGGTACTTGGGCATATTGTCGCCTTTCTCCATTTTTATGTTTCTGAGTCTATCCTTGAGCGCCAACTTCCTCTGTTCGCTCTTGCTTTGGAATAATTGTGTCAAAGCTTTCCACATCAAGAATGGAGAAGCCTTACCATGAAGGCTAGACACTATGTGATCCTTTACACCTTCCAACATAATTCTTCGACACTTTGCTATCTTCTTTTGCCATGCGTCAAGTACGGCAACATCACTAGAAATAGGTTTTGGAATTTCTGCATCTATGAACTCCTTCAACCCATTGTCATCCAGCACCGCCTCCATCCTGTCCTTCCATGAAATATAATTCAAGCTCCCCTCAAGGGCATACTCCAATCGCAATCCATTGAAAGATATCTCAACTTCGACACCAAGAAAACACTGCTGCAAATTCGAATTCCACCAGCGCAAAACTCAACCGCTTCAATGTTTTGCAATTGCTCCAATGATCAATATCGCTCTGATACCATGTAGAAATTTTGAATAAATGATATATTATTCACCAAGATTCTCCTGATCACACACTATTTTAACTTCATGCACAATACAGAATCTCTTCTACCATTTATCATTACATGCGGAAATAAAATCAATTGCATGCGCACATTAAAACCATAAAAATTCACACATATGAACACAGTATTTCATGGGAAATATTAAAGTTGAAAACCCCAACTATCTGTATATTATATGTCATGGATATCATGTAAAAATCATAGTACAAAGCTCTTCACAAGCTCTCAGCACTACCTCCAATTGCTACACACTATCAAGCTAGATCTAGCAAAACACATGCTCCAATCTTTTGCCACTTGATAGCCAGCCTCTATTGCGTTTTCAATGCTATGGGATGGCTTCATTAAATAGACAAACCACCTGGCTTGTACCGCAACTCTCATGGGTTACTCCACCCATCTGTGTGTTGCAAATAGCAATAGTATAGTCACAACCGATAGTTAACCTGCTCTTTCACCTATTTCTGCACTGGTCTCCACTGAAACTATCCATGCACTGAAGTTAACTAATGTATTATTTAGTTGATTTATGATTTTATAATTAGTAAATTAATTAATAATTAATTCACACCACTCTCACTAGTGGTATCTATTAGTTAACTTGGATACAAAAATCTCAATTATGTTTATATTAGTTAAATTGAATACAACTCCACTAACTTCCTCAATAAACTCCACCAAACTCTATCACATGAGTTCTAACTGAAGTCTTCATGCAATAGCTTCACTTAAACCCTAGGAAAAGTGTATTTCCTTCTGTCAGCTCCCGTGCCACATCTGTGCACTTAACTGAAGTGCTCCAAGAGAATAAGATAATGTTTAGAGTCCAAATATTATTAAGAGCTAATAATATTCAACATATCTATTTTTAGACTCGTAATCTAAAAATAGATTCTGCCCAATATGTCTAAAGATAGAAGTCCATCTATTTTTTCCGACTTGACCAACCATCCAAAAATAGCATCCTGCAACTCATAAAACATGATCCATATGTCTAAAAATAGACATAGTCTAAAAATATACTTTGCGCCAAAAATAGCCTACGGGCCCACTTAGTGAAGGCGACTCCTTTCCACTAAGCTCATCATCTTGTTGCAATCTCAACATCTGCTTCTAGATTTGTAGCTTGCAAAGTCTGTTTAGGAGTCTACAATCCAGAAGTTCCTTCAATTGTCAGTTCTCTTTATGTTGTACTTGGAGATTTTATTTGAATTGCTCCCATTCTTTATCCAGATCATTTATTATGATTGTCTCTATGTGAACCTGTGTAGAATCAATTTCCAATTCTTCTCCAACCAAGGTCTCTTTGGTTGTTTCTCCATTATTTTTCTCTGTATCTTTCTCAAGACTTTCCTTAGGGTCTTCTTCATGATTTTGAGATTGATTTTCATAGAACTTTGAGCCTTGAATTGACTTCTCAGGAGATTCTTGATCAGAATTGTGATCAGAATTTTCTTCTAGGCTTACACTGGGAGTAGGCTCTTTAGTTTCCTCAATTTGAAATAGGTCTAATGGAACCTTTGTCAATCTTTTATTCCTGTAAATATGAAAAATATTGATGTTGATTGGGGTTAATTTGATTTATGCCAAATGCAAGACCTGTGAGAATATCTCGGCCTTTTCAAATAGATCATCAAATTTATCTTTCTCGTGAATGAACTATCTAATTTTAACCATGGCAGTAAAGTCTTGGGCGACTTTGTTGGGATCATACTGTCTGCCTAGCATAGTAGCTAGATTCAAGCAAGCAATATTATGTATTTATTTAATTGCATGTCCAAAATCAAATAGTGCAAAAGAACCACATTGCACTGGAAAAATTGGCCAGTTAGATTTCTTCATATCTTTAAGGGTTTTGGCTATACCTTCCCCTATTGTTTGGTATGCAATCTCTCTAGCCAGTAACTTGTTAGGGACATAATAAGGAAGAACATAGGGAGCTGCAATACTCCCAAAAACTCTTATATAAGTTAATGTTTCTTCACCAAACCATCTTGCCACTGGCAAGATGTCTATCTTTGCTTCTTTTGAAAGCCTGGGGACTTTTGTATCAAAAATAGTTTGATAGATTGGCAACATAATACTTGACAAATTTTATAAAAATGGGGGCGAAATTGCAATTCCCACAAAATATTATGATACACGTGGATAGGAGTGAGGTCTTTGAGATTCCAATTCCAACCCATATTAGGAAATCTTGTACAGAAACAAATAGCATCCATCACATATGCACTCATAAAAAAGGGAGGGATAACTCGAGTAGAGACAACTCTATATTGTCTATATTGTCTAATGGCTATAGCCAAATTGTCAGAAAAAATATTACTCCAATTCATAATTGTGGCATTAACAGCCGCATCAATTAATGGAATCCATTCCATAGAAAACTTGGTGCTATCAGCTTTCCCAAAAAGCCTACACATCATAACAGCTACATAACTATGTGGAGTTGATAGAGGTGTTATTGGGTACATACTAGTTTTCTCCCATTTGAATTTGTTGGAGCCGGACCTCCAAGTTTGCATGACATCTATCGGGTCTTTGTTTTCTTTCGTGAACTGCTCAAAGAAAGCTTTATCATACGAATTTTGAGGTTCCAACATATGATACATTTTGTGCAAATTTTCTGAGGTAAATGACCCCATTACTTCCTGTCTTGAATTCCTGAATCTCATGTCCGAGATATCTACAATGTCAATAATCCACTTCACTATATCTGTGTATGGCAGGATTTTAGGCCTCGCAACTATTCTATGTAGGAAAGAACAGGCTTCTTCAAAATAGGAAGCTTCAGACGATATTTTAGCATTGACTGTTGCTCTGATTTCTAGTATCTTTGGATCTTCATCATCCAGTAGATTATACATAGCTTCCCACGACGAAGATCCACCATCTTTGTTGCATGTAGTATCACTAAAGAGAGGATGCATGTCTGAGTCTTTGAATTTAAAAGCCTCGGCTGTCTTTTTTCCTTTCTTAGTCATCTCTGAGTCTTATTTCCTGAGATTGAGCAAATAGAGAAAAAATAATGAACATAAAGCAAAGATGAGAGCGGAAACTCAATTAAAACAGTAGATTGGAAAAGGATGGGACTTTTATTGCAAACACGAGTAAACAGATACAAATCTCCTTGAGCCTTTAAAAGAGTAAATGCAATTGATTTTTTATTAATTATGCATTAAGTCCTACGTGTGATTCCTTTAAGGTCTTGTCAAAACATCGCATCCAAAAATCCAAATGATATTTCAAATTGATATGACTTAAGTGCGATGTCGATTTTGCGATTGCAATAAATAGCAATATCAAAATATAATAAAGTCACAATTATAATATCTCGCAACATCGCAATATCGCAGAATCACAATATCGCAAGATTGATATATCACCATGTCGCAGTATCGCAAGGTCAGAGTTATGTTATTTCAAAAGTCATTTATGTTTTTCGATTTTGTATGCGCGATGTATTTATTGACTCTTTGAGCAGATTTTCCTTATACAAAGAATGTTTCAAGCGCTTTATGGACTTTAAGAAATATTTCAAGGCCTTTTAAGTTATAAAGAGCTCAACACAACATTTGGTCTTACAAAAGGGTTTTATTAATCACGTTTCGTGGATTCCGACTAATGGTTAATTTGTGTTACTTTTGGATTCTACGATTTGTGATAAAGTGGGAAGTGCTTGGTCCTAAGTGACTTAGCTCAATGCTTTAACATTTTCTAAGGGAAAAAGCCCTTACTTGCTAAGCTTTTTGGGAAAAAAAAATTAAAAGGTCCCCATTTATTATTACAATATTGATTATTATAAAAATAAATGGGGGGGTTGTTGAATAGTACAACACCATCAAAAACCCATGTTAACACCAATTCTATCAAGTGTGGAGAGGGAAGGGAAGGATCACGTGTAAACCTTTTTTCAAGTTTTATATTTGGAAAGAGTTTTGTATCTCAAGAGATTTAAAATGTTTTATTTCAGGGTGGATTGGAAGTTTTTTTTTCCTTATCACTATTTTTTAATTTGTTAAGTGTATTTTTTTAATATAATGTTATGGGACAACACTTTTCCTATATTAAATTATAAAAAGCTTCTAAATATAATAATTAACACAACTATATAAATTAAATGGCTAATAAATATCGATGGCCATCAAAATATTTTTGTGCCAATTGTAATGCTCAAATTTAATGGCAATACAAAAGTGAAGATAAGAAACAAAAAACATTTAGGAACCCTTGGTTTCATTAATTAGATTATGTATATGGTTATTAAATTTAAACCATCCATAATTTTTTATTTTTTTTTAGAGAATGGAATTTGAAAAACCTTACACTAAAATAAACCATAATTTAGATATAAAGCTTTTGAATCCGTCACATCTTTTTTTTGAGTCGAGGTTTCGAACCAATCAGTGTGGCTCATTATCAAGACACTCTGATGAGAAACATTATCAAGACACTCTAATAAGAAACGTGACCAGCTTCCAATAGATAAATAAGTGGGAGATACAAAATGAAAAATTCCAAAATATTCACAAAACTAACAAATGATCATCTTAACTTATTAGTTAAATATAGATATTAAATTATTATAACTCATTAAAAATCAAATTAAATAATATGAAAAGCAAATTTGAAGCTTGCACCTTTTTTCTCTCAATAGCCATTATTACAAATTTTAATGCTTCTCTGAATACATTGCAGTGGCCACCTAGTAACAACTTCAAAAATTAAAATAAATTATAAAAACCTTAATCACAAACGACTTATAAAAATTATTCAAAATGGTTATGCAAAAGAAAGAAAATTAATAATAAAAAGTAAGATTTCATTTTGGCGGATGACTCGTCAAAATTATTAGTCCATGCCAAAGCAAGACTCTCTAACAATAGATTTGCCTAGATTTGCCCTTTTGACCATTATTAGTTTAGCATTGAGCAATACAATTTATAATGTTAACTTTGAAAAACAAATATTTATGTTTCAATATTATTGGAAAAATGATTTTTCAAACATTTGATTAGACCATAAACTTGAAGGTCTTATTGTAGCCTTTGCAGGATGTGGATAATTGGATGGAGTTGCAATATTTATGCCATCAATTTTATATATTTGTGGAGTAGTTTTTCATCGTTAAAATTCATAGGAAAACCAACCAAAATTAAAATATTTGAAAATTTAAGCAAGTATTTGCATAAAAAAATAGGAACAAGTTGTAAATAAATATATTTACCATTATTTATGTGTTTTTTAGCACTTTAATAAGTAGTAGTATAAATATTAATCTGCAATTACTACCCACCAAAATTTATGCAACTTTGTGTCCCTTTGTTGCCAATTAAATTTTCCATTTTATATATCAATTTGCAATTTCTATGAAAGCACAATTTTCACTTAAGTGGCAGAGACTAATCTACGCTAGCCATTTGATGCATTTCCCTCCCTGAAAAGAAACTATTTTTTTTAAAGCACGTTCTATACATGTTGACCATTGTTTTTAAGTTTTGTACTTGTTGAATAAGAGGTTTCCTCGTTATAGAAGTTACTAACATATTAGATAATGCTCAAGGGTAGAGATTTTTTTTACAAAACTATATGAAGAACAACACATATATAGTTTACATTGACAATCTTGATATAGAGAATGAAACATTAGATTTTTTTGCGATATTATATGAAGAATTACGAATATATAGTTTACATTCACACTCTTGATATTGTTTTTTTTCTTAAATATGCTTCAACTTTTAAGTTATTCGATGTTGAAATGTGTAATTGCATTGACAAGTATCCAAATACACCTGGAATATGAAAGGAGCAGGTGAAAGCCTGGAAGCCCATTGTCAATGCCATACATGAGAAAGTAGGTATACACGAAGGTATTTCCATATGGGTATATACATATGCATTACTATCTATAAATTCCTTCCATGCAGATTGTGTATATCAGATTCAGATTTGAATTATGTATTTATAAATTCCTTCCATGTCCATAATATGTATTGGATTAAAATTATTTCTATTTAAAAAAATATTTTATTTGTTAGTATGGAAACCATTTTATCTTCTTCTTTTTTTGCCCAAAGGGAAACCATTTTATCTATTAATATTATATGTTTTTTTCGCTTATCTAAAAACATTTGCATTCACTTTCTTAAAATTGAGGACATTCTGTAGATTGTTAATGATTTTCATCTCACTCCCATAAATGCCATCAATGCAGCTTACTATCATTCATAATTTGACATTTAGCCACTCACTAAGTTGCATTTTACCGTAGTTGAGTGAAGTTTTACAAACAATTTTATTTATTTATTTATTTTAATGAATATTGTATTTTGTTTCCTCTTTTTAATATTAAATGGTTGTTATATCAATGATTTTGAATTTAGAATATAACTAATGGAATTGGTTAGTTGATATTAGTATTTGTTAATAATGTGCATTGAATAGTGTTTGTAGATTTTCCATTTCAATAATTTATTATGATTTTGGATACAATTTGTTTTAATATTTATTGATAATTTATGGATATTTTATTATTCATTAATTAATTTTTTAATCAATCAAGTTACTTTCATTAGTTCCTTAAAATGTTACATGTTATTTTCAAAGGACTCCCTCACTTCGACATGATTTGTTGCTAGGAGGGATAGACAAATACTAGAAAGAAAATGCCAAAAACTATAATGTTGACATGACCTAGATGCACTTAAGCGCCAAAATACATAGAGAATACATGTATAAACCAGTCATCATTAGATCTTACGAGGGAGAGACAGGGCCTTCCTATCTTGACGAAGATCGTGATGACCAGGTCCCTCATGAGCATGGAACTCCACATGTTCAATTTTCCTTCAATCTGATCTAGCCTCTCTGAGATGCGACACTGGCTTTTACGGAACGAATTAAACCTATCCAGCATCACCAACTGGTTGTGTTGTAAATCCTTCATGAAGGCAATCACTTTGTTTATCTCATCGTGTCATTGCTGCCACAAATCAACTAGGCTCGTTGTGATGTCACAAAGTCGTCTAGTTATAGTCTCCAGGGATGGTGGAGCACTCGTGGGCCCAGGAGTTGGAAAATTTTGTCGAGCCAACTCACCGTCTGAGACCACCTCCAAACCCCCCTTGCCTTTCCCTGCTCCCATCCTTCCTTCACGTCCTTCCCCTTCTCCTCGGGGAGCCCCACCACTCCAAGCACAACCTCGCTTCCTGTGTATAGCTCCCACTGCTACCCTCCACCAGAATTCAAATTGAAAACTCCCTTGGGAGCCTCGGAAAATTACAACAACCTCCCCATTGAAATGATGCAGGGACTCTACACCCCACCCAACCAAATTAAACCAAAGACTCTCCAAAGGAGGCCCTCCCAAAACCCAAGACCACATCCAATGCATTGCCTCTTACATGATCGGAGAGTGAAGCCCTCAATGAAACACACAAACAAAGAGGAGGTTACAGCTATCACACTCTGAATTAATACAAATAGGTTCCGCCAAAGCAAAGAAAACACTACAAAATATGAATCCCCCCATGTAATTCCCAAATCTACCACATGTAAAAGCACACTCGGACAAGAGACCCACCACACTAGCACCTCTACTTACTACAAAACTCTGGAGGGGAGATATAAGAGCTCGATCACTCTCACCTAGCACCCAATAGGTCGAGAACCAGACCAAAACTCTTCTGACACAAGGCAAATCCATGTCCTCCTGCTCCACACCACACTAGACCGCTCTCCCACACCAAGGTCCCAAATCTAACAAATCCTACGCCTAGTCGTGACCATGCCACCTTCCCACCTTGTAGCATACACAATTCTACTTGCAATGTACCAGAGAGTGGGCATGCAAAGGTAAATCCTTTGCACATACTCGTCAAGTGCTTCACCGCCTTCTATTGCTCCCATAACCAACCAAAAAAAAATTCATATGAAATTCCTTGTTCCCAATTTAACTCTCACTGTTATCTCGAAAGGTCCAGACGCCCGTTGACCTGAACCACTTGGCGTTAGGGGTTATCATTTACTGACAGGACTTCCCTTGGGGAGTTTGTTAGTGTGTTTGGTGCACGTATGTACAAAATCACACCAACATAAGGGGTGTGGTTTACCCACTTAAGTTATTGGTCACAGGCAGAAAAAGAAGTGGAGTCAGGCAAGTTAGTGGAACAAGCTAGAATCATAAACATACTAGATATAGAAATAGCATGCATATATAAATTAAAACTAAACTAAAACTAAAACAAATAAACAAAAGCTCTGAATAGATTCAAACAACTGCAATAATCCGAACAGTGGCTCTTCGGCCCCTCTTATTGAGTGTTGGTAGGAAATGACGATGAAACTTTAACCCTCTTGCCAAAGGGCCCCTAGAACATGGGTTCTAAGTCTCTATGCAAGGATGTTTTTACTTCCAAGCTTGCCTCGGTGCAAAGTCTCCCTCTCTCTACTGTGGTGGAATGAACTTGTTGGATGGCCAACAATTGAGTCCCCTCTATCTTCAGCTCCGTATCACACACTATTAGTATTGCTTGGGCAATTCTAGCCAACAGAACAATGTGTTCTCAAATTATTCATCTCATGGTGGCCTTATATAGAAGAATTCAAATCCTCCTTCCCTCTCTTGGTACATTGTGGATGGTGACCCAAGAGATGGGGATGATTCCTTTGTGTGCCACAAATATTCCATTGTGTGCTCCCTTGATGTCTAAGGAGGCTTTGGTGGTTGTCCTTAGGTGGCTTCAAGTGAGGAATCATTGTCCTGGAGTGTGCTTTTTGTGGTCCCGGAAAGTGACTTTCACCACTCCCAGGATTACGCGCATTTCGGGTCATAAGGCGCGCAAAGGCGCTCTTCACGAAGGATTATGCGCGCAAAAGCATTTATGACTGCTCAAATTTGATGTTTCCTCAGACCTTAGAGATTTTTAAATACTTTCCATATTCTCTAATGTCTTTCAGCCCTGTAAATCCTTCTACCTGACATTAATTAATGTCGTCTTCTTCTTGTACGATTTTCGATTGTTAACAGTTACCTCCTAATGTGTGAGGTCTAGGAAGAACTATATAGCTTAAATACATTATAGTTTATTTTTTGTATATTTTGCGTAGAGAGAGAGAGACCCGCGTGAAGCTCGGAAATGGAAACACCCTGCATCGGTTCAAAGAATTACCATGTCCTATGGGACCCCTGTAAGCAAATATAATACAATAGATATACAAATTTTCTACGAGGCGGGCATGTCCCATGCTTGTGATGTTGTGGCTAGTTAAACAAATCTATTTGACAGATACATGTTCTGTTTGTGTCACTGATATGGTAGTGATCTGGTGGTTGTTGACGCCCTCCGGGGCGTTTTTTCTTTGACAATGGGTGTAATGTGGTACCCATATGCGTAAACTTGGTATGGCATATAGTTGCGCATTGTACACATATGCGTTGGCTGGGACTTTCCCGTGTAAGCATTGCTGAAAGAGACGCTTATGAAGGCACGGGTCTTCAACGAATTTGATCAAAGTGCAATGGTTGTAAGGTATGATACCATCTTGACATGAAAGCTTTTGTTGTAGTCGAATGTCAGGAGGATCGATGACATCTGTGGGAAATGATGTATCCCACAGTGCCACCCGAGGATTCCCCTTTTATGGAGAGGGGTAATCCAAGGTACCGCTTCCTTTTTGGAAAATAGGTGTTTGAAGTCGACAAAAAGGAAGCCTCAACCGAATGGGGGGGGGGGGGGGTCGCTGATATGAGGAGTCAGGGACCTGGATATGATGAGTTTAACATAGGCATGTTGGTGAGGGGTGACTGAAATTGATGATGGGGATTCAGTGGCCCAAGGTCAGAGTATACGAAGTAGCTTGGCAGCATTCATAGTTATTTCTGATGGGGAAATCCCTGGAGTCAGTAGGAATTCCTGGGTGGGTAAAAAATGGCTATGAATTTCATCGTGGCTTGTGCGTGGGGGTGTGATACTCTGACCAAGGGTGTTCAAGGACTGCTTCCATGGGAGAAAATATGAATGAGAGGGTGGGGGACGTAGTGCACCGTTTGCAGTCTTTTTATACTTACCAAAAGAATAAAATAATGGGGTTTGGTTTGTACAAAACACAGAGACGGGTGCCCTAAAACATGAAAGTGTTCACTCACTGATGTTGTTAGGAAGGCATTTTGCTGAGGGTGGGGGGCCCATTGGTTGGTCTTATGTGTGGGGTTGATGAAGCAGATGAAAAAGTATCGCAGATGGGATTATGTTGGTGGATGTATGGTGGGCCAAATGCGAGGCGTGGTAGTGCGCTTTTGATCTTCTTATACAACCTGGTTGTCCGGGAAGGGGGTTTTAGTTTGTATGGTAAAACTTGACCTTAATGCATTGTGGATGGATGGGAACGAGGTGCTTCCCAGACTAAAGTGGTATGGTCATGGCGTCACTTTTGCTGTGATATATGGTCTACTAGGGGTGACGATCCGCATGGAGGGGAGGCTCTACCGACCAACGAGGATGTTTATCATGAGCAGGGTGAGGTGATGATAAACACGGTCGGATATGTGGAACCTATGGTTGATTTCTGATGAAGAAATGATGTCAGGATATGCACAATTTAATGGGACTCTATCATGCTGGGGGTAGAATGATACCTGCTCTGGAACTTTCACTAGATGGAGTTGTGAATGGTTTGTGAGATTTTCCTGCAAAAACAACTACCTCAAGTGAAAGCATCTTCTTTATCAAATATTATTGAAAGTCATGAGCTTTAAAAAAGAATATGAGAGAGGGCATACCTGCTGATGCTGAAAATATATATTTATTTATTTTTTGGACTGTGACTGTGTGGTATCGCCTTTGTTCTTTATGGAGTGCCGATTACGGTGCAGCTTTCGGTTCGGATAATGGACCTTCTGATCTCTCCTCAAGGTCCTCCAAATTTTTTGAAAAGGGCGATATATAGGTGAATATGGCCCTAATTCAATTCATTTTTACTTGTTGAGTTCTTGAGATGTCAGAGGCTTTTGCGTAGCAGTTCTTGCCATTGCGGTCAGCCTAAGCATCAGGGATTGGCGATATCATGCCCAGATAACCTCCATGACGTCCTGCACTTTAATTTTTTCAGTTTGATGGTGCCAGGGTCCATACAGACTTGGTTTGTACAGATTCTGAGTGTTTTTTTCCCTAGATTGCGCAGGCGATCAAGGAAAAAGTGTGCCCTATGTGCGCATTTTCTGGGGATAAGCGCGCTTTAAGCACTCTATTCCCCTTCTTTTCCGTGCCTTAAGCATGCCTGTGGAAAATATAGGTGTGCCCTATGCGCGCCTGTCTGGGGGATAGGTGCGCAAAAGGCCAAGGCAAGAAAATTTTTGAGTTTGCCTATTTTTGATGGTTTTACTGGTGCTGATGGGTACCCGTTTGGATGACAGATTGTTATGGAGGGAGCACAATTGCCCGAGATACGAACTACATTGGCTACTGATGCTGGGGCGCGTCATCAGTTGGCGTAATGGGGGCTACTAAAGTTTGCGGAGAACAAGCTTCTTCGGTCGCAGGACCGATTACTTCATTACTTGATCCGGCATTGGCGCAGGAGGCGCAACATGTTTGTGTTACGTGGGATGAACCTGGTCATCTGTCCTGAGACAAATGTATATTTTGTGACCGGGTTACTGCCTCATGGTGAGGCATTGAGGTATCCGCTTTCTTCGGGGAGGGTGGATTTGGAGAGGTTCCAGAGACGTCCTTGTGGTGGGGCACCTCTTACGGAGGGGTGCATCGGTTGAAATCTGGGCACTTTGTTATAGGTCAGTTTGGGTGCCATTCCCAATGACCTGGTTAACTGGGCATCATCTCTAGGACCAATGAATAAGGGTCTATCATTCAGTATCATTTCAGTTGCTACATGCCCTAAGACAAAGAACAAGACAAATCAACCATGACTTCCAATTTCAAAGGTTTCCAAGATTTGAAGTTTATAATATATCATATAAGAGATCACCAACGCTGCCTCTCAAGGGACTAAGTGCGTTGCATATGTAGGTAACCCCATTCAAGGCTACCCTGCAAAGCACTTCCTGGCACTCACAGGTGCGTTGGTCACATTGGGAGCAAAATTCTCATTGTTCTAGAATCTCCACTTGGACAGTGCCTTCTAGAAGAGTTCACATGTGTCAAACTTCAAATCCATGTGTCCATTTTACATCTACAAGATTGGGAACATGCGTTACCTATTATTAGAAAGTCATTAATTGTAAAACTACCTCTAGCTCATCTATAAATTGAGCACAGATCCTAGTGCTTGAGAAGGAAGAATTTGAGTAGAGAAATGTTGGTGGAATTTCAATTGAGGAGTTGATTTGAGTGACATGCTACTAGAGATATTTGCATTGTGATGAGGTTGGGATGCTGCTGGATATGGTGACACTAAATCAATCACTGGGTTGTAACCTCCCCTTCTATCCATTAATAAAAATTGTTGCTTACTTTCCCACATATGTATCTGTATAAGCTCATGTTTTCCATATTATGAAATCTTATCTTATGTATATGTTTTATGCTTCATTGATTTAACTAAATAACTGGAATAGACATATGTATTATTGATATCTTTTATGTTTAGTGTTCATCTTTGTAAGAAATATTTTCGGACATCTAGCTTGGATTTGAAGCTACAACAAGAGCGACAGAAGGATAATAGGAAGCGCTTGGACTCCAATTAAGTTCTTTGATATGTTCTATGTGTCTATTTACAGTTATAAAAAGTAGTCGCAAAGTCTTTAATCTGTTGTTCTAGATAAGCACCTGTCTAGGGAAGAATGTTTTATCTGTAATCCATAATTCAATATACCAAATTGGCGACTTCGCTGGGGAGTTTACCCTTCATCCTAGGTGTATTTGCCTCTGTTTATCTCTGTTTATTCACCCATTAGCTTTTACTCATAAATATTAGGTTTTTTGAAATCCAAATTTGCATTAGAAGTGTGTTAAACAACTGTCTTTTTCATTGTACACTACGCCTAATGCATTGTTAGACACGACACAGTGCTTTGCATAGCATTGTCTCCCATTCAGGCCTGCTTTGCAACACATTGTCTCCCCTTAGAGACTGTGTTGCCCCCCGAGACCATCCAAATTCCATTGAGTTTGTCATTGCATTTTTGTTTTCATTTTGTTCTCTGTTGTGTTTTGAAAAGCCTGAAGCCTCATATTGACCAGTGACCTTATTTTCTCCTTCCTCCTTTGAAAGAATAGTTTGTTCAATTTTTATTTAAAGTGTTTTTTTTTTATCATTGACAAATTAATTTCAAAGTATTTTCATTTCTGCATTAGATCCATTTTCTTTTGAATAGGAAATTTTCATAAATTATTCATTTCCTGATAGGAGAAATTGTTGTTCAATTCCTCATTTTTCCTTCAAAAGAGAAATTGTTGTTTAATTATTCATTTCTCAAAAGTAAAAGACATTTGTTTTTTGATTTCATGCACTTCGTTTCCTTTTCTGCATTCATAACAGTAAAGGGACTGAAAAGAAAAACTTGCATTTGCATATAGTGGATTGTGTGTTTTGCAAAGGAACAATTAGGAAAGCTGCATTTTAGTTTGTGCTCTTTGATTGTTTGCTTCCAAACTGATTTCTCTTTCCCTTTGGTGACTAAGACTTTCATTGAAAAAGATAAAAGTGAAAAGTTTTCTTATCATTCTTATTTTTCATTTTAGGAATTTCCAATACATCATTGCGGTGAACCTTGAAAGGAAAATTGATAAACAAGATCAACTTAAAATTTATCTCAATTTACTTAACAAAGCATTGGAACCATAACGATAACATTTAGAAGGTCTAGGCTAGAGACTTGTTTCGGCGTCGTAAAACATAGCAGTTGTCGTTAATTGTCTGCGATGCATTCCAAGTGTGATACCTCACTCCACGTACGTAAGTATATCGGGCAGTGTTACAGTAAAAAAAGTATAAAGGGGTGCTCTCACTGTGCGGTTTCGCATCAGACAATGCTAATACGGACTTGGGCCTCCACGTACCTTCGGGTATATTTGGGAGGACAACTTTTAGGTGTTATCCATCCATAGTGAACTGAGTCGGTTGCCTTGTAAATTGTGATACACCGAACACAGTATTCGGGGAGATTGCCTGCCCGTACTTCTTAGTTCGCTAGGAGGTATTTTGTAGTTCACAGTTTCTTGGTAAACCTTTTGCCTAGTATTACCCTTTTATTTGTTTATTTCTTTTTGGTTAAAATAAATCAATAATCGTGGAAGAACAAAATCATTTCCCCCGTCGTTTGCGTAGATTAACATTGAAACCACCTTTACCACCAGAAGCTACTCTTGGTCGGCGAAGGCGACCTCACTCTACCGAATCAAGTACTATCAGTACCTCTGGAGAAGCATCATCTTCCCATATACCAAAGTAAGCTCAAGTTGCTTCTACACATCCCGGTTCATCTATTGTTGTCGAGACGGAGTCCTCACAGCTACCCATGGTCACGATCCATCCAATCAGTGAGACCATACCTCCTGGACTCGACGTTGTTCAACCAGAAATTGATCCATATCCTATCCCTTTTTTTCCAGAACATCTGAATCTAGAAGTCGAACAACCAGAAGTTTTTCCTACCTTGGTCATTCCACAATTTTCTGTAGCCATTGAAACTCCCATATCACACAATCAACCTCCTGCATTTGGAGAGAAATATTTTTCGTCTTATTATCCTCCTCATGGTGGGGGCAACCTTTGGTCACCCACTATGACAGTAATATGTCACTTTTTGGTCAAACTAATGTCGAAATGAATGTTTGTCAATGGCAGCCCACTCTGCCTATCCAACCACAAATAGTTGTACACTCGTATCAACCAGTTCAACCTGTTACACCCACATCATTTCCACTTGTTAATACATCTTTACCCCTATTACATAATCAAAATGTTGTACAACAACCGTTTCAAGCAGGTCATTTAACTCAATATCCTCCAGTATTGGGTCCACTGAATCCAAATCCTTCGGTTAATTTACAACAACAACCTATCCCTGGAATCATTTATTCACAAGCTGGTTTACCATATTATGGGATGTCACAGCACAACTAGGTTATAATTATCCTCAACCAAATCCAAGTTATCCTAATTTGGGTTATAACATTGGTGGACAGACCCCTTGGCAACCTCAGGCGCAAATGCCTCAAACTTCATTTCAACAAGTATCATATTCAGGTTTTGGTCAACAGACTCCTCGAGCGTTTTCTTATCAAAACAACCCCTATCTGGATTACCAACAGCAAATTCCTTATGTTGGTGCTCAAAGGCCTGTTCCTCAAGCAATTCCATCATACCCTAGCTATGCTCAACCTGACCTTAATAGATAGTTTCCCTTTGTTGCAACTTTAGATTTACCGGATTTAAATCGATTAACCAATATTCCAATCAACTATGCTCCTTGGTGGCTGGTGATACCTCACAAATTACCCTCGGATATTCCTAAGTTCAATGGAAACCCTGGGGAAGACCCGTCGACTCATGTCATGACTTATCATTTGTGGTTTTCATCAAACTCCCTAAATGATGATTTTATTCGACTATGTATTTTCCAGTGTACGCTCACAGGTCCGGCTGCAAAATGGTACATTGAATTACCTAGAGCTTCTTTTGATAATTTCACTTCCCTAGATACTTTCTTTTTTACTCACTTCCAGTTACCGATACGATATGAAACTGGAATGGAACTCTTGACCAATTTCAAACAGACTAATGCTACTCACATTTCTGATCATATTCATGACTGGCGTCGTCGTTGTAGAATGGTTAAGACATCTGTTCCTGATCAACTCCTTGCTGATTTTTTCATTAAGTCCCTATTACCATCTATAAATGAGGATGTGGCTAAGGGTGGCATCGTCATTGAAGAGCAGGTTATTTCTCGTGCCCAACATTTAGACTTGATTTACACTCAGTCTGGCACGCTCTATGAAAAAATACCTAACGCGTCGAGATCTAATTTTACTATTCCTCCTCAATTAAAGGACTCTCATGACGGAGACGGCTTGATTGTTACTACAAGAACACATCATACTACTGCATCTAATCCTGCTCCTTCTTCCAAAATTAATGTCGTGTCATTTGATAAAGGCAAAAGTGACAAGCAACCCGGAAGTAAGAAAAAAGGTAAAAATAAGAAAAATCAAACTTCTAACCCGCATGAAAGATCATTCGACCAATCGTATGGACCAAGGAAACCTCGTTATCCATGCATAATATTTAATGAGGAACACTTTGTTAGGGATTATCCTCACCGCGCTGAAGTCTCAAAAATCATCAAGACTTCCCATGCGTCAGCTGTGTTGACAAACCCATTTCCAAATTCGGACACAAATTTGGTTGCTACGGATCTAGCTTCTAGTTCCCAAGTGCTAATGTTATCTGTCACAAAACCTTCAACAGATATTTTGGTGTCAACGTGTAATAAATATTATGGTAGTCAGGCCATTGATCAGCCTACTACGTCGACTACGAATCTGTCTACGGAAACAGTACCGCCTACTGTTATTCCTGAATTGACGATTAGGGCACCAAAGGGAGTCGTTCATAAATCGAAATATAATCCTCGAGAAAGAGCTACACAAAATTATAATATAGTTGAAGATTTGGCTCAATCCCCTTCAGCTATGTCTGCTCTTGAGGTATTACAAAATTGTCCCTCGTAAAAATAGGCTTTATTGTCAGCTATTGGTGGAATTGATCCGACTGATTCTAA
This sequence comes from Pinus albicaulis, assembly GCA_034641835.2. Lineage (NCBI taxonomy): Eukaryota > Viridiplantae > Streptophyta > Pinopsida > Pinales > Pinaceae > Pinus > Pinus albicaulis. The sequence goes on along the minus strand of CM076582.1, from coordinate 1,204,648,162 downwards.
TCTCGTCATCTTTAATCATACGGGCTATGTGGCGCAACTACCAGCAGAATTGGCATTCTCCATACAAGTAAATGTTCTAAATCACCTTGTTCATCATACTATTATTTATGAGGGAGCATCTACGTGCATTATGTCTTTAAATTGTTGGAAGTCACTTTGCTCGTTGCACTTATCTCAATCATCAACGACGTTGAAGGATTTAGATGGACCTACATATAAGCCTTGTGGTATTATTAATAACCTGCATGTTGAACTAGGGGGGAAATAGTGAATGTTGATGTTGAGGTTGTTGACAGACCCCTTGACTATAATATTCTACTTGGAAGGCCATGGGTATATGCTATGACTGCAATTGTTTCTACATATTTTAGAATGATAGCCTTTCCATATAAAGGTACTATCACAATCATCAATCAACTATCCTTCTTTGCCTCCACTTCGTAGGTAACTGGAAGTGTTCCGTTCGTTCACGCACCCCAACTATCACTTCAGAACATTGGTGTAGGACTCTTAAATGATTCCACTCTCATTGGAACCTTTGCATTACCGCCGCCTGCGACGTCGACAGAAATAACAAGTATAAAGACCTGCTACATGATCTCTTCCACCCATCTGGCTTAAGGAAGAGTATGGATGGTTCTGAAATTTTTACGTTGGATGAGTTTTTTCACCCCAGCCCTATTGAGCTAGCATAGCAATCAATCTATCTGGCTTGGGTGGCGAATCCGAAATCAGCGTCGCATGTTGTTTGGGTTGATCGTTCCTTATATTTTGGTACTCCTTCTGATCCTTTTTCCTCAATTTTTTTGACAGATGAGAATATTTTGGAAGCTATGATGTCAGAAGGAGAACCATAGGAAGATTATCATCATCGTTCCCATCTTCCTGATTATGAAGAAAACTATCTTAGTGAACTATATCACCCATCAATCAAAAAATTCTTTTCAAATTCTTTACCTATTAATGCAATCGATTCCGAGTGAAATCTGTCAAATATTGAAGAAACCATTTCTATCGATATTTCAACCAAACCTGGCGTTGTAGAAAATATTCATGTTGGTGTATCTTGTTCTCCATCAAAACTTGAATCATATCGCTCTCTATTTCGTGAATTTTGTGATGTATTTTCTTGGTCTTACGAGGAAATGCTACGCATAGATACTAGTATCATTGAACACACTATTAATATGTATCATGATGTCAAACCGGTGCGTCAACGCCTTCGTCATGTTCATCCAAAGAAGGTTGTTGCCATCAAAGCAGAAGTTGAAAAACTTTTGCGTGCTGGTTTCATTTACCCTGTTCTGCTAACTAAGTGGGTTTCCAATATCGTTCCTGTCATGAAAAAACAATGAACCATTAGAGTGTGCGTCGATTATCGGGATGTCAATCTTGCTTGTCCAAAAGACAACTATCCTACTCCCTTTATCGACCAGATTATTGACGATTGTGCTAGATGTGAAATTTTTTCTTTCATGGATGGATTTTCCGACTACAATCAAATCAATATGCGCCCAGAGGATCAACATAAGACAACATTCATCCGTCCCTGGGGCACATTTGCTTATAGGAAACTCCCCTTTGGTTTAAAGAACACTGAGGAAACTTTTCAGAGAGAAATGGATTATGCTTTCAATGACATCAAGCACATTGTTCAACCCTATCTAGATGATTTACCAGCGCATTCGCGAAATCGCACTGATCACCTGATGCATTTGAGAGCCATATTTTTACGCTTCTGACACTACAAAATTCTCCTCAATCCACATAAATGGGTGTTTTGTGTTGGTTCTATTCGTTTGCTTGGATTTGTCGTCTGAAAAGAAGGAATTCGAATCGACCCATTGAAGTTTCAAGCCATTCTTGATTTTCCTACGCCATCAAATTTACTTCAGATATAGAAACTTCAAGGAAAGGCTAACTTCCTAAGGAGGTTCATACCCAACTACGCCAAAATGGCTAAAGAATTTACTAGGCTTCTGAAAAAAAAGGGTTTTCCTTCCACTGGGACCGAGTTGCGCAAACTTCTTTTGATGTTGTTAAGGATATTCTTGTCCAGGCGTCATTAATGTATCCCCCTAATTATCAAAGTGATTATTTCCTATATATTGTCGCGGCAAAAATGGCCATTGCTATGGTATTGGTCTAGGTAGAAGATGAGATTAGGGAAAATTTTAAGAACCCCCCTAAATTTATATGTATAATAAATGGGCGAATCCCCATGATACATAGGAAAAATGGAAGGCGGTTTTATTAATAATATAATATGTATATATAATTTTTTGGCGAATCTCTCACGAGATTATATTATCTTGTAAAATCGTGGCGAATCACCAGTACAAATGGCAAATCACTAGTACAAATTGGTGAATCGTTGTCTAGTGGAGTTCGGTGTGTTGGTTCCAATGAAGATATGGTAGTTGAACCAGGAGTTGAAGGAAGCGAACCACCGAGACCAAGCATGGCACATGGTGACTCGTGAGGGACATAGTTCTCGTGCAGTTTGGAAAATGCGTTCTATTTCTGCTAAGCGTAGTTTTTTTGCTCATGCTACTACTAGCACTGATATTGAGGTTGGAGAGGAGTTTGAGGAAACATGGAAGGTTGAGTGCTTTTTTCTTCAAGCACTAAAAAAGGAAGAAGATATATTGATTGATTGAAGAAGATAACAAGGAAAGTCAACTCAAAAAAGAAGAAATGATTGATATGGCCAAATAGGGAGACACGCTGAATGTGGATGCTATGGTTCAACAAGAAATTGCCACCATTCATTAGAAAGGAAAGGATCATAAGGACTCTTTAACATTGGATGGAATCAGGGGCTCAAAGAGAGCTCATGTCTCTGAGAGCTTGGATTCTAACAAAGGAGTCCCACAAGTGGGACGTGAATTGACTTTGGTTCTTGTTGAACCAAATCCCAAGGGTTGGAAAAAAGTGCAAAAAAGGAAAAAAAATGAAAATATTAGCTGTAGTTGTCATACTTTATTTTCTTTGTTTCTTTTGATGTTATTTTCCCTGCAGTTCTTAGTCATAAAAAAAATCTTTCTTTTTCCTTCTATTCTTTTTAGCTTCATCGTGTACTTTCTGATTCTATATGCACACACATTATGTGTGTCTACAAAATATAATTTTTATACCATTAACAAAATTTAAGGTTTTTTTTTTCGAGGGAAAAAATAAAAAATAAAAAAATAAAAGAAAAAAAAGAGAGTTGAAGATGAAAAACACTTTATATTAAAATATTTTGTGACACCCATATTACATCACAATTTCAAAATATTTGTCACAATACCAACATTCTTAACTTTCTAATTTATCAAAATTATATGAATCTTAGAATGTTTTTTTTACTATTTAACAAAAAAACTGAATAATTCCTTATCTTTCTTAATATCTAATGAATAAAATATAGTTCCAATAAATATTAACTACCATCATCAAACCATAACCATATTATAATAAAATTTCTAAAATAGTAAAATTACTAAAATAGAATTATATGACAATATTAGTAAAAAGAAGTCCACAAAAACAACATAATTAATTTCAATGGATGTTTAAATAAAACGGTCATCATCATCCTAAAATATTTAAACAATAATCCCCACATACCACCATAACATAATAGAATTTACTAAAATAAAATATTACATAAAAGATAGTCTAAGCTGTTTGTCATTATCATAACTGGTCTAACATTCTTTATAAAAGCCTAATGGTCGCATAACTGGACCCCCTTATGACAAGTTTTCTCAATTTTATAATTGTTATTTAGTGATTAAATATCATTTTGAAAGGGCAACAACCTCCCACGTATCCTTTACTAGCAAACAAATCTTTGTTACAATGTTGTGGTCTATCGCACAATTATAAATACTATTTGTACATTCCTCCGATTAGGAAGCTTATAATTTATTTGTCAACCGCCATTTTAAACAAATTTATAATTTATTTAGCAATTGTTGTCACAAACACTGAGACTATGCTCAACAGATCATCTTATTCATTCTAATTATTATATTGGAGCAAATACCATTCAAATCGAAATGTCAAAAACAAACAGTCAGCAATTTATAATGGGAGTTAGAGGTGGAGAACACATCTCAAGCAATTGCCTGCCAACAAAAATTCAAAAGCTTTGTTGATCTCTGAAAATGGCAACTCATGGTTAATAACTCCTCCACTCTGATCTCCTGCAACCACATGTACATATTCAGAAAACAATGCAAGAGCAAACCATGATTAATTGGTCATCAAATGGAATTGAGAGTTATGTTCTAATACCTTATTCATAAACATTTCTACCAGGCATGGCAGTTTGAGTTTTAAACATTTCTTATTCATAAACATTTCTACCAGGCATGGCAGTTTGAGTTTTAAACATTTCTTATTCATAAACATTTCTACCTTATTCGTGGAATTGTAAGTTTGAGTTTTATAATCTACACAATTCAAGTGCCCCAGAGCTTTTCAGGGACACTAAATCTATTTATACATTCAAAAACACATTTTAAACAACAAAAATTCACAATCTCCCAAACAAAAAATATCACGAATTCCAACCAAAAAGTAATAACATGAAATGGTTAATATCACGAATTCCAACCAAAAAGGTAAAATAACGTGAAATGACTAAGATACACCCCATTGAAAACATTGTTGCAAACATCCCAATTTTATCACTATTTTTTGGCCTATTTGGTGGTATCTTAATTTTGCCAATTTTTACCAATATTTTCTCAATTTTTATGTTTTTTTACCAATATTTTCTCGATTTTTTTGTTTTTTTTGGTTTTCTAAAACGATTACTGATTTTATCCAAATGTTTGCAACATTGACCGAAAGCATAAGATATAGTTAAAAATTGGATAATACCTATGCTAATTAAACTAGAGATTTGAAAAATTAAGAGGAGAAATAGAAGTCCCAAGATGAGGGAAGCCAATAGATACAATCGGACAAATAATACATCAGAATTACAAGCGACAGGAGGAACCCCAAAAGGAAATTGTGCTATACAATGGATGCAGACAATGATTTGGGTCTACTCGTATTGGAAGATGAGAAAATCTTTCCAGAATGAAGAACAACATAGGTAGTTGCAATACAATTTGAAGAAAATGTCTTCTCAAAGAACTGGTTATCAAAATCAAACCACCTAAAAGCCCAAAAAGTAGACCACAGTAAAAGAATTAGAAAATTAGCCAAGGATAAGCTAAAATAAAGTGAGCTCCTAGCCAACTTAGGGAAGACTCAGACAGGATTTGTGGGTTATGTCACTTACAAGAAACTGAGGTAGAAATGCATCTCATAATCAAAAACCCTTTTAACTATGAGATAAAATTTCATTGTTATTGTCTTTTATAGGATTCAGGGGATCCCTTTCCACTTTATTTGCTATCCTGACCAAATGTGCCTTGCTCTATTCGTGAAATATGGTACTCAGAGACAAATCTCAATCTTTTCTCTTTCCATATTGGCCCGAGGCTCCCTATCCACTTTATTTTGCTATCCGGACCAAAGATGCCTTACTCTATTTTTGAAAGAAGCACTCAGAGACAAATCTCAATCTTTACTCATCCCATCTTATTGGCCTGAGACTTTCAGGGGTATCATTTCATAGTCCCAGGTCATCCCCTCTGACTAGGTCAAAAAGTGAAAGGAAAAGGCCCAAAATACTTCATACCATAGATTGGTTGGGCCTTGGGTCTCTTCTCAACCTCCCTCCTCAATGGCCGACTGTTATGATCCATGCCTATGAAAAACTGGCACTCGATGCCACATATTATGCACCACCAAACACAAACAAACCAGTTTTCGAGACAGAATCTGGACCAAGTCTTGGAATCCAACATATTGGCCCAAGGTCGCAGCCTTCAATTACACTGACATGACAAAACCTATGCATAAGTAGGATACATTGGGCCTTTGAGATGCAAACTCTACCAGACCGCTTAGGGAAATATCAAGAATCAACCACTTGTTTCTCCATTGTGACATCTCTGGATGCTGCTGAGAGTTGAGACACGGTTCCAAAGATGAGAAGCATTAGGAAAATGTATGAGATCTAAAGTTTCATTAAGCGCTGGCCCAAGGAGATTTTAGACTTGAACTTATGAGCATGCCATGGGGACACAGCACTTGGTTTCATAATATGGAATACATGCAAAAAGCATAACAAAAAAAGTCTACCATAGAATCGAAAGAAATATAAAGGTGACCATTGAAGTAAAACCTTTGGGAGAGGAGAGTTGTAGATCTCACCTGCGCATGGCCAAAAACTGGCAGAATGGGGCATCTTGGTTAAGGACTCAGTACATATCAGCAAGGAAAAGATAAATATGAAGGAAACATAGAATCCCCCTCCATTCCTCCTCCCTCAAATTCAACTTTCACACCATATCCAAAGGCAATCCCAACAGACTTGGAATTGATGCTTCATCAGGAATCATGAGGTGAACTTTGTCCATATGTACACCCATAACATTGGCATAATCACAAAAAATATGGCCGCAATTCTGACTGTCATGAAAGACATCCATACTAGAATAAATTTAGGGATCAAACATGTGACCGTAAAAGGAGTTTCTAACATAATCATCAATATGCCGCATAACTAAAATCCATGGGAGTACCTGATCCGTAAATGGCTTTTGGTTACTCCTCTTGCAAAGACAACTAGATTAAAAGACTACCTGCAAGAAGTGGATTTCAATCATTATCTATGGGCTGAAAATAAGGCTGCAAATATATTTGAAAACATCAATGCAAACTCTAAATGGGGTGATAAACCCCTATCTTCCATTAGGGTGATCTAGATGCAGGAAAGGGAAAGGGAATGAGCTTCATTTCTTGATTGATGATAACAGGAAGCTTCATGTAAGCAATGGTAGTTCCATTCAGTGTAGCTTGGCTCCACCACGTGAATGCCACCTCATCATGAATGAGGTGCTGACACAGAGTAGAGAAGCTTATTGATGGGGAGAGAATGACCTGATAGCAGAGAACCTGGGAAGCAAACCTCGGGCTGGGATGGCCAGAGTTGACAGTATTAACATTGCTTGAAAGGGAAAGATGAGACACTATATTGAAAAGCTTTACATCCCAAGGAAATTAATTAAGCATCCTAGAACAGGAAAACCTTCTAGTACTTTTCCTTTTGTAACCCAAAATGGGAATTTATTCTCTGAAACCCCTACCATGAAATCCCAAGGATCGTCCCTTGCTCACACCCCTAACATGATTTCCCAAGGATTGCCACTTGCCCACTACCATGACTTTCCCAAGGATCACCCCTTGCCCCTTTTATTATTTTCTTTTAAAGTATCTATCAATTCACCCTCCCTGGTCGCAGGCCATTAAGGAATCACCATCACATTTATCAGCAGTTCATTTATATCACGTAGGATTTCCCACTGTAGCCTCTCAGCCCTAAGCTCGAATTTTATACTGAGAATTTCTTGAAGATTGCTCATGGTCTCATTATCCATCCTGACCACATACAACACTGTTATCATGGCCTCAGGTCTCCCCTCAGTTGACAATGCACTTGCACCATCTACAGATAAAGACAGTCACAAGATTCTACACAGGACAGGATTTGTTGGTTTTGCTCCCTCTCAGAGGTGAAGACAGGCACATTTATTTTGAATAGGTTTTTTCCTCCAGATACTCCATATAGTAGGATTATAGTAGCTTGAGGACTAAATTTATTTTTTTTGCCATCTTCTTTGAGTTGCGGTCTTTATGACAATATTAATTTTATGAAACTCAGTCCCTCCCCTATGATAGTCAATGTCACAGGACTTCATTATGGTAATTTTTTATATGGCCTGTGCAGGGTGAAGAATTTATGGGACACGAGCAAAGTTAAATTGCCCAAGGGATACATGTATGGTTGTAATTGTATGGCCTACAGTAATATACTGAAAATATTATTGTTTACTACAAATAACGAAAATAAAGTCAATTTCTTATATTACAAGGGCAGTGACTGACTGAATCATTTTCAACTGGCACATACAAGGAAATCTTTGACTATACAATACGAACTAAATATTACTCAATCAATTGCAAGATATTGAGCCAATAGACATGTTAACACATGTCACTAGTGGAGAATCCAATAGAAATACAAATCCACGTCGACTGGACTAGTGCCTCTTTGGCATTCACAGCTATTATTGCCATTTTATAAACAAGTTGTTTGTGTAAGTAGACAAACTCTGTTAGTATAGAAGCTACAGCCAGGACAACATAATTTTTTTTTTTTAAATTGATAATACAAAGGTTTATTATTGAATGACAAGTTCATAAGCTTCATTTGGAAATTGCAAATGATATGTGATTACAGGCCCTGGGGGCCCTACCAATGTTTGAAAATTGATAATACAAGGATTTATTATTGAATGGCAAGGTCATAAGCTTCATTGTGAATGGAAATTGCAAATGATATGTGATTACAGGCCCTGCGAAGGTAGAACTATAGCAAACATTTTGATCAAGTGCATTCTCTTTCTGCTAATAGGAATAGTTTATTTGTTTACTAAGTTTGATTTTACCATATTGCAGACAATAATACCAATTTTGGTAAAAATATCCGTGGCTATTGACATTTGGAAGTTTTAAGAAGCTGTTTAGTCATATGGAACATGTTACATGGTGGCATCATATCATATATCAAATTGTTTGATGATATCATTATATCATGACACATGTTTGATTTTGTCATCGGATCATGTAAATAACGTTTATAATTTTAGCCACAATTGTAGATTTGTGTCAAAAAACAGATGGGAAACTGTCAATCAACTTAGAAACAAATACAGAGTGGTCACAATTATTGACCTTCACGCTGCAGAAACATCACAGATCCAGGGTGTTATTATCACATCCACTTAATACACTATTATTTTACATAAAGCACTTGACTCCATTAGTAAATACAGGTCAAAGTGAAGCCCTTTATCACTTCTCATTTAGAAATTCCTATTAGCAATGTCATTAATTGTTCATTTATCTTTGTACATTTTACAGATTTACTCAATTGAAAGATAAACCACAACATAATGTTCCCAACAAATTATCAGCAACTTGTTCAAACTAAATGCACACTGGTTTATTTATCACATAGAACAAAACCATTCATATGTGAATTCACATCTCAAGCAGATCAAAACACATGAATACAAGAGCTTGGGTAAATTGTTTTTTTCTACTATTTAATTATAAGTTAGAAACTTGCAATATTAAAATATACTTCCTCTTAAAGTTAGAGTGGCTAAGAATCAGCCGAGTTGTGGTCTATCAGCTACATGGAGCTGTTGAAATCCTAACAGGCATGCTCCCTCCTTGCGTTTGGTTTGTATATGTTATTGATATTGATGTGGCCTTCATGCAATTATCAAGATTACAAAATGTAACATTCTTCATTCAAGTAAAGGAAGGTGAGACAAATTATTCCTAGGTCTACCATTTATCCAAAAGATGGATTCCCACTATAAAAAATTAAAACCAGCTGAAGGAAAATAATTTTGACTTTGAGCTTGCAAAGCTTAAGGCTCATGCATAAGTCCATGCTTATTTGGTACCAACATTATCGCTAGGGCTTGAAAGGTCAGCATCACATTTTTTATCAAGATTCAACCACTTAAAATATTGCTCACATCTGGGTTCTAGTGATTTAGGGTAATTTCCAAACATTTTATCTTACAAGTTACGAGATACATGCAAGCTCTGAACTTACCATAAAAACTGCAAGGGCATTTTCCAGTGTTTCCTCAACAATAAGATGACACGCCAAATTGGATGCTAACACTGGCTGATAAGCTATGTTTGGAAAAAATGAACAAAATTAGTTGGACTAGTGTCTCTTTGGAAGACATGGCTATAAATGTGATTAGTAATTTTGACTAATTGATGGATATTTCAAGCACAATAGTTACAAACCAAGTAGTCACTCTAATCGGATGGTTAGCAGTAGCAGCAATTTAAAAGGCCAATGACTAAGTAAAATATGTTATTTATAATAGGTGTGAGGTCATTAGAAAAATCAGTCAAGCATGGGTTCATGATGAGAAACAGACCTTTCCTCATGCATTAGGCAATCACATTGGAAGCTGCAAGCATATTAAATTTCCATGGGATTACTCCATATTGAGAAACGCTATTAACCAATATAATCCAAGCTATCAAGATGTGCAGACAATTTAATATCAAAGCATCCATGAGTCAAACAAAGATATCCAGAGGTGAGAATATTAGATATCATCTACTACCAATATACTCTACATGTACATTATTGCTGCTACCATACACCATTATTGCTCCTGCAACTATTGCCGCCATTCACAACTGCAGTTGCCACCACCACTGCTCCAAATGTCCATAGTCACTGCTCCTACACTTCACTACCTAAAAACATTATGTTGATTAGCCTATCTGATTTCTATTGCTCAACTCATCAAGCTCTCTTAGTCATTAAAGTCAAAGTTACTATATTATTGATTATTGTCATCATCACTCTTAGTGGTGCCTCTAACGTCTCTGTTCAAACAAACTTAAAGTCTCTAGTCAAGTTATATCAGCTAGTATCATACATTGATCAAATGCATTTGAAGCAACCTGCCTACTATTCTCTGTTTTGCATGTGTCAATGAGAATTATACCTTAAGTGTGATGATGCCTTTTTTTTTTAAGCTTCTTGCTATCAACAGTGTACCATAAGGTTTAGGCTTGTTGATTCCTTTTAGGATCCCTTCAGGTTGTTGGCCTTGTTCTGCAAACCACTCATTCAAGACAGTGTCAATGACTATAATATCATGCCAGCAAACTCTAGAAGATCTTTGTGCTTACCGAAACTATATGATCTTCAGAACTTACTCACCACAGGTATACTTCAGTTAGGCCCACAGGAGGACTATCATGAAGACTTTAGGATTATTTTCATACAAAAGGTTATTGTCACAAGGGTGTTGTATCAAAAAATTGCAATGATAGTCATTTAATCATGCATTGGAAGATCAGATTGTGGATGCTCTATGCACTCTACTTGAATTACTACCATATCCTGCCCTTTTTGCTTTTAATTTCCTTTAGAATACAGGGCAGAAGCTCTCTTATTTTTCTGAGAATTGTAGTAATGAAATTGTAGATACTTTTTAGCCTGCCAACATTGACGTGAAGCCAAAATTCTCTTTTGAACACGAATAATGTGGATACTGTCAAGATTTTGAGTTCATGGTAACAGTTCACTACAGACATATATGAAACCCTAAATGCTAACATGGAATACTTAGAGAGAACTCTCAAAAATGTATGCTATAACCTACAATACATCATATAAAAAATATAAAGGACAAGATCTAACCGTCAAACCCACTACTGTCTTCACACCATGTCTAAAAGAAAACTCTGCTACGACCACTACAGAAAATCACTTTATTCACAGAAGCTGCAAAACTGACCTAACTAAACTACTCCCTAGTCTTACTTTTATGACAGAAGCAGAGTGCAAAGGTTTACGATCAAAGTGCACCTAATAAAACAATTAGATGCCTAGGAGAATGCACCCTGCTTGCATGAGGAGGAATGCCTAGATTATCATTAAAGCACCCAAAGGAAAGCATGCACCACTCTTCATGGGAAAGCTGACCAAGTGTAATAATGGCCAACCTATGCACATTGCCTCCTTTAATTGTCATTCTTGACTTAGTTCCGCCAGAAGAGCAAATATGCTAAAATAAGCAATCAAAGAGAAATATAACTTCTGTTCTAAAAATAAGAAGAGATATTATGGGAAAACTTCAGATCTGATAAGAGTTTATTCTATTTTAAACACTGGTAAGAGCTGATCTGGATAAAGAAAATTAACAATGACTATTGATGCAAGCATGTAATCAATGAAATCTAAAGCACTGAATATTTTAAATACCACTGAACAGTTTCTTAACAACTCTGGTTATTCTGTATGAAGCTCCAATGTCGGGTTATGCCTATAAGTATATTTCAATACTGCATGCATTCCATAAAAGTATAATTTCAAATGTCCTAAGCATATATTCTTCAAACTGCAAGAAAACCCATAATAGAGAGAACAAATCGTACTGCACTGTCTGAGCTACAACAAGACCATATCTTCCATCCCAAGAACTGCTTTCAATCCAGTTAATACAGTTAAACAGGGCTGCAGTTCCTCCATAGCATGCATTTGTTGAGTCCACACCTTCAATTTCAGTATTACCACACTTCTGTAAAATTTACAAAACAAGGAAAATTAGCACTGGAATGACTATTTATAGGGGAAAAAATCATTTAAAAAATAAAAAATTGAAGGGAAGATTAGTACCGTATTTAAAATTTACTTTCTTCTATGATGATACCATCAGATCTATATCAAATGAGACATACAAATATGATAATGACTATAAATCCAAGCATATGATCTGTTGGATATGAGGGGTCCATCTTCCTTGATATGAGATGAACCTTTTTTCAGGGTGAAGATGTCCAAAGATATATTTTTTTCTGATTCAAGAATCAAAACCAATTGAAGTAGATTTCATTGTAAAAATATAATCTTGGATGATTTGAACCCAACATTGATGCTGAGGAAATTTCTAGTGTGTTTGATTTTAATTTTATATGAAATCTACCATTATGCTTGTGGTAAATATGAGTACTCATGAATAATGTATTTTTTCAGTGCCTCAAGCAAAACAATTGAGATTTCATAAGCTAATCAATCACCACTGCAAACTCAACCCTAGTAAGCCTATTGTGCTAAAATGGATTTGTAAGTAAGATTCACACAACCCAGGAAAGTTGGGATAGGGCAGCAACAAATGTTAGGTTTTTAAATTTTCAATAAGAAGAGTAGAAGAAAATTTTGAATTTGAGAAAAAGATTGTAATAATTGTGACAAGGTAATCTATTGTCTTATTTGTTGTAATTTTATAGAAGGCCATTTATTTTCACCCTAACCTTGTTGCTGTGGTAATGGCCAGTCTCATAGATCTGGAACAATCTTAGTTTTCATTTCATTAGGACTGACCAGTATATGACACAAGCACACATCATAATAGGGAATGTTTGAGTAGTGTTGTTGAGTATCTGCAGAACTAGCTGGACATAAAAACCAATGCATCTCTCTCAAATGATGATTGCTTGAAAAGATGGATTTCTTTAAGACAGGCCAACTTTAAGGATATGTCCAAGTCTTCAAAGAATAAAAAAAACATTTCAGCAAAATTTGAGAAGATAATGGTATATTACATTAAACCTACAAAAGAGGGAAAGGTTTGAGATTACTAAGGCAGCCCAACATTTTAGATATGGGAAAATCCTCACAAAAAAACAATTCAACAAAATCTGAATAGAATATGGAATGTCGCTTGGAAACTAAAAGGAAGAGAAAATGACTTGCAACCATTACAGCAGTCATTCTTTAGGGAGATGTGTAAGTCCTTCTAGAATGAATAACATCTTAACAAAAGCCAAACAAAAGATGGGGTATTAAATTGAACCTAGACAAGTGTAATGAAAGATTTGGGACCATTTAAAATATAGGCTGTCTTCACCTAAGTAGCAATTTGTTCTTCCTTTCTTCTCCAAGGTTTAAAAGTGAAATATGAAGAAACCAAAAAATCATTAATTGCAAAATCCATATTCAAAATGAATTTTCCTACCTTAAATGTGCAGCAAACATAATCTAACGATATGTTTTAAAAATAATCTGACTGCGGAAAAAATATAGAAATAAATTGAAGTTGATGGAAGCTAAGATCCCATGATTTACTTTTGTTGAGCACATTGATATTGGAAGGTTGAAAACCTGCATATCTATAAATTGTATTTTCAAAGACAAAGATGGAATTCATGTAGGCTTTTAATTATCATCGTTGTGAATTCCATAAAGCAGCTGTAAAGCTATTTTGATAATGAGTTTAGTGAATTGGGGTAAAAACCTCAAAAATATGCATCAACCATGTCTTTATTGACTTGCTCTTGTCAATAACAGTTTCGCTACCAACTTCCAAACGACCAATTTGTTTTGGATCAATTTTATATTTTTCCAAAAGTGACGTTACCGCTGTCAAACTGCAACATTCATATGAGGAATCAGCTCATAAAAATTGGTAGGAAGAAAAATATGTAATATCAAACAAGCGTGAGATAATCTCTATCTTATGGAAATATTATTCTACTACCATACACGAACAAAATGTAGACTGGCCTCAAAATATGCCTGCATGAAACAGTGAATGAACTGAAATTCAACGGTATTAGGCAGTGACAAAATCTGTAAAGTTATTGTCAAATATCATACAATATTTCAGGAAATATTGTTCTTACCTCATAGAAATAACGTCTTCCAAGTCAATGCAGAAAATCATGCAGTCTTGTCCAAGACCAATTGTATATTTTCCTTTACTTACTTCATCAAAAGTTTCCAAGTCCTCCTGCAATTAAGGAACCAAAAAAAGTAAACAAATTATTTTAACTAGAAAAATGAGAACTAGAAAACATTTCATGGATATTGATGCATACAGCAAAAGGAGAACACAATGACCAACAAATCAAAAGGCCTAAATACATTGAAAATGAAAATCTGGTAATCACATCCAGTGAGTAAGTAGATTAACGCTTCTTCTTCTAGATAGTGGGAAAGGCAAACTAGACCATCAATATAAATCTTTGAGATCTTTTACATGCGGTGAATTTGACAATAAGGTAGCCTGAATCTTCAAGAAACTAAGTATGCTGAAGCACCTGGAATAAGACATCAGTGGATTGGAAGAATCTGCTCAATTCAACAGCTAATTCAGGTTATGGTTTACCTAGTTACAGCTTGATTTCTCAAATCAGGAATCATAAGGACATTAACCCAATTGCGATATCTTTAGGAATATGTTGTAACTTGTATGGAAAACTGGAAAAAAATATATTTACATGTCACTTGTATAAAGAGTCATCTCTTCCTCGTGATTGAATAATATAAGGATTTCTGAGGGATATCTTTGGGCATATATTGTAGCTTGTATGGAAGAATGACCAAAGAATATTTACATGTCACTTATATAAAGAATCATCTCTTCCTCATGATTGAATCATATTAAGGTTTCTGAGTTTTGGGCACCTGATTAATTCTTCAATATTTAGTTATTAAGCAATTGCTGAGTTGAACATTAAGTGATTCCACCTGTGTATTATAGAGCATCAGCCTCACAAAAAATGGTCCCTAATCATTAAAAAGAGGTTGGCATGTCAAAATTGAACTAGCATGCAGGGCAGCCCTGTAGCTTGCAAACCCCCAATTACCTGGAAGAACCCATACCTTTTATGATTTAGCATGTAGTACTTTGAGAGCAGTATAACATAAAATTTCCCTATAGCAAAAGCAGCATCCACATTGGCATTTGGTATAACCTAAAATACTGTTTAATTCTTGGAAGAAGTTGGAAAAATGACTTGTGCAAATTCATATATTCGTATTGTGCTAGTGAAGTTTTTCCTACTCTAAAACAAGTTTATATCACTGGAATGACAGAATATGAGTGAGTATATAGTGTATTCCAACTTTGAGGCTAATAGAGAAACATAAAGCCATATCAAGTTGTTTCAGATGCCAAGTCACAACAACAGACTATGACATCACGCTTAAAGTCGTGTCTTCAACAGATTTCCTAATTTGCTCAATGGGATGGCTTTGCAAGGATGAATGTCTGCATGATACAAGTACAAGCTGCAGAAACAAAAATGTGCAAGACAGAATGCAACGGAGAAAGAAGACACAAAATCCCATGGGTGCTTAAACAAAACTACCAAATTTTCATATTTTTTATCATAATGTGGATTAATATGAGACACGATGTGGATGAAAAAATTAAAAACATTAGAGTATGCTCTCAGTCAGATTCACTGGAAATTTGCCTTTATCATCCCACCACTTTCTAGTTACAAGCACAACCCAGATTTTTAAAATTGAATAGTCACATTAAGCAATTTTTTGATTTTGAACTGGCGAAAGCTCAAGGCTCGAAGGCAACTATGTGGTTATTAGGAACCCATATTCTCGTGGTAAGTTGGGAGTTCTGCCCCTTCCACTTATGAATTTTCAGTCATTGTGGTTGATCAGCTTCTGATCTCCCTCGTAGCAAAACACTGACGAGGCACTCTCCAAATCACCTCCTCCCAAGGGTGTGTGCATGTAAAGTGAATTGGAAGTTGAAAGGTCATTTCACCTCTAGGTGCCCTGAACAGAGCACAGGCCCTACCCATTCAAGCGCCAGCTCATTCAGCTAGTGTGGTGTTCAATCCCCATCCATTTGGTCGCATGAACTCCATTTCCATACCCCAACACATACATGTATGACCACGCCATAGATCTCACTAAAGTGCATGAAAAGAATATAACATACAAAATATAGCTCTATGATTCATCAAAACAAAGGTTTCTTAGAGATTCTGCATTCATTCATCTACACCCATACCTCAATGGCACTGGGGGCTATAAGACATTCTTGGCAAAGCTCCAGTTCTCATTAGGTATTGAACTGGGAACCAGTAATTGGCAAACCCAAAAATAAACACTGAAAACACATGCCCACTTAGAATTGGAAATCCTATCTAACTCTAAAGAATTCAAGGAATGAAGCATAGGGACATATATACTTGCTGGACACATGTAGTAGGAAAGTAGATCTCCATAGCCAAAATCCCAACATTCTCTGGACGAGATGCCATTGTTTTGACAAACTGAATCAATTTGAATTCAGAAATCCTGAGAGTGGGAAAGCAGCTAGTAATACCAGGCACAGACATGGACAATTCAAGTAAGAGGACTACCACCAGGTAGTTTATGCCGGTAAAATTTTTTCCCACACAAGAAGATAAGCAGTGCTATTGCCATAGTCACAGCAGGAATGCCAAATCCTAGGCCCCATCCTATGTCGTCCTGAATATATGTGAGTACAGTGAATCTTGTAAGAGTACCAATGCAAATACTAAAATACCACCAATTAAAGAATGAACTCTTATACTTATTCTCTTCCGGGTCGTCCTCATCAAACTGATCGACACCAAATGCTTTTAAACAGGGTTTGAAGCCTCCTTGCCCCAAAGCAACCAAATAGATTGAGACGAAGAAAATCCCAGCCTGCTTCAGACTCATCAAAGAGGCGAACAAAGTGACCAAAATAAATCCCTGTAACAATCCATCTCATGTAGTGTTTATTAGTAGGATTCCATGCACAAGATTAAAGCATAAAAGGAACAATCATTTTCAAACCCTATTGTCCTTTTAAACATGGGTTCAATTCACCCAAATATATTGAAAAATCTTCCTGTGTCCATCGAAATTTGCATGAATCCACTGGAAACAACTATAAAGATACTAAATTATCCATTTTTTAATGCTGGAACACCAAAAAAAAAATATAAACCAATGGGATGTCATCAAGCCATAAAATCATGCTCAAGCCGGTAAAATCCTGATCAACCCTAGTGGTTACAAAGGGCTTGTACTTCAAGTAGATTTTTCAAAAGTAAGGTCCTCATTGCCTTTAATGTGCTGGTCCTGACTTAAACCAGTCCTGAAGCAATCAGGTAAGGTTTTGTGCCATCAATCTTAGGTGTAAAAATTGCTGACTGTTTAACTATCCAAGATTGTCCCATTCTTGTGTGCTCTGCCCTCGTCGTATGTCATGAGTTTCAAAGGGATAAGGTTCAGTGCAAATCCTCGATGGTTTTCATGTAACAGATATTTCTCAAACCTGGCACCTAGACCCAACGAAGTTCACTGGTTGCAGTCTAATTGCTTCACTTGTTGCAATCTAATTTCTTGGGGTATGCGGCCCCCAACCAGTGAAAAAATGGGGCGAATCACTCCAACCCCTCCTTCCGATCAGTAAATCCATGCGAATGCCATTGAAGTCTGTGCCAGACAAAGAAAATCGAGAGCAAATTTTATTTTTTCAATTTTATCGGCATTTAATTTGGTGGGCTAATATTTAATAATTAATTATTTTTAAAATAATTATAGGGCTAACTTTATAAAACTATATAGAATGGGTTTTATATAAAAAATTCGCCCTATCAAAATTTAAAACCCCTTAAAATTCGCCCCTAAAATTTTCCCTGGATGGGATAGAACATCCAATATATTATTTGATTCGTAATCTCAATGATACGGAAGTTAAGTATTCATACATAGAAAGGCTTGCCTTGGCAGTTGTTCAAGTTGTCCAAAGATTTCGCCACTATATCCTGCTCCGAAAAACTACTATCGTTTCGAATTGCAACCCCATGACTTATATCTTATCACGTCAATTGTTGGGGGGAAAATATTCAAAATGGATTGTCATTTTGTAGGAATTTGATTTGGAATTCATTAAATCCAAGTCAAAGAAGTCTTTAGTTTTGGCTGAGCTTCTCTGTAAACTTCCCTCTGATAGTACTGCAACTACGTCGGAACCATCAATTCTTGACGAGTCCCTATCTCTGATCAGATCATCTGATCCATGATATGGAGATTTCATCATTTATCTCCAAACTCAAACTTTTCGGCCTGATACCTCTCGCTCTGAACAGCGACGTATTCGATACCAAGCCAAATATTATCTAATCGTCAGCGATGCACTTTATCGTCGTGGTGTCGATACAATTTTAAGAAGGTGCCTCACTCATGCGAAGGCTGAAATTTTTTTAAATGATTGTCATGCTGGAGCTTGTGGTGGACATTTATCTGGATATGCTACCGCGCAAAAGATACTCCGCGCCGGTTACTTTTGGCCTACCATATTTCGTGACTGCATTATCGCGGTCAGAAGTTGTCATGCGTGCCAGATTTTTTATCGTAAAATATGAAAACCGCCAGCACCTATTCATCTTGTTGTCTCTGTGGGACCATTTTCGAAATGGGGTATAGACTTCATGACCTGTAACCCTCGTTTGTCCAGGGGGCATGGTTATATTATTGTCGTAGTAGACTACTTTACCAAATGGGCCGAAGCGATGCCTACATTCAACAACACAGGACATACATCTGCATTGTTTTTCTTTAATCATGTTATTGCACGGTTTGGGGTCCCACAGGCTATAGTTATAGATCATGGGAAGCATTTTCAAAACCACATGATGGTTGAATTGATTGCCAAGTTAAGATTGTAACATGATAATTCTACTCCTTATTATCCACACTCAAATGGACAAGTTGAGACTATCAACAAAATTCTTAAATTTATGCTTCAACGAATGATAGGAGTTCGTAAAAGAAATTGGCATTTGATCATGTACTCCACCTTGTGGGAGTACCAAACCTTAGTAAGAAACAAGACTGGATTTACTCCTTTTCAATTGGTGTATGGTCTGGAAGTTATCTTTCCTATCTAATGTGAAATTTCTTCGTTAAAACTCGCAATCGACTTGTTACCTGACACCTCAGAAGAAGAAGCATGTCTCTTTAACCTCATCCATCTTGATGAAATGTGTCGTGAAGCCCAATTGGCCAACGAAGCGCATAAGAGACGTATAAAGGCGCAATACGACAAAAATGTCCAGCCTCGCATTTTCTCAGAGGGCGACTTGGTCCTTCTTTACGATCAAGAAGCTGATGTAATAGTTACAGGAAAATTTGAGCCATTATGGCATGGCCCCTATATTGTCAAAAGAGTTATTGCTAAGGGTGCCTATGAGTTGGTTGATTACGATGGAATTCCATTGGTGCAGCCTAGAAATGGGTTGTATTCGAAACGTTACTATGCTTAATCATGAGCGTAGTAATCTTTTGTATTATATTGTATATATATGTTGTTGATTTGCATTCACTATCTTAGTTTGTTTTTAGAGTTTTCTTAACGTTAGTAATCCGCTTTACATTTCATCGCAGATTTCTGAATCTTCAGAACCTTTTGTTGGATATGCTAATGGTGCTAGTCGTAGTACGCAGAATCTATCCTCTGCAATGTGGGCCATTTTTGCTCCGAACTGCAAGTTAGTGAGTTTTCAAGGGATTTGTATTGGTAGATCAACAAATAATATCGCTGAGTATAGTGCTTTGATCGAACTTCTCTCTGGTGCCATTTCATTTGGTATTAACTGCATAATCATAAGGTTAGACTCACAACTTGTGGTATTACAACTTACTAGTGTTTATACTGTTAGAAATCCAACACTGCATCGTTTTTTCCTAAGAGTTCGACTTTTGGAAAGACATTTTGATTTTATTCAATATCAACACATTTCTAGAAATTTGAACACATTAATTGATTCATTGGCTAATCAAGTTTTAGACAGACATTTGCAACACATGTAAAGAAATCATTCACATCATTGAATAGGATTACACAATAAACATAGGAAAACACTGAAATCATATAGATAGATAGTTATAGGTTTTAAAAAAAAAATTGTGCCCAAGACACATTGGTCATCTGACCTCAAAATGTATGCAAAATGTCAAAAATAAACTAGTGGTGCTCATGATAACATGCTATAGATATAGTTATCCTACGCAGTAACCGCATCCAACGGTTAGGAAGCCCAATAGTGTGTTGCTGCAGTTGCATGGGTAACTCTTCGATCCGGAAATCTGGAATCCCAAACGTCAACCCCTCTATGTGTTGCCGAAGCTCAGACAGAGTCTCAGCCATATCAAGATCCTGAAGGACTGCTCTCCCGACAGCCCTCTCTGCTGGCACATATTATTCACGCTCTAGTTCCTCTACTGGTTGAACACGACCAACATCTTCATTACATCAAATATTTATTTTAGTCTTGGGAAAACATCAAAATAAAATAACATTGTATAAACCTTTAAAAAATCAAAAAACATGGTCAAAACATTCTTACCTATTGCACCCCACTGAGCACCTTCTGGTAATGCTAAATCTTGATCTCCTCGGAAATCAATGCCTGTGTATGCATACTCATCAATGGCGATAATTTTTCGCCTGAACCAGGCGAAGAACGTAGTTGAGAACACAATGGTCGATTGGCCTACATGCTTACTCATGAGTTCTACCCATCTCTGCATCTGTGAATCTCTAGGATTAGACACATCCAGTGTCACATGTTGTGCTTGCATCAATGGAATCTGTTCTAAGTCAAATGATATGTGGTTTGAACCATAACAGAAGTTCTTCTTCCTTCCTCCCTTTTCTTTCGTCAGTTTTTATTTTATCTGAGAAAGTACAGCTTCAGACCAGTTGAATATTGTTGGCTCCATACACTCTAGCACGTACTACATATACGATCTATTCGCTACATGTAGTGTAATGGTGCCGGCAAGTTTTGAATCATGAAAATGATAGTTCTCAAAGGAAAATATATAACATCTTGGATGTTTATCTTTCCATATTTTCTTGGCTCTACCCCTGGATAACAATGCTGCATAACATAATCTCTCACTGTCTCTCCTCCAAGAATAGACCATAAGAGTGAAATAGGCAAGTCTCTCCTCGACAAACCTGTGAGAAAGTATACATCCTCAATGGTTATGGGAACCACTTGGTTCTTAATATGAAATGCCTCGATAGCTGGATCCCATGCTCGAACTAAGAACTCCAAGAATTCTATTTGTTGCCTCATCCTTGACAACTGGAAGTACTTTAGCAGTCCACAATCTCTTAGGGCCCTTACTGTGCCCGGATAATTTAGGGCAATCATATCTTGTTCTTCGTGTTCTCTTTCCCTCCCTGTAATCATCATCGTAATTCGATGGAAACCTGAATTACAACCATTAGATTCTGTTTAATGCAAATAATTGGGAAAATTTTGGACATAATGCAAAAAACAAAAATGTAGATTGCGCCCAACGGTGCGTTACCCTATTTTGGAGGAGAATTTACCATAGGGACCTCAAAACCATAAAAAAATTGCAGAAATTGGAAATGAAATGATTACTGAAGGAAAGAGGAGTTTCATGAACGGAAATGAAATCCGTCCACAGAAACGATCGTAATCAGCAACTGAAGTTTGGGGGGAAAATCAGGTTCAGAGCTCCAAAATGCAAATGGTAACTATGGAATGGTAAAAATGAATAGTAAAAATACTTTTAATAGTCATTTAATTATTTGAAAATTACATTTATTGTTGTGACTATAGTTTTATTATGTTTTTTATCATGAAACAAGCATTTTTAATCCATTTGTTGTTGTTCTGAACAGGGTCTACAACTGATGAACAGATTAGTCGTGCAAATTTATTTCAAGAATGATTTGACCACAAAGCATACTTTTTCTCCTTATTTCTCGAGCTTTGTTAAAAATGAAAAAGGATTTGCAGTGCGCTTTTATCTCTTTTTTGAGCTTCGATAACAGTGAAAAAGGAACCCCTGGAGTTTTCTTTCAGCTCTTTTCAGACTTCGATAATGTGAAAATATTGCCAAGCACTTGTCTTTTCGAGCTCGTAAAATTAAATGAATTGATATCTACTTAGTATAAGTTTAAACCTTTTCCGGACTGACATAGATTATTTACAAAAAATGAATACCTTGGTCGAACATGACTAAAGAGGTTCTCTCAGATATTATTTTACAATTTTTCGGATCTGAGTGACAACTTTACGAAAAATTACTTATCGAGTTTTCTTTCGTCCTCTTTTTCAAACTCTTTAAATATAAAAAAGGATCGGCCTATCATTGTCATTAAGCTCATTAAAACATAAAATAGCGACTGGCTTGTCAATCATGGCAAGAATCGAGTTTCATTCATCGCTAGACCCATTAAATTATTAAATAGCGATACTTTATTGTTAAACCCTTAGTTAAACTGAAAGGGGGGGTGAATCAGTTTATTGCATTCATGGTCTTGTAAAACTTTCTTTTACACTTATTTACACCTTCATTTCGTGATCAACTTAATGTATAATGGAACAACAATCTTAATAAGTGAGTAGCAGGTATTAAGCAGATTAAATACAGAATATCAACACATAATCATCATGCACATAGACAACAGATATAAGTGTAAACCCATAAGGGAGAAAACCACATCTTATTATTGTTGTGATGCAAAGGCAAGCTCCAACTCCCTCTCACCACATATTTTTGTAGACACCAACCTACAGGAGGCCACTACCTCAATTCTGCAAGCTACAACTTGAAAGGAAGCTCCAACTCCCATCTATTTTCTACAAGCTACAACCTACAGGAGGCTCCTACCTCAATTCTGCAAGCTACAACTTGTAAGGAAGCTCCAACTCCCATCTATTTTCTAAAGGCTACAACCTACAGGAGGCTCCTACCTCAGCCAGCTACAACTGGACATCTATCAAGCTACAACTTGATATGGAAGCACCAACTTCCTCACATTACAATGAAAACACATGCTGATTTACCTGTATATCAGCTATGTTCTGTTCCTCCTTCACTGCTGTCCTCCAGCCTTCATATCTGCCTTATATCATCTTTGAATCTTCACAGCTTCTCTATCTGCTCTTCCTTCTTCTTACACTCTCTAACCTCCTGCAGCTCTCTTACATTCTTCTTCCTCTCTCATCCATTTTGTCGTTCTCTAACCTCTCACTTTCCACTGATATTACATCTCTTATACAGATAACTCCTGACTGATTGCATTCTACAGGGAATATGAAGTGAACAGGCTTGACCCTATGCCTTCCACCCATTCGATTCCTCATTCTTCAGTTCAAGTTATTACATGAGAAATAATCATTACAACACTCATGGAGTTTTTCCTATGCCTACTGAGACTTGCCTTTGAATCACATACAATAAAAATAATTAATGAATTTACATTTGCAATTACAACACTATTTCAATTCAACCCTTTCAGCCTCTTTCTTTTCCATTTATTTTGTCTTCTATGCCTGTTGTCCCTTTATCTTCTCTACCTACTGTTATATTTCTAACTGTTCTGCACAACCATATTTTTCTGACTTGACCCGTGCCTTTCCGTTTTACACAGCCTCCGCCTCTTGCATATCTTACCTGCGTCGTTCCATGCTCTTCTCTTTGTGTTGGGTCACTTATACTCCCGAGTACTGCCTTCGCGTTTAGACGTTCCCTCTTAACTCATAGTCGCAACTGCATCACACTGTTCTGCACGGGATCTGGTCCTTTTAAATACGCGAGCCTTTCCTTGTCGTGTTCAACCTTTTCTTTTGTTACCCGAGTCAACCTCTGCTTCCACTATTTTCTTCATAAACAACGCAGAATACATTAAGCCTGGACATGAAATACATTACTATTTACCTCTGAACAATATCACGTCTCCTCTTTTTATCGCATTTCGGTATTTCCATCGTTCTTTGCTATACGGATCCTTTTCTCTCTGATGCGATTTAAAAAGGGAAAATCACATACTTCTGGACTTGAAAACCTTTAGGCTTCAGCTTCGATTTGCATCGCGTCTGCTATCTTTATCGCACTTCACACTTCGACATTCCCATGTGTTTCTTGCTATGCATAGCTCTTACGATCTTCACCCCTCCGATCTTGTGATTTGCGATATGCGGGCCAGGTCCACGTCATCTCCATGGCATCGTGCCACGTCATCGCCATGTCACTACCATGTCATCTTGCTACGTCATCTTGATTTATTTTCGATTTTTGGGGTCAGGTCCACGTCAGCTGCCACGTCACTTGCCACGTCATCATATCGCATGTCGCATTCTCTGTGGCCACTGTGTTTATGCAATTTTTCTCCTGCCTCGATTGCGATATGCAATGGTAATATCGCATCGCAATATCGGTTATCGCATATAATTTACCATACCGTGCGAACTCATATCTTATGCGATATGTGATATGCGATCGCATCACAAATTAAAACAATAACCTTGTGACTTGTGATTTTGATCTCCGCCGATGTGATTGTCACCGTTAATCTGCCCAGATCTACGGTCCTTGCTGCTGCTGGCACTTCCAATTGATTTCTACCCTGCTTATCTTGCGATGAATATTATCCATTCATTTCTTGCCTTTGCTGTTGTGATCTAATCGTGACCATCCGTTCACCTTACTTGGAATTATTCTTCCTTAGTCTATTTTCCGTTTGTTTACGATGTCCCGCTCTATGATACCGGTCCCTCCACGCTACTCCTCCTAAGCTTGTTCTTTATTCTAAGTGTGGTGATCTCTCCTGAGCTTGATATTTTATTCGTTATTCACTCTGACTTGGCATTCTTTCGCTTGTTGCACGCCTTTGCTACTTCTCTGTTGCCTTTGCTACTTTGTTAGCTGCATTCTCTCTGCTTTAGGTTATGCTTCTATCGATGTTCTTTTGCCTCTATGGTGATACTCCTTTCTGCTCCTTTGCCATCAATGACAATATTTCCAACAATCTCCCCCTTTGGAATTGATGGCAATAAATCCACCAATACTCCAATACTTCCTCCCCCTTTCATTCTGAAAGGTGTGTTTCTTCCTGTGCTTGCTTTTTAGAAGACCCTTTCTTCTTTTGCTTGCTTTTCCCCCCCCTTTGACATCAATGACAAAGGGTTGCATATTTCCCAATGTAGTTTCTATCTTTTCATTTCCTCTAATCTTGAGGACCTGTTCCATGCACTGCTCCATTGTTCTAGCTCTTTTATGACAATTTATTGACTGCTCTCCCCCTGGAATGATGCTTTCTTGTCTGATATTGACTATCACTTGTCTTCTGCACTGATCATGCTTCTTGTGTGCAGTTGTTTTTTTTTTTTTTTCATATCAGAGAGTAACATCTACAGACACTACCCCTAGTTTGTCTCTTAGATATTCGAATGGTTCTTTAGCAAGAGGTTTTGTGAATATGTCTGTTGTTTGTTCCTTTGTTGGTACGTATTCCAACTTCACCAATTTTTGTGCTACTTGTTCTCTGAGGAAGTGGTACTTTATTGGGATGTGCTTTGTTTTTGAATGAAGCACAGGATTTTTTGATATACTTATTGCACTTGTATTGTCACATTTGATAGAAATGGGTTCATCAATGCTTACCTTCATGTCTTGGAGAGTTGATTTCATCCACATTACTTGTGTGCAACATGCTGCTGCTGCTATGTATTCTGCTTCTACTGTAGATAGAGAGATAGAAGTTTTCTTCTTGCTTAGCCATGCCACCAGACTTTTTCCCAAATAAAATGCACCTCCACTTGTGCTTTTCCTGTCATCCACACAGCTGGCCCAATCTGCATCTGTGTATGTTGTCAATGTGAAGCTTTTTCCTTTTGGATACCATAGGCCATAATGTGAAGTTCCTTGAAGATATCTAAATATTCTCTTGATTGCAAGTAAATGATTTTGTTTTGGTGTTGCTTGATATCTTGCCACAAGTCCTACTGCCAACATAATGTCTGGTCTAGAAGCAGTTAGGTATAGCAGACTTCCTATCATGGATCTGTAAAGTTTTTTGATCTACATCTATTGATCCATCATTAGCACATAGTTTGCCTCCAGTGATCATGGGAGTTGACAAAGGTTTGCAGTCTTCCATTTGAAACCTTTTCAACATTTCTCTTAAGTATTTTTCTTGCGAAATGAATATTCCTGTGTGCTTTTGTTGAATTTGAAGTCCTAAATAAAAGGTGAGCTCTCCAATCATTGACATCTCAAAATCTGATTTCATTTCTTCAGCAAATCCTTTTGCTAACTCATCTTTGTTGCTACCAAACATGATGTCATCTACATGCACTACTACAATTAAGAGTTCATTTTCATTAGTCTTTATGTACAAATTTTTGTCTACTCCTCCTTTCTTGAACCCTTGTTTTTGCAAGTATTTTTCCAGCCTTGAATACCATGCATGAGGATCTTGTTTCAAACCATATAAGGCTTTCTTTAATATGCACACATATTCATGTTTATCTGTTAATGAGAATCCTTCAGGTTGTTCCATGTAGACTTCTTCCTCTAGATCTCCATTCAAGAAGGCAGACTTTACATCCATTTGATATACCCTGAAATCATGATAGCATGCAAAGGCCAAAAACATTCTGATTGCTTCCATTCTGGCTACAGGGGCAAAGGTTTCATCATAATCAAGTCCTTCAATTTGAGAGTATCCCTTGCATACAAGTCTGGCTTTATTTCTGATTACCTTCCCTTGTTCATTCATCTTATTCTTGAATATCCATTTTGTGCCAATGACATTTTTCCCAGTGGGTCTTGGAATTAATTCCCAGGTATTGTTCTTCTCAATTTGGTCTAGTTCTTCATTCATAGCATTTACCCAATTTTTGTCTTTGTTGGCTTCTTCGAACTTCTTTGGCTCTATTTGAGATAGCATGGCTAGGTATACTTCTTCTGTATGTTCAGCAAGTTGTCTTCTTGTCTGGACTCCCACACTCTTGTCCCCAATGATTTGATCTTTTGGATGGTTCTTTTGAGTGTATATTGAGGGACCTTTTGAGTTTAATTCAGTATCTTATGTTATCTTGCTATGTTCATCATTATCTTGGTTCTCACCCTCATGATCATATGGAAATTTGGCGCAGCTTGTGCTTCTTGTTCTATTTGGTAGATCTTCGTCGAATATTACATCAATGGTTTCCACAATCTTGTGTAGTCTTTTGTTGTAGCACCTGTAACCCTTACTCTTGGATGCATATCCTAAAAATGTTCCTTCATCAGCTCTTGCATCAAACTTTCCCATTTTTTCATCATTATTTTTTATGAAACACTTGCTTCCAAAGACTCTGAAGTGTTTGATTGATGATGGCTTACCATGCCATAATTCGTAAGGAGTCTTGTCACAATTTGGTCTTAAATGAGCTTTGTTAAGAATGTGAACAGCTGTGTGTACTGCTTCTGCCCAGTAGGTTTGGGGAATGTTACTTTCCTGCATCATGGCTCTGGCAATCTGTTGTATTGACCTGTTTTTCCTTTATGCCACTCCATTCTGTTGAGGTGTTCCTGCAATTGTAAAATTTTGTTTTATCCCTTATTCATTGCATAGGTCTGCAAAATCATAGTTTGTGAATTCACCTCCTATATCTGATCTGATGCACTTTAGCTTGCATCCTGTTTGATTTTTTGCCAATGCCTTGAATATTTTGAATTTATCAAGCGCTTCCGATTTATATTTGAGAAATGCTACCCACGTCAATCTACTAAAATCGTCTATTATCAGCATGAAATAATATTCTCCTCTTGGTGCTTTAGCTCTTGAAGGTCCACACAGGTCCATGTGTACAAGCTGAAGAGGCTGACTTGTAGATAGTATTTCTTTGGTCTTGAAATATATGCGGGTTTGCTTGCCCAGTTGTTAGGATTTACATATGGTAATTGAAGGGTTCTTTATTGCTGCCATATCTCTGACTGCGTTCTTCTTACTTAGACTGATGATGTGGTCAAAGTTTAGGTGCCCCAATCTTCTATGCCATAACCATGATTCATCAAGTTTTCTTATGTGGCATGCTTCATTCTCTTCTTTCACTATATAGACATTATTTTATGTTCGAACAACTTTGATCAAGTTCTTTCCTATAGTGCTCGATCTTACTTCACACTCTTGGGCTCTAAAAAGGACCTCACAGCCTTTATCACACATTTGACTGACACTTAGCAGATTGGATTTCAACCCATCCACAAATAGTACATCTTGAGCCTTTCCTCTTCCATTATTCAAACTGACTGAGCCTTTTCCTTTGATTTTCTCTGCTTTATCATTGCCGAATGTTACATTCCCATATTTCTTTTCTTCAAAAGTTACAAACTTGCTTCGATCTCCAGTCATATGCTTTGAACATCCACTATCCAAATACCATTGGCTTTTCTGATCTTGAGCTATTAGAGCCAGGTCACACTTATTCAACATCTTTTTCCACTGCATGCATCCTTATTTTTGGTATCTTTCCTGAGAAGATGGACCACATTCTCTAAGAGGACATTTGTGAGACTTGTGTCCGATTTGATGGCATACAAAGTATTTGATTATATTTTTAAATGGATTATGTGTACGAGGGAACTCTCCATTGTTCATAAATCTCCTTGAGTTTGTATACATCATTCATTGTCCAAAAATTCTGCACTCCATGGCTTTGTGACCAAACCCTTTACAATAAAAACAATACCCATGGAAACGATTAGAGTACCTGGTGAAAGATTTTCCTCTCCATTTGTTTGCTTGAGGTCATATTTTAATTTTCTTCATCCTTTGTTGGTTGGACTCGATTTTATGTGTCTAAAAATATGCTACAATATGTCCCAGTTTGTGGCAGACAAGACAAGTGGTACTTCTCATAGGAGGAAAGAATCTCCTTTGACAGCTTCCGAATTTATTCAATTCATATTCAAAACTGTAAGAGTCTTTTTTAACTCACCGTTTCTTTATTTCATTCTGTGTCATTTGAGGTTCCTGCTTATTTCTATTTACTTCATTGCAGGTCTTGTTTTTGCTGGCTTCTACTTCGATAGGAATCTTTTGAGCATCTTCATTATCCTTTACGGCTTTTACAAAAGTGATTTTCTGGTTATCTTCTACCTTGGATTTGTTGGTTTCTCCATTGTAACCTATCCCAGTCTTTATGAGAGGAGATCTTTGAGCATTTGGTATTTTATCCAACAGTTCAAAGCTTGCCATTTATGGAGATTTCATTGATAATTCCCTTTGGGCGTTTTCTAATTTCTTTCTCAGGCATACTACTTCTTCTTCCAATTTCTCTTGCTTCTGAATTTTATCCTTAATTTGTTTTAGTAGAGTTTCTTCCACCTTCTTTGCTTCTTCAAGTTCTACTTTCAATTGAATGAGGTCTTCTGAATTTAGTTCCTCTTTTACATATTTGAGGAGAATGTCTTTCTATTTTCTGCACTTGAGTTTAAGTCTGTCTATTTCCTCCAGGGCACTTCTTAGCTCCCCCTCAAGATCTACCTCAAATTCTTCCTCATCTTCTAGAAAGAATCCTTCAGACTCTTCCTTGGCCATGAACACAAATTCAAAGGTTCCTTCCTCATTTGAGGTTTCATCTTAGTTTTCATATGCACTGCTATCTTGTTGAGCATAAAACGATTTTCTATTGAATCTCTTCCCTTTCTGCCAGTTATTTGTTTTGGTTTTCTCTGTCTCTTGAGTCTGATTCTTTGTTTTCTTATGAGGACACTTAGATGCATAGTGCCCAACTCTTCCACAGTCAAAGCATTTGAATGGAAGTTTACCTTTATACTTGCTTGAGCCTCTGTAGAGCTATAAAAAGGGTCTCTTTCACCTCTAATTACCTCACATTAATATGTCAACCCGAGAGCGTTTTGTCATTACAAAGAGTGACTCAATCCGAGGCTCATTTGTCAGAGTAATGCTAGTAGTACAATGCTTAAGAAATACAAGAGTAAACGGATGCTTAACTGAAATCAAATTACTTTAAAGAAATAAATTACACACTCAGAAAACTCACTAACTTATCAGTCAAGGGCTCGGCAATGATAAACCATCCCTTCAGAAACTGATGGAAAAGGAATTAGAGCATAGATCACAAGCCTGGGAGCTAGACAGTGACTGCTACTGCTCACTACAACCTTAGATCATCTTTCACAACAAACCAACAACTGCAAGTAAATGAAACAGCAAAGCGAATAAAGGATTGAACCACAATTCTGAAATGGAACAGCAACTCTAAAATGGAACAGCAATTGAATAACTAAGTCCCGCGGGTTATAACCAAACTCAACTTATACACTCTTTGCAATCGAAGCACATTCTGTCACTCTAGAGGCGATTCACGCAGATCACACTAATGGAACAACAATAACAACAAATGAATTATGGAACAGTACTGATAAATTAGAAACGCACACCACACGAACGCTTAGTACAACAGCTCTATAATATAACAGTAAGGATATGCGATTAACTCTTGAAAGGATAAATAACTCGATACAGAGTCAACATACAATTCTATCTGTCGAAACTTCAATGATTCAAACTTGAACAGAGCATATCATATGAACTTGTAAAGCATATCAAATAATCAAATAACAAGAATAAACAAACCACACAGAAGCGAAGCTGTAATGGTACAAAAGCAAGTGTCCTTCGGGGCCGGGCCCTTAGCCTCCAAGGATACACTGCTTTAAGTTAACGCAGACGCGAAGATGGAATAATCACCAAGCTTTCATTAATGCATTGATCAAAAATACATCGAACCAGTTCTCAACAAAGCTTAATAACCAAAGCTGATGTCTTACAGAAGATTACATAAAAATGTATCCTATCTCGCTATTATCTATCTCCCAAACTAACAGTGTTGTCTCTTTTTATAAAGACGACGGCGGAGATGTCCAAGCAACTAGATAAATAAAGCAGCGATCCCTCAGGATCTCTGATCCTGAGGGATTCGCCAAACTGTTAACTCTTCATCCTGTCTTTGCTGTTGCGCTGAGCTGGTGTCCTCTCCTTCTTTCCCGAGCCGATTTACTTTGATCTGTTTCCCTATGTTTGCGTTCGGTTCTCGTCCAGAGAGACAGCAGTTATCTCCACTTTGTCTTTTCCTTTGAAGCGGCAACTCTTCGTTTTCTCCCTTTCCTGTATAGAAAGTAACCATTATCAGTGGCTAAGTTATACACATCGATTCTCACATGTTTTGTTATAGTTCCTTATTACTTTCCAAATTCATGATACAAAAGGTTCACAAATTCTATTAAAAAGTCATTGAAGTAATCATCAAAATCATACCTTTTTAGTACTCCACAGCCTCTATTCAATATCTTTACAAATTTGGCCTCTTCTTCATCAGAGCAGGAGCATGTATCTTCCTTTTCTTCTTTGCTCTTCTCAGCCTTAAAGGTTGCCTCCCTCACATTTGACTTCCTCTGTGGAAGTATCATCTCGTAGGCTGTTAAGTTTCCAAGTAATTGGTTCATGGTCAATGTTTCCCAATCAGTTGTTTCTTCTATGGCAGAAACCTTGGGGTTAAAACTAGATGGTAAATATCTCAATATCTTTTGAACAATTACACATTCTCTAATGGTTTCTCCTAGAGCTTTCATGTTATTCACAATTTCTGCAACCCTTAAGAATAAGTTGGCAACATTTTCTTCTTCATTCATTTTTATATTTTCAAATTGAGCTCGATAGACTTGTAGTTTGGCCATCTTCACCTTTTTATCTCCCTCATGGATACTTTCTAATGTATCCCATATTTCTTTGGTAGTTTTGTTGTGCATTACTTTGATAAATTTTGCCTCACACGGGCCACTTAAGAGAGCATTCATGGCTTTGGCATTAGCTATAAAATCTTGTTTGGCTTCTTTCTCTGTGTCAGAATCCTTTGGGGCATATTCCAAATCCACAGCAGCCCAAACTTCTATTCCTAGAGACATTATGTACGTCCTCATTCTTATTTTCTAGAAGGCATAGTTAGTTCCAGTAAACAAAGGGGCTTTATTTGTTGAGCATCCTTCTAGACTAGCCATCTTGGGGACCTAGGATCTCCTTCCAATTGTTAAACTGATACAGAAGGAACTAGCTCCGATACCAATTGTTGAACCCTTATTTAAACTGAGAGGGGGGGGGGGGGGTGAATCAGTTTACTGCATTCATGGTCTTGTAAAACTTTCTTTTACACTTATTACACCTTCATTTCGTGATCAACTTAATGTATATACGGGACATCAATCTTAATAAGTGAGTAGAAATTATTAACATTAAATACATAATATCAACACATAATCATCATGCACATAGACAATAGATATATGGAAACCCATAAGGGAGAAAACCACATCTTATTATTGTTGTGATGCAAAGGCAAGCTCCAACTCCCTCTCACCACGTATTTTTGTAGACACCAACCCACAGGAGGCCACAACCTCAATTTCCGCAAGCGACAACTTGCAAGGAAGCTCCAACTCCCATCTATTTTCTAATGCTACAACCTATAGGAGGCTCCTACCTCAATTCCGCAAGCTACAACTTGCAAGGAAGCTCCAACTCCCATCTATTTTCTACAAAGCTACAACCCACAGAGGCTCCTACCTCACCTACCATAACCTGACATCTATCAAGCTACAACTTGATATGGAAGCACCAACTTCCTCACATTATAATGAAAACATATGCTGATTTACCTAGATATCAACTCTGTTCTGTTCCTTCTTCACTGTTGTCCTCCAGCCTTCATATCTGCCTTATATCATCTTTGAATCTTCACAGCTTCTCTATCTGCTCTTCCTTCTTCTTACACTCTCTAACCTCCTGCAGCTCTCTTACATTCTTCTTCCTCTCTCATCCATTCTGTCGTTCTCTAAACTCTCACTTTCCACTGATATTACATCTCTTATACAAATGACTCCTGACTGATTGCATTCTACAGGGAATATGAAGTGAACAGGCCTGACCCTATGCCTTCCACCCATTCGATTCCTCATTCTTCAGTTCAAGTTATTACATGAGAAATAATCATTACAACACTCATGGAGTTTTTCCTATGCCTACGGAGACTTGCCTTTGCATCACATACAATAAAAATAATTAATGAATTTACATTTGCAGTTACAACACTATTTCAATTCAACCCTTTCAGCCTCTTTCTTTTATGTTTATTTTGTCTTCTCTGCCTGTTGTCCCTTTATGTTCTCTACCTGCTGTTATATTTCTAATTGTTCTACACAACCATCTTTTTCTGACTTGACCCATGCCTTTACGTTTTACACAGCCTCTGCCTCTTGCATATCTTACCTACATCACTCCATGCTCTTCTCTTTGTGTTGGGTCACTTATACTCCCGAGTACTGCCTTCACA
Organism: Pinus albicaulis; assembly: GCA_034641835.2. Classification (NCBI taxonomy): domain Eukaryota; kingdom Viridiplantae; phylum Streptophyta; class Pinopsida; order Pinales; family Pinaceae; genus Pinus; species Pinus albicaulis. Next base: position 1,204,614,493 of record CM076582.1, on the reverse strand, counting down.
TTTATACATTCCCTCTTAACTCACAGCCGCAACTACATCACACTGTTCTGCACAGGATCGGGTCCTTTTAACTACGCGAGCCTTTCCTTGTTGTGTTCAACCTTTTATTTTTTTACCCAAGTCAACCTCTGCTTCCACTATTTTCTTCATAAACAATGCAGAATACATTAAGCCTGGACATGAAATACATTACTATTTACCTCTGAACAATATCACGTCCACTTTTTATCGCATTTCATTATTTCCATCATTCCTTGCTATATGGATCCTTTGCTCTCTAATCCGATTTACAAAGGGAAAATCACATACTTCCAGACTTGAAAACTTTTAGGCTTCATCTTGAATCTGCATCGCGTCCACTCTCTTTATCGCACTTCAGCGTTCCCATGTGTTTCTTGTTATGCATAGATCTTACGATCTTCACCCTTCCGATCTTGCGATTTGCGATATGCGGGCCAGGTCCATGTCATCTCCATGTCATCATGCCACATCACCTTGCCACGTCACTGCCACGTCATCTTGATTTATTTGCGATTTGTGGGGTCAGGTCCACGTCAGCTGCCACATCACTTTCCACATCATCATATCGCACTTCGCATTCTATGTGGTCACTGTGTTTGTGCGATTTTTCTCTTGCCCCGATTGCGATATCCGATGGTAATATCGCATCGCAATATCGGCTATCGTAATATCGCAATATCGACTATCGCATATAATTTACCATACCGTGCGAACTCATATCTTATGCGATATGCGATATGTGATCGCGTCACATCGCATCGCAAATTAAAACAATAACCTTGTGACTTGCGATTTTGATCTTCGTCGATGTGATTGTCACCGTTGATCTGCCCAGATCTACAGTCCTTGCTGCTGCTGGCACTTCCGATTGATTTCTACCCTGCTTATCTTACGATGAATCTTATCCATTCATTTCTTACCTTTGTTGTTGCGATCTAACCGTGACCATCCGTTCACCTTACTTGGAATTATTTTGCCTTAGTCTATTTTATGTTTGTTTACGATGTCCTGCTCTGTGACACCAGTCCCTCCATGCCACTCCTCCTGAGATTGTTCTTTATTCTAAGTGCTGATCTCTCCTAAGCTTGATCTTCTATTCGCTATTCACTCTGACTTGGGATTCTTTCGCTTGCTGCATGCCTTTTCTACTTCTTTATTGCCTTTACTACCTCTGTTGCTTTGTTAGCTACATTCTCTTTGCTTTAGGTTTTTCTTCTATCAATGCTCTTTTGCCTCTATCGTGATACTACTTTCTGCTCCTTTGCCATCAATGACAATATTTCCAACATTTATTTTCCCGAAGGGTTGAATTATAGATCAAGCATATGGTATCCTCCTCAAGATTGTTAAAAAATAAAGAGGTATTGGTCAAAAAAAGGCTAGGGAAAATTTGGGAAAGTGAACAGAACTTTTTATGGTAGCAGGTCTCTCTTGAACATGACACTTCACTCCATCACCATGATTGTTTGGGTTGGGTAATCTTCTTGAAGGTTCATCATACCTTCACTTCGGTTTTGGGTCAATGTTGCCAACCCATCTCAGTGTCGCCGATATGTTCAATAGAAGTCATCCAGTGAATACTCATCCTTCTAAAATACTCATAAACCTTCATTCCCATGACCGTCATCCCTGAAAATTTCTATATCAAGTCATACCTTTGTCTCTAAAATCAGTAACTCTCGTTTCGCAATAAGGTGACTTCCTATCGACGAAAAATCATTATCCAGGAATTTCACTTAGAAATATCTGATTTTAGTACCATGAGGCTTGCTACAGCATCGACAAGATCCTCGCTTCCGAACCTTTGACCAAAATATTTTGTTTCGAGTTCGACATCAAATCATTTATTCATGTCTTACAAAATGTATTGTAGTACCTTGAGGGCCATTGACATTAATGGTAGTTCTCTCGCATTTTTTAACAACTCACATCATTGGCTGGTAATCAAACAATGTCTTACCATGTTCAACTACAAATCATATATCCGCATGGCTAGACTTGTACCCGAATGATCGAGTGAACAAGATAAGAAGACCTCGGATCTAGTTTCATCCATTCGGGCTACGATTTCAAGATTGTTGTACACATCATCTGTACGGTGACCTTACATGTAGATCGTCATCTAAACATGGGCCAATATCTGTAGGCATGTCTGCATTGGGCAACATTCCAATGAAGACGACTTTCTGAATTATGACATGTTATTAGATTGTTTATGTGCTGAACATGGGAATGTCTACCCTCAGAAATTTATGATTAAGAGGATATATCATGATGTAATGTATTGTAAGATTGATGCAGGTCGCCACTCTGCTTCATATCCAGCCCATCACAGTGTAAAGCATCTTAATCAAAATATTGTTATTATTATTCTGACTTCATGCTTTAGGGGGCAATTATTATAGGTTAATTTGGGTGCCATTCCCAATGACCTGGTTAACTGGGCATCATCTCCAGGACCAATGACTAAGGGTCTATCATTCCCTATCATTTCAATAGCTACATGCCCTAAGACAAAGAACAAGACAAATCAACCATGACTTCCAATTTCAAAGGTTTCCAAGATTTGAAGTTTATAATATATCGTATGAGAGCTCACCAACGCTGCCTCTCAAGGGACTAAGTGCATTTCATATGCAGGTAGCCCTAGTCAAGGCTGCTCTGCAAAGCACTTCCCGACACTCACAGGTGAGTTGGTCACATTGGGAGCGAAATTTTCATTGTTCTGGAATCTCCACTTGGCCAATGCCTTCTAGAAGAGTTCACATGTGTCAAACTTTGAATCCATGTGTCCATTTTACATCTACAAGATTGGGAACATGCCTTGCCTATTATTAGAAATTCATTGATTGTAAAACTACTTTCAGCTCATCTAAAAATTGAGCACAGATCCTACTGCTTGAGAAGGAAGAATTTGAGTAGAGAAATGTTGGTGGAATTTCAATTGAGGAGTTGATTTGAGTGACATGCTGCTGGAGATATCTGCATTGTGATGAGGTTGGGATGTTGCTGGAGATGGTGTCACTAAATATATCACTAGGTTGTAACCTCCCCTTCTATCCATTAATAAAGATTGCTGCTTACTTTCCCACATATGTATATGTATAAGCTCATGTTTTCCATATTATGAAATCTTATCTGATGTATATGGTTTATGTATTATTTCTATCTTTTGTTGTTTAGTGTTCATCTTTGTAGGTGACACTAACATAGTTTTAGTTACTCTTTGCAGATGTTGGCAAGGTAGGTCGCCCTGTGGCTCGCTTGGTCGGCCACGGTCCTCTTCAAAGACCTAGGGGTGGGTAGGGAGGAGATGTTGTTGGAGGAACTGGTGGTGGTGTTGGCCCTTCCGGAGAGGGCAGCAACTCAACCATTGCTAAGGCTACGGTCGAGCGAGCTCGTGCTGACGCAGCGGCACGTGCAGATACAGTAGAGGCTCGCATTGCGGAATTGACTGCATAGGTGTCAGTTTCGAAGGATGCCTGGGGTCGAGTGGACCACTTGACCTAGGGGATGCCTTCTCGAGGTTTTATGGATGATCTCAAGGAGGTCTGGCTGGAGACAGTGATGGCCCAGGAGCGGGACTATCAACCTATTTTACGTCGGGTGGCAGTCTCAGTTGTGACGATGGCTCCAGTGGTGGTATCAGGAGCTGTTGTGGGTCCAGGTGCCCCTCCCGAGAGGGAACCGCCCTAGAGTATACTGGTACATGGGGAAAGCACCCATTATGAGGATGCTTCCCCTATTTTTGACGACTTTTGTGTATCTTTGGGCTGGCTGATAGGTCGGAAACACTATTTTTGTACTCAGACACATACATCATGATATATATATATATATTTTTTCTTTTTTTTCTTTTTTTTCTTTTTTTTCTTTTTTTTCTTTTTTTCTTTTGCGACTCTACATGTTGTGTCACCTATTTCGGTTTATGGATGGTGTTATGCTGATGGATATCTATGTTTTTGGTTTTTTATTTATGATGGTTTATTCGAGATACATTCCAGTTTAGGATATTGTTAGCTATGCCATCAGCTGCTTGGTTTTGACTCCTTGGTACATGTGTGAATGTAATATAGTCAAATTTTCTGCTTAATCTTTTTGCACGCAAATATTTTCTAAATAGATGTGTATCTCTTATCTCAAATGTTTGGTTTAACTGTGACACTACTAACTGGGAATCGAGGTAGAAATGCATATGGCGTATGCTCTGATGGAGGGTGTCGCACATAAGTCTGATGGCGGCGTCATATTATGCCTTATTGTTTGTTTTTGAACCGATGCACACACCGTTTGAGAAAAGTGGCGATTGGTCGGGGTGGTAGATGACCCAGGCAATTGCGCCTTAACTTTGAGACCATCTTGATGCTCTGTCAGCAAATCCGAAATAAGTTTCAGGTTGGTGATCCATGTTGACACTTTGAGCGTGATTAATAAGTCTTTTCGTCAAAAAAATTCAGTGGTTGGGTTTGTGTACGTTAACTCTTGGGAAGGGCCATCTTGGCCCTTATGGGTAAAATTTCTTTAGGTAAAGGCCGTTGATGGGGTTTCTTAGGCATGTCCTATCCAGTTCCATTAAGATGTATTCACCTGTCGGAGGTAATGTTTGATGATGTAGGGTCATTTCCACAAGGTTTCAAACTTTCTTGGCCCTAGGGCTTCTTTTGTGACATCATAGCGGAGGACTAGTTCTCCCTCAGTGAATGAGCGAGGGTTGATGTGGCAGTCGAATGACACTTTTAACCTTTTATTATGGGCCTCATTGTGATGCAGCGACTATCGTCGGATTTCATCAACGAGCTCTAGTTGTACTAGGTGATGTTCTAGAGGCTAGGTATCATCGAGGAGTTCGATAGCGGCATGCAAATTTGTGATCTCACGTTCCATGGGAATCACAGCTTCGACCCCATATACCAAGTGGAAAGGAGTGAAACCAGTAGACATATTTACAATCGTGCGGTATGCCCACAGGGCAGAAAAGAGCATGTGTTTCCAGTTGGTTTTATGGTTATTCACCATGCATTGTAACATAGTTTTGAGTACTTTGTTTACAGCTTCTACCTATCCGTTGGACCGGGGGTAGTATGGTGAAGTGAATTCGTGGGTGAATCCGAGATGGTGATATATGTTGGACATTGGGTTCAACGCTCCTCGTGTGTTTCATGACATGGACTAATCGCCTCTCATGGATCCTAACTTTGGCGATTGTAGTGGAGACTAAAGCTTGCGGGTTTTGGTCTAACGGCAATCGTAATTCCAAAATTTGGTATCAGAGCGACAGGTCTTGAGTTTGAAACTCACCCAGCTCGCATTGGGGGGGAGATTGTTGGACATTGGGTTTAACGCTCCCCATGTGTTTCGCGATATGGACTAACCGTCTCTCGCGGATCCTAATTCTGGTGATTGTAGCAGAGACTAAAGCCTGCGGGTTTTGGTCTAACAGAAATCGTGATTCCAACAAGATAGCTCCTCAGAAACTTCATTCTCGAAGTGTTTCCCGTGGATAGAGAATAACTCTTTGGGAATGCTAAACCAGGCTATCACGTGGTTAAACAGAAATCGAGCGGCGATTTCTATGGTATTGTTGTATCTGGGCATGGCCTCAGCCCACTTGGTGAAATAATCGACAGCCACGATGATATATTTATGGTTGCCCGATGATGCAGGGTTACAAGTCATGAAGTCAATTCCCCATTTACAAAAAGGTTCGGCGACGATGACAAGATGCAGAGGAGCAGGAGGTGCTCTTGCTTTGTGGGTGAAGCGTTGGCAGCGCTTGCATATCTTGACTGCAGTAATGAAATCGCGAAATAGGGAGGGCCAAAAACATCCTTCCCTTGGATTTTTTGGGCGATGGCCATTCCGGATAGGTGGCTGACGCAAGCACCTCCGTGGCAGTCGTTAAGGGCTTGTTCTGCTTGGTCGTGAGTGAGGCATCAATGTAAAATGGTGTAGATGCCTCGTCGGTACAATACATCTCCTATGAGGAGGTATCAGGGGGCCTGCTGGCATATGTGCCGACGGTCATCTCGAGTGAGATGAGGTATGAAATTTTGGGTTCGCAGGAACACGAGAATGTCTCTGTGCCAAGGGTCGTCAGTTGTTACAAAGAAGAGATGTTCATCTGGTATCGAGTCATTCACTGGTGATCCCTTGGTATCTCTTGGGAGATCCGTAATGAACTCTGCTAAGGCAAGTGCCTTTTTGCTTTTAGGGGAGCGAAACTGTAAGTCATATTCTTAGAGAGTGACTATCTAGTGAGCGTACTTATGGTTCATTAGGCGGCGTGTGCACAGGTATTTAATAGGATTAATATCTGCAATGACTGTAGTGGTTTTTAAGATGACATAGTGGCGAAGTTTTTGGACTGCATGGATTAATGCTAATGCAGTATTTTCTTCAGGATCATATCTTAATGTTGGGCTCGATAAGGTTTTGCTGACGTAGTATATTACGTGCTCCTTCCCATCTTGGCCTTCTTGGATCAAAACTTCGGCTAATGTGGACTCAGAAGCTGATAGATACAGGATATAATCTTTGTCATAGTCTGGGGGACTAATGAGTGGCGTTGAAGATAAAGTTTCTTTTAGTGCATCGAACACTTGATGGGTGTAATCATCCCATTTAAATGGGATGTCCTGGCAAAGGAGGCGCAGGAACCCTTGAGCATAGGTGGCATAATCTGGGATGAAGCATCTCAGAAAACTGGCCTTCCCCTGCAGGCTTTGTAGTTGCCTGAGGGTTCGAGGTGGTGGTACCTCTTTGATGGCTTGGACCTCGAGGGGGTCCACGCAAATCCCTTGCTGGGACACGATAAAACCTAAGAGTCTTCCTGCGCTGACACAAAAGACACACTTGAGGCGGTTCAAGCGTAGGTTGTATTGTCGGCATCGTTTAAACACCAATTGTAGATCCTCGAGATGGTCTGAGCGCTTCTTGGAGCGGACGGTCCGGTCATCCAAGTAGGTGAGGATAAGGTGTGCCAAGTCATGAAATATATAATTCATGGCCCTTTGGATGGTGGTTCCAGCGTTTTTTAAGCCAACTGGCATTACCTTGTATGTGAATGTGCCCCAGGGGGTGGTGAATGTTGTTTTGTATCCGTCTGTATGGCGGATTTGAATTTGATTGTACCCAAAGAACCCATCCATGAAGGATAGAGCCTCGTGTCCTGCATAAGCATTGATGACTTGGTTGATGAATGGGGTAGGATAATTGTCTTTAGGACAAGCTTTGCTCAAATCCCGAAAATCGATGCAAACGCGTATAGTGCCTTGTTTTTTCATGATGGGAACAGGATTGGAAACCCAAGATGTATAGGCGATGGGGTAGATAAACCCAGCTTTGTAAAGCTTGTCAATTTCTCATTTTATTGCTTCTGCCTTAGATGGGTGTAGTTGACGTTGTTTCTGGCGCACTGGAGGTACGTCACGCTAAGTGTCAATATGGTGCTCTATGATAGTAAGACTAAGCCCAACATTTCTGAGTAGTCCCATGTGAAGGTATCTCGATACTCTTGTAGCAATTGGGTATAAGAGGTTATTTCTTCTGGAGAACATGTTGCCCCCAGTGATATTTCTTCGACCTTTGTAGGATTTTGGGATATGTTCACCTTAATGGTAGGTGAGATGTTTGACATATTCCCTTCCTCAAATGCATCAGGCACTGGGATGGGGTTTTTGAACCAATATAATTTCCCTGATGGGAGGAAATCTTTTGATTCGATCGCATAGATCTCTTGTTCTTTTGTCTTATTGGGACTGAACGTGTGCTTGGGGAGAAAGAGCGAACGGTGATGCATTGCATCCCATGGATTATCTAGCTCCGTCATAGCCTCTAGGATGTATTCATCTGAATGAAATAGGGACCCTAAGGGGGGTTGTTCCTATGTAAGGTTGTGCTAAATAGGGTTAATAAACACGAAGCTAGTGGAGAGACACGAGAAGGATTCCATCGTCAATGTGGTGGAACCAGACGCGAACGACAGAGTGAAAATAGATTGGGTCTACACTGTCGTAGGTACAACTACTCTTGTAGTTGCAGCTGACTCGACACCTATGGTAGATGAGAAGACAACTCGAGTCATGGTTCTGATCCACGATGATATGAATTGTATATGGTGTATCGTTTCCTCGGCATTTAGTGGGGGCAGAATCTCCTTGATTGGTCACCTCTCAGTTGATAAGAAAAGGATGGATCTGCTCGTCACATCCTCTTGGGTTGTGGAGCTGTCCGTGGATTCTACTTCCATGTCATCTTCTTGGGAGAGGAGGACTATGGCTAAGAGAAAACTAGTAAGGGCTAGACGGAATAGGGGGATATAATGACAATCCTCCAGGAGGTGATTGTCGACGCACAAAGGACATGTGAATTGCGTTGCCCGCAATCCAACGTAGTAAACTTGTTCTATAGGATACCATCTTTGGATGAGTTCCAAGTTTGCGCATTCTTCGAGGAAGTGACCACATTCATCGCACCGTGTGCAACGTATAACAGGAGGGGGCATGACTGGGGGTCTTTCTAGTGCCCTTAGTTCTTCTTGTAGGTACATGATGGTATGAGGTTCATTTCTGAATGCCTGGGTGGAGGGATCCTCTTGATAGGATCGCTTGATGGCATGTAAGGCATCCCTATATTGTTGGATCTCTGGGAAATGATGGGTATAGTGTCCATAGTTGCTGCAGATAGCGCCTGCGTGATTGGTATGCAATGCTTTGCCTTTACCTTTACCTTTACTGGCAGGTTCCTTTTTACGGGAACGCGATGTTGCGATGTCTGTCTCAGAGCCAAGGAGTGGTTTTAATTCATCCAGCTCTGGGAAGATATGGGTAGGGTGACCTATTACATCGCATATGGTGCAAACCGGTGATTCTCGTTGTATGGCGGGGGTCACCATCTTCTTTCCTCTCTTCTTGGTTTTCATAGTCGTAATCACTAGTTTTGCAATGGAAATTTCCTTTGCAAGGGTGGAGTCAACCATTTCTTGGATGGGTGGGACCTCCTCGGGTCTCAGGGGCTTCAAACCTGTGGCAGTGATGTGAGTGGCTCCTATTCCCGTAGGGGGAATGAGATACCAAACTGGTATTGCCAATGATATGTTTGGTAACACCAATGTTTCCAAAACCTGTTAGGAGACGAAACTAGCTGGGGGGTAGAGGAAATGGGTTTGGGAAGAAGCGTAGGCTAGAGAGGTTGTCGTGGCCGGTGACTCAGTGCCATTAATTCTCGTGTCTGTGTCCTAACTAGCTTCGGCACTTGATGTGGACATCATGCACACTGGAGCCCCTGTGACATCAGGTGATGCCTCAGGTATAATGGGAGGATCTCCTAGGAATGTTCCTACTATGGACGACGGCTTGAACTGGTCGGGACCATATTCTTGGTACCGTGAAAGCGCATTCGAGGATGTATCTACGTAGGGTAGAATTACATCAGTCTTTGTTAGCGGTCGCTTCTTGCTATGTGTCAATTGGTTTACAGTAATGATGCGGTCCTCGTGGGGGAACAGCATAATGCGGAAGACGGAGGAGGCTATGGCTAACATGGCGTACATATAAATCCACCTAAGGAGTATATTATAACCCAAGTGAGCGTCCAAGACTTCAATGTCTATGTGGACCGTCTTTTCGGATAAGCAAACCGGGACGTTTTGGTAGAGGCCAACGGGGGTAGAAGGACGATCGTCGTATGCTCTAAGCGTGATGATTAAGGGTTTTAGTTCGGGAGACCCTAACTCCTGCCAAACATTTTTTGACATGATGCACGTGGATGCATTTTTTTGACATCGGTGAATTGTGATATTCTGGACCAACACTGGTATCTGGAAGGTGACCATGGAAGGAAGCCTGGGGGTGGCTTTGTCTAAGTCAAAAGCCTTTAGGCATGTATCGGCCAGGTCAATAGCGCTTAATGCGGAAAGTATGTCTTTCCGCTGTTTTGGGCATGACTAAAATACTTTCAAAGCTGACATAACAGTGGGAGATTGTGCTAAATCATCCACGATACTATAATTATGGGCCGCTTTGGAGTATTTTCCTGCTCGTCTATTAGGTCCCTTCGCCATCTTTGGAAATGGTTCGATGGGCATATTTGAAATGGTCAAAGGTGTATTCGGTGCACTGGTACTTGCCCCTGACGTATTAGTGTCTGGTGGGGTGTCATAATTGTGATTTCGTGTTTGGAAAAACATCTCTTCGCTAGTCATGTAGATTTCGTGACTACTTTTCCTGGAGTCATCTGGATTTCGTTGTTAAGTGCTTACCATCCCTTGATGGGGGAAAGGTTCATGCATCACATCTGGTTCCTGGGAAGATCCTCCTTGTCCTCGGTTACTCTGTAGCTTCTTCAGCTTAGGGAGATCAGGACAGTGGTGAGTAAAATGGTCGTACTCACCACATATCGAACAAGAATGGTTTGTTTGGAGAGGTGGCCTTTTTCTCTACCGTTGGGCATTGCTTGGATCCTAGCTCTGATTCCGGTTGGAGTTTCCTCTAGCCTCGGATCGCGATGGGCGTTGCTGTTATTTCTCTTGGTTATATTAGTGAGGTTGGTTTTGGGAAGGTTGCACAAAGTTCACAGGTGCATTGGTCTACATAGGTGGGTCTTGTGCTGGGGACTTAGCATAACGCGGTCCCTAGTTTTCACCTGGCTGTTGGAAGGGAGCTCTTCCATCAGTCTTTCTCTCTGCGTAATAGGTCCCCTGAGCTGAAGGATAGGGTCCTCCATGGTGATACGTTGGCACCCTATTGGTCAAATTTTGCTAAAGCATATGATGACTTTGAAAACCGGGTTGAGGTGCGTTCTAGGTAGAACTGTACGTGTAATCGGGGTTTTGACTGCTGCTGCCTGGGTAACCTTGAGTCAATGACCCAATTAGTTCGTCTGCAGAGTTCGACGCGCCTGGCAATTCCTGATAAGTTTGCAGGCGCGGGGCGTTGGGCAGGATATATTAAATGTAACCTGACTGCGTATAAATCGGCTCAAGCTGTTGGGCTTGGGCTAATGGCATCCTCTTCGCATGTGGGCCTTTGTTGCACCACATCCTTTGAAATCTCTGCCGTGAGAATTTTCAGGAACAAATATAAAAGAACCCGGTCGTCCAGATTTTCTTTACATAAACTAAGACGTCGCCTCCATTCGTGGAGATGGTCCAAGATATGGATGGCAGGGGTTTGTCTAAAATGTGTCAGTAATTCCATTACGGAATCATGGTGAATGGGTAGTTGAAAATATGTTAGGAACGCGGTGGCGAGGGCACTGAAAGTTCCATGTGAAGCAGAGGGTTTCTCCACGTGCCATTTCACAGCTCCTCCTGTCAGAGTGCGTTGAAATAGTCTCAATCGAATAGTTTCGTCAATGATATTGTTCGATAAGCACCACAAGTGGAAGGTCATGACATGATTAACTGGGTCTTCCGCTTGCTTTCCTTCGAACTTTGGAATATCCGAAGGGAGCTTCGTGGGAATGGGAGGCCATTTAGGGTTGTGTGTGATGGGGTCATTCGTCAGCTTCGTTAAATCGGGTAGATTCAACAAAGCTAAGAAAGGTGACTAGGAGGTTGACGCCATTACAACTTGTGAAAACACAAAGTTATGGTTAGGAAGACGGTTAGTCTGTGACGTACCCTGCTGTATATTCGACTGGGTTCCTGAATGGGTCGCACTCCTATGCCCCTTAGGGGTCGTGGGAGGAGTGGTGTGTGGTGTGGCGTTGGGAGACTGACCAAGGTTCCCAACTAAGGATGCCGCAATAAAGGACGAACCAATAATGGTGGCAGTGTTCCGTCTTTGATGCCTAAACGACGAAAGACTTGGAACCCCTCCCGGTAATGGTGGGAGGTCCAAAAGATGCCTAGATAGATGAGGTCCCGTTGCGTCCGTTCTAGTGTCGACTAGGTCTGGTTTTGGAAAAATTTGAGACGATAGAGTCTATGATCAAAGAAAAATTATGGTCACATACATAAAACAAAGCGAAAATAAAATAAATTTTCCCTTTAAATTAATTATATGTGATCAAGCAATAAAAAAATTGGTTTTTGTTTGTTTGCATATCATACTCAAAATCCTAGAACACCTATACATCCTCACACACACAAATGTAACTGAGCCTTAAGAAGATATCTTGCGAGTGCTCGCTCAATGTCCTATAAGAGCTGGCGATGCCCCCAGTTAGCCAAAGAAAATCCACCAAGGTAAGGGTAGAGGGTCTCGCGCTTTCCTGCACCATCACCTATAGGGAAAGGATGCCCTAGATTTGGCCACTAAGTACCACCGTCCCACATGAGCGTTCGATTTTTGGGCTTCTTGGTAAGTCAGCTAACAATACAAATTATCAGCCAAGTGAGGTAACCCTGACTGATACCTACCCACACTGCGCCTAAGCCTAACCCCCTCTGAAACGGGTCTCTGCCGCACTCGGGCTTTATTTTCCGTGGGGTGGATTTAAATCTCCCTAAATAGTCAACTTCTATGTTTCAAGATGAAGAATGATCAAGGCGGCTTATTGGATGCCTACCCCCTTGATCCTAACTTAAACTATAAATTCTTTTGTGGCCCCTGTGGGGACAATTTAGTGAGTTTGGTTAAGTTAGTTTTAGGTGTCTTTGCTTTGCTTAGTGGGTGGATGTGTGTGAGAAAAAAGTGGACAAGCACATAGTTTGAACGTGTGGATATCTGATGATCCTTTTAAAAATCCCCTATTAAACTATGTTGTATTGTTCCTTGCTTAAAAGAAAAACATGTGCGGATATGGGCCGCTTTTTATTTTTCCTAGTTAATCTATGTGATCAACTAAAGGGATATGGAGAGCTATGAATAGAGAGTGTTCATATGCTTGCCTAGGATCACCGGAGGGTGCAAAGGCAAGAGAGATAACTTGCTCTTCTATCGACAATTCAATCCTAGTCCCGAAATCCTAGTGCAAAAATTGAACTAAACTAATAACTTTTACACTATAAAAATTAAACTTACTAAGCATGTGTGGACATGGGCCACTTACTTTGGCTAGTTATCTAGGTTTTTTGGTACCTAAATTTGCAAAACATGAAATTCTTTTGGAATGCAAGTTATTTTTCCCCCCTACTTAAACTATGTGTGAACTTTGCAAAAATCAACTTGAAATAAAACTAACAATAAGCCTACAAAAAGCAGCTAAGAGTGAGCTTTAGCAAGCTGCGGGGTACCTCAACCAGTGCTGCAAGATGTATTATGGGTTGTCGAGCACATTACAAGCAAGAAAAGATAGAAATGTGGTAGAAATTTCTCTTTCTATCTTTTGCGCGCAAAAGGCTGAAAGAAGTGCAATGTCTACGAGCAGGTCAGCTCTAAACACACGCCTTGGGTGCATCTGTGGGAGGGAAAAGCGCGCAAACTCTTGCAAAAGTATTTTTTGGAGTTGTTCTGCTTCAGTTTGTCACTTGGAATGAACTAGGGACTCCCAAGATTGCACGCAAACGCGCTCTTCATGAAGGATTATGTGCGCAAAAGCATTTATGACTTGCTCAAATTTGATTTTTCCTCAGACCTTAGAGATTTTTAAATAGTTTCCAGATTCTTTAATGTCTTTCAGCCCTGTAAATCCTTTTCCCTGACATTAATTAATGTCTTCTTCTTCTTGTACGATTTTCCAGTGTTAACAAGGAGCATACTTCCTTGCCTCTGATATTCAATTCTTCCTGATCAAACACCCCCATCGGGGTTCTTAGATCATTTTCTATTGCTTCTACTAATTTATCCACCCAATCAGAAGAAGATTTTGAGGGCTAGTCTTGACAGAAGAAGAGAGTCTCTTCTTAGCTTCAGCAAGTCCGCTACTTTATTTCCCTCCCACGACGAGTGAGCAGTGATTACATAATGAAACGATTGCAACAATGATTAGATGTTATGGAATAGAAAATCCAGTTTCCAACTCTTGATTACCTTTTGGATTGGGGCTCCATCTAGCAATTTTTGATCCACCTTGATTGCCAATTAGAAATCACCATCTATTTGAAGCCACATATATCCTTTCTCTTTAACCTAGGAAAATCCATGTTCTATACCTCTAAAATATGTAACATTGTTGTTGGTGAATCCATAATATCCTACAAAGAAACTTAAAGGATGACTCTCTTCGCCATGAAAGATGCCGCCATAGCCTGTCGAACCCAAGTTACCTTTTGAGGCTTCATCAAAGTTCAACTTTATGAAACCCACCAGGGGAGGGGTAAACTCTGAAGGGAAGGAGGATCTGCCCATGGGCACAAATACTGGACCTATAGCCACCTTTCCCTGGGACAACTCCAGGTTCACAAGGTGTTGTTAATTAATAATTAATATTACTAATTGTGATTTATTATTTTTCTATCAATTGATATTATTAATTGTTTGTAACACCCTCTTCCCGCATCTACCCAAGTAACCAGCCAACCGGGGTAAACATGCGACAAGAGGCTACTATAATGATATTCAACCTCCTCGGTGACCTTAAGGAAGTGGAACCGACGAAAACATGACAAACAAACCTTGTACATCATCAATGACACCCCCAAGATCTAACCCAACCTTCCAAGTCTCTTACCCCTAGGTCACACTGAAATTTTGGCCTCTTTGAGCCATAGCTGCAAGCATAACACTACATTCCAATAGCCAGGAGGCTATAGTTGTAGGCTTGACACTGCATGACAGCAGCTAGGGCCCCATATGCTCAGTTTTGTGCCTGCGGATATGGGATTTGAGCCACCTTTTCAAGCCCAGAGCCTAGGTCACTGCTCAGAACTTCACGAAAAGTTTAGACATGATAAATAACAACATGCCAATGATGTAGAAGCAAACATATCATCAAGGGCTCAACCCGACCCCTGCTATCCATGACAGACATTTTGTCAAACATGTCACATGCATTGAATCTACAAGTGTAAACAATAGATTTAAACATAGGGTCCAATACTTATCTAAGAATAACTAAGAAACATTCCTCCCTTACATCAGTAGCTAAATACAACCTATTTGACGATAGATACATTATGCATTCATTTACAGGTAAAAACGTGATATATCCATACATCATCAATGACCAAATACATGCTCATAAACAACACAATAACCATAGAAATACAATGGATACAACAACAATAAAATCCACAAATAAACCAATACATTTTCACACCAAATACCAAAGGAATGAGCTCTTCATTGCTGAATGCAAAAACCAACCAAAGATGGGACTACCATGTTCCACCCGACCATATATTGGTTGAGCCAAATATCTCTTCAGCCAATCACCCCCGTGCCATATTCCAAGCATGAACGTGGGATCTCATCAAACACATCAATCACAATCAATCCAAGGCTTCCAAAGGCCAAACCTCCTCAACACTCAACCAGGGATTCCACCTCATGGTCAGACATCACAACCATCATGGATTGGTCTCTGTCCAAGTTGTTCCAAGGCTCCAAAGTGTTTGTTCCAACAAGGGCTTCCAGAAACTAATAACTCAATCCATGGTTAATTGAACCATGAGAACCAACCAGAAAACAACCAATGGAAATAAACCCACAACACCATGGCTATCTAGGAATGGAAAGGCTGGGAAAATCCACATGCATACATCATGCATGCCAAAATTGATGAGGAAAACAAATTGTTAGCTTGAAGGAGTCAAGACCCAGGTTCGGAGTAACTGCTCTACCAAAAAACCCTCTATTACTGGCCCTTTCGACAATGATATACTTTGCAAACCGCAGTCTCACCCGAGGCAATATTGGGGGATGCTGGAACCAGGTTTCTACATCTAGAGGGATATTAGGACATGGACCTACGATTATACTTCTTCCTTATGCTTTCCTGAACTGCGCAGATGCAATTATATACTTTTACAGTTTATGCACTATTCACCAATTACTACAACCACGCAATGCGCCTTCATTAGTCTTATGCATTAATCAAACCAATTCAACACATATAAATAGCATAAAATACTTTGTTATGCATAAACAATAATACAATGCTTCGCAATAAATAAACAACTTTAAAGATAAATAATAGACTAGTTGCGCAAATAACATAGAGATACTTCAGAACTTTCCTTTACTTTATTGATAATATGTCTATTCAGTACAATACTTGTTTGACCCGCGCACACAGCTATGGGTGGTCTGCGCACACATCTACAGAGCCTTCTCCTAAGACCCAAAACAGACTAAAACATATATATTCCACAGTTTTCACTGATGCAATGATGGATATATATTTATCTATTCTTCGACTCAACATGACTTCGCTTTATATGGCCTTTAGATCTTACAATACCATGGTCTTCATACCACGGCCAGACTCAAAACTAGCAAAATAACTTGATCCCTTTTACAAAAAGATGGGGATGTGGGATTCTGACAATCCCTCGCGAATTGTCCTACTTCTCTGCAATTTTAACATATGATTTGACCACATCCTCGACCAACGCCTCCTCCTCATCCTCAACCTTGGAAACCTCCACGTCCTGCTGGTGGACCATGATCTTCATGCACGCATCTTTTAGCTTGAATTTTGTATGCACTCGCAGACTGCTCTATTATTAACTCAGAATTGCAACAATTATTCTCATCATGCCCTATGGAGCTAGAGAAGTTACAAAACAGTTGCTTTGGGGTCTGCCCATAATTCTACATCAAATAACATTCTTCCTTGCGATGTCAACCTGAAATTTTACACATGTCGCACCATACACTTGATCCCAAGTTCAATGGATTGGGCGCGCCACCGTTGATGTAATCTCTATACATAGGGCACTGATATTTATAATGGCCTTATACCTTACATTTGATACACCATACCTCTAAGCGAATTTATAATCAAATTTCCTTACCCTTCTTCAAATCTTGCAACTCTAAATGCATTGCTACTAATTGGCTCAGAATCTGTTGTACCCTTACTTGGGTATCTGCGATTGGCGAAGCTTCCAATTTCATAGCAATTTCCAAAGCTTTACCCTGTGTCGTTATCTTCTGTTGTGTCAAACGTAGCCTAATATGTGGCAATAACGTAGCTATAAACCACTCCTTATGCTCCTCATCGAGAATTTGGAAGTTCACTTGTCCTAGTAGCATCTTGAACCTTTGATCTAATTCCCAAACAGATTCAGTTACCGCTTGTTTGATCTCTTTTATCTCCATAATACACTGCGACTGCGATTTTGGATTCTTAAATTTGGCATTCAACATTGTATTTGTCTCATCCAACATGGCAGCCTGATGCATCACAAAGTAGTTCATATACCATGCCAATGCCATTTCCTACAGCGCTATGACTAGCTGCGCCTTCTTTATGTCATCATCTGTGACCTATCGCGCATTCCATACTACTTCAACAAAAACACAAATTGTTTAGGATCCTCTGATCCAAGACCTCTGAAAATAAGCATTTTAACCTCATTAGCCATATCTCTTAGAGGAGGTGGAGGTGGAGGTGAATCCCAAAGGCGCTCTGATGGTCTCCGAATTCTAACTGTGGCGCACCTCTAGGGGTTGTGGGGTTACTTTCTCCTTCTTCGCTTTCATATCTACTCAACAATGGACTGTAATCAGTCTCAATGAAGTTTTCGCGATCTACCCTACAAATTTTACCACTTTGCATAGACCCAGACTTACTTCTTCCAAACATCAATTTGATTGCATGCGCAGTACACCCTTTTCACATAAAAGCATCTTAATCCACAACTTTAAAGAATTCAAGTACTTACGTCATGGACCCTTTAAAAATATCCACTCAACTTCGTTGTAGAATATGGTTGTTTCTTTGGAAAACTAAGATATAAATCTCCCGAAATACTATCAATCCAAAAATCAACAACTTTGGAGATCTTGTTGTCAGTCTTTTACAGTAGTTGTAACAATTCAAGGCTCCACGCAGTAGGCTCGTCGTTCTTAAAATGTGTCTTATTCTCATCCAACCTTAGCAAACATTCGTGCAGCTCGTTTTCAAATGATGAGAAGAAATTCTCGTGTTGTTATGTAAAAAGATATCTCTACAACCAAGCTTCAGTTGACAGTCGTGGATTTTTGTTTTCTTGAACTGCGAACTCTCGTTCTTTTAGATTTACCCAATCTTGGATCTCTTTTCTTGTCGGATGCCCAATCCACATATCCCTCAATCAGATCCGGGTCCCGACAAAGGAACCATTTGTTGGATTAAAGGGGTCAAGACTCAGGTTCAAAGTAGCTGCTCCACCAAAAAAACCCTCTATTACCGGCCCCTTCTACAATGATCTGCTGCGCAGACCACAGTATCACCCGAGGAAATATTGGGGGATGCTAGAACCAGGTTTCTGCATCTAGAGGGATATTAGGAAATGGATTTATTGCTATACTTATTCCTTATTCTTTCCTTAATTGCCCAGATGCAATTATCTACTTTTACATTTTATGCCCTATTCACCAATTACTACTACCGTGCATTGCGCCTGTATCAATATTATGCATTAATCAACCCAATTCAACACATATACATAGCAAAAAAGACTTCGCTATGCATAAACAATCATACAATGCTTCACAATACATAAACAAATTTAAAGAAAAATAATGGACCAGTTGCGAAAATAACACAAAGATACTTCAGAACTTTTCTTTCCTTTATTGATAATGTGTATATTCAGTACAATCCTTCTTCGACCCACGCACACAACTGCGGGTGGTCTCTGCACACAGCTACAGATCAAAGCCTCCGCACACACAACTGCAAAGCCTTCTCCTAAGACCCAAAACAGACTACAGTTTGCGCTCATATAATGATGGATCTATCCCTATCTATTCTTCGACTAAACATGACTTCACTTTATATAACCTTTACATCTTACAATGCCATGGTATTCATGCCATGGGTGGACTCAAAACTATCAAAATAGCCCGATCCTTTTTACAAAAGGAGGGGCTTTAACCCACCCCAAAGCCCCTAAAACTCCGCACGAAGCTTTTAAACTTCGCGTGATTGAATTATTTCCGATGGATCACGCACTCCGCTTCCTCAAAATGTGGAGTATTTAACTAAAAAATGGACCAAGTTGGGCCCTGCCCAACACAAACATGCAACTCGGTATCTGCAATCAAAACCCGTTGTAGTTGCTGATCCCGATGACCGCTTGCACTTTCCTACTCTTCCTTTTCCTTCTTGCTCCAAATCACCAAGTATCCACACTCTCCAAGAGTGCTCCAAGAAAACTCTAGGTATCCAATAGTATGAGAGAGAGCTCCAAAAAATGCACTGAAAAAAGGGTACCAACTGATCCTCAAAAGCCTTTTTATAGAAGAGGCCTCTATTTTCTTCATTTCCATTATTTTCCTCCTCACATGCAACCTGTGACCTTTCATCTCCCTTTTCTCCTAATTCCCATTATTTTCATAAATAAATGTGCCAAAAATACTTTTTGCCTCTTTAATTCCTTAGCCATAGCCTTTTCCAATTTCCTTACCCATAATAAAACATGTGAACACCCGCACTAGGATGTTTTTCCCAACATTCAACATGGAATAAGTGTCCCATCAACTGTGGTTATTAATTTAACTTTATTACATGGAATTTTCACCAGGGTTGTTACAGAACCCTCCCCCTTGGGGGACACCATCCTCAGTGTTCATTCACACACATACCTCAGTAATGCAACTGAAAAGAAAACATGTTGCCCATGGAGCTTTATAACATATCTTGATGCAATATTTACAATGATCAACCTACTGAAAAACAAACCAAAATGACATCACACAACATAACAACTATTATGGCATGAGACCCTTACCGCTTATTGGAGGTTTATAACATAGCTCATGGTGGTATTTACATCCATATACATATGTACATATACCCAAAAATCACATCAAAACATCAACAAAACATATGCCAAACAAATACCATATCACACCAAAACTGCTTTGCCTCAATTGGAAAACAAGGAAGGTTACATAGTCCGCATGTGATATGTCATCTCCCATGTAGCTACATTGGGCCCAAGTGGTTCCGTTGCACTTTAACTTGCTCGATTCCAGAGCATGAGTGTCTTTTTCAATAAAATGCACTTCGATTTTGGCTGGAACTCTCCTTATGGCTCCACATGCAATATAGACCAGTCAATCACATGATCAACATCTTTAACATATTTCTTAAGCATTGATATATGAAAAACATCATGGAATTTCATTGTGGAAGGTAGTGCAAGTCAATAAGCTATTGGCCTAACCCTCTCAATGATCTTGAAGGGTCCACAAAACCTAGGTGCCAGCTTGGCACACGATCCAATCTGCAAGGAACACTTCTTGGGCTTGACACACAAGTACACTTGATCCCCAACCTGAAAATCCTTGAACAACATGTTCCTGTATACATAACTCTTCTTCCTATCCTGTATTTCTTTCAAGTTTTGCTTGATCACTTGCATTTCCTATTCAATTTCTGCCAACATATCTAGTCCAATTAGTACCCTGTTAACCATATCACTCCAACTAATAGGAGTGTTGCAACTCCACCCATAAAATGCCTCAAAGGGACTCATACTCAATGGCTCATGACACCCTTTGTTGTAGGTGAACTCTACCAGTGGAAGATACTCTTCCCACTTGCGCTATTGATGCATCACATACATCCTCAACATATCCTCCAATATCCTGTTGACCCTCTCAGTTTGTCCATCTGTCTGCGAATAATAAGTTGTGTTGAAGGCCAACTCAGTGCCCAAACCTGCAAACAACACCTTCCAAAACTTGGAAGTGAACTTTGTGTCCTTGTCAGACACAATCTTCTTCGGAACACCATGCAATGTGACTATGTCTTTAATAAACACCTATGCTACATCACTAGCTGATTATGTAGTCTTCACTGGAATGAAATGTGCAACCTTTGTCAATATATCCACCACAACCATGATGAAATCATGTTGTCTAACTGTCCTGGGAAAACCTGTGATGAAGTCCATGAAAATGACCTCCCATTCCCACTCTTGAATCACAGTCGACTGTAGCAGTCCACTTGGATGTTTACACTCTACCTTAACCATCTGACAATCCAAACATATGGCTACAAACTCTGCCACATCTTTCTTTAGATTCAACCAATAAGAGAATATCTTCACTATAGTCAATGTCTTTTGGTAGCCTTGGTGCCCCAAATATGGTTTCGCATGAAACTCCCTGAAGATAACCTTTTTGAGCTCACAGTTGTCTGGTACATATATCTTATCTCTAAATCTAACCAATCCATATGTTGTGAGACGATAGTCGAAATATTGTACACCTACACCTGTACCTGTACCTGTACCTGCACCTGCACCTATACTACCACCTGTACCTGTACTACCGCCTATACCAACACCTGTACCTGTACCAAGAACTCTACCTACAACAACACATGTACCTGTACATGTACTACCATGTATACCAACACATGTACCTGTATCAAGATTTATACCTATAACAACACCTGTACTTGTACATGTGCCAACACCTGTATTTATAACAACACCTATACTTGTACTCTGCTGCAACCTATGCACAAACTTCATATATTGTGATCCCACTGACCTGCCTGCAAGATCTTATCATGTAATTTTGTCCCATAGGAGCTCACAACTACTATTTGGTTTACATGTGCCCGCCTGCTATGAGCATTTGCGACCCTATTCTCCTTTCCAGCCTTGATGTACTTGATCTCGAAGTCAAACTCATTAATCATGCCCAATCATCTAGCCTGCCTAGTGTTCAGATTCAGTTTGTCAAACAAGTACCTCAACCCGATGTGATCACTCATCAGTGCAAACCTCCTGCCAAGAAGATAGTGCCTCCACATGTTCAGTGCATGTATGATCGCTGCTAGCTCAAGGTCATGTGTTGGGTATTTCTACTCATGCTCATTCAGTTTTCGTGACTCATAGCATACCACCTATTCATCCCACATAAAGACTCCACCAAGTCCTCTCTTGCAAGCATCCGTACATTGTTATGAAACTAGCTCCTAGAGCAGAGAAAGAACTTTGACTAGGTTGAATTATACCAGCTTCTAACATTTCTGCAATCATACGTTCAATTTCGTTCTTTTTGACATAAGGATATCTGTAAGGCCTGATGTTTGGAGGAACACTTCCTGCAATCAAATGAATAGCATGATCATGATCACGAATAGGTGGGAGTCCTTTGGGAGTATTAAACACCTTGGAATGATTTTCCAAGACTTTTTGGAGATCTGGAGAAATAGATGATTTTGGTGTTGGAGCTTCTAGTGAGCATGATTGTGCAATTACACCTTGTTGTTCTTTCTTCAGAAGCTTTGTCATGACATTAGAGCTTATTATCTTTCTCGGCTTCCCTGCAATACCCCGTAATTCGATTTCCTTTCCTTCCGAAAAAAAATTCAAGAAAATTTCTTGAGAATTAAAAGCTACTGTCCCCAAAGATTGTAACCATTGTACTCCTAGTACAACATTAGCACCTCCCATTGGAATGGAAAGCATTGGACTATTCAATACATATTCCCCCATGGTTAGCTTGATATTATGGCATTTTCCAGAGCAATTTATAGTTCCTCCATTTGCAACCATGACTTGACATTCTAGTGTTGGGTGTAGGAAACAATCCAATTCCTTGGCTACCTTACAATGAATAAAAATATGGGTGCTACCTGAATCAATCAACACTATTACCATTTTATTCTTGATATGTCCTTCTATATTGAGAGCTTAAGGAGTGGTAATTCCTGCTAATGCATAACAAGATATGGTCAGACTCATTTCTTCTTCTTCTAGGGTTGGTTCCTCGTGTATATCCTCTTCTTTTGAAGTTTATTGTTCATTTCCTTCCTCCTCTTCACAATCTATGTAAAATAATTTCTTCTCAACACACGTGTGACCTTTAGTGTATTTGCTATCACAACTATAGCAAAGCCCTTTTGCTCTTTTTTCTTCCAATTTTTGTGGTGTCAACTTTGTAGGTTATGGAAGTCTAGGAGTATCAATACTTCCATCTTTATAGATGTGAGTGGTAGGCTTCCTTGTCGCCATAATTTTACATTCAATTTTCTTGCCAACCTGAATGCCTTCTCCAATGAATCAGGTTCTCAAACGCGAAATTCATGTTGGATGTTATCCTTTAAAGTCCCTATGAAGACATAAATCCTATGTTCCTCTAGAATATTAGTTACCCTTATATTCAGTTTTTTTGTTGAGATTCAACAAGATGATGAGCTTAGTGAAAAGGGTCGCCTTCACTAAGTGGGCCCACAGGCTATTTTTGGTGCAAAGTCTATTTTTAGACATGTCGATCATATTCTATGAGTTGCAGGATGCTATTTGTGGATGTTTGGTCAAGTTGGAAAAAATAGATGGACTTCTATTTTTAGACATTTTGGGCAGAGTCTATTTTTAGAGTGCCAGTCTAAAAATAGATATGTCGAATATTATTAACTCTTAATAATATTTGGACTCTAAACAACAACTTATTCTCTTGGAGCACTTTAGTTCAGTGCATAGATGTGGCACATCAACTAACAGAAGGAATTACGCTATTCCCAAGGGTTTACTAGAGCTATTGCATGGAGGACTCAGTTAGAATTCAAGTGGCAGAGTTATGACATAGTTGGAAGAAGTAGTTATGGAGTTTGTATTTAGTTTAACTCAGTTAGACTCAATTGAGCTAGTTGTATCTAATCTAACTGATTGATACACTAGTGAGAGTGGAGTGAATTAATTCACAAATAATAACTCATTAATCAAATGAACAATACATCAGTTAACTACAGTGCATGGCAGTTTCAATGGAGACCAGTGGAGAGATAGGTGAAAGGGCAAGATAGACTATCAGTTGTGACTATAGTGTTGCATTGTATGTACCACACACTCAGTGGAGATGCCAATGAGGATTGCGTGTGCAAGGCTGGAGCAATTCAAACTCATTCAGAGCCATTCTTCAACAGGGATTTCGTAGTAGAGGCAGGCTAGCAGGTGGCAAAGATCGGTGCATGGATTTGCAAGATCGAGCCTGATTAGTGTGTAGTGATTGTATTGTACTGAGAGCTTGATATGATCAGCTTTGTATGAGGATTGTTACATGATCTCTATGACATATATTATATACAGATAGTTGGGGTTTTCAGCTTCAGGCTTTCCCGTTAAACAACTATGTTAATGTGTGTGAATTTTTATTGTTTCATGTGTGCATTGCAATCTTGATTTAATTTCCGCAGATGATCAATGGTGGAATAGATTCTGTATTTTGCATGAAGTTAAAATAGTGTGAGATCAGGAGAATCTTGGACATATAACACATAAGTTATATAATTTCTACATGGTATCAGAGCAGTATTGATCATTGGAGGAGATTGCAATTATTGAAGCGGTTGAGTTTTGTGCTGGTGGAATTCGAATTTGTTGCAGTGTTTTCTTGATGTCGAAGTTGAGCGTTCATTGAAATTTCTTTCAACGGATTGCGATTGGAGTATGCCCTTGATGGGATCTCGAATTGCATAGCATGGAAGGACAGGATGGAGGCGGTGCTGGATGATAATGGGTTAAAGGAGTTCATCGATAGCGATGTTCCTAAGCCGGGTTCTAGGGATGCAGCCACACTTGATGCATGGAAAAAGAAGGTAACAAAGTGTCGAAGTATTCTGTTGGAAGGTGTGAAGGACCACATTGTGTCCAGCCTTCATGGGAAAGCCACTCCATTCTTAATGTGGAAGGCTTTGACAGACTTGTTCCAAAGCAGAAGTGACCAGAGGAAGTTGGCGCTTAAAGACAAGCTCATAAAAATATAATGGACAAAGGTGACAGTATTCCAAAATACCTCACGAAGTTTGTCCACTGCAAGGATGAGCTGGGAAGTGTGGGGGTTACTGTTGATGAAGAAGACTTGGTGAGCTTGGCTCTCCTTGGGCTTCCGAAGAGTTGGCATAGCTACAAAGACTTTGTCAATGGATGGGAGAAACTGCCAGGATGGGAGCAACTTTGGTTGGATCTTGTGCAGGAGGAGATAAGGCGGGGTACCAGGGATGGATCTTCATCGAATAATGAATATGAAGAAATTTTTTCTTTGGATGCCAAAGATCGGAAATGAAAAGGGTAGAAATCTTCCAAATCCGAAGCTAAAGGCAAGAAACAGGATTTGTCCAAGGTGAAGTGTTTTCACTGTCACCAGCACGAGCATTTCGCCACTAACTGTCCACAGAAGAAGAAGAATAAGCAGGCTGCTAGATCTGCAGCTGGAGAGGCCTTAGCTTCGCAGTTTGAGGTGGATTTTTCTTTGATCGCATGCTTGGTTTCAAGTGTGATGGGATTGGTGTGGTTTCTTGACAGTGGTGCGTATTTCCATATGACCGAAGACGAATATTTGCTTAGTGATCTGGAGGAAAAGGATCTTGGAGTGCACATCGATATGGGCGATGATGGTAGATACAGTGCGACTGGTATCGAGACCATTTCCTTTGAGAGAGAGTTCAGTAAACCTTTCATCTTGAAGGATGTCATGCATGTTCCAGGATTGAAGAAGAATCTGATCTCCGTGGCGATGTTGGAAGACAAGGGTTATGATGTTGTTTTCAGTGAGGGAAAAGCCTTCCTTCGACATAAAACAACTGGTCAAACCAGGAGGATAGGGATTCGAGTTAAGAATCTTTATCAACTGCAGGTAGATGGCTGCGCTACAATGGCAGGCAAATCAGAAGGAGTGGTGAGCCGAGATGAGGGCGAATTGTGGCACAGGAGATTGGGCCATCTTCACCATGGCGCTTTGAAAATTTTGCAGCAGATTTCTACCAAGCTTCCCAAAGGTACACTTGCGCAGTCAAATCAGTGCAAGGGATGTACTTTGGGAAAATTTGTGAAGACCACTTTTCATGAGAAGGATAGTCGTGCTTCGACTATCCTTGAGAGAATTCACACAGACGTGTGTGGACCTTTCTTGGTTGCTTCAATAGAAAAGCACAGGTATTATGTGATATTTGTTGATGACTTTTCTCGTAAGTGTTGGATCTTCTTCATGCAGAAGAAGAACGAGACATACTCAAAGTTCTGTGAGTTCAAGGCGCTGGCTCAGAAAGAGTCAGGGAAGCAAGTGAAAGCTATCCGGAGCGATAATGGTGGTGAATACATCTCTAGCGAATTCAAAGACTTCTGTAGAAAAGAAGGAATTCGAAGAGAACTCATAGCACCTCATAACCCACAACAAAATGGGGTCATGAAGAGAAAGAACAGAATGATCGTGGGTGCTGCACGGGCGATGTTGCATGATCAGGGCCTTCCCATACACTTGTGGGTTGAGGCATGCAACACTATGGTTTATGTGCAAAACTGTTGTCCTCATAGAGTACTTGGCATGAGTACACCCGAAGAGGCGTTTTCTGGTAAGAAGCCTGGTATTTCTCATTTGAAGATTTTTGGCTCACTTGTTTACATTCATGTGATGAAGGATGCCAAGAAGAAGCTGGAGCTGACCACAGAGGTTGGGATATTTGTGAGGTACACAGAAACACCCCACAATTATTGTGTGTATTTTCCAGACAGTCGGATGACTGTCGTGCGACGGGATATCAAATTTCATGAGGAGAAAGCCATGAAGTTGTCGCTTGAGAGGGAGTTACACTTGCATGCAGAGGAGGAGCTACTTGTTCCTAAAGATGAGCCTCAAGATGTGGATCAGCCACAAGAGGAGGTTCATGGAGTGGAAGAAACCACTCATGCAGCGCCAAACATTAGAGGGCGGAAGTGCACTACAGAAGCTAAGCGACTGAATCTTGATGCAGTGCAGAATGTAGGAGTTCCTACATCACAGCGCAGACAGAGACAGTCACCTAACCAATTTACTGGATACATGGCTCTGATGAGCAAGTGTATCGTGACGGAGCCATCCTCTTTCGAGGAAGCTATGGAGGATCCCGCATGGGTAGATTCCATGGTGGAAGAGTATGATTCGATTGTCAGAAACAGTGCATGGGAGATTGTCCCAAGGCCATGAGGGAAATCAGTGGTAGGCTCGAGATGGATCTACAAATTGAAGAAAGCTGTTGATGGGAGTGTTGAGAAATATAAGGCAAGATTTTTTGCCCGGGGCTTCTCACAGATCGAGGGGATTGACTATGAAGAAACCTTTGCACTTGTCGCAAGGTATTCTTCCATACGGACCATCCTTGCTCTCTCAGCACAGATGGGTTGGCACATTCATCAGATGGATGTGAAGACTGTGTTCCTCAACGAAATCATTGAGGAGG
This sequence comes from Pinus albicaulis, assembly GCA_034641835.2. NCBI lineage: Eukaryota > Viridiplantae > Streptophyta > Pinopsida > Pinales > Pinaceae > Pinus > Pinus albicaulis. Next base: position 1,204,587,262 of record CM076582.1, on the reverse strand, counting down.
AGGTTTACATTTAGCAACCTGAAGGATTCGAAATCTTCAGCAGCGAGTCGCATGTGTGTAGCACTATATGGGCTGAAACAAGCACCTCGTTCTTGGTACACATGGATAGACAGTTATTTCACCGGACTTGGTTTCGCCAAGAGTGAGGCGGATCCAAACCTATACCAGATTGTGGTGGATAGTAAGCTTTTGATCATTGCACTTTATGTAGATGATTTAATACTAACAGGTGATGAACTGTTGATACACTCATGCAAAGCAAATCTTGCAAAGGAATTTGAGATGAAGGACTTGGGCCTCCTTCATTATTTCCTGGGATTGGAAATTTGGCAGCGGAAAGGTGAACTATTTGTGTCTCAAGGAAAGTATGCCCGGGAGATATTGGAGAAGTTTCACATGCAAGGCTGCAAGCCTATCGACACTCTTCTTCCTGGTGGTTGGAGGAAGGAGGATGCTACATTGGCAGAGGTAGTGGATGCCACTGTTTATTGACAGTTGTTTGGTTCGCTCATGTATTTAGTCAATACACGACCGGACATATGCTATGCTGTGAACCAGCTTTCATAAGCAATTGTTAAGCCTACCAAGCTCTTTTGGAAGGCAGGCAAGCATGTCTTGAGGTATCTCAGGGGCACATCTAAGTATGGTTTATGGTACAGACAGATGGATGAGGTGAAGTTGCATGGCTTCACGGATGCAGATTGGGCAGGAAGCCCAACGGACAGAAAGAGCACATCTGGAGGGATTTTCAGTATCAGATCTACAGCAACAGACAAGAGAAACTAATATTCGTGGCACTCGCCTCAAATGTAAGGCCGAGTACATGGCAGCAAGTTTGGCTACATGCGAGGCTATATGGATGAGGAAGATCCCGGTCGGTTTGTTCGGTTCTCACTTAGATCCTACTATGATATATTGTGATAATCAGAGTTGCATTAAACTCTTGGTTAATCCAGTATTTCATGATAGATCTAAACATATTGACATCTGGTACCATCATATCAGAGATTGTGTGCAGCGGAAGATCATGTTGCTTTCTTACATTCCTACAGAGGATGTGCATATTATGACGAAGTGGCGCTCATCATGAGCAAATTAACAACATAGAGAGTGACTGTGGGATGTATAATCCTAATCTCATGAATCTCATGGAGATTCAACATAACAAGATGATGAGCTATGTGAAAAGAGTCGCCTCGCTTTCACTAAGTGGCCCAAGGCTATTTTCGCGCAAGTCTATTTTTTTAGACATGTCAATCATATTCTATGAGTTGCAAGATGTTATTTTGTGGATGGTTGGTTGCTGGGAAAACAGATGACTTCATTACAAACACATTTGCAGTAGTTCACTCTCATCGCCGCCCAAAAATAGATATGTCGAATATTATTAGCTCTTAACAATATTTTGGACTCTAAACAAAGTAAAATTATTCTCATACACTTCAAGCCAAATGTACGTATGTGGCACACTGTACCTATTTAAGGAATTACGCTATTCCTAAAGGCCATCGGAGCTATCGCATGGAGGACCCGGCGAGGAACTCAAGTGGCAAAGTTATGACACAGTTGGAAGAAGTAGTTATGGAGTTGTATTTAGTTTAACTCAGTTAGACTCAGTTGAGCTAGTTGTATCTAGTCTAACTGATTGATACACTAGTGAGATTGGAGTGAATTAATTAGTTAATTAATTCACAAATAATAACTCATTAATCAACTGAACAATACATCAGTTAACTACAGTGCATGGCAATTTCAGTGGAGACCAGTGGAGAGATAGGTGAAAGGGCAAGATAGACTATCAGTTGTGACTATAATGTTGCATTGTATGCACCACACACTCAGTGGAGATGCCAATTAGGATTGCGTGAGCAAGGCTGGAGCAATTCCAACTCATTCAGAGCCATTTTTCAGCAGTGATTGCGCAGTAGAGGCAGGCTAGCAGGTGGCAAAGATCGGTGCATGGATTTGCAAGATCGGGCCCGATTAGTGTGTAGTGATTGTATCGTACTAAGAGCTTGATATGATCAGCTTTGTATGAGGATTGTTACATCATCTATATGACATATATTATATACAGATAGTTGGGGTTTTCATCTTTAGGCTTTCCTGTTAAACAATTGTGTTAATGTGTGTGGATTTTTTATTGTTTCATGTGTGCATTGCAATCTCGATTTAATTTCCGCAGATGAACAATGGTGGAATATATTTTGTATTTTGCATGAAGTTAAAATAGTATGAGATCAGGAGAATCTTGGACATATAACACATAAGTTATATAATTTCTACATTTTGGAAGTCCTCAATGTGCTCCACCATTGAACCCTTTTGTATGAGATTTATCAATTGGCTAAAGAAGTTGTTTCTCTTTGTATCCTCATAATGTGCTATCATTTCCTCTGTAAAAAATGATAAAGTGACAATTTTTTTACGGGAGCAAAGCCATCAATACCATACAAATGTATTTTGTTCTAAATATTAAGTTGCAACGTGTACCTTTTGTGTGTTTTGCACATTATTGAGATTAAAATATTGCTCCATCTGTAGTATCCATGTTACGGGATCCTTGCCATCAAACTTCCTCATATCCACCTTTAGAATATGATGGTTATTCCATCCAACATTAGAGTTTATGAAATCACGATTAACATTTATTTTGTTCTCATCATGAGTTTCCTCTATTATCTTTTTGGCATTAGGAAACATTTCTTGTATCAAATTTGTCAAACCTTCCATGTGTGCATTTAGATAATTATTCATGTTTTCCATGTTTTATTTCATGTCATCCATATTAGCTTCCATGCCAGCGTCCATGCCATCCATCTTAGCTTCAACACCTTTCTTCAAAGCTTCCATTTCATTTTTTGTTGCTCTTTGTGAGAGTGAAATTTGTTGCACTTGCTCTTGCAATTTTGATATGTCATGTTGCAATTCTTCACCTTCATGAGTCATAGTAGAGCCTTATAAAGGCTTAATGGGTGTTGAATTATTTTTAGGAGGCATTTTATAACCAAATACTGATATCTATTCTATAATATGCCCTTGGAATCAATTCAAACCAATTTTTCACACAAGACTTATGCAATTCGAAGAAAAAAAAATACACCCCTTTTTATTGATTTTGAGGAGCTCGATATTGAAACTAAATTATCTTTGTGATTTCAGATCTTTAATATCTAAAATTCAGCTCTATAGTAGCCCTCTGAAGCTTCTTTTAATTACCACGTTTCTCACCTTATTTGGATTCTTCAAGGCAAAGTTATGCCCAATCTCCCACAATGACCTAATTATGGAATGGTTCAGTAGAGCGAACTTGTACGATGTGCCACGGGTCACTATTTCCTCCTTTGGCTCTGAAATTGATATAAAGGAAACTACAGTCCGTGTAATTGTAGCCACTTTTTACATAATTCCAATCTGATGCTCAAAGTGAGAGTTATGATGATTTTCCCAGGGTCACCTCTTTGAGATGAAATTTGAAAGCCTGAAACAACACTAAATTCCATAGATCATATCTCCAAAAATATTGCGAATAAAGCTCTAAAATTTTTCGATGACATTCCTCAGGATTTTTGATTCACTTTGTAAAAATTTCAGCTTCTGAACCCTCATATAAAAAATGTTATTCTGAAAATGTTACGATGACCTGTTTAGGTTAAATTCAGGAGCCTGCAAAAATCCCTAACTTCCACAGATCATATCTCCGAAAATGTTGCGAACCAAGATTTGAAAATTTTCCATGACATTCCTCAGGATTTTGGCTTCACGCTCTAAAAATTTTAGCTTTTGAACCTTCGTAGAAAAAAATTTATATCGAAAATGCCACGATGACCTGTTTGGAGTAGCGAAACCCTAGAATCCAAAGCTCTGATACCAAATGTTATGAAACTAGCTCCAAAAATAGAAGAGAAGAGAGATCAACGCCTTAGAAATCAACCACTTCGAGGGGGCAACCTCCATTACATTACATAAATGAACAATTCTTGGATGATACAAATAACAAAACTTCCTTATATATATATAGGGCTCCATGGGATCACAATATAATCCTAGCCAACCTAACAATAATAATGTAAGGGAACAATAATAACAATATGGGGGTTACAGGGGCACAAAAATAACAATAAGGGGGCTACACTAATAAAAATAAGGGACTACACTAGTAATATGGGGACCTAACATACACACTACAAACTCCTTGTCTGGATCTGAAATATTTAACACTGGATCATGTGTAAAGAACTACTTACGCTGCTCAAAACTAGCCTCACACTCCTCTGTCCAATAAAACTTCTTACCTTTCTTTTGCAATGATCTAATAGGATAAGAAATCCGTGAGAAGTTCTTGGAGAACCTCCTCTAATAACATGCCAATCCCATGAATGATCTCACCTCATCTACATTCTTAGGAGCTACCCACTCCATGATGGTTCTTATCTTTTCTGGATCTACTTAAATGCCCTCATTGGAGACAACATGTCCTAAGTAGTGTACCTCAGTTTGGAAGAAAATGCATTTTTTGAGCCTAGCATATAATTTATGCTCTCTCACCAACCTCAATATCGCTGCCAAATGCTCGACATGATCTTCCTCTCTTTTTTTTGCTTTGAAGTGTGGGTCCTTACATGACTTCACGCCAAACCTATGGTCTGAGAAACTGCGACTGAGGGGCATCTAAGCCATCAAAATCACCCAGGGATCACACCCGACCTCGGCCACACCAACCCTTATCATGGCTAATTTTTTTTTACCTTCAGGGGGATTGGAATCGGTGACCTTTTCATCACGAGTATCTTAAAAACACACTCTTCATCGTCGAACCTAACCCCAGTTGGCTTGCTCTTCCTCGTTTTTAGAATACACCAATATGGCATCAATAAACACAACCACATACTTGTCGAAAGAAGGACGCGACACACTATTCATCAAACACAAAAATGTATTTGGGGAATTAGTCAAACTGAATGGAACTACAACAAACTCATAATGCTCGTACTTGTTCCTAAATGCGGACCTGTAGATGTCATGTTCTTTGATGCATATCTGATGATAGCCCAATCTTAAGGTGATATTAGAGAACATTGCTTCTCCCTTCAGTTGATCAAACAAATCATCAATTTTTGGTAATGGGTACATGTTCTTGATGGTCACTTTCTTCAGATGCATGTACTCAATGCACAATCTAAGAGTGCCATGTTTCTTCTTCATGAACAACACCAATGCACCCGGCCATGGCGACACACTTGGCCTAATGTACCCTTTTTCAAGCATCTCTTTCAATTGCAACTTTAATTCTACCAACCCAGGTGTACTCATCCTGTAAGGTGCCTTTGATGTTGGAGCTGCCCTTGGCATTAAATCAATAGAAAATTCTACTTCCCTTTGTGATGAAAACTCTGAAATCTATGCTGGAAACACATCTTAAAACTATTGCAAAACTGGATACCTGCTCAAAACATATACATCCTCAACCTCCTTACCTTTGTCGTTAGAGTTATGAATTGCAACTAGTACACAGCCTTTCCTACGATTGCGCTTGGCTTGCATGGTTGTCGCCATCCTAACTGATGTGGCTTTCTTCTTTCCTTGTAATACGTTTGGTTCCCAATTGTCATCCAAGCACTCAATAGATTTTTCATAACACTTTACCTTGGTCCTGTGAATATGCAACCAATCCATGCCCAACAACATATTGTATGATCCCAATGGCAATATAGTCAAGTGCGTTGTTGTAGAAATTTCATTCAACTCAAATGCACGAGCTCTTACCCAATGATTAATTTTCTTCTTGGTACCTGTAGCGAATTATAGTAACCAAGACTTTGCATGCACTTCTTTATTCAAACCACACTTATCCACCAAGTAGGGACTAACATAACTATAATTTGATCCAGGGTCAATCAAAATAAAAATAACTTGATCATAAATCTTACAATCCATCTCGATAATAGACGCCTGGTGATCTGCCTACCTGTTGTCCAATGCTACATAAATTCGATGAATGTTATGGCCAACATCTCCCACTATATGTACCTCTTGCGCACTGTAGATCTATGGCCTACCACCCTGATGTTGTGAAAAATCTCTCATACGATGATCTTTGCCACAAGTCCAACACTGTATAGGCTTCTAGCCTTCATCCTTATTCTACTCCTCAGATCAAAATCCCTATCCTCTATCAGATGTATTGAACTTCTTAGGTGGGGAAACATACTCCTTCTTACTCGTGTCTTGAGGCCTTGCTCGCTTCTTGTCCCATTTTCCTATATTCTTATCATTACCTCTCCAATATGGCTTTGCCTCCAATTTGCGCTTCGATTGCTCATAATAATGCTTGATTTTTTGGATGGCCTCCTCCAATGATCTAGGCTCATTGAACTCAATCCTATCTCTGAATGTAATCGAAAACCCACTAAAAAATCTCTGAATATTGGCATTCTCCTCCTTGAAGTAAGGCGCATATATCAGTAACTCCAAGAACCTGCTAGTACTCTCCTCATATGTCATGGAACCCATATTTAGTTCATAAAAATCCTTTGCCCTGTCATCATAACATCTATTTGATAGATACTTATTCCGGAATAGCCTTTCGAACTCACCCCAAGTCAACTCCTCCTCAGAAATATCTTTGACGTTCTTCACATCTTCCCACCAAATATATGCTCTACCTCTGAGGCTGAACGTTGTTATCCCAGCTTTCATATTTTCCGAGTAATGATACAATCTGAAAAAATTCTCCATGCCAAGCGACCATGCCTCGACATCATGTTGTTTCTTCATATCTCCGTCAAATTGTAACACCCCCTTCCCACATCTACCCAAGTAACTAGCCAACTGGGCTAAACATGTGACGAGAGGCTACTAATATGAGATGCAACCTCGTAGACGACCTTAAGGAAGTAGAACAAACAGAAATAAGACAAACATACCTTACAGAATATCAAAAACATCCTCAAGAGGTAACCTAACATTCTAGGCCGTTGAACCCTGAGGAAGACTGAATTTTTGACCAATTTGAGCCTTAGCCATGAGCATGCCAAGGCACAGTAGCGGTTAAAAGCCTATAGTCACAAGCATGCCAAGGCAAGGTAGCGACCAAGGCCTGGTTTGGTTAGTTTTGTACCTGCAACTCAGGGATTTGTGCCACCTTTTTAGCACCAGAGCCTAGGTAACTGCCTAAAACTTCATGAAAATGTAGGGGATGCTGAATAACAATAAAAAAAGGCACGGAAGCAATCACATCATCAAGAACTCATATGGACCCCTCCTAGCCACGACAAAAATTTCGTTAAATATGTCACAAACATTGCATCTACAGGTGTAAACAACATTTTTAAAAATAGGGGTCTCATACTTATTTGAGAATCACTAAGAAGCATTGCTCCTTACATCATAAGCTACAATACAATCTATTTGACCATAGATACGTTTTGTATTCATTTACAGGTAAAAACATGGATAGATCCACACATCATCATTGATCGAATACACGCTTATAACCAGCACAATAACAATAGAAATACAATGGATATAATAGTAATAAATTCCATACATAAACTCGTACAATTGCATACAGTATATGAGAGGAATGAGCTCTTCATTACTGAATGTAAAATCCAACCGGAGATGGGGCTTCCACGTTCCACCCAACCATAGATTGGCTGAGCCAAGTCTCACTTCTTCCAATCACCCCCGTGCCATATTCCAAGCATGAATGTGGGATCTCATCAAACACATCAATCAAAACCAATCTAGGGCTTCCAGAGGCAAAACCACCTCAACCTCCAACTAGCGATTCCACCTCACGGCCGGACATCACAACCATCATGGATTGGTCTCTATCCAAGCTGCTCCAGGGCTCCATAGTGTTTGTTCCAACCAAGGCTTCAAGACTAGTAACTCAACCCCAGCTATTTCCCGGATCCAAAGCATTTGTCCAACCAAGGCTCCAGGACTAGTAACTCAACCCACCTAGGGCTTCAGAGCGTTTATCCAACCAAGGCTTCGAGACTAGTAACTCAACCCAACAATTGTCTGTCGGGCTTCAGAGCGTTTGTCCAACCAAGGCTCCATGAACTAATAACTCAACCCAACAACTAAAGGAATCATGAGAACCAACCATAAAACAATCAATGGAAATAAACCCACAACACCATGGCTATCCAGGAAATGGAAAGGCTAAGAAAATCCACATGCATACACCATGCATGCCAAAAATAGTGAGGAAAACTTACATGCAACTTTGTACCTGCAATCAAAAACCGTTGTAGTTGCTGATCACAATGTCCACTTGCGCTTTCCTGCTCTTCCTTTGCCTTCTTGCTCCAAATCACCAAGTACGCCACACTCTCCAAGTATGCTCCAAGAAAACTCTAAGTGTCTAAGAGTATGAGAGAGAGAGAGAGTATTGAGAGCTCTAAAACTGCACTGAACAAAAGCTTGAGCAAAAAACTTGCCAACTAATCCTCAGAAGCCTTTTTATAGAAGAGGCCTCCTTTTTCTTCATTTTCCATTGGTTTCCTACATTTTCCATTATTTTCTTTCATTTTCCTCCTCACATGCAACCTGTGACCTTTCACCTTCCTTTTCTCCTATTTTCCATTATTTTCATAAATAAAATGCCAATTAATTCCTCATGCCTTTCCAAAGCCTTTGCCAACTTCCTTTAGCAATATTAATCGAAATGAACACCCACTAGGATGTTTTGCCCAACATTCAGCTTGGAATATGTGTCCCATCAACCATGGTCTTATATATATATATATATATATATATATATATATATATATATATATATATATATATATGGATTTTTACGAGGGTTGTTACTCAAATGTAGGTGGTTTTTCCTTTTTAAACTCATCCAGAAAATAGCCCCTATTACTCCTCCTCCAAGGATGATAATGATGATGATCATGATGCTTGTCAAAACCATAACTAGAATTATACATGTTTCTATCACCTTTCTTATCTGGAGTGTCAAACAATCTGCCATCTCTAGTCGTGTCATCCCTTTCCAACCTGTGACCGCCGGGAGACTTACTACCATATGCTTGATTGGTCTCATCCTCCTGCCCATAGATGATCCTAAGTGGCCCCTGTTTCTACAACTCTGACAAACTTTGAAGGATTGCTGCATTAACCTCCACTTTCTTTTCATGTGCCTATATAATTCTATCATTATCTGCCTTACAACTCATTATTTCTTCCTTTAAATTTCTTAGTGTAACTGCCAAATCAGATGAATGTCCAACACCATGTTGCTCATATGATTCATAGGGAGAATCTATGTAGTCTACCATTATGCTATTCATCTTGGAATTCTTCCTGCAATGTACAATATGTCAGCTAAACCAAATCATAAATAAACTAATTTAACTTAGTGTAATTTGGGGAGGATACATCCTGCAAGACCAACCAATCAATGAAATACATGTATATACATAATCATAACAACATGTAAACTCATAACACATGGTATATTAATGCATAAACATCATTCTAGTTGGAGTCTAGTCATCAATGCATAATCATACCAAATACATACCATGAACTTAGACCTAATGCATGACAACCTCAACTACGCCAATACAACCTTAACCACATGCACCTACTGACATGTATAACCAAACATGAACGACCAATGCATGATCAAAATATAGCATCACAAGCAAGCATACATGGACACTACACAAACATGATCAATATGTGACCTAAGATACACACAGAATTCCTATTCATCATGTAACAATATGTAAGCAAGTGTGGACGCATAATACACAAGCATGAACAACACACAATCAATCATATACACGTGACAACAACACCATCAACCCATCCATGGCGACACCACTGCCACCATGACCAACACAACACGGAAGCAACAAACACATAAACCATAGTTATGAGAAAAACTCACATGCAACAAACAGAAAAGCATGACCAACACACTGCCCATCCAATCCAAGGGTTGAACCATGCTCTGATACCACTTTATAACACCCCCTTCCCACATCTCCCCAAGTAACCAACCAACCAGGGTAAACATGTGATGAGAGGCTACTATAATGAGATTCAAGCTCCTAGGTGAACTTAAGGAAGTAGAACCAATGAAAACATGATAAATAGACCTTGTACATCATCAATGACACCCCCAGGAGCTAACCCAAATTTCCAAGCCTCTTACCCCTGGGTCACACTAAAATTTTGGCCTCTTTGAGCCATAGCCGCAGGCACAACACTGCATGCCAGCGATAAGGAGGCTATAGACACATGCTTGACACTTCATGCCAGTGGCTAGGGCCCCAAATGCTTAGTTTTGTGCCTGCGGATCTGAGATTTGAGCCACCTTTTTTGGCTTAGAGCCTAGGTCACTGCCCAGAACTTCATGAAAAGTTTAGACATGATAAATAACAAGAAGAAAATGATACAGAAGCAAACATATCATCAAGGACTCAACCTGAACCCTGCTAGCCATGACATGAATTTTTTCAAACATGTCGCAAACATTGAATCTATAGGTGTAAACAACAAATTTAATCATAGGGGTCCCATACTTATTTGATAATCACTAAGAAGCATTGCTCCCTTACAACATTAGCTACAATATAACCTATTTGACCATAGATACATTATGCATTCATTTACAGGTAAAAACATGGATAGAGCCATACATCATCACTAATCAAATACATGCTTATAACCAACACAATAACCATAGAAATACAATGGATACAACAACAACATAATTCACAAAGAAACCAATACATTTGCATACCAAATACCAAAGGAATGAGCTCTTCAATACTGAATGTAAAAACCAATTGGAGATTGGACTACCATGTTCCACTCGACCATAAATTGGTTGAGCCAAATATCTCTTCAGCCAATCACCCCCGTGCTATATTCCAAGCATGAATGTGGGATCTCATCAAACACATCAATCACAATCAATCCAAGGCTTTCAATGGCCAAACCACCTCAACCCTTAACCAATGATTCCACCTCAGGGTCAGACATCACAACCATCACGGATCAGTCTTTATCCAAGCTGTTCCAGGGCTCCAAAATGTTTGTTTCAATTAGGGCTTCCAAGAACTAATAACTCAACCCATAGCTAAAGGAATCATGAGAATCAACCATAAAACAACCAATGGAATAAACCCACAACACCATGGCTATCCAGGAAATGGAAAGGCTAGGCAAATCCACATGCATACACCATGCATGCAAAAAATGATGAGGAAAACAAACATGCAACTCAGTACCTACAATCAAAACCTGTTGTAGTTGCTGATCCCGATGACTGCTTGCGCTTTCCTGCTCTTCCTTTGCCTTCTTGCTCCAAATCACCAAGTATCCACACTCTCCAAGAGAGCTCCAAGAAAACTCTAAGTATCCAAGAGTATGAGAGAGAGCTCCAAAAAAGCACTGACAAAAAGGTACCAACTGATCCTCATAAGCCATTTTATAGAAGAGGCCTCTATTTTCTTCATTTTCCTTTATTTTCCTTCATTTTCCTCCTCACATGCAACTTGTGACTTTTCATCTCCCTTTTCTCCTAATTTCCATTATTTTCATAAATAAATGTGCCAAAAATAATTTTTGCCTCTTTAATGCCTTAGCCATAGTCTTTGCCATTTTCCTTAGCCATAGCCTTTCCCACTTTCCTTACCCATAATAAACCATGTGAACACCCGCACTAGGATTTTTTGCCCAACATTCAGCTTGGAATATGTGTCCCATCAACCGTGGTTATTATTTTAACTTTATTACATGGAATTTTCACCAAGGCTATTACATTAATTTTTTTTTTCTAAGCAAGTAGGGGACTTTATATTAGCAAAAATGTTTTACATATTGTATAGACATGAGATCTCTAAAGGACCTAGGGCCGTAACAATGCATATAATAACATATTTGGGACCATCTACCCGTAAAGGGGAAACCAAGTAATGCCTGCATGAAAGCATTTGTCTAAAAATACTTGGTCCATACACAGTACAAGAGAGAATAACATAAGAAATTATTAACAAAGTTACAAAAATGCCTGTGATTGTTGCCTAAGTGTTGATCACAAAACTATAAAGAGAAAGAGTAGGAAAGACAATAATTGTGTGGTAAGACCACATGCTTGCCTTTGGAGTTTGAGGAGACTTCCTGTTCCTTGTTAATCATCGTATGAGCAATTGCACCTTCCAGATTCTCCTCCACAATGAGGGAACTGTATGAGCTTGATTCTTGTTGAGCCTGTTCCATGTCTGCTTCCTGGCCCGCCTGACTTTAGAGTTACACATAATCTACCATGAGAGAACGAGAATGAGAGGTCCGAGAGCTAGAGGAAGAAGGTGAAACCGAGACAAGAGGGAAGGAAATGCCAAAGCATGTAGATAATTGGTGCAAATATTGACGAATGTTTCTGACTTGGGCATTGGCCTCCACCACCTTTTTGTTTCACCCCCTCTCTGGCTTGCTCCTGTTTCCACATATGCTTAACATGTTTCTAAAGACCTCATGCATGTCACTTATGCGCCTTCTCTTCGGCTCCAATGAGGCTACTGTGCGACGGATATGCATAAGGATGTCAGGGTCAAAGAGCTTGATGTTTGCATCAATCCATGTATTGCGGTGGGGACACCCTCGACCCCGACCACCAACTCCACGCCTAAATCCTCCTTGCTCGCAAACCGTTGCTGCAGGATTGAGGATGAAGAGAGGGAATCCAAGGAAGTAGAGAACAACATCGGGAGGGATGAGAGAATGACAAAGCCACTCCAAGAAAGTGCAAGGCATGGAATGAGGCAGGAGAGGGTCATATATCTAAAGAATTCGCTATCACCGAGGGAAAGGAAAATAAATTGAATCGAGCATGAGAGCGAGGTACATGGAAATCACTAGGAAGATACAAAATGAGGAATCTAGCCATATCGAGAATGTTGTCTTAGCTATTGAGCTAAGGGCATTGAAGGTGCATGTGCGCCACTTGTAACAAGATTTCATGACAATGATTAATGCCGACAAGATGTTGCCTCTGGAATGCCCTCCGAATCCAAGGGATTGCTATTATTTAATATATACTATGTTATATTTTAGTCTTTCCATTTCTTACGTTTCTAATTCCACAATTATTTTAAACAAGGGCTCCATGGAGTGTAGTCACATATATATATATATATATATATATATATATATATATATATAGAGAGAGAGAGAGAGAGAGAGAGAGAGAGAGAGAGAGCACTACTCATGAATATTAACTTAACCATTATTATTATTATTTAATAAGAATTTAGTATATATATAGCCAAGTCAAGTTAACCCAACCCAAATGAGATTTAGTTGAACAAATTGAATGTTATATTTTAGTCTTTCCATTTCTTAAGTCTCTAATTCCACAATTATTTTAAACAAGGGCTCTAGGGAGTGTAGTCCCTATATATATATATATATATAGATATAGATATAATGTTTGAAGATATCTATAAATTTATTATGCATAATTTAAGCATTTTTATTTTCAAAATTATTCACAAAAAGACTACACTACATGGAGTCCTTTTTTAAAATAATTGTGGAATAAGAGTTAAGAAATGGAAAGACTAAAAATAGTCAATTTGTTCAACTAAATCTCGCCATAAGTAATAGTTAGGCTTAATAATAACCCCAAAATATATATATATATATATATATATATATATATATATATATATATATATATATATATATATATATATATATATATATTATTTTTAAAACCAAATGAGATTTAGTTGAACAAATTGAATGTTATATTTTAGTCTTTCCATTTCTTAAGTCTCTGATTCCACAATTATTTTAAACAAAGGCTCTAGGGAGTGTAGTCCCTGTCAAATAATTTTGAAAATCAAAATGCTTAAATTATGCATAATAAATTTATAGATATCTTCAAACATTATATATATATATATATATACTACACTACATGGAGTCCCTTTTTAAAATAATTGTGAAATAAGAGTCGTAAGAAATGGAAAGACTAAAAAAATAGTCAATTTGTTCAACTAAATCTCAATTGAGTTGGGTTAGTTAGGCCTAGCAACAATTTCTATAATATATATATATATATTATTTTTAAAAACATATAGCACTTTAAAAATATAAATAAATTTATTTAAAAATATAAATAAATTTAGAAATAAGGTTTTACAAATTGTTTTTGTTTGATTAAAAGTTTATTTTCTTACAAAAAGTTTGAATATAATGAAGAATAACTACTCATAAAAGCATCTAGTAAGAATAAAACCTTATCTCTTATTGATCACCCACTGACCACCAACATGTAATTATATAATGACATAATTTTCCTTCAATAGGGATAATAAGTAAATTTAAATAAAAATGGAGTTTAAATTTATTTTAATAAAAGTTTTAAAAACTCTTATTGTACCTATTGCTGCAGGTCACTACGCATCAGGTTTTTCCTGATTGCGACATTAATTGGGCTTCTTTTCAAAAAATTCTTATTTTTGCCATGGTTGAACTATAAGATTTAATATTGTTTATTTATTTTAATTATTTTAATTTGTTTTTCGTTGATTCTATTGGCTGTTAAATTTGAGATGTTATTGCAAATTCGGTACGAACTTTGTTTAGCAAATCTTTTCAATAACCTTTCGAGTACGTATTTTAATATTTTTTTAAGGGGCTGGTACATCGCTCTTATCGAGAGGCTCTGAAATGTTATAAAAGCTCATCGCGTCGGCCAGAAGTTTTTGGGTACGGGCCCAAACTGTTATGCGATATGGAAATCGAATCTGCCCTATAAGCATTTCAGGTCTGGAATTCAACTCGACCAAATGAAACTTCTGATTGAGCGATTGCAATTGCACCAATTGCATCGGCAAAAAAAAACAAATTGCGATTGATACAATCGGAGGGCATAAGTTAAAGTTGCGAATGTGATTTAAACAATCGCATCACAAACTGTTGTGCGATATGGAAATCAAATCCGCCCTATAAGCATTTCGGATCTAGAATTCAACTCGACCAAATGAAACTTCTGATTGAGCGATTGCGATTGCACCAATTGCATCAGCAAAAAAACAAATTGCAATTAATACAATTGGAGGGCATAACTTAAAGTTGCGACTGCAATTTAAACAATCACATCGCAAGGGTTCACTCGGCCCAAAAAAAATTAAAAATAAAAATTTAAAAAATTTAAAAATAAAAAATAAAAATAAAAATTAAATTAATTAATTAATTAAATTAAAAATAAAAATAAAAAATTATAAAAAATAAAAAATAAAAAAAATCCACAATCCAATTCTATTTTACCACGTGTCTTCTGCTGACTGTTTCATATGCTAATTTCTAATTCCCTCATATTTTGCACAGCATTCATCTCATACGTAGAGACTCATAAGTGCATTGTGATACAGTGGGAATGAATGAGCATACTAACATCAGCTCTCAACACAGGGTCTTATCAGATATAGAGGGGAACAAGGAGGGTTTCGTACAGAATCGACTTCCTCCCATCTATGCGCAGAGTTCACAATTTCAGAGTTCTGCACTTGCACAATATCTATTATTGCGTTGCCCTCCTTAGTCGGACACAAGGGGCTTCAACTCGTTTACCAAATAAACATACCCAGTTCATGAAGATTCATGGCACTCTCACTGGAAGTTAAATGAAGCAATAATCATGTAGGCGAATAGCACATATATGTTATCATGTATGTATATGTTAAAAAATATATTATTCAAAGGTTAAAAACTTCATGCAATAACAATCGAACGTTTATATCATGAAACCTTAATAAAATACTTTCGTCACACGTTGAACCATAACATAGAACAAAACTTATCAAACATTACTCCCCCGAACTTCAAATGTTATTAACCAAATCACAATGGAGATTTTCGCATCACAAATGGGCTGACGTCACAAACCCATTTGTGCCTGTGATGAAATATTAAAACGAGCTTATAACAACTCATCCCGTCCACCAGAAGTTTTTGGGTACGGGCCCAAAGTGTTACGCGATATGGAAAGCAAATCCGTCCAATAAGCATTTCGGGTCCGGAATTCAACTCGACCAAATGAAACTGCCGATTGAGTGATTGCGATTGCACCAAAGACACGATCCAATTCAATTTTACCACGTGGCTTCTGCCGATTGTATAACAATCCAAAACATATGTCTAATTCACCTTAGACATGGGGTTTAGTTGGAATATTAATGCGAAAGCATTTGATATGTGAACTTGTGACATAAAGTTTTATTTAAAGATCCCAAATTAAACAACCCTGCAACTATAGTTATTGTACGTCGAGTTGGGCAGGTCAAATCTGAATGCGGAAGCTTCATCTTATAGCTAATGGTTTAACTCCATACGATGCATATGTCCTTACACTAAGACGAATCAACTTCAATATGCTTAATATTTATAAGCGCTTGTAAATCTTAAAGCGCTTGGCCCTATATATATATATATATATATATATATATATATATATATATATATATATATATATATATATATATATATATATATATATATATATATATATATATATATATATATATATATTGACCATTGTTCAATGCAGACAATTTTCCATTTTATTAAACCCCCACATTACAACTCAAATTTCGTGGATGTTAATAATGCGTTAGTTGAAAACCCCAAGGCTTATGTTCGAGACCCCTCTTTATAGTTTTCCTTCGTTGAAAGGTTTAACCCATCGACGCTTACATGTCGTTTTAAACATTTAACCCCGATTATTAATACATTACACTATATCCATTCCACAGTTCATCAAATATTTCATTTCTAAACTAATCCTTTCGACCTCGGATTAAACGAAGCGCATATATATAAATTCAATTGGGTCCCCCAGCGACTAGACCACTTACGATTCCATCGGACGGTTGATGGGCCATCGCGTTGTCATCCAATGATCCAACGATCATCACGTAGCCAAACTGCCCGGAGTTTATTTCTCCAACTCCACGCGACGAAGTGGGTCCCAGCCCTTAATCTACCCGTCTCATCCGACGGCAGAAAAGTCGTCGCATCAACTATAATGATCCAATGCACCCAAAGGCATATCGCGTGATTTAAATGCACGAGCGTTAATTCACAAAAGTTGTGCGATGGAAATGGTATTACAAAACCACTCTTCTCCACATGTCAACCAACTACATATATCGCATTCGAAGTTCAAATATAGTTTACCACCCTTTTGATCGCGCGATATCGCTGGTATCGACTTCCGAACCACTCTTACTGTTTGCTCTCGGCGTGCTTCCGTTTCTCTCTCACTCAAGGTTCCGTTCTTTCACTTGGTTTATTCCACCTCCCTTAGTCTATTCCGACTTCGCGTTTTCATCGGCTAACCTTCATTGATTCAATCAAGAAGTCGTTTGTACCATATATTGTACAGTCACGAAGGAACCTGAGTCTCGAGGAACATGACATCAGTGGTGAACTTCTCTAAACTGACCCGCAGTGATATATAGCATTAGCAAGTACACATCAGCCACATGCTAATAAGAACGTAATAAATAAAATTGTGATGTGTGAAGATTTTGTTATTACTTGTTACTTGTATCAACGTCTCTGTCTATTTGGACGAATAAATTAATTTATATTTTAATGTTATTGATTATACATAGAATCATTATCAAAAATAGGGTTTTTGGCATCGAATATGGAATTTATGATATTAATTATGCAAGTACAGAACTGATTTGGAGGATCTGGTCGATGTCGCAGACACGCCATGTAGATCTCTTGGTATTAGCAACCATTAATTCAAAATTAAATGGCATAAAATTATAAGACTTGTGCGAGTTTCTACTTTGTAGTTGTTATTTTGCTTGAACCTCTGGCAATTTTATTTTTGCTCTTTAGATTTTTTGTTGTTCATCGTCGAAAATGTTGTTTTCTGCTCAACACATATGCAAGTGGATTTACTGTGGGACTCGACATTCTGCAAACGAGCTTTTGCAAGTCACGCTGGACCTGTGCGCGTTCGGTTGGAAGATCTGCCAAGGATAATTTCTCTTACTCTTTTAGGTAATTCCACATATTAAATTCCCTTTCTTACTTTGATTCTGAGTGCAAAATGGATGACATTCTACTTGCAATTTGCATATTATGGACTCTGTTTTCCCTTCCAATTTGATAAAGTTCATGCCTTCTACAAATCTTGTTTATTTTTAACAAATCCTTGAAGTCTCTAAAAGTACTTCTCAAGGATATATGGTTAAAGAAAACATAGAAAGCAGAATTTTGTTAGGTCAGTAGCATGAGAATACCATTTGTATCAGGGTCAGAGGATTCAGAATCATTTCCCTTGGGACGACTCTCTTTACTAAAGCTCCCGTTCATTTAAAAATGTAGATCATTATCATCATCATTTTCTGAATCAAATCCCAGTTCATTTCTAGTTTCGACGTTACCAGATCAAAAGCTATGCTCTTGCTCATAAAACAACATATTAACACCATTATTATCATTTCTATCTGAAAACTCTTCGACCCTCACTTTATGGTGCAAAGTTCGAAGGCCTTTATTGCATGGTTGCGTGGTTTTTGCATTCCATGGCCAATGACAGAGTTGCTAGATGTTAAATCACATCCAAAAGCGTGCAGAGTCGAAACAAATGTTAAATGTACCAGCCCCTTAAAAAAATATTAAAATACGTACTCGAAAGGCCGTTGAAAAGATTTCCTGAACAAAGTGTGTACCGAATTTGCAATAACATCTCAAATTTAACAGCTAATAGAATCAACGAAAAACAAATTAAAATAAATAAACAATATTAAATCTTATAGTTCAACCATGGCAAAAATAAGGAATTTTTGAAAAGAAGCCCAATTAATGCCGCGACTAATTTAATTACGGTGCCTGCTCACAAGACAGGACCAGAAACAAAACTCTATGAAATAAATTAAAGTTCACGATGTTTTGTAGTTATCGATATCCTCCAAGAAATTATTGGGTCGTGTGCATATTATGAAGCCAAGAAAATGCAAGCACGTCAGTTGAAAGTTAGTCAGAATTAATCTTTAAATAATTGCTTCGAGAACACAAGGCACCCAATAAAAGTCATGGCTTTAATTAATCAAGTAAAAGCAGCACTAGGAGCAGTCAAAATAGAAGTAGCTAATAGAACAGATGCAAAGGCAAGGGTAGTTTATAGCTTATGTAGTTATAGCTTGCTGAAAATAGTAGTTCTTAGACTATAGCCTAGAGATTTATAGCAGATTAGAGCAACTACCCAAATAGTCACCTTAGTCTTATTGCTATGGACCTACGGTGGTGGTGGTCTTAGTCCCATGCGGTAAGTTATTATTATAGAATGTTAAAATGAAAAATGTAGCATTTGCTGTAGTTTACCTATATATTTTGATTGTGATTGAGAAAAAAAATAATAAAAATTAGACTTGTTGTTTAGTTTTTGTTTTTTATAAAAAAATAATTGATAGTAGATTAATATTTTTGAGAATAATTATAGGGTGATATAATATAGAATTGCAATATTAAAAAAAACATTTAATTAATTAAAATGGTTATCTAAATACTCATTACTGTACGGTAAAATAGATAGTAATAAGTATTTCATTAAGATACTTAATGGTGAGAAATTGTTTCTTTGAAATCTTTTGTTAGTAAAAATCTAGCCATATTAAGAATAGGATTTTGTGAATTGAAGTCTGATTCACTCTGATACTTCCTATTTTACCCATGACTTCGATAATCGGAAAATTGAATATAGGCACGTCAATATCTCAATTCTTTCAAATTTCAGGTATGAAAAAGAAAGTTTACTAAGTAGTGGCAAAATACCTATTACAAAATACAAAGGGTAACTCCCATGTAGAAACAGAAGCAAAATTTGATTTTTACAAGTCATATAGTCTATTTCAAGATTGTTCTATGCCATCTATCATTTACATTATGTTCCACAGGTTACCATCATTTGTTTATTCAAATAATCCTCTCAACTACCCAATTGGATGGCTAAAATATTGTTTTTCTTGATGTGTACGTTTCAACTTCTGGTATTGCCCTTATTCTTCAGCCAGTTGATTTCTTTGGATAGTTAAATTGTTGTTTTTCCTTGATGTTTTAACAAAGTTAGGCACCACTTGCTGCATTGAGTGGAATCTATCAATTTGGAACGATGGAATGTAGTGCCATGCAACTTTCAAAGACACTACAACAACTAATAGCATAAGAAGAAGCCACTAATACCAAAATAGATTGTAGAAACAAAGCAATAGAGAAAACAAGTGGTGGATACTTCGCATGTAGACCTTGTAAGAAGTGGTTTAGCTGCAGCTTCAAATGGTGCAAATGTTGTTGTTGTATGCAGCACATTTGTTAATATGTAGAAAATAATAATTGGTTGTCAAAGATCAACATGAAGGAAAGCAAAGAAGAAAACAAATGGTGAATACTTTAAATGTAGACATCATACCAGGTCGTATAGATACGACTTCAGATGATCCAAATGTTGTTGTTGTATACACCGTCTTTGTTAATGTACATAGAACAACACCTGGTTGTTAGCAATCATCATACAAGACATTTATTCGTCACTCAAATGAACATTTTGTCTTATCACGAAAGGTGGTGTAACCAGCAAAATTTCAAAATATAATGCTAAAATTAGTACATATTATGTTGAGCTATCTTGCCCAATGCTTGCTACATTGACTTTCAAGTACATGCTTTGGTGCAGTAAAATTGGGGCTTGCATAAGGGATGAATCCTTTGTTATAATTAAGTCGATTCTCACATTTATGTTGAGTACTACATTTGATCAGTCACTTAAAATAGTCAATCATTTATAGAATACATAGCTTCTATGTGAGATTCATGTCTTCAGAGACAATAATCAATGTTGCATGTTGTTTGTTTTGCAGTGATACTTTTAAAATACAGAGAGATGCAAAATAGGAGCTAGTTACTTGCAACTTTGCTTCCCATATTTTACTGTTTGAAATCAAACATACAATATAAAACTAAAATTAGTGTTTTTTTCTAGTAGACATTATCATAGACATATATTCAATAAAGAAAAAAATATTATAGAACCTTCTCTCATCTTTGAAAAAAAAAAAAAAAATTCTAACATAAATAGTAGTTAGTAAACAAATCACCATACAAATCTGAAGAATAAATACATACAAAAAATGGTTGAAATCATAGACACTGAAAACTACCATTTAGCAAAAAAACATTGCATAGATGCTAACATTGATATCGTTTTAATGAAGCATAGTCTCTTCAGACTACAACAATTTGCATATACTGCTGGAGATTGTTTGTTCAATGCATTTGAAGTGCTTTTGCACGTTCGTTACTCGTCTATTGAACTCTGCAATGGAATAATAGACCATTTTCTCAATTGTCTACAGCGCAGTGACACAGAGGCAAAAGAATCATACCAGTATGAACTAGATCCTGTCATGTTATATCAACTTCATGGAATTCATGATGTTGACACATACCTTCATAAAATGCGTTTTCCTGCTTCTAATAGCGATTTCCAATCTAAAAGAGGCCTATGGGGAGACACATTTTTCATACGATGGCTATCAAAGTGGTTGAACATACCAATTGGAGTATGGTCACTGACAATGAAAACAAGGTATTTGTTCTTAAACCATCATCTAGATACAATTCCACTAAACATTTTGTTTCATGATACAAATCCTATTAGTGGACATTTTGAACCTCTATTACACAAAATATTACCTAGATGCAACTTTATGCCAAATTATTCCTTGTCGCCTGTTTGCAAATATCTTGAAAACCATTATGAATCCATTATTCATGAAATGCAAATTCATGGATTGCACATAGCAAAAACAACTATGTCGAAATGTGCTAATAGCATGCTCAGTGCAATTTGTCACTTAATAGCACCTGAATTTGATGAACAGTCTTTCAGACTCTACATTGTCCAATCTTTTTGCAATGCATTGATGGGTAGGAATGAAGACGCATTAAATTGTATAGAAAAACACTTAACAAATGAAACTATACAAAGTTAAACAATGGTTGCAGGCTGGCAACAATACCTAATTAATATGGCAATGCCATATGAAAAAGGAGGAGTTGAGAGAACATCATTTTGCT
The DNA here is from genome assembly GCA_034641835.2 of Pinus albicaulis. NCBI lineage: Eukaryota > Viridiplantae > Streptophyta > Pinopsida > Pinales > Pinaceae > Pinus > Pinus albicaulis. Next base: position 1,204,565,122 of record CM076582.1, on the reverse strand, counting down.
TCCAATGGACATCGATCATATTCAATGTAAACATACAAATATGGTCATTTACCAGTAAAACCATTGTCAATTACTACCCATCAAAAACAAATTTCAATCAAATGTACAACATATTATCATTCGAAACAAGTACATCACACATTCATTATGAACCACTACTATCAAATCAAAATACAAATCAGTGCAATATGCAACATAGAATAGTACAAATGCATGAAAACACCAAGAATAGAATAAACTTGCGCAAATTGAAACAAATGATACATACAAATAATCCAAATAAAATTGGACAAAATAGAAATAAAATAGCAAATAAAAATTGTTCATCACGAAAAAGTACTCCCATAGAAATTTACAAAGAACGAATTGAAGACACACCAAAAATCAAATGTCCAATATGTAAGAACTTGCAATTTTGAAAGAACGTCTCAAATATTGGACTTGAATTAGAAAAAATGTACATAAACATATCTAGAAAACAGAAAACATTGCATTTAAATATCATCTGTAGATCTTGCAAAACAACACTTGCCAATGCAAAGTTGCCTCGCTTTGCAACACCTGAACAAATAAGACATAATAAGCCATTGTGAACTGTAACAACACTTTCAGAGCTTGAGGAAAGACTTGTCGCATTAAGAATTCCTTTTGCACAAATAAGACAATGTGGCAACAAGCGATCACAAATGGGCTTAACTAGTTCAATAATCAATGTACCTGTCCAGATGGACATTGTCCAAAAGCATTGCCACAATTCATAAACAATACAATGACAATTGATATTGCATTAAAATGACGACTAGAATACAAGAATGCATATCAAACAGGAAAAGTGCGTGTGCATACTGTCATGAGAGCACTTAAAGAACTATGTTCTCAAAATTTATATAAAACTGAAAACATTTCCATTAATAGCAATTGGAATCATATGCTTGAATTGAACAATAGAGATAATACATCCGAAGATGAGAACATTGATAGCAAAAGTGAAACGGATAGCATTTCAAAAAGTGAAAAACCAACTGAAACCTTAGTACATGGATTGATAGCTTCACAACGAATTCATGATTTACAAGACAAGATCGTTGAAATAGCACCAGCTGAGGGACAATGACCACTTGGAATATTCAAAGAAAAATATGCAGAAGAAATGAGTTTCCCAACACTATTCTTTGGAGATCCACGTCACAATGATATAGTACAAAGATTTTGTTACCAAGAAATAGTAAAGTGGGAACTAATGCGTTGCAGTCATCACTTGTCCTATCACATCACAAATTTGTTCTTCAAGACAATGCAAATAATCATTGAAAAGGTCATGTCATGCATTTCAATACGAATAAGGAGAGGAAAACTACAAGGAAGAAAGTTGTTAGCAAAAGATGTTAAGTACAAGCCTAACTTAGAAAAGTTACTAAAAAGTCACATTGGATACATAGATTTCAAACACATAAGAAATTCTCCTGATTACCATCAACAAATGCAAAAACATATATTTGCAATGATACGGCAATTAGGTCCTCCAACTTTCTTTGTTACATTTACAAGTGCAGAGCTTCATTGGAGTCCACTAGTAGAAACTCTTACTAAATTGCATAGCAATAGAAATAAAAAGAAACACATTGAAAAAATTGAAGAATACAACATTGATTATCTTGTGAGAAAGGACCCAGTAACATGTACACGTTACTATAGACATAAGACAGATGCGCTGAAGCAATTGATCTGCCAAGATAATACATTTTTTGGCAAATTATTAGATTAATACTTTGTAACTGAGTTCCAAAATAGAGGTAGTGCACATGAACATGCTCTTATATGGACAGAAAATTCGCCAGTATATGGAATTAATAGTAACTTAGAAATTGAAAACTTCTTGGACAACTATATAACTTGTAGCACAGATCACCTTGATCCGGAACTCGCAAGATACATGAACATCATCATACCAAAAGCTGTAAAAAAAGAAAAGCATCGCATTCTAGATACAAATTTCCAATGCCACCAATGAAAAGAACAAGGATCCTTGAACCAATTACTTTGCTAGATGACTCAATAAATGAAAAAGTTTTGTCCTTGCAAAGTACCTTAGAGCAAAAACACTATGACAAATCAACTAGTCATGAAAATTTCTTAGACGAATTGCACTTAACATAAACTGATTACATCAAATTAATACAAAGTACATTAACACAACCAATGGTATTTTTGCAACGAAAACCATCAGAAATATGGAATAATAGCTTTGCATTCAATATGCCACACCTATGGAATTCAAATACAGATGCTCAATATGTTCTAAATGCATATGCTGCAGCTTCATATTGCAGTTCATATATGACCAAAGTTGACAGATCTATGACAAATGCATTCAAAAGGATACAACAAGAACATGAAAAGAACAAAATCGATGCTATTCAAATGATACGATCTCTAGGGAATGCCTTGCTTAACCTTCAACAAATTTCAGCTCAACAAGCAGTCCACATAGCTCTCTCCCTACCATTGAATCATAGTTCAAGAGAATGCAACTTTATAAACACAACACCAACAGATGAACGCACATTTATACTTAAACCAACCATTCTTCTTAAACAAATTCCTGACAACTCCGAAGATGTTATGTGCAATTCTATAATTGATTACTATATCAATAGGCCTAATCCTATTAAGCATGTATGATTAGCTGAATTTGTATCATAGTATAGGAAAGATGGAACGCCAATATCAAAAATGACGAAAGAAAAAGTAATTCAATCCATCAAATACAAAAAACACATTGACTACGAAAACTATTATAGAGAAAAACTTTTGCTATATGTTCCATTTGAAAACGATGAACATGCACTAAAGCAAGACTTGCTGACATGGAAGAGTGCATACATGTTGCATAAGAACACAATAAAGAGCAATGAAACTAAGTTCACATACAACATGAACAAGAAATGGGGTGATTTGGAAGAAGCAATTCAAGAAATTGATAACAACACTGCAACTTCTAATCACACAATAAAAAAACCTCATATATCCAATGATGTTACTGAGAAGTACGACTTGGCTAAAGATTTGCAATTTCTCCAATGCAATGAAAAAAAAGACATCTTAACATTGGTTTTCAATTTATAGAACATCCATTTATGCTTAGCAACGAAGAATACTACAAGATTAGGAGAATGCTTAATAGAGAACAATAAGCAATTCTCAAAGACATTGCAATGAAAAAACGAAAGAACATAGACAAACCACTCTACTTATTTTTTACTAGAGGAGTTGGCACTGGAAAAATATTCACAGCAAAAGCAATATTTCAAATGCTCATGCGCATTTACAATGAACATTACAATACAAACCCTTTGAAACCAAAGGGTTTGATATTAGCATATACAGGTAAAGTTGCATATAATGTAGGTGGAGTGACAATTCATTTTGCATTGCTAATGCCTTTCAACAAATCTAGTTTTATTCCACTTAGCAATGATGTATTAGACAACTTAACACAACTGTACGAAGAATTAAGGGTCGTTCTCATTGATGAAGTATCTTTGATTGGAAGTTGTTTTCTATATCAAATTGATGATCGACTAAGAAACATTAAGCATAATCAAACAAAATACTTTGGAAACATTGATATCATATTTTGTGGCGACCTGTACCAAGCACAACCTATACAAGATTCATTAATATTTGAACAACCTACAATAAGAAGGCAACCAATAACATATGAATTTTAGCAAGAACATGTAAAGTACTATGAATTGCACATTGCAATGCGTCAAACAAATGAAATATTCATTACCATTTTGAATAGGATGTGTATAAATAATAATAAAAAAGATGATTTGAATTCCCTGAATAGAAATTGTATTCGAAATGCTCCTAATGATCCTACTTTCCCTTATCTATTTTTTAGGAATAGAGATGTAACAATACATAACAAGAAAATGTTGTATGTTGTTCCTGGTGATGAAATTGTAATTGATGCAATTGATTACGAAGAAGAAAACCATGGAAACATACCATCTCATGCACACATAGCAACATTGCCTTCACAAATTGTCCTAAAACTTAACATGCTAGTTGAAATATATGCAGGAAACTACGACTTACAAGATGGCCTAGTCAATGGTACAGATGGTATCATTAAAGCATATGTAAAATTAGACAACTTTGATGTACTATGGATCAAATTCTATGATGAACATGTTGGCTGTCAACAAGCACATAAATTTGCTTTTCTGTATATCCAACAAGTTTGTAGCGATTGGACTCCGATATTGCGCACAACAAAGCCAGTTTATGTATTAGCAAAAACAGGCAACTTGAAAATCAGAAAACAATTTCCAGTCCAACTAGCATGTGCACGTACAATACATAGATCACAAGGCTTAACACTAGACAATCTTTCATTTGATCCTTTAGGAATAAAATTCCATGGATTAGTATATACAGTTCTCTCTTGTGTGAGAAACATAGAATCATTGTATTTGCTTAGTCCACTTAAGAAACAAAACTTCCGAATTCAACACAAAATTTCTCTTGAAATGGAACGTTTACAAAGAAACGCAAAGTGGCAACTAGACTACAATTATTCGTTATTAGAAACAAAAACATAAATTTCAATTCTTTCTCTAAACACCCACAGTTTACAAATACATATTGATGATTTGTTAAATGACTATGATCTAATGCAATCTGACATCCTATGTTTACAAGAAACACATTTTAAAGATTCAATGCTACTAAAAAGACTTGAAACATTCAATTGCATATCAAATTATAGTAAACATGGTTTGTTAATTTGTATGAAAAAGCATATAAAGATTTTGAAACATATTCACTTTGAAGAAAAAAACGTTGAAGCTACACTAGCAAATATGCTTCTTCATGGCATGGATATTATAGTTCTCAATGTCTATGTTGCACCATATGCAGCATTGAGCGATACATTGCAACTTCTTTCAAAAGCATTATGCAGCATACATTCAAATCAAACAATAGCGATTGTCGGCGATTTCAACATCAATTTGCTTGCAAGCAACAACAAAACAAACAAACTAAGATCACATATGCACAATTACAACCTTCATTTTCTTTTAGAGACAAATAACAATCAAAAAATATCAATCATTGATCACATATGGTCAAACATAACTTGTAGCTATAAGACTTTTAGGTTAGATACATATTGGAGCGACCATGATACTATTTGTCTCATCATCGAAGACAAAAATGCAACATAAACATAGTACAAATGAAACTAGTCTAATGCTTTTTCTAGTCAATATTGTCACACTTGCCTACTCATGTCCTTACTCTACAACTGAAATTAATTGTGAGTATTATTACCAATGATACCTTTAATTTGTTTCTGGATAAGTTTTTGAAAGTTGCATCATAGCTTTTTAACACTACTATTACTTTGAATTCTAATTCTATGTCTTGCAGATTTCTGTTGCTTTGTACAATGAATCAAGCATGCAAAGACAACTCACAAAAAAAAACAAACACATCCAGGTTTTCTTATTACACCCAACTTACCTACTCTTTGATGCATATGTATAGACATATCTCTATGTTTAATTGTTTATTTCTTTCTATGAAACTATTACAACACCTATTCTTATATTTCTAGCACTAAATTTCATAGGACTGTTGTTCATATAGAATTATATTATGCATCCATGATTTAACTCTCAAGCATAACAGAATTCATTTTAATCCTTGAATTTGTCTTGCAACTATAGTTATTGTACCTACAGTTGGGCAGCTCAAATCTGAATGCGGAAGCTTCATCTTATAGCTAATGGTTTAAACCCATACGATGCATATCAAGTACTCCTTGCACTACGACCAATCAACTTCAATATGGTTAATATTTATAAGTGCTTGTAAATATTAAAGCCCTCGGGCCCACCTATATATATATATATATATTGACCATAGTTCAATGCAAACAATTTGCCATTTTATGAAACCCCTGCATTACAACTCAAATTCCGTCGATGTTAATAATTCTTTAGTTCAAAACCCCAAGGCTTATGTTCGGGACCCCTCTTTATAGTTTTCCTTCCTTGAAAGGTTTAACCCATCGACACTTACATGTCGCTCTAAACATTTAACCTCGATTATTAACACATTACACTATATCTATTCCACAGTTCATCAAATATTTCATTTCTAAACTAATCCTTTCGACCTCGGATTAAACCAAGCGGATATATATGAAATCAATTGGGTCCCCGAGCAACTAGAGCACTTACCATTCCATCGGATGCTTCATGAGCGATCGCATTGTCATCCAATGATCCAATGATCATCACGTAGCCAAACTACTCGGAGTTTATTTCTCCAACTCCACGCGACGAACTGGATCCCAACCCTTAATCTATCCGTCTCATCTGACGGCAGACAAGTAGTTGCATCAACTATAATGATCCAACGCACCCAAACGCATATCGCGTGATTTAAATGCACAACTGTTAATTCAAAAAAGTTGCGCGATGGAAATGGTATGACAAAACCACTCTTCTCCACGTGTCAGCTAACTACATATATCGCATTCAAAATTCAAATACTGCTTACCACCCTTTTGATGGTGCGATACCACTGGCATCGACTTCCGAACTACTTTCACTATTTGCTCTCCGTGTGGTTCCGTTTCTCTCTGACTCTTGTTGTCAATCTCTAAATTGTAATAGAGATAATACCAAATAAAAACTAAATTGTTTCCAAAATTATAAATCTATTTCAGTTACATCAAACTCAATTATTTTATAATCCATATGCATTTTAATTCACATTGTACAATTTCAAGAGAATGTTTCCAATCTTATTCTTACTTCCCTTAATATTCATTGTTATCTCTATACTTTTATCTATATGATTTTTTTTTGGTTTCTTTTGTGTTATCATGTTTCTATTTTATTTTTGGTTGGGTGGTATAAGGAGCACCAAATGCATCGGGAAAAAAACAAATTGCGATTAATACAATCGCAGGGCATAACTTAAAGTTGCGATTGCGATTTAAACAATCGCATCGCAAGTGTTCACTCGGCCCAAATAAAATAAAAACACGATCCAATTCTATTTTACCATGTGTCTTCTGCTGACTGTTCTGTGCTGTGGGACCACCGGTCTTCAACCTATTCAAACTCCCGCACATCAAATCAAAACATCTCTGTTTACAATAGAAAACGAGATTGCTCTGTTTTCTTTCAAAGTCTCTGTTTTACCGTTACACTATGCCTTCTCCCATGATTCTACTTCCAATTTCCTGCATTCGTTCCAAATCCAACACGCTCAATTTCAAATCTGACTTCCATGAAGAAACAAATCAACTCAAATATTCTTCTGTACGGTTCTATGCAACGTTGTTCCTTATTCAATTCATCAACTCAGTTATGACACACTTTCAATGCTGTGAAAACATAAAGCGAGCTTGATCAACTTCCTAGTTATCACAACAAAAACTAAGGCACCATGTTACGCAAACAACATCATTGAACACTTATTTGCTGGAAATGTTTGACTAGCAATGATCGATCGAGCTCCTACTTAAACTGGAAAAAAAAATCCAACACTGTGGTATAATAACAATGTAAATTAATCCGTCATTATTGAGAATTCTTGATCAAACTAGATCTATTCAGCTATTGAATTCCTGATTAGTATTATTGAGTGAATGTTCATCAATGTTTTGATGCCAATCAGTAGTACCTGAACTTTCATGCATCTGTATCACATGCATTTACACGTTTCTATAGTACTAGACTTGATAAGTTTTATAACCTTATCCACTGCCTGGAATTTACAAATTATCACCTTGCTCTTTTATTGCTATATAATCTTCATATGTATCGAATATTTTTATTTTTAGTTGTTAAAATTTAGCAGACGCTTGATCGTCGCGTTCAAGCACACCAATCAATGATATTGCATCTTTTCCATCTTGCAGTTATGGAGAACAAGCTACAATAGACAAACAATAACAAACATCAGTTGGAACTAAATCAAACAAGTAAGTAAATTTGAAACAAATTTTTACAGGTGCCATTGACATAACATTTATATTTATCAACAATGTATTTTTCTTCTAACTGTCTCTTTTGCCACATCAACATCATCAATACACAGATTGGAACGACCATATTCAGTCCCAGTTACAATTGAAGAACTAACCATTCGCAAAACTGGAAAAATGTTCAATGGAAATGTTATGGTCATTTATAGCACATACCTTGATAAAGTCCACAAAGCACGACAAATACTACGTGCATATTTGACAGATGCTGAAGGAATCATGACAATCACATTGTCCATACCAACTGAGCTCATTGAAGAACATGAACAAAAAATATCACCAGGAAAAGCAATATCTATTACAAATTTCAAAGTTCTTCCTAAAACACATTATGATCGCAGTGATTGTGATTGGATTCTGTTGCTAACTGAATTAAGCACTGTACAGAACATACCATCGATTTGCAAAGATTACAAATTCATTCCAGATACAACAACAAAACACCTTACAACAAATACATAAACACATCCAATTGGAACAATTGCTGCAGTTGTGACAGCTGCACGGAAGATTGGTTTGCAATATACATTGCAAATTAAAGATGGAAATTTCGATGACAATAGAGCAATGGTAACATAAATTACTTTGCATCGTTTTTCTATTGCTAGTTCCATCCTACATCTCAATTCCCTTTGAAAAAATAAAAAATAACCTTTTGTGTTCTATTGCAGTTGCAGTTATTTGAAACATTTGCACCACTCTACAGTGAAATTGAGCAGGAATTGCAAAAAGGCCATTTTCCAATTATGTTATTCAAAAACATAACAAATAGAAAATAACTCAAGGAGAGAACACTTCGAACAACGCAAGCTACATTCATCAAAAAATAGAATGCAGAAGCAGCAGAAGAACTTAGAAAATTGAACCCTCCAACATTCTCTGTAAGTACAAATGAAACAGTATGTCTACTTCTCAATATGCAATTGTTTGTTCATCTCTTTCCATCTTGACATATACTACTTGTCCTCCTCTATGAACATATAAAAGGAACATTGACAACTGCAAGCATTTATTCTACGCCATTTGAACCAGTTTGTCTTGGATGCAATTCACCAATACCAACCTCTACAATGATAGAGAACACAACAGTTAATTACCTTAAGTGCAATAAAAATTCGTCCTTTTCCTATTCACAGTGTCTTAATTGCATAATCAAGTCTAACAACACTAACTTGCAATGTTTCATCAGAGACAAATTGCTCTTGAAACAATTACTTCCCAACCTAGCAGGAATGTCTTTTCAAGACTATGTTCAAAAGAAACAAGCAACCATGTATATGCTACGCGATTTCAAAATAAATGGTACATTTACAATCAACGAAGACAATGAGATCCAATCTGTTGACAGCAACGGAAGCCCTACCAAAGCTAGGTATTCTTGTAATTATTCTTCATCTTTCAAGCAAAAATTAGATATATGCACTTTAAATTATGCTATCCAAATAGCAACATTTGTACTAATTTTTCCCTCTTCTTTGCAGCCCCAGCACTTCTACAGACACTGGCTACAACAAGAACACATAGTAATCCAGAAATCAGTCCAAAGCTCTCCTCAATTTTTGTACCAAATTTTACTGCTCAGATTCTCCTCTCTCAAAGTGCAGCATGTCTGCAACATTTTGCTAGAACAAGAAAGCATGCAAATGCACATATGATAGAAAAGTTTTCACAGAACAATTAGGAACAAAAATCACTAGTTATATTTATAGTCTTTCTTCTACCTATTTGCATATACTTTTAGACTTAATATATGTATATTTAAGGAAAATAGATTTTCCATTAGCCCTTTACAAATATTTTTAGGCGTTATACATATATGTTTAATGAATAGAATCTGTCTTCACAGTCTAACATTATATATATAAATACTATAAATCTATTTAAAGATATTCTGAATGTATTTATAATGCCAATAGCAACGATTTTCTTCTGCAGGAATTGATTTAACTGTTGTCGAATTAGATCTACCTTGCCTTGGCTATGATGTTATTTTACAATTATTTATTTATTGATTTTTTTAACATTATCTCTTCAACGCACTTGAAAATCATTGTAGAATTAGGCACGCAGTTTAGTTAAAATCTCTTTTCAATCTCAAGTCGTAGATTGCTGTGTAGCTTCTATTTAATTGATAGCTAAGTTGCATATCAGATCAGAATTTGTTAAATAACATTTCTTAATTATATGTTGATTGAAGTTTACTAAGTTGATATCTAGTACTTGCATTGTATAAATTGGTTCGTTCACTCTTCACAGTGCTTGCATTGTATAAACTTATCATTTTACCAAAGGCATTGGCATTAAATAAAGTCTTCATTTCTAATAGCAGAAACTTTTGATGCTTAAGTTCTTGTTGTTTTCACTTGACAAAATTTTACAACATTAATAATCTTTATCGTTACAAATTGCGATTAATACAATCGGAGCGCATAAATTTGTGCCCGCGATGAAATATTAAAACGAGCTTATAAAAGCTCATCGCGTCCGCCATAAGTTTTTGGGTACGCGCCCAAACTGTTATGCGATATGGAAATCAAATCCGCCCCATAAGCATTTCGGTTCGGGAATTCAACTCGACCAAATGAAACTTCAAATTGAGAGATTGTGATTGCACCAATCGCATCGACAAAATAAAAATAAAAATGCGATTCATATAATCGGAAGGCATAACTTAAAGTTATGATTGCAATTTAAACAATCGCATCGCAAGTGTTCACTCGACCCAAATAAAATAAAAGCACGATCCAATTCTACTCTACCACGTCTCTTCTGCTAACTATACAACAATCCAAAACATATGTTTAATTCACCTTGGACATGATGTTTAGTTGGAATATTAACGCAAAAGCATTTGATATGTGAACTTGTGACATAAAGTTGCGCGATGGAAATGCTATTACAAAACCACTCTCCTCCACGTGTCACCCAACTACATATATCGCGTTCGAAATTCAAATAGAGCTTACCACCCTTTTCATCGTGCGATACCACTGGTATCCACTTCCAAACCACTTTCACAGTTTGCTCTCCGCGTGGTTCTGTTTCTCTCTGACTCGACGTTCCGTTCTTTCACTTGGTTTATTCCGCCTCCCTTAGTCTATTTCAGGCTCGAACACAACTCTCCAATTCATTGGGTGGATATTCACAGTTCAAATGACTTTGAGATAACATCGATTTATTTCAACCCTATGCAGAAGCACAATTAACCCCATTTACACAGAGCTTTAATTAACTCGTGTAGAGAATTCAAACAGCCTATATACACATAAACTTATCACAGGGTTTCATATTGCCGAGGTTACCTACAAGCATTTTAATGATATTATATTTGGCATTTCACACTAACTTGCTAACGTGATGGACTAAAATATATCTTTAAATTAATCATAATATATACAAAGTGTTATAAAATATCTATTACCCTATATTATATTAAATAAATATTTATTAAGTGATTTTATTGTTCACTATATTATATTAAAATAAAAATATTTATCAAGAGATTTTTATTGTTCAACATTGATGTTGACATTTACTTATCCTCGAAAGCATACAGTAAAAAGCTAAAACTATAATTTGTTTGATTTTCAAGCTTCTGAGTCACACTTGTCTAAGTCATGTCATCTTAAACTTTGAGATTTTTTTTGCATGCCCTTGTCTAAGTCAAATTGCAACAATTATTTTTAATTTAATTTAACTATACTTTATTACAAAGCAAATCTCCATAAACATGCTCAAACTCAAATTGCAACATCTCTATAATTACACTAAGCGCCATGTAATAGCTACCCATAGACATTTTAGTATCACATTGCAACATTACTATATTTAAACTAAGCGGCAGGTAGTAGCTACCTTGTAGCCTTGTTTATATATCAATATTATAAATATTAAGATAATATAAAACACAAACATAATTTAATAATAAATAACTAAATAAAAGATAGTTTTTTATTTTATTTTTATTTTAATATAAATTATTAATATTATAATAAGATAATAAAGGTAAACATAATTTAATAATAAATATTTAAATAAAAGAGAGTTTTTTAAATTTATTTTATAATTTATTATAGTAAAATTTTTAAAAACAAAATTTTTATTTATGTATTAAGATTATAAATCATAAGATAATATAAAATATATTATATAATTTGTAAAAAATCTTTCGGTAATAATTACATGCAATGGAACATTGTCGACGCGTTTTGAACCAACCAGTTTGGTTCTAATCACATGCAATGGAACATTGTCGACGCGTTTCTCTAATCACATGCAATGGAACATTGTCGACGCGTTTCGAACCAACCAGTGTGGTTCATGATGAACCACACTGGTTGGTTCGAAACGCGTCGACAATGTTCCATTGCATGTGATTATTACCGAAAGATTTTTTACAAATTATATGATGGATCACAGAAGCATAGATTCCAAAAAAATATATTATAATTAAGTAAAAAACAAGGAAGGACCAAGAATAAGAAAAAAAGAGGATTAAGGAAGTAGGAAAATATAAATTCAAGGACAATAACCAAAAACCAAATCCGAAACGAGGAGGAGAAATCACCAATAGACATAACACAAGAGGGAGAAATCATCTAGAGAGAGCTAGAGTCCAACTTTTACTCAATTTCCACTCATCATCCCTATTGAGATTCTTAGATGCCTCTCAATTTCAATAGCTTTCTTAACCTTCCTATGGTGGAAGTGATTAACCCTAGCAATGACTTTAGAGTCCTCAATGCATACATGGTGACACGATTTTTTCGCATGCTCTGCCAGGTGCGGGATTGATTCATCCTGATGTCTACTGCATGCTCCTGGGTTCTCTATCTAATAGACCAACCTGTTTCCCCAATATAGGGAGTACCACATGAACATGGGACCAAATAAACACCCTTCATGTCTTTAGGGTCAATAGGGTTCTTGACGGAACCGAGCGAGTTTCTAATAGTACAGAGAGGTTTGAAAAACGAGGAGAAATTATTTCGTTTAAGGACATGAACAATTTTGTCAGAAGTCCCCTAGATAAACAAGAGATGAACTTTGGAGATAAGATCTTCCTGAAAGGATTTGCCTTTTAACCGTTTATAAAGTTTTTGAAAGGCCTTAAGGCCCTGAGATCTACTATAACCATTATTCTCGAACACGTCAAATAGATGAACAAAAGTACTACTCGGTATAAATACAATTGTCATCAATTTTTTTTAAAACATAAGTAAATAAATTACTACTATATATAAATATATATAAATTTTTTTTTAATGAAAAATAAAATCATTATCCATTCTTAAAAAAATATCCAAAAATAAAAAAAAAGAACAACCATCCACCTCCTCTTCAAATCCCATAGTGAATGGAACGGAATCACATTGAGAATTCAAACTGTTCGAGTGGAATCTCACCATGCGGAATGCAAAATTAAATTTCACCGGATTTCAATATTGTCCCCGAAAAACGACATGAAATTTATTGATAGATAGAGTAACGGCCAAAAGGCTGCCATTATAGATTACTTCAGCGATGTGGGAAAAAAAGCTGCGAGACGATAGCGTGTGGGCTGTCGCAAAACAGACTCTTCTTTCTACAGAGACTGATGATGCTGGACAGGTGGAGTATATATTTGAATGACACAGAGCAGATGAGGTGAGATTTCGCCCTTCAGTAAAATCCTTTTTTCCATTGATATCGAAGATCGAGATTGATTAATGGATTCCAGAATCCTCAGTAGGCATCTGCGTCGTTTCCCCGATCGAAATTGATTAATTGGTATGCACATGGAATCGAAATTGATTAATTGATATGCACATGGAAACTGATCCACCTGAGGGTTAAGGATTGGTTTGATTGCTTTCTTCGGGCTACGTCAGGAGGTCGAAACCCAAAGGGCCAGGGTTAGGGCGGGTTTATATATTGCAGGAGAACATGGTTGTGGGGGCGATTGCAGAGATTGAGGAGGAGAGGAGGAAGATGGATGAGTGGAATTGGCTGGTTATAGTGCCGCCATTCGAGTGCCAATGGCTGTTGGAGGAGGAGCTGAGGTTCAGGGAAGCAGGGCGGGGGTGTATAGCCTTCGAGGCGTACGCGGACAACGATGTGACCGTGGTGCTGAAGGAGGAGGCGGGGAGCAAGCACTGCCACTACAGGAGGGACAACGCGCCTAACTACACGATTGTCCTTGGGAGCCACCGGAACAGTCGCCTGAAGATCGAGGCGGACGGGGAAAGCGTGGTGGACGTGGCGGGGCTCGGGCTCTGCTCCTCGTCGGACTTCCAGAGCTTCTGGATCAGCATCTACGATGGCCTCCTAAGCATTGGCAAGGGCGGGGACCCGGGGCACAACGTGGTGTTTCAGTGGCTTGATTCGGAGCCCAAGTGCAAGGTCCAGTACGTGGGTCTCAGCAGTTGGGATAAGCACGTGTGCTATCGGAATATAAGGGTCTTGCCCTCGCCCGCCTGCAGGCCTTCTTGTCAGGAGGGCGGCGGTGGTCTGAGTAGTTTTCTGGAAAATTGGGATTTGGCCGATTTGAGGTTCCTCGTGGGCTCTGAGGGCCGGGTTGTGCCTGCTCACCGGGTTGTTCTGGGTTTGTGCTGCAGTGGGGTGTTGTTGAGCGAGGAAGTGATCAGGCTTCCGTTTGTGGAGTATCCAATTCTTCGTGCTCTGCTTCAGTATTTGTACACCGGGCGAACCCAGGTATGTAGTTCTTTTGTTTTTTCTGTTTCTGCCTATGTGGTTCTTTGAATTCTTGTTCTGTGGCTTCCTTCGCATCTCCCCTAAGAACCAGCGGATAACCTGTGAGATCGAAAATTCACGAGGACATACCATGATCACGGAAAGGTTGGAAAAGTTGCCTGAGGCAGGACAAGCCCTTCTCAAGGGGCATAGGAATGACCAGTGCAAGATCGGTTAAAGCCAGCGTAGGGTCTCATATTAGATCCTTAAGTGTGCAGACAATGATCATGACCTTAGTGGATTGACCAGTACAAGATCAGATAAAGCCAACATAGGATCTTATCTTAAATCCCTAGGCAGACAGATCATGATCATGACTTTAGTTGATTGATCATTTCTTGGTGGATTGATAGGAAGACAACCTTATCTCGGAGGGTTGACTGGCGCAGGACCAGCCCTTATCATGGAGTCAGGGCTGAACAGAACCTTACTGCATTGACCAACCAAAGACCTGATAAAGCCAACTCAGGAACTTATTCCTCCCATTATCAGCAAACTGGAGAAAGCTTCCCGTGGCGTGGTTTGTTGGTGCTTTCATATACTTCATTTAGCTTTATGTTGATTTGGCGTTGTGATGAAGATAAAATTTGGCATGGGCTTTGAGTGGTGGTATAATTTTCCTATGGGCCAGTGAATCAGTGCTCCCTGGCAATTATTTTCATATTTTTCACATCATTGGGCTTCTACCCTTTCCTTCCCAACAGCATAGAAAAGTTACAACCTTGTAATTTTGTATTCATAGTACTAAATAAGAATGGCCTATTTGTTATGCAATTGAATTTCTTTGCTCTGATCTGTAAAATCTTGTTGTTTTGACTATCTGAATCTTAGAGATCCATAGCAATTACCAGAAATAATAAGTTCACTGAAGGCACAGAGTAGAGGGTAAGATGGGATTTGCCATAGGATGCAACCAAAAAAGATATATGTTACAAGAAATTATTATAATATCAAATGCAAATTGGTATTAGTTCTTTTGTGTTGGTATAGCCTTGTGATGATGATAAGAATTTGTGTGGTCTTATGGGTAATAGAATAATTTTGCCCTGTTACAGTATGGTCTTTAGTGATGAAATATTGTTTTTGGTCCTCAAGGTTTCAGAGTTCCAATTGGAGGCATTGAGTGAACTGAGTGAAGAGTTTGGTGTTCAGTCCCTGGTGGTCCAGTGTGAGCAAATGAAGGATGCACTTAAGGACACGTCTCTGAGGAAGGATCATAAACTGGAATTACTGCATTCCAGTCCTGTTACCTTTTTGCGGAACTGTCCAGCTTTCTCATCTGACATGCCGATTGATGTGCAAAAGCTGGAAAAATTGCTTGAAATTGGTGAATACAGCGACATCGATATTTACATTGAGGGGCATGGTCTGGTCGTCCAAGCACATAAACTTGTTTTGAGTGTCTGGAGTGCTCCTTTTGCCAAGGTTGTATTCTTGAATTTGCTTGCCTTGGATCCTATTTTCATTTTCCATTAGCATATTATAAATATGAGTTCTCTAGTGCGTTCCTTTATGGTGGTACCAAAGTTTTGGAACATATTAGCTTGCTTTTAAATGTATCGTCATTTTTGAATAATATATATGTTTGCAAATAATTTATTTTCATATCAGGTTTGGATATTAAACTGTACACATGTACTGTACTTGTGTCATACTGGTAGCCTAAATTTTCCTTTCGATTCAGAGACTATTAAATGAGAATGAGAAAGTAAGAAGTTGTTTCTTGGCAGATGTTTACGAATGGGATGAGTGAAAGCAATGCCTCAGAAGTCTGCTTGAGGGATGTTTCCCCTGAAGTATTTTTAGCTATGGTGCACTTCATGTACAGTGGGAAGTTGGATATGGATGAAAAACAGAACTTGGGTTCCTTGCTGCTCCCCCTTATTGTACTAGCTGATCAGTTTGGAATTCACCTGCTTCAACAAGAATGCTGTGAATGCTTATTTGAGTGTATCTCAAAGGTGTTGTACTTTCCCAACCTGTAAATTTTTCATGTCGTAGGAGGGGTAGTTTAATTGTGTAAAAGTAGGAGTGCTATGATTGTTGCTTTTGAATATTGCATCATAAAAACTCTGGCTTGGACTTTGAGGTAGTGAAAAGGTTGCAACTTGCAAGCATTGAGGAAATCTTCTATAGCCAAAACTTGCCACAGAGGATGAGGATTTTACAAGGCATACCTACCTTGAGCTTCCAAGGGTTACCTGGTGGTTGGGCATCACGAACAACAAAAAGAAAAAAGAGTTTTCCTACTTAGGTAGTTATAATTTGGACTTAGTAATTGACATAAGTTGCCTTATACATATCTGCAGGGTTGGTGTGCTACTTACTGGAAGCAGCTTCTTCATCAGCCATTGTTTGCATAACACAAAACTGAGTCCAGAGATTGTGGGCACTTTCGGCAACCATTCAGATGAGCTGCTGCAATTTCATTTTGGATTTGACGCTGACCTTTTGAGTTTTTTGCTTTGCAGGATTCAGTAGGTCCAATCCTGCAGGTGGTCACCTCAATGCCTGCATGCAGGCCGCTTGAAGAAGCTTGTGAAGAAATGTTTTCTAAGCATTTTGATTACTGCACTACTGCCAGTGCAGAATTCAAAATGTTAGAAAGAGCCTCATTTATGAAAATACTTCAGGTAGGCTATTGTTTCCCACTTATGGCAATGTCCTAGAGTGTTCTGGTATTGCAGGATAGTATTTCTGACAATGCCTCTTTGCATGCTCAATATCCACCCTGATTTTGTAGCAGGCGTCCGTGAATACAGCAAGGGTGACTTGTCTGCCTTTGACAGTCTGGAATATGGAGAGATGGATAAATGTAGTAAACATTTTGAGTTGTGATTATTATGACTTTTGCAGCACCCCCATTTGGTAGTGACCTCTGAGGAAAGAGTTCTGGATGCTATTCTGACTTGGGGAACACAAGGAGATGGCCTTCATGGTTGGGAAGCAGTAAATCAGCAGCTAGAGGAATGCAGTCCCGAGACATTCTTTGCAGAAAGGCTAGAAACTCTAAAGGAATTGCTTGCTTTTGTTCGTTTTCCTCTAATGCCACTTCCTTTACTTCAAAAGGTATGACATATAAGCTGTTGATGTTCGTGAAAATTAATTTCAAACAGTTCTTTCTTTACTGATCCTGATACAGACATATGTGTGATTATATGGAACTAGTAGCATGTACCAGCACTTGACACTTTTCAACTGTGCTGCAGCTGGAGCAGAGTAACCTAGGCAAGCAAATTCCAGTCTTTCGACAGCTGGTTAGTGAGAACACATTATTTATGTAGATTGCCCTTTGGTATAACTTTTTTGTAATCTTGCTTCATGAAATGAAAAATAGGAAGTGATGGGCAGTTTGCTGTGTAAACAGATAATGGAGGTGCTTCAGTATCTCGGGACAGATGCAAGCAATGCAGCAAATGAACAGAAGTAAGTCACTATATTAAGATTCATGTTATTCTCTGACCTTTATTGTTGTACAAGTGAACAGTTCCTATTTATGTATTCTTTTTCAGGATTGCTGGCCTTTTTTCTACTTAGTAATACTTGATCTCAAAATATATGGGTACAGGCACCTTTCAAAGTCATTTGGCGTAAACACTCAAGGGCAGCTAGGTAATTGTATCAGGTTCCATCCAAGACCATCGAGCTTTAAGCAACTCTTGTACATATGTGATGGAGATCATAATGGAGTAATTCATTATGCCGGCACTTCATATGGTGAACACCCATGGATGAATCCTGTGCTAGCAAAGGTATTATGAGGAAGTCTCTCAGATATGCTTATTCCCACCATAAAGCTGTCTTCAATGCAAATGTTTAATTGATCCAACCATAGCAACAAGAAAACGAGTGCAGTAAAAGTTTAGCAGAGGTCCCGTTCATTATTTATATCCGAGTTTCCTTTCATTAAAATATATACAAGGGAGGGATGGATATGGGTGGTAAGTGAACTGTGTTTTCAAATAGTTTAAAGATGGAGAATTGACAAAAGAGATATACCTTTGTTCTTGCAGAAGATTTCTGTGACTGCAAGTAGCCCACTTTCACGATACACTGATGCTAAAGCACTGGTCTCTAGGAGATACCAGGTTTGTAAACAGCTTCAATACCAAATCAAAATATTACTTCTCTTACTGGATATTCTATTTAATATTTTGATACTTCCCTTTTGTAGGCTACCTCTTTTGCTGGACCTTGTATTGAGGATGGGAAGATATCTGCATGGTGGAAAGTTGACTTAGGGGAAGGCCACCAGGTAACCAATTTACTTTTCAGCCACACCGCCAAACCCCATCCCCTCTCTGTCTCTCTAATTTTCAGTAGGCATTCAAGACAACTATCTGCTCCTATTTGTATCTTTTACAGTTTATTTAAGTTTTACACTCTATTGTTCTGCGGACTTGTGTTCTTTAATATGATCATATTATAATATTCATACTTTGGACAAGTCTGAAGCATTAGTGTATTGGTCTCTTCTATTTGTGATGGGTTAAGGGTTTGTTGGTAGAGAATTGTTGTGCTTTTTTGGATATGGTGCTTTATTTTTAGTTGGAAAAGCTGTGCTAATGAGGTAATTGGACATGGCAGAACAGGTATTAGAGTGGCAATCAACATCTTATAGGTGTGTCTGGGATCTCTGATACCATGTTAAACTTCATCAGAATCTTTGTCTGCGGGAGTTTCTTGATTACTGGATTACCATGGGTTGAGTGTTTGTTGAAAAGATATTACCCATTTGTAGATATAATGCTTTCTTTCTAGTTGAAAGCCTTGGTAAGTTTGTTGTGAGATAAATGCACATGACAGAGGTATTGCAGTGGCAATCAGGCTCTTGTATGCATGACTAGGATCTCTGATCTCATGCGAAACTTCATCAGTTTTTCTCTGCTGGATTTTCTTGATTACTGGATTATTATGGGTTGAGGGGTTTTTGTTTGTTTGTTATTTTTAATATCTTTTATTTTTTTCTACGTGGTTCACAGTCCCTGGAGATTGGTGACTGCTACGTCCACAGAATATTTGTACCAGGAAGATCTACCTGAAAGGATCGCTTTCTGCTTGCTCAGCCCACAGACCTTGACCCTGTGAGTGTCGAGAGAATTGAACTCGTGAACTTTCAATAGCAGAGGTGCTTTAACAATGGGTACTTGACCATTTGAGCTAACCCTTGGGGCTGGGTTGAGGGATTTTTGATATAGAAATTTTTCTTATTTTTGGATATAGTAGTTCATTTTCAGGGTTCCATTTATCTTATTTATACAGTTTGTTTGAACCTTTTTTCTTTAATGGGAACCCATCTTTTTAAGCTCGACTCACCTTCACACATTTAAGTGAAGAATAGGGCTTGCTTGCACTTTGCTAGGTTCATACAACAGTTGGCACAAAGGCCAAATCAGCAATATTAACACTATAATCAATAGTCACTTCCGGCAAACTTCGCACAAGAGAGGAGCATTGCTGCCATTGTTTGAACTTGTGGCATTATCACAACAATTGCTCTCTAGCCAGATGGACTGCTCCAACTCATTTCTCAATTACATTTACAATATAAAATAGATTAACTACCATGGCTCTATTTCTTTCGGTGTTTGCCTTGGTTGATGCTAAGATATCACAATCTTGTAATTTGTTCATGAATTCCTCCATATTGTTGCTCTTTGTTATTAAGTGAGCTATCATACGTGTACTCAATTTTATCCCAACATTTCTCAATTTAATCATATTCGTTCTTTACAAAGTGCATTTAATCTTTGTGGCATCGGCAAGTTTCATTGTTGCATTGCCAAAGGGAAAGGACTATAGACAATTCCGTTCACAACAATCTATAAAAATTGCATCACACTTCTTAATATTCAATGTTCATAAAGGGTTCAATGGCAAGGTTGATGTAAGATACATGATCTACTCGTAAGGCTATCATTCACCTTGACAATCCTAGATCATTAAGGATGAACATGAGGTTATGTGGGAAGTTGGAGAGATATGACAACACCCTAGGAGACCAAATTCCTATACTACTACTATCAAGATGCATTTAAACAAAGTGATCCTTGATTTGGGGGCCTTGCTTGAATAATGCTTATTGTTAGTGGAAAATTGTTCCAGTTTTTCTTAGGACTATTTGTTGTTTTGGTGTGTTGGGATTGTTGATTATTATTGTTTGATCTTCTTCACTCATTTTGTTTGAGTTGCAAATATTTGAGCTTCCCCAATTTTCTTTATGGCACTACTTATCAGAATAGTTCCTTATCTATGATTTTAGTGTTAGTGGTTGCTATGAAAATGCCTATGCAACTAAATTCAACAATCACATAACTTGACTCAAAGTGTCGTTGTGATGCCACACCTTCTAATGAATTGTTTTGGTAACAAGTTGCAACAATTAGGAGTATATATAGGTCACAACATTTGATACAAGGTTCACTATGACTCAAGTGCTTATATACAAGTTGCATTTGTTAACCTCTAACCTCAAAATTCCCTATGAGGTGTGACTTTTGACCACTTTCTAGGGGTTCTATCTTGACTTATCTTTGTCAAAGGGTTTTTCATGTTTAACCCCCAACTCACAAGTTTTACTTTTTTTTGGCTTACATCCAACAAATGAGTTCACTATTGTTTTTAAGGCTTATGCAAAATTGCAACTCCAAACTTCTCTCCACTCTAGGACTTGTTACTTTAAACCATTTGTTTTCACTATTAAAGGTTTACATTACATCCATTGTTTTATATGATGAATGCTATCGTTATTGCATTATCTTGCTTAGACACTTTTACAAGGAAATATCTTAGTAGAGGCAAGATAAAACAACTTCTAGTATGAGAGAGATGGGGAGAGATGTAAGGATAATGTCTCCATCCCTTGAAATAAGTCGTTATCACCTTTGGCATCCCAATAGATGTTCTCTAGTTGTCAACCTCATGTGTTACAAGATTCTTCTACAATCTTTGGCAAAGGCTTTGTCAATTTTCCTCAGGTTATAATTATCTTTAAGTCATACAACATTACATATAATAACACAACCACAATAAAACATAGACATAAACATTTACATAATGAATTTATGACACAAACATCAATATTACATGTGATATGGATAAATCATTCACTTGATCAACAAACTTTACTTCCTTGAAATGAAAGATGTGGTCTTCCTTTAATGATGATAAATTCTTGATACATGAAGATCTTGTTCTATTTTAAGTTTTAAAAAGAGTAATACATTTGGCTTAATTATAATCAATATTATATTTATCATTATTAGGAATTTATCACTTGAAGTTTGAAATATAAATCATCGACAACATTAGGGAAAATATTGGAAATTAATAGGAAACATAAAAAAAACAAAAATATTCAATTTTTTTTTTCAATTTTGAAATTTCTATAGAAACATCAACATCAAACAAACATACTGTCTCATAAATATGAAAATAAAACTACAATATAAGATGTATAAGATGCCAAGTATTATATCAAACATCAATACTAAAATATGATATCTGTCTTGCATGATAAGCCCTGAGAGGATAATACAAAATCTCATCAAAACAAAATAATTGCATCACATGAGATGATCATCATGAGGCATCTAGATACTACAAGGATAATAATGATGCACTAAGATATCAACGATTCCCTCCACCCTTTTTATGGGCAAGGGTCACCCTTAGTGCTTATGCAAAATTGCAACTCCAAACTTCTCTCCACTTTAGGACTTGTTACTTCAAACCATTTGTTTTCACTATTAAAGGTTTACATTACATCCATTGTTTTATATGATGAATGCTATCGTTATTGCATTATCTTGCTCAGACACTTTTACAAGGAAATATCTTAGTAGAGGCAAGATAAATAAACTTCTAGTATGAGAGAGATGGGGGGAGATTTAAGGATAATGTCTCCATCCCTTGAAATAAGTCGTTATCACCTTTGGCATCCCCATAGATGTTCTCTAGTTGTCAATCTCATGTGTTACAAGATTCTTCTACAATCTTTGGCAAAGGCTTTGTCAATTTTCCTCAGGTTATAATTATCTTTAAGTCATACAACATTACATATAATAACACAACCAAAATAAAACATAGACATAAACATTTACATAGCGACTTTATGACACAAACATCAATATTACATGTGATATGGATAAGTCATTCACTTGATCAACAAACTTTACTTCCTTGAAATGAAAGATGTGGTCTTCCTTTAATGATGATAAATTCTTGATACATGAAGATCTTGTTCTATTTTAAGCTTTACAAAGAGTAATACATTTGGCTTAATTATAATCAATATTATATTTATCATTATTAGGAATTTATCACCCGAAGTTTGAAATATAAATCATCGACAACATTAGGGAAAATATTGGAAATTATTAGGAAACATAAAAAAATACAAATATATTCATTTTTTTTTTCAATTTTGAGATTTCTATAGAAACATCAACATCAAACAAACATACTGTCACATAAATATGAAAATAAAACTACAATATAAGATTTATAAGATGCCAAGTATAATATCAGACATCGATACTAAAATATGATATGTAGAAATTTGATAACCCAATCCCGTTTTCAGTCTCCTTATTTCTCCCATAAAGTTAAATGCCCATTCCCATAGCCATACATTCAACAAGCTGGAAAAATAAACATTTTCTAAAAACACAAATTCTGGAAATTTCACAGTGCTGAAATGCATAAATAAAAACTCGGAAAAATAAATCAGCCACACACAAAAAATTGACACGCTGATTTTTGGTCAAGATGACCCTGGAAAAACCCCCTACAACTCTTGGGGAAAACCAGTTCGAAAGCTTCTCTTTATTTTCTGAATATTGCTTTTACAGTGAAACAGAAAAACACAGTAAAAATTCCAGCGACCAAATTTACAGACTTATCTCGATTTACGTGCTTGCACACCGCCTCAGAAATTGTGCCAAATCAGCAATTGCAAAACAAAAAATATTACAACATTAATGACAGCAATAAATGTTGTACGACCACCTCGGGAAGCATGCCAAAACAGGCTATACAATGTTGTACGGATTGTACGAATTTGTATAGCAGCCCTCCTCGAAATCTGAGCCTAGAAACTGCCTAGAAAATCGTGCTGTTGCTGTTGTACTTTTTCTTGGTTTTTGTGCCAAAAAATCAGCAGCTTCTCTCCTCGAAATCCGTGCTAGTTTTCTACCTTGGACTGTGTGCTTAATGCTGCTGCGCTCTTTCTCGATTTCTGTGCCTCCTTTCTTGGAAACCGTGCCTCTCTCTTGTTGTACGGATTTTTTGCCTTGGTATTTGTGCCAATAAATGCTGCTGTACGGATCGCTAAATCTCCTCACTGCTGCCCTCTTTCTTTTCACTGCTCAGAATATTTCCTTAGCTTTCTCTTCTCCTCTCTCAATCTGCTCATGAAAGAATGAATGATCTTTTCTCTCCTTTTCCTCCTTTAATCTAACCCTATGTGACTTTTGGGGAATCCCTAAATCCAATAGCTGAGATAGCTTTAGATCTAGGGCTGAGATTAAATGCTCATTTAAATCTCACTTTCTATTTTTTAATTCACCCCACTTTAATAAAGACCCACTTGGTCATTTATTTCCAAAGTCACTTTTCACTTTCTAATTTCACATTAACTTTATTAAAGTCACTTTAAAATTAGACTTAGTAACTTTATCACTTAAATTCACTTTTAAATTAGATTTGACTTTATAACTTTATAAAGTCACTTTAGGAGAAAAATTAAATTCTTTTGGACACTTTTCCCTAGGCCAAAGATCAAAGCCTTAGGGAACCACCTGCCCTTCGGTAACCAAATTTCAACATGATATCTGTCTTGCGTGATAAGCCCTGAGAGGATAATACAAAATCTCATCAAAACAAAATAATTGCATCTCATGAGTCATCTAGATACTACAAGGATAATAATGATGCACTAAGATATCAACGATTCCCTCCACCCTTTTTATGGGCAAGGGTCACTCTTGGTGCTTTTCCTCTAGAAGTGGTAAGTGTATGTGTTGATTCTAAGTTTGAGGTGGAAGGTGCAATTCCTAGGGATAAGGTGGAAGCTAAAGTGGGTTGCTTTTAGCCTCTTCCTCTAGTTGTCTGTCTTTGTGGAGGTGGCGGGATTGGTTGCAAGACAATTTTAGTGCCCTCCTCTGCTTCAAATTTGTCTCTCCTGCAAGTGGAACATCCTTTGGTACCTCCTCTTCCTCCACCAACACATGGAAGTGGAGCATCTTTTGGTACCTCCTCTTCCTCCAACTCATTAACATTATGCTCCAACCTCTCAAGTGCCTTCTCCATGACAAGCCTCTTGCTCTCCATCCTTCACAAACTCGTGGCGTCAATCTTGTCCATTGAAATGGCATCCGTATTGGGTACTTTGTTTATCCGTCTCCCCCACAATGTGAGGTTGTAGTAGACATATATCATGTCATTGACACAGTGGAAATGCAACTTGCATGAGGGCCATTTTGTTGTTTGGGAATAGATTAAAATTAATGAAATTATAAAAATTTTAAATTTTAATTTGAACATTTCTAACCTGTAACACTTCTTGGAGTGTATTTTTTCAAAGACATTCCAGTTGCGGTCACACCTTGAAGAGTTACAAATTTGACTAAACACCCAAATGGAAAGTATTTGCAACTTTGGAACTCTTTTGTCATAGTTTTCCCACCAAACATCTACAACAAATAAACTTAAAGGAAATGCAATGAAATTTGAAAGTTTGAAACAAATTTTACTTATACCTTACTTGACATCCTAGTGGTCTTGTCTTGGATAGTCATTACCTATGCATCGAATCTAAATCCACATGCATAAAGTATGTGGGGTTGAGGTAGAACCTTGTTGCATGAATTGGATGATGGAGAGTGTTGTTCCATCGCTCATCAATCATACTCTGTATCTTTGCTCGTCTACTGAACCCCTTCTCCTCCTTTTCCATCATAGTACTGATGGATGGCTTCCTTGGCACTATCCAAGGCCTCTTACAACTTACAAGTATTCCATTGTGGGCTTGTCACCATCAACCAAGCAAATAACCTTTACCAAAGATTCACTGATAGCACACAACTCTTGCACTCCCATCCAAAAACTCTTATTGTGTCTTACAAGTTGGGATATGGCTTGTCTATCCATTTTAGTTTTATAGACACAAGCATTTTGCTCATTTCAAAGAAACATCCATTGCAACTTTAATGCAACATGCCAACAACAACATAATTAGCATCATTGCTTGAAATGACTTGGACACCACATTGTGGAGCTATCTCTTTGACAAAGCCATCCAACAACTCACATAGTAACTACACATCTTTAACATATGCAGGTGCATTAATAGATTTGATAAACATTGAACCCCTAGGGAAATTAACTAAGAAATTGAGAACGGACCTTCCCTTCCCATCTATCCAATTATCTAACATAATGGTGCATCTTGTGATCTCCTATGAGCTCACACAATCTCATTGTGCAATCAACCATTCCCTCTTGAAGGGGTGACCCTCTCAAGTCCTTATAGGAAGGGTCCTGTTACCCCATACCAACAAGAGCAATGATTTCAAACATGGAATGATAGAATGGGTTGTTCTTGGAACTGTTGAATGGTATGTCATTCCATAGAAAACATCTTGCCGCATTTTTGTTGTTCTCCTCCTCTGTTTTAACTATTGACCGGATAGAAGGTTGTCCTCTAGGCATTGGCCTCGACATAATGAAAGGTGAGGATGCTGAGCATTGTGGAATGTGAGCCCAAGGATTGGCTTCTCACCACTCGTAAGATGCTTGTAGTTTTATTTGCAAGTTTAAACTTCATTTCTTCCCTTTGATCTCTCTTCATATTCATAGAAAAAAACTTATTGATTTGCAATGTGGACAATTCTTGAGGTAGATGCTAGGTAAATCCCCACTTCGTTCCTTGAGATTTTGGCAAGGTGGTATTTCAAGTAGTTGTGGAATGTGAGCCCAAGGATTGGCTTCTCCCACCACTCGTAAGATGCTTGCAGTTTTATTTCAAAGTTCAATCTTCATTTCTTCCCTTTGATCTCTCTTTGTATTCACATAAAAAGTTAATTAATTTGCAATGTGGACAATTGTTGAGGTAGATGCTACGTAAATCCCCACTTCATTCCTTGAGATTTTGGCAAGGTGGTATTTCAAGTAGTTGTGGAATGTGAGCCCAAGGATTGGCTTCTCGCCACTCGTAAGATGCTTGCAGTTTTATTTGCAAGTTCAATCTTCATTTCTTCCCTTTGATCTCTCTTTTTTTTTACAAGAACGGATATTGGTTTATATTAAAGCCATGGCGTAAATGCCATAAATCAGATTACAAAGAGTAAGGGCAAAGCCCTGTTTTCCTCTCCTGACAAGAACTCAATGGCCCAGATATTTAAAAGCCGATGGTTCTTACATATAACCATCGACTTTTAAATATCTGGGCCATTGAGTTCTTGGCAGGAGAGGAAAACAGGGCTTTGCCCTTACTCTTTGTAATTTGATTTATGGCATTTACGCCATGGCTTTAATATAAACCAATATCCGTTCTTGTAAAAAAAAAAAGAGAGATCAAAGGGAAGAAATGAAGATTGAACTTGCAAATAAAACTGCAAGCATCTTACGAGTGGCGAGAAGCCAATCCTTGGGCTCACATTCCACTATCGAATCAATCTTCGGAATATTCCCTAACTTGTGGATACAAACGAACTGATTCAGTAAAATGCTATAAAACATGAAAGCAAAATTATTAAGGGATGGGATCCCATTCTTCGTCCCTATCTCTCAATAGAGTGCCAGCGGAAAGAAGAACTGCTTTATTGGCTTCCAAATCTGCGTCCTTCTTGTTCTCCCTCAACACATGGTAGAAGTTCACACACTGAAAAGATTTAACCAGTGTTTTGATTCTTGTCACCACTTTAACAAATCTGAAATCAGAAGGGGAAGAATTGTCCACTATAGTTTTTATTATGGACTGAGAATCACCAATTACATTTGCCTCTTTGATACCAAGATCCTTGACTTGCTTTGAGGCCTTGGAGCAGAGCCAACGCTCCTGCTTGAATGCTAGTATTGTGACCCAAGCCCCAGGCAAAACTGTGTTTGATTCTGCCTTCTATGTTCTTGATAACACCTCCTGCCCTAGCTTTCCCAGGATTACCTTTGGCTGCCCCTTCAAAGAATAATGTGTGTTTAGATTGCTTGATTGACCAATTTGAAAATTCTCTCATTCCCTCTAATTTGCCATTCTTTATTAGGTTTACTTTGCCTTACTACATCAGAAAACTGGAGATCCATCATAGCGCCCCATTCCAAGTCCTGCCGACTTAGATTTGTTTCCTCAAACTGATCGCCCAGACTTTCTTTCAGTTGGCATTTAATCTTGACCATGATGAGCTTCACATCCTGAATTTTGTCCCTAAAAACTCTCTTATTCCTCTCAAGCCAGATTTGCCTACAAATGATCTTTGGCAAAGAGAGCCAAGCGGCCTTAAAACTTTCATTTTTTGGGAATGCACTTAGATAATTGTGCAACCAATTTGCAAACAAATCAAAGATGGAGGAGGAAAAAATAAGATTGTTTTTCCAAGGGCTCAGAAGCTCCTGCCAGATCTCTGCTGCGAATTTGCATTCCAGCATTAGATGACAAGCATTCTCTTCATTTTCGCAGCAAATTCGACATCTTGATGGCCCATGAAAGCCTCTTTTCTTCAATCTGTCCTTTGTCAGGGTTTTGTTATGGTACAATAGCCAACAGAAAAAATTTGTTTTTTGGTGTAGTCTTGTGGCTCCAAAGCGCCTTCCACGTCGCGGGATTTGGAGGAACGTGTGTCTGCTCCAGCAGTTTTGTATATCCCTGCGACACTGAATAACAGCCCGAATGAATTCCCCAGCCATGTTTGTCCTATCTCCATGCTAGGATCAGAGCCATACCGTTCAGGAGAGCAAAAAAGGAGTCGCATTCACTCTTCAACTCCAAAGGAACATGCGGCAGGTTCCAACTTTGCCAATTGCTGTCAACCCAGCTCGAGATGTCCCGCAACAATTTGAAACTGACGTTTGACAACCAATTCCACAGCGCATGGAGAGAGTCGATTTTAACAAGCGGAGGATTATTCATGATGCGGTTCTCCCAAATCTTAATTTGTTTGCCATTGCCTGGGATCTAGAACGCGTGAAGATTGATCAACGAGATGGCTTTGGAGTAGAGTTTGAGGAAGTGCGATCCACTTTTTGTGAGGGGGCTGTCAAGGCAACGTTTTCTTTGACCAGAGAAGTATTTCTTCCACAATGCTCTTT
Organism: Pinus albicaulis; assembly: GCA_034641835.2. NCBI lineage: Eukaryota > Viridiplantae > Streptophyta > Pinopsida > Pinales > Pinaceae > Pinus > Pinus albicaulis. The sequence continues at coordinate 1,204,536,006 of CM076582.1, read as the reverse complement.
GTGCCCATCCGGGATTAGGAGCAATGAGTCTCCAAATAATTTTAGCTCCCATGGCTACATTTTGAGTGTTGAGGTTTTTGAAATTCAAGCCTCCTTCCATCATGGGCTTGGTGACTTTGTCCCAGCTAACCATTGGGATTCTCCTCTCATTTTGTTTATTGCCTTTCCAAAAGAACTTGCGGATTAAAGCCTCCATTTTTCTGAGAATGCAAGAAGGAGCCAGAAATTAGAATAACAAAGAATTGGAAAATGGACAGACTGTTGAGAACAACCTTTATGAGAACTGACTTGCCTGCAAGGTTGAGCCAAGAGAATCCCTAAGCTTGGATCTTGATCTTGAATTTATCTAGCAGAGGGAGCCAATTTTTGCTGAAGGCGTTTCTTTGGAAGATTGGGAGGCCAAGATACTTGAACAAAGACCAGTTTGACAAGGCAGCAAATCCCATACATCTGGAAATGGCATTGAGGACGCTGGCAGAGATATTCCAACAATAAATATGGCATTTTCCTTTATTTAGATTGCTTCCAGTTGCATCGCAATATTCATCCAACACATCTTTGAACCTTAAGGTCGAAAGAACTGAGGTTGCACCCAACAACAAAGAATCATCGACAAACAAAGCATGGTTTACGTTTTTGACTCTTTTTGCAATGTTAAGGCCCATAAACTCTTGGTCTAACTGCTTCTTGTTCAAATAAAAGCTTAGAACAGAAGCTTGGATGACAAAAAGGAGCGGGGAAAGAGGACACCCTTGCCGAAGCCCTCTCGTAGCTTTGAAGAAGTTTGTTGCTCTCCCGTTCACCAGAGGGGCGATCCAAGGCTCAGAAATACAAGCCCGAATCCAGTTAATAAAATCAGTCCCAAACCCAAACTTGTGCATAACCTCCAAGAGGAAGCTGTCTGACACGATCAAAGGCATTTGCCAGATCTAGTTTGACAACCATACCCTTTTCTTTTCGTTGTAAGCTTGAGTGGATCGCCTCTTGTACTAAGATGAAGTTATCCACAATCTGCCTCCCTTGTATAAAGTCACCTTGATTCTCTGGGATAATAGTTGGAAGGATACTTTTTAATCTATTGACAATCACTTTGGTTATCAATTTGTAGCCTATGTTACAAAGAGAAATGGGGCGAAATCTGTTGAAAGCATTGGTCACTTTTCCTTAGGGATGAGGGCAAGAAATGCAGAATTAGTACTGCCCCTAATTTTCTGACAGGCTTGGGATTTCAAAATCATTTTGTGCAGATCCTTTTCCACAATCTGCCAACAGGATTGAAGGAATCTAGCAGTAAAACCATCCCGATCGGGGGTTTTGTCGGGTTCCATGCAAAGAGAGCATCCTTAATTTCTTTTTTGGTGACCTTTGCTTCCAGCTGCTAATTCATCCTAAAGGTGATCTTTGAGGGAACAACATCAAGGAATTTAGAGTTTGGGTCCATCACCCCTTCTTCACTATAAAGATTTTTAAAGTGAGAGAAAGCTGCCCTTTTGATGCTCATAAAATCCTTGTGGGTAATGGCCTCTTCCTTGATTTTTGAAATGGAGTTGAAGCATCTTCTCGCTTGGGCTTGTTTGTGGAAGAAGGAGGAATTTTTGTCTCCCACTTTAAGCCAAAGGCTACGAGATTTTTGTCTCCAATATTCTTCCTTCGAGAGGCATGCCTTATGAAACTTGTGTTGTAATTTTGCCTCCCTGTCAAGGACTTCTTTTGTAATTTTTGCTTCTTCTGTTTGTGAATGATGGTGCTCAAGACTGTCTTGGGCCAGCAGTTCGAGCTTAATAGGTTTATGATCTGAAACACTACAAGGGAGAATGTGCATTCTAGCCTCTAATCCTAAAAGGAGAAAAGAGCTTTGAACTAGAAATGTATTTAGCCTTGCAACAATGTGCCCGGGACCGACTCTTTTATTAGACCAAGTATACTTACCATTAGAGGGCACGATGTCAAGCATGTCCTAGTCCTGCATGAGATCCTCCACCCACTCCCTTGCTGAATCCCTTATGATGCTGCCTTCTCGCTTTTCTGACAAATGCAAGGTGAGATTTAGTTCGCCAACAATAATGGTGTTTTCCAGATTCTCTGATTCTGCCAGATTTTTGATGGAGTCCCAGCAGGCCTTTTTCTCCCCTGCATTTACTGGGACATACACATTGAAGAGACTAATAACCTCCTTAGTGTCCAGATGCTGGAGTTCCAAGAACAACCAATGAGTATTTAGGATCTCAATGACCATCACGAACTTACTACTATTCCAGAGAGAGCCCAGCCCGCTCGAGGCTTCTCGAGCAGAGAGGGCCTATCCACTACCTTTATTCCAAATTTCCTTGCTTATTTGGAGGAAATATTTGTCCTCCATTTTTGTCTCCTGAATTAGAAGAATGTCTGGGGTTTCTATCGTTATAAGACTTCTCATGGCTTCTTCTTTCACTGTGCTCCCCATACCTCTGCAATTCCAGGAGACAACCTTCATCACTTACTTTTTTGAGATTGTTGGGCTCCCTTGGGGCCTAGTGTTTGGTTTCTTGTCATCTTTGGAGTTTTAGCCAAGAGTTTCTCAAGGGTAGGTTGACTACCCTCGAGCTTATCTTTGTAGGTTTCCTGTTCTCTCTTTTCACGGGCAGACTTTCGGCCTCTTGTCGATCTTCTAGCCGAAGTTTGTGATTCCCCTATTTCTCTTTCCTCCTTTGATTCCTCCAAATCTTGTCCTTCCTCTTCAGCTTCTACATGTTTTTCCTTGGGTCTTTCTGAGGCACTTTCTCCTAGCTTCGAGCCTGATGAGGTCCCTTTGTCTAGGGTCCCTTTCTTTTGCATTTCGACCTCTTGGGTTTCCTCTGCAATTGAGCTTAAGGGCTCAAACTTGTTTTCTTGACCTTTTGGGGGAGGGGCTTGCTGAACAGAGGCCAATTGAGGACCTTCACCATTTGGAGCCCCAGATTTGGGGGTTTTATGGGAGATCTTTTTCCGCTTGACCTGATTCCAACCCCCTCCTCCTTTCCTTTCTTTGCTTCTCCATTGCTCGGGCAACCCCTAGCGAAGTGATCGTAAACATGGCATTTCCGACACTTGAAAGGAAGTTGTTCATAGTCTAACTTTTGCACATGAGTCCAACTGTCGACATTGATTTTTATTGCCTCCGACAGTCCCACCTCTAGATCGACCTCGACGCATATTCGGGCACAATCATATTGGTCCTTGTTATTTGCCCGGTCAATAAATTTACCTATGTGCTTTAGAGAGTCCCAGTTCCAACAATGCACTGGGAGATTCGGCAGCCTAACCCACACTGGGACAGGCGTCGGAACATCCACTGCTGGATCAAAATCCGGCGTCCACTTATTGAGATATAGGCTCTGAGGTCCCATAAAGTAGGGACCATTTCGAAAGATCAGATTTTTATCCTATTTTGAGATGGACTCGAACAAAAAATAGCCTCTCTCCAGGAAATATGACATTACACTGTTCTTGATCAAAGGCGTCCAGTTTTTGACTACCCAGTTCTCCGTTGTTTTTGGAGAGGGCCAAAGACCCGTAAATTGACCCACAAGGGTGCGATCCGCTAGGGACAAAGCAACTTGGATCGGTCCCTGAGGAGGAAGGGAGATTTCTGGAATATCATCCAACTTTTTTGACGAACTTGGCGGCTTCAGAGTTCTTCTTTTTCGGCAGAGAAGCCAACAAGGAGTTCAAAGCATCCTCAACAGAAGGGGGCGAAGGCGGCAGAGGAACCTGGGGCGAGCCCAGAACCTCTATGGCGGTGTGGAGGAGCCCTGGCAGAGCTCGGGCTCATGCAACGGATGAAGCAGCGCGACCTAGCTGAGCGCGGCTCGCAGCTGCTTCAGCGTCAGGAGTCAAATTCACGTTAACCATCTATTAGTTAGCCCCTTTGATCTCTCTTCATATTCACATAAAAAATTAATTAATTTGCAACGTGGACAATTGTTGGGGTAGACGTTGGGTAAATCCCCACTTCATTCCTTGAGATTTTGGCAAGGTGGTATTTCAAGTGGTTGATTTCGCTAAACATTTACATTGCACATAGCTTGCAATTCAAAGTCATTCTATTATGACCATCATATGGTAGAGCGTACTCCCACATTGGGTCCAATGTTTTTGGCATTTTGAATTGTGTAAAGCACAAATTGTTTGTAAACCTATGGGACAAAACAAATGGGGAAAATTAGAATCCAAATCCACAAAACATTTCAAGAAGATATATATTTAATGAACATTGCAAACCCTATCTTAAATCTTGAAAAACAAAGAAAATGAAGGCATTATATATATATATATGGTCACAATATTCTTAGATCTCAATCCCTATTCGCAAATTTTGCGAAATGAGGTTTAAAATCCCAAAATTGTGTCTTAATGTAGGTGGAGATGAGTGAGGTGATAATTTAATTTATCTCACGATTATTAAGGAAAGTATCATAATAAATACAGTTTGTTGTGATAAACACTAGCATTATGATTGCTGAGTATGGTTTTGGTGATAATATCGCAATAATTTTGATATTATTGTAGTAAGTGTAACAATGATCATAACAAATTAAAGCCTTGTATCAATGAAGATTGATAGCTTGATATGTAACAAATATATTTCTCAACAACAATTTTGTTAGCAAAATTTCGAACCCTTGTTACCTCAAGGATGCATCCTCTAGTGTTTTCTTGTCCTCATCGAACAAAGATATGAAAGGGGACATTCCCTTTTTCTTGGTGGACGCTACTATCCTTGTGCAGGTGGGGGGTTGTTAACACAATCCATAATTCGTTTCTTGGGAAATTAGGGAGGTTGGAGGATGTCTCCACCATCGGACATCCCTCAATTGCCTTGGGGACATTTTTGATACCCTTGTCAGGTGCCCATTTGAAAGTACAAAGATAGGTCAAGATAGGTTTTTAGATATAGTTGAGTAGGTTGAGAGAGAGAGAGAGAGAGAGAGGCGAATATGGGAAGCATATTGTAGTTTTGTATCGATGTATTAAATAATTTTGTACAACCATATGAAAGGCAATATAGTTGTATGAAGATGTTTGTACAATTGTATTGATATCCTGTACAAGCTATTCGGTAGGATGTACAACAATTTTTTGGTTTTTTTCATCACGTATCTCTCAAGCAAGTTGCACAAGCTTAGTTCAAGGTGATTTTGATAACTGTGTCATATTATTTTTTTGGCAACTTGTTGAGGTTTTCTTCTAGGTTTTTCGAAGGTGTTAGTTTTTAAAACCCAACAACTAATTAAAGGAAATTTAAAAAATGAAAGAGTTGAACCTGAAATTTCAAAAGCATTTAATAAATATACTGAGTTTCCTAACTAGGTATTGCACCGGAAAAGCAGACTTGAAGACACAAGCACACCATAAAAACAATACACTAGAAATTTACCCAGGAAACACCAACTGGGGAAAACCTGCCAACTTGTGTGATCTTGTTATACTTCAGCGAAATATTAAAAAAAATGATTACAAAGAGGGGGGAAAACTTCCTTCACTTAGCAAATCCCCCAACACAAACTGATCTGCACCTTTCTCTTCTACTTGGCCTGCTTGCCTACGCATTGTATGAAATCGTACAGGTCTGTATGGCCTGAGTACGACCCCTCTGCGTAGCTGAAATTGGCCAGGCTGAAAATGAATGTTGGCTGAAATTTTTTGAGGTTGTTGGACCTCTCTTTCTTGCCCTAAATGTGCTGATTTGAAAACCCTAGGTATTGAATTGAACACCCTTTTCTCTGCTAAGCTGAACACTCGAGTCGTCAAGTCCTATTTCCTAGTGTGCTTTAGTTCCTATTTTCTAGCGCACTTGTGCCTTATTTCTTAGCGCACTTTCTACCTCCTATTCTTTAGGAGCCAACTTCTATTCACTGCGCACAACCAACCTCCTAAGTTCTAGCGCTCTTGTGATCTCCTAAAACTTAAGACAATTTTTGCACTCTCCACAATCAAGGATCCTCTTACAAACTCGTGAGTTGTCTTGTCACACAAACCTTCTGCACAAAATTTATTAATTCCTTGTGCCTTCGTCCTCCTCTTTATAGGCCCAATTTGAACATACAAGGAGGCCCAGTTCAAATTTAGAACTCGAGTTCTGATTGACGAGTTAACTAAGAGTGACACTCTTTCTCTCTCCAATCAACATTTGGAGTCTTAACTTCATCCTTCCTTCAATCAAGACTGAATACTAACTCAATCTAAATGAACTTGTAACAACCGCCATGTTTTGTAGTCAAACTAATGAAGATTCCACTTAACTGTAGCTCCAACTCTACACATGCTAACTTGATGATTATTCTAGTAAATTGGAAATAACTAATTCTAAACGTAAGTCTAACTCATGAGGACAATTTGAGGTCTTCACTGGCTAAGGCACAAGCCAAAAGACCTTTACTCGTTACATTTTCAACACTCCCCACCATTGTCTGACCTTAGTGCCTTGATCCTTTTACTTGTCTGGTTCTCCACCAAGGCTTTTAACCATAGTTTTAAAAACCGAAACCGGTGACCAGACCAGTCTACCTATCAAACCTGGTTTCAAACTAGAACCGATCAAACCGAGATTGGTCAGATCTCAATGAATTGGTCTTAAAAAAAATATACGAAATAATTAATTTTTAATGAAAAAAACTATTTTAATGATTTAAAACCATGATTCCAAACCAATAGAGATAAAATATGCAAATTTTGCTCATCTATATACTAGGTAAAGGTGAATATATAAAATAGGCACAAAGTGCAATACATACATAATCAATGAGGCTCTAAATGGCCTCTAGAATCTAAAAACAATGATTTAAGCTACGGGGTTACTGGCCTACTACAAATCTACATATTAGTGATCAACATTATCACTCTTCATCATGGTCAAACTCATCACCACTAGACAAGGGTTCATCAACATGAGCTACATAAATAATCTGGCTAAGTGTTTGAGGACTCCTAAAACTCCTCTGCAACCTTAGCAGTAGTGGTAGTAGTAGCGGCAGAAATAGACATCAAAACTACAAATCACTAGTCAACATGATCACTCATGAAATTCATCATTGATTCAACGCTAATAAAAATGGGATCCATCAGTAAGATACATAAACATCATTTCGCTCAAACTCTTCAGACTTGGATTGCTCAACCTTATAATATGATAAAAATTGAAAAAGTTTAACATGCCTAACCAGTGATTTTGGTTTGAGTGAAGGGTTTATCTACTCAACCTTATAATGTGGTAGAAAAATCTTAGCATGCCTAACCATTTATTTTCCTTTGAGTGAAGGGTACATTCTTGTTAAGGCCATGCTAGAGGAGTCCAATAATCAATACCACCAACATCAACAAAGTTCAAAAATCAATGCCACCAACATCAAGGTTCTTAGAGGGCTTCATGTTCTTGAGCAAATGCCAATCTCATACCCTCATGCATGATAGAATCAAATGGAAACATTGTAAACCCCCAAAGCATGAAATCCTGAAAACCATTAAGTTTGCTGAATTTTGAGTGAACTCTAAAATTCTAGTTTCTCCATATGAAATCCAATGAGGTTGAAACCACTCTCAAACATCTCGAGTCATTTCATGGTAAAGTAAAAAATTTAAGTAAAAGGATGAAAATAAAACATAAAGGAAATGTCGTCTTTACTTTAAGAATTTAACATTACCATTGATTGCTAGTGTTGCTAGGGTTGATATGTGTGAGGCAAATGAGAGGGGAGGCATGCTTTTCTTAAAGGGGTTGTTTTTGGAGGGAAACAATCCCAAATTTCCCTCAAAACAACATCAAAACTCACAAAATTGCATTCTGTGGGGTCCGTAGTTGGCTTGGCAATAAACCGACTGGTCTATGGGTGGTCAGACCAAAAAATTGGTGAGCTGCTCAGAAAACCGAGGTTTTCAATTGGTTTGATGGCCATGGCTAATGAACTGGCCAATTTGGCCAGTTTCTGTTTCAAACCGGCTAGTTTTGAAAACTATGCTTTAAACTCCACGAACTTCGAGAAGACTTCATGTTCGTCTTCATGAAGAAGATCCACGTCTTTCTCGAGTGGTCATCAATGAAGGTGACACAATATCTATATCCCATAAGGGATGGAGAGGAGAATGGTCCACAAACATCTGAATGCACCAGCTCCAAGATGCTCTTGGCCTTTTTTGCAACCCTTGTACACATCATGCTGGTCAACACTGCACTGTGGTAGTCCTGTGGCAATCTCTTTGAGAATCTTCAGCGCTCCATGGTGTAGGTGATCCATACACCTATGCCAAACCTCTCCAAGGTCACCACTCTGCTCACTAACTCCTTTGGTGCTCAAGGCTGCGACTGTCTCAAACTGAAGTCTGTAGAGGTTCTTCACTCTAACTCCAATCTGCTTAGTTTCTCCGGAGTTGAAAGGATTGATAAAGGCCTTTCCTATGCGCAAGATAACCTCATAACCCTGGATCTCCAAAGTTGAGATTGAAACGAGTTTTTTCTTCAACCTAGGGACATAGAAAACATCTCTGAGGTTGTGAGGATTCGTAGACTCCTCTAGCTTGACAGTACCCACATCCTTGGCTAGGTACTCGCCATCATCTCCCAACTCTATGTGAAATTGCATGTCCTTTTTTAGTTAACTGGCTGAAATAATCCTTGTTCTCAGTCATGTGATAGGAAGCTCCAATGTCAACATACCACACGCCACTAGCCAATGAGCTTTCCGTGCAAGCTATGAGTGAGAACTCCCTCTCAAAGTGAGAAGTGAACTCTACCTCTGCTAATGCTGCCACTTGGTCTTTCTTGGACCCTTTCTTCCTGTTTGGACACTTGGTAAGATAGTGACCAAACTGATGGCTAGAGAAGCATTTTATCTTGCTGAGATCCTTCTTGTTCTCGTCTCTGGAGCTGGACTCAGCCCTTCTTGCATCTTTATTGCCTCCTCTGCCAACTAGGGCAAAATTCTCTTCTTCCTCGGTCTTTACATGAGACCTAACTTTGGCCTGCTTCCAGATCTCCTCTTGGATGAAATAGCTTCACAAGCTCTCCCATCTTGGTAGGTTTTCTCTGCCACTGATAGCATCAATAAAGTTTTCCCATGAATTGGGAAAACCTAACAACGCAAAATTGACTAGGTCTCTGTCTGAGACCGTATCCCCAACTTCAAAAAGCTTGTCCCTTACTTGGGTGAACATGGTTAGATATGAGACCAAGAACTCAGACTTTTCCATTCTGATGTTTATGAGTTTGTCTCTGAGTACCAGCTTCTTGGGCTCACTTGAACTCTGGAACAACCCTATAATGTCTGCCCACTGTACACAAACTCCCAAACTCCTTGCTCCTCCTGCACTATACCAATCCTCTCCCTCCTAGAACAAATGTTTGAGGCCCCATCAAGGCAGTCTTCAAATCTCAACCCTAAATACGCCATATTGTAGTTCGATCTAGTCAGAAACCCTTGCGCAGAGCAACTTCAAGAAAATCGTAATGCATGTTAGCTTTTGGAAAACCCTAGGTCACGCTAATAGAAACCCTAGTGTAACCCTTGAATTAAACTACACCTTTTTCTGCGCCTTTTAACCTGCTCTTGGAGAAGTAAACACCCTGTTTGGTCTTCAGTTAGAGGTTGAGCTCTGATACCATGTTAGCTTTTAAAACCCAACAACTAATTTAATGAAATTTGAGAAATGAAAGAGTTGAACCTGAACCTAAACCTGAAGTTTGAGGCCCCATCAAGGCAGTGCTCAAATCTTAGCCCTAAATACACCATATTGTAGTTTGATCTAGTCAGAAACCCTTGCGCAAAGCAACTTCAAGAAAACCCTATCGCAAGTTAGCTTTTGGAAAACCCTAGGTCACGCAGCCAGAAACCCTAGTGTAACTCTTCAACTGAACTACACCGGTTTCTGTGCCTTTTAACTTACTCTTGAAGAAGTAAACACCCTTTTTGGTCTTCAATTAGAAGTTGAGCTCTGATGCCATGTTAGTTTTTAAAACCCAACAACTAATTTAATGAAATTTGAGAAATGATTGAGTTGAACTTGAACTTTCAAAAGCATTCATCATATATACTGAGTTTCCTAACTGAATATTGTAGTGGAAAAACAATCTTGAAGACACAAACACCTTGTAAAAACAATACACCAGAAATTTACCCTGGGAACGCCCATTGGGGAAAACCTACCAACTTGTGTGTTCTTATTATGCTTCAGTGAAATCTTCATAGAAATGATTAAAGAGAGGAGGGAAAACTTCCCTTCACTCAGTAAATCCCTCAACACAAACTGATCTGCACCCTTCTCGTCTACTCGGCTTGCCTACCTGTGCATTGTAAGGAATTGTATAGGTATGTACGACTTGAGTACGACCCCTCTGCACAATTAAAATCGGTCTCGCTGAAGATGAATGTTGGCTGGAAAATTCCGAGGTTGTTTGACATCTCTTTCTTGCCCTAGATGTGTTGATATGAAAACCCTAGGCACTGAACCAAACACCCATACAAGTCATTTGGTGCATAATGAGCCTAGTCTGCGCCCTTTTCCTCCATTGAAGTCGACCTGGGCCCACCATCTCCACGAATGGCTGAGATTAGATCTCAATGGATGGCTGAGATCACTTCATTTTTTGACTATAGGAAAGTTAAAATTTTCCTAAGTCAAAACAATGAGAGAAGGTGTAAATTGTGCCTTTGGCTCACTTGTGGGCTTTCTAGCTAAATTTAATGTACCTCTAACTTTAATTGAACCCTTCCTCCTCTAACTACATTTAAAAAAAGGAATGAAATGCTGATTTTGAAGGAGTAATTACTTGTATATGTGTGAAATTGATTTTATCCTTATGATATTTAATTTCTAGCTATTGTGGGATTGATGCTACAATTGAATTTAATTTTAGCATTAATTGAATTAAACAATTTACTTGTTTCATTGAGATCATAAGGACATCAATCATTGAGGATTGGGAATTTTTACATGCTATTAGAGCTAACTTCTCTCTTTGAGATTCTCAAGGATTTGTAGTAGTAAATCAATTGTTAAAAAGGACCAGCAGTTATAGGATTTCAAAGTTTTATTTTCAGATTTGGGAGTTTGTGCATAGATGGCAACAACAAGTCTTAGGTTTGAGGATAGATTGGATGGTGCCTCGATTTTTTTATCATGGAAGGTGAGGGTTACACTCTTACTAGAAGATAGTGATCTCTGGGATATTGTTTAATGATGTGGTGACTTTTCCTATAGATTCACAACAATTGGCAACTCATAACAAGAGGAAAGTGATGGCCAAGCGAATGATCTTTGATGCTATAAAGGAGCTTCTAACCCCTCATCCTCATACATTTGAGAAGAAAATAGTGAAGGAGATGGTTACTGTCTTGGTTAGTCTTTTACCGGAGTGAGAACATAAACAAGAAAATGATTTTTCAAAACAAAGAAAGATTGATAGATATGACCAATTCAGACACAATCATCAATTTTTTTATGAAGGTCACACAGATTCGTGATCAACTTGTAGTAGTTGGGGAGAAGGTTGTAGATGGAGAGCTAGTGAACATGGCATTTGAATGGATTGCTAGCTTCACGAGAACCATTTGTCAAAGGTCAAAGGTCGACAAGAAGAGAGGTTTTCTTGTAGTTTTTTCAAAGGAATGAAAATCCGATTTTGAAGGAGTAATTATTTGTGTATGTGTGAAATTGATTTTTATGATTTCACTATTTAATTCCAACTATTGTGGGATTGATGCCATAGTTTGAATTTAATTTTAGCATTAATTAAATTCAATGTTTTGCATGTTTCATTGAGATCCTAAGGATGTTAGTCATCCATGGTTGGGAAATCTCACATGGTATCAGAGAAAATTTCTTTGATGGAGATTCTCAAGGATTTGTAGCAATAAATCAACCATTGGAAAGGACTAGTAGTTAGAGGGTTTTAAAGTTTCATTTTTAGATTTGGGGGTTTGTGTGGGTAGATGGTAGCAGCTAGCCTCAAGGTTGAGGACACATTGGATAGTGCCTGAAATTTCTTAACATGAAAGGTGAGGGTTACACTCTTACTAGAAGAGAATGATCTCTGCGATATTGTTAAAGATGTTGTGACTTCACTTGCATATTTGCAATTGTTGGCAACTCATAAAAAAAACAAAGTGAAGGCCAAGAAAATGATCTTGGATGCTATATAGTATAAAGAATCATTTGATCCCTCATTTGTTTGAGAAGAAAATAATGAAGGATATCTTTAATATCTTGGTTAGTCTTTACGAGAGTGAGAACTTAAACAAGAAGATGATATTGTGGAACAAACATAAATCCATATAGATGACCAAATTAGACACAACCACTAGTTTTCTTATGAAGGTCACATAGATTTGTGATCAATTGGTAATATGTTGGAGAAGGTTGTAGATGCAAAGCTAGTGAACATGATATTGAATGGTTTCCTAACTTCATAGGAACCATTTTTCAAAGGTATTTGTGTTTGAGAGAACGTTCATAAATTTGAGAGGCTTTGGGTTGACTGTATGCAACCTTGCAGGAGGAGACTCAGATGGAGTCAAAGGTCAAGAAGAATGGAGGTGATGAAATAAGGGACCTGTTATCGCTTGCCGCCTACACCTACCTACAGTCAGCGGGAAATGCCTTCAACCCCACAAGGTGTGGTTGGTGGCAAGGAACTCAGAGACGGGGCTGTCACACTAATCCCAACTCTCTCCATTTAAGCTATCTCCTAGACTAGCTAAGGGGGGTGGTTCCTAAATGGAAAATTAAGTTAAAGATTTGAGTTTCTAGGAGAATGTTAGAGTCAAATAGATTACTTCTTAAGATTTATAAGCAAAAAGTAATGTGAGCAATAACCATCACTACATAAAATAAGCGTAAAGCATATGAAACTAGTGCCTTCAAAGTATTGCTATTTAAAATGAAATTTTATTTGCTCAAATGAAGTGAAATGCTTTCAAATGGAAAGCAAAAGTAATCCTCTTTGAAACAAGAAAATGTTAGCACAAGATATTATAAATGCCTTCAAGGTTGACAAATTTATGAATCCAAGCATGAGAAGCTATCTTGCTCAAAAGGAAACAATTAGTGTTCTACTTGCAAAATGTAGATAAAAGAAATATTTGCCACAACAAAGTATTCAATTTCAAAAATGTATGGGAGTCTCAAAAGAGATGAAGGAGTTCTACAATTGGAGAATACAAGCTCCAAAGTGGTGTATGACCTAGCCTTCTTCCACGAGCTCTCCTAATGCCCACAACCTCCTTGGAATGCAACTTGAAGCTAGAGAGAACTTACAAACAAGAATGTTAGGGCTGCAAAATAAAACCAAAGTTAGTGTGAAAAGAGAGCATGTAAGTATGTGAATATGCTATAAAATAATATACAAAGGCTAAATCAAGTGAGGGGAAAAGATCCCCATCACTTCTCTAGCTTATGAGAAGCTCTTGAATAACTATATAATGAAATGAAAGCACAATTAAAAGATGTAAATGAATTTTTTAATATTTTGATTCATGCATAGACTATCTGAAGGAGAACCTTGCAAGAACAAGTACTTTAAAAAAAAGTAGTTCTATGAAATTCAAATAAAGATGAGAGCTCCAAGCATCGTTTTGAACTTTTCAAACTTTTCTCTTCCAAGCACTTTGGTGAAGATGTCTGCAGTCTGCTCATTTGTGGAACAATGACGTAGATGGATAGTTTTGGCCTCAACATGATGTCGAATCAGATGGTATTTTGTATTGATGTGCTTTGTTCGATCATGGAACTTTGGGTTCTCGGCCAACTTTATTGCAGAAGTGTTGTCGATCATGAGTGGAGTTGAATGCATTTGTTTTGTTTGCAAATCTTCTAGGAAATTGTTGCTTCAGCTGCTGCCACAGATTCTGCTTCAGTTGTGGAATCTGCTAGAACTGACTGTTTGCGTGATCTCCATGAGACAACTCCTGATCCAAGACTCATGGTATAACCTGAAGTAGATACCCTAGTTTCTTTGTCCCCATCAAAGTCTGAACCAGAGTATCCGATCAAGCTGAAGTCACCTACCTGTGTATATTTGAGTCCAAAGTTTTGAATCCCCTTCAAGTACTTTAGAACTCTTTTTACAGCAGACCAATGTCCTTCACAAGGTTTTTGCATAAACTTGGAGAGGATTCCAACATCAAATGAGATGTCTGGTCTGGTGGTAGTCAGGTAGATAAGACTTCCTACAAGCTGTCTATACTTCGTTGCATCCTCGAATTCCTTCCCTTCAATGGATGTGAGCTTCAAGTTTTGTTCCATTGGAGTGGTTAAGGGATTGCATTCATCCATGCCAAACTTGTTCAAAAGATCTCCAATGTACTTCTTTTGAGAAAGGAATATAAATTTAGGATGTTGAGTTACTTCAATACCAATGTAGTCGTGAACATAGCCCAAATCAGTCATTTCAAAACCTTTCTTCAATTCTTTCTTTATGGATGCAATATAACTCTCATTGTTCCATGTCATCAAAAGATCATCTACATACACCACAAGATATACAACTATTTTTCCAACTTTCTTCACAAACAAAGTTGCATCATCAAGATGAAAATGTTTGAAGTTAAGTTTCAGAAGATGCTTAGTTAATATCTCATACCAGGCTCGCGGTGCTTGTTTGAGGCCATACAAGGATTTTATAAGTTTGCATACTTTGTGTTCTTGGCCCTTCACAACAAATCCTTTTGGCTGAGACATAAAAACTTTCTCCTTTAGATCTCCATTCAAAAAGGCAGTTTTTACATCCATCTGATGGAATTTCCATCTCTTTTGAGCTCCTAGGGCAAAGAGTGTCTGGATGGTGGCTCATTTTGCTGTGGGGGCAAAAGTTTCTTCATAATCAACCCCTTCTTTTTGTGCAAAACCTTTTGCCACAAGCCTGGCTTTGTGCTTGTCAAGTGAGCCATCTGCTTTGTACTTGTTCTTGTAGACCCACTTACAACCAATTGGTTTGGTTCCCAAAGGAGGATCAACTAGCTTCCAAGTGCCATTCTTTATCAAGGCATCATACTCCTTTTGCATCGCTTCATTCCATTCAACATGAGAAGTGACTTCTTTCAAGGAAGTTGGTTCATGATCTGGAGACAAATTCAATTCACAATTATAAGCAGTATCCATATCAACAGGTGAATCAGAATTATCTACGTCACCTTCATTTTTTCTAGTGGAACTTCTTGTTCCTATCTTTCCAACCTCATTAGGACGAACATTTTCTAGTGTCTTTGTCAGCCATTTGGTGGGACATTTCTGAGATGGCCCAGGCTGCTCATTTGACTGAGTTGGAATTGAATCAAGATTCAATCTCTCAATTCTGTCAATCACATCGTTCAAGGTGTCATCCATGGTTGGTTCTTCATGTGGGGGAGAGAGTGCTTCGGAAAATTATTCCACAGATTGATTCAGTATAGGAATACCCCCTTCAAGATCTGGAATCTAATTATCAAAATCTTGAAAATACTTTTCATGTGTGAATCTATCTAGGCGATCAAGTTGCCGCTCAACAACACTGTCTGTCTTGGAAGATTCAAGGAATAAGACATCTTTCGTGACTACAAAATTCTTATTGACTTCATCATAGAGACGATATCCTTTGGAGGTATTGGAATACCCCAAGAAGATACATTTTTGACTTCTAGCACCAAGTTTATTCCTTTGTACCTTGGGTATCAAAGCATAACAGGTGGAACCAAAGACCCTGAAATGCTTTACCGAAGGAATGTGGCCATGCCACATTTCATAAGGAGTTTTGTTTCTGATTGAATTTGAAGGACACCTATTCTTTATGTATACAGCACATAGAACTGCATCAGCCCAAAACATCAATTTTACATTCTTAAAAAACATCATGGAGCGAACCATATTTAAAATTGTCCTGTTCATTCTTTCAGCTACACCATTTTGTTGGGGATTATAAGGCACAATTGTTTGATGTTTGATTCCATGTTGACGAAGATAATTTTCAAATTCGTTTGAAGTGTATTCTTTTCCATTATCAGTACGTAAAGAGCCAATATGAGTTTGTGCATCATTTTCAATCCATGCATGAAAATTCTTGAATGTTTGAAAAGCATCAGACTTGTTCTTCAATAAGTAAACCCAACACATTTTGGTGTAATCATCAATAAATGTCATCATATATTTATTTCCATTTGCAGAAGCAACAGGCATAGGGCCACATAAATCTGAATGAATAAGCTCAAGTTTTCTATGTGCTCTGGAATGTGAATCATGAAATCGCTGTTTGCTATGCTTTTCTAGAATACAAGCATCACATTGCTTAAGTTTCCTAGGAATTGTAGGCAGTCCATTAACACCATTTTTCTTCAACAATCGAAGGCTGTCATAGTTTAAGTGTCCAAATCTAGCATGCCATAAAAGACTTGATGGGAATGTACCTTCATCATGATGTGAACTGAATGCAAAGTTTTGTGCATGAGCAGAGGAACCTTGCAGCTTTAGGAGTCTTTCTTCTTCTATTCCCTCCATGACAAGTGAGCGATCTGATGCTTTTCTGACCTCAACCTTGCCATCAAACATGTGAATGGAGTGTCCTTGCTGGCGGATGTGGACCAAGGACAAGTTTCTCCTCAACTCGGGGATGTATAAAACCTCATGTAGAAGATGATCTGGAAGATCAGGCAATTTAAGCCTGATTGTGCTAAGCCCTGAAGGCTTGAGTCTGGAGTTATCTGCGAAGTATACTGCTCCATCAACTTTGTTAGTAAATTCTTCAAAAAAAGCTTTTCTAAACGTCATATGACATGTTGCTCCTGAATCTAGCAACCAAGAAGTAAATGAAACATCAAACAAGTCTTTAGTTACTCCATTGTTACAATGTGCTCCAACATAACGAACGGATTCAGGTGCTTTACCTTTGTCTCTGTCATGAGTTTTACCTTTTTCTTGATTTCTTTGCTGCCCAATTTTATCCCAAGGCAACTTACATGTAGATGCATCATGCCAATCTTTATTGCAGCGTATGCAATGAAGATCAGATTTTTCAGTTTGAGTTTGTCTGCCCCCCCTTCCTGTGAAATTTTTTCTTCCTCTTCCTCTTCGGCCACCTCTTCCTCTGGAAGAATCTTGAGCATGACTCTTTTCTCTATGTGCAAAGTATACAGCCTCTTCAGAAGACAAAGGGGTTGTCATATTTCCAAAAGCCTTCTCTCTTTCTACAATTTTTTTCTCAAGGGAATCAAAGGTGATTTTCATGAGGTTCCCACTTGCTTGCAATGACTCAAGATAATGTGAGTAAGTGGGATACAATGCCTTAACATATGCTACGAGAGGTATGTCAACTTCTACAACAGTATTCTTAATGTCATGCATGATAGATCTTACTTTTGAAGCTAAAGCAAGAGGGTCATCATTTTTCAATTCAAGGCTGAACAACTTAGTCATTAATTGAACAATTTCAAGTTCTGAATGTGAGTCATAGAGTTCTTTTAGTTTGCTCAAGGCCTCATAGGCATTTGAAAACAGTGTAATATGACAACTCACCTCGTCATTTACGAAAGCTGCAGTCAAGGCATAGGCCTTGCAGTTCTTGTTTTCCCAAATGGCGATCTCCTTGTTTGAAGTGGGTTTTGCTGGTGGATGGTCTCCTTCTCCTTCACAAATTCCTCTCCATAGCTCATTAAAAATGAGTGTGCGCTTGATTTTCCGAGACAATTCAGGATAGTTCTCCTTGCCGGAGAGAACAACTTCCACAATAGATATGAGAGAATGCATTCTTTAAACCTCAATTCTGGTTTAAATTCTGCACTTCAAATTTATTTATTTATTATTATTGTTATTTTTTATATTTTATTTTCTGTGAAAAAAAAATTGGGGAAAAGAATGGAGGTATTATCTCAGGGAGGGTTTATTTGGGGAAGGTATTTACTGGGGGAGGGAGGAAGTGGGGAGGTATTTAATGGGGGGATTGGGGAGGTATTTATTGGGGGAGGCCGAGCTGTAAAAACTGCAGGGAGGGAGTACAGGGTGAGGGAGGAGGCAGCCACTAGAAGTGTGAGGGGAGGGTCGTAGGGGAGCGGGAGGGAGTCACGGCAGGCGTGAGGGGAGGGTTGTTGGGGAGGAGTGTCTGTGTGGGAGAGGACGGGATGAGTGGGGGCAGAGAGTCGTGAGGGGGTTTGCTGTGAGGGGGAATTCGCGGGGAGGGGGGTCTGCGTGGAGGGGGAGGGAGCCACGACAGGCGTGAGGGGAGGGTCGTTGGGGAGGAGGGTCTACGTGGGAGGGGAGGGGATGAGTGGGGGCAGGGAGTCGTGAGGGGAGGGGAGGGTGAAGGGGATGAGCGAAGGGCGAGGGGGTCTGTTGTGAGGGGGAATCCACGGGGAGCGGGGTCTGCGTGGATGGGGAGGGGATGAGTGGGGGAGGGGAGGGTGAAGGGGATGAGCGGAGGGGGAAGGGTTTGCGGTGAGGGGGAAGGGGATGAGTGGGGGCGGGGAGTCGAGGAGTCATGAGGCGAGGGGAGGGAGTCTGTGGTGAGGTCGAGCTGTGAGGAGTGAGGATGAGTGAGCTGCGAGAGGTCGAGCAACTGTCAATGAGAGCAGAATTTGCACAGTTGCGTGCAAAAATTGAGAGCAGAGTTTGCTAGAAAAATTTGATGTATGCTGTGAAAGTAGAATTGCAAAATTTTCATAATTGCAAAAGCAGCAGTTCTGCTAGGTGCTGGCAAAGAGGCAGGTCTGCCAGGAGGGAGTTACAAGGGCAGGGATGCCAGAAATATAGTTGGCTCTGATACCATGTCAGGCCGGGAGGTAACTCTGCAAAACTGAAGATAAATTAGATGGAGATTGTGTGTGTACTTATACATGGAGGTGAGACTATTGGGATTCACTTCCCAATGTCTTTTGGCCTTCCTTATTTACTAATTTACAATAATATACAATCTCACCCAAGCCCTTAGGATTTTGTGTCAACAAAAACAATGCCAAGAGAGGGTTGGTCTCTTGAAGACTTCCCCTCACGCTTGCTAGTTGATTCAACAATGATCCTCTACAAAACTTCTAACAAACATTAGTTGATATGGATTAAATCAATAAACAATGGCAAGATAGCTCTAGAATTTGTATGAAAATAGATAGAATTTTCTAGCTTAGAGCATATCAAATAACCAATTGTAAATGTAAGATAGCTATACATCTACAATTCAACAAAAGCATATGAGATAAATAATGCTCCAATGTAATAACAATTATGAATTAACCCCAAAGTCTTTTTATTCATATGAAGATCACAAGTACATAGAAGCAGAGCTTCCCCAAGCACAATAGCGTTGCAAAAGATACAATATGAGAGCCCATGGCTCCATTATATAGAATGTTGGGCGCAAATCCCAATGAAGAACCAAATGCCAAGTGGTGAGAAGGAGGAGATCACAAGGCAAATTCGAATTTGATAAGTGGAGCTCCATTTACAAGTGGAAAAATTGGATTCTGGCAAGTGGACATCATTTTATTCTTCCCTTATGTGCCAAATTCGAATTTTATGATGGAATGACAAGTGCATATGGGTGGTAAACCATGTGGGGACAATTTCCCACAAAAATATTCACCAAATATTCTCCCAAATCCTCCCAAATGTGCATTAACTTCACAAATTTGAATAAGCAAGCAATTCTCATTTAATGCGAGAAATTCGATTTTATTTGAGCACATGTCATTTTCTTGATTTTAGGAGTCCACATCACCTTGTGACTTCACTTTAACTCCTCCATAATTTTCCACCTCATTTTCACCTCATTTAACATGTGTGGATATTTATTTTTCTCAATTTATTTAATTTTTGGCTTAATTAATTGCCAGATTTCCCACTAAACTTAGGAAAAGTGAGTTTTGAGGGTTCAAAACACATTTTTAACCCCTCAAAGTGTGTCATAGGAGAAACTTGAGGGTGAGAGGTGTAATTTTGATTACTCATACCCCATACAACTTCACTAGGCAACACTTATTACAATTCAATTACAATTTTTATTGCAATTTTCAACTTGCAAGAAATCTAAAAAATTAAAAAATCACTACCTAGACCTAACCAAATTCCACGAAATTTTTTGTGTGATCTAGTATGGTAATATACATTGACTCTAGACACTAGTAAAATTGGAGGAAAAAACTCAATTAATTATTAAGTTCTGATAGGGAGATGATAATTAATCTGAGTAAAAAAAACCTCCCAAAGTAATACTCACTTGTTGGCAAGGTCCCAAGCTACCTAAGCTTGTTACAGACTAAATACTGACTCAAATTCATCATTACTAGCATCACTTATTACAATTCCCTGTAGGGCGTGGAATCTGGGTACAAGAGAAAATGATAAGAAGAAGAAGTAGAGTTTAATAACTCTGGTGAAATGATGATATTTGATGGTACAGATGTCTTCTGGTTCATCCTTGGGCATGGAGTCTTCTCATTATCATTAGGTTGCACTCCAGTGGTCAACATGACCCAACAAGGGTAAATGAAAGAGTAAGGAGTCAATCTCACAACTAGGAAAAGGAGGATTTGAGTAAAAACAAGTACTTCATTTGTCATTAGCACGATCATTATGAATCACAATGTCTAGATAAGAAGGGTAAAGGGAAGCAACAACAAAATTAGGTAGCATTCCTTGCAAAAACTCAGATGAATGAGTTTGTTCCCAAGTTTGAGAAGGATTTCTTGATAGCATCTTGCTTTTATACCAACATGATTTCTATAGATGTGTGTTATGTGGATAGTGTGGCATCTCAAAAAATGGCATTAGTCGGACAATTATTTTCTAGTCTGAAGAAGCGAGACTTAGGAGTGTAGGTTGAGCTTGGTGATGGTGCCAATTACCCAATAGTAGGGAGTTGGTACTCCCTTCTAGCTCATGTTAGGTAATTCTTTAGATTTTGATGATGTTTAGTTTGTTCTTTGTCTTGATTTTAGTCTCGATCATGAAGGATAAGGGCTTTGTAGTTGACTTAAAGAACCAACTTGCCCTCACGAGGTCGAAGGATTTTAGCCTAGGTACAATTGAGGTAATATGGGTTAGATAAGGTAATTTATACAAGGTTTAGGGTGAACCTATTCGAGCCTTAGTGTATAACACTGACAACTAGTGATAGTTGCAACACAACAGGATGGGGGACTTGCATCGTAGGCATCACCTATTATGAGGGAGATAGTCATTGGTCTTCTAGAGTTTTGTATTGAGTGACATGGTGTATGCAGAGGGTGCATGCTTAGCAAGCATGCCAATGCTGCTTTCCTATGCAATGAACATAGGTCTAAAGGGATAATAAGCACACTACCTAGTATGTTTGAATGTTTATGGATTGATGTTAATGGCGTCAATAACAAGAAGCATGTACTATGTTTTCTTTATTAATGATTTCTCTCGCAAGACTCAGATCTACCGCTTAAAAACCTAAGGCCGAGGTCTTTAGTAGGTTTCAAGAGTTCAAAGCTCTAGTTGAAAACTAGATAAGGAAGAAGCTCAAAGTCGTGAGATCAAATGATAGGGTAGAGTATACCTTGAAAAATTTCGAGGGTTTCTACAATGAGACAAGAATTAAGAGGGAGTTGATAGTTATCTATAACCTACAACATAATGGGGTGGTAGAGGGAAATAGTCAATCCATCATAGGGGTTGCTAAGGCCATGATACATGACTAGGACTTGCCGATGTTTCTTTGGGTACAGGCATGTAACACAACAATCTACATCCAAAACTAATGTCCTCATAGTATCTTAGAGGACAAGACAATAAACAAGGTATTCGTTGGTATGAAGCCAATGGTGAGTCATTTTTGCATCTTTTGCTATCCAAACTATATCCATGTATCGATAGAGAAGAGGACCAAGTTGGAAGCTTCTAGTAGGAAGGGTTTATTTATGGGCTATAGTGAGACTTCAAAGGCTCACAAGGTCTACATTCTAGAGGAGATGAAAATAGTAGTAAGTAGGGATGCAAAATTTGGGGAAGAGTTTGCATCCAAGTAGTTCCATGAGCCTATTCCAATGATAAAGGATGAAGAGTAGGTGGCTTCGAAGGTTGAGCCAAGTTCACTAGTGATTTTTAGAGCGATACAACAACTTTTAGGTCAAGAGGGGGAGACATTAGTCCCTTTTACTTTTGTTAGGAGACCTCAATGATTCACTTGGACATTTCGGGATTGTCAAGAGCATGTCAAGGTTCCTAGGAGCACATTTAAAGAGAGTAGACTTATGAAGGAATTTGTATGCTATATGGCATTGCTGTGCAACATATAGATTTTGAATGTTCCAACCTTTTGTGTGTAACAAGAATGCTGTTTGGGACATATTTCTTAGACTCGAGGGGAAGTCAGTTGTGAGTTCTAGGTGGCTTTACAAGATCAAGCATTCTACAGATGTAAACATTAAGAAGGTTCAAAGTGATGTTTGTGGTGAGAGGGTTCTCCTAGAGAAAGGGAGTGGACTACGAGGAGGCATTTGATCTAGTTGCCAGGTATACTTCATTGGAGCAATTTTGTCCTTCATTTCATTTATGGGGTAGAAAGGATACATTAGATGGATGTGAAGACAACTTTCCTTATTTGGATCATTGACAAAACTATATATAGAGTAGCATCATTACTTTGAGGTAAGTAGGAAGGAGTCCCATGTATTAAGGCATAAGACAACCTTGTATGGAATCATATTCCAAGATCGATGGATACATTTTGAATATGGGATTCAACAAAATTGGAACAAATTCTAACTTATATTACATACATTTTGATATTGATCTACTCATTTTGGTGCGGTATGCAGATGATTTCCTTTAGATAGGTGTAGAGAAGCTCAATGTAGGGCGTAAAGTAGACATGGCAGTTGAGTTCAAGATGAATTACATTTGTATGATGCATTACTTGGGGTTGGAGGTTTGTAAGAGACTAGGGATCCTGAGGAGGTTTTAGACATAGTCACCAGGTTCAACGAATATCTTCCTCAAAATTCGAAAATATCGAACATGATCTAGATCCGAACAAATTCCTTGAGGTTCGATTAGGTTCGATCCTTAAATTAAATTCCTTTTCGTGAATCGTTGTATTCAGGTTCCTCTGCGTGAATGGATGTATCCAAGTTTTAATTAACACATACACTGATGGAGATGGAGATGAATTGCCAATTACTAGGCCTCGGGGATTGCCAAGCTCGAGTGAGGGCTTCCTGATATGGGCCCACAATCTGCGGCTTCTATGGTTTCCTCATTTACGTCGACACTTTGACGACCACTGTATCCATAAATTAATTTCCTCTTCGTGAATCGTTGTATTCAGGTTCCTCTCAGTGAATATATGTATTCAAGTTCTAATTAGCACATACACTGATGGAGGTGGAGATGAATTGCCAATTACTAGGCCTCGGCGATTGCCAAGCTCGAGTGAGGGCTTCCTAATATGGGTCCACAATCTGCGGCTTCTATGGTTTCCTCATTTACGTCAACACTTTGACGACAACTGATATAAGCTACATTTTTTATCTTTAACTTTATTATATATAATTTTTTAATTTATTTTTAAATGTTATAACTTATATTATGGGTAGAATCTTATTTTATATATATATATATATATATATATATATATATATATATATATATAATTTTATTATATATATTTTTAATATTAAAATTTTATAATAAGTCGAAATTAATGTCGAATTTTATCTTAGAAATTTTTATTCTCGATTTTTTTTTCCAAATTTCAAAGTCTTCGAACTCAAACACGAACACGAACGTGGTGACTTAGGTTTCAGATGGAAGATTGCCAACCTATGCACACATCCATGATCACTAATATGAAAAAGGTGACAACTTCATGTTCAAAGTTAGTGGGTAGCTGATATTTTAAGCAAACTCTTGGCAAGAATGAAGTTTAGGCATTTAGAGACAAACTTGGATTGGGGCAAAATTCCTTCCTTGCTAAGAGAGAGTGTTGAAAATCATAACTCTAATAGGAACTTTGTCAAGGTTCATTGTGAATGCGTGAGTAGTAATTCTATATTGTAATTCACTTTTTGTAGAAAAAAGTGAGTGTCTTGTATTTAGGTGTTAAGTCCAAGAAGGTGTATCTCATGCATACACACTCCTTAGACAAGGAGTAAACTCAAAAATAAATTAGGGTTGTGGCCTCAACTAAAAGTATAAATACAAGGCGATATAGAGGTTTTTGCAAATGCTTGAGTAGTTGAGTAGGTTGATGGGGGGGGGGGATTTAGTTAGAGATGATTTCAAATAGTAGGTAGGGAGTTCCATATAATTCATATGTATAAATTCATATTGTTGTATAGACAAACCATGCAAGTTATCAAACATGTGTACAACAATAGTTTTTTGGTTTTTCAGTCGTCTATACCTCTCAAGCAAGTTGTACAAGCCTAGGTCACGGTGTTTCAGTAACCATGCAATGTTGGTTCTCTTTAGTAGTTTGTGGAGGTTTCCTTGTAATTTTCTCAAGGGAATGAAACGCTGCTTTTGAAGGAGTAATTACATCTATATGTGTGAAATTGATTTTATTCTTCTATTATTTAATTTCTAGCTATCGTGTGATTGATGCTACGATTTGAATTTAATTTTAACATTAATTAAATTCAACAATTTACTTTTTTAATTAATATCATAAGGATGTCACTATAGTCTCGGGAATTTTCACATCATTGCGTGCATATTTTATAGCATAGTCATAATATTAAATGCCCTAGTGTAATGCTTTGAGTTGGAAAGCAATGTGGACACTAAATTGATCATAATGGGCCCCTAGCTAGTCATATGGATGTCTAGTTAGTAGAAGTTAATGGCTACTTGTTTATATGCTTATGCCTTCCACTATGATTGCATAGGTCTATGCTTGTCTTTCTTGTTATATTACCATGATTTCTACATAGAGTAACACAATATTCCTATCACATTGGGGAAGGAATCATGTATCAGTCCACAACCCTACTTGCTTATATTATGTATTATGGTAATAGTGTAAATTTTTGTAGATGTTCTATGCTTGATGCAACTTTACTTTTATTACAGCAATCACCCAAACAGTTAAGTAAAACGCTGATAGAACATACCAGTGGATCTGTAGAAGACAAACCAGAAACAGGAAAAATGTGATGGTGCGTTACGGCGGTCAACAGGATGCTTCAACCAGCAAAGTCTTCTTGATCAGCCAACCCAGAATGTGTTACAACAATCCTCAAATCAGTCAACACAAGTCAACTCCAGAAAAGTCAACGCTGTCCAGAAAAGTCAACGCAGGGCAGCAACATAAAAGTCAACGCAGCTCCAACTTTGGTCAACCTTTTGACCTCGGTTCTTGTGCCAAAGTGTACGGCCTGCTAAAATCGAAGTCTCCACAAATTTTGGGCCTCTTTGGACCATGCGTTGACCAAAGTCAACGCTGGTCAAACTTCCTAGGAAACCCTAGCTGCAGCAAACTGCGTCCTTTTTCTTGGCTGTAGTAGCTCGTCCTTATTCCCACGTGTGAGCTGAATTTGTCCTCCAAGAAGCTCGTACTAAATCAGACAAGAGAAGAGGAAGTGATGAGATGAGATGAGTGAAATGCTCTCCAACTTTGACTGTATTTATATCCATCATTGAGGTGTGTGACACATCTGCTGGGGGTGCAAAACCTTAAGGCCGACCTGCACATATAATTTATTATAAATAATAAATTCAAAATAAATGTTCTGCTCATCGGATTAAGATATATTTTATATGGATTTTACACCTCTCCGAAAGAGGAATCCAACAAAATTATCAGTATCTTAATCCGAGCATCACAACATGGAGTTTGGACCTAGTTGTCCAAATTTAACACTCCCTCTCAACTAGGGAGAACTCCATCCATCAGTGCAATCAAACATCGTGCGTCATCCCGCCGTAACTTGCTTTGTTGGCCTCTTTATTTCAGAACAGAAGTGGGTCACTCACAAAGACATCATCCAGAGACTTCCAATGGACCGATAGGAACCTCTATCAGACTCACAAATAGTCTCCAACCAACCCGAAGTTGGTTCATCTGACCTAAAGTCTAGGAGAGGTCCGAGACCTCACAAGACTTGATCCCAAATCAAGTGGTTGGACCGTGCCATCCTAGATAGAGAGTACGGCAATGTCTGATGCGTCCATCGGTCTTTGCTACTAGTCTTTAGCTTTTCCCACCTCATTGGCCAAATGAGAGGTACTTCCCATGAGCCCTGAACTCAATGGGTAGGATGCATACGGGGCATAGAAAAATGAGAGGTGAACCAACTCAATACTCACAACGGTGGGGCAGAAGCACCATAAGGTTCGGCGAGCCTAGCCCCGTGAGTGCTTATAGCTCCGAGAAGCTATCCCCAAAGCCCCCCAGAGCTCCCAGAGCTCATCGTCCAACGGGACCCACATCATAGGGTCGTTCCACGATACCAAGATTCTCACGGAAGGTTAGGAACTTGACCTTCCCCAGGGGCTTAGTGAGAATATCCGCGACCTGCTCATCAGTTCCTATATGATCGAGCCTTATGGCGCCTCGCTGTACCATATCCCGGATAAAGTGGTACCTGATATCAATATGCTTGGATCGGTCGTGGAACACAAGATTCTCAGTCATACGAATCCCACTCTGGTTATCACAGAGTATCACAGTGGTATCTAGCACATGTCCAAACAGCTCACTAAAGAGCTTACGCAACCAAACTGCTTCACAACAGGCCATACTTACAGCAATGTATTCGGCCTCCGCGGTGCTCAAAGCCACCGACTTCTGCTTCCTGCTCATCCATGAGATCGAAGCAGAACCAAGATTGAAGCAGCATCCCGATGTGCTCTTACGATCCACCACACTTCCAGCCCAATCGGCATCAGTATATCCACGGAGTGTCACACTCCCGGCAGTGTATCTCAGCCCATGGTTTATCGTGCCCCGAAGATATCTCAGAAGATTCTTGGCACCAACCCAGTGAAAATGATGAGGCTCAACCATCTGTTGACTCAAAGCGTTCACTGCAAAACATATATCCGGTCGGGTGTTCACTAAGAACATCAAAGCTCCTATGAGTTGACGATACTCAGTAGGATTGGCCACGGCCCAAGAATAAGCCGCTTGACTCAACTTATTAAAGTTGAGTTCCATTGTGTTGATACTACTTCTGTACCACCCATACCAAATCTTTCCAGAAGTTTCACAATATATTTTCCTTGAGAAAGGAAAATCTCTCCGTGTCTCTGCCAGACCTCCAGGCCTAGGAAGTAGTGCATCAGTCCTAGGTCCTTCATCTCGAACTCAGCAGCAAGCTCCCTCTTGCATTGATGAATGAGAGGGTCAGCACCTGTCAGGAAGAGGTCGTCCACATACAGCACCAGAATGAGAGGCTTCCCCTGTACAACCTTGAAGTAAAGGTTCGGATCAACATTACTTCGAGTGAAGCCCAACTTCATCAAGTAACTATCCATCCTCTCGTACCAAGCTCTGGGTGCTTGCTTTAACCCATAGAGGGCTTTCTTCAACCTGCAGACATGAGTGTCTCGATCCTGAACTTCAAATCCCATAGGTTGTTCTACATACACCTCTTCCTTTATTGCACCATGCAGAAAAGCGGTCTTGACATCCATCTGATGAAGACTCCATCCTTGCGTAGCAGCAAGGGCTATGATTGATCGAATGGTGGTATATCGTGCCACAGGTGCAAATATGTCATCATAATCTACTCCTTCCTTTTGAGAGAAGCCACGGCAACAAATCTTGCCTTGAACTTTTCATCGCTTCCATCAGATCCATGCTTGATCTTGTAGAGCCATTTCGCGGTGACAACTGATTTGTCCTTCGGTCTTGGAACCACATCCCAGACATCATTCTTTATTATGGACTCATATTCTTCGTGCATAGCATCCTTCCAGACTTGATGCTTTACGGCTTCCTCAAAAGATCCAGGTTCAGATTGTACAATAGTACTCATGGCAGCTAGATACCCTTGGTATCTACACGGCTTCTTGCTTTCTCGGAATGTCCCCCTTGGGGTAGCATGTCCCTCAGCATCTTCGAGGGTGTCCCTGAGCCATGATGGTCTCTTTCCCAGTGAAGGAGATGGATCGATAGGGTCCATTGGTCTTTCAACATTAGGCATAGTCTCATCCTGCGGTTCTTCTTGATTTCCAGGCCTTTCTTCATGATTTTCCTCAGATCTTGGAAGATCTACTACTTTCTTCAGGGAAGCATCTTCGTCAAAAGTGACATCATGGCATATCTCTACTTCCCTTTGACCAGGTACATAGACTCTATAGGCCTTAGAAGTTTCGCTGTAGCCCACAAACATTCCTTTCTTCCCAGAAGCATCCAACTTACTTCTCTTTTCTTTTGGCACATGAAAATAAACAGGACATCCAAAAATTCTAAAATGTGAGACATCAGGTTTCTTACTAGTGAAAACCTCTTCGGGAGTTTTGGAGTCCAAAGCGGAATGAGGGCATCGGTTTTGAATGTATACAACAGTATTTGCAGCTTCTCCCCACAGAAACTTCGGTAGACCCTGGTCACATAGCATGGCACGGGCAGCTTCCACAATAGTCCTATTCTTTCGTTCAGCAACACCATTCTGCTCAAGAGTATAGGCAGTAGTAGTCTCCCTCTTAATGCCAGCTTCTCTGCAAAAGTCCTTGAACTCATTTGACTCATATTCAGTGCCATTATCGGTCCTCAAAATCTTGATCTTCTTCCCTGTCATGTTTTCCACCAAGGCTTTGAAGGTACGGAACCACATGAAAGCCTCATCCTTCTTCTTCAAGAAGTATATCTAGGTTTTGCGGGAGAAGTCATCAGTGAATGTCATATAGTAAGAACATCCTCCCAGGGATGTCACGGGTAGCATACCAGATAGATCGGAATGGACCAGTTGCAAAATATCAGATGTCTTTGTGACACTTGAGGGGAAAGGTCCCCTTGTATGCTTTCCTTCGGCACAACCCTTACATACACCTTCATGATTATTTCCAAAGTCGGGCATCCCTGTCACCACCTTCCTTGCTTCGGGAAGGGCCTTGTAATGAAGGTGTCCAAACCTTCGGTGCCATAGTTCGGTTTGTTGGATAGTATCACATGTCATAGCTCCTAGAGGACTTCCTTCAACTTGATAGAGTGTTCCAACTCTAAAACCAATCACGATAGCTTCCTTGAGATTCTTCTTCCACATGCGTACTTTTCCATCAGTGAATGCCACATTGAAGCCTTTGTCTTCAATCGCTGATATAGACACAAGGTTCTTCTTCAATTTTGGTACATAGAGTACATCTTGCAAATGTAGGACTTGTCCTTGAGACAAGTGGAGAGTCACAGTCCCTGTCCCTTTCACAGGATATGTGGCATTATCTCCAAGGATAATTTCCAAATTAGTATCCTTCTCAACCATGTCAGAGAGTGCTTCCTTGAACCCAGTGATGTGTCTTGAGGCACCACTATCTATCAGCCAGACATCCATAGTGTCGGGCGAGGATGCAGCAGAGAGAGCAGATACAAGAATATATTCATTTCTTTTATCAACAACATTTGACTCCTCATACCTGGAGTTTCTAGACCTTTTAGAAGGTTGATTATTTCCACCAGAGGGAGCCTTCCTCTTTCCTTTGGATCTGTCGTTTCTTTGATTTCCATTCCTCCGGTTGTTGTTGTTGTCATCACTATCGGGAGAATCCTTCTTGAAGGGACATTCTCTAGCATAGTGACCAGGCCTATGACAAGTGAAACACTTACCCTTCTTTCCTTGGGCCCTTGTTCTTCCTTTGTTCTTAGGACCACCAGAGTTCTTCTTTCTAGAATGAGCAACATAGGCAACATTTCTGTCATTTTCGAATTCCTTCATTCTTGTCTCTTCTTGCATACATCTAGACAGTAGCTCGTCAAAGTTAGGAATTGTTCTATTATTGAGAATGGTGGTGGTGAATACTTGCCATTCATATGGGAGTCCTCTAAGTGCGGTGAGTACCATCTCACGATCGGCTATTGTCTCCCCAATAGCCAGCAGATTGTTCCTAATCTCGGTCAATTTCAGAAAGAATGTTTGAACAGACTCATCCCTGCCTTTCTTCAGATTCTTCAATTGATTCTTGAAGAATAACACTTGGTTCACATTGTTAACTTGGAACATTAGGATCAATTTATCATACATCTCTTTGGATGTGCCCAACTCAGAGATGTAGGCTACCAAACTTTTATGAATGGATTCCCTGATCATTAGCTTTGCTTTGATCTCCCCTTTCTTATACTTTTTTTTAGCAGCAGCAGTAGCATCGGATGGAGGTTCTTGTATCTTACCCAGTACATGGTCCATGAGATCATGGTCTTCCAATTTGAGATCTAATATCATCTTCCAAGCATGGAAGTCATCTCTTCCAGTCAGCTTGTCATTCTCTTTGAATTCATAACTTGTGGAACCCATTTTCTTAGATGGTGATTGCTAAAGTTAGGGCTTGTCTTCACCTCAGCTCTGATACCATGTAAATTTTTGTAGATGTTCTATGCTTGATGCAACTTTACTTTTATTACAACAATCACCCAAAAAGTTAAGTAAAATGCTGATAGAACATACCAGTGGATCTGTAGAAGACAAACCAGAAACAGGAAAAATGTGATGGTGCGTTACGGCGGTCAACAAGATGCTTCAACCAGCAAAGTCTTCTTGATCAGCCAACCCAGAATGTGTCACAACAATCCTCAAATTAGTCAACACAAGTCAACTCCAGAAAAGTCAACGGCGGCATCCCGGAAAAGTCAACGCGGGGCAGCAACATAAAAAGTTGCCGCAGCTCCAACCGGTCAACCATGACATAGTTCTTGTAGGTTAAAGTGTAGCTGCTAAAATCGAAGTCTCCTGAAGTTTTGGGCCTCTTTGGACCATCACGTTGACAGAGAATCACTTATTTGGTCAAACTTCCTATGAAACCCTAGGCTGACAAAAGCTAACGTCCTTCTTCTTATTTGGTAAGCATGCTTTCCAATGTGGCTGAATTCGTCCTTCAAAGAGGTAAGTACTAAATCGAGAGAAGAAGAAAGATGTGATGAGATAGAGATGGTAATCTCCCTCAACCCCAAATTTGTATTTATACCATCATTGGGGTGTGTGACACATCTGCTGGGGGTGTAAAACCTTAAGGCCGACCTGCACATATAATTTATTATAAATAATAAATTCAAAATAAATGTTCTGCTCATCAGATTAAGATATATTTTATATGGATTTTACACCTCTCCGAAAGAGGAATCCAACAAAAATATCAGTATCTTAATCTGAGTATCACAACATGGAGTTTGGACCTAGTTGTCCAATTTTAACAAATAGGCTATGAGGTGTTTATGATAGCCATAATGTGGTTATGGCTATATGGTGTGGGTGGCGGTATTACAAACATGAAACTCAAGAATAATTTGGTGATGGTCAAAAAATTAGACTAGAAGAAAAATATAGGAAAATTTTGAATGACTTGAAAAAATAACCAAACATCAAATGATGCAAAATAATATTCTTGCATTTAAATTAAACTATAAACTTACATGCAATTTTTTTTTTTGGTTTTATAAGAGAAATTTCATGTCGCAAGTTTATCTTTTCACAAAATTTGCATTTTTGTACAATAAGCCACAATATTTTCAATTATTTGCTTCTTATATCTCAGTTGGGGATTAACTTTGGGAAAAATTCAAAAATTTGACAATAATTAAGTGTTTCTTGCAATGGTGTGATATTAGCACAAAGCAACAAAGATCGTATTCACACACAATAGAACACAAGAAAGCAAGTATGCACCAATGTTACTAGAACCGAACTAGTCAACCCCAAAATCGAGAACTGGAAAAACACCAAACAAAAAATGGGTTGACCAAAGAATGCATAAAATATTCCAATTTAAAAGAAAAACATGTATATTCAAGTGCATCCATATGAATCCAAACCATTTATACAAAAAATATGCAAAAGTTCCCATTTATATATCAAGAGTGCATATAACCAAAATAACACTTATGCAATACATTTCTGAACCAAAAATACATCAACAAAGAGGCTCTAGATGGCCTCTACTGTAAAAAAAATCACGCTACAACAAATATCTACATATTACCAAAATCATTTCATATATTGGGATCCTCATAATCAATATCTCCCTCTAGGCATTAAATAAGATATAAAAAGCTTGACATGTCAAATCAAGGTTTTGTTTGAGTGATGGGTACATTTTTACTACGATCATGATAGAGGAGTTGAACAATCAATGGTAACATCAAGGTGCATAGAGAGCTTGGTGCTCTTGATTAAATACTATTTCCATACCCTCGTATACGATAGAATCCAATGGAAATGTCACAATCCCTCCAATCTTGAAATCATAAAAAATGTTAAGTCTGCTGGATTTTGAGTGGGATCTACATTTCTACTTTCTCCATCTGGAATCTAATGAGGTCAAAACCCAATGTTGCACGAAGAAGGGACGTTTTTTGTAAGTGAAGCATCTCAGAAGCGTCTATCATATATATATATATATTTTATATTTTTTTGCAGTTATATTAAAAAGACATCCAAAATACCAAATTAGTTATAGAAGATATGAAAAAATTCATATTTGTACACAAATTAAGATACATATGGCATCCATTGTACATTAATGATTAATTATTCGAGCATCAACCATCTAGAATCTAGATTCCTCTCCTCTTTTCTAGCCTTTGTCTCTACTTTGATTCTGTAGGGATACTAGTCAACATTGCCCAATTTTGATCAAACGATCTAATCCAAGCCTTACAATATGGTAGAGAAAGCTTAACATCCCTGATTAATGATTTTGACTTGAGTGAAGGGTACATTTTTGCTAAGGCCATGACGAAGGAGTTCAACAATCAACACTACCAACACTGGGGTACATATAGGGCTTGGTGCTTTTGATTAAATGGAAATCACATACCCTCATACATGATACAATCTAATGAAATGCCATAATCCCATTGATCCTAAAATCCTGGAAACTATTAAGTTTGTTGAATTTTGAATGGGATATGAAATTCTATTTTCTCCATATGAAGTCTAATGAGGTTGGAACCACTCTCAAACATCCTGGGTCATTTCATGGTAATGTTAAAAATTTAAGTAAAAGGTTGAAAATGAAAGAGAAAGGAGAATGTCACTTTTACTTTAGGAATTTAACATTACCATTAGGGAGCATCTAGGGAGTATCGAGGTGGCACCATGGTAGTGTTTGGGAAGCATAATTCCTCACATAATAGTTTGAAAACCCAAGTCAAGTCCAAAAAAACACCAAGTCTGCGGAACCGTTCGCCTTTCTCCTGGATCCGCTTGCGATTCATGGCTGAACCATTTTGGAATCGGCCTTCGGAACTGCGGATCAGGCTGTGCCGCGGTTCCATTTTTCCTGGAATTGCGAAAAAAGGCGGAACCTCGGATCCGTGGTTTCGCCTGAGGATCGGTGGTAGATCCGTCCTGGACGCAAATTCGCCTCAATATCCGGGGGGGGGGGGGGTGGGTGGGGATCTTGCAACATTGTCAGAACCACTCTCAAACAACTTGAGTCAATTAATAGTGATGTTAAGAATCTTTTACTTTAAGAATTTAGCATTACCATTAATTACGTATCATTAAGAGGGCCCTAGGGTTGAATATTAGGGTGCCCCACTCAAATGATAGTTTTCTTTAAAATTTTTGCATTTGGAGGGTCCTCGATTGCATTGTATAGAACTAGTGGATTTTGTGAAAAAGGGCTAGTTTATCAAATCTTCCGTTTTTAGTGTCATTCCACCGCTTAGACTGGTTTGGGGCGAAAATGGGATTGCTACAACCTTTTTTGGTGTAATGTGCATCATTTCTGATGCCCCTATTTGCAACATCTTCTAGCTCCTTGTCCCACAACATTGTGAATCACATCCTTCCTTTTCTGACACTAATCCCTTCTCAATGTCGTTATAAATGGTATAGTTGAGAAGGAAGCGTTGTTTGGTTTCTACCTTCTCAAAGGTGTATACTTGATTTTTTTTTTTTCCAGTACTCATTGTGCTTCTTCCATTTCCCAATCTCACATATTAACTTGTTTGAGATTGTCCTGAGGTGAGCCACGACAAGTTTTTCTCTCGAAAGCACATTAAACTTATGGTATTCTTTTACTTTGACCTCTACTGTTGGGTTAATAATTCCAATATAAAATTGTTACTTCTATGTTTTTTTCGGTTCCCCTCTCCTATAGTAGTCCATGCATGTGGTAGTCTATTGCTTTCCTATCCTGAGGGTGGTTCTCTTCGTTTATGTTCCAACATTCAAACCATTTTTTGTAGTGAAGCTCCAGTGTATTCTTCCTTCTCTACAAAGTTTCCTTATTGATTTGGGTCTGTTATCTCATGCTGCCCATATTTGGGTTGGTCTCTCTCTCTCTCTCTATCTTTGTATAAAAATACCTCTGTATTGCCTACAACTTAGAACTCAATTGGGTATAGTCATGTTTCAACTAACAAAGTTTTCTATCTTGTCGAGTTTGTTATTTGTAGAAATAAAGCCATCCATGTATTTGCACACTCTTTAAATTTGACTCCATTTTTTCTTTTTTGAATTCTTAGGCCTCACACCCACCTCTGTATAGTATCACTAGACTAGGGTGACTATGTAAATGTTATAGTATTCAATGTGCCAAAATGATCACCATAAGAAGAGAAGTGTGGCTCTATAACGAGTGTGAAGTGCACTAAAGTATTTGGAACACAATGCCAGATAAACTTGTACAACATTAATGTATAATCAAGAAAAGGAGTTCGATTTATTGTTGTATGTTATTTTAAAGAGGTGAAAATTAGCCCAACTTGTGGATCTAAAGAATAAAGAGACTTATTATATTCATAGACAACAAATATGGGATTCAAAATATGTAAAACCTTGAAAGGAGGTCTACTCAACATATCAAAATTTTTATTGGAAATCCCTTCTTTATATTTAATAATGAGTTAAAATTGTTGAAGATAAAAGCCCATTTAAGGTGCCTTTGTCTCTAAATTTGAGCTTGTGAATTAAAAAACGTAAGGGGTTTGATGATTTATATGAAGGACAATTTCATTACCAAGGATGTAGTGCCTCCATTATTATGAGATTGAATCGACACATATAATTCTTTATCACATGTTGCAATTTTGTTTGCCTACAAAAAATGGTTCTTGAATGATACAATTCAGTGGCATCGTTGCTTAAGAATTGGACTTATGGCATATTCTAGTGCATCCATTTCTATCTCAAAGGATTGGTTCAAATCATGAAGAACAAGCATGAGAGAGGAACAAAATAATGGTTATGTGTTGTATTTTGTAGGTATATTGTGCATTCAGAGGGCAAGGGTTATTTTTAAGTCCATATCTGGTGTGGTTTGTGCTTTTCTCCGCTAATGGTTTCAGCTCATTGTAATCTAATCTTAGTTAAAGAATTATGGTTGTAATCTAATCTACGTTAGTAGATTAGGGTTAATTGATGCTATGCTACAAAATATCTTAATATTGTATTATGAGCAATTTAGTTGATACAATCATGGGAGAGAGATGTAGCTTTGAGTTTGTTGGATTTCTTGGTTAAAGGTTTCTAGGGTAAATATCTTGAGACTATGTATGTGCCATTGTTTTCTTATTTTTTTAAGATTAGGTTTGCATTCTTCTCTTGCACAAGTTTATCAATTTATTTACAAATGTCATGCTTGAGTTGTTCGAATGCCGTAGTTGTAACAACATTCGATGATAAATGCTTCTTAATTAAAAGTTGATGAAATAACTTGGAAATGTGATATAAATGTTGGATGAATTTTCTATAGAAATTCATACCACCAATAAATCTTTTCAAATATGTAGTATTAAGTGGAGTGGGCCAATCTCGAAAGGATTTGACTTTCTTTGGATCCATTGTGGTCAATAGCAAAACCTACATAATGAATGGGAGTTTGTGAAATAATGATTGTCGCAAAAGATCAAATTCAATTTGAACATGTTGAATAAGGTCCTCCTAGTTTCTATCACATGCCAATGTCATCCAAATTTACCATAATAAAATTTCCCAATTGTCGTTGAAATATGTCATTGACTAATCTCATGAATGTAATTGGAGCAATCGTAAGACCAAAAGGCATGACTAGCTTGTTGATGTTTGTAGCTCGAGCATGTACTTCTTCACATGCTTAAGTGTCTGGTCATGCAAGAAGTTGCCTAATAACACTTGAACACTTCAACCTTAGAAAATTACTTTAGGGATTAGATAATTTTTTTTAAAGAGAAAATTGAATTAATTTAATCTAAGATAAAGGTTATTTGCATTAGTGAATTAGATGAATCTCAACCATAGATCTCAAGTGAGGTGATATCTAATCTTAGTCATCAATCACTTTGGCAATTAGGGTTGTGATTTGGTCATAACTCAAGCTTATAAAAGAAGGGCTAGGCCAAGGGAGAAGACACAACACACAGGGGCACAAGGCATTGGGAGAGGCATTTCAGTGGTGGGTGGAGAAGGACTTCTCCAGTTCCGCGCAAGGTGCAAAGGGGGCAACAAGGAGATTGAGATCAGCCAAGTCATGGGCTTGATTAGCTAGTTGGGTTAGATCTAGACTATTTTATGTATTTTCCTCAGTTGCCTTTTTTCCTAGTAAGGGAGCCCAAGTAGGTTTTGATTAATTCAATGAATAATTGTTGATTGGGAATAAATTTGTGCGTGCCTATGTGAGAGATTGGTTGATTTTTATTGCTTCCCCTAAATATTTTGTTTAAGTTAAAACTCTAGCCGTGCTTTTATTCAATAGATCTAAATTTGCTAGGAACTACTTGCTAGGATTGCTAGGGTTAGAAATTTAACACATTGTTGTGAACATCTCGATACCATCCCGATTTTATCTCGAAATCACGATTTTTTGGCATTGTCGATGTTTGCCAATTTTTAAAGATGTTTTTATGGTATCTTAATTTTGCCGATGTTTGTCGATTTTTACCGATATTTTCCCATTTTTTACGATTTTTTGGTTTTCCGGACCCCTGCCAATTTTATCCCGATGCCGATGTTCGTAACATTGATTTAACATACCCAATCATAAAGACTATATTTTGTTTTGAAAATTACTTTTTGAGCCTTTGAAGGGCTCACAATGCACACTTACTTGACAATAGTCAAAGTTGAGAACAATTCTACTAAAATATTTGGCCTCCCTCTAAGTGGTTTGAGATCATTGATCGTAGGTAGTGGGTACCATTTTTTCATGGTTATCTTGTTCAATACTTAGTAATATGCACAAAATATTTGGTCATCTTGTTCTTTCTTGGATACAATTAGGAGTAAAGAACCACAAGAAGTGCTAGGATGGATATTACCATCTTCAAGGAGTTTTTGCAATATCTTCTCTATGTCTTCACTCTTGATAGACATGGTGTGATAGATAAGAAAATTAGGGACTGAAAAACCTAGATCCAAATCATTGTTGTGTTGGATAGTTTGGACAAGAGGTAATCTTGTAGGTTCGTAAAAAATATTTGACTATGCATCTACAATAACTTAAATACTTGTAGGAAGGAGCTTTCTTATGTTATCATCTTTGACTTGTTGGACAACAGCAAGTGCTAAGCACTTATGGACATTAACATGTTTCATTGCTTGCTTTCAAAAAGTGAGGGAGAGGTGGACAAATAAGTAGTGGTGAGTTTGTATACTATACCATATTTATGAAGTGTGCAAGTGTTAGTGCTGCCCAGCATGAATTGGAAAACAAAGGATGCCCAAGGATTTGCATAGAACAATCAAGTGGAGTGTCATCACAATGAATCATATCTTAAAAACATCCAATAGCAAAAGTGACTGTACATTGCCTTGCTACCAATGTTGTATCCCCAACATCTTTAACCCAACTAAAATGATAGGAAGTAGGATGCACTATATTAGGGAACTATAAAATTTGAAACAAGCTTTCTGAGAAACTATGTTCTTTTGACTACCATTGTCAACGATAAGAGAAAGAAATTATGTTTTACTTAGTAGTGCTTTGCAATGAGGGTTTGTCTTGGCCTAGCTATAATGTCTAGTCATCAAGGTAAGTCATGGATTTGGAGCAACTAGACTGTCAAAAACAATCTGATTTGCATCTTTAGAGTGTAGCTCTACGAGGAGAGTATGTGTCTTTAGATTGTTCCTTTGTGTTGTATTTTTATCCTGTTTATCAGTAGTTGGTTCTCCTTCTGTATTGCCCAACATTGCTGACAAAGCTACCTTGATTCATGTTTAGTGAGTATGATAATGCAACAAATCAATATGATGGTGCAACATTGATTCATGTTTAGTGAGTATGAGGATGCAAAAATCAATATGCTGGTGTAACATTATTGTTTTTGGGAGCAATGCCAATATTGGAGTTATCTGGGAGAGAGGGTGAGAGTGTTGATTTTCTAGGAGAAATCTGATCTTCTAAACTGATAATTGCTTTCCAATGGTTTCTATAGTCATCATCATTAAGCAATTATACATAGAAATTCTCAACAAGAATGCAATAATGACAGTAGAATCATAAAGAGACAGCCAAGCACACAACGAGACACAAAATTTTCACCTGGGATACCTAAACTCGGGAGAAAACCCAACAACCTTTTCTAGGAGATATTGTTCAATTAAGCAAAAGTACATTCTTATCTTTCCAATCAAAATTGGTCAAACATACCACATAAATCATACAGGTCAACCTGGTCAAACAGGCCAAAAATTCGGCCTCTTATAGCTGCCTCAGAATCTTGGTCAAACTTCCCTCATAACAGCTCAGTCAAATGCCTCAGAATTCATTCAACCTGACCTCCAAACAGCTCGGTCAACTGCCTCAGAATTAAGTCAAACAGTTCAGGTCAGCGCTGGTCAACGGACTCCAACAGAGCGCTCAGTCAAGCTTCAGAGGACTTCCTTCTTCTCCTTCACATGTGTGAACAGAAAACAGATGTTTGTGTGAGATCCAAGTTTATGTACAAATGAGGGAGGCTGAGTTTGCATTTATAGTGTTCTAGTGGTGCCCAAGGGGCACGTCTCCTTATGCTGCGCTAAGCTGAATGTTGGTGCCAACCTGGCCTTTTTGGAGGCAAATTAAATTCAAAATTCAAATTTTAAAATTCTTTTTGATTTCCTTTTAGGGCTGACTTGAATACCAACCACAGGCTCCAGAAATTAACAGAGGGCACATGCATGCCTCTATCAGGAAATTGCCAAGTTATTTGTTTTTTTGTTTTATACCATTAATCCACGTAAGTTAGCTTTGCTATTTTCTAGTTTGTTGTTGTTAGAGTAGGGCACAGATCCCTGGGACTGCTAAGATGCTTGCAAGAGGAGTTGAAAGGTGTAGATCCCAAGTAGGAGTATGCATGCATGCATACATGCCACACTTAGCCTCTAGTTGAGGAGCACTATCATTGGCACTTCTGTCCATGTAAGGGACTGGTCACTGCATTGTTGAGTAGCTCAGGGTTAGGGTTTGACTGAGTCACCTTGGGCGCTTTATGTACATGACCAATGCCAATATATCTTCCCTTTATCTCTTGTTCTAGAAAAAAGACCTAGGGCACACCATTATGTTGATTGTTGAGTTTGAAATTTGAGTTGTAGTAGTGTATTTTTCCTTCTTTTAGAAAATAGAAGATATATGTAGTGTTGAGAATTGCATTCTGTGTTTTTATTGTTCATGATCTCCAACAGTGTGTTTGTAGATTAACATACTTGGAGATTGTTGCTTTGATTGAGGTTTTTACTTTTAAGCTACCAAAGTTGAGGTAGCTTAAAACTAATATGGTATGAAAGCACATTCATTTTGATCCTTGAGATCCATATATTTCAACTGGTGTCATACTTGAGCTTCAGTGAGTGAAACAAATCCAACCCTATTGAGGTTGTGTGAGATGCTTAGGATCTTCTAGCGATTGGAATTTTGTTATTAGCCTAAGAAAAGCCATTTGCACTTGGGATAGGTTGTAGATATTATTATTTTTTAGTTTGATCTATTTGTTCAAGTGTGCTTGTAGGGTTTCTAGCAATGGCTAGTGTTGATCCCCGAGATTGTCCCATGTTGGAAGGCACTTTCGAATTTGTATCAAGGAAGTAGAAGATGCAGAATCTCGTGGTGGAAGTTGAACTATGGTATCTTGTGGATAAGTAGGTTACATACTAAGGACTTGGTAGAACATATTAAGAAATTGGCCAAGATAAAGCAAATCGTCTTTGATTCACTAAAGGATCAACTGATTTTCAAGACCTCACCATCATTATGAAGGGTGAGGAAAGGAGTCGAGAAAGGAGGATCCAAAGAGGGCTCCAGGTATTGTGAAGGAGTTTGACTACCCTAATTTGATCTGCCCTGGATTTTAGTGGCAATGATTTCTATTTTGAGATCAAATTCTATCTGAATTGGTATACTTTGAAATGTAGTTTTGAATATTTTCTTTGTTATGAGCAATGTTGATGTGTGGATCGGTTAAAGTGCAACTCTGTGATTTGGGTGTGTAGATAAGGTGTCCTTGTAATGTGATGTT
Organism: Pinus albicaulis; assembly: GCA_034641835.2. NCBI lineage: Eukaryota > Viridiplantae > Streptophyta > Pinopsida > Pinales > Pinaceae > Pinus > Pinus albicaulis. Next base: position 1,204,495,505 of record CM076582.1, on the reverse strand, counting down.
CCCTTATGACACTTGTAGTGTTTTACGGATTCACTTTTGGCATTATGTATTCTTCATACCTGTGTTGCTCAGTTGATCATTGAATAAATATTGTTAAGGATACTTGGAATTTCCATTGTTTATATTCAACATCTGAAGATATCCATACTTCAATTGAATTTGCATATTTCAGACTTGTGATGCTGATTGGATTGGTATTGGTTCTCTTCTCCACAACTTGGATTTTTATGTCTAAAAACTACTCTAGTTCAATGGGATTGGTTGTGTTTTGATTGATCAATGCTTCCTTGTTGGTAAGTTGCTGTAAGTTTCCCCATAGCGGCTTCTTATCATTCTTTAGCATCTTAATTTGCATAAGTAGGTACTAGGCTTTGATTACAGTCCTTTAAATGTGAAAGTTCTTCATCGTTCTCTGGCTTGTTGACTTAATACTTGAATGTCTTGATTTTCTAGCTGCTCATTTTTTAACATTTTGATTTGTTTAGGCAACCTTTTATGAAGGTTCCTTGTGTTGGAATTTTCCTCTTTTTTTTTGATAATTTCTTCGAGACCTTGATCTCTTGTTTTAACTTCTGAATGCACTGCTTTTTATCCTTTGACTTCTTGACTTGTGCAAGCAGTTTTTGACCATGATATTTTAGGCAATTAATTTCTTCATATTTTTGTAGTATTTCTTGTCAGGTTTATTCCTTAGATCTTGAATATGTTGTGCTGATATTTCCTCATTTTGTTGACATTTTGTTGGTTCATCCTCTAGTTTTTTAAATTGCAACTTAAATTCATGCATTTGCACATTCTGTGCATATTATCTTGCAGTGTATAATCTTTAACAGTTGTGGCAAAGGATATTTTTATTTTTTAAAGATCATCAAATGCTTTAATGCCATTGTACAAACACTTCTCTAGTTCAACAGGATTAGTCATTGTGTCTTTATTGATCAATGCTTCTTTGTTGGTAAGTTGCCCCGAATTTCCCTATAGTGACTTATCATTCTTTGGCATTTTAATTTGCATAAATTTGCTTTGATCACAATCCCTTAATTGTGAAATTTCTTCATTGTTTTTTTGCTTGTAGACTTTATACCTAAAGGTCTTGATTTTCTGGCTGCTCATACTTTAACATTTTGATTTGTTCAAGCAACCTTTTATTATGTTTTTTTTATGCAGGAGCTTTCATTGTCTTTTTCTAATAATTTTTTTTGAAGATCTCGATTCTCTTGTTCCAACTTCTGAACACATCACTTTTTATCTTTTGACTTCTTGACTTGTGCAAGCAGTGTTTGACTAGGATTTTTTAGGCAATTAATTTCTTCATCTTTTTGTAGTAATTTCTTGTCAAATTTATTATTGAGATCTTGAATTTGTTGTGCTGATATTCTCATTTTGTTGACTTTTTGCTGGTTCATCCTCTAGTTTCTTAAATTGTGACTTGAATTCATGCATTTGCATGTTGCGTGCATATTCTCTTGCAATGGATAGTCTTTGACAATTGTGGTAAAGGATATTTTTATTTTCAAGATCAACCGATACTTGAATGCCATTGTACAAAAAGGACATTTAGTCCAAAACATTAGATCATTTGAAGAGTGGATAGTAAATATCAGATTAGAAATACTTCCACAATTATAACACCCCCACCTCCCCACCCCCCTTGGCACCCAAAAAAAGTATTTTAATATTTATCTTTTTTTTTGTACTTTATGACTGTCCTATATATTTTAACTCTTCAATTTTTTTAAATGTTTTTTTAAAGATTGAAGTAAATGTATCCACATGAATGTTTTAATCAAAATAATTAAATTGATGGATCTTAAAAGGGAAGCACTTTTCCAATTGGCACTTTTTTGTGTTATAAACATAAACTATCAGTACCCTCAACTTAACCTAAAAATATGATGTGGAAATTACGGATATGGGTTTAATTCTTCCACCTGAAATGATATGCAATTATTATTTCTTGAGTTTTTAATCGTCTTCACTAGTAGCCGTTGTTATGAAGAATCACATGGGCAGTGTATAGACCTTCAGTAGCCTCATGATAACCCTAGGTAAATTTCCATGGGTTATTTCAGCATCCACATTTGTAATGGTGGCTGTATGGTACGGACGAGAGGCTGGCGGCTTGTTTTATTACCTAATGACAGAATCTGTAGTGGTTCTCTTTGACATTGATTTAACAATGGAATGCATAGATAGAGTCAATGCCAAGAATTCGTTTAGATATCCCCTTGAATTGCTCTGGTAGTGTGTTGATGCAGTTAATTCTCCCAAATGATTATTGTTGCATATTAGATGAATTTCCATTGTCTGCCATGGTTTCTGAGGGTTTTTTTTTTTGTTTGGTTTATTTATTTATTTCTTTGTATTCTTTATTGTGTGTTGTTTTTAAATTTAACAGAATTGTTTTAGTCAATTTCTTCAATTGATAGAATCTGACGTAAGTGTAGATGTGATGTGACAACACACAAAATTGTATGACTGGGCGACAATGGATTTGTCACCATTTGCCTGATTTTGAAAGTGGCTCGACCCTCTATGGACATCGTAGATCAGTGTATGGACAATATAGATGAATTAAGGCTATGCATGTCAGATTGCTTAGTATAGATTCTAGAATTGTATGACTATTAGTGTGCTTAAACTCAATTTTCTGGTTCCGATGCTCTTTGAAATTCCCTTCAATTTTTTCTTGCAGTAGATAAATTCTTCTTTAAAAAATAAATTATGAATTACAATTTTGAGTTTTTAGTGGCCAAAACCATGAATGTGGTCGAGGACCTGCAGATCAGAGATCTTAAAAAGATTTGGTTGTGGGCTGTGGCCAATAGCTGGCAGATCTGTTGCCAAGGGCAATGGAATTTTGATCAAAGTTCTAGTAGAAAGTGTCCCCCAGGTTTGGGATTATAATGTAGCTTTGATACGAAATGAAATTAACAAAGTTCATTTATTGAATATCCAATGTAAAAGGGACAACAGGTTGAAATCCATATAGGATGAGTAGTAAATAGATTCTAATAATGAATAAGTTTTATGATAATGCCATGTGATGGTGTACTCAGGGAATGCCACTTTATTAGGCTATGTATTTAGACAGAATGTGTTCTTTCATTTATTATTAATTATTAATGTAGTTATGATTATTTACTGAAGTTTATAAATTTATATATTCATGTTCATTAGAAAGAGGAAGAAGGAAATCTTTGATTCTTCAAACTATGTTAAGGAATATATGAAATATATGACCCATGTGAAGTGCTTCGAGTTCCACAAGGTTGGCCACTACGCATTTCAATGTCTTAAAAAGAAGGCAATGGTAAGCAACACCAACAATAAAATAGAAACAATTTAGAGGGAGTGTAAAAGTTTTCACAAGAGTTGAGCTTGCATCTAGATTGGAGACAATGTTACCCATGGCGTCGTGCCTTTCTGCTAAGATCGTTTCTAATGCTTGGTGGTATGTGGACAATAGGGCTTCTAGACACATGACAACCAACAGATCGACATTCTAGAAGAATGAGATTTTGGCATGGAGGTGGAGATTGGTGATCACGATGGGTCCTATCTCATTCTGCGTGCTAGTATGAGAGATTATTGGGATACATTACTGTATGCTTCTTGTTTAATTAAGAGTTATCTTTTGGTTTTGATCACGATGGGTCCTATCTTATTCTGCGTGCTAGTATGAGAGATTATTGGGATACATTACTGTATCCTTCTTGTTTAATTAAGAGTTATCTTTTGGTTTTTGTTTAATTGATTTAAAATTAATGGTCAAGTTTAATGATCAACGAGTGATCATTAAAATACGCAGCACTGATCCTAGTTGAGTTTTGCCTAAAGGAGTGCATGAGGGTATTCTTTATAGGTTGCTAGCAGATCCTTTGAAGCAATGGAGCTTTGGTTTATAACAATGACAATATTTGTGAGCTTTGGCATAGACGATTAGGTCACTTGCATTATGGTGCTTTGCCACTTTTGAAGGACATGTCGGTGGATTTCCTAATTTCAAGTTGTAGAGGATTGGAGCATGCAAGTGATGTGCACTCAACAAGCATGCCAACATTGATTTTCCAAGCAGAAAGTACAAACCAAGATGGATTATGGATCTAGTACATTTGGATGTGTGGACCATTGTCATTAACTTTGCTGATAAGTAATATTTATTACATTTCTTTAATTGATGATTCTTCTAAGAAAACTTGGATTTATTTTATGACGACCAAGCATAACTTCTTTAGCAAGTTCCAAGAGTTAAAGCTCTTGTGGAGAACTAAACAAGTAAGAAGCATGCCAACACTACTTTCCCAAGCAATGAGTACAAACTAAGAGGGATTCTTGGTTTGGTAAATTCAGATGCGTGTGGACCCATGTTATCAACGTCATGATAAGTAACATCTATTTTGTTTCTTTCATTGATGATTCTTCTAGGAAAACTTGGATTTATTTTATGAAGACCAAGGATAAGGTCTTTAATATGCTCCAAGAGTTGAAACTCTTGTGGAGACCTAAACAAGAAGCATGTCAATACTGCTTTCCCAAGCATTGAACACAAACTAAGTCACTTGACACAGGGACACGAGATTCGATGGACACGCGGATTCGAGTGTCGGATTCGGGACACAGTGACCCTCGGAATAGGACACGTTATATATATATATATATATATTAAAAATTAGATATTTCTTACAGAAATTCATACAAATTCATTGATTCAAACATAGATTTAAGATACTCATACATGATACATCGATACATTGAGACATCATACAATCATACATATTACAAAGTATTGGTAATAGACATATTCATCAATGACCCAATAGGAGAAAATCAGAAAGACAAGATACTGTGTCACCGTAGTTTTCTCATTAAGTCATCAAAATCAAAATGCGTTACATAAGTACTGGCCTCTAGGCTCCAGGTAGTACACTGCCAATGGCAAATAGAAATAGAAAATACAAAACAACTACAATCTACAAGTCTACAAGACTACAAGCCTCAATGAGTCATCAATCCTCATCATCATAATCAACATCACTGTCCTCATCTTGATCATCATGCTCACCACTGCTCTCCTCTGCTGCATCCTCCTCCTCTGTCATCTCTGCATCTGTTGGTATGGAGGATGACGCCTCTACTGTACCGCCATCATCAAATGTGATAGGCTCTAGCACTAGCGCATTGAGATCCAAGTTGGCCAATGTCAACTCAACACTGTTGTCCAGACCCATATCATCAGGAAAGACATCCCACATCTTTGTCTTTCCCTTCAACCAATTCTCCCTCTGCCTGTAGATGAGACGAAGGTTGGTGTGCACATACACCATTGTCTCCGCGCTGGACTGCTCAAGCTTGCTCTTCTTCACAATATACAAATTCCCATATGTGCTCCAATTCCTCTCGCAACAAGAGGATGAAGTCACCTGAGAGAGGAGCCTCATGGCTAACTGCTGTAGAGGAGGGCTTGTTGCCCCATGAGTGGCCCACCAAGAATAGGGCTTCTTAGCCCCCTTGTCTCATATCACATCATAGCTTGCAAATTGCCCAGTGCCAGTGGAAAACTCTGTAAAGGCATCCTCCACCTCATCAAGGGATGCCCTATCCTAAAAAATCCTCCTGAATGCATCTTTCCTCCCCTGTGAGATTTCACCATCCATGTGAGGGGAGAATATGCGGGAAGGTCCACCATTCAGCCACTCATGGCTATAGTATTTTGGGTTCAAGGAGTGAGCCAAACAATGTAAAGGTGTACAATTCTTGCCCCATCTGCTGACAAGAATATCTTGTATGCTGGTGAAGAAGGCCTGTTAAAATTGGACAACTAGGTCCAAACTCCATGTTGTGATGCTCAGATGAAGATACCAACATTTTTATTGGGTTCCTCTTTCAGAGAGGTGTAAGATCGATATAAAATTGATCTTAATCTGATGAGCAGATACATTTATTTTGAATTTATTTTTAATAATTTCAAATATGTGTAGGTCGGCCTTAAGGTTTTACACCCCCAGCAGATGTGTCACACACCCCAATGATATATATACAGTTAACGTTGGAGATCACTTCACTCATCTCATCACACATCTGCTCCTCTTCTGATTTAGTACGAGCTCCTTGGAGGCAATTTCGGTTCACACGTGGGAAGAAGGACGAATTACTGCAGCTAGGAAGAAGGACGAATTTACTGCAGCTAGGGTTTCCACACAAGTTTGACCAGTGTTGACTTTGGTCAACGCATGGTCCAAAGAGGCTGAAAATTGGTGGACTTCGATTTTGGAAGGCCGTACACATTGGCACAAGAACCGAGATCAAAAGGTTGACCGAAGACCGAGCTGCGTTGACTTTCTTGCTGCTGTTCTGTGTTGACTTTTCAGGACTGCGTTGACTTTTTTTGGGGTTGACTTTGGGTTGACCGAGTGACTGCTTTGAGGGCTGTTGTGACACATGCTGGGTTGGCTGACCAAGGAGACTTTGCTGGTTGAAGCATCCTGTTGACCGTCGTAACACACCACCATATTTTTTCTGTTTCTGGTTTGTCTTCTGTAGATCCATTGGTATGTTCTATCAACATTTTACTTGATTGTTTATGTGATTGCTGTAGTGAAAAGTAAAGTTGCATCAAGCATAGAACATCTACATAAATTTACATGGCATCGGAGTTGAGAGGGAGTTAAAATTGGACAACTAGGTCCAAACTCCATGTTGTGATGCTCAGATGAAGATACCAATATCTTTATTGGGTTCCTCTTTCGGAGAGGTGTAAGATCGATATAAAATTGCCAACCTATTGATATCTCGATTGGGTTTAGAATTGATACACTCTACCAGGTTGGAGGAAGTCCGCTGGGAGCAATGACATGTGATACTATCCGACAGACTAAACTATGGCACCGAAGGTTTGGACACCTTCACTACAAAGCCCTTCCCAAAGCAAGGAAAGCGGTGACAGGGATGCCCGAGTTTTCAAATAATCATGAAGGTGTATGTAAGGGTTGTGCCGAAGGAAAGCATACAAGGGGACCTTTCCCCTCAAGTGTCACAAAGATACCCGATGTCTTGCAATTGATCCATTCTGATCTATCTGGTATGCTGACCGTGACATCTTTGGGAGGATATTCATATTATATGACGTTCATAGATGACTTCTCTCGCAAAACCTGGATATACTTCTTAAAGAAGAAGGATGAGGCTTTCATGTGGTTCTGTACCTTCAAAGCCTTGGTGGAAAATATGACAGGGAAGAAGATCAAGATTTTGAGAACTGATAATGGCACTGAATATGAGACAAACGAGTTCAAAGACTTTTGCGGAGAAGCTGGCATTAAGAGGGAGACCACAACTGTCTATACTCTGAAGCAAAATGGTGTCGCTGAACGAAAGAACAGGACCATTGTGGAAGTTGCCCGTGCCATGCTATGTGACCAAGGTTTGCCGAAGTTTTTGTGGGGAGAAGCTACGAACACTGCTGTGTACATACAAAATCGATGCTCGCATTCCGCTCTAGAATCCAAAACTCCCGAAGAGGTTTTCTCTGGTAAGAAACCTGATGTCTCACATTTTAGAGGTTTTGGATGTCTTGTTTACTTTCATGTGTCATAAGAAAAAAGGAGCAAGTTGGATGCTTCTGGGAAGAAAGGAATGCTTGTGGGCTATAGTGAAACTTTGAAGGCCTATAAAGTCTATGTGCCTGGTCAAATGGAAGTGGAGATATGCCACGATGTCACCTTTAACGAAGATACTTCCCTGAGGAAAGTAGTCAATCTTTCGAGATCTGAGGAAGATAATGAAGCAAGGCCTGGAAATCAAGAGGAACCGAAGGATGAAACGATGCTTGATGTTGAAGGACCAATGGACCCAATTGATCCACCTCCTTCACTGGGAAAGAGACCATCATGGCTCCGGTACACTCTCGAGGATGTTGAGGGACATGCGGCCCCAAGGGGGACATTTCGTGAAAGCAAGAAGCCGAGTAGATACCAAGGGTATCTAGCAGCCATGAGTACTATTGTACAATCCGAGCGTGGATCTTTTGAGGAAGCCGTAAAGCATCAAGTCTGGAAGGATGCTATGCACGAAGAGTATGAGTCCATAATGAAGAATGATGTCTGGGATGTGGTTCCAAGACCGAAGGACAAAGTAGTTGTCACCTCGAAATGGCTCTACAAGATCAAGCATGGATCTGATGGAAGTGATGAAAAGTTCAAGGCAAGATTTGTTGCCCGTGGCTTCTCTCAAAAGGAAGGCATAGATTATAATGACATATTTGCACCTGTTGCCCAATATACCACCATTCGATCTATTATAGCCCTTGCTACTACGCAAGGATGGAGACTTCAACAGATGGATATGAAGACCGCATTTCTGCATGGTGCGATAAAGGAAGAGGTATATGTGGAACAACCTCTGGGGTTCAAAGTCCAGGATCAGGACACCCATGTCTGCAGGTTGAAGAAAGCCCTATATGGGCTGAAGCAAGCACCCAGAGCTTGGTACGAGAGGATAGATAGCTACTTGATGAAGCTGGGCTTCACTCGAAGTAATGCTGATCCGAACCTTTACTTCAAGGTTGTCAAGGGAAAACCTCTCATTCTGGTGTTGTATGTGGATGACCTCTTCTTGACAGGTGCTGACCCTCTCATTCATCAGTGCAAGAGGGAGCTTGCTGCTGAGTTCGAGATGAATGACCTAGGACTGATGCAATACTTCCTAGGCCTGGAGGTCTAGCAGAGACCTGGCGAGATTTTCCTTTCTCAAGGAAAATACATTGTGAAGCTTCTGGAAAGATTTGGTATGGTGGACTGCAAGTCCGTGTCAACACCAATGGAGCTCAACTTCAAGAAGTTGAGTGGCAACGCTGCTGGGCTCGTATTGTCTAATCCTACTGAGTATCGTCAACTCGTAGAGGCCCTGATGTTCTTAGTGAACACTCGTCCATATATATGTTTTGCAGTGAACACTTTGAGTCAACGGATGGTTGAGCCTCATCAAATTAAACACGGGTTGGTACAGAATCTTGAGGAATATCTTGATAAACTTGCTAATTCAAGGCTGCAGATCTTCTTTCGGGCTGACACTCCTTGGATATACTGATGCCGATTGGGCTGGCAGTGTGGTGGATCGTAAGAGCACATTGGGATGCTGCTTCAATCTTGGTTCTGCTTCAATCTCATGGATGAGCAAGAAGCATTAGTTGGTGGCTTTGAGCACCATAGAGGCCGAATACATTGCAGCGAGTATGGATTGTTGTAAAGCAGTTTGGTTGCTAAAGCTCTTTAGTGAGCTGTTCGGACATGTGCTAGATACCACCGTGATACTCTGTGATAACTAGAGTGGGATTTGTTTGTCGCGGATATTCTCACTAAGCCCCTGGGGAAGGTCAAGTTCCTAACCTTCCGTGAGAGTCTTGGTATCATGGAACGACCCTATGATGTGGGTCCTGTTGGACGATGAGCTCTGGGAGCTCTGGGGGGCTTTGGGGATAGCTTCTCGGAGTTATAAGCAACCACAAGGCTAGGCTTGCCGAACCTTGTTGGTGTGTTTGGGTCCCACTATTGTGATTTTGAGTTGGTTCACCTCTCATTATCTGTGCCCTGTATGCATCCTACCCATTGAGTTCAGGCTGTGAAATGCCTCTCATTGCATTTAATGGTGGAAAAACTGAGAGCCTGTAGTAGCAAGGGCGGTGGACGCATCGGGGTCGTGGCGTCTCCTGTCTAGATGCTGAGTCCCGCCGCCGATGGGATCAAGTATAGTGAGGTTTCGGACCTCCAGCGGCTTCGGGTCGGGTAAACCAGCTTCGGGTTGTTGTGAGACTCTTGTGAGTCGTGGGGTTCGGACCTGCGACCGTCTGTCGGCGGGGAATGATGTCTTTGTGGCCGTCCGCCATTGCGAAATAAGGCCAATAACGTACAAGTTCGGCGGATGAAAACGATGTTTGAAGATTGGGGTGGATGGAGATCTCCCTAGTTGAGAGGGAGTGTTAAAATTGGACAACTAGGTCCAAACTCCATGTCAAAAGATACCAATATTTTTATTGGGTTCCTCTTTCGGAGAGGTGTAAGATTGATATAAAATTGATCTTAATATGATGAGTAGAACATTTATTTTGAATTTATTTTTTAATAATTTCAAATATGTGCAAGTCGGCCTTAAGGTTTTACACCCCCAACAGCTGTGTCACACACCTCAATGATGGATATATATATAGTCAACGTTGGAGATCATTTCACTCATCTCATCACACATCTTCTCCTCTTCTAATTTAGTACGAGCTCCTTGGAGGCAATTTCGGTTCACACATGGGAAGAAGGATGAATTATTGCAACTAGGAAGAAGGACGAATTTATTGCAGCTAGGGTTTCCACACAAGTTTGACCAACGTTGACTTTGGTCAATGCATGGTCCAAAGAGGCTGAAAATTGGTGGACTTCGATTTTGGAAGGCCGTACACATTGGCACAAGAACCGAGGTCAAAAGGTTGACCGAAGATCGAGCTACGTTGACTTTCTTGTTGTTGTTCTGCATTGACTTTTCTGGACAGCGTTGACTTTTCTGAGGTTGACTTTGGGTTGACCAAGTGACTGCTTTGAGGGCTGTTGTGACACATGCTGGGTTGGCTGACCAAGGAGACTTTGCTGGTTGAAGCATCCTGTTGACCGTCGTAACGCACCACCACATTTTTTTTGTTTCTGGTTTGTCTTTTGTAGATCCACTGGTATGTTCTATCAGCATTTTACTTGATTGTTTATGTGATTGCTGTAGTGAAAAGTAAAGTTGCATCAAGCATAGAATATCTACATAAATTTACAAGGCCTCTGGTGATGTCTCATACTTTGGGCACTGACTTTGTAAAACAATGGTCCTCACAGATTCAATCATGGAATCCCATCCCTCATAAACCTCTCCTAGGATGGGTTGGTCTGTATCTGCAAATCGAAGCAAGGAAATGATAGGGTGCATGATCTGAATAAGTAGATCTACCTTCTCTCACCAAACATCATCCAACACCGTGTCCTTCACTTTCTTTGAGGCTGTTTGATCCGTCTTTCTCCAAAAAGACCAAAACTCTGAAATAACCATGGTCCCAAGAGTGGTCTTGACCTCCCTCAACCTCTTTAACATGATGAATGAAGAGGCAAACCGTGTATCCACAATCTTCAACAATGATAGATTGGTGTACTCCTTGTAGATAGTGAGGGCATTTGCATGGTTTTGTACAAAGTTGCGGATATGCCATGCATCTTCAATAATGCTTCCAATCCAAAGCACATCAGAGGCAATAGATTTCAGTGCTAAGTTCAATGAATGGACAATGCAAGCTGTCCAAAATATTTGTGGATATTTTGCTTCCACAATCATGCCAGCAGCCTTGCAAACAGGTGCATTATCTGTAATGATTTGCACACTAGAAGCGACACCTACATCTTCAATAATTTTAATAAATAACTCACCCATATATTGTGCATCCTTGTACTGTCCAAGTGCATCCACTGATTTGAAGAAAACTGGACCATTCAAGGATGACACCATGAAGTTGATGAGTGGGTGCTGTGCTAGATCTGTCCATCCATCAGAAACAATGCTAACCCCAGATGTTGGCCATGCTAATTTAATAGGCTCAAGCATTTTGTCCACCTCTTTCTTTGCCTTTGTCAACAATGTGGTTCTAAGCTTCTCTGACCCAAGAGGCACATACCTTGATGGAGCCCCTTGACTTAGAGCTCCTTACATCTCAATAAATAAAGGTGACCGTGCAACATTAAAGGATATGGAGTTTCGATAGAAAAAAAATGCAATGGTGAGATCAAGCTCTTCCCTCTCCTCTTTTTGGAAAATCTTGTCCATTGACCAAGTGTAGTTGCCTTTCTTTTTACTGCTTGTCCCCCACTAAAACTCTCAAAAGGGAACTTGTTGCTACTTTTCCTCAAGAATGGAAGGGGGTCATCATTCTTGTTTTGTTTTGATTTTGATGCCACATTTGCCGCACCAACAAATGCCTCTTTCTCCAATTCCTTCCTCCTTGCCGATGGAATTATTGTACAAGCTGAAATGCCACAACTTGGCAAAGCCAACAAATGAGCTTTCACACGGTAATATGTGCTCATGAAATGGTTGTGGCAAAAACTGCATTTCCCTGCAACATTGCCTCCGTCCTTCGCCTTGCCTCTCTTGTCACATATTTCCACAATGGATATTTGTGGTCTTGAGTTTGTTTTCCCTAAACATTTGAAGCTGCTGTTGCAGCCCCACTTGTAATAGATGGAATACTTGCAGACCCTGATGAAATAGGGACAGGAGGGGCATCTCCAATGGGGACATTCTTCCCCTTTCTTTGCCCCTGCCTTGCTACCCTTGATTGAGCCATGAATACTATAAAAAATAAACAAAAATGACTAAATTTATAAAACATATGCACATGCAAACACTAACAACAAACTAAATGCAAAAACATAGGGAGACAGTGCACTTACCGGATGCTCGAATTTCTTTGAAAACACTCCCTTTATCCTCGCTAATCCTTGCTCTATCCTCAGTTCACAAACAAACAATGGTGAAAAATAATGAGAGAAACCCCACTTTTATAATTTCAGCAACACACTTTTTCGCTTTTTGTGTCCGGCTGTAAGGGATTCGATCGTGTCCGTACATAACACGATCGGGATTCTACGTGTCCTGTATGGACATGATCGAATCTGGAAAAATGGATTTGAATCCGTACGTGTCGTGTTGGACATGACAGATTCGGGACACATGGGCCCCTAGGGACGAATCCGGTTTCTTAGAGAACAAACTGAGAGGGATTCTTGATATGGTAAATTCAGATGTATTTGGACCCATGTCATCATTATTGTGGATAAGTAACATTCATTATGTTTCTTTCATTGATGATTCTTCTAGGAAATCTTGAATTTATTTTTTGAAGACTAAGGATGAGGTCTTTAACAAGCTTATGAGGTCTTTAGCAAGCTTCAAGGGTTAAAACTCTTGCAGAGAACTAAACAATTAAGGAATCTGCTAATGGAAGAGTGTAAAGCTTCATGGAAAATTTTTCCTTCTACAAGGAAGGTGGGATCAATAGGGATTTAATAGTGCCTTACAAGTTACAACTCATAGCAAAATGTGTTGTTGAAAGGAAGAACATGTGCAAAGGCTATGGTCCTGTTATCACAGTATACTTTCAGAGGTAATGGCTGAGAGCAGTTGTTTGAAGTTTTTCCCAAAATATTCAGGAGCGCTGACAAAAAGTTTGTCAGCACTGGTTCAAAGGTTAAAAAGGAAAAGCGCTGACAAATTAAATTTCAGCGAATGGTTTAATTTCTGAACAAGCAGGCACTGCCATATTAAAAGCCAACGGATTGTGCCTCCGATTACAATGGTGGTGCTTCCTAATCTAATTACAACAGATAATGGTTATGCCAGGTGTCATTCACCCAAAGTATGAAGGCAAATTAACGGTGATTAGGAAATCATATGATGAAGACATATCAAGTTTTTCTGGGAAAATTATATAGCGATCACTTGTTCATGGTGTTAGTACTCAAATTTTACATTGTCGGTGGTTTCAACTGGTTTCATAACGCTTGTGGTTTTATAAGTTTTGGTAGTGCTGTGTGCTTCAAAGGTTTTACTCATCTTGCCATTGCTCATTCTATCGTAGATGCTTATATGATCTTTTTCCACTCATAAGCCCAATTACCTTCACCATGCTATATATTATTGATTTTATAAAGAAATAAATTTTATATTTTAATAATAAATAAAATATATTTATTCACCCTCCCTACTCATTCTCATACTTGCCCTTTCTCTCCACTCACATTTATTTTTCAATCTTATGCTTCCACTCCACGCAGAATTCCATACTTATACTCCCACTCATCCACTTCACTTACCATTTCATTCACATCTCATTTACCTTTCATTTATTCCATGTTGAATTCTATTTACCATATTCATCTCCACTAATACTCTTAGTCACCCATCTAACTTACCATTTCACTTAAATTCTATTTAGCCAATACCATTATGTTTATAATACTACGTTTATGAACACATCAAAACTTATTTAACGTCATTGTTAACAATGCATGGGAAGATGTGTATTAACGCTCACATAAATCACGGACAAGCGATGGAATGGAATCAATGTATATCAGGAAGGATGAGATCGTATAAATGTCAGCACTAGTTTCTGTTTTATTTTGGGCAAGCGTTGACAAATTATTTGGTATCACTCTGTTTTACACTGTTTCTTTCCTGTAAAAGTCAGCAACTTCAGGCACGATTTCCGAATAGATGGAAAGGAATTTTTGAAAACCAAAAGAGGTTTTTGTCGAGAACAAACCCATTAACAAAAACCTCTTTCAGTTTTTACACAACTATCACGGTTTTGGAGATTTGAATGGCTCTTTGGACCCTATTTTTCAGGAATTCACCGGATTTATTTTCTTAAAAATGCCTAGTCATCAGTTGATAAACCACCTCATTAATTCAACTTGAGGGTCAGATCCAGTATCTTTAGGCAATCAAGAATAAGGTGGAAAGGTATCTGGTAGAAAATCACTAACCAAAAAACTAAAATCATATTTTGAGGAGGCAATTAATACGAGGTAACAGAGTACAAATAGAAACAAAATATTGCAGATTTTCAAGACATAATATTAGCAACAGAATTGACTATTTCTAGGGTGAGTCATCAATCAAAGACATTAGGAGAACATGACAATCTATAAAAAAGGATCAATTGAAGATATCTTTTTTCAGATTCCGAGGCATGAAGATCATCAGACAGCCTAATTCCAGATTTGAAGGGATTTAGTATCAGCACTCTTCATCCATTTGAGACACCTGGAAGCAGAGGGTAGGAATAAATTCCAAATTTACAGGGATTAATTCGAGTTTTTCTAGGAAATCGAAGGACAGGTAGCAGATCATTTATTGGCAAAGGATCATTGGAAAATGGTAAGGCATTCTTTTGGCACAGGAATCATCTCCAAGATATGTGGTAGCCAATCCCCTTATAGTAAGGAAACAGTTCCAGCAGGTCAATCCAGTAGCCTCCAACAATTTGATACGTCAACAACTATTTTGTTTTTAGTATTATTTATTTTGATTTGTGAGATTTTCTTTCGAGAAAATTAGA
This sequence comes from Pinus albicaulis, assembly GCA_034641835.2. Lineage (NCBI taxonomy): Eukaryota > Viridiplantae > Streptophyta > Pinopsida > Pinales > Pinaceae > Pinus > Pinus albicaulis. The sequence continues at coordinate 1,204,480,366 of CM076582.1, read as the reverse complement.
AAGACAGTTTGAGATTATTTGTATTATTTAAGCAAGTATTTTGTAATTGGAGAGGGTTGGAAATTTTGCAGAAACCGTGTGTATTGTGTATACCTTTGATATTAATAGAATTTGCTGTGTACACCTTCGATTGATTCTAGGTGATTGTACAAGGTGAAGCATGCAATGGATTGTAGCATAGAGAAGTACTAGGATCAATTTATAGTCAGAGGTTCATCTGAAAGAGAGGGAGTTGACTATGAGGAATTCTTTGCCCATGTCGCTTGATGTACTTTGGTCAAGTCCATATGTCCTTAGGATCAGTTTTTTTGGTTGACATTTATATCAAGTGGATGTAAATATGATATTTCTTAATGGTTTAATTGAAGAGGAAGTGTACATCAATCAACCCATGCATGTGGAGTGAAGAAGGCCCTCTACACATTAAAATAAACACCTCGTCCTTGTTACTCAAGTATTGATGACTACTTGTTTTGTTTGGGATTCACTAAAACTATTGCTGATCCAAATCTTTGTTTTCTATTTGATAGACTTAATTTGCTTATTTTAGTCCTACATGTAGATGATCTTATACTTACAAGTAGTTTTGGGAGGCTCATAGCATGGTGCAAGACAAAGTTGGTGCATGAGTTTGATACAAATGACATTGATGTTATCCACTATTTCTTGGGTCTAAAGGCTTGATAGAGTTTAGGTGAGGTCTTCGTTGGATAGGATAAGCATGTGGTTGAGATATGAAAATATTTCAAAGGATGGATTGTAAGCTCATTCATGGCTGCTTATAAGACAAGATTTGAAGTGTTATAAGTAGACTTAGATTCAACTTTGGTAGATCCATTTGTGTACAAACTATTGATTGTTTCTCTTATTTAGCTAAGTAAATAAAAGACCTGTTATTTGTTTTGCAATGAACACATTGAACCAATGCATGGTAGCGCTGAACCCAGTTCATTGGATTATTACAAAGCTTGTTCTCTAATACTTGAAGGGTAGAATGTGTCGTTGTTTGAGGAATGCAGGACATTGTGAGTTGATGCAGATGGTTTTGTGGATTATGACTGTGCTAGAGATGTAGATTGTAAGAACCATACTTCAGGGTTTTGTTTTAGTTATGATATCCGGGTTCCACAGGAGGCAAGTAATAATAGAACTTAGTTTGGTGAAGACAAAGAACATGGAAACCAATTTTGCTTGGTTGCATGTCCATCTAACTTCACAAGTTGATAGTAGATTTGATTGATTAGATGTTGGAGCCTATTGTGGTTTATTGTGATAGTACAAGTTGTTTTAGACTCTTTGAAAATCGCGTGGTTCATGATCAATCCAATCATAGAGACATCTAATACTATTTCATCTAGGATAGAGTTTAGAAGGGGGCAAGTGTGCAATGGTTCTTGGGTATGTTCCATCATATTGATAGATTGCAGATTGTTTTCATGAATCCCCTTCCTAAAAGGAAGTTTGAGATGTTGAGGGAGATACTAGGCTTTGTGGAGAATACCTTCCTTACATAGAGAGAGTGTTAGATATTTACGTTGTTTCTCATTTGTCGATTCTTCTTTTGTATGGTGCACTAGTTCTAGTAGAGGCTACCTTGATTCATGTGCAGTGAATATGATCATGCAATCAATTAGTATAATGGCATAAGACTACCTTTATTAATAGCATTAGAGTTATCTAGGAGAGTGAGGTTGCGGGTGCATGCATGCATTTGATGTGCATGTGCCAACATCTAGTTCTTATTTTAGACTATTGAGACACTTCAATTAGATTTTTTATTTCGAAGTTTGTTTTTGTATGCATTATCTATTGTTGAAATCATGTTTTGGGTCAAAGTCCCCATTGAGTACTTATAGGATTTATATTGAGTCATTAGAGTCATTGTCCATTTTATGAGACCCTTCTTGGGCTTTTGAATCATGTAAAAATAATTGTTGAGTCAAATAAGTCATTTGTCACCTCCACACCAAGTCTGTCCTTACCTGCTCAAGTCGGCCTACATGAGGCTAATTCGATCTCCAGAAGAGGCTATATATAAAGTGCAGTTCGATTCATTTGGTGTATCCACTCACAAGTTCGATATACAAGCAGAAGAAGCTGCTTTGTACGAAATTCCAGAAGGAGAAGGATGATTACAGGATCAAAGTTTTCTGGGTCATCCCTCTTACTCGTGTGAATTTACTGGGCTACTGCATCAAGGTCAAAGTTTTGCTGCTGCATCGAAGTTGCTGCTCCTAAGGTTGAAGTTGTTACTGCATCAAGATCAAAGTTGTTACTATTGCTAGATCAAAGTTTCTGCTGCTATTGCGAGATTGAAGTATTGTTGCTACTTCTTTAGGTCGAAGATATTGCTGAAAGGTTATCATCTGCAGAAGAAGGGAAGGGTTGACTTGGTGATTGGAGGAAGTCTGTGTCTAGGTCAAAAGAGTCTTGGATTATCTCGTGAAACTATTGAAGGAAGAGTTGTTGATTAGGTTTTCCCCTAAGTAGGGGTTTTGCCTTGGCTGTCCGCCTACATCTGGTGTCCTTGATCTTCGTGTTATGGTTTTGGTAATTGCTTGATGAATTAAGATAAAAGAAGAATACAAGAAAGTTAATAAGAACATAAGAATATCACAAGTAATTATCAATGTAAAGAAAATCCTTCTGCCTTTCTGATTTTCCAACACTTATATTACACATTACATTGTGACCATAGGAGAAAAACCAACATGCACATTGCCTTAGTGACCACACAAATTGTTTCAAAAGCAATAATTTCGATATTTCCATATGCTTTTAAGGAGGCATAATGCAAAGAGAAAACTGAAAATGATGGCTATAAATGTCTTCTCTTAGTTTTCTGCCAAAGTTGCAGCAAAACAGCCATGTATAAACTCACCTTCAATGCTTTTATGAGAATGGGTGTTTTAGTAGAGGGGAAAAATACCAAGAGGCCTTCCATTCTTAATCATATATGAGAAAAATTCAAGGGAAGTGGTATACCTTCAGCCAAATTGGTGTCATATTAGATTTTTCAACATTGAACGTGATTCAACGCAAGTAGTTTCATTGGACAAAATTATTAATATTCGAAATATTTGTCTTCACTCAGCCAAACTTGGTGAGTATGGTGGAAGCCTTCAAGGAGGCTATAGATCTAGGGCCTTGTTTGTTCGAAGTCAAATGGTGTTTAGATCTAGCAAGGGTAAAGATGAAGACTCTTGAGGTGACAAGTTGTAAAGGGTCAACGATTGCTAGGCCTCAGTACAAGCTGACATGAGCAAAACAACAATGTGAATACTGACACATGAAAACACAAGAGAGCAAAGATCTAGGGCATTGTTTGTTCGAAGTCAAATGGTGTTTAAATCTAGCAAGGGTAAAGATGAAGACTCTTGAGGTGACAAGTTGTAAAGGGTCAACGATTGCTAGGCCTCAGTACAAGCTGACATGAGCAAAACAACAATGTGAATACTGACACATGAAAACACAAGAGAGCAAGTGTACAAGCATGAGAAGGGAGGAGTTTGTCGTAATGTTCACCTCCTGTACATACTACACCCATCTGTGTTCCTATATACACAACAGAAAATTGTAGCAGAGTGATCAAGTTTGTCTATGTTTTCAATAAAATACATCATAGGAAGCTTATAGGAGGAGAAGAAATATATACAAAGTTTTTAGGAAGAGTACATAGATATGTGCAACAGTGCAATGCATATTCTATACAATTAAGTACATTAGCTCATGTGACTTTGTCTCATTCACTTGGAACCATATGGAGCTACCTATCTATTTTGATGGAGTAGTGATGATTTAATGGTGTTGCTATTTGGAGGAAGGCCTTCATTGGGATCTTTGTAAGCTAGCCACATAGGTTTCTGTAAAGATGTGGAAGCAGCCATTATGCAAACAATGCATGACTTGAGAACTGCATTCTTCTAATTGGTTGGTAAAGAGTACATAATTACTCCCATAACTCTCTCCTTCTTATCTATACTTGTGTTTTAATCTTTTAGGTGCTAAGATTTGAGCTATACCAAGCTTTTGATAGTTAAGGAGATAATAATAAAGTTTTGGCCATGCTATTCATTTTTCTCATTATTCATTTTATGAGTCCAACATCAAACTAGAGTGGAGTTATGCAAGGAAAATGGCTTGCTTGTTGAAATTGGGAGCTAAACAGCAAAGAGAGGTCTAAACCCACAGATAAAGGGGTGCTTAGAACAATGTGTGTTGTAAATAGGCGGAGACAATATTTTTGTGGAAACACTATTTGAGGAATAGTTTTAGTTGCAGAACTCATTGAGATGACAATATTCAATAATGCTAATGCAATATTATTAATATAATTTTGGATTAAGGCAGTACAAACAGCAAGCCAAGCTGCCAAGGGCCACAAATGGATTGAATCTACATTGATGATTCACAAGGCCTATTTTGAGTAGGAGGAGGAAACCATTAAGGACAAAGGAACTTAACCTAGAGATTTAAGAATATAGGTATGCAACTTAATGATGGAACATGCAAGAGCCATCATTAGACATGCCACATTTTCAAGAGCTATGTAAAAGCTCATATTATCCTTCTCATTGAGAGGGTTGGGTGTGGAAATCATTAAAAATGCGGTAGCATATAAAATCTGCTGACCTAACAAGTGTAAGGAATACACTCTCTCCCAGTGTACTTGCGGTGTGCCTGATTGTGCTAGAGAAAGTCAAAATATTATCAATCTATCATAATTCTGTTGTTGGCTCCCCATATGAAAGAGTCATATATCTTTACATTATACGATAGTATATTGGTGGAAAACAATCTATCTTCTTAGCATGAAAGTTACTTGTAAGATTCATTTATGACATGAGCCACTGCATTGGACATGCAAATTGGATCTAGAGCTCTTGAACACTTCTGGAGAATACGAGCTGCTATAGCCTACGGGATGGCTAGTTCATACTGGGGACTTGCAGTGCATATAATTATTTCTAAGATAAGCGTCGACGATGGATGCAGATTTGATTTCCTTTAGATTTATGATTTGATTGTTCCTAGGCTTAGTGGGAATTCAATTTGCAAGAAGTCTGTTATTCCCATTCATTTTAATTTTTCTTTATTCTCTGGAAACATCCACTCTTTATAATATATATGGATTTCATTGCACTTGTTTATCGATCTCATAGCTAGATATTGCCTGTTATGAATGTCTTTCACAACTATACAAGAGTAAATGAGATGTTGTACATTGCATTGTTTCCATATCCTCTGTTGGAAAACAGAGGTATTATAGAAGTAAATATCTGGGAATCTGAAAATATTCAATCACACTTTCTTATTGCAGTACACAGCATCTGCTGCATTTTTTAGACCATAAGACTTGAGATAGAATGAAATGAAATTTCAATTCTAGAGTCCGTTATGAAAATGATTGATTTTCTTTATGCTCCCAGGTTCGAAATTCGGCGAACCCAAAAAAAAAATTCAAATTCGTTCAGTATCGGCAAACCTGATAGTTGAACCTCAAATTCAAACCTCAACGAATTTTATAATTTTTTAAAACCGAATTTGAACCTTGAGGTTCGAAATTCAGCGAACCAAAAAAAAAAATTCAAATTCGTTCAGGTTCGGCAAACCTGATAGTTGAACCTCAAATACAAACCTCAATGAATTTTATAATTTTTTAAATTTTTTTGGTGTTCGAGGTTAGATTTCTGGTGGTTTTTGTTAGTTGTTTTAAGGTTTATGAGAAAAACCATGGGCAACACATGGTTTTCTCTTGTTCCGCTCCCGGCCAGTTAGTTTCCCTCGGTGGCCACTGTTTGGCTTTATTTACCATGGTTGTCGATAGATTTTCACAAGCCAACTTCAGTTTGAGTGTACTCGCTTTATTGTGCTCAGTGTTGCCGCTGCATGTTGTATTCTCTGCAATTTCCTGAATTCAATTTCTAGACGTTGCTTGTCCCTGCCGCCCGGAGCTTGAAGTGAATAGTGGTCGTGATTTGTGGCTCGTGGGTGCTCACTGCTACTCATATAGCTTTATTGAATGATTTTGATTTTTTTAAATATTTTATGTCATATATATATATTGAAAAATATGTATAGTCGAACTTAATGTCGAACCTCATATGAACCTCATCTGAAAATTCGAATTGGAATTGAACTTAATTGTTGCCGAACTCGAATTCGAACCTGAACCATGTGACATAGCCTCCAGTGGAGCCAATATTCCAACTTAATAGGATTCTTGGATTTGTACTTGGTGTACAGGATGGGATTCTTGAATTGTGAGTTTAATACCATTTTTATGCAATCCGTAAGTTTCTGAACGGGAGTTCTCCAAATCTTGTTTCTTAGTTCCTTTGTGTTCTTTGGTGTCACAATGCTTTGACTGGTTTATGGTTCTATTAACATGCTACTCAATCTTCCAAGGTGGTGCTTTTGAGGAAAGGAATGGAATATTTAACATCAGTATATATGGTAAAATATCTTATAAAAAGAATTACGTCATACAATAATTATCATCTATATCACCTTTGATTCTCGTTTGATTCTTGTGAAGTTGGATAAATGCAAACTAGATAGCATTTTAATAATTTTTAGTGAAATTCTATCAACAAGAAAATGAAATTTTGAGAAAGGAGGCAATTTTGTGGAGATTAGCCCATATCCTTAAAGAGCAAATAATAATAATTTTGTGGAGACACCTGTAATATTCTCATAATTTAGAGAATTTAGCTCCTTTCAAAGTTATGATCTGTTGTGAGGCATCACCTTAAAGAGCATTCTAATAGGGAACCGAACTTTTTATTTCGAACTTGCTCATGATCAAATTCAAAAACGTTTGATCATGAGCAAGTTCAAAATAAAAAGTTCGGTACCCTATGAGATAATGTTGAGTGAAACAGGGGCAGCACCCATCGAAGCAATTGCCATGGTGCGTCTTATAAGGTACCTAAAGAGAATGGGGCAAATGGGAGAAGGTAGATGGCCGAAAGTTATCTTCAATGAAGGTGTGAGTGAAAGAAAGAAATCATGGATGAGACAAAACAACAAATGGATGCAAAAATGGAATATTTACTTGAATGCATGTTCCACAAATAGCAAGGAATTAAAGAATTTTGTGCTGGAGAAGTTCCGTAAGGGTATATGGGGAAAAGAGTTGGGTAGAAAGAAGAAGTATTATGTTCAGGAATTCAACCCCACTTGTGATCTCCAACAAAAAGAATACATTGGAGCTAGCATTCCGTGGAGGGAAAAGGTTCTTATAGCTCAATTAAGAACTAACTCACATCAACTTCCGTGTGAAACGAGACAGTGGAAGAGACCTAAAGAAGCTTGGGAAGAAAGGGTATGCACTGTTTGCTCTTCTGGGGCAGTGGAATCAGAAAAAACATTTCATTTTGGAATGTGACGCTTTCAGAGACATCAGGGACAGTTACCGTAGTATATTAGCATCAATTCCGTGGCATTGTCTTTTCAGTGATGGAACTGTTATAAGGTTGGGTCAGCTCATCATCAATTTGAGCAAGAAAATGATTGAATTGCCGAAGGCAAAAAACAAGGAAGTTGGTGGTTCCATAGACTATTTTTAGTCTCGTGGACATTAAAATATCATTCGTTCATAAGAATTTTAATAGTAAATAGATAACAAAATCCTTAGTCTCAAATAATGCAAATAATTCCTGAACATCTAAGATTAAAAACCCCAGCTAATTTTTAGTCACATTCTTGAAAGTGATTAACTACTGTCAATGGGGTCTACTCTGGGTGGTTAACATGGGGTGTTGTTATCAATCCCACTCAGGTTTGATTTCTGCATGCGACATGTTTGTCCCATGGATGGGGCTGGGTGTGATCCCTGGCAAATTTAGTTAAGATTTTCTCTCACGAGTCCATGGGTGGAATTCTTGCTGTTGATTGGAAGCTTTTCAAATTTATGATAACTTATTACCTATAGGCTATAACCTTCTCATCTCCTTATTATGTCAACTTATACTATGAAATGTATCTAAAGATTCCTATGATATATGCTTAAGATATACATACTAGACTACCTCCAAAGTCCAAACATGTCTCTTCTGATTCCTGAAAACTGCCTCTTCCCCTGATATGTCAACTTAGCCTAAAAAGTTGACCACATTGCCAATATTATATGACTTGTAGGAACATACTTCTTCTCTATGATCAGATGTCTCCTAAACACCATGAACATTTGTCATATTCTAATATGCGAATGATAAAATATTATGGATAACCTTCTCATTTCCCCCATTATGCCAATTATACATGAAACTCACTTAGGCTTGCCTTGTTGCATGCTAAATATACCGGCCAGACTTTAGGTATTTGTAATAATATCTAACGTATATGTATTGCTAAGTACTCTTGTAATTTGATGTTCTAGTTCATGGATTTTGTTAAATGTCTCTTGTTTTTCTTGCATGGAAGAGGAACGAGCTAACGTATCGAAGCACTAGTTGCGTTGGTTTGTCTTCTTGTATATGGTTCTTTCGGATAAGTTAAGGAAGCATTCTTATAATCGTTTTCATATTTGGTTATATGGTTGTGTTGGCACTGAGACTTCAATTTAGGGGAGGTGATATAAATTGCCTTGTATGTGTTGTTAGTGTCTAAACATTACACTTGCCTTGCCACTTAAGACTACTGTTACACAGTCATCTTATATCCTCTACCTCCTGGATTTCTCCTGTATTCATCCATGTACTAATATTACTAATTGTGTCAAATTAAAAGTGTATTGATAACTAAAAGATATTTTACTACTAATTGCTCAGTGTATGTACCAAGTCGGAATGAAACACGACCTATTTTTTTCGGTTGTATGGCATATGGGTGTCCATTGCATGTCCTTTTTCTTCCCTTGTCAACATGATTGCTTTGGTGCTTTATCATTAATACTTGATAAAATAACAGTTGTGTGTATATTGTGAATCATTTTGACATATCTATACATCCTGCACCTCCTGTATTTCTTTCTTCATCCATACCTATACATCATGCACCTCCTGTATTTCTGCCTTCTTCCATACATTAATATATTACGCGATTCAAATTGAAAATACTTGCAACTAAAAGATGTCTTACTACTGTTGCTCAATATATTTACCAAGACTGAATGCAACATAACCTATTTTATTGTCGTGCTGGCACATGGGTGTCCATTGCATTGCATATTCTTATGCTTTCATTGTCAACATGAATGCTTTCGTGCTTATCACTATTGTCTCTTTAACATAACAGTTATGTTGATTGTGTTATGTCTTTCAATTTGAAAATAACTACTCCCATAGTAAGATTTGTTAGGTTTTGTTTCAATATCATCTCTTTCTTAGGAAATGTATGCATTCGATGTTTCTTACTTTTATCTTGTTTTCATACAGCTTATGTGTAATTACTATACATTAAGACAAGATACCTCTATGGGTTACATGCGGTCATGGAGTTTGCAGGTACTGGAGCTACATCTGACATGGCATAAATTTTTAAATCTGATATTTGTAGAAATGATTCCAATTTGTATGGTTCCAAGATCTTGAATGTTTCTGTTCTGCAGGGATCATTGGATGGAGAAAATTGGACAGACTTGAGAATACATAAAAATGATCAAAGTATTTGCAGGCCTGGGCAGTTTGCATCCTGGCCTATACACGGTGCCACTGCTTATCTTCCTTTCCAGCGTTTCAGAGTTGTACTGACAGGGCCCACTACGTCTCAGTCAAATCCATGGAATCTCTGCATTTGCTACATAGAGTTATATGGCTATTTCAAGTGATTGTTGGGTTGATTCCCACTCATAATAATGTCTAGTCTTTTTGCGTTTGTACAGCCTTTCGTAGACTATAATGTGTTGGGCACTTATGCACGTGAATCCCATGCCATGTGTATTGAAGTAGTTGTGTTTTGTAGAAATTTGGTATATGTTCTAATCCGGAAACGTGCTGGAGCACACATGTGAGGAAGCATTGGATTTTCTTCCGTGAAGTCTAATAAGACCAACATGATGGGTCATTATCTAGACACACGCATCGTGTTATTACTGAATAATGCCTTAAATTATTGAAATCAAGTTCATTGTTTTGCTGGCTATCAGTTGCTTGTTAAATTTAAGTGTGCTAAGACGATCATTAACAATACTTGATCCCCTGTTACACATTTTTTCCTTTTTAGGCCAAGGGTCTGTAATGGCACTCTGCTGCATGTTTTAATTACTTGCTGTTCTTTCACTGGCCTTGTAAGCAATTATTCCACATTCTTTGGATAAACCTTGGGAAGATAGCTCTTTAAGGTACAGAGAACGTATTACTCCATATTTCCTGGCAAGCTTTGGGGCTACACCTACTAATGGTTAAATTGGTTCCTGTTAAGTGTTTTCCCATTGCCCCTACAAGTCATTTCTCTACATTCTTTGGCAAAGCCTTGGGTAATAGCTCTGTGAGGTGCATGACAATGAGAGCTTGCATTCTTTGGCAAAGCCTTGGGTAATAGCTCTGTGAGGTGCACGAAAATGAGAGCTTGCATTCTTTCTCTCAACAATACCTTAGTGATTTATAGAAATCCGTATCTCTATTGTCACAATTATATCCAAACAAACTCCAATTATATCCAAGCAAACCTTGTGGAGAAGTTCAAGGGATGTTTCTCCACATCTCTGGATGGTATACTTGGTAAATTTGTGGTTGTAGACTGTTGGTGACAGAACTAGCCAAATGCCCAGCAACATTGGTGACAACCAGTTGAGCTAACCCATTCAGCTATTGCCATCTAAACAATTATCAACCAACCAATTTATCAACCAATGCTTGTATTCACTGCAGAAACATAGACATTCAGATATAAGACTTGACAGGTCATGCCATCTAAACAATTATCAACCAACCAATTTATCAACCAATGCCTATATTCACTGTAGAAACAGCTATTCATCTAAACAATTATCAACCAATGCCTGTATTCACTGCAGAAACATAGACATTCAGATATAAGACTTGACTGGTCAACAGTTGTGCGCCCTTCCAAGAATAGTCTCAATTCGCTCGGATGTATTGCTTGTGTATTAATGGAAGTATGATTTCTGCCAGGGGTTCAAGATTTCCATTATTTTTTCCCAGGATTTCCATACATGTTTATTTGATTTGTTATAGAATGCAGAGTAGTAAATTTGAAGAATTCTAATGAAACATTAATTCTAAATATCATAACATTACTCTTGATAGTTTTGGACAATACATATTTGTGCAAAGCTTTTGAATGTGATAGACAATATACTATGTTTTGATGTTAATATGAACCATTTAATTTCATGTCCCTATGCACAGGGACCCACTTAATATATTATATTTATTATAGACAAATAATGTATGTTATTCTAACGTGTAAGGAACTATGCAATATATTATATTTATTATAGACAAATACTGTATGTTATTCTAACGTGTAATATGCAAGCTTTTTTGACATTCTAGCATGCTTCTATTTTTGTTTTGTCTTGTATTATATTTGTATGCATTGTTACCATGGATCTTCCAAATCCTCATTATTCTATAATGTTGTTTATATTAAAATTGAGATTTAGTGACAAAACGCTATTTGACAAAGGAAAATACAAAAGGTGTTTTGAGTTAAGGATTTTGGAGAAATTACTAGGGTTTACAGATCATGGCCGTCACAGCATGGAATGAAATTATTACTACCACTAGGAAATATTTGTGACTCATTAGCTCTCCTACATTCATTGTACTTAATCCGCTTACACCCACAGCTTGTGCTATACTTGTTTACTCGTTTGATAGTAGCATACCTAGAGCTGCTTTATCTTTCCCTCAAAGTCTTTCTCTCTTTTGGCAAAGGTGCTTTCCATGACGACAGAACATGCATAGCGACTTTTTCTTAGCGACGTTTTTGGTGATGGTTATATTGCTGCGATATGAACTTGTACCATAGTACGCTTGTGAAGGCCACATCTTAGTATGCGCACAATGGGCTCTCTTAATTCCAAACCTAAGCCACCATGATCATTTTATGCAAAAGTGAGAAAGATCTATATGACCCTAGACACCTTCTCGGTAAGAAAGGTATGGAGGACTTGGAACATGCTCATATAACACACTTTTGAAACGGCAACGAGTATGGATGGATGAGACCATCTAAAGCTTGGTTTGATCATCACGCAAATCCTCCAATACTAGCAAGATATACGGTGAAAGTCCAGCTAATGATCCTCTAACACAACCAAATGGATTCAACATCATCTTTAGAGGCAACCACAATGGAATCTCCATAGCAGGAAATGTCACAATGAAAGAAGATGGGGTCTTAGTATCCCACAATGAAAGGAGACAGGTTCCCCAAATATGAAATCACTTCCACAAGAATAGCGGAGAAGATGCAATACATGCAAGATCACTTCCACAAGAATAGCAGAGAAAATACAATATATGCAACATCACGTAATAACTCACAAGTTCATGGGTTTCTAGTGTCCTAATGAAAGAGCACTTTTCTGATGGATCAAAATGCACTAGCAATAAAAATAGCGGAGAAGATACAATATATGGAAGATCACGTAATAACTCTTAAGTTCATGGGTTTTTAGCTTCCTAATGAACGAACCCTTTTTTGGTGGATCAAAATGCACTAGCAATATAAAGGAGATATAGAGCTCAAACTATGGTCACAAGGTTTTTCCATGGCCATCTTCAACAACTTTACAGATAGGAATAGGGGTTTTCAAAATAGAAACTATATTTTCCAATGTTGCAGGGTTATATATGCTAATTTGGACATGATGATTTAGCTTAGATAAAAATGATTCACTACAACACCAATTTGGATTAGATTATACTCGCTACTTTGGGAGTTTTGGGACCGAGAGATACCGAAAGGAATAAGAAATGCACTTGAGACATTTGTAATGATTTTAAAAACTACAAAACAAGTAAGATACACTTCTTATGCATGGATATGTGTATATGAATGTTTCCAAGCTGTTATTGGCAAATATTTCTCTCAACTGTTTTTGGAATAAGGCAAAAGATTACGAGCATATACTATTTTGACATAGAAAATGCTATGGACATTGTCATTTATTCATAAAATGGCCTCTAAATATGCCTTAACGACCCTCAGCCTCAAACAAGAAAGGACCAAGATGGTTTCTAGTGGGTTACAAATAGAAGATGACCCACTAAAAATCATCAGGGACTATCAATAGAAAACATTAGAAACAATAACAAATACACAATCTTATTAAACTAAGAAAGACTACAAAGAATGTATTGGATAGCGGGGAAGAATAGAAAGCATTAGAAACTATAACAAATACACAATCTTATTAAACTAAGAAAGACTACAAAGAATGGATTGGATAGTGGGGAAGGAAAATGAAGGACCCAACCAAAAGAAGAACGATGCAGAATGAAAACAAAATCATGAAATCAAAGGAGGTGGAATGACCAATCAAGAGGGGAATATACCATAAGCAAAAGAAGTAGAAGACATGGACCTAGAAGAACTAGATGTTGGAAATACAGAGAGGTGGGTGAATCAATATTTCTTTTCAATTGTTACTTTTACTAGTTTAGATCTCTTATAATTAGAACACAAAATGAACAATAAGAATAAATACTTATATTAATCTCTTCTTTACAATAAATCCAATGCAATAGTATAGAGCTCCAACCCTAGATGAAGACACCAATCTTCAATCCTTCCAGACACCAACCTGTGTTATGCTAAGCACCAACTTGGACTTCACGAGGCTCCGACCTCTAGGGATCCAACCCTATCTTCCAAGGCTCCAACCTTGTCACTTTGAAGCACCAACCTCTAGGGCTCCAACCCTCAACTTCAATTCGTCAAGATATATTTGGTTATACTTCACGGCTCCCAAAGTCTTCTTCAACGAGCCCTGACAATCTTCAGCGATCCCCTCACTCAGTCTCCACATCACTTCATCAATGCTGACCTTGTCTTGTCAGAAGGTGTCACCGCTGCTCTTCATGTTACCCAAACACTTTCTCCAGGGTCACCTCATGATGACTAATGCCTCATGGTCTCCAAGGATCTCCATGGATCTTCAAAGTCAGCTCCAAGGCCAAGGATGTATTCTCTAGGACTGCTCCAAACAATGCCCAATATGTTGCCTTCAATGTAACAAATCCAAAACAGCTAGAAGACTTCAGTAGTGTTTTTTCAACAATGTCTAAAGATGCTCCAGTCATACTGCTCCAAGATCTGCTTAATGAAGTTTCTCTGCCCTAACACAAGATTTCAATGATATTGCTCCTTCAAAGTTTGTCCTCCAAAGTCTGCTTCAACTATGTTTTCAAGGGATTCAAAGTGTCTTTGATATTCTTCAAAAAGTTTCTTAACTGTTTTTTCAACAATGGGGTCTTTTATGATGCTCCAGCTTCATTTCAAAGTTTGCCACCTTTTTCTCTAACTCTGGTTTAGTGCACATTGTTGTTACTTTGGCTGCCTGGTAGATTTTCCACAAAATTCTGATATACTTCTCAAACAGCTCCTAAAAGTCCTTAACTAGCTGCGACTTTCCTCCTTTGGAGTGGATGCATTATCTGTTGGTTGTTAGGGCTTAAACCAACCCTTTGTTCACACCTACAACTCCTTAGAACATAGCTCGGTTTATTATTCAAACTCATGTACTTATCTGCAACCTCAAATAACGATATTATGCCACAAACACAATATCAAATAACCCAGAACATTCCTTATCTCTATGGCACCCTTCCTCTCTAGTTCGGATTTGCAAAAACACAAAACAACCTTTCAAAACTGCCGAGATTTCCCTTCAAGGTCTGCGATTATCTCTGTGGTATACTCAATCAAATAATTCAAAAACACAATTAGCCAACACTTATTTTCCTTGTTTCCTCGATTTCTTTCTTCTTCTGTGTTTCTAAACCTTTTATCTGCAATCTTCACCGAAAATTCTTGGTCAAATGAATGGTTCAACTCTCCTTTTTATATGAGTTTGACGTTGAACTGAAAGGACACATCTTTTTGAAGGTAGGTTGACATGAAGGCAAGGATTGGTCGGCTCACTGTTAATGTTATTTTTTCTTGACTTAAAAATTCCATATCTCATCAATCGTTGGGAGTTTTCGGGCAAGTAAATGTTCGTTGGAAAGAGGAAAAAATCCTCTTTCAGATGGTCTATGACTCATTGTGATAGGCTGCCTCCAAGGTGACAATTTTTTCTTCTTCTTTATAACTGTCCTTGAATTTTTATGTGCAAAAAGTGATTGGGACAACAAGAAGTCATTAGGCCTTCTTCATTGTTATGACTCCAACTATGTCTTTATATTATTTCTCATCATGAGGTCCTCCGTGTCATCTTATGTCACCAAGTGATTCATTATAGTGTCATCATGTATTCATGTCATAGTGCAGTGATATGATATATGCAACTTCATCATTAGGAAAGTTCCAAGATAGTAAGATAGTTTTCCAACCTTCAAATGAGATCTTCCATGTCATCATCACGTGTAGTTCTCCATATGTCATCAAAGATTAAGGTCTGGATCATCAAGTGCATGCAACATTAGATCCAATACTTCTTAGGGCTTCCTTCATTAGTGGGTTGACTTCTTCGTGACTTTGACTTGTTCATTGATGGTATCGACCAAGAGTCATGGCATCATCATCTGGAACTAGGCATCTCAAGAATATTGACGTCTTAGTCAATGCCATATTGTCATTAATGACAACCTTGATTAATAATCTCCCCCTTTATCATCGATGACAATATTCTTGCCCTTCCAATATTCTCTCCCCCTTTGACATCAATGGCAAACGGGGTGCTCAAGTACTCCCCCTGTCGAGCTGTTTTTTTTATTCATCAATAGCAATTCGTCATAGGTATGTTACTCCCCTTGTCATGGTGCTCTTCCTTCTGGAAATGTGGTCCATGATAGATGTGTCTACATTTCTTTAATGGGGTTTCTCTCGAGAGATCATCTATCAAAGGATGATTGTCCATGTGTGACTCATCAAGGATTTCATAGGGCACATTCACGGATAGCTTCTGCAAGAATGATCACAAACTCCACCTAACTGTAAGCATGGTCTCCTTTTTGGCAGAGTCTCATCATCAAACACTTGGAATATCACATCTGCCAAGGATGTTTTCGTCAAATCAACCTGTGTTGTTGGCTTGAGTGTTTAAGAGACTTTCAGATCCAATTTGCTTCCTTCTCCATACTTGTGTAACTTTCTTCTCTGGGTTGGTTGTCATGGTTTTAGGGACCCATGTCAAGTTACAATCACGAGCCATATGTCCAATGTCATGGCAATTGAAGCACTTCATCTTGTTCATGAATGAGGAATCATTACTTCTTTTTGCAAAGTTGCTTCTAGGGAGTTGATGAGGCCCATTATATTTTTCGTTGTGGTATGCCCTACAATCCTTTTCCAAGTGCCCAAAATTTGTACAAGAATAACAATAACAAAAAAATATACTCTGGTACCTGGTGGATGGAGATTGCCTTAATGTACTTTCAAAGTCATTCTGTCTTGGGATTCTTTGATCAAATTTATTGTCTCTTGCATTCTTGACACCATCTGCATATCTTCTTGGAGCAAGGTTTCTTCCAATGTCATCTTGACTCTTCTCCTTGTCTTTGTTGGAACTGGGGGCATCAACATTTCTTCTAGGCTTCTCCACATCCTTGTTGTTTGAAGAATTAAGGTTTGCATTATTTGAAGGTTCACTTGCATAGCCAAGACCTGATTTATCAAGGGGGGATCTTTGATGGCTTAAGATGTCATCTAGGGTTTGAGAACTCTTCAAGTTCTTATTTAACTGCTCAACTTCATTTTTAAGAAAGACATTTTCTCCTTTTAAATTTTCATAATCTTCATCTTTCATGACTAGTTCCTTCTTCATTTCTTCCATCATCCTGTTGCTTCGTGTGCTTCAATTTTAAGGGAGATGATATTTGATTTCATTATGAAGATTCTTCATTCTCCTTTGCTAGACTACTCTCCATTTCTTCTTTTATTCTTGTAGCTTCACATGTTTTAGCCTTGAGAAGATTGATGTCTGATTTTAGTTTGAAGATTTCTTCATCCTTTTCTTTTAGTTGGCATATCATGGTGTTTCTCTCCTTTTCTGATTCATCAACTTGTCCTTATATTAATGCCAAAGATTCCATCACCTTTTCAACTCCTTGTACTTGTTTCCTTGCCTCTTCTAGTTGAGATCTAAGAGAGGAGACCTCTTCCTTGTATTGACCAATCTCTACTTCAAATTTGTTCAAGCTCTTAATCCTTTGTTCAAGGTGGCTTGACAAAGTTTCTTCCCTTTTCTTTGCCTTATCCAATTGATTTGTCATGGATATGACTTCTTCATGATGCTTCCTTTTGTTTTGATGAAATTCCTCCTTAAGTTTGGCGAGCTCTTCATCTCTTTCTTGGACTTGAAGCTTGACAAGGTCAACTTCCTTCCTTGTCTTGTTTTGGTAACCAACTTGCGCTTTCTTTTGAAGTTCCTCATTTTCCTTTTTCAACTTGTTAATATCTTCCATGGAAGCCATAAGTTTATTCAAAAGATCTTCTTCAAAGTCTTCTTTGTTCTCTTCATCTTCTAGGTCTTCATTAGCCTTGTTGTCATCTCTCTTATCGGATTTTGGACTTATTTCTTTTTTTCCACCATCTTATTGGCTTGAGATCATTGTCAATGCTCCTTTTGAGTGAGATCAGGAAGTTTGTCCCATATGACTTTTGTTGACGAACATTTTTCAAAATTAGCCTTCACAGAATTTGGTAACCCATTCAAAATTGCCTTCATTGCTCTTGTATTGTATTCCTTGGATTCTTCATCCATCGTGTCATCAATGATCATTGATTTCCAAACTTCAATTCCTTGAGTCTTCAAGAAATTCCTCATTCTTGCCTCCCATATATCAAAATTTCCATTGAACAATGGAGCTTTGTAGTCTTGGTTTACATCTGAATTCTTAACAAAGGAAGAGGCATGTTAACATTCTTTGGAGCCTTTATTCTTTGGCTTTGCCATTTGTGTTCTAATGATCATTCTTCAAGTTGTTGAGCTTTGAATGAAGCTATTGGCTTTGATACCAATTGTTGGAAATACTAAGAGGGGGGTGAATCAATATTTCTTTTCAACTGTTACTTTTACCAGTTTAGATCTCTTATAATTAGAACACAAAATGAACAATAAGAATAAATACTTTTATTAATCTCTTCTTTACAATAGATCCAATACAATAGTATAGAGCTCTAACCCTAGATGAAGACACCAATCTTCAATCCTTCCAGGCACCAACTTGTACTATGCCAAACACCAACTTGGACTTCAGAAGGCTCTGACCTCTAGGGCTCCAACCCTATCTTCCAAGGCTCCAACCTTGTCACTTTGAGGCACCAACCTCTAGGGCTCCAACCGTCGGCATCAATTCATCAAGATATATTTGGTTATACTTCATGACTCCCAAATTCTTCTTCAACGAGCACTGGCAATCTTCAGCTATCCCCTCACTCAGTCTCCACATCACTTCATCAATGACAACCTTGTCTTATCAGAAGGTGTCATCGCTTCTCTTCATGTTACCCAAACACTTTCTCCAAGGTCACCTCATCATGGCTAATGCATCACGGTCTCCAAGGATCTCCACGAATCTTCAAAGTCAACTCCAAGACCAAGGATGTATTCTCTAGGACTGCTCCATACAATGCCCAATATATTTCTCCCAATGTAACAAATCCAAAATAGCTAGAAGACTTCAATAGTGTTTTTTCAACGATGTATTAAAGATGCTCCAGTCATACTGCTCCAAGATCTTCTTAATGAAGTTTCTCTGCCCTAACACAAGATTTCAATGATATTGCTCCTTCAAATCTTGTCCTCCAAATTCTACTTCAACTATGTTTTCAAGGGATACAAAGTGTCTTTGATATTCTTCAAAAAGTTTCTTAATGACTGTTTCAACAATGATGTCTTTTATGATGCTCCAACTTCATTTCAAAGTCTGCCACCTTTTTCTCTAACTCTGGTTTAGTGCACATTGTTGTTACTTTCGTTGCCTAGTAGATTTTCCACAGAATTCTGATATGCTTCCCAAACAGCGCTTAAAAGTCCTTAACTAGTCGTGGCTTTCCTCCTTTGGACTGGATGCATTATCCGTTGGTTGTTAGGGCTTTAACCAACCCTTTGTTCACACCTACAGCTCCTTAGAACATAGCTCAGTTTATTATTCAAACTCCTGTACTTATCTGCAACCTCAAATCATGATATTATGCCACAAACACAATATCAAATAGCCCAGAACATTCCTTATCTCTATGGCACCTTTCCTCTCTATCTTGGATCTGCAAAAACACAAAACAACCTTTCAAAACTGCCCAAATTTCCCTTCAAGGTCTGTGGTTATCTCTTTGTGGTATACCCAATCAAATAATTCAAAAACAGAATTAGCCCAACACTTATTTTCCTTGTTTCCTCGGCTTCTTTCTTCTTATGTGTTTCTGAACCTTTTATCTACAATCTTAACCAAAAATTCTTTGTCAAATGAATGTTTCAACTCCTTTTTATATGAGTTTGACGTTGAACTGAAAGGACATGTCTTTTTGAAGGTAGGCCGACATGAAGGCAAGGATAGGTTGGCTCACTGCTAAGGTTATTTTTTCTTGACTTAAGAATTCCATATCTCATCAACTGCTGGGAGCTTTGGGGCAGGTAAAGGCTCGTTGGAAAGATGAAAAATTCCTCTTTCAGATGGTCTAGGACTCATTGTGATAGGTCACCTCCAAGGTGACACAATTTATTTTTCTTTATAACTGTCCTTGAATTTTTATGCGCAGAAAGTGACAAGGACAACGAGAGGTCATTAGGCCTTTTTAATTGTTATGACTCCAACTATGTCTTTATATTATTTCCACGTCATCATGAGGTCCTCCATGTCATCTTATGTCACCAAGTGATTCATCATAGTGTCATCATGTATTCATGTCATAGTGCAATGATATGATATAGGCAACTTCATCATTTGGAAAGTTCCAAGATAGTAAGATAGTCTTCCAACCATTAAATGAGATCTTCCATGTCATCGTTTAATCTTCCAACCATGTGATCATCATCAAGTGTAGTTCTCCATATTTCATCAAAGATTAAGGTCTAGATCATCAAGTGCATGCAACATTAGATTGATTACTTCTTAGGGCTTCCTTCATTAATGGTTTGACTTCTGCGTGACTTGACATCTTCATTGATGGTATCGACCAAGAGTCATGGCATCATCATCTGGAACTAGGCATCTCAAGAATATTGACATTTCAGTCAATTCCATATTGACATCAATGACAACCTTGGTTAACACTAAATTTATAGTCCATCGCAACATGGAAAAACCAAGACCCAAATTTGATTCTAGAGAAAAAGGTACGACTCATTTCTAGAGCATATATCAATTTGCTAAAGATTCTTCATCAATGTTCTAATGGTGGGTCAAATCCCGCTACATCATTTATAGATGTTAAAAATTACCCCTAAATAAAACGGAAAACTTGCAAAAAAATATTAAAAAAAGAGGGAGAAAAAGTATTAGGAAATTGATTCAAGAATTGGATGAAATGTTGGTAAACTCATGAAGGGTAGCTTTGTTGATGGAATCCTTCCAACCTACTCCCCCCAATTATTGATGAAATTTATTTCATGGAACATTAGAGGTTTGAATGACAAAGTAAAACAAATACAATATATGTAAATACCAAATCTTTACTATACACAACTTTCTTAGTTTCTTGGTTCCAAAGCTTATAATTTTTTAGACCATCTTTATATCAAATAAATATGCATTTTTTAGTTTTCTTATCTAGCTTACTCCTATTCTCCTTTGGAATGTATACATAGGCATCACAATCAAATATCCCGGGATATTTAAGAGATATTTTCTTATCATTCCATAGCTCATGTGGAGTTTTTTCATCTAACGTTAATGAGGGTGATCTATATACCAAGTAACACATGGTGTCCATTGCCTTTGCTCAACTTGTTTTCCTAACTCGTTTATTTATTTTTCCATCAGTATCATGTTCATCATTTTTGCAACTCCTTTTTGCTAAGGTGTGTATGGATTAATATTCAATCTTGCTATACCACACTTCTTATAGAATTCTTTGAATTCATTCCAAAAAAATTCTCCACCATTATTTGTCATCAACAACTTAATTTTCTTGTCTATCTGATTTTCCATAAGAGTATTATACTGTTTGAATTTTCTCCAATACTTTATATTTTGTCATGAGGAAATAAATCCATGTATTGCTCAAGAGGTCATCTATAAATGAGATAGTACATAAATTTACCCTATGATGGAACCAACATAGGTCCAAACACATCATTGTGCACCAACTATAATATTCCCTCTGACCTTGTAGAATTAGAGAAAATGCTTTCCGATTCTGCTTCTCATATAAACAATGTTCACAAAAATCAAAATCCAAAGAGCAATTAGACATGTTTTCTACCATACTATTAGCATGCAGTACTTGAAGGCCCTTTTGTATATGATATGTCATAGTCATTGATGCCACACCATAGCCTTTTCTCCATAGGATGTAGAGTTTTTCCTTCTTCTGCTCCACTATCAAGCACTACAAGATTGTTGCACCCATCACTAACAATGTCTCCCAACCACTTATGCAAAGTTCCAATCTGAGCTACCCTCAACAATACCATTTCTCATCGAACCATTCCTGTAGTTATCATTTTCAAGTGTTATTTTTACACTTGCATTGCTCATCTTGCTTATAAGACCAAATTTATGGATGGGATGTGCATAACACTAGGGGGCATTCTAATCCTTCCACCCATGAGGTTCAACTTGACTTTTATTTGTCTTATGATTATGGTTGTCGAGTAATATTGTAAGTAAAACATCACCACCATCATATCTGTCATACTCACATAACCACTCCTTGTGAGGAATCATATGAAATGATGTGCCTGAGTCGACCAACCGCGCCTCGTGCTTTACATGTGTACTTGAAAATTCCACATCCCCTCCTTCATTTAGGAAGGTTTTTTCTTTTGTAGAAGGAGCATCATCAGATCCCCCCCTTTCCCAACACTTATGGATTTACAATATTTCTTGTATATATATATATATATATATATATATATAATTTTCACATCTCCAACACACCCTTATGGATTTACAATATTTCTTGTATATATATATAATTTTCACATCTCCAACACACCCTTCCAAATTTTCCTAAAGATTTATATCTCCCACTTGAGGACTTATATTTTGTTTTGTTGTTTTGCAGTGTTCTCTTATAGACAGGGCATATGTGGTCTAATTTTCTATTTTTTTGGGTCTCATCTCCTATGATAACAAAGATGAGACTATATCGTAAAAACAAAGTAGTTTCATTACTAGATATAACAACAACCAAACTATCCCATGTGTTTGGTAAAAAGTCACAACAAATTGCTACACTTATTTTCATCTAAAATTTAAATATCAACATATA
This sequence comes from Pinus albicaulis, assembly GCA_034641835.2. Lineage (NCBI taxonomy): Eukaryota > Viridiplantae > Streptophyta > Pinopsida > Pinales > Pinaceae > Pinus > Pinus albicaulis. The sequence goes on along the minus strand of CM076582.1, from coordinate 1,204,457,851 downwards.
ATAGTTGACTTACGATAGTATTGAAGACGTTTAGATGCTCTGTCACTGTGTCTCCATCTTTCATCCTCAAGTTATATAACTTTTTGTGGAAGAACAATTTGTTCTCTATGGACTTATACTATTACAAAGTCCCTAGTTTGTTCCAAAATGCTTCCACTATTCTTCTAAAACATTTAGTAACAATGAATCTGAGAGACACAATCGTATTGTGCTCTTTTCCTTTTGATCCAACTTGGTCCAGTTTTTTGATGACATCCCTGTTGGTGTAGTACCAAAATCCACAATGATCCACTGATATTTGTTCACTAACAAATTTTCCATTTTGAGATTACACATCTAAAAACTTCGCTCATTGAATTTCTCGATCTTTATCTTTGAACTACTTGCCAATTATTTTCACCACAAGAACCAACTTTGTAGATCTCCCACTATAACATGGTCTACCAAAGGCTCGATCCAAACCCCTTAGCCACAAAACATCCCCTTGAAGCCAAAACTTCTCTTGATACCAAATGTAGGTTTTAGCCCTATACAATGATTTTTTCAAACATATACTTAAATAAACATAAAATATGCAATGGAAAACACACGCATCAACATAGAGATTTTACCCTGCAAATCTAAACTGGGAAAACCAAGAATATTTTTCAATATATATTTCTTTTGTACAATATATATATAAGTCGCTAATCCATTTACCATGGATTAGAATACAACTATAGTTTCTTAATCGAAACTACAAAACCATGGTAAAAATCACCATGTGCCAAAAAACCACTAAAGGTGAAAATTGTGTGCTAAAAACCCTCCAAGCAAGAGATGCTTCGCCCCCCAGCAACCCCCCTAAACATGGGGGTTTTTCACCCCCTGTGATGAACCCCTTGTTGTGCTTGAAACAACATACAACATGTGGAGGTAATCATGCAAAGAATATAACACATTACCAACAATGACTTATCACAAAAGGAAATGGCCATTCGAGTACAATTGGAGGAACAATACAACTAGGAAGAAATTTTATGGAGGAAAAAATCTAGGGTTTAATGGCTCAAGCAAGGAGATGGAACTCAAATTTTTTTCACTAGCACAATAGAATCTCTTACAGTAAAGATCAACAAGGTAATAAATTGGAATATCACCATGATATTGAAAAGGAGTTTATATCCTTCTAACAATAGTTGCTCATATAACCCTAGCTAGATAGATGCCATCCATCTAGAAAAATATTTAAAACATTCCCTCTCTAGTTACAATCGAACAAAATGCTACTGTTGTTTGTGAAATTACTCCAACATGAGTTGAACAATTTGTCATGGAGATGCATAGGTAAAATCACAAGGACTAGATGGATTTACCTATGATTTCTTCCATGTATGTTGGTTGATCATCCACAAGGATGCATGGTTGCTTGTGGAAGGATCTAAAAGGATTGCTTCTATCCTCTTAGCGTTGGATGCTACCTTCCTTGCATTCCCAAATAAATAAAATATAATAATCCCTCAAGTTATTTGTTATGTCATATATAAAATTATCTCTAAATAATCTGGATGTGGAAGGTAGGAAAATTTTGTATGATATTCTTTTCACTCATGAACTAATCCACTCTTTTAAGTCATCAAAAAAATGTGGTATGTTTATCAAATTGGACTTGTTTGAAGCCTCTGATTGTGTTAGTTGGGAGCATATCTATCACATCCTCTTAATATTTGGATTTGTAGACAAATGGATTCATTTGATCCTTTCACCGATCTCAAAATTTTTCTTCTCTATCTTCATTAATTGCTTGTCTTCCTCCACTTTCTTTCACTCTATAAGAATTTGACAAGGAGATGTGTTGAATTTTGTAGCTATGGTTGGTCTTCATAATTTATATATTAGCCCTTGTAATGAATAAACAATTTTTAATGTTTTTTCATGTCATTTTTATTATTTAGCCATTGAAAGAATTATTATAAGACATGTTCTTCATGTTGGATTTAAAAGAAAAAATTTCAAAATTTGAATTTTTAGCTCCAAAATAGTCAAGTTAGATTAGAGAAGAGACACACCCATTTTGGACAGACGTATCACTATATAAAGGAATTCGATCTCCTCCACAAAGGCGCAATTCAACCTCACACAAGTAAGAAAATTTATGGGCATACAAGCAAAGGACAAGAAGGGAAAAAAGAAGGACAATGATCATATTTCTCTCTCTACATATCTCTCTCTCCTAGCTCACACGTGTGTTTCTAGGCAACATATTCTAGACAAACCAAAATTCTGGGAAGGCCGAGTTTCTGGGCATATTCCAGAGGCCGAAATTCGGCCTAAGGAAGAACATAACAGAGCGAGTTTCTGAGCATATGAGGCTTGAATTGAGGGCCGTTGAACATAGTTGACTCGCTACATTAGATGTATCTCTTGTTGAATTGAAGAATTTCTCTAGGAAAAAGGTTGTTGGGTTTTTCCCCCAAGTGTGTTTTCCCAGGGTAAATCTTGTGTTCACTTTTTGCACCACGATCTTTATTGTCCTTATGGTTTTACGGTTGAATTTTTGAAGTGTAATTGCTTAATGATAAACTGGAATTGTGAAAAGAAGATCTATATCATTTGAAGTATTTATCAATATTTCAGAAATTAGTGCTAGTATCTATTGCACTTGAAAACTCAACATGGTATCAGAGCTTTGGTGAAGAACATGACATTGAGATCACTCTTGGAAAGATTTGGAGGAGGATTGAAGAAGACCTCATCTAAGATCTATTTGATTGTCTATGACTATGGGTTCCTATATGAAGGCACCAAACAAATTGGAAGGAGCTAAAAACATTAGGGCTTGGAAAACAAGGATCAATCTCCTCTTTACAAAGAAATATCTTTTAGGTATTGTGAAAGGCAAGGTCACTAAACCCGAAAAGGATGAAGAAAAAATAAAATTTGAGAAAGATGATATTACAACCAGAAGTATCATTGTAGATTCCATCAGAGATCATTTGATTCCATATATTGCAAATCTTGACTCTTCAAAGAAAATGTACGATTCCCTAATTGGATTATGCACTATCAAAAATATTGGACAAGCAATGAGTTTGAAGAATGAGCTTTGTGATGTTAGAATGACAAGAAATGATACTATAACCTCATATTTCATGAGTATTTCTCAATTGAGAGATCAACTTCAAGCAATTAATGAGATCATTCCTAAAAGTGAATTAGTGACTAAAAAACTTAATGCTTTTCCCGAATCACGGGACTCATTTGCAATAAGAAGATGTGCCATAAAAGAAGCTCCAAATTTTGATGAACTATGGACTACATGTACTTAAGAAGAATCAAGGCTCATGTCAAGACGAAAGATTCATAGACCCAAAGAAGGTGACTCAAGAATATGCAACATGATTCAAGAAGGGTGGAGGAAGAAATAAGTTTGGTTTCCAAAGAATAAATGGAGGAAGAAGAAATGAAGGAATATGACTTGAAGAAAGAAGATCTTCTCCTCAAGGAAAGAGATATATGTCAGATGAGTCCAATGCCATCATTGTCACTATAGACACGATTGTCCTGAAATATTGAACGATGGAAAGAGAAAGGGAAAGAAACATGCCACCACAACAAACATTGATGAACTTCCAAAGAGACCCAAGAATGAAGATTTATGTGACAAATACTTCTTTTAATTTTATGCTCTTGTAGGTTCTATTTTAGATAACAATCATTTATGGATAGTAGATAGTGGTGCCTAAAGCCATATGACGAGAGATCACAACAACCTCACAAGCTTAATGGAAACAATATTATCTCAAAAGCCAAAGCTCAGAGACAATAAAAATTATGCAATTAAAGGAACTGGGAAGACTTCTATTGGGTTGGAATTAGGTGCAAGCATTCATCTAAGCAAAATGCTATATGTACCAGGTTTGAAAAAGAAATTGGTTTCTATTTCATGTTTGGAAGATAACGGAGATAGAGTAGCATTTGTTGATGGAAAAGTTCTTGTATGGAAAAAGGTGTTAAAATTGGACAACTAGGTCCAAACTCCATGTTGTGATGCTCAGATGAAGATACCGATATTTTTATTGGATTCCTCTTTCGGAGAGGTGTAAGATCCATATAAAATTTATCTAAATCCGATGAGCAGAACATTTATTTTGAATTTATTATTTATAATAAATTATATGTGCAGGTCGGCCTTAAGGTTTTACACCCCCAGCAGATGTGTCACACACCTCAATGATGTATATAAATACAATCAACTTTGGAGAGCATTTCACACTCACTCATCACATCATCTTCTTCTCTTCTGATCTAGTACGAGCTACTTAGAGGACAATTTCAATCCACACATGGGAAGAAGGACGAATTACTACAGCTAAGGACAAGGACGAAATTGCTGCAGCTAGGGTTTCCACGAAGGTTTGACCAGAGTTGACTTTGGTCAACGCATGGTCCAAAGACGCTGAAATTTATTGGAGACTTCGATTTTGGGAGGCCGTACACATTGGCACAAGAACCGAGGTCAAAAGGTTGATCGAAGTTGGAGCTGCGTTGACTTTGATGTTGCTTCCCTGCGTTGACTTTTCTGGACATCGTTGACTTTTATGGAGTTGACTTGAGTTGACTGGGTGACTGATTTGAGGATTGTTGTGACACATTTTGGGTTGGCTGATCAAGGAGACTTTTCTAGTTGAAGCATCATGTTGATCGCCGTAACGCACCTTCACATTCTCCTGTTTCTGGTTTGTCTTCTATAGATCCACTGGTATGTTCTATCAGCATTTTACTTAACTGTTTGGGTGATTGTTGTAATAAAAGTAAAGTTGCATCAAGCATAGAACATCTACAAAAATTTACATGGTATCAGAGCTGAGGTGAAGACAAGCCCTAACTTATAGCAATCACCATCTAAGAAAAATGGGTCCACAAGTTATGACTTCAAGGAGAATGACAAGCTGACTAGAAGGGATGACTTCCATGCCTGGAAGATGATATTAGATCCCAAATTGGAAGACCATGATCTCATGGACCATGTACTGGGTAAGATACAAGAACCTCCATCCAATGCTACTGCTGCTGCTAAAACCAAGTATAAGAAGGGGGAGATCAAAGCAAAGCTGATGATCAGGGAATCCATTCATAAAAGCCTGGTGGCCTACATCTCTGAGTTGGGTACATCCAAAGAGATGTATGATAAATTGATCCTAATGTTCAAGGTAAACAATGGAAACCAAGTGCTATTCTTCAAGAATCAATTGAAGAATCTAAAGAAAGGCAGGGATGAGTCTTTCCAAACATACTTTCTGAAATTGACCGAGATTAGGAACAATCTGCTAGCTATTGGGGAGACAATAGCCGATCGTGAGATGGTTCTCACCGCACTTGGAGGACTCCCATATGAATGGAAAGTATTCAACACTACCATTCTCAATAATAGTACAAATCCTAACTTTGACGAGCTACTGTCCAGATGCATGCAAGAAGAGACAAGAATGAAGGAATATGAAAATGACAGAAATGCTGCCTAAGATGCTCATTCTAGAAAGAAGAAATCTGGTGGCTCTAAGAACAAAGGAAGAATAAGGGCCCATGGAAAGAATGGCAAGTGTTTCACTTGTCATAGGCCTGGTCACTATGCCAGAGAATGTCCTTTCAAAAAGGATTCTCCTGATAGTGATGACAACAACAACAACCGGAGGAATGGAAATCAAAGAAACAACAGGTCCAAAGGAAAGAGGAAGGCTCCCTCTGGCGGAAACAATCAACCTTTCAAAAGGTCTAGAAACTCCAGGTATGAGGAGTCAAATGTTGTTGATAAAAGAAATGAATACATTCTTGTATTTGCCCTCTCTGCTGCATCCCCGCCCGACACTATGGATGTCTGGCTGATAGATAGTGGTGCCTCAAGACACATCACTGGGTTCAAGGAAGCACTCTCTGACATGGTTGAGAAGGATACTAATCTGGAAATTATCCTTGGAGATAATGCCACATATCCCGTAAAAGGGACAGGGACTGTGACCCTCCACTTGTCTCAAGGACAAGTCCTACATTTTCAAGATGTACTCTATGTACCAAAATTGAAGAAGAACCTTGTGTCTATATCAGCGATTGAAGACAAAGGCTTCAATGTGGCATTCATTGATGGAAAAGTGTGCATGTGGAAGAAGAATCTCAAGGAAGCTATCGTGATTGGTTTTAGAGTTGGAACACTCTACCAGGTTGAAGGAAGTCCTCTAGGAGCTATGACATGTGATACTATCCAACAAACTGAACTATGGCACCGAAGGTTTGGACACCTTCATTACAAGGCCCTTCCCGAAGCAAGGAAGGTGGTGACAGGGATGCCCGACTTTGGAAATAATCATGAAGGTGTATGTAAGGGTTGTGCTGAAGGAAAGCATACAAGGGGACCTTTCCCCTCAAGTGTCACAAAGACATCTGATATTTTGCAACTGGTCGATTCTGATCTATCTGGTATGCTGCCCGTGACATCCCTGGGAGGATGTTCTTACTATATGACATTCACTGATGACTTCTCCCGCAAAACTTGGATATACTTCTTGAAGAAGAAGGATGAGGCTTTCATGTGGTTCCGTACCTTCAAAGCCTTGGTGGAAAATATGATAGGGAAGAAGATGAAGATTTTGAGGATCGACAATGGCACTGAATATGAGTCAAATGAGTTCAAGGACTTTTGTAGAGAAGCTGGCATTAAGAGGGAGACTACTACTGCCTATACTCCTGAGCAGAATGGCGTTGCTGAACGAAAGAACAGGACCATTGTGGAAGCTGCCCATGCCATGCTATGTGACCAGGGTCTACCGAAGTTTCTGTGGGGAGAAGCTGCGAATACTGTTGTATACATTCAAAACCGATGCCCTCATTCCGCCCTGGACTCCAAAACTCCCGAAGAGGTTTTCACTGGTAAGAAACCTGATGTCTCACATTTTAGAATTTTTGGATGTCTTGTTTATTTTCATGTGCCAAAAGAAAAGAGAAGTAAGCTGGATGCTTCTGGGAAGAAAGGAATGTTTGTGGGCTACAGCGAAACCTCTAAGGCCTATAGAGTCTATGTACCTAGTCAAAGAGAAGTAGAGATATGCCATGATGTCACTTTTGATGAAGATGCTTCCCTGAAGAAAGTAGTAGATCTTCCAAGATCTGAGGAAAATCATGAAGAAAGGCCTGGAAATCAAGAAGAACCGCAGGATGAGACTATGCCTGATATTGAAGGACCAATGGACCCTATCGATCCATCTCCTTCACTGGGAAAGAGACCATCATGGCTCAGGGACACCCTTGAAGATGCTGAGGGACATGCTGCCCCAAGGGGGACATTCCGTGAAAGCAAGAAGCCGTGCAGATACCAAGGGTATCTAGCTGCCATGAGTACCATTGTACAATCTGAACCTGGATCTTTTGAGGAAGCCGTAAAGCATCAAGTCTGGAAGGATGCTATGCACGAAGAATATGAGTCCATAATGAAGAATGATGTCTAGGATGTGGTTCCAAGACCAAAGGACAAATCAGTTGTCACGGCGAAATGGCTCTACAAGATCAAGCATGGATCTGATGGAAGTGCTGAAAAGTTCAAGGCAAGATTTGTTGCCCGTGGCTTCTCTCAAAAGGAAGGAGTAGATTATGATGACATATTTGCACCTGTGGCACGATATACCACCATTTGATCAATCATAGCCCTTGCTGCTACGCAAGGATGGAGTCTTCATCAGATGGATGTCAAGACCGCTTTTCTGCATGGTGCAATAAAGGAAGAGGTGTATGTGGAACAACCTCTGGAATTTGAAGTTCGGGATCGAGACACTCATGTCTGTAGGTTGAAGAAAGCCCTCTATGGGTTAAAGCAAGCACCCAGAGCTTGGTACGAGAGGATGGATAGTTACTTGATGAAGCTGGGCTTCACTCGAAGTAATGCTGATCCGAACCTTTACTTCAAGGTTGTACAAGGGAAGCCTCTCATTCTAGTGCTATATGTGGATGACCTCTTCCTGACAGGTGTTGACCCTCTCATTCATCAATGTAAGAGGGAGCTCGCTGCTGAGTTCGAGATGAAGGACCTAGGGCTGATGCACTACTTCCTAGGCCTGGAGGTCTGGCAGAGACCTGGAGAGATTTTCCTTTCTCAAGGAAAATACATTGTGAAACTTCTGGAAAGATTTGGTATGGTGGACTGCAAGATCGTGTCAACACCAATGGAACTCAACTTCAAGAAGTTGAGTGGCAGCGCTGCTGGGCCTGTATTGGCAAATCCTACTGAGTATCGTCAACTCGTAGGGGCCCTGATGTTCTTAGTGAACACCCGTCCAGATATATGTTTTGCAATGAACACTTTGAGTCAACAGATGGTTGAGCCTCATCACTTTCACTGGGTTGGTGCCAGGAATCTTCTGAGATACCTTTGGGGCACGATAAACCATGGGCTGAGATACACTGCCGGGAGCGTGACACTCCGTGGATATACTGATGCCGATTAGGTTGGCAGTGTGGTGGATCGTAAGAGCACATCGGGATGCTGCTTCAATCTTGGTTCTGCTTCGATTTCATGGATGAGCAGGAAGGAGAAGTCGGTGGCTTTGAGCACCGCGGAGGCCGAATACATTGCTGCAAGTATGGCCTGTTGTGAAGCAGTTTGGTTGCGTAAGCTCTTTAGTGAGCTGTTTGGACATGTGCTAGATACCACTGTGATACTTTGTGATAACCAAAGTGGGATTCGTATGACTAAGAATCCTGTGTTCCACGACCGATCCAAGCATATTGATATCAGGTACCACTTTATCCGGGATATGGTACAGCGAGGTGCCGTAAGGCTCGATCATATAGGAACTGATGAGCAGGTCGCGGATATTCTCACTAAGCCCCTGGGGAAGGTCAAGTTCCTAACCTTTTGTGAGAATCTTGGTATTGTCCTATGATGTGGGTCCCGTTGGACGATGAGCTCTGGGAGCTCTGGGGGGCTTTGGGGATAGCTTCTCGGAGCTATAAGCACTCACGAGGCTAGGCTTGCCAAACCTTGTAGTGATTCTGCCCCACCGTTGTGATTATTGAGTTGGTTCACCTCTCATTATCCGTGCCCTGTATGCATCCTACCCATTGAGTTCAGGGCTCATGGGAAGTACCTCTCATTTGGCCAATGAGATGGGAAAAGTTAGAGACTAGTAGCAAAGACTGATGGACGCATCAGAGATTGCCGTACTCTCTATCTAGGATGGCACGGTCCAACCACTTGATGCAGGATAAGTATAGTGAGGTTTCGGACCTCGCGACTTAGTCGAATGAACCAACCACGGTTGGTTGGAGACTCTTTAATAGTCGATAGGAGTTTAGGACCTCTGGTGAATTTGTCAGCTAAGGGATGATGTCTTTGTGGCCGACCCTTACCGCTGCAAATAAAGAGGCCGACAAAGCAAGTTACGACGGGATATTACGATGTTTGGTGTACCTTGGTTGATGGAGTTCTCCCTAGTTGAGAGGGAGTGTTAAAATTGGACAACTAGGTCCAAACTCCATGTTGTGATGCTCAGATGAAGATACCGATATTTTTATTGGATTCCTCTTTCGGAGAGGTGTAAGATCCATATAAAATTTATCTTAATTCGATGAGCAGAATATTTATTTTGAATTTATTATTTATAATAAATTATATGTGCAGGTCGGCCTTAAGGTTTTACACCCCCAGCAGATGTGTCACACACCTCAATGATGTATATAAATACAGTCAACTTTGGAGAGCATTTCACACTCACTCATCACATCATCTTCTTCTCTTCTGATCTAGTACGAGCTACTTGTAGGACAATTTCAATCCACACGTGGGAAGAAGGACGAATTACTACAGCCAAGGAGAAGGACGAAATTGTTGCAGCTAGGGTTTCCACGAAGGTTTGACCAGCGTTGACTTTGGTCAACGCATGGTCCAAAGACGCTGAAATTTATTGGAGACTTCGATTTTGGGAGGCCGTACACATTGGCACAAGAACCGAGGTCAAAAGGTTGACCGAAGTTGGAGCTGCGTTGACTTTGATGTTGCTGCCCTGCGTTGACTTTTCTGGAGTTGACTTGGGTTGACTGGGTGACTGATTTGAGGATTGTTGTGACACATTCTAGGTTGGCTGATCAAGGAGACTTTGCTGGTTGAAGCATCCTGTTGACCGCCGTAACGCACCTTCACATTCTCCTGTTTCTGGTTTGTCTTCTATAGATCCACTGGTATGTTCTATCAGCGTTTTACTTAACTGTTTGGGTGATTGCTGTAATAAAAGTAAAGTTGCATCAAGCATAGAACATCTACAAAAATTTACATGGTATCAGAGCTGAGGTGAAGACAAGCCCTAACTTATAGCAATCACCTTCTAAGAAAAATGGGTTCCACAAGTTATGACTTCAAGGAGAATGACAAGCTGACTGGAAGGGATGACTTCCATGCCTGGAAGATGATATTAGATCTCAAATTGGAAGACCATGATCTCATGGACCATGTACTGGGTAAGATACAAGAACCTCCATCCAATGCTACTGTTTCTGCTAAAACCGAGTATAAGAAGGGGGAGATCAAAGCAAAGCTAATGATCAGGGAATCCATACATATAATCCTGGTTGCCTATATATCTGAGCTAGGCACATCTAAAGAGATTTATGATAAATTGACCCTAATTTTCAAGGTAAACAATGTAAACCAAGTGCTATTCTTCAAGAATCAATTGAAGAATCTAAAGAAAGGCAGGGATGAGTCTGTCCAAACATACTTTCTGAAATTGACCGAGATTAGGAACAATCTGCTAGCTATTGGGGAGACAATAGCCGATCATGAGATGGTACTCACCGCACTTGGAGGACTCCCATATGAATGGCAGGTATTCAACACTACCATTCTCAATAATAGTACAATTCCTAACTTTGACGAGCTACTGTCCAGATGCATGCAAGAAGAGACAAGAATGAAGGAATATGAAAATGACAGAAATGTTGCCTATGCTGCTCATTCTAAAAAGAAGAACTCTGGTGGCTCTAAGAACAAAGGAAGAACAAGGGCCCAAGGAAAGAAGGGCAAGTGTTTCACTTGTCATAGCCCTGGTCACTATGCCAGAGAATGTCCTTTCAAAAAGGATTCTCCCGATAGTGATGACAACAACAATAACCGGAGGAATGGAAATCAAAGAAACAACAGGTCCAAAGGAAAGAGGAAGGCTCCCTCTGATGGAAACAATCAACCTTTCAAAAGGTCTAGAAACTCCAGGTATGAGGAGTCAAATGTTGTTGATAAAAGAAATGAATACATTCTTGTATTTGATCTCTCTGCTGCATCCCCGCCCGACACTATGGATGTCTGACTGATAGATAGTGGTGCCTCAAGACACATCACTGGGTTCAAGGAAGCACTCTCTGACATGGTTGAGAAGGATACTAATCTGGAAATTATCCTTGGAGATAATGCCACATATCCCGTAAAAGGGACAAGGACTGTGACCCTCCACTTGTCTCAAGGACAAGTCCTACATTTGCAAGATGTACTCTATGTACCAAAATTGAAGAAGAACCTTGTGTCTATATCTGCGATTGAAGACAAAGGCTTCAATGTGGCATTCATTGATGGAAAAGTGTGCATGTGGAAGAAGAATCTCAAGGAAGCTATCGTGATTGGTTTTAGAGTTGGAACACTCTACCAGGTTGAAGGAAGTCCTCTAGGAGCTATGACATGTGATACTATCCGACAAACTGAACTATGGCACCGAAGGTTTGGACACCTTCATTCCAAGGCCCTTCCCGAAGCAAGGAAGGTGGTGACAGGGATGCCCGACTTTGGAAATAATCATGAAGGTGTATGTAAGGGTTGTGCTGAAGGAAAGCATACAAGGGGACCTTTCCCCTCAAGTGTCACAAAGACATCTGATATTTTGCAACTGGTCGATTCTGATCTATCTGGTATGCTGCCCGTGACATCCCTGGGAGGATGTTCTTACTATATGACATTCACTGATGACTTCTCCCGCAAAACTTGGATATACTTCTTGAAGAAGAAGGATGAGGCTTTCATGTGGTTCCGTACCTTCAAAGCCTTGGTGGAAAATATGATAGGGAAGAAGATGAAGATTTTGAGGATCGACAATGGCACTGAATATGAGTCAAATGAGTTCAAGGACTTTTGTAGAGAAGCTGGCATTAAGAGGGAGACTACTACTGCCTATACTTCGAGTGTACCATGCTGTCAACTGAAGAACAAGTGACTATCAGAAGCCGCCATTATGCTATGGACCAAGGTTACCACCTTGTGGGGAGAAGCTGCGAATACTGCTGTATACATTCAAAATCGATGCCCTCATTCTGCCCTGAACTCTAAAACTCCCGAAGAGGTTTTCACTAGTAAGAAACCTGATGTCTCACATTTTAGAATTTTTGGATGTCCTGTTTATTTTCATGTGCCAAAGGAAAAGAGAAGTAAGTTGGATGCTTCTGGGAAGAAAGGAATGTTTGTGGGCTACAACGAAACTTCCAAGGCCTATAGAGTCTATATACCTGGTCAAAGGGAAGTAGAAATTTGCCACGATGTTACCTTTGATGAAGATGCTTCCCTCAGGAAAGTGATAAATCTTCCGAGCTCTAAGGAAGATCATGAAGTAAGGTTTGGGAATCAGAAAGAACTGAAGGATGATATGATGCCCGATGTTGAAGGACCAATGGACTCCATTGATCCACCTCCTTCAATGAAGAGAAGACCCTCATGGCTCCAGGATACTCTCGAAGATGCCGAGAGACATATAGCCCCAAGGGGGACATTCCGTGAAAGCAAGAAGTCGAATAGATACCAAGGGTATTCGGGCGTTATGGATACCATTGTACAAATGAACCCAGATATTTTGAGGAAGCTGTAGTACATCAAGTCCGAAGGATGCTATGCATGAAGAATATGAGTCCACATGAAGAATGATGTCAAGGGATGTCTCCAAGACCTGGACAAACTGCCACAAATAAATGGTTCTACAAGGATCAAGTATGGGTTTTGATAGTGTCGTTCAAGGCAAGATTTGTTGCCCGTGGCTTCTTTCAAAAGGAAGGAGTAGATTATGATGACATATTTGCACCTGTGGCACGATATACCACCATTTGATCAATCATAGCCCTTGCTGCTACGCAAGGTTGGAGTCTTCATCAGATGGATGTCAAGACCGCCTTTCTGCATGGTACAATAAAAGAAGAGGTGTATGTAGAACAACCTCTGGGATTTGAAGTTCAGGATTGGGACACTCATGTCTGCAGGTTGAAGAAAGCCCTCTATGGGTTGAAGCAAGCACCCAGAGCTTGGTACGAGAGGATGGATAGTTACTTGATGAAGCTGGGCTTCACTCGAAGTAATGCTGATCCGAACCTTTACTTCAAGGTTGTATAGGGGAAGCCTCTCATTTTGGTGCTGTATGTGGACGACCTCTTCCTGACAGGTGCTGACCCTCTCATTCATCAATGTAAGAGGGAGCTCGCTGCTGAGTTCGAGATGAAGGACCTAGGACTGATGCACTACTTCCTAGGCCTGGAGGTCTGGCAGAGACCTGGAGAGATTTTCCTTTCTCAAAGAAAATACATTGTGAAGCTTCTGGAAAGATTTGGGATGGTGGACTGTAAGTCTGTGTCGACACCGATGGAACTCAACTTTAAGAAGTTGAGTGGCAGCGCTGCTGGGCCTATCTTGGCCAATCCTACTGAGTATCGTCAACTCATAAGAGCTTTGATGTTCTTAGTGAACACCCGACCGGATATATGTTTTGCAGTGAATACTTTGAGTCAACAGATGGTTGAGCCTCATCATTTTCACTGGGTTGGTGCCAAGAATCTTCTGAGATATCTTTGGGGCACGATAAACCATGGGCTGAGATACACTGCCGGGAGTGTGACACTCCGTGGATATACTGATGCCGATTGGGCTGGCAGTGTGGTGGATCATAAGAGCACATCGGGATGTCGTTTCAATCTAAGTTCCGTCTCATTTCATGATGACAGTAGCGTGTTCGTGGCTTTGAGCACCGCTGAGGTTGAATACATTGCAGCGAGTATGGCCTGTTGTGAAGCAGTTTGGTTGTGAAAGCTCTTCAGTGAGTTGTTCGGGCATGTGCTAGATACCACCGTGATACTCTATGATAACCAGAGTGGGATTCACATGAATAAGAATCCTCTCGTGTTCATGACCTGTCCAAACATATTGATATCGTATCATTTCATCCGGATAGTGTACAAATGGGGCGTCGTGCTGCCCGATCATATAGGAACCGAATATATCTCTGAGCAGTCGCTATATTCTCATTCTCACTAAGCCCCCGGGGGAGGGCCGTTCCCAACCTTTTGTGAGAATCTGGGATTGTCCTACAGATGTGGGTCCTGCTGGACGATGAGCAGCCTGGGAGCCTCGGGGGTCAGATAGCTTCTGAGCGTTATACAAGTACCACGAGGCTAGGGCTTCACAAACCTTGTGGTGATTCTCAATCGCTATGCATTATTGGAGTTGTAATCTACCTCTCATTATTCGTGTCTAGAGGGCATCCTACCCATTGAGTTCAGGGCTCATGGGAAGTACCTCTCATTTGGCCAATGAGGTGGGAAAAGCTAGAGACTAGTAGCAAAGACTGATGGATGCATCAGAGATTCCCGTACTCTCTATCTAGGATGGCACGGTCCAACCACTTGATCTGGGATAGAGTATAGTGAGGTTTCGGACGTCCAACTGACTTTGGGTCAGGTAAACCAACTTCGGGTTGGTATGAGACTCTTTGTGAGTCCGATAGAGGTTTCGGACCTCTGGGCTAAATCTGTCAGCCGGGGAATGATGTCTTTGTGACTGACCCACTTCTGTTCTGAAATAAAGAGGCCAACAAAGCAAGTTACGACGGGATGACGTACGATGTTTGATTGCACTGGTGGATGGAGTTCTCCCTAGTTGAGAGGGAGTGTTAAATTTGGACAACTAGGTCCAAACTCCATCTTGTGATGCTCAGATGAAGATTCCAATATTTGTATTGGATTCCTCTTTCAGAGAGGTGTAAAATCGATATAAAATTGATTTTAATCTGATGAGCATAACATTTATTTTGAATTCATTATTTATGATAAATTTAAGTGCAGGTCGGCCTTAAGGTTTTTACCCCCAGCAGATGTGTCACACACCTCAATGATGTATATAAATACAGTCAACTTTGGAGAGCATTTCACACTCACTCATCACATCATCTTCTTCTCTTCTGATCTAGTACGAGCTACTTGGAGGACAATTTCGATCCACACGTGGGAAGAAAGACAAATTACTATAGCCAAGGAGAAGGACGAAATTGCTGCAGCTAGGGTTTCCACGAAGGTTTGACCAGCATTGACTTTGGTCAACGCATGGTCCAAAGAGGCTGAAATTTATTGGAGACTTCGATTTTGGGAGGCCGTACACATTGGCACAAGAATCGAGGTCAAAAGGTTGACTGAAGTTGGAGCTGCGTTGACTTTGATGTTGCTGCACTGTGTTGACTTTTCTGGACAACGTTGACTTTTCTGGAGTTGACTTGAGTTGACTGGGTGACTGATTTGAGGATTGTTGTGACACATTCTGGGTTGGCTGATCAAGGAGACTTTTCTAGTTGAAGCATCCTGTTGACCGCCGCAACGCACCTTCACATTCTCCTGTTTCTGGTTTGTCTTCTATAGATCCACTGGTATGTTCTATCAGCATTTTACTTAACTGTTTGGGTGATTGTTGTAATAAAAGTAAAGTTGCATCAAGCATAGAACATCTACAAAAATTTAAAAAAGGGCTCTAGTATAGATTCTGCTAGAGTAATTGGAATTCGCAAAGGAAGGTTGTAGAGAATTTTAAAACAATCTACTGAAGCGTTTGTACATAATGATATTAATCCATGAGAGCTTTGGAATAAAATATATGCTCACCTTCACTATAAAGCTTTTCTCACTTTAAAAGCAAGTGGTTTCAAGTGTTCCAAAATTGCAAGTGGAGCATGAGGAAGTATGTAAAGGCTATGCACTTGGAAAGAATTTCAAGAAGCATTTTCCAAGCAGCGAAAGTAGATCTAAGGAAATTTTGGACCTAGTCCATTTTGTTTTATGTGGTCCAATGCTAGTGATATCTATTGGAGGCTCTTTGTATTATGCAACATTGATTGACGATTTCTCTTGCAAGACTTGGATTTACTTCATGAAGATGAAGATGAAGTCTTTTACAAGTTTTAAGAATTCAAGGTTGAAGTCAAAAACCTGAAGGGAAAAAAGATCAAGATCTTGATATAATAATGAAGGAGAATATACCTCCAAGGAGCTCATTACCTTTTGCAAAGAAGATGGTATTAAGAGGAAGTTGATAGTCCCTTATAATCCACAACAAAATGGAGTTGCTGAAAGAAATAATAGAACTATCGAGAATCCATCAAGGCAATGATGCATGACCAAGACTTTCCTATGTTTTTATGGAGTGAAGCATCTATGACCGCTGTCTACATTCTAAATAGAAGTCCTCACCGAATTCTGGAAAACAAGACTCCTGAAGAATCATTCACCAGACAAAAACCTCAGGTTTGTCATTTGAGAATATGTGGTTGTAATTTTTATATCCATGTACCAAAAGACAAGAGAAGGCATTTAGAGCCTTAAGGAAAGAAAATAATATCCATTGGATATGATGAGTCATCAAAGTCCTGTAGAATCTATGTTCCAAGTCAAATACATGTTGAATTTAGAAAATATGTGAACTTTGATGAAAATGTTTCCTATTGGAAATATAAATAAGTAATCATGGAATCTGATAATGAAGAAGAATGTGAAGCTCCTAAGGAAGAAGATTTAGGACCATCCAATCTTTCAGAGCATTTTTTATATAATCAAGAAGAGCTGACAAGGCCTATCAAACCCATGGATCCAATTGTTGTTCTTGAAATCAAGAAGAGGCTGGCTTAGCTTAGATCTACCTTGCATGAAGCAGAAGGAAATGCCACACCATGTGGCGCCTTTAGGGAATAAAGAGACCTAAGAGGTATTATGGATATGTAGCTTTGACAACAAATCTTGTAGAAATTATGATGTATATTTGCAACTGCTCATGAATTTTTAATCAAAATCACAAGTCACAAACCTACTCTATTACTCTGCACAAATCAATTCACAATTTAGAACATCAATCACAAACATGCAAAGAGAAATAACATAGACACACACAATATTTTTTTCCTGGGAAATAAATATTCTAAAAACCCTAATGCTTTCTTGCATTAATATGATGAATATCGATGTATTACAATTTCTTTTATCAACTGAACACAACTTGCAAGTGAATAACCTATCTCTTTGCTTGCCGATAAGCTCTGAACTAGACTTAGTCAATTTTTGTCTCTTCTTGACCCCCTATTTCCTTGCACAATTCCTTGAGAAATTAGTCCCCTATTATTTAGGAAATTCCTCAAATTGATTTCGTAATTCCCAAGGTTGATCAACTAACTACATGCAACACATGTGCACTCAAGACTAATCTACAACTGATGTTACACTGCCTTGAAAATTCCACCACAACTAGGGAAATCAAATTGTCAACATGCAATAGCTATTTTGGGTTGATTGATCAGTTAGCTAGATGATCATTGTGTTTAAACTAAAGTCCCACTGCACAACTGACCTTCCACTAGTTCCTCCCACAATTAGAACTAGTTTAACTGAAAGAAACTTGGAATAACTAACCTTGATTGCTACAGATTAGAAATCACACATGCTTAACTGAAATCTGACTCCTCTAACTCGAATTTACTCAGCTGAGTGACAAGAGCCATGTCACCTCAGTTAATTTCTTCCAGGTTGTCTGCTGATGTGGAACTTCAAATTTTCTCAATTTAATCAAGGCAAAATAAAATTGATAATTTCTTGCTGCATTTTTCAACACTCCCTCTCATCAAGAAAGGGATTATTAAACACCCCTATCCTGCACCTGTGGAACTCGAACTTCCCTCTTGACAAGGTCCTCGTCAAAATGTCAACATCTTGTTCCTCTATCGGAATGTGATGTAGTAACATTACCCGCCTCTGCACACAATCCTGTAAATGGTGATATCAGATATAACTATATGCTTGGATCAATCGTGAAATGAAAGATTCTTAAAGAGCTTGATGCAACTATGATTATCAAAGTAGATCATAGTTGGATCCATAATCTGACCAAACAATCCTACTAGTATCTTTCTCATCTAGTGTCGAGTTGAGCACCACAGATCTTTTCTTCCTGCTGTACTAGGAAACCACTGCGGGCCTAGTATTGAAAATTCCACTTGATGTACTTTTTTAGTCTGATGGAATCCCCGCCCAATGTGAATTTCTGAAGCAACACAACTTCATTCCCTCTATCCGTCTATACCATCATCCAAACTGGGTTGTGCATCTAAGGTACCGTAAATCATGCTTAGCTGTCATCCAAAATAATTTGGTTTTCCTAACCATAGCTAGGTTTAGCTAGTTTACTGCATAACACATATCTGGTCTTGTGTTCACAAGATACATCAATGAACCCACTAGCTATCGATAAATGGTAGCATCCAATTCTTCACCTAAAGTGGCATCCTCCTTCCTCTATTTGGTCGCTAGAGGTGTCTCCATGGTTTGAAAACTCTCCATGCAGAATCTCTGCAGTATATCATTTTTATACTTTTCTTGAGACACAAATAGTTCCCCATCGCCTCGCCATACTTCCAATCCGAGGAAGCAGTGCATGAGACCCATGTCCTTCATTTCAAATTCTCTTGCAAGGTCCTCCTTGCAAGATCTGATCAACTGTTCATCACCAGCTAAAATAAAATAATTAACACATACGACAATAATAAACAATTTATCTTCTACCAAGATATGATAGAGGTTTGCATCCGCTTCACTTTTGGTGAAGCCCAAACCAGTGAGATAACTATTGATCCTGGTGTAGCAAGCACGGGGTGCTTGATTGAGACCGTACAACGCTCGATTGAGTTTGCACACATGATCCTCTCGATCAAATGTCTCAAAGCCTTTTGGTTGCTCAATGTATGCCTCCTCCTTAATAAACCCATTGAGGAATGCTGCTTTTACATCCATCTGGTGTATCTTATACCCCATCTACGCAAGCAAAGAAATAATTTATCTAATGGATGAGTACCTTGCTACAAGAGAAAAGGTCTCCTCATAGTCAATTCCATCAACTTGAGAGTACCCCTTGTCCACACATCTGGCCTTATAGTTCTATACGATTCCATCTGCTACTTGCTTTACCTTGAAGATCCATCTCGAACCCACAACTGATTTGCATGCTAGTCTTCAGACCACTTCCCAAACACTATTGTTTACAATGGATTCATAATCCTCCACCATTGCATCAAACCATACAGGTTGATCTACTGCTTCCTCGAAAGAGGATGACTCAATCTATACAAGCTCAGTCATTAGAGCCATGTAGCTAGTGTACCGATCATGCGACCTTCTCTACATTCACAAATTTGAAGGAGCTCCCACATTCTCGTTCACATCCTACACAAGTCTATCAACTTCACTGGTTCTTTTTCTGCTTTCTCTTGATGATTCTACTTGAGTGGTTGTCTCCACTCTCTGCTCCTCAATTTGTGGCTGCTCCAAAACTTCTTGAGGCTCCTCCTTTGGAGCTAAAATATCCTCTTCTGGTGGGATATGAAACTCCCTCTCAAGAGAGAACCGCATCACTTTATCCTCATCAAAATTTACATCCCTTCACACAATTTTCATTTTGAGGGATGGAAAGTACACACGGTAGTTTTGGAGAGTTTTTGTGTAACCCAAAAATACCCCCAATTTTGTTGTCGGCTCAAGCTTCTTCCTTGATTATTTGGAGACATGGCAGTAGATAGAGGCTCCAAAAATCATGAAGTGCGACACATCCAAATTTCTCCTTGAGAAAGCCTCCTCCGGTGTAATCATGCTCAAAATCTGATGAGGACTATGGTTCTACAAATAGACTATTGTGTTGCATGCCTATGCCCACACGTGTAGTGGTAGGCCTTGGTCATGCAACATCGCCCTCATTGCTCCCAAATGTTACTGTTCTTTATCTCAATAACCCCTTTAAGTTGTGGGTTTTCGGGTGCTGTCAACTCTCATCGAATGCCTTCTTTCACACATAAATTTTTGAATTCATTCAACATGTACTCACTTATGTTATCGCTATTAAGAGCCTTCACCAATGCCTCCTGCCATATTATTTCTCAACCAATGCCTTGAATTATACAAACTTGGAGAATGTCTCATATTTCTTCCACATGAAGAAGATTCAACACTTCTGTGAGAAGTCATAAATAAAAATGAAAAAATATTTGTGTTTGGAAGTGGAGGATGTTGAGAAACATCCACAGAAATTAGAGTGGATCATTTCTAGGACTGCATGGGCTTTCCTGTCTCAATCATGGAATGTGGATTTATTGTACTTCTCCAATGTACATCCTTTGCATACATCCTGCTGCTCAAGTGCTCCTTTGGGGGTGCCAGTGGTTATTTTCTGCATAATATTCAAGGCACCATGATGTGAATGGCCAAGTCTTCTATGAAAAATTTCACCCACATCACGGCTCTACACCTTCTCCACCTTACTGCTTAATGAAATACAATATTCCACATCTAGCTTATACAGGTCCTTCACCCGAACCCCTATTTGCTTCACTTGTCCCGTGGCTATGTGTCTTAGGAATGCCTTTTCTTTGGTGAAGATCACATCTTAACGACAACCTTCCAAAACTACAATAAAGATGAGATTTTTATTTAGGCCCAGACAAAACAAGACATCCTTGAGCCTGATAGGGGAGCCCGAATCCCTCTGAAAGGTGACTATACCAATCCTGGTCATGTTGTACCTTCCGTTGTCTCCCATCTCAATGTGCATTTATAAATATTTCTCCTCCAGGTCACTGAAAAACTCTCTACACCCTATCATGTGGAATGATGCACCTGTGTCCAAGTACCACATGCTCCCCATCACTGTGTTGGCCATGCATGCAATAAGGGTATAGTAGATCTCAGACTGTGAAGCCAAGGCTTCACCCGCTACTCCTCCTGAGGTATTATTGCTTTCCTTTTTGTGAGGAAACTTCGTGGCATAGTGCCCAAATTCATGACAATGGAATCATTTAATTTTGGACAAATTTTTCTTCTTTCCACTTTGGCGAGACTTTGGTTTGGATTGAGATTTATTCCCTTTTCCCTTCTTTCCCTTTCCAACCAATGAAAATTTTTCTTCATCCTTTCCCTTGAATGAAGTCCCATCTCTGGTATTCCGCCTTATTTCCTGCTATACTAAATAAGACCATAAGCATTCCAAATTCGGTAGTTTCTCCCTCCCATTCACCAAATCTTGGTAGCTATGCCAACCCTTAGGAAGGCCTAGAAG
Organism: Pinus albicaulis; assembly: GCA_034641835.2. NCBI lineage: Eukaryota > Viridiplantae > Streptophyta > Pinopsida > Pinales > Pinaceae > Pinus > Pinus albicaulis. The sequence continues at coordinate 1,204,436,466 of CM076582.1, read as the reverse complement.
GGTTAGAATTACCAAGTAATATTCTGCAACATTTATACCAGCCCTGACAAGTGTTGTGAATTTGATGGGGTGTGGTTTAATTCAATTCTCTACTTGATAATTACTTGTGAACTTATTTCTCTTACTTAGATCTTCTCTTCATTAGCTTATTAGGTATTTCATCAAGTCAATTATCAAAACATAAAAGGCACAAGATTTTGGCTCTTCAAGCTAGGGCCAAAACCTCTCCCTCTTGGAGAGGAAAACTTGCAAGTAATTATTCTTATAGACCTTCAATAGAAAACTATCATGACCTTGACTTGGACCTTTAATGCTATTATGCTTCCAATACCTTGTCACTGCTCTTGTTGTGGCTTCTTTCTTTCTGAACTGTTCTGCACCAACTTTAGTAAGCTCGATCCCTTTCTCTTATGATGTGCTACCTTCCCTCCTTTGATCTTACCTCAACTTCCAAGAGAGTCCTTCTCAACCCTCTTTTTGCGCTCTTTATGACCAAGGACTATGATCTCTTTGTTGCCATGATCCTCCTTCACGTTGTGTATATCCTTGGCCTCTTTGAAATATACGAGACCTAAAACATAAATGTGTGAGGTCTTCTTTGATGACACACTTCCTAATCAAGGTCCCTTTCTTTGTTGTGTAACCTTCTCCTTCTTGCATTATTCTACGCACTGGATTACCAACTTGTATCTTACTGAAATAACCTTCAACCTTCCTAAAATGAACGAAGTATGTTAGACCCAAACCAGAGATAATACTGCCTTCTTTCTTCTTCATTGATTGTCTTATTTTCTCGCTCCAATTGCATACATATATTTCAGACTTATCCGAGATACTTGTCTGAGTTGTTGTATATCAATGATACCACAAAATTCTCTATTTATAGGGACTTCATCCCTATTCTAGGTCGACATGTCTTCCTGTAGGTAGGTCGACTTGAAAAATTGATTATGAGCCGACTTGTCAAGGAATGTTTCCATTAAATTTTGAGCTGACTTCGTGGAGCAAGGTGAAAAGGTCTTGATCATATAATTTTTACTTTACACAAGTGTAACATGACTTCTCATACACGAATCTATTTATATATTTATGACAAGATGAAAAATCCCTAAAATACATCAATAAGAATTCTTTGACCTATAATAAAAACTACTTGCTCATGAAACCCATGAGTCAAGATTTACAAAATAAATTTTATTATCTTTGTCTTCTTCATTACATAAATTCATAATTACAAGTCATTATGAAGACCGATCCTAGTTACACTTTCTAACACTCCCTCTTAACTATGGAGGTACTCATAATGGTACATGGTCACTTTCGATCTGAAGAATTTCTCATAAGAAGAATAAGATTGGTAACCCATTTGTATAACACCATATTAACCATCAACATTTTCATATTGCAAGGCCTTGACTAACATCTCCATCTCTCCATGAGATCTTAGCTACAATGCTGGCGAGACCAATGATGAGTAGACACCCTCATCATTGTCTCTCTTGGATCATACCCCCCCGGGTTGACTTAGGATATGTCCATAAGGACTATTATTACTGTTGGATTCCCAATCCTTAAATAATATCGGTCCTTCCACGACTACTCTTTTTGGAATGTTTTATCACATTCTCAAATAGTATCAGATGCTAGTTGATTACCCAATCCTCCATTCTGTCTCCTAGAATGACGTGTCTATCTCTCCCTCTCAACTAGGGAGGACATATTACTAAGATTTATTCTCGGCTTAGGGGCCACTGAGTTTTCTTCCAAGTAAGAATCTCAGTATCATGCTCCCTCTTAATCGGTAACCTACATCAACAATGCTGAAAACACCTAACTGCTCATGAAGAGCCCCTTTATTTGATGTCATAAATTTCTTCGTTATTGAGGAGTATTCATCTTTGGGATATTTTCATAGTGCACATATCATCCATCACTTTCATCAAGATTCATGTATTCTATCAGACAGTAATCCATCAATCTTCTTAGCTTCATGCCATGCTTCTTTCCTTTGAACCATACTTCTTCCAAGGATCTTTCATGCTACCATATGGCTGCTAACCTCTATAAGACATATACTTACCCGTTGGAAACCCTGCATAAGCTCATCATATATCAATTAGATATAATTATGAACTTTTAAATCAAAATTAACCTTAGTGATGATATTTCACCATGAAATATTCTTGTAGGCATCAACATCCTTTGATTACACATTGACACATCTCCTAAAGATATGTATTGTCAAGGGTCTCCATATTTTCCAGACTTCTATTAGAGTCTACATATATTCCTATGATATTTTCTAGTCAAGTCTTCTTGGCTTCCTTCGATGTTGACTTCTTGTTTCCATGGTTGTACTTCCCATGATCTCTTCCTTTTTTCTTTCTCCACACAATTTTATTTCATTCATAGGAACTTCCATAGTGAAATTCCTTGATAATGTAAAATCACCTCATATTCCATATGAGGATATATTATGTTGATTTCCTCTAGTGTATATCATGCCTTATGGAAAATTGTGCATCGAAAGAGTTTCTGCTTTCCATTTTGATCATACTTCTAAAGATAGAAGTATACTACCTGCAATCATACGACTTCATAGCATCTAGTGTCAACATATATATGTAGAAATTATATAACTGATATGTTATATGCCTAAGATTCTCCTGATCATACACCATTTGAATTCATGCACAATACAGAATCTATTCCACCATTGATCATCATATGTGGAAATTAAATCAATTGCATGCACGCATTAAAACCATAAAAATTCACACACATTAACACAGTGATTTATGGGAAAGCTTAAAGCTGAAAACCCCAAACTATCTGTATAATATATGTCATAAGATCATGTAACAATCATAATACAAATCTAATCACAATATCTCAGTATCTCTAATCGCTACACACTAATTAGGTCCTGATCTAGCAAATCCATGCACCGATCCACTGCCACCTGCTAGCTCTACTTCAAATAAAACCTCGCCATTATGGGCTACAATGAGTTCTGACCCACTGATTGCATCTAACTTCATTACATCTCTATCATGGGAAAAACTCATGCACCTTATATTGCCAAATCGATAGTCACACTCGCCTTTCACCTCATCTCTCCACCGGTCTCCACCGAAACCTGCTCTGGGTGCACTTCGTAGTTGACCAGATGTATTCTTCATGATTAATGAGTTATCAATTAGTAATTAATTAATAATTCATCTGTCACTCTCACTAGTGTATCAATCGCTTAGACTAGATAACTAGCTCAACCGTGTCTAACCTAGTTAAACTGAACACAACTCTCCACCGACTACCTTAACTCCACCAAACTCTATCACATGAGTTCTAACCTAAGTCTTCCATAACAAGCCCACTTAACCCCGTGAATATCGGGAATTTTCTCGCACTTCCTCATACACATCTGTGCACTTAACTGAAGTGCTCCAAGAGAATAAGATAATGTTTATAGTCCAAATATTATTAAGAGCTAATAATATTCAACATATCTATTTTTAGATTGGCAATATAAAAATAGATTCCACCCAATATGTATAAAAATAGAAGTCCATATATTTTTCCAACTTTACCAACCATCCACAAATAGAATCCTGCAACTCATAGAATATGATCGACATGTCTACAAATAGAAATAGTCTAAAAATAGACTTTGCGCCAAAAATAGCCTGCGGGCCCACTTAGTGAAGGCGACTTCTTTCCACTAAGCTCATCATCTTGTTGCAATCTCAACACTCCCTCTCAACAGGATAGGGATTATCTGCCACCCCGATCCTGCCTCTATGGTATTCGAATTTTCTCCTGGTGAGCGCCTTCATCAAGATATCAGCATCCTGATTCTCCGTAGGAATGTAAGAAAGTAACATGATCTTCCCCTGCACACAATATCTGATATGATGATACCGGATGTCAATGTGTTTAGATCTATCATGAAATACTGGATTAACCGAGAGTTTAATGCAACTCTGATTATCGCAATATATCACAGTAGGATCTAAGTGTGAACCGAACAACCTGACCAGGATCTTCCTCATCCATATAGCCTCGCATGCAGCCAAACTTGATACCATATACTCGGCCTCCACTGAACTGAGTGCCACATATCTCTACTTCCTACTGTACCAAGAAACTGCTGTCGACCCAATACTGAAAATCCCTCCAAATTTGCTCTTTCTGTCCGTTGGGCTTCCTGCCCAATCTGCATCTGTGAAGCCACACAGCTTCACCTCATTCGACTGTCTGTACCATAATCCATATCCCGATGTGCCTCTGAGATACCTCAGAACATGCTTCCCCGCCTTCCAAAATAGCTTGGTAGGCTTAACCATAGCTTGTGAAAGCTGGTTAACAACGTAGCATATGTCAGGTTGTGTATTGACTAGATACATAAGCGATCCCACCAACTGTCTATAAACAGTGGCATCCACTACATCTGCCGATGTAGCATCCTCTTTCCTCCAACCACCAGGAAGAGGAGTATCAATAGGCTTGCAGCCTTGCATGTTGAACTTCTCCAGTATCTCCCAGGCATACTTGCCTTGAGACACAAACAATCCATCACTGCGCTGCCAAATTTCTAATCCCAGGAAATAATGAAGGAGGCCCAAGTCCTTCATCTCAAACTCTTTAGAAAGATCAACCTTGCATGAGAGTATCAACTGCTCATCACCGGTCAGTATCAAATCATCTACATAAATTACAATGATCAACAACTTACCCTCAACCACTATCTGGTATAGGTTGGGATTCGCCTCGCTCTTGGTAAAATAACTGTCGATCTGTGTGTACCAAGCACGAGGTGCTTGTTTTAGCCCATACAATGCTCCTTTGAGCCTGCACACATGCAACTCGTTGCTGAATATCTCGAAACCTTCGGGCTTCTCTATGTACACCTCCTCCTAAATGAATCCGTTGGGGAACTCAGTCTTCACATCCATCTGATGAATGTGCCACCCCATCTGTGCTGAGAGAGCAAGGATGCTCCGTATGGAAGAATACCTTGCGACAGGTGCAAAGGTTTCCTCATAGTTGATCCCCTCAATTTGTGAGAAGCCCCAGAAAACAAATCTTGCCTTGTACTTCTCAACGCTCCCGTCAGCTGCTTGCTTCACTTTGTAGATCCATCTTGAACCTACCACTGATTTCCCTTCCGCCAATAATCTCCTCCCATGTAATCGTTTCCGACAATCGAATCAGCATTCTTCCACTATGGCATCTACCTGCTGGTCTTCCACAGCTCCTCGAAAGAGGATGTCTATCACGATACACTTGCTGCTCATCGAGCCATGCATCCGTGAGATTCCGCTAGTGACCTGCTCTTCACCGCGCCTCGTGATGTAGGTGCTCCTACAATATTCTCTGCATCCTGATTCAGTCGCTCAGCTTCTGTAGTGCGCTTCTGCCCTCTGATGGTTGGCGCTGCATGAGTGGTTTCTTCCACTCCATGAACCTCCTCTTGTGCCTGATCCACATACAAAGACTCATCCTTAATAACTAATAGCTCCTCATCTACATGCAAGTGTGGCTCCCTCTCAAGCGAACACTTCATGGCTTTCTCCTCATGAAATTTGATATCCCGTCGCACAACAGTGTTCCGACTGTCTGGAAAATACACACGATAGTTGTGGGGTGTTTCTGTGTACCCCAAAAATATCCCAACCTCTGCGGTCGGCTCCAGCTTCTTCCTGGCATCCTTCGTCACATGAATGTAAACAGGTGAGCCAAATATCTTCAAATGAGAAATATCAGGCCTCTTACCAGAAAATGCCTCCTCGGGTGTACTCATGCCAAGTACCCTGTGAGGACAACAGTTTTGCACATAAACTGCAATATTGCATGCCTCAACCCACAAGTGTATTGGTAGGCCCTGATCATGCAACATCGCCAGTGCAACACCCACGATCGTTCTGTTCTTTCGCTCCGCGACCCCATTCTGCTGTGGGTTATGAGGCGCTATGAGCTCTCTCCGAATTCCTTCTGCACTGCAAAAGTCCTTGAATTCGCCAAAGATGAATTCACCACCATTGTCGCTCCTAAGAGCCTTCACCTAATTCCCCGAATCTTTCTCCACCAGTGCCTTGAACTCACAGAACTTAGAGAATGTCTCTCTCTTCTTCTGCATGAAGAAGATCCAGCACTTACGAGAAAAGTCATCAAAAAATATCACATAATACCTATGCTTTGCTGTCTAAGTTGCTAAGAAAGGTCCACACACGTCTGTGTGAATTATCTCAAGGATCGTTATGGCGTGACTATCCTTCTCGTGAAAGGTGGCTTTCACAAATTTTCCCAAAGTACATCCCTTGCACTGATCTGACTATGCAAGTGTACCTTTGGGAAGCCCAGTAGAAATCTGCTGCAAAATTTTCAAAGCACCATGGTGAAGATGGCCCAACTTCCAAAGGCTAGCTCGCCCTCATCCCTACTCAACACCTGTTCGCTTACTCGCCATTGCCGTTAGCCATCTACCTACAATTGATAAAGGTTCTTAACTCGAACCCCTATCCTCCGGGTCTCACCAGTTGCCTTACTGCGCAGGAAAGCCTTTTCCTCGCTAAAGACAACATCATATCCCTTGTCTTCTAACATCGCCACAGAGATAAGATTCTTCTTCAATCCTGGAACATGCATCACTTCCTTCAATACGAAGGGTTTACCAGACTCCCTCTTAAAGGAAATGGTACCGATACCGGTCGCACTGTATCTACCATCATCGCCCATCTCGATGTGCACTCCAAGATCTTTCTCATCCAGATTAGTAAACAAATCACGATCTCCTGTCATGTGAAAAGACGCACCACTGTCCAAAAACCACACTGAACACATCACACTTGAGACCAAGCATGTGATCAGCGAAAAATCCAGCTCAAACTGCGAGGCTAAGGCCTCTCCAGCTGCAGATCCAGCAACCTGCTTATTTTTCTTCTTCTGTGGACAATTAGTGGCTTAATGTCCGTGTTGGTGACAGTGAAAGCACTTCACCTTGAACATGTCCTACTTCTTGCCTTTCGCACCGGATTGAGAAGCATTCTTTTTTCTCTTCCCCTTCCTTGCTTTCGCAGCCAAAGCGCAATTTTCCTCATCTTCATTCTTCGATGAAGATCCATCCCTGGTACTTTGCCTTATCTCCTTCTGCACAAGATCCGACCAAAGTCGCTCCCATCCTGGCAGTTTCTCCCGACCATTGACAGAGTCCTCATAGGAATGCCAACTCTTCGAAAGCCCAAGGAGAGCCAAGCTCACCAAGTACTCTTCATCTACAGTAACCCCCACACTTCCCAACTCATCCCTGCACTGGAAAAACTTCGTGAGGTACTTGGGGTATACTTTCTCCCTTCTCCATTTTTATTTTCCCGAGCTTATCCTTGAGCGCTAACTTCCTTTGGTCGCTCTTGCTTTGGAACAAGTCTGTCAAAGCTTTCCACATCAAGAATGGAGTAGATTTACCATGAAGGCTGGACACTATGTGATCCTTCACACCTTCCAATAGAATCCTTCAAGATTTTGCTGTCTTCTTTTGCCATGCATCAAGTGCGGAAACATCACTAGAAGCAGGTTTTGGAATTTCTGCATCTATGAACTCCTTCAACCCATTATCCTCCAACACCACCTCCATCCTGTCCTTCCATGCAATATAATTTGAGATGCCCTCAAGGGCATACTCCAATCGCAATCCGTTGAAAGACATCTCAACTTCGACACCAAGAAAACACTACTGCAAATTTGAATTCCACCAGCACAAAACTCAACCGCTTCAATGCTTTGCAATTGCTCTGATGATCAACTATCGATCTGATACCATGTAGAAATTATATAACTGATATGTTATATGCCTAATATTCTCCTGATCATACACTATTTTATTTCATGCACAATACAAAATCTATTCCACCATTGATCATCATATGCATAAATTAAATCAATTGCATGCACGCATTAAAACCATAAAAATTCACACACATTAACACAGTGATTTATGGGAAAGCTTAAAGCTTAAAACCCCCAACTATCTGTATAATATATGTCATAGAGATCATGTAACAATCATAATACAAAGCTAATCACAAGATCTCAGTATCTCCAATCACTACACACTAATCAGGTCTTGATCTAGCAAATCCATGCACCGATCCATTGCCACCTGCTAGCCTGCCTCTACTGCGCAATCCCTACTGAATATGGGCTCTGAATGAGTTCGAATCCACCTGGCTTGCACTGCGCAATCCTCATTGGAATCTCCATCAATGTGTGGTGCAAACTCATGCACCAGTATAGTCACAACTGATAGTCACACTGCTCTTTCACCTATCTCTCCACTGGTCTCCACTGAAACTATCCATGCACTGTAGTTAACTGATGTATTCTTCAGTTGATTAATGAGTTAATAATTAGTGAATTAATTAATAATTAATTCAAACTACTCTCACTAGTGTATCAATCAGTTAGACTAGATACAACTAGCTCAACTGTGTCTAACTAAGTTAAACTGAACAAAACTCCACCAACTACCTCAATCAACTCCACCAAACTCTGTCACATGAGTTCTAACTGAAGTCTCCATGCAATAGCTCCACTTAACCCTCAGGAATAGTGTAATTCCTTCTGTCAGCTCCTGTGCCACATCTGTGCACTTAACTAAAGTGCTCCAAGATAATAAGATAATGTTTATAGTCCAAATATTATTAAGAGCTAATAATATTCGACATATCTATTTTTAGACTAGCAATCTAAAAATAGATTCCGCCCAATATGTCTAAAAATATAAGTCCATATATTTTTCCAACTTGACCAACCATCCACAAATAGCATCCTACAACTCATAGAATATGATCGACATGTCTAAAAATAGACATAGTCTAAAAATAGACTTTGCGCCAAAAATAGCCTGCGGGCCCACTTCGTGAAGGCGACTTCTTTCCACTAAGCTCATCATATTGTTGCAATCTCAACAATATATATGTACCTCACTCTTTTAATTTTGATTCATCCTACAGTAGGTTTCCTTAGAATGAAGATTTTCATTCCCTTGACCTGCTTCATCAATATGTCATCATATCCTAATCCTAAAATTCTACAAGTTGGATTTTTTTTTATAAAGGATTCCTATTGCTTTATTTCTAATAAGTGAGTCCAAAAAGGATTCTATTAGAGAATGTCAACAATTGTTTCCTTATTGATTATTTAATGAGGACTTTGATCTTGATGATTTCCTTTTATAAATGTTTGTTTTCAGTGAGGTTCCTAGGAGCCTTTTATGGTATATACATCCTCCTTCAGTGCTTCCACCACAATTCACATCCTAACGATATGCATCTACCTGGAATACTATGCTTCCTGCCATACTATTTTTAATCCTGACATATACTACTTAAATATGAATATGATCTCAATAATAATAGATATCTTTCACTTCTTCTTTCTTCGGTTTCTTCGCATCAGGTTCTTCTAATTCTCCAACAATGTGGGTTTCCTCCTTTTTCGTCTTGTCCTTGTTGGATTTGGGACATTCCATTTTATAGTTCCCAAGTTCGTTACATCCATAGCATCGAATTTTATTCATGTTCCTTCCTTTGTTTTGATGGAAAGATTTACTAATTTTTCCTTTCCTTCTTGACATGGCAGCTTAGGCTTGATTTTCCTCATTTGTTCCAGTATCAATTATTGGCTTTCGATCTAGTATTTTATATCTTAAATATATACCATATATCTTGGAATGGTGTTACTTATTTCTTCCCATATATACTAGAAGTGAAGTTTCCCCATCCCTCCGGTAGAGCATTCAACACCACTGTAGTCATTTCTTTGTCAGACATTATTTCTCCCATTTCCTGCAGTTGATCTCACATTTCAGAAATCTTCATAAAATATGAAGTTAGTCCTTCTTCTCTTGACATATTTAATTTATATAGTTCTTGTATTATAGATATTACTTCTCCTGGAATACTTACAGAGAATAACTACACCAATTTATCATATATTTATTTTGATGATTCCAATTTGGATACATAGGGAATAAGAGAGTCTTTTATGGATTCTATAATAATCCTTTGGGCTCTTATGTCTCCCTTCATGTATTTGGAATAAGCTTGAGTGTATTCCTTTGAGGGTTTAGTCACATGCCCTTTAATGTAATACATAAATTCATTTTCAATCAAATTTAAATATTTCCTTTTCTTCCATGCAAGAAAGTTTATAGTCCAAGACAATTTGTTGCTTTCTTTGCAAAAATTCAATTTGAAAGATTGAGATAAGAAAATTAAGATACTTACTTGAGTATATGCCTTCCTCTTATATTATCTTCCTTGTTGATGATGATGTAAAAGGTAGAAGGAGCTTCCTTCTTAATTGGCTTCCTCAGGAGAGATAAAATTATCTTCAATCCTTGATGATGATGGATTGACGTTGACTCCAACAATGTTGATTTGATTTCAACAAAAAAAGTTATTGATGGTGATGGTGTCTTTGATATCCTTGAGATGTATTTCCAATTTACAAACTGCTTCTTTTAGAATCCGAGGATTGATTCTTCAATATGTACTTTTTCCTTCTAGAAACTGATCCTTGATCTTCTTGGTACTTGAGTTTCTTCTTGTCAAATAACCCTTTGTAGCACCTTAGCTCTGATACCATGTTGATAATTTGATATGGTGTAGTCTAATTCAATTCTCTACTTGATAATTACTTGTGAAATTATTTCTCTTACTTAGATCTTCTCTTCATTAGCTTATTAGGTCTTTCATCAAGTTAATTATCAAAACACAAAAGACAAAATATTTTGGCTCTTCAAGATGGGGCAAAAACCTCTCCCTCTTGGAGAGGAAAACCCACAAGTAATTCTTCTTATAGACCTTCAATATACAAGTACCATGACCTTGAATTGGACCTTTAATGCTATTATGCTTCCAAGACATTGTCACTGCTCCTGTTGTAGCTTCTTTCTATTCTGAACTGTTCTGCGCCAACTTTAGTAAGCTAGATCCCTTGCTCTTATGATGTGCTACCTTCCATTCCTCCTTTGATATTACCTCGGATTTCAAGAGAGTCCTTCTCAGCCCTCTTTATACAATCTTTATGACAAAGGAATGTGACATATTTTTTGTAGTGATCCTCCTTCACATTGTGTATATCCTTGGCCTCTTTGAAATATGAAAGACCCAAAACATAGATGTGTGAGGTCTTATTTGATGTTAAACTTCCTAATCAATGTCCCTTTCTTTGCCATGTAATCTTATCCTTCTTGAATTTTTCTACACACTGGATTACTGACTTGTCTCATACTGAAATAACCTTCGACCTTCCTGAAATGATATGAATTTGAATGTTAGTTTTGTTGTGCTAATTTCATCTTCAGAATCATAAATAAGTTGCTGATCATTTGCTTCATGTGCATAGGTTTATTGAGGTGTTTGTGAGTGTTAAAAATGTAAATGTATTGAGTTTTATGTTAAATTTATGAGCATAATAACATTAAAACGTAATGCTGAACAACAAAAATTAAATGTACAACAAACCATCAGATGATCTATTAACACAGTTTTTTGATGAAGGAGTTCACCCCTTCTAGGCTGCATCTCCTTGGTCCAGCTTCCATGGCTTGGGCTTCTGTATTAGCTAAAAATGGAAAAACGTATTGTTTACAATCCTCTATTGCTCCTGAAACCTGCTCCAACAGAACCATAACATCCAAATATGCTAGGATAGACTCTTTCTGAGCCAAAAATGGTCGAAATTTGCTCCAGTTATGCTTCATTCAATTTTTCCCTAGGAATTTCCTCCAAAACAGAGAAATCCAATTAACGCCGCTAATTTTGGAGTCCCACCGCAAATGGCGGACTCCACCAACTCCGCCACCGAATTAAACTAGATTAATTAAGTTAAGTGGGATTTTAACTATAGATTAGCGCTCTAATGGCGCTCTTAACCAAATCCGTTTTAATTTGTGGATTAACATATAAACAAGGATAAGTTGGTTAATAAATGCGGTTTAAGGTCTTAACTCCGCACATTTTTTATTAGTCTCCGCCATTAGTCTCCTCTTATGGTCGTATGTATAAGGGGGATGGCCCGCAGGGCTGTCCCCCTCCTCCACCCAACTATGCAGCCACATTAGAATAAATATAACCCAACAACATACATTGTTAAGTCTCATGGTCCAGGTGTGTTTGTAAACCATTGTGTTGGTGCAGGTGAGGTTGCGGGGTCGACCCTGATCTCCGCCCTTCCACTTGTGTATAAAATTTTGCCCAAACATATATCATGAAATATAAAATATTTCGACCTTAGGATATAATTCAGCCTTTGAGGGGCGGCGAGGGTGGGGGGGGGGGGTCATGTGGTAGCCTCCAGGCTTGCCACATGTCCTCTTCCCATTGGTTCCTCCCAAAACCAGTAAAAACATGACAAATCACTCAAATAAACAACCAAACATGAATTGACACTTGGCATAGTGTCATTGGGCGAAATGAAGGAATATTCCCAGAATATTATTTTTTGCTGACTAGGCTTCCATGTCACCAATCTGTCCTTTTCTACAAAAATTTTAACTGTTTAGGAATATGGACAACATGCTATAACTTTCACATATGGAGTCGATTTTTGATGAAATGAATTGTGCCAGATTCCTGGCAATGATCTCTTCGTATTCATTCAGGTTCTGATCTATTCTGAGCACTTCCATTTTAGAGCTTAACACTGAGCACCTGATCATTCTTCCCCACCAGAAGCCTTTTGGACCCCAAAATATACTATCAATTATTCAAAAAGTGAGGTTATAGTTCCCTCACCTTATCAATTTCCATCCATTTGGCCTTAGAAGGATTTTGTCCCTTGAGTCCCACTCGAAGTTATTCGACATTCCCTCTCCTAGAAGTCCTGGTTCTTCTGTCAAGTATGAGATATTGTTGAAGTTCATCAAGATATTATGGCGATAAATCATCTATTGATGGCATCTGAACATGCTCTCCTTGATCATCAATCAACGAAGGCTCAAACAATCTCGAATTCGCAACATTAACAACAGAGTATATTTGCATATAAGGAGGCACATATAGCTTAAATGCATTGTTACCAATATTTTCCAAAATTTTAAAAGGACCATAACGGATTGGCTTAATATTTTTACCTTCCCCTTGAAGTCTCTCTTTGCTAATATACAACCAAAATTCGTCACCAACTTGGAATTTATGATCAACATGGTGTTTATCATGCCTTGCCTTATAGTTTCTTTGACTCTTTTCAAGCTGTTCTTGCACTGTGTGATGTACCAACTGAATTTTCTCAATGAACTTCTTTGCTTTATCTATGTCGCTATAACCATCAATAGCAAAATATTTCCCAAAGATGAAGTCCAATGGTGATCTTGGCAAGTACCCAATACATGCCTCAAATGGCGATGTGTTTGTAGAAGAATGTGTTTCCCTGTTGTATGCATGCTGAATGTAATGCAACTGTTCATCCCACAACTTGGAATGTTTGCTGCAATATCCTCTAAGAAGATGAATGAATGTCCTATTAACCACCTTGGTCCGACCATCTGTTTGCGGACGAAAGGTTGTACTCTTCTTCAACTTAGTATCCATCATTTCCCACAAATTTGACCAAAAATTCCTAACAAATCGAGAATATCAATCACTTACAATAGAAGTAGGAAGACCAAAATGAACCCAAAATTTTTGAAAGAAAATATGAGTTGTTTGTTCAGCTGTAATTTTATTTTTACATGGCATCAAAATACACATTTTGCTGAACCTATCTACAACTACATACAAGAAATCATGACCTTTCCTTGACAATGGAAGACCTCCTACAAAATATGTTGAGATACTCTCCCATGGACATGAAGGTACCAGAAGTGGAGTGTACAATCCTAGTTTCCTATTGCTAGGCTTGTTTATTGCACCCAAAGAACATCCTCTAATGAACCACGATACACTATGCCTTGCCAATAAAAATATCTTTGGAGATTCAATATCGTCTTGCCTACACCGAAATGTCCAACAATCAATGAAGGGTGCTCCACCCTTACGAAACTGTTTCTTTCTCCCTGTGGAATACATAAATTTCCCAAGTGATACAACAAACTATTATGTACATGGTAATATAACTCTTCAATTTGGTTTCCTTGACTCAATCTTGCATACACATCTCGAAATTCATTATCATATTCATATTGTTCAATGTAACTTTCACGCATAACAAAATTGTGCTTGAGTATAATAGACGAATTTACAATAGGCCTAAAAAGCATATCAACTACCTTATTGTAGATTCCCTTTTTATACCTGATAACCAAATGAAATTGTTGTAGAAATCCCATCCATTTGAAGTGTCTTGATTGCTACAACTTTGTAAGTACTGCAATGGTTGATGGTCGGTATGGATAATGGTCTCCTTCCCCATCAAATAGTGTTTCCATTTCTTTGCACTTTGTACCAATGCATATAACCCTTTGTCATAAGTCGTATAGTTAGTCACAACTCCATTAAAAATTTCAGAATGAAACAAAATGTGCTTACCATGCTGCATGAGAACTTCTCCCATGGCGTAATCACTAACATCTGTTTGAATCTCAGATGGTTGTCTAAGATATGGACGAGCCAATATTGGCGCTGAAATGATCTTTTGTTTTAAAGCATCAAATTATTTTTGCTGCATATCTCCCTAATGGAATACTTTCTTGACACTTGTCAATGCATGTAACAGAGTTTCAATGGAAGAAAAATTAGCAATGAATTTTCTGGACAATATTGTGTTGCTCTAAGAAAGATTCTTACCTCCATAACTGTATTGGGCTTGGGCCAATTCACAATGACCTCATCCTTAGAGGGGTTTATCTTCAACTCACCTCCTCCAACAATTTTTCCCATGTTAGCACTCCATAATTTCTCAACTCTAATGGAAGAGACCCATAGGTAACATCAAAACCGCTTTGGAAGCTGGGATCTAGCCCTGCCAACTTCAAAGAGGGATCTCTTTGTATAATTTAACTTTGTTTTCTTGTAAATTTTAGGCTAGTTAATGGGCTTAGAGTTTGGTTTTTGAATTTTTCTGGTTGGAACAACAAGGGAAGGCCATTTGGAATGGAGTCAAAGAGGTTTGGGGTGACCAATTTGCAAAAGTATCAAGCTTGAGTGAAATAGGGCAAGCTAGGTTGCATTCAATGGATTATTTTAGATTTTTAAATGAGTTATGGAAGTGGAAGAAATATGGAATTCAGTAGAGATTGAAAAGTAATTAAGTATTCTTCAATATTACCTCAGTGGAAAACATATGAATTGTAAAAGAAACCAGAATTGATGAATAAATTGAAGAATGTGTTCATCAATTCTTAAATTTTATTCTTGATTTCCATGCTCTCCATTATTGACATGCGATACATGTCAATATTTGGAAGTGGAACATCTTGCTGCAGTTGTATCTCATGTTGAATTCCCCTCTTGGTAGGTAATCCATTTGGTTCCTGAAACATCTCGCCATGCTGAATTACCACATCAAACAAATCATATTTTATTTTTTCATCACAACCTTAAAAAGATTCATATTCCATATCATTCTTTTTCTCGATCATGAGAAGCACAAAATTTTTACTTGCATTAACTAGTCTCTTCATCTGCCCTGCATTAACCAAAGAAATATTCAGCTTTTTGCGATTAGCTCTCACAATATAATCCACCCCACCCTTGAGTTAATTATATTTGTTCTCATGGTGATAAAATTTCATATCATACAAATATGGGCTTCCCAAGATAATTCCTGAAATGTCAAGTGGAACCACATTAACTCAACTTCATCAACAAAATATGCAGTAATGGAAAACCTGAATATACATTTCCTTGTAACCTGTAAATTTTCATTCTTGACTATCCAACCCAAAGGATATGGCTTATGATGAGGTACAGTTTCAAGGTTAATATTTTTGACCAAGTCTTCTAAGATTAAGTTTTCTTGTGACCCACTATTGAATAATGCATCAATATTTGTATGGTTTGAGATCACCCTTACATGGAACAACTCTATCCTTGTTTCTTCATTTGGAGTGTTGTTATGAAAATTTTAGGAACTAGTGCTTGCTATGGATTCTTTTCCCTTTGTGAACATGGCTGTAATATTGGTCTCATCACCGGAATAGGATCCAAGATCATGTTGTGTGGTAGCGGTCATATTTTGTTTCCCCTTATTGTTTGGTTTCTTAGGCCTTAGATTGGGATGTAGTTTCCAACAATGGGCTTCATCATTCCGCTCTTTGGAACAATGTTTGCATGTAGTTTTATCCCCTTATTTTTTAACACTTGCATTCTTCTTTCCCTTCCGTTTTCCTCCCCTCTCTTTCTCCTTACTCTTGAATGACTTCTACTTACTACCCTCTTCCTGAATGTTCTTTCCCCTTGCTTCAAGGTGCGTGGCTTGCACACAAACTTCATCTAAATTTCTTGGGTTGAACATAAGGATAGTGTGTCTCAAATAGGGATGTAAACCCCCAAAGTATTTCAATAGAGTGTCTTGGGAATTCATTTTTATTCCTAACAAAAAATCCCTTTTCCTAAAATCCTGGGTATATTCTTGAACTATTTGACCCTTGAGTTGCCTAAAGTTTTGGCAGCTCATAATGGAGTTTTGCATGTAAGCTAAAGGACAAAATTGTATTTTAATTGAAGAAATAAACTCAACCCAAGAAATGGATATCTTACCATGGATTTTCTCTTGAGTCTTTGCTTCCCACCAGACTAGTGCTGCTCCTTCTAGCCTCAATGAATCCAATTGGACCTTTAAGTCATATTCTTGTAGGTTTTGAATTCTTCAATAAACCTCCAAATGATGAATCCAATTTTCCAACTTCTCTGCATTTACCTCACCATTGTACATGGGAAGTTCAAAATTAATGTCCAATTTGAGTGAGGGAGTTTTTCATTTTGGGGTTTTTGAGTGAGTATGGGTGGTTTTGTGGTGGAAGTGGAAGATGATGATGATGGATATTATGAGGATGATGATGAAGATGGTGGATATGGAGGATGATTTCCTCCACTACCCTTTGAATCCTCCTCTTCATCCTTTTTGTCTTTTGAGGTTCCATATCCATGTGGAGACTTAGAATTCTCTCCAACCATCCTGGTGATCCTCTCTTTAAAGAGGATCCTAACCCTTTAAGTTCGGTCATAGAAATCCCTATTGAATGCTTCCTCTTTTGAAAGACATTCAGTCTCTCCTACACCTGACATTATGGTTATGGATTCAAGCTCAGATTTTGGTGCAAGTTATACCTCCTAAATCTCAGCTAGAGATACAACTTGAGGTCCTTCAAGTGTAGCTGGGAGTGAAACTTTGGGTGGATATGGTGGCGTTGAGGCTCTCCTTCTTCTGGTACTAACCTCAGGACTAGCAACCAACAATTTCCCTTCTCCTCTCTGCAACTTCAACCTTGTAAGCATCACAAATTTTCAACCATTAAAACCCTACTTGCACAAAACTCAAGAAAATAAATCAAATAACCTTTGCTCTAATACCACCATGATCTGAATTTGAATTTTAGTTTTGTTGTGCTAATTTCATCTTCATAATTATAAATAAGTTGTTGATCATTTGCTTCATGTGCATAGGTTTCTTGAGGTGTTTGTGAGTGTTAAACAAGTAAATGTATTGAGTTTTATGTTAAATTCATGAGCATAATAACATTAAAACATAATGCTAAACAATAACAATGAAATGTACAAAAAACCATCAAATGATCCATTAACAAAAAATTTTGATGAAGGAGTTCACCC
Organism: Pinus albicaulis; assembly: GCA_034641835.2. Classification (NCBI taxonomy): domain Eukaryota; kingdom Viridiplantae; phylum Streptophyta; class Pinopsida; order Pinales; family Pinaceae; genus Pinus; species Pinus albicaulis. The sequence continues at coordinate 1,204,418,692 of CM076582.1, read as the reverse complement.
CTCCTGGGCTACATCTCGTTGGTCCAACTTCCATGGCTTGGGTCTCTGTATTAGCTCAAAATGGAAAAACATGTTGTTTACAATCCTCTAATTCTCCTGAAACATGCTCTAACACGCTCAGAACATCCAAATCTTCTAGGATAGACTCTTTCTGAGCAAAAAATGGTCAAAATTTGCTCCAGTTATGCTTCTTTCAATTTTTCCCTGGGAATTTCCTCCAAAATTGGAGAGAACTCCAGCTATCGCCGATAATTTTGGAGTCCCAATGCAAATGGAGGAATTTGCCAACTCCACCGCCAAATTAAAATGGATTAATTAAGTTGAGTGGGATTTTTACTATAGATTAGTGTGCTAATGGCGCTCTTAACCAAATCTGTTTTAAGTTGTGGATTAGCGCATAAACATGGATTAGTTGGTTAATAAATGTGGTTTAAGGTCTTAAATCCGCACCTTTTGCATTAGTCTCCACAATTGGTCTTTGCATATGGTCCTATGTATGAGGGGGTTGGCCCCCTCCTACGCCCAACTATGCAATTGTATTAGAAAAAATATAACCCAACAACATACATTGTTAATTCTCATGGTCCGGTTGTGTTGGTAAACCATTGTGTTGGTGCAGGCGAGGTCGCAGGGTTGATCTTGACCTCTACCCTTTCGCTTGTGTATAATTCTTTTCCCAAATATATATCATGACATATGAAATATTTCGACCTTAGGATATAATTCGGCCTTTGAGAGGGGGGGGGGGCACGTGGTGGTCTCCGGGCTTGCCACGTGTGCTCTTCCCATTGGCTCCTCCCACAACCAGTAAAAATGTGACAAATCACCCAACTAAAAAACCAACCACGAATTGACACTTGGCATAGTGTCATTGGGCGAAATGAAGGAATATTCCCAGAATATTCCTTTTTGCTGACTAGATTTCCAAGTCACCAATCTACCCTTTTCTGCAAAATTTTTAGTTGTTTAGGAAAACAAACAACAGGCTATAATTTTCACATACAGAGTCGGTTTTTGATGAAAAAAATTGCGTCGGATTCCTGGTAACGAGCTCTTCACAGTCTTTCTGGTTCCGATAGATTTTGAGCACTTCCATTTTTTAGCTTAACATTGAGCACCTGATGATGAAATGAGTGAAGTATGTTAGACCCAAACCAAAGATAATACTGCCTTCTTTCTTCTTCATTGATTGTGTTCTTTTCTCGCTCCAATTTCAGACTTATCCGAGATACTTGTTTGAGTTTTTTTATATCAATGATACCGCATACTCCTCTATTTATAGGGACTTCATCCCTCTTCTAGGCCGACATGTCTTCCTCTAGGTAGATCGAATTGAACAATTGATCGTGAGCCGTCTTGTCAAGGAATGTTTCCATCACATTTTGAGCTCACTTCGTGGAGCAATGTGACAAGGTCCTGAGCATATAATTTGTCCTTTACACAAGTGTAACATGAATTCTCATACATGACCCTATTTATATATTTATGACAAGATGTAAAATCCCTAAACGAAATCAAGAAGAAATATTTGACCTATAATAAAAAATACTTGCTCATGAAACCCATGAGTCATGCTTTACAAAATACATTTTATTATCTGTCTTATTCATTACATAAATTCATATTTAAAAGTCATTATGAAGACCGACCCTAGTCACACTTTGTAACAAAAATTTCATCACGTACTTATGTGAACCTTCTCAAATACTGCAGAATAGTGTCATTCTTCTGCATCTTTATATTTAAAAGTTTATTCTTGAGGTCCAGCTTCTTGTGGTCACTACTATTTTGGAACAATTCCATTAGTGTTTTCCACATTGTGAACGAAGTTTATTTTCTGTGGATATTTGAGACAATGTGATCCTGTACTCCCTCCAATATTATTCTCATCCCCTTAGCTACATATTTCTTCCACTGAACAAGGTTCTGGGCATCATATGCCTATTGTTTTTCAACCTATGTATTGATGTATTCTAGCAATCCATTTTCATCCAATATCACTTCCATGCGATGAAATTAGAGTTGCCTTTCAAGGAATACTCTAGCCTCATCCATTGAAGGAAATATTCCAAAATATGTAGAGATCCTTCTACACTAAACTACAAATTCGATTCTCCTGAGAAGCAACTTCAAAATTTATGCTCTAATGTGAATCCTGCTCTGATACCATGTAGAAATTATGATGTAGATTTACAATTGTCATGAATTTTGAAAAAAAATCACAAGACACAAACCTAATCTACTGCTCTGTGGAAATAAATTGACAATTTAGAACATAAATCACAAAAATGACATGATAAATAACACACATTCACACAACATTTTTTCCGGGAAAGTAATATGCTAAAAAACTCAATGCCTGCTTGCATTAATATGATGAATAGAGATGCATTAGAATTTATTTTCTCAAATGAGCACAACTTGAAAGTGAATAAATTATCTCTCTGCCTCTACTTGAATCCCTATTTCCTTGCAAAATTCCTTGAGAAATTGGGCCACTATTATTTATGAAATTCCTAAAAATGATTGCGCAATTCCCAAGGTTGATCATTTAATTGCATGCAACACTTGTTCACTCAAGACTTTTCTACAACTGATGTTACACTGCCTTGGAATATCCACCACAACTGGGAAACTAAAATTATTTGCATGCACTATCTATTTTGGGATGATTGATCAAATAATTGGATGATCACTGAGTTTTATTAAAGTCACATTACACAGTTTACCTTCCACTAGTTCCTCCAATAGTTAGAACTAGTTTAATTGAAAACAACTTGAAATAATTGACCTTGATTGCTACACAACAATCACACATTCTTAAATGAAATCTAACTCCTCTAACTTGAATTTATTGAGCTAACTTAGTGACAAGAGCCATGTCACCTGATCTGAATATGGAAAAACTAGTTTTGCTGTGCTAGCTTCCTCATCAATATAAAATAAAAGTGTTTAAGGATTGTCTCAAATAGCCAGTTTATGAGAGGGTTTATGTGTCAAATTTGTGTTTCTGTTAGGAGAAATTAATTAAGTAAATTAGCTTTAAAAACACATAAAAAAATAAATTGCATAGAATGTAATACACAAAAAACACATCAGACAGAGTCGATAAAGGATTTCACCACTCCTGGGTGAATCATTCTTAGAAAAAATGGAAATTGGCGAATATTTTTTTTGGAAAAAACATAGAAAATTAGCCCACCTGTAAATATTAGCCCCTAAAATTTTCTCTGCTTCTATGGTGCTTCTTTTAGCTGCACTTCATCATGTGAATCATCCTGACCCACATCAATTATGGTGTCCTCTTTTCCATTCTTGTCAAAATATCTATCCACCTTCTTCAAATGTCATGGATGACTTGTTGGATACAAATGCTAACACTTGTCTACAAGATGACCCTGCTTATGGAAATGAGTGCAAAATAATTTCATCTTCTTTTCAACATGGTTTGCATTGTCCATTAGACCTTTGGATTTATGTCTACTTTGTTTTGAAAGTTTCCTATGTAAGGCTATCTTCTTCCAACACCTCGAAACAGTATGGTTATTCAAACCAAAAAAGGAACATGCAAATTTTCTCCAAATCTGATGTGAGTATTTTCCATGTTTATCATAATCAAAAGCAACTTGATTAAAGGCAGATTTATACCTTGCACATTAACCTTTGTCGCCTTCTTAAGGAGGTGAATTTGATGAGGTAATGTCTCTTTTCAGAATACCAACAATGGCTTCAATGACTGTAGAGCTTTCAACATCCTCTTGTTTTCCATTTCCATTAGTTCCATGCTTATGAGCATCTTCTTGCAAAGCGGGTGTAAAAATTTTGCATCCCTCATGAGCACAAAATTCAAAAGCTTGAGGTAATGAACATATAATGAAAGTATTTCTTGGAACACCTTCATGTGCCTCCTTGGCTTTGGAGCATTCTCCATCACATTTTCCATAATGAAGACCCAAATACCTAGGCCTTTCCTCTAAAACAATTGGCTCAACTATGTGTTGTGCATGTTTGACCAATCCTTTACCTTCATAGCCCATTTTCATAAATAATTTGGACCCTATTACTCTAGCGTGTCTTTCAAAATCACCTACACATTCATTTTGAGAAGAAATAGAAGATAAACATGAATTGAATACCTCTTTTTCATGCACATACTTGTCTAGGGTTTCCTTGGCATCATGGAGTTGAATATCCATCTCATGCAACCTTGCTAGGGTTTCTTTTGAAATATGAAGTTGAGTCTCCATCTCTTGCATCTTTTCAAGAAGCTCTTGCTTCTCCTCCTTCATGGCCATCAAATTCTCAAGAAGTATAATACTCTCCTTCCTATCTTCAAACATATTTTGCACCATATATTTTATGATGAAAAGCTTATGCAACATATATTCATCAAAGAGTCTTGCTAAGGAAGATGGTTTAGAAACATTACTTGATGAAGCATCCATCACACTTGTAATGCATAAAAATCTTCTTTAATGTGATTTTAGAGTTGAGTCCTCAATATTGACCTTCTCCTGAAGAGAGGAGATACACATAAACTTGAACATAGTTAAATTCTCCTTGCACAAATAAAAGCCAATAACTAATTTTCTAGCTAACCTTGGCAAACCCTGAGATAAACTTGGGCTAAAATGAGTTGTGTTCTGATACCAACTTGATCTAAATATGGAAAAACTAGTTTTGTCGTGCTAGCTTCCTCATTAGTATAAAATAAAAGTGTTTAAGGATTGTCTCCAATAGCCATTTTATAAGAGGGTTTATGTGTCAAATTTGTGTGTCTTTTAGGAAAAATCCATTAAGTAAATTAGCTTTAAAAACACATAACAACAAGTAAATTACAGAGAATTTAATTCACATCAAACACATTAGACAGAGCTGATAAATGATCTCACCCTTCATGGGCTACATCTCCTTGGACCTGCTTCAATGGCTTGGCCCTATTTGGATTAATGGTAAATTCTCTGATTGCATGCACCTATAGTGCTCCAATGGATTTAGAAGACCCAAAAACCCATAAGTAGCCTCTTTTGGCTCTTCAAATGATTTTTAAGTGAAGTAGACATGGCCTCCTCTCCTGGTGGCCCTGGGCATATTTATTATTAAAAGTGGAAAAATCACTTTCAAAAGTGCTCCTCTGCCTCTAAAAACTGCACCAAACTTCTCAGAGCATCCAAATCTACCAGCATAGACTCTTTCTGAGCCCAATTTGTCACAAAATGCTCAAGTTATGGCTTCTTTAGTTTCTCCTACGAAAACTCCTCTAAAAATAGAGCAACTCCAGTTAACTCTGACAAATTTGGAGTTCCCACCGAAATTGGCAGACTTCGCCAATTAGTGATAATATGAAATTAAGGTTAACTGAAATTTAAGCGTTGGTTAAGCGCGGTTAAGGCGCTACTCCAGATTAATTTAATCTGCAATTAGTTTTCGAATAAGCACACATTGAACATTTATAAGGGATTAAATAATCCATGGTTAAAAGTTTTAAACCTGCACTTGGTTGGAGCTCCACCGTCAGTTCTGTGCACGTGGTCCTATGAACCGAGGGTTGGCCCTTCAGGGCTGGCCCTCTTTACCCCCTGTTATGAGGAATTCTAATCTATGGATAAACTAGTCTTCCCTGAGTGTTGTATTCCTTCACTCAGAAAAACAGAGGAAAGGTAAATGGTTTTCTCTCTATACTAAATAGATAAACAAAATATGAAGATACTTACTTGTGATCCTTCGCTCTCGTTCTTCTTCTTTCGTTTATTTTGTCTCTTTCGATCCAACTGAACTCACCAGATCAATACCTGCAATTAAAACTAGAAGAAAACACACGACGATACAAATATACAATATCTATTTATCATAACCAGATTGAACTTACTAAATCTAAGAATATATGCACATATTGAGAATTCATTCACAATATACAAGTGCAAATATGGGAGAAAACAAATTTATTTATTGCAATATTAGGAGGAAAAAATTACAACCAGTTGATCTGTTTGCTATCAACCTGCTCCAACTTCATCCCATCCTCATCACACCAAGAATCAATCCAGCAGAATCACAGTACTTCAACTCTCCAAGAATTGAGAATCCAACAACATAATACTACATAAATTTCTTTCTCACTTGCACTTAGATGAGTGCTTAATTTATAGGGAAATTGTAGATAGATTCTTAATAAATGATATTGAATGGATTTCTAATAATAGATGAGACATGTTTCCAGGTTCAATGGTGACGGATGAACACATGTATTCGAAGTATGGCACCTATGAGCTCATCTAGAAGGAACTAGGCATGTGGAGATTCCCAGAACAATGATGATTTCGCTCCCAGGAGACCAACACAGCCTTAAGTGTCGTAAGTGCTTTGCAGAGGACCCTTGCATGGGGGTAAGTTCTTTGCAACGCACTTAGGCCCATTTAGAGGAGCGTTGATGAGTCAATGGGTCATTTTAACTATACTTCAAACATTGAAGCTCTCATGAATTAAAGCCATCAATGGAATGACTTCTCTAGGGAATGTAGCAATTGAATTAGGGGATGATAGACCCTGTTCATACTGGTCTTAGGGATGATGCGAAAATTTACCTATAACAGTTGCCCCCTAAAGCATGAAGTCAAAATAATGGATTAGATGCTTTACGATGTGATGAGTAGGATTTGAAGGGGACAGTGACCTGAATCAATTTGCAATACATTACATCATGATATCTTGTAAATATTGGACATGAATTGATGATGGAGGCATAGCCATGCTCATCACATAAACTATCATAACACGTACATAAATAAAAAAGTCGTCTATAGATTTAGACATGCCTACAGATATAGGCCCATGATAGGATGACCATATGTGTGTAAAGCCATTGTACGAATGATGTGGTACAATTCCTAAAATCGCAGCCCGGATGGATGAAACTAGATCCAGGGTCTTCTATCTCATTTACTCAATCGTTCAAGTACAAGTCTAACCATGCGAATATGTGATTTGAAGTCAAACATGGGAAGACATCGTCTGATTACCAACCAATTATGTAAGTTGTTAACAGACACGAGAGAAACCACCGTTGATGTTAATGGTTCTCAAGGTACTGCAGTACAATTTTCAAGGAGTGAATAGATGATTTGATGTCGAATTCCAAAAAAAATATTTCGGTCAAAGGTCTGTGATGTCAACCTATCGCTAGAAGCAAGAAACCTGTCGTTGATGTAAGCAAGTTCCAAGGCACTGGAAAGATGTTTCTAAGTCAACTTCTTGGATGATGAGCCCGATTTTGACAAGAAGCGACTTGTCGCAGAATTGACATGAAACGAGAGTAATTATTTTGGAGACAAAATGTAACTTGATGAAGCATTGTCCAGGGACGGCGGTCATGAAAATGAAGGTTTATGAGTATTTCAGAAGATGAGGAATTACTGGGCGACTTCTCTTGAATATATCGGCGACACTGAATGGATTGGAAGCATTGACCCAAAACTGAAGTGATGGATGGTATGATAGACCATAGGTATGATAAATTGTCAAGAAGATTACCCAACCCAAAGCCACGAAGATGAAGTGAAAGTGTCCTCTTCAAGAGCGACCTGCTACCATAAAGTGCTTTGTTATTTTTCCCAAATTTTCCCCAGTCATTTCTAACCAGTACCTCTTTTATTTTTTAACAAGCTTGAGGAGGGTAATATATGCTTGATCTATAATTTGACCCTTTAGATAAATCCATCGCCATTTTATGATTTAACGAGTCTAGTGATAGTGAAACTCGATCTTGTCATGATCAGACAAGTCCATCACTATTTGATGTTTTAACAAGTATAATGACAGTGAAAACTCGATCCTTTTTCATGTTTAGCGAGTTTGAAAAAGGGACGAAAATAAAACTCCATGAGTCCTTTTTCGTAATTTTTTTGCTCAAGTCCAAAATAGTGTAAAATGATACCTGAGAAAACCTCTTAGCCATGTTCAACTAAGGTGTTCCTTTTCGTAAATAATCTATCTCAGTCTAGAAAAGGGTTAAACTTATACTGAGTAGATGTCATTTCATTTCCTTTTACGAGCTCGAAAAGACAAATGCTCGGTAATATTTTCATATTAACAGAGTTTGAAAAGAGATAAAAGAAGACTCCAAGGTTTCTCTTTTTCGTAAGTTTTAACAAGTCTGAAAAAGTGATAAAAATGTACTCATATGACCGACTTTAAATTTAATTTACGAGTAGGAAAAGATGGAAAGAACTCAACATTTTCATGTGTTTTACGAGAATGAAAAATAGAAAAATAAGCTCGGGATTTTCATGAGTTTAACGAGTCTTGAAAATAATAACCGAAATGGAATCGAGATAGGTTTCATTTTTATGCAAGCTTGGAAATAGAGAAAAATTATGCTTGAGAATGGTTTCATTTTTACACAAGCTTGAACCATAGGAAAACTATGCTTGAGAATGGTTGCATTTTTACACAAGCTTAAAACATAGGAAAATTGTGCTTGAGAATAGTTTCATTTTTACACAAGCTTGAAACATAGGAAAATTGTGCTTGAGATAAGTTTCAATGACCCCAAGCGTAATCTGCAAGAGAACAAGCCCCCCAAGATACTTTTCATTCACCTAAGTAGAATACTGGTTACTAATAGCTAGATGGAATGAAGATTCATCATAGGAGAGGATTTGTTTCATTTTTTAACGATCTTGACACATGAAAAGAACTATGATCATAAGAATTTGTTTCATTTATTAACGGGGTTGACATAGTAAAAGTATTATCCTCATCACCTGATTCATTTTTTAACGAGGTTGACACAGTAAAAGAACTATCCTCAAGGGAACCTGTTTCATTTAATGAGGTTGACACAGTAAAAGAACTATCGTCATCACCTGATTCATTTTTTAACGAGGTTGAAACAGTAAAAGAACTATCCTCACCACCTGATTCATTTTTTAACGAGGTTGACACAATAAAAGAACTATCCTCAAGGGAACCTGTTTCATTTAATGAGGTTGACACAGTAAAAGAACTATCCTCATCACCTGATTCATTTTTTAACAAGGTTGAGACAGTAAAAGAACTATCCTCATCACCTGATTCATTTTTTAACGAGGTTGACACAGTAAAAGAACTATCCTCAAGGGAAAATGTTTCATTTAACGAGGTTGACACAATAAAAGAACTATCCTCATCACCTAATTCATTTTTTAATGAGGTTGACACAGTAAAAGTACTATCCTCAAGGTGCAGTCGGACCAGTGAGCGTGCGCTGGAAAAGACAGAGTCTAACGGAATCATCATTCAAGGAGTCAGATGAAAACCACAGACGATAAGTCATAAAATGCGTATATGGGTCTTCTCCAAAGTTTCCATTGAATTTTGGAATGTCAGAGGGTAATTTATGTGGAATCACTGGCCACCAAGGAGAATAACTTATGGGACCAGCTTGACGTTGAACTGAAGATGTGAATAAAGGATCAAGCCGTTCAATACTCATTAGAGAAGAACCAAATAAAAGTCCAGATGATGACATGGGTGAAGTCCATGGACTTGAGGAGGCACTAGAGTAGGTTCCAGATAAATATTGGTAACCCGTTGGGAAGGACGAACCACCATAAAGATGTGACTCGGGTGACGTGGAAAACATTGACGGATTATCAACATTAGATGTTGTCGCAACTGTAACATATGTTACAACCATAGATGTTGACACAACCATGGTCAAATGACCGAGTGAATACCCTATTGGATATACGAGAACTCGAGAGTCGATCAAATGAGGAAAAGATTGATTTAAATGAAGCTCCGGCCCAAACTGAGTGGGGTTCGAAGGAGTTGTCTCTTCCCGAAGTTATTCCTCTATCGAAATCAAACCAGGTGGAAGTATTTCACTGTCATTCCCAAGATAAATTTCAGGCGGTAAACTCTGTGGTAAAGAGGAAGACTCGATGGTTACGGATGGATGAGGATCAAATGGTTGCACCAAAAGAAATTCTTATTGTTCAACTTCCAGATCAACTACTGGATCGACTTCCAGTTGAACAAGCTCGGGTTCAGGATTCATCGTTTCACTAGATTGAATTTTATTTTCCTCAAGTAACTCTGAGATTTCCGTCTCAAAAGTTGCAGATAAACCGGGATCAGTCGAAACGACTCAAGACTTGGTACTCAAAGGATCAGATGTCTCTGGTATATCAGATGATGTAGCACCAAGAGTTCCAGAGGTACTAGACTCGGTAGGGAGAGCGTGCCTTTGTCTATTAGAAGTAGCTTCTAGTGATAATGGAGGTTTATTTGTTGTCCTACGCGAACGATGGGGAAGGGGTTGATCTTCTTCCATGATTGCTGATTCATTTTATTACAAAAATAAATAAACAAATGCAAGGGTGATACTAGGAAAAAGGATTACCAAGTAATTTTTAACTGCAGAATACCTCCTGGCGAACCAAGAAGTACAGACAGGCAATCTCCCCGAATTTTGTGTTCGGTGTATCACAAGTTACAAGGTGGCCGACTCGGTTACCTGTGGATGGTAAGAAACCTAAATTTTTCCTCCCAAATATACCCGAAGGTACATGGAGACCCAAGTCCGTAATAGCGATGTCTAATGCGAAACCACACAGTGAGAGCACCCCCTTATACTTTTCATACTAGAACACCGCCCTATATACCCGAAGGCATGTGGACGAGCTCTGATATACTTACATACGTGGAGTGGGATTTCACCCTCGGAATCTATCACAGACAAGTTAGCGACAACTGTTATGCTTAACAATGTTGGAACACATCTCTAGCCTAGACCTTCTAACTGTTATCGTTAATGTTACAATGCTTTCTTAGGTTGATTGAGGTGAATTTTATGTTGATCTTGCTTAGCAGTTTATCTTTTAGGTTCACCGTGATATGTAATGGGAAATTCCTAAAATGGAAACTAAATTAGAAGCAATGTTTTCAATTCACCTTTTCAATGAAAACCTTAGCTACTAAAGGGATAGAGTAATCAGAATTTTGAGCATAGATCAAAGAGCACAAAATAAATGCAGATTTCCCTAATCTATTCCTATGCAACACTCACAATCTCTAAATGCATATGTGTGTTTTTCTTTTCAGTTTCCTTTAATGTGAATGATTAAAAAGAAACTAAATGCACGAATCAATCAAACAATGTTTTCTTTTTTGAGAAATGAGTACTGAAACAACAATTTTCTCTTAGGAAATGAAGACTGAAACGACAATTTTCCTTTTGAAAAAAAATAATTAATCTAATGCAAATTTACAACTTTGGATTTTATTTGACAATGATAAAGAAAACAACTAATGAAACATTGAACAAACAACTATCCAAAGGAGGAAGAACTAGCAATGTTTACTAGTCTCTAAGGTCAAACATGCATCTGAGAATACAACAAGAAATAGGCTGAAACTGAATGCAAAAGACAAATTATGATAGAATATGGCTGGCTGAGGGGAAACACACCCCTTAAGGGAAGATAGTGTGTTTTAGAGCACCTCTAAATGGGAGACAATGTTATGCAGAACACTGTACCCTGACCAACAGTGCATTGGGCACGGTGAAGCTTGAAGATCAAGCAGGCTAAACACATTTGTAAGGCCAAAAGTACATTCAAAACACCAGGAATGATGGATTTCTCCCCAATGGAGTTGCCAATTTGTTATGAGGAATTTTAATCTACGAATAAAATAGTCTTCCCTGAGTGTGGTGTTCCTTCACTCAAAACAACAGAGGAAAGGTAAATTATTTTCTCTCTATAATAAATAGATAAATAGAAGATGAAGATACTTACTTGTGATCCTTTGCTCTTGTTCTACTTCTTTCATCGCTTTTGTCACTTTCAATCCAACTTAACTCGCTAGATCAATACCTGCAATTAAAACCAGAAGACAACACACGATGATACAAATATACAATATCTATTTATCATAACTAGATTGAACTGACTAAGTCTGAGAATATATGCACATATTGAGAATTAATTCACAAGATACAAATGCATATATAGGAGAAAGAAAAAATACCTTTATTGCAGTATTAGGAGGGACAGATTACAACCAGTCAATCAGTTCACTGTCAACTTGCTCCAAATTCATCTCGTCCTCATCACACCAAGCATCAATCCAGAAGCATCACAGTACTTCATCTCTACAAGAATTGAGAATCCAACAACATAACACTGCATAAATTTCTTCCTCCCTTTCACTTAGATGCGTGCTTAATTTATAGGGAAATTGTAGATAGTTTCTCAATAAATGATATTCAATGGCTTTCTAATAATAGATGAGACATGTTTCCAGGTTCAATGGTGATGGATGAACACATGTATTCGAAGTATGACACCTATGAGCTCTTATAGAAGGCACTGGACATGTGGAGATTCCCAGAACAATGATGATTTCGCTCCTAAGAGACCAACACACCTTTAAGTGTTGGGAAGTGCTTTGCAGAGCACCCTTGCATGGGGGTAAGTGATTTGCAATGCACTTAGGCCCATTCAGAGGATAATTGATGAGTCAATGGGTCATTTTAACTATACTTCAAACATTGAAACTCTGATGAATTAATCCATCAATGGAATGACTTCTCTAGGGCATGTAGCAACTGAATTAGGGGATGAAAGACCCTATTCATACTGGTCATAAGGATGATGCCAAAATTGACCTATAACACCCCCACAGAAAACCATAGGTTAAAAAAATACATATGAAATGTTATGATTGTTAAGACTGTCAACTGTGGTGTAATGGTTTTGTTTTCAAGTTGTGTGGGGAAGGTCACGAGGTCGAGCCCGACCTCTGCCCATCCTCCGAAATATAATTTTGCACTAATGTATATGAAATTTTGACCTTAACATAGCCATAATTCGGCCTTTGGGAGGGGGCACGTGGTGGCCCCTGGCTGCACCACATGTCCTCATCCCATTAGTTCCCCAAAAACCAACCAAACTTTTCCACGTAGCCAGAAATTTGAGCCAACCACAAGATGACAAGTGTTAGCACACCATTGGCTAGAGGAAAACCAAAATTTGACCCTTTGACCCTGTTTGAATTTTTTTTGAAAATTTCCTGTTTGGCAAACTAGATAGTAGGCTCTAACTTTCTCATACGGAGTTGGTTATTATGAAACGAGGTGCGCCAGAATCATGGTGAAGAGACCTATCCGGTCATTTAGGTTCCGAATGATTCTGAGCACTTTTATTTTTAAGAAAACTTTTGCTCCCAATTGAGTTTTTGATCATCACCTCAGTTAACTGCATCAAGGTTTTCTCCTGTTGTGGAAATTTGAATTTTCCCAATTTAGTCAAGGAAAAATCAAATTGAGAATTTTTTGTTGCATTTTTAAACAAATTTTATTGATTTTGAACCTTCCACCTTTGAAAAAGAAACTATCCAACAAGTATGGGAGGATGCTATGTTAGAAGAATACCAATCAGTTAATGAAGAATGATGTATGGGAGATTGTGCCTAGACCCGAAGGGAAATCGGTGGTGACCTCCAAATGGGTATTCAAGATCAAGTATGCAGTGGATGGTAGTATCGAGAAATACAAGAAAATATTTGTGGCTAGAGGATTCTCCCAGGAGAGGATTACGATGATAATTTTGCTCTAGTTACCAGGTATGGTACCATCAAAATTATTATTTCTATTTCCTCTTCTATGGGTTGGAATTTACATCAGATGGATATAAATATTTTGTTTCTTAATGGCATGATTGAGGAAGGTGTATACATAGAGAAACCTCAAGGTTTTAATATCCATGGAATAGAGTCTCACATTTTTAAATTGAAGAAATCCTTTTATGGACTTAAGGAAGCATCGAGAGAATGATATATGTGAATTGACAGTTATATGACAAGACTTGGTTTCTCCAAAAGTGATGTTGATCTAAACCTACATTTCAAGGTCAAGAAGAATGAAACTATGATTCTATTATTATATATTTATGACTTATTTTTGACAGGTGTGGAGCATATCATTATTCGAAGTAAGAGGGAGTTGGCATATAAATTTGATATGAAGGATCTAGTGTTGATGCACTATTGTTTGGGACTAGAATTATTACATAACCCTGAAGAAATATTGACTGGTCAAGGAAAATATATGATCAAGATCCTGTAGAAGTTTGGAATGATGGATAAATAAATGGCGACTCTCATGACAAATCTGAGAAATTTGAGAGACTTTGAGTCAGATTTGATAGATACATCCATGTATTAGAATTTTATTGCATCACTAATGTATTTGGTTAATACCAGGTCATACATTTTATTTGCAGTGAACACGTTGAGCCAATTCCAGGTGGAACTGAGATACGATCATTGGATTGCAGCAAAGCATATATTGAGATATTTTTGTGGTAAAATTGAATATTGTTTGAGATATGTCTCAAATGGTGATATACAACTACAAGGCTATACACATGAAAAATATTGGGAATAAAGTGTTGAAGACAAAAAGAGTACAAATGAAGGTTTCTTCAGTTTGGAATCCACTATGATTTCGTGGATGAGTAGGAAGTAAACATTTGTTTCACTTAGTACTGTTGAGGCTGAATATATTTCAAATATCTTAGTGAATTATGAAGTTGTGTGGCTTCAATATTTACTGTCGAGACTATTTGATCATGTGCTAGAGACAAACATGATATTTTGTGATAATCAAAGATGTTTGAAGTTGACATAGAATCATATTTTCCATTAAAATTCGAAGCACATCGAGATAAAGTACCACATCATTCATGACATGGTGTATAAGGGATAAATGAAGCTCCAATATGTATCCATTGATGAGAAAATTACGAATATTCTTACAAAGCCTCTATCCAGACTAGATATACTTCAGGGACAAGCTTGGACTTGTAGAGAATGCCTCTCTCAGAGAGGGGATTGTTGATGAGATAACATCAAGGAATGGCATTCTCCCGTGTTAAGTATATTGACCCGAATTAGGGAGAATGGTTTGACAAAGGAAAATTATTATTCCCTTGTTTAGTATATTGACTCGAATGAGGAAGAATGGTCATATAACATCAGGCCTTGGATTTCACAGTCAGAATTTGTAATTTAGTGATTCATCATGTGTTATTGACATGAATGATGTTGAACCAAGACTAGTTGGGATGTCATGTGTCAAAAACGGACCCGAATAATAGTGACTAGTTGATGTTAAATGATATTCCATGTGTCTGAAGTACTGACCCAAATTATGGTAAGGATATACCATAGGTTTGAATTATTGAATCAAATGATGGTGATTAGTTGATGCAATTGATTTACCATGTGTCTAAAGAACGGACCCAAATTTTAGTGAGGATATACCATAGGTCTGAAGTGCTGACCCAAATTATGGTAAACGGTTGATGCTATTGGATTACCATATGTTAGAATTATGACTTGATTATTTTGATGATTTATTATAACCTTTTCTTAGAGAAATTTGTTCAACTAAAAGAACATCTTTGTATTCATTATGAATACCTCCCTAGATTAGAGGAAGCATTGAATTTTGTAGCTATGGTCAATATTTATAATTTATATACTAGCCCTTTTAATGAATATAGAACTTGTAATACATTTTCATCATGTAATTTTGATTATTTAGCCCTTGAAAGAATCATTATAAGACATGCTCTTCATGTTGGATTTAAAATAAAAAATTTCAAAATTTGAATTTTGAAATTTTAGCTCCAAAATAGTCAAGTCGACCCTCCCTCAAGTCAAGTTGGCCCAGTGAAGAGACATGGCCATTCTAGATAAGCATATCATTATATAAATGCATTCAACCTCCTCCAAAAAGGCACCATTCGATCCCACACAAGTAAGACAATTTTTTGGCATCCAAGCCAAGGACAAGAAAGATAAGAAGGACGAAAAGAAGGGCAAGGATAATATTTCTCTCTCTCTCTAACTCGCATATCTCTCTCCTAGGTCACACGTGTTTCTGGGCAGTTTTCTGGGCCACATATTCTGGACATGCTAAAATTCTAGGTAGGAAAAAAATATGGGAAGGTCAAGTTTCTGAGCATATTCTGGAGGTTGTAATTTGGCCTAGGGTAGATCAGATCAGAGCGACTTGATGAGAATATTATGAGGCTTGACATGAGGGATGTTGACCAGGTTTGACCATAAGTATTGTTGGTTTGTTTGACCTCATAGTTGACTTTCTACATTAGATGTATCTCTTGTTGAACTGAAGAATTACTCTAAGGAAAAGGTAGCTGGGATTCCCCCCAAGTGTGTTTTCCCGGGGTAAATATTGTGTTCTCTTTGTGCATTGTGTTCTCTAATGTCCTTATGGTTTTATGATTGAATTTCTGAAGTGAAATTTCTTAATTATAAACTAGAATTTTTAAAACAACATCTATATAATTTGAAGTAATTATCAATAATTCAAAAATTAGTGCTAGTATCTATTGCACTTGAAAACTCAAAAATATGCCCTGTCACCCTTCCTTTTTATTCTTATGGATGAAGGACTAGGGAATTCTATAAAACCTACAATAGTTGTTAGGAAAGAGGCATTAAAATTCTTGAAATTGATTTGACTTCCTCACATCAACAACTTGTTGATGACACCCTTCTAATGGGAACACCCTATGTCAAAGAGGTTACGACTATCAAGCATACATTAAAATATTTCATGTCTACTTTAGGAACTACTATCAACTTTGAAAAAATTCATATCATCTTCTTCAACACTCCACAAGATGATTGGATTCATATAACCTAAATTCTACGATTTTAGAGGAGTTCCCTTTCGTCCAAATACTTAGGTGCCAACCTTGTGGAAAATTATCATAGACATGTTGCTCAAAAATATCTCTTATTAAAATTTGAGAAAAATCTCACCAAATATACTTTTAGGACTCTAAACTTATGTGGAATACACACCCTTCTCTAATTAGTTTTGCAAGAAATGCATGTTTAATTATTTTTAGCTTTAACTACCCTTGAGGCAATCATCAAGATCCTTAAATCTTCAAAGATCATTTTTATGGGGAAGAGCTAAGTGGGAAAAGAAATGGGTCCTTGTTGCATGGAAAAAAATATGTTGTCTTAAATTGAAAGGAGGATTAGGCCTTTGAGATATAGTCATACTCAATGAAATCCTAGGAGCCAAAACAAGTGGGGATGGATTCAAACACTAAATGAGTTATGGAGGAAATTATACACAACAAATATAAAGGAACAAAGCCTAACCAAATTGGAAGGTGAAATAAAAAGTTTTCACATTTGGAAAGCAACATGGCATGATCGTACCCTAATATAAAATCATAACTCTTAGGGATTCCGAGATGGTAATTTAGTCTTCGTTTGGGAGGATTCATGAAATCAATCGCCTAAACCACAAGATCTAGAAAATATACAGGATTACAAGATAGTGTGATCTTACAAAGACATTCCAAGTTGGCTCACTATTGGCTTCCTTGCACAAAGCATTCAAGATGGAAGTGTTGGATCCCAAAAGAAAATAGGAATCACAAGATCAATAATATAACTTGGGACAACTTCAGGATAGATCTTATAAATAGAATAATAAAAAATCAGGAAGGAACAGACAAGCTTAGGTGGGTCACAAGTCCACTGGAAAGTATAACTTAAAATAATCATATAATATAATGATAGATGTTGCCTCCATGCTAGCTAATAATGGATAGAAACTATAATTATGGTCGAAATTATTCCTCTTCCTTGGATGATCCGGGTCCGTCAAATACCGGATTTATCCATGATCTTTTACTTCTATGATGTTGTTAGAATTGCTTTAAAAGAGCATAAATGAACATATATGCATAATTTAAAGAAGAGGCATAAATGACAACCATCAACAAAATCAAAACACGAGATGTTGATAATGGAGTTCAGCCAGTGTGGGCTACGTCTCCGAGCCCGGTGACAAAATGGGTTAGGCCGCTTCATATAGTGCTGGAAATGGGAATATGTACATGGATGATGTTCTCTGTCATACAAGGAGTGGTGCCCTCAACATTAGTGGCTTGTATCTCCATGAGACATTCCGCTACAGGAACTCTCACTCACAATGGACCTCCTACAACATGAAAAAATCTCACATGAAGCAAAAACAAGATCCCATAACATGCATTAACCAAGGATCTAGAAATCATAATACATCTCACATCAAAAAAAGGCACATGATCAAAACTGCCTATACCTCAGTGCCTGAAGTTGTTTGAAGAAGCGGATGCTCAACTGCTGAATCTAGCTGCACCGTCGAATTCATGGCGTCGAGGGGCATAGAATCGACTGTCCACACTTGAGAATCAAACACTATCACTCCAATCTAGAAAATGGATGAAAAATGGGTAGCTCTATTGTTAAAACAAACATTGCCATTGGATTCCTGTCGCTGAGAGGTGTAAAATCGACACAAAGTTTGTCGAAAATGGAATCCAGCAAGTTTTGGGCCTCAAGGAATCTTTTTTATGCCCTCAAGATTCCCTAGGGCATGGTTTCGCTGCCTCAATGGCTCGTGGTTCCACCTACGTAAAAATATATGTCTCAAATTCCGCTCTCCTCCTCTGCTCCGAGCGCACTGTGAAAATGAGTTCATATAAGGTTTGGTGGGTGGATTTTAACAAGAGGCACCTTGGCGCATTGGTTATGGGCGGAGTTGATAAGGCGAAGGTCAGGGGTTCCAACCCCACCTATTTTGGTGGGTTATGTATATGTTTTGGGAATGTTGTTTAAAAGTGGCCACGGTTTTAAATTTCTTTGGTTTGAAATATATTTAAATATGGTTTGGTTGTTTTTATAGGGCCACCCGTTGGGGGCCAACCCATGTGGGTCGGGTGAGTTCAACTCCCGCTGGATCCACTTTATTATCCATTGTGGCGCATATATTAATGGTTGTGCACCGTTATGCAGAGTATTTGTTTAAGCTCCGGTGGGCGGGGTCCGCTCCACGCGGCCGCATCCCAACTTTGGTTTATTTTTGTTTTGATATAATACGCCATATTGTTATGGTTCCAGGGGTGGTGGGGGTGGCAGCCTGCCCCCCATCCATTTTGATTTTCATGATATGGTCATTGGGGGGTGGCGGGGTTGGTGTCCCGCCATCCCATTTAATATATTTTTTTGGATTTTCTTAAAACATAATGGTTATTTTCAAAATTTTCCAAAATAAGGGTTATTGGGAAATTTAAAGAGGCCATAATTTCGCATGTTTTCGAGTGCTAAGTTCCCTACCAGTTGACGATGAATTTGTGGGACACTTAAACCTGCCCCACTGTTCAAATTTGACCAAAACTTTGACTCACTCCAACTTCTCCATACGGGCTAGGATTGGAGATCCGTTCACACAGTTGGAATCACGATGACGAGTACTTCAGTATGAACTTGGTTCTAGAGAAATCCGACCACTTTGAATTTTGACCATTTATGAGCCCTCTTGATCTCCTGAGAGTGTCTGGAGCCACCTAGATCAATCCTCCACACTAAGGAGATTTTGGTCCACCAAAATCATGAAAATAATATGCAGTTGATTTGTACCTTGTCTGCACCACACGTGTCCTAAAAGGTCACCCTTCATTCTCCTTAACCTTTGTCCTTCGAAGCCATAAGTGATGAGTCGACACCTGCATTTTCTGCAAACTTGTAGTACAATATTTTGCAAATTACATGCTTAACTAAGTGAACAATCTATGACCCAAGCATTCCCCACACTTGCCACAATTTTATAACCATATTCTGTGGTCAAGTTTACATCACATGGAATTAATACCCCAACTATCAATACAAGGCCAAAATATCATTATTTCTTCACAAGTGATGGAAAACACATCATCACTTTTACATTTAAAATTGCAACATATGATTTACAAAGTAAGGCCAAACCCTCTACCACACCTAAAAAAACCATCTCTAACTTATCAAAGTGAATGCGTCATCTCTCTGTGGCACATTTTCTTGTCAAACAATTGTTTCAACCGGTTCATGTACGAACACTTTTTCCTTGAGACGTTGCTCTGGATGGAGCCTCCAACACGTGGCTCTTTGATGGCCACTTCTATCAAAATGATTGCAATGAGTCTTCTTCCTCCAGACCTGATTTACCTTCTTCTTTTCCTGCGGTGGACAAGGCCTTTCACACCTCATCCTCTTTTGTCCTGCCATTCTTTTCCAACACTTAGCAAAGACACAGTGATGTAATCCACAAAAAATACATGTTTTTCGATTCCATGATCTATGTCCATTGTTAGCGACATGCTTGTAATCAGAATGAACATTAGAATATCGAAACTTATTATACCTTTCTTGTTGGTCTCTAGTGTAATCATGGTTACAAAAGCTTGCCTCAGCTCTGTCTCTACAATGTGTGTTGTGATAGGATGATGGTGAAGTGTTCCCATCATTCTCTTTCCCAAATGGTTTCAATCATGCATTGGAAGCTTCTGACACCTTCGAGCACTGTCCTTCAGTGTATCCCAAACCTGCTAATCGAGGTATTTGCACGACCTCCAATGGTTGAATCATGCCTTGGCCATTAACGCCAAGTCATCCTCCTTTGTATCCCATCTTGGTGAGGAGTCTCATGCTAGTTCCTGTGATGGGTATCTCCACATTTCCCCTAGAAATGATAGCATGTGAAGATGAAACTGAAGAAACATCAACATTGTTTACCTCGGATGTCGATTCAAAAACAGGTGATGATGGCTTCTTCAAGCCTTTTTTGCACTTCAACTCCTCCAAGGCCTCTTCCGCGGCTCATAGCTAAAGATGTAGCCTATACTTATCCTCTTTCTCTTCTTGTAGAAGCCTCCTTAATTCAACATCCTTTACTTGAAGGATCTGGTCGTTGTGCTTCAATTCTTCCAAGGCTACCTTTGCGTCTTGCAATTGAAGGTGCACTCTCTTCTTATCCTCTTTCTCCTCTCGTAGAAGCACTTTAAATTCAACTTGATCTGCTTGAAGGCTATGGTTGACCTCCTCATTCGAATGATGAGAATAATGTGAGGGAGATGAATATTCACTGGAAGATGTGGATGAAGCATTGTTTTATGCTTCTTTTTTCTCCCGTCTTTCATGAGATTCATACATCATCTCCACCATTTTTGAAATCCTGAGCATGGCCTCGTACATGTCTTTGCCATCCTCCATTGTTTCACATTCAATCGTTGTTCAGGGTCGCAATTCTAATCAGCAAGAATACCGCTCTGATACCACTTGATCCGGGTTCGTTAGCTACCATATTTACCCATGATATTTTACTTTTGTGATGTTGTTAGAATTGAATTTTAAAAGAGAATAAATGAAAATATATGCGTGTTGTAAAGAAGATGAAACAAGACAACAATCAACAACATAAAAAAACAAAACGTTGATAACGAAGTTCACCCAGTGTGGGCTACGTCTTCGGGCCCAGTGTCAAAATGGGGTAGGTTGCTTCATATAGTGCCAGAAATGGGAAGATGTACATGGATGATGTTTTTTGTCATACAAGGAGTGGTGCCCTCAACATTAGTGGCTTGTCTCTCCACGAGACATTCCTCTATAGGAACTATCACTCATAATGGACCTCCTATCAGCATGACACAATCTCACATTAAGCAAAAACAAGATCCCGCAACATGCATTAAGGAAGGATGTAGAAATCATAATACATCTCACATCAAAAAGAGGCACATGATCAAAACTGCATATACCTCAACCCCTGAAGCTTGCTGAAGAAGCGAATTCTCAGTTGTTGAATCTGGTAGTACCATCGAATTGGTGGTGCCGAGGGGCATAGAATCAACTTTCCACACTTGAGAATTGGACATCGTCACTCCAATTTGGAAAATGGTCGAAAAATGGGAAGCTCTGCTACTGAAACAGAGATTGCCATCGGATTCCTGTCGCCAAGAGGTGTAAAATCGATATATTTTTTTTCGAAAATGGACTCTGGAAATTTTTGTACCTCAAGGAATCTTTTTGATGCCCTCAAGATTCCTTGAGGCATGGTTCCGCTGCTTCCATGGCTTGTGGTTCCACCTGCATAAAAATATATGTGTCTCGAATTCCATGCACCCCCTTTACTCCGGGGCACTGCGAAAATGAGTTCATATTAGGTTTGGTGGGAGGAGTTTACCAAGAGGCACCTTGGCGTGTTGGTTATGGGCGGAGTTGATAAGGCAGAGGTCGGGGGTTCCAACCCCATCGACCCCACCTATTTTGGCGCGTTATGCATATTTTTTGGGCGCGTTGTTTAAAATTGGCTGTTGTTTTGAATTTCGTTGGTTTGAAATATATTTAAATATGTTTTGGTTGGTTTTATTGTTGAGATTCAACAAGATGATGAGCTTAGTGAAAAGAGTCGCCTTCACTAAGTGGGCCCGCAGGCTATTTTTGGCGCAAGTCTATTTTTAGAATATGTCTATTTTTAGACATGTCGATCATATTTCAGAAGTTTCATAATGCTATTTGTGGATGGTTGATCAAGTTGGAAAAATAGATGAAATTCTGTTTTTAGAATATTGGGCAAAGTCTATTTATAGATCGTCAATCTAAAAATAGATGCATGTCGATTATTATTAGCTCTTAATAATAATCAGACTCTAAACAACAACTTATTCTCTTGGAGCACTTCAGTTCAGTGCACAGATGTGGCACATCAGCTGACAGAAGGAATTACGCAATTCCTAAGGGTTTACTGGAGCTAATGCATGGAGGACTCGGTTAGAACTCAAGTGGCAGAGTTATGACACAGTTGGAAGAAGTAGTTATGGAGTTGTATTCAGTTTAACTCAGTTAGACTCAGTTGAGCTAGTTGTATCTAGTCTAACTGATTGATACACTAGTGAGAGTGGAGTGAATTAATTAGTTAATTAATTCACAAATAATAACTCATTAATCAACTGAAAAATACAATAGTTAACTATAGTGCATGGCAGTTTCAGTGGAGACCAGTGGAGAGATAGGTGAAAGGGCAAGATAGACTATCTGTTGTGACTATTAGTGATGCATTGATTGCATAAAACACACAATGGAGATGCCAATGAGGATTGCGCAGTCAATCCAAGAGTAATTCGAATTCATTCAGAGCTATTCTTCATCAGAGATTGTGTAGTGGAGGCAGGCTAGCAGGTGGCAAAGATCGGTGCATGGATTTGCAATATTAGGCCTGATTAGTATATGACGATTGTACTATACTGAGAGCTTGTGATAAGCTTTGTATGTTTGTATTAGATTGTCATATGATCTCCATGTTACACAATATATAGTTGGGGTTTTCAGCTTCAGGCTTTCCCGGTTAAAAACTGTGTTATGTGCGATTGAATATTTTTGTTTATGCTTCACATGTATGTGCAAATAATTTTTCTGCAAAAGATTAACAAATGGAATAGATTCAGTATCTTGCATAAATTTAAATATTGTGAGATCATGTGGATCTTGGACATATGCATGCTTAGTGCATATAATTTCTACATGGTATTAGAGCATTGTTGATTGAAGATTGCAATTGTGAAGTGAGTTTGTGCTGGTGGACAATTCGAATTTGCTACAAAATATTCTTGGTGCAGAAATCAAGTATACATTGAAATGTCTTTCAACGGGTTGAGATTGGAGTATGCCCTTGATGGGAGCTCGAATTACATAGCCTGGAAGGACAGGATGGAGGTGGTGCTAGAGGATAATGGGCTGAAGGAGTTCATCGATAGCGATGTTCCTAATCCGGGATCTAGCGATGCTGCATTACTTGATGCATGGCAAAAGAAGACTGCAAAGACGAGGATGATTCTGTTGGAAGGTGTGAAGGACCACATTGTGTCCAGCCTTCATGGGAAATCCACTCCATTCTTAATTTGGAAGGCTTTGAAAGATTTTCTCCAAAGCAAAAGTGACCAGAGGAAGTTGGCGCTTAAAGACAAGCTCAGAAAAATAAAAATGGAGAAAGGCGACAATATTCCAAAATACCTCACGAAGTTGGTCCACTGCAAGGATGAGCTGGGAAGTGTGGGGGTTACTGTTGATGAAGAAGACTTGGTGAGCTTGGCTCTCCTTGGGATTCCAAAGAGTTGTCATAGCTACGAAGACTCTGTCAATGGATGGGAGAAACTGCCAGGATGGGAGTGACTTTGGTTGGATCTTGTGCAGGAGGAGATAAGGCGGGGTACCAGGGATGGATCTTCATCGAAGAATGAAGATGAAGAGAATTTTTCTTTGGCTTCCAAAGCAAGGAAAGGGAAGGGGAAGAAATCTTCTTCAAAATACAGTGCTAAAGGCAAGAAGCAGGATTTGTCCAAAGTGAAGTGTTTTCACTATCACGAGCATGCAAATTTCGCCACTAACTGTCCACAAAAGAAGACGAATAAGCAGGCTGTTGGATCTGTAGCTGGAGAGGCCTTAGCCTCACAATTTGAGCTGCATGGGATCGGTGTGGTATCTTGATAGTGGTGCGACTTTCCATATGATGGGAGGAAAAGAGTTGTTTAGTGACTTGGAGGAGAAGGACCTCCAGATGCATATAGAGATGGGCGACGATGGTCGGTATAGTGCGACTGGCATTGGGACCATTACCTTTGAGAGGGAGTCCGGTAATCCATTCTTGTTGAAGAATGTCATGCATGTTCCAGGTCTGAAGAAGAATTTGGTCTCAGTCGCAATGCTGGAAGACAGGGGTTATGATGTTGTTTTTAGTGAGGGAAAATCCTTCCTTCGACATAAACAACAGGTCAAACCAAGAAGATAGGGGTTCCAATTAATAATCTCTAAAAGCTGGAGGTAGATGGCTACATTGCAATGATAGGCAAAGAAGAAGAAGTGGTGAGTAGAGATGAGGGCGAATTATGGCACAAGAGATTGGGCCATCTTCACCATGGCACTTTGAATATTTTGCAGCAAATTTCTACTGGACTTCCCAAGGGTACTCTTGCGCGGTCAAATCAGTGCAAAGGATGTACAATGGGTAAGTTTGTGAAGACCACCTTTCATGAGAAGGAGAACCGTGCTTCGGTGATCCTAGAGAGAATTCACACAGACGTGTGTGGAAATTCTCGTTTGCTTCAATAGCGAAACACAGGTATTATGTGATATTTTTTGATGACTTTTCTCGTAGATGCTGGATCTTCTTCATGCAGAAGAAGAGTGAAACATTCTCAAATTTCTGTGAGTTCAAAGCATTGGTGGAGAAGGAGTCGGGGAAGCAGGTGAAAACTCTAAGGAGCGATAATGGTGGTGAATACATCTAGGGTGAATTCAAAGACTTCTGTAGCAAAGAAGGAATTCGAAGAGAACTCATAGTGCCTCATAACCCACAGCAGAATGGGGTTGCAGAGAGAAAGAACAGAATGATCGTGGGTGCTACACGAGCGATGCTGCATGACCAGGGCCTACCGATGTACTTATGAGCGGAAGCATGCAACACTGTGGTTTATGTGCAAAACCATTGTCCTCATAGATTACTTGGCATGAGTACACCCGAGGAAGCTTTTACTGGTAAGAAGCCTGATATTTCTCATTTGAAGATTTTTGGCTCACCTGTTTACATTCATGTGACGAAGGATGCCAGGAAGAAGTTGGAGCCGACTGCAGAAGTTGGGGTATTTGTGGGGTACACAGAAACACCCCATAACTATCATGTGTATTTTCCAAGCAGTCGGATGATTGTTATGTGACGGGATATAAAATTCAATGAGGTGAAAGCCATGAAGTTGTGGCTTGAGAGGGAGCTACACTTGCATGCGGAGGAGGAACTTCTTGTTCCCAAATATGAGCCTCTGGATGTGGATCAGCCACAGGAGGAGATTCATGGAGTGGAGGAGTCCACTCATGTAAAACCAAACATCAGACAAGGCAGGAAGCGTACCACAAAAGCTGAGAGACTGAAGGTGGATGCGGCACAGAATGTAGGAGTTTCTACATCACAGCGCAGACAGACACAGTCACCTAACCGATATACTGGAGACATGGCTCTTATGAGAAAGTGTATTGTGACAGAGCCATCTTCTTTTGAAGAAGTAGCGTAGGAGCCCACATGGGTAGATGCCATGGTGGAGGAATATGACTCCATTGTCAGAAACAGTGCTTGGGAGATTGTTCCAAGGCTAGTGGGAAAATCAGTTGTAGGATCAAGATGGATCTACAAGGTAAAGCAAGCTACTGATGGGAACGTCGATAAGTATAAGGCAAGATTTGTTGCCCGGGGCTTCTCACAGATTGAGGGGATTGACTATGAAGAAACCTTTGCACCTGTCACACGGTATTCTTCTATACGGACCATCCTTGCTCTCTCAGCACAGATGGGTTGGCACATTCATCAGATGGATGTGAAGACTGCGTTCCTTAATGGGATCATTGAGGAAGAGGTGTACATTGAGCATCTTGAAGGATTTGAGATCTTCAACAGTGAGTCGCATGTGTGTAGACTCAAAAGAGCGTTGTATGGGTTGAAACAAGCACCCCGTGCTTGGTACACTCGAATCGACAGCTATTTCACTGGACTTGGCTTCACCAAGAGTGAGGCAGATGCAAACCTATACCAGATTGTGGTTGAGGGTAAGATTTTGATCATTGTACTTTATGTTGATGATTTGATACTAACAAGTGATGAGCAGTTGATACACTCATGCAAGGTTGATCTTGAAAAGGAGTTTGAGATGAAGGATTTAGGCCTCCTTCATTATTTCCTTGGATTGGAAATATGGTAGTGGGAAGGTGAACTGTTTGTGTCTCAAGGCAAGTATGCCTGGGAGATACTGGAGAAGTTTCACATGCAAGGCTGCAAGCCTATCGACACTCCTCTTCCAGGAAATTGAAGAAAGAGGATGCTACACTCACAGAGGTAGCATGCCATGCTTTATCGAATAGCCAGGTTCGCTCATGTATTTAGTCAATACAAGACCGGATATATGTTATGCGGTGAACCAGCTTTCACAAGCGATGGTTAAGCCTACCAAGCTATTTTTGGAAGGAAGGAAAGCATGACCCATATCTCAAAAGGCAATATCCGAGCATGGTTTATGGCACATATACGTATGAGGTGAAGTTGCATGGCTTCCGTCAGGCGTGCATTGGGCAGGAAGCCCAGCCGTACGTGGAAGAGCACATCAGGAGGGATTTTCAGTATCGGATCTATGGCAGTTTCTTGGTACAATAGGAAACAAAGATCTGTGGCACTCAGTTCAGCAGAAGCGGAATACATGGTAGCAAGTTTAGCTGCATGTGAGGCTATCTGGATGAGGAAGATTTTGGTTGGTTTGTTCGGTTTACATTTAGATCCCATGGTGATTCATTGTCATAATTAGAGTTGCATTAAAATCTCGGTTAATCCTGTGTTTCATGATATATCTAAACATATTGATATCTGGTATCATCATATCAGAGATTGTGTGTAGTGGAAGATCATGTTGCTTCAGTACATTCCCTCGGAGGATTAGGATGCATATATTCTGATGAAGGCGGTCACCAAGAGCAAATTCGAATACCATAGAGGTAGGATCGGGTTGAAGGATAATCCCTATCTTGTTGAGAGGGAGTGTTGAGATTCAACAAGATGATGAGCTTAGTGAAAAGAGTCACCTTCACTAAGTGGGCCCGCAGGCTATTTTTGGCGAAAGTCTATTTTTAGACTATGTCTATTTTTAGACATGTCGATCATATTTCAGAAGTTGCAGGATGTTATTTGTGGATGGTTGATCAAGTTGGAAAAATTGATGAAATTCTATTTTTAGAATATTGGGCGAAGTCTATTTATAGATCGTCAATCTAAAAATAGATGCATGTCGATTATTATTAGTTCTTAATAATAATCGGACTCTAAACAACAACTTATTCTCTTGGAGCACTTCAGTTCAGTGCACAGATGTGGCACAGTAGCCGACAAAAGGAATTACGCTATTCCTAAGGGTTTACTCGAGCTATTGCATGGAGGACTCAATTAGAACTCAAGTGGCAGAGTTATGACACAGTTGGAAGAAGTAGTTATGGAGTTGTATTTAGTTTAACTCAGTTAGACTCAGTTGAGCTAGTTGTATCTATTCTAACTGATTGATACACTAGTGCGAGTGGAGTGAATTAATTAGTTAATTAATTCAAAAATAATAACTAATTAATCAACTTAACAATAAAGCAGTTAACTACAGTGCATGGCAGTTTCAGTGGAGACCAGTGGAGAGATAGGTGAAAGGGCAAGATAGACTATCTGTTGTGACTATTAGTGATGCATTGATTGCATCAAACACACAGTGGAGATGCCAATGAGGATTGCGCAGTCAATCCAAAAGTAATTCGAATTCATTCAGAGCTATTCTTCATCAGAGATTGTGCAGTGGAGGCAGGCTAGCAGGTGGCAAAGATTGGTGCATGGATTTGCAAGATTAGGCCTGATTAGTGTATGACGATTGTACTGTACTGAGAGCTTGTGATAAGCTTTGTATGTTTATATGAGATTGTCATATGATCTCCATGTTACATAATATATAGTTGGGGTTTT
This sequence comes from Pinus albicaulis, assembly GCA_034641835.2. Taxonomy (NCBI): domain Eukaryota; kingdom Viridiplantae; phylum Streptophyta; class Pinopsida; order Pinales; family Pinaceae; genus Pinus; species Pinus albicaulis. The sequence goes on along the minus strand of CM076582.1, from coordinate 1,204,390,272 downwards.
CAACTTTAGGCTTTCCCGGTTAAAAACTGTGTTATGTGCGATTGAATATTTTTTTTTATGCTTCACATGTGTGTGCAATTAATTTTTCCGCAAAATATTAACAAGTGGAATAGATTTAGTATCTTGCATAAAGTTAAATAGTGTGATATAAGGTGGATCTTGGACATATGCATGCTTAGTGCATATAATTTCTACATTTATGGGGTCGCCTGTTGGGCGCCGACCCACATGGGCCGAGCGGGTTCAACTTCTGTTGGATCCACTTTTTTATCCACCATGGCGCATATATTAATGGTGGTGCACCATTATGCAGAGTCTTTGTTTAAGCTCCAGTGGGAGGGGTCCTCTCCACGCGGCCTCGTCCCAACTTTGGTTTATTTTTTTATATATCATATGTCATATTGTTATGGTTCCGGGGGTGGCAGCTCGGCCCCCATCCATTTTTATTTTCATGATATGATCGTTGGGGGGTGGTGGGGTTGGTGGCCCACCACCCCATTTAATATATATTTTTTGATTTTCTTAAAACATAATGGTTATTTTCAAAATTTTCCAAAATAAGGGTTATTGGGTAATTTAAAGAGGCTACAATTTCACTCGTTTTCGGGTGTTGAGTTCCCAACCAGTTGACAGTGAATTTGTGAGACACTTAAACCTGGCCCATTGTCCAACTTTGACCAAAACTTTGACTCGCTCTAACTTCTCCATACGGGCTCGGATTGGAGATCCGTTCACACCATTGGAATTAGGGCGACGAGTACTTCAGTATGAACCTAGTTTGGGAGCAATCCGAACACTTTTAATTTTGACCATTTCTTAGCCCTCTTGATCTCCTGAGGGTGTCTGGAGCCACATGGATCATCCAACTCCTTATGCATGGGAAAAATCTCACATTGGATAAAATTGTAGTTAAATGGATTTCAAAGGCCCTTTTTTTCTCCTTCAACACTGAGGCAATTGAACATATTCATAATGAATTTCCATTCTCATCAATTATTTGAGACAAAGGAGCTATGAAACTTCAAAAGATAGATAGATAATTGGAAGGCATAAGAATTACCTTGGTGGAATAGGGATTGAAAACCTTCACTCAACCCATTGTTAACAAATCCTAGAAAATTTTTCCTAGATTTATTTTATGGGAAACATGGAAGGAAAGAAATAGAAGGGTCTTTAAAAATATCTCAATGTAGTAAGACCTTGTGTGGGAAAGAATCATCAATTGTATCAAAGAAATAATTATGTTATCAAAATGGTTTCCAAAACACTGGGTTTGTAAGTCTCAAGAGGCCTCAGTTATGAATTCCTTTAGAATCTCACATTCTTCCCTCATACTTCCTACCACTATTCCCCCCCTAAATGCAATAATAATAATTGTTGGAGTCCACCCTCTCTAGGTTTCACCAAGATCAATTTTTATGGATCCTCAAAGGATAATCCAACCCCTACATGTTTCATAGAAGTTTTCAGAGACGAAAATGGAACTATTCTCAACATATATGTTGGCTCAAATGGAATAGCAATACAAATTTTATGGAGCTATTTTATTTGGAGTATCCTTTATCGGTAGCCATGAGAAAAAATTTCATAACTATAATTATAGATGCATATTATCAATTGATTATACAAATGGAAAAGGAAAAAAATGTAGCTTGGATCCTCACCTTATAAAGTCTCAAGTTTTTTACATTTAGAAGGTCGTACAGAAGGAATAAAATCCATACTCTCATAACTATTGTTAATAATCATTTCACAAGTAAGAAGATCCAGAAACAAATTTACATATATATTATCTAATGAAGGAATTTCTTTTGAAAAGACTCTTCCCACGTGTTGTACATTTATGCTCCTGCAGGCAAATTTCTGGTCCGCCACCTTTTTCAATTCTCTTTCACATCTCCGCCGTGGTCAAAGCTCCATGCTCCTGTTTGCTATTATTGTCTCTGCCCGAAAATCCGCTTTGCAAAGGTTAAAAACCCGCAATTTAAATTATGTCGGACCGAAGCCCCAAGGCCTTAGCCCTCTTACTGTTGTCATCACATGACTTGGGGCCGGAGACCACAGGCCAAAAGAAAGCGGGCTTATTGTTTATATTCGGGCGTGATATCCACCGTCCGATCATGATATATCAACGGAGCGGTGAACGTTTCATATGGAGGGGCCCCCGCGCAGGAAACCATGGTAACCCCCGCACCACTCTCGTCGACACGGCGGTATTTACCGCAGGGGCAGAGATCCCATACAGAAAGCGCCGTGTGTCGTTAGTACGGGCTATGAAACCGCTTTCCCCCGCGCGTTAAAGTCTACACCATCGCCGGGCAGCGGAATTCGTCTGAACCATCCGATCTGCCTATCTCCATCCGACGACAGATATGTGCCAGAGCCGCTCACTTGTTAACGATTATTTGCCGTGGTCTATGGCCCACCACCGTGCTGCTCTTAACGCCATCCGACCGTTGATTTGTATTTGTGATCCAACGGCCCAGAGTCTAGTTTCTCCACCTGTTAACTCCGCTGCCATGTCACCATTCCACTTGTCCTCCCGTACTCCTACGTATTCGCTCCCGTGCGCCCAAAACATTTCCCCCGTCATATATATATGTGAGCGTGTGTTTTCGTTCATGATTACCCCATTTTATTTATTCCCCCACGACCAAACTGTTTTACGCGTTGCGCCTGTTTACTCCATACCGCCATCGCTTTTCTTCCGCCACCCTGTGTGTTCCTGTCCCCTGTTCGTATCCACGACGTCGTCTTCATCTCCATCTCCATCATCCCCGCCTCCATCTGTGTCGGTTTTTCTAATATTTTGTGGGTTTTGCAGGTTTTGATATAACAGGATGGCGGTTTTAATTCGCTGCCTCTGTTGCAAAGGTTTGGGGCCCATAAAAGACGATTTCATGTGGGTGAAATTTAATGAAGAAGCTGAGGGTAGGTGCATGGAAAGACCACCATTAAAGAAGACAAAGAAATGCATTCACAGAACCCTCCAGAGAAATTCGCCCTGCATTAAAGATCCAGGATTCAAATCCAAAATCGAGGGCCGAGAGTATAGTACCAAACTGCAGACTATCTCAGGACTCTTCTGGCAGCAGATTTTCCCTCAGCCGAAGGCAATGCACTGTATATATTTTATTAGTTGTTTCATGTATATAAGGAGATTTTCATCTCCCAGCATTTATTTCTTTAGACAGATGGTTAAGTACATTCATTTATAGTCAGTCATTCATAGAGAGGGCGCGAATGTTTTCCGCCATTTTATTTCAAACTGAGTCATTAAATGTGCTTCATCTACCTCCTCCTCTAGAATTCTCCATCTTTCCTATAAAGGCCCAAAAAGAAGACATTGTAAGGGTTCCAGATTTCTTTCAGAAAACGGTGCAGCGTAAAGGCTCTTGTATACATCTTGTAATATTTCCTGTATGAAGTTTCAGAGCCCGTAGGGTCTCAGTGAGGAGGGGTTATAACTGTAATGAGGATTCTGGTCTCTAGTATCTCACAGTATGTAATTTCTCTTATGTGTTAATACAATATCTCTTTCATGCTATTTATCTTCTTGTATCATGTTCTATAATGCGAGTGGCTCACTAGTTTGCATTAAGGATTCATCCTCGTTGGTGCCCTTTCTGGAATTAGTCAAGCGCTTTAAATAGGCCTAGTCATGGTATACTGTTTCATGTTCACTCTTTCCATATTTTCTACTATATTAGTTGCTTGAGGAGGGTGCTTTTAAAACGCCATTGTCATATAAGGATTCCTAAATTGGTGCGCCCTTATATGATTTTGTTGTGTATCTGGGTATCAGTCTCATGCCAGCTAATATCTTCTTATGTTTCCTCACTGCACTCATCATCTGATATTTGATTTCTGTGATATATTATCTGAATTGGCCCTCTTTACAGTAAGCGGTCTCTTAACTGTCTGATGCCTTTGTATTGGAGTTTTACTTGATGTCCCTACACTATTCTTGTCTTTGTACCAGCTTCTGAGAGAGATTGGTCCCATTCAAAATTAATTCCTTGTTCAAACAAGAGATAGTAAGTGAGTTCTTGGACTGACAACCCAAACTATAAAGGGCTCCTTGCTATATTAAGATGTCTTAGGCACTGGTCTATGGCAACTCTAGACTGTCTCTAGGAGGGTGACAAAATCATCCACAACACCACGCAATGGACTGAGATAACAATGGATCCCCTAAGAAATAAATGGCATGTTATCGCCTTGGAGGATATTTCTTCCCAATGGGGGGTGTCATATCACAATGTGAAACTTTAAAGGCGCGGGAAGCAGTAACCAACACATATGGAAGTTTAAATTTTCACACACTTGGCAGATGATTATGCTCATGCAGGTGGATTAATGATGGTTCTCAATTTAAACTATGTTCGGTTTGGTTGTTCGAAGACCTCCTTTGCATTCAAGAATTATTGTGTAAGCTTCAACAACGATGGTCTAACACTTATGGCAGATAAGGTGGAGAAATTTAAAGTAGATGTTAAGCTAGGGAAGGAGTGGTAAAGGAATTTTAAACAAGATTGGAATTATTACCCCTTTCATATTTGGAATCCATGGTATGTGTGGTTGCTAGTTCGCTTAGATGTCAAATAAGTAGTGATTTTCTTGAATTGTGATAAGGTTGGGCTCATGATGAGTTATAGAATTATGATTTTGGATATTATATGGTGTGTTTCTTTATGGATGGTATTTACAATAATTTCTCCCAGGGAAAATTCCACTCCACATCTGACATCTCTTGGGTTTTTTCTTGCGTACTTTTCCATGGGGGGGAAGTACTTCCATTCATCACTCTCTCTTTTCACTTTAGGAAATTTCACAATTTCTAGGATTGTTTTGAACGTGACTATAAGGTTAAGAAAAGTCTTGGTTTTATGATTTTGGTTATTACATTGTGTGTTTCTCTCTAGAGAATATTTAAACTCTTATGTCCTAGGCAAGTTCTCACTCTATTCTTGGCACCCTCGTGTCAATGTTTGCAACCTCCTTCATATGGGGTAGGCACTTATGTTCATCATTTTATCTCATTTCTTTTAGAATTTTCAGAGTCTATTCTAATTAAAGTCAGTTTCTCATTAGTTTCTCAGTTGAGGATTTTATTTGAACTTTTCTTATGGCCCATTATACCTCTTATAACCCTTTTAAGTTACAAGCAAGTGTTGCTGCTTAGGGAAAAAATTTCTCTTATTTTTCTTGAATCATCTCCTCTCCCCTATTGCACTATGTTGCATATTCAATTACCTTCTTTTTTCAGGGACTAGTGAGGCTCTCAACCTCCCATTTCTTCAAGAGCTCAGTTAGTGGTAGAACACTCAGTTATGACCATTGTATCTAATACCTTTTTGAAGATTTGTAGGGAAATAAATTAGGATAAGGAGGAAGCTAGGGTGGAACACATCTTCATATAAAATGTTGAAGTTCAAGAAGAGGTTAGTAGTTGGATACTATAAATTGGAATACATGCACTAAAAAAACTAGATACATCCATAATATAGAATTGTATTATGATCTAGGTGGATATTGGTGGCCACCCACCTTTTTTATTGTCTCAATGGTTCTCTATATTCTTGGTAATTTTTCTATTATTTTTGGACCCCGAATTTCTAGTATTATTTTGAGTCTCTAAAGAATGTTTTTAAGAAATTCAATGGGTCTGGGGTTGTTGTGGCATGCCCTGGCCTCGATCAAAAGTTGTATTCCTTGAATAGTTTTTTGCAACGATATATAATGTGCCATAAACATAGATTGTATGAAAAAATTGCGCCCCTGAGAAGCTGATGTAATAACTAACCACCTCTAGGCCTGCAAACTTTTTGGAATTTGATCTTCTAGGGTTAGGGTTTTGAACCTACAGGATTATTTTTTATGTTAAAATTCCATTCTTTCATCCTATAGTAACAACATTTATGAATGTGCATAGTCACCATATCTCTATGTTCAGATATATCGACCACAGATCCAAAGATTTTGTATTCTACAATAATATCATATTTCATTTTTTAATAGAAGTTGGGTTTTCACTATATTATTTTTATCTCTGTTATATTTATATATGTGTGTTTATTTAATTTCCTTCATTTTATTACATTTTTTTATGACTTGAATTAGTGGTATAAGAGAAATTTTCTTGTTGTTTCTCAGTGCATGTCCCCGATGAGGTCAGGGTACAAAGAATTGTGCCTTGAGCTAGTTTCACTTAGGAATGATTTCTCTCATAAACCCAAGTGGCCTCCCATGGTGGAATAAAATAAAGAGGACACAATAAGATATATTATCAATTTTTTTCTCGAGTAAGCACTCGCACGACAAAAGAATGAGATGATGGAAAATTTTTCCCAGATCCTTTGACGAATGCCAATAGTGGCCAAGATACTTTTAACAAGCACAAATTTTGGAGGTGCAATACCATTTAAGGTAGAAGTTTAAAATTTGATATCCCCTTATTCAAAGGAAAAATATATGCATATTCTTTGGAGAAATGGTTAAATTTTTTAGAGGGTTGTTACCTTTTTCAAAAAAAAAATCGGCAATGAGATGATCCCACTTTGCACTATTCAAGGTTGTTCCCCATGTCAAAGATTAGTGGGAGAGAAAAAATGAATATGAGTCTACAATTTTTAATGTAGGACCCACTTGGACCAATTTTTTTGACACCTTTAAGGAGGAATTCTATGTTGTATGGAACTAGGATGACCAATACACAATATGGACATATTTGTGACATGATATAGACTAGACAATGTTGTAGTACATGAATAATTTCCAAACCTTGCACTCAAAGCTAGGTATCATAATCTAAGTGGAATTTGGCCTTATAATATCATAGTGGCCTACATAGGTACATCCAAATGGATATGAATTTCCTGGACATTTCCTAACTGGGAGTTTCTTATTGATAAGTTGTCAAATTGAGTAGCAGAATAAGTGGGAGTTCGAGGTCTGCAAATCCATTGCATCATAAGTTTGAAAAATGTGGCCCTAAATAAAAGAGTAAGGGACAAAGTAAGGAGAGCTGACATCAAGGCAACCAACCCAAGTCACAGTTGATGGATAGTAATGGGTAGTCAAAAAATGACATTGGAAAGTGGTGTGAGTTCCACAAAATCCCATAGCACAACCTTGATGAATTTCGCTCGAAACAAAAATTGTTGGTGGATCTTAAAGAAAAGTAAATAGAATTTCACTTTGATTCTAATTTATATAAAGATAAAGAAAATTGGTTCATCGATGTGGAGCCTGATGCTACCATCATGATTACAAATATCCAACCAAAAAGGACAGAGGAGCTGGAAGATGGGGAGCACCTCTTCCATTCTTAGATTTGGGTGAAGGGGACCCAACTCCATTTCATCGTTGATAGTGGGAGATAAAAGAACATAATATCAACCAAGTTCATCAAGAGATTGAAGTTTCTGATAGTGCTACACCCCCAACCATACACCATTGGTTGGTTGAGCCATGGACGAGACATTTATGTCAGCCAATAGTGCTTTGCATATTTTAAGACATCAATCCCTTTAAAGATGATGTATTGTCTGATGTTTCCACACTTGAATTTTGTGGTGTTATTTTATGATAGTAATATATGTAGAAATTTCATGCTATTTATGAGTCTCATCCCCATAACGTCATTTTTACACTCATAGGTTATCTCTACAGGATACCAGAGGTATTCCCGACTATTGAAATTTCATTTATCTTAGCAAAACAATGTTGAAAGGTAATATCTTATACTGCAAAGTTTTTTCTTTTCATGGTTCAACCAGAGGGTGTAATAAAGGTCACTGCAATGACCAAAACTACACAAGGCCTCTCTACACAAAATAAGCAAGTGGAAAATATTGTAGAGACATATAGATATATCTTTTCTCCACCAGTGGGGATGCATTTTCCTGCTAGGTCAAACACTCAATTGAATTGATACCTAGTGTTCCTTTACCTAATTTCCGAATATATAGACACTCTCTCTTGGACAATGAGGGAAAAAAAAATCATATTCATGAGTTCATCCAAAAAGGCGACATCTGATTAAGCTCATCACCTTATCGGATTCCAATCATGTTGGTGTAGAAGAAGGATGGAAAATGGAGACCCTATGTTGATTATAGAGCCATGAACAAAATAATTGTTAAGAAAATACACTCTATCCCCAAGATTGATGATATTCTTAACCAAATTAAGGGTGCCAAGTTATATAGTAAGATTGATTTGAAGTAAAGATACCACTAGATTCCAATTGAACAAGTTGGTGTATGGAAGACAACAATCAAATCTAAAGAAGACCTTTTCGAGTGGTTGGTCATGTCCTTTGGATTGAATAATTGTCCAATTATGTTCATGAGGATGATGGATGATATCGTGTGGAAATTCAAAAAATATTTTTTGTTGTATATGTGTATGACATGCTCATCTTCAGTAGAACCTGGGCAGAACATTTACAACATATTCAATAGGTATTGAGAACCCCGCGGCAACAAAAGTTGTATTCCAATATCAAGAAATGCTCATTTGGAATGAAAATAATTCAATATTTGGGATAAATTATGAATGAAAATGGGGTGCATGTGGACCTAGCCAATATCCAATTCATTTGGGATTGGTCAACCCCGATGACTCTCATAAATATATGTATATTATTAGGACTTTCTAAATTCTACTAGACTTTCATGTTGGGATTCCCTTATATTGCTTGGTTGTTAAGTAAAAAAGGGTGGAGAAAAATATTATTTTCTTGTTTTGAGTCACAACAAAAAACATTCGAGGATTTGAAACATTGCATTCACTCTGCACGACTTCTCACCTTGCCAGATCTAGAACAACCATTTAGGATTGAGACAAATGCCTTTGAATATGCTATCAGTGTTGTCCTCCTTCATCAATGACATCTAGTGGCCTATCACAGTGGAAAAATTTCTAAAACTATCTGAAGATACCCCACCTATGATAAGGAGATGCACTCCATTGTGCATGTTTGCTGACTATGGGAGTATTATATTACGGGGAAGGAGAAAATAATCCACATTGATCATATGCCTCTGCAATTGTAGACACAAGGAAAGTTATAGAATTACCACCATAAAAAATGGCCCACATGCCTACAACAATTCCACTTGAACATCAAATAAAAGAAGGGTATCGCCAATAATGTCGCAGAATGCCTCAATCGGTCCCCGTTTGTAGTGTTAACCATAGTTCTTAACTCTTATGGGAATGAGACCTTTGGGTGGCCACAATTATACAAAAGCAACTCTCAATTTTCTACCACATACTAGATGTTGATTGCTTATAAACAAGTTGTATAATTCCACCTGCACATCTTCACTCGATACTGCTCCTAGTCATATCCAATAGGGAATTCAAAGGCGGTAATTATTTCTTCTGTCGTATTTTTTTCCTTCAAAATTTGAGGATCCTACCAAACAAATTCAAGTATTCTTTTTTCCCTTGGTTATGAGAGTTATTCTAATGGCTACTCAAGTTGTTTCACATCACTTCCTGAGATTGGAATAGAATGATATGGAGGTTGTTCATCTGGAATTAATTCTTTATATTCCAAATTATTCCCACATGTACCTCCATATCCTCCCAAGAAGTCTTGATACTCTTCCTATGTTGATACCGATGAACCAATAATCCTCGTGATTGCTTCTAAAGTTGAATGTTCATGATATTCTGCCTCCAAAATATGTGCTCCCAACACGAATGATCCTGGAGACTCCGATATCTAAGGAATAGTTTTATGGGATCCTATTTTTGTGGAATTTTTTCTTGGGGTAGATGATTTTGCCTCAAATTTTGAGATTAGTTCCTGAATGAATGTTACTCTTCCTAGATATTGATTCTTCCTTCCTCCCTATTTTTCCTATATGGTCAGTATTTTGGGGGGAACTGCATTTTTCTTTTTCTCTATTCATGCAATCCTATGTGTCCTGAATCCTTATGAGGTCGAGCCCACTTCAATCTTTCGAAGCACTGCATAGGTTCTTATATCTCGTCTTACTTCCCTATCACTTCATATCCACAAATACTTATAATGCACTATATTAACAATGCATAAAAAATAGTACTAGTCACACTTATGCACCTCAAACAACCTCGTTGAAAATAATGCCAACATGTTGGGAAAATTAATTGTATTTTAATTAAAACCAATTAATTGCACACACATAAATTTTTAACCAAGGTAGTTCTTTTATTTGAAGTTTATTGTGGAAAATATATGCAAGTAGCAATTTTTAACCAACATTGTTTAATACCAAACTCTCTCTAAGATCATGGCACACATTAAAAACAAGTTGTTGTAACTCCTCACCCTTAGCACACTAAAATCATCACCATCAAACCTTCGAAATTTCTAATCAATCTACACATAGTTCTGAAATTAAAATCACTCTTACAGAATAAATGTCACTTAATCATTCTCGATCAAGCTTGTATAAAAGTAAATAGAACACCTAGAAATAATTTCAAAAACCATTCAAATAAAACTTCACACAACCAATGAACTCACTACAATCATCAATTCAACAATGTGTGCAACATACTATAGAAGGAACACAATAATATCTCTAAGGTTATATCCATCAAAACTTAGAAACTGTAATAACAAAATAATTAATAATACAATTGAGAAATGGATCGATCAAGGATCTATATTGCATGAATAATCAAGATAAACTATTCTGCAAAGCAATCAATCAGTCACTGCAACACATTAATAGAAGTTTGCAAAAATGACAATTAAATAATATTAGACATAATTGTGAGGAAATCAAACACGATGCTATAATACCTTACTGATACAATAATATCTGCTAAAGAGGAGGGCCCTTCCTCCTTAGTAGGGAGCTAGTAATTTACAATTCACAAGCTAAGACATTAGAATACAATTGAGTCGTGAACCCATGAAAGTTTGTATTAATATTGAAGAGTTATAGATGCACAATTTCTCCCAAAATACAATAGTTCCACTCCCCACCCGAGGAAAATGGATTCTCCTTTTATAAATTTACAATATTTCTAATCTTAAAAATAAAATAAGCCATGGGAGTCTTTTGATTCTCAGGCTCTCCAAGTTTAGAGTCACATACGATAGATTACAACCAATTTGTTTAGAATAAAAAGAGTGATGTAACAATGTATTTAATTAGTGAAAATCCAACAATGGAGAATCATCACTGTCACAACCAAGTTGGTTGTATTTTCAAAAGATAGTTTGATGTGTCGGAAAAAATATCTATGTTGACTACAACCAAGTAGAAACTCCTGAGTTGACTCCCAATGACATCATCGCGAAAACATAGTATTATGGAACAAAGTATCAACGTCACAGTAACATCATCAGTACAATATTTTCTATAATATCAACAATACAAAACTTGGAGAAACAACATTGCATGCAAGAAACAACACTCTATATGAGTATCTTTCGGATCAAACAACACTCTACTGGGCCAAATCATCCCTAAATAACCTCTTTGTCAATTTTATTAATAAATTTACCCAAAATAGTCAATCTATCATAAAAATACAAGAAAAACTACATGAATTAAGGTGACATGAAAGAGTACATGCATTAGTCAAAATGGAAAAAGGTAGAGTAGCAAATTGTGATTATAAGGGTGAAAATGAATGAAAAGGTTGGAAAATGATAGTAAAAAGGATGCCAATTCCAAGGCCCAATACCTACCAATCAATAAAAGATTATAAATATGTAGGTTTTAACCCTGTACAAAAATTACCTATAAATGAATTCTTAAAACAAAAAAATAAACAATGGCGAGAACATAAAAAAAATATACACAGAGATTTCCCATGGATCCCAAAACCGGGAAGTCTACCAGATTGATTTTTCATTATATTTCTTCTAATGTTACAATACATATATAACATGTCGAAGCATTCATAAAACCCAATACATTAACCCTGGATTAAAGCATACGTGTAGTTCCCTTGATCATATCTACAAAATACCATGGGAAGAAAACCATCATGCCCAAAACCATGTGAAAAACCCATGCACAAAACCATAGGTAGGTATTCCCACTTATTATTGGGTCAGATTTTTTTTTTCTCGGGGCATTGCTCCAGACCCTGTGGAGGAGGGCTACCACCCACTGCAAAACCCCCCACAAGGGGGGCTTCTGCCACCCCTGTTGTGCCCGACACAACTAACAATGGGGGGTTCTGCCACCCCTTGTGCCCCCCCCCCGGACCAGTCTTGGAAATAATATAACACACACCCAACACTCTCCCAGATTTTGTTTTCTTTTCCCCACACGGGTGTTTCGTCAATTTAATGTTTTAAATTGCTTGCATAAATTATCAACTGAGGTTTGTAAACTGATGAAGTGTGGTGCACTATATGTGCTTAGTTAACCTTCTTCTTACTTCATTGTTTGTATTTTATGTTGTTTTTGGGGGTTTTGTTCTTTGATGTTTAAGAATGTTTAATCTAAAACTATGAAAGAAATTAAATGAAACTAATGAATTTTAAGAAGGAAGAAAAGGAAGTGTTCCTAAGTTAAACTAACTTACATAAAAATAAATCAAATATTGTTGGCTAGTTAGAATCTAATCTGAAAAATAGAGTATTTATCTTAATTATTTATATATTAACATTATTCTTATTCCATGGATCTAATTCTTATATCTGAGATTGAAATTGCAGTGTTATTCTAAGTGAAAGCAGAAAAGTAAACAGCTAATGTATGTTTAGTTACTCCAGCATTCAATATGAAGTATTACTTTCTTGAGATGATGTGTAAGCAACTATCTATACCTTAACTTCTAATGTTCTAGAAAAGCAAGTAAAGTGTGCAAAGGAAAAAAACTAATGTATGCTTAGTTACTCCAGCATTAAAAATGAAGTGTCACCTTCTTGAGATAATGTTAAGTAACCAATTATACTTAATGATATAGAAAGCAAGTAAAATATGCAAAGGAAAAACTCAATAATTGCATGAATTATACATCCAATCATTCAGTCTAGAAAACATGATAGAATCAATTTCTTGGAATGACCTTTAGGAACATCAATGATACAATTAAATGAGCATTTAAAAGTAAATGTGAAAGCATGTAAAGCTAACTATAAACAACTAATGTATGTTTGATTTACCCCAACATTCAATGTGAAGTGTTACCCTCTTGAGATGATGTGTAAGAAATCAATTATACCTTAGCTTCTAAGTTCCTAGAAAGCAAGTAAAATGTGCAGAGGAAAAACTCAATAACTGTATGAATTAGACATTCAATCATTTAGTTTAGAATCATATTCTTGGAATTACCTGTAGGAACATCCATTGATACAATTAATTGATAATTCTATTCTAAGAAAGTAAATGACAGAACAGTAAGGAAAACTAGATAACTATGAATTATTATTACTTCAAACTTGATTCAATTTGAAAATAGGAAGATCTATCTTCATGAAATGTTTTTAGAAGAACAATGATTACACAGTTATGATTTAACGTTATGCTACTGATCAAAATTGGAATGAAACATTAATCTACTCAGAAAATAGAATTGACAAAAACAAAGGAAAATTAAACTAAAAACAATAAATGAAAAACCTATTCCAGTGCAAGGGCCCTCTGCAACTGATTCGGCTGAAATCCTAGCTGGTTAAATATGCCCTTAAGCAATCATTGGCAACACGATATTTGTATTATGATAGAACGAAGTCTTAATACACAACGTATCAACAAAAGCTTAAAGATGAACTTAAAACTTAATTGTTTTTGGTTATGTACAACCAGTATTTAAAGAAAATAAACATAAATGTCTATGAGATAAGTCTGCTACAGGTGGCTAATTCGACTTATAGAATTGAAATTGGATTGTTTAACTCTTGATTTTCTACGATAGAGAAAATCAAGAGTCCTTCTATTCTCGGTAACGTTCCTTGAACACGATCTTTGACCATGATCTTAGGCCTTCTTTTCTATCGATCTCAACCAAGTGGATAGGACAAAATCTATGTGGAGATGATTCTGGAAATACCCATGTGGCTCAATTCTCCATTTCATACCTAGACCCTGTCAGACCATGAGAGTAGCTACAGAATCCACGATTAGCTACAGAATAGGCTGCATTCTGTAGCCAAATTACAAAAATCTATTCGAATAGCAAGAACATGAGAATATAACATAGAAATCATTTAAATGCATTCCTTGAGACAAAACATGACATTTATCATTTATTGGGATATGTGATCTTATGAGAAAGTAAGGGAAAAAGGTGAGAAAGGATGACAGAGAGAGGATAATTTTGAGGTTCAACATACCCCCATTGCGAAGTCATTGCATGTCCTCATGAAATTTTCCAAAAATGTGAATTCTCCTCTCCTACTGCATCTGTTCAGACACTTCTGCTAACACATCCAATTTCCTTCTTTTTCTTTTATTTGAAGTCATTGTTGTCATGGGTTTTCTCATAAGAAGCTTATATTTGAGATTAATGACTGCCTTGTTTAGTGACTTGTTCTTTCTTTTCAACTTCCTGTTCTTCTTGTACTAAAGTCCTATATGCAAAATGGTATTGTCATGAATTACATTTTCAAACTTGTTCTGTTGCTTCAAGGTCTCATTCTCCTATTTAATATGCCTATTCAATATCTCTAGTTCATAAATTTCTTGTTTGAGAGTTTCAACTAGAGGTTCTTGTGGATTGATAGGATTCACTGTTGCACTTCTCTTCTCCAATGATTCTATGTAATCATATATCTCTTGTTGTGTGGGGTCTATGCCTGGAGATTTTCTGCTAGGGATATCTTCAAAATTATGAATAGGAGAATTTTGAGGACTATGTGGAGGAGAAATATTGACAAGAGATGGTATTGGAGTTTCCTCATCCAAACTTACAAACTATGTCTATTTTGGTAGTGTTTTCTTCATCGAACCTCGGATTCTGGAGCTCCTTCTCAGTTGTGGAGGATTTACATTTTCCTCATTTTTATCTTTACTCCTCTTTCTTATCTTATCTCCTGTCTTGATTTTATTTTTCTTTCTGATCTCTGTCAGCTCTTCAGAGATGAACTTTTCATCATTCTTCTGCAATGAAGATGTAGGTTTGTCTTCAATGTTTGTATCAGTCTTCTTCCTTCTTCTCTTTCTGATATTATCTTCTTTAGGTTGTTCTGGTGCTTCTTGAAAATGGTTTCTAATAAGAAATCTCTCCCAGGTATCTCCTATGATTTTTAAATAAAACTCAACCAGTATCTTTACCAACCCATGGTGATGCATGGTGTTATCTATAAACTTTATTATTTTCTTCACGTTTGTGGACATCCATTTTAAGCTATTTAGCAGAAAGAAGGGAAGATTTATTTCACCATTCTCTAAGAAATTCATCAGTAAACAAATATGGTATACATACATTCAACCAAACCTTCCTTCAAAGGTGACAAATTTCTGTAAAACCAAGAGCATGTTCTTCCATTTACTTTTAAGAGCTGAGCTGGGGATACCTTTTCTAAAAACAGAGACATCCATACCTGAGTTTTTGAGTATAACTTTCCATGATTCACTATGGAACTCCTGGTTTTTGAACCACCTTTCGCCAAGCCTTGGAAGTTTTGTGGCTTCGGCCATGAATGACTCCGTAACTGTGAACTTGATGTCTCCAATTTCCACTTCTGTGCCATCAAAATACCGAGCAAAACATTTTGTAATCTCTTTGTGAAAACCATCGAATTTCTCTATAAATTTGAGCCATCCATCTTTCTGCAACATTTCCTTGATCTGAGGGTATCCTTCCATATATTTTGTTCCCACCAGTTCTAATCTGACTATCAGTCCCATGCCTGCAGAGTTCTCAACCTTCAGAATTACCCTTCTATGTTTATGAAATGAATTGGGTTATGAAATTGATGAAAGGTATCGAGGGTTTTTAGGAATAAATAGGTGGTAAGGGTTTTGAAGAAACGTAGACGGGTATGTCACGTCAACTGGTCATGACCATTAATCATCAATGAGGGAGTCAATTATGAACCATTATGAGACATAATGTGGAGGATGTGGTTGATTTGTGATATGATGGAAATTGCAATCAAATCAAATGATGATCTTTCAAGGAAGCATATGACCATCCATATTATACATGCTAACATTTAAACCTTGCTATTAAAATAAATTTTTGCACTTTACCTTTTAGAACTAACCTTTTCGTTTGTTGTTTCTTTGGTGTTGATCCTTTAGGTTCCCTTAGCATGTTGGTCTCAAAACATAATCCTTCAATTTCCTGTAATCATCATTTGTTTGTAGGTTGTACAATTGTGTCAGAAATGTTGAATGAAATGTAATGTGGCTGCATAATAGAATTAGCTACAGAATGGAATCAGCTGTAGAATGTGATCTACTGCGGAACGTAATCAGCTACAGAATGTAGTCAACTACGGAATGGAATCAGCTACAAAAAGTGATCAGCCACAGAATGGAATCTGTAGAAAAAAAATGAAGTATGGTTTGTGGAATGGAATGTAAGTGGAATATGATTGTGAAATGGAATGGATATGGAATATGATTGTGACAATGGAATGAAAGTGAATATGATCACTGTGAAAATCGAATGAAAGTGAATATGACTGTGGAATGGAATGAAACTATAAAATGGAATGAATTTGCATATTATGAGCTGCAAAGATGGAATATGAACGTAGTTTTGTGTTACTACTTATTGCAGAAAAGAAATGGAAAATATAGGATGTCAGAAATCTCTGATTTTCACACTATATTTTTTGTATAAGTATGCCAAACATTGATTGGTTTTCATACTTATACACTTTATTTATTTATTTGTTTGTTTGTTTGTTTGTTTTGGTTTTATGTTATATATATATATATATATAGGAAAAATAAAATCTAAATTAGTGAAGAAGAAGAATTCTTCTTCACTAAATTCATATCAGTATAATCTTTGGAAATCTTGATAAACTCTTCTCTTGAAATTGGTTTATGATGTACTTTCAACCGATGATCATTCAGAAGAAGAGGTGCCCTTTCTTCATCTATTGTCCTTATCTTTACTGCTACATTATCAAAGACTTTTTCAATCTCACATGGCCCAAGCCAATGAGTCTGAAAATTTTCCTTGAAAATATTTGAATTTTGAATCGAACAAAAGTGCCCAATCCCCTGCTTGAAACTTCTTCTCCTTGATATACTTATCATGCCATTTAGCCCTTTTTTGCTGGAATATACTGGTTCTTTAAACTGCATCTTGCCTAATTTCATCAAGCTCATTGAGTTGCTTCAATCTATGTTTCTGTGCTTTTGATAAATCAAGTCCCAATTGGACTGTTATCTTGAAGGTTCAAATCTGAAACTCTATAGGGAACAGGACTTGCTTCCCATAAACAAGTTCATAGGGAGTATGTCATGTTGCATTCCTCCATGTAGTTTTGTAGGCCCATAAGGCTTCAGGAAGCCTTTCTGCCCAAACTCTCATGTGTAGATGCACAATCTTAGTGAGAATTCCTTCAATTACTTTATTGGTGGACTCTACTTGACCATTTTCTTGTGGATGATAAGGAGTAAACTTTTTGAGCTTGATCTTGTAATCTTACACAAGCTTTTTCACCAACTTAGATGTAAAATGGGATCCCTGATCTCTCACAATTTCTCTTGGAACACCAAAACGAGTGAAGATATCCTCAAAAATAAAATTAACTACAGAACGTTCATTAGCAAAAATTAATGCTTTAGCCTCTACCCATTTGGTGAGATAACTAGTACATACCAAAATATACTTCTTTAGTTTAGATGGTGGACTGATTGGTCCAACAAAATACAAGGTCCATTTTTCAAAAGGTTCAATGAGTACCTGAGGTTGTAATGGAATTTCATTTGAAGGAGAAGATTTCCCTACCCTTTGGCAGTTGTCACACTTTTTGACATATTCTTTGGCATCTCTAAATATGGATGGCCAATAATATCCTAAATGAAGGATTTTATAGGCTGTCCTCTTGTCAGCAAAGTTTCCACCACAAGGTTCATCATGACAAGTCTTAATAATTTCAGGCATTTCATCTTCTCGAACACATCTTCTGATAATGAGATCTATACCTTTTTTATACAATTCATTAGTAATCCTTGAGTAACTTGCACTTAACTGGATGATTTTTATTTTCTCTCTAGGAAACAAATGTGGAGGTAATTTTCTTGTGACTAGGTAATTAGCAATATCTGCAAACCAATGAGTTTGAGTAGTTATTGCAAAACGGTATTCATTGGGAAATTTATCTTCAACTGGAGTGTCATCTTTGATATTTTGAATTCTAGACAAGAAATCAGCAACTGTGGTTTTTTTTCCGGGTCGGTCTAGAATGGTGATGTTGAATTCTTGCAAGAGTAATAACCATATTGTAACTTTGCCATTAGTAATAGATTTATTCATTAAATATCTAATTGCATAGGGATCTGTATGAAAAAAGGTTTCATAGCCTGTTATATAATGTCTGAATTTGTTGATAGCATGAAAACAACTAAGAATTCCTTTTCAGTTACAGTGTAATTTAACTCAGTGGGATTCAAATTCTTGCTTGTGTAATAGATGGCATAGGGGATCAAATATTTTTGTCCTAATACAACTCCCAGAGCTATATCTGAAGCATATGTTGAAATGTGAAAAGGTAGTTTCCAATTTATTCCTCTTAAGATGGGTGCTTCAGAAATTTTTGCTTTTAAAGTTTCAAATGCCAACTGGCAATCAAGATTCCAATTGAATTCAAAATCTTTGGTGAGTAACTTGAAGAGTGGGGATGCTATTTTAGTGATTTTTTTTATAAATCTTCTACAATATCCTATGAGTCCTAGAAAACTTCTAACATCCTTTTAACAACTTGGAATTGATAGTTTGGAGATGACTTCAACTTTAGATTTATCAACTTTAATTCCATCTCCTGAAATGTGATGTCCTAAAACAATCCCTTCTGTAAACATCATAAAACATTTTTTATGACTTAGTGAAAGGTTTGCATCCTTACATATTTTAAGAACCTTTTCCAAATTTTCTAAAGCTTCTTCAAATGTATTCCCATAAACTGTAAATTCATCCATGTACACCTCTAATGTATGTTTGATTTACTCCAACATTCAATGTGAAGTGTTACCCTCTTGAGATGATGTGTAAGAAATCAATTATACCTTAGCTTCTAAGTTCCTAGAAAGCAAGTAAAATGTGCAGAGGAAAAACTCAATAACTGTATGAATTAGGCATTCAATCATTTAGTTTAGAATCATCTTCTTGGAATTACCTGTAGGAACATCCATTGATACAATTAATTGATAATTCTATTCTAAGAAAGTAAATGACAGAACAGTAAGGAAAACTAGATAACTATGAATTATTATTACTTCAAACTTGATTCAATTTGAAAATAGGAAGATCTATCTTCATGAAATGTTTTTAGAAGAACAAGGATTACACAGTTATGATTTAACGTTATGCTACTAATCAAAACTGGAATGAAACATTAATCTACTCAGAAAATAGAATTGACAAAAACAAAGGAAAATTAAACTAAAAACAATAAATGAAAAACCTATTCCAGTGCAAGGGCCCTCTGCAACTGATTCGGCTGAAATCCTAGCTGGTTAAATATGCACTTAAGCAATCATTGGCAACACGATATTTGTATTATGATAGAACGAAGTCTTAATACACAACGTATCAGCAAAAGCTTAAATATGAACTTAAAACTTAATTGTTTTTTGTTATGTACAACCGGTATTTAAAGAAAATAAACATAAATGTCTATGAGATAAGTCTGCTACAGGTGGCAAATTCGAATTATAGAATTGAATTGGATTGTTTAACTCTTGATTTTCTACGATAGAGAAAATCAAGAGTCCTTCTGTTCTCGGTAACGTTCCTTGACCACGATATTTGACCATGATCTTAGGCCTTCTTTTCTATCGATCTCAACCAAGTGGATAGGACAAAATCTATGTGGAGATGATTCTGGAAATACCCATGTGGCTCAATTCTCCATTTCACACCTAGACCCTGTCAGACCATGAGAGTAGCTACGGAATCCACGATTAGCTACAGAATAGGCTACATTTTGTAGCCAAATTACAAAAATCTATTCGAATAGCAAGAACATGAGAATATAACATAGAAATCATTTAAATGCATTTCTTGAGACAAAACATGACATTTATCATTTATTGGGATATGTGATCTTATGAGAAAGTAAGGGAAAAAGGTGAGAAAAGATGACAGAGAGAGGATAATTTTGAGGTTCAACATACCCCCATTGCGAAGTCATTGCATGTCCTCATGAAATTTTCCAAAAATGTGAATTCTCCTCTCCTACTGCATCTGTTCAGACACTTCTGCTAACACATCCAATTTCCTTCTTTTTCTTTTATTTGAAGTCATTGTTGTCCTGGGTTTTCTCATAAGAAGCTTATATTTGAGATTAATGATTGCCTTGTTTAGTGACTTGTTCTTTCTTTTCAACTTCCTGTTCTTCTTGTACTAAAGTCCTAAATGCAAAATGGTATTGTCATGAATTACATTTTCAAACTTGTTCTGTTGCTTCAAGGTCTCATTCTCCTATTTAATATGCCTATTCAATATCTCTAGTTCATAAATTTCTTGTTTGAGAGTTTCAACTAGAGGTTCTTGTGGATTGATAGGATTCACTGTTGCACTTCTCTTCTCCAATGATTCTATGTAATCATATATCTCTTGTTGTGTGGAGTCTATGCTTGGAGATTTTCTGCTAGGGCTATCTTCAAAATTATGAATAGGAGAATTTTGAGGACTGTGTGGAGGAGAAATAGTGACAGGAGATGGTATTGGAGTTTCCTCATCCAAACTTACAAACTCTGTCTCTTTTGGTAGTGTTTTCTTCATCGAACCTCGGAGTCTGGAGCTCCTTCTCAGTTGTGGAGGATTTACATTTTCCTCATTTTTATCTTTACTCCTCTTTCTTATCTTATCTCCTGTCTTGATTTTATTTTTCTTTCTGATCTATGTCAGCTCTTCAGAGATGAACTTTTCATCATTCTTCTGCAATGAAGATGTAGGTCTGTCTTCAATGTTTGTATCAGTCTTCTTCCTTCTTCTCTTTCTGATATTATCTTCTTTAGGTTGTTCTGGTGCTTCTTGAAAATGGTTTCTAATAAGAAATCTCTCCCAGGTATCTCCTATGATTTTTAAATAAAACTCAACCAGTATATTTACCAACCCATGGTGATGCATGGTGTTATCTATAAACTTTATTATTTTCTTCACGTTTTTGGACATCCATTTTAAGCTATTTAGCAGAAAGAAGGGAAGATTTATTTCACCGTTCTCTAAGAAATTCATCAGTAAACAAATATGGTATACATACATTCAACCAAACCTTCCTTCAAAGGTGATAAATTTCTGTAAAAACCAAGAGCATGTTCTTCCATTTACTTTTAAGAGCTGAGCTGGGGATACCTTTTCTAAAAATAGAGACATCCATACCTGAGTTTTTGAGTATAACTTTCCATGATTCACTATGGAACTCCTGGTTTTTGAACCACCTTTCGCCAAGCCTTGGAAGTTTTGTGGCTTCGGCCATGAATGACTCCGTAACTGTGAACTTGATGTCTCCAATTTCCACTTTTGTGCCATCAAAATACCCAGAAAAATATTTTGCAATCTCTTTGTGAAAACCATCGAATTTCTCTATAAATTTGAGCCATCCATCTTTCTGCAACATTTCCTTGATCTGAGGGTATCCTTCCATATATTTTGTTCCCACCGGTTCTAATCTGACTATCAGTCCCATGCCTGCAGAGTTCTCAACCTTCAGAATTACCCTTCTATGTTTATGAAATGAATTGGGTTATGAAATTGATGAAAGGTATCGAGGGTTTGTAGGAATAAATAGGTGGTAAGGGTTTTGAAGAAACGTAGACGGGTATGTCACGTCAACTGGTCATGACCATTAATCATCAATGAGGGATTCAATTATGAACCATTATGAGACATAATGTGGAGGATGTGGCTGATTTGTGGTATGATGGAAATTGCAATCAAATCAAATGATGATCTGTCAAGGAAGCATATGACCATCCATATTATACATGCTAACATTTAAACCTTGCTATTAAAATAAATTTTTGCACTTTACCTTTTAGAACTAACCTTTTCGTTTGTTTTTTCTTTGGTGTTGATCCTTTAGGTTCCCTTAGCATGTTGGTCTCTAAACATAATCCTTCAATTTCCTGTAATCATCATTTGTTTGTAGGTTGTACAATTGTGTCATAAATGTTGAACGAAATGTAATGTGGATGTAGAATAGAATTAGCTACAGAATGGAATCAGCTGTAGAATGTGATCTGTTGCGGAACGTAATCAGCTACAGAATGTAGTCAGCTACGGAATGGAATCAGCTACAGAAAGTGATCAGCCGCAGAATGGAATCTGTAGAAAAAAAATGAAGTATGGTTTGTGGAATGGAATGTAAGTGGAATATGATTGTGAAATGGAATGGATGTGGAATATGATTGTGACAATGGAATGAAAGTGAATATGACTGTGAAAATGGAATGAAAGTGAATATGACTGTGGAATGGAATGAAACTATAAAATGGAATGAATTTGCATATTATGAGCTGCAAAGATGGAATATGAACGTAGTTTTGTGTTACTACTTATTGCAGAAAAGAAATGGAAAATATAGGATGTCAGAAATCTCTGATTTTCACACTGTATTTTCTGTATAAGTATGCCAAACATTGATTGGTTTTCATACTTATACACTTTATTTATTTATTTATTTGTTTGTTTGTTTGTTTTGGTTTTATGTTTTTTATATATATATAGGAAAAATAAAAGCTAAATTAGTGAAGAAGAAGAAGAATTCTTCACTAAATTCATATCAGTATAATCTTTGGAAATCTTGATAAACTCTTCTCTTGAAATTGGTTTATGATGTACTTTCAACCGATGATCATTCAGAAGAAGAGGTGCCCTTTCTTCATCTATTGTCCTTATCTTTACTGCTCCATTATCAAAAACTTTTTCAATATCATATGGCCCAAGCCAATGAGTCTGAAAAATTTCCTTGAAAATCCTTGAATTTTGAATCGAACAAAAGTGCCCAATCCCCTACTTGAAACTTCTTCTCCTTGATATACTTATCATGCCATTTAGCCCTTTTTTGCTGGAATATATTGGTTCTTTAAACTGCATCTTGCCTAATTTCATCAAGCTCATTGAGTTGCTTCAATCTATGTTTCTGTGCTTTTGATAAATCAAGTCCCAATTGGACTGTCATCTTGAAGGTTCAAATCTGAAACTCTATAGGGAACAGGACTTGCTTCCCATAAACAAGTTCATAGGGAGTGTTGTTCCTTGAGAAACAATTCCTTGCTGTGTACAGGAATCCGTGCTCAAGATATTAAAGATTATGTCACAAAATGTAAATCTGTCTCTGTTTATTAAAACCTTCAAATATTAATAATATATTTCCCAAATATCAAATCTTTATAAGTTCTGCAATGCCATGTTCCCTTTATATTGAAGTGAGCGAATAGAAGACGAAGAAAGAAAAGGATTTTAATTTGTCATGCTGCTTATAACAGAAACTACCATAATAAAATCCTGAAGAAATGAATAACAAATAAGCTAAAGTAGAGGAGCGCCCATTAAGGATATTTAACTCTTAGATACATAAATATCAAGAGACCTGCAGCTCTAATCACTCTACTTTATTCACAGATATGGAAATGAAATGAAAACCAAGAAAACTCTTCAACACAGATGGAATAATGGAAGCTTGCAAAACTTTTTCATTCATTCAATATTGTTCAGTACAAAATTAGCTTTCAAGGTCCAAAACTCGGAACCTTCTTTCTTCTTCAAAATGTCTTTAAATACAATCTGAACCAAAATGGTTTCCAGTTATAAAACTGATTCCAACTAACTCTAACTACTTATCTACTCTCTGTAGTGGAGGTACATGCCTCGGAAACATTTTATTACATTTACATGACTTCATTTAAAACATAATAAAAGATGATAACTCCTAATCTAAGGGAACTGATGTTCCTGAAATAGTGGCTGACTCAATGACTATTTGCGGCTGAACGGCTACTTGTGGCTGTTTGGCTGGAAATCCCTTTTCTGTGTCAATAGAAAATTTCTTGCATTCCTTCCAGATTTTATCTTGAGTTATCGGAGCGTTCTTATAACGATGATATTCCAGTGTAAAGGCAACAACTTGACTGTGAGTAAGGTTACTTGTGAACAATGTCTTCACCATCCATAGCAGAAGAAAATGCCTTTGTAAGAAATTGAATACTGTTTCTCCCTTCAATATCTGTGTCTTCTCATGTCGGCCATCTGCTCTGGTTTTTGCAAATATCAATTGATCCTCATAAAATTTCCAGGACATAATCTCCCCTCCCTCCTTCCAGCATGAGGGCAAACATGTTCTCGTCAACTTGTAAAACGAAATATCAAATTTCTTAACTATCTCTTTAATTCCCTGTAACCATTTCTCTGAGGCCTTTAGAAGGTCATTTTTAATGATCATTTTGTTTACCTCTTCAGCATAGAAGTACCTATCCTGTATCCCCATATCTCTCAACTCTTCATCTGTCTTGGTATTAATAAAATTTATGAATTTTTTGGCCCAATTTGATCTTTTAATAGCGGCCTGCTTCTCCGATAATAGCTCCTTTTCATGCTCTGAAATAATGTTTTTCTCTCTGGCAATTATATTCATGGAATCCCATTTTGACTGCATTTCTGAAATGATCTCGTTCCAGATGAGATCCTTAGCTTTGATAAGGGAAATATTTCCCTTCAATTTCTCCTTGAGCTCTTTGATTTCTTCCTCAGCTTTTTGTAGCTTCTGCTCGTACTCATTTGCCTTTCCTTCCCATCCTTGCATCATCTTAAGAACTGTGGCCAATTCAGACTGGGCTTGTTTACAATCTCTCTCCGCCATCTTTAGTTATGTGTTTAGCTGAACCACCTGGGCTTGAGGATCAGCTCCACCTGCAGAAAAATCAAAAGTACAAGTATGGTTCTGGATTTGATTCTATAAGGTTATAGCAGTCTGCTTTACCTTAGTGAGTTCCTCGTCCTTCTTCATCAGCTGCTGACGCAATTCCTCTTTCTCCTTTTCAACCTCAGCTACTTCGGCTGCCAATGAGTGCTCTGTAGCTGGCAATTTCAACTTTTTCCTTAATGATGATATTTCCGCTTCTGCACTTTTCATCAGCTTCTGAACTGCGGCTTTATCATTTGGATCCACGCCAATTTTCATAATAATCTTCTTCAGCTCTTCATTCTGAGTTGTTAATGCCCTGGCGTTTGCTTTCTCCATTTTGCATTGTTTAATGACCTTTGCCAGCATGTTTTCTGTCTTGACTGTTGTAGCATTGGTCTTGCTCAAATCGTTTACAATCAGCTGACCAGTCTGCATGTGAAGATTCATTTTGTCCCACAAGGGGATTTTTTTAACATCCATGACAATATTTAACTCCTTAAAGCTGCTTGAAGGTCCAAGGGACATTCCTGTCGAATGTGACAGAGCCATCTTAAACTGATCTTTCTCCAAATCCATCACAGTCAGCAATCTGGTTTGGTCAGCAGGTATATTGTGCTCTGCTTGTGCTTCTATATTAGCCTTTATCCTTTGGTTCCTTTCTTCAATCTGTGTGAACACTTGCTTCATGGAGGAAGCTTTTTCCAAGTGAAGTTCCTGTCTACTAGGAGATGAAAGGCAATCTTGTTCTTCATTGACCTGGAGAGTAAAACCAGGTGAATTGGAGGAATGGTCCTCTGCTAGTTTGGTCCTTTTTTCCTCTCGGGGCTCCTCATCATCAATATCAATAACATCCTCCCTACCCCTTTTGCTCATTCTTTCCAAAATTTCAGGTGTTTGAATACTGGTCTTTGACGAACTTGGCCCTCCTGGATTAGCCAATTTCTCTATATCAGGTTTACTCACATGTGTAAAAGCAGCATAACCGTTCTCAACCCTCCTCTGAGAAATTATCCCATGTGGATCATAGGGCCATTTCTCTCCTAACAACAACTGCGTTCCTTCCAATATTTTTGATACTTCTTCAAAAGCTTGTCTTGTGTTAACAACAAAAGGGCCTACACTCATAGGCAACTTGTATATTAATCCTTTCTTCATGGGCAGGAAATGAACTTGATCTACATTAAGACTTTGCCTTATAAATTCCAGGGCAAAGAGTCTCATGGGAACAAAGGTTGGGAGCCTATAGGGCTCAATGCTAACTCCATACAGCCTTATCTCAGAGTAATCTTCAAAAACAAACCAGTCTCCAAATTTACAATTAGGTCCTAACTGTAAGAACTCCTGGGCCTTTGGCAGAAAGCACGGAGGAAGAGTTCCATTCAGAATTTTATAAGCAGTAGTCATGAAATGGTCAGCAAATTCAAATAAACCGGATTCATTCTCTTCTTGTCTAACCATATCGGTCCAAAGCAAAACTGACTGCTTATTTTTATTACTATCCATTATATTCAAACCAACACTCATGAACTCTTCAACATTTTGATATAAAAACAAGTAGATTACCAATGAGGGAAATCTGAAAAAACCTGTTAGAGGGAAAGAGATCAATTGGGAGTTTACTACTTCTTGCCAAAAAGACGGGATGTCTAGCACCACACCTGGTTTCATCATCATAGTGAACATTCCCAAGACTGCTTTATCAATTTCGTGATCATCATCTCTTCCCAAGATTTCCGTAATGCAGCTAAGAACCGGCCTGTACTGAACATTGAATACCTCCAAATTGAACTTTCCTGCTTCAAATTGAGTTTTCTCAGGACTTGATATCAAAAACGACATGCAGCAATTAAACTCCTCATTTGAAAGTTCCTCGAAATACTGAACCAACGAATCTTCGGAAAACTGCAATGGAGACTCATCTTCTGGAAAACATAATGCTTGACGCATTAATTGTGTTGAAACCTGCAGGATATTTTCCCCCTGAGAATTCATAACAAAACACTTGCCAGGGTACATGGACGCAACTAACCAAGAAATGAATTCGGGGAAGAAATGAGTTTTTGGAACACAAGCAGACAATACACCCGAACTTTTCATGGCAGAGAACACAGGGGACTTGTCAGTGTTCAAGGTTACTTGGTAATGAAGGAGAGGATGGTTGACAGATGACGCTGTATCACAAACATATTTCTCGCTATCTAGGAGGGGACTGAGACTTGATGAACCAGACAATAACGTTCGCTTGGCCATGGCTGACAGGAATTCGAAAGCAATTCGTGAGGGAATGAGTAATGCAAAGGTGGCGGGACGCGGTTAAACAGGGCAAACAGACACTAATAAATCAAAACGGAACGGGAGAATCCTTTTATAAGCTACGGAAACCATAATAAATGTAGGAGTGACGCGGAGAAACAGTTGGCAGTGGAGGACAGCTGTCTTCCATCTCGGCCGATGACGTCATGCGGGGGGTCTGTGAGTACGGCGGGGAAGTTCTATCCATACCCCCCGTAATTAACCAGAACCGTTGATCACCAGATTTCAAAGATCTGACCGGTCAACTGCGGGGGGTCGGGATTTTATAACTGACAGGCTAGTTTACCCCCCGCAATTGCATATCTGCGAGCTTCTCTATGTGATGGCGACTTTCGCTCGAAAAGCTGCTCGAGATTTAACCTTAATATATATATATATATCAACCTAAAGTTGACGCCCGCTTCATGTGTATAAATAAAAACAGAAAAACATGCATTCCTTTCTTTTTTATGCTAAAGTATAAAAACTTCATACTAAAGCATATTTTCGAATTCTTATTTGTCTTTTTTTTTGGATTTTTTCATTTTTAAATTTCAAAATGAAATATAAAAAGGATATGTAGGAAATGATCCACAACAGGGAGTATGTCATGTTGTATTCCTCCATGTAGTTTTGTAGGCCCATAAGGCTTCAGGAAGCCTTTCTGCCCAAACTCTTCTGTGTAGATGCACAATCTTAGTGAGAATTCCTTCAATTACTTTATTGGTGGACTCTACTTGACCATTTTCTTGTGGATGATAAGGAGTAAACTTTTTGAGCTTGATCTTGTAATCTTCCACAAGATTTTTCACCAACTTAGATGTAAAATGGGATCCCTGATCTCTCACAATTTCTCTTGGAACACCAAAACGAGTGAAGATATCCTCAAAAATAAAATTTACTACAGAACGTTCATTAGCAAAAATTAATGCTTTAGCCTCTACCCATTTGGTGAGATAACCAGTACATACCAAAATATACTTCTTTAGTTTAGATGGTGGATTGATTGGTCCAACAAAATACAAGGTCCATTTTT
Organism: Pinus albicaulis; assembly: GCA_034641835.2. Classification (NCBI taxonomy): domain Eukaryota; kingdom Viridiplantae; phylum Streptophyta; class Pinopsida; order Pinales; family Pinaceae; genus Pinus; species Pinus albicaulis. The sequence goes on along the minus strand of CM076582.1, from coordinate 1,204,361,938 downwards.
CAAAAGGTTCAATGAGTACCTGAGGTTGTAATGGAATTTCATTTGAAGGAGAATATTTCCCTACCCTTTGGCAGTTGTCACACTTTTTGACATATTCTTTGGCATCTCTAAATATGGATGGCCAATAATATCCTAAATGAAGGATTTTATAGGCTGTCCTCTTGTCAGCAAAGTTTCCACCACAAGGTTCATCATGACAAGTCTTAATAATTTCAGGCATTTCATCTTCTCGAACACATCTTCTGATAATGAGATCTAGACCTTTTTTATACAATTCATTAGTAATCCATGAGTAACTTGCACTTAATTGGATGATTTTTATTTTCTCTCTAGGAAACAAATGTGAAGGTAATTTTCTTGTGACTAGGTAATTAGCAATATTTGCAAACCAAGGAGTTTGAGTAGTTATTGCAAAACGATATTCATTAGGAAATTTATCTTCAACTGGAGTGTCATCTTTGATATTTTGAATTCTAGACAAGAAATCAGCAACTGTGGTTTTTTTTCCAGGTCGGTCTAGAATGGTGATGTTGAATTCTTGCAAGAGTAATAACCATATTGTAACTTTGCCATTAGTAATAGATTTATTCATTAAATATCTAATTTCATAGTGATCTGTATGAAAAAAGGTTTCATAGCCTGTTATATAATGTCTGAATTTGTTGATAGCATGAAAACAACTAAGAATTCCTTTTCAGTTACAGTGTAATTTAACTCAGTGGGATTCAAATTCTTGCTTGTGTAATAGATGGCATAGGGGATCAAATATTTTTGTCCTAATACAACTCCCAGAGCTATATCTGAAGCATATGTTGAAATGTGAAAAGGTAGTTTCCAATTTATTCCTCTTAAGATGGGTGCTTCAGAAATTTTTGCTTTTAAAGTTTCAAATGCCAACTGGCAATCAAGATTCCAATTGAATTCAAAATCTTTGGTGAGTAACTTGAAGAGTGGGGATGCTATTTTAGTGAAATTTTTTATAAATCTTCTACAATATCCTATGAGTCCTATAAAACTTATAACATCCTTTTAACAACCTGGAATTGATAGTTTGGAGATGACTTCAACTTTAGATTTATCAACTTTAATTCCATCTCCTGAAATGTGATGTCCTAAAACAATCCCTTCTGTAAACATCATAAAACATTTTTTATGACTTAGTGAAAGGTTTGCATCCTTACATATTTTAAGAACCTTTTCCAAATTTTCTAAAGCTTCTTCAAATGTATTCCCATAAATTGTAAAGTCATCCATGTACACCTCTACAAAATCATGTATTAGATCAGAAAAAATTTCTAGTATTGCCCTTTGGAATGTTGCATGTGCATTTCACAATCCAAAAGGAACTACTCGGTAGACATAAGTCCCCCATGGACAGGTGAATGTGGAGTTATCTTGATCTTCAAGTGCTACATGAATTTGATTATAACCACTAAAACCATCCATAAATGAGAGATACTTCTTACCTGCTAATGTATCCAACACTTGATCTATAAAAGGTAAAGGAAAATTGTATTTTAGGATAGCTTTATTCAATTCTCGATAATCAATGCATACCCTCCATTTACCATTCTTTTTGGGAACAATCACTAAAGGGGAAACCCACTGACTGTCTGAAATTGGGTAACTGAAGTTTACATTCAACAATTTTTGCAACTCTTCTTTCACAATTTCTCTAAGATTTGGATTCATCCTTCTTTGAGGTTGTCTGATAGGTTTACAATTTTCCTCAATGTAGATGTGATGTATACAAGTCTTAGGAATAATTCCTTTCATATCAGTGTATTCCCATGCATATGCAAAAGAATGTTGTTGTAATGTTTTGATTAACTTTTGCTGTTGTAATCTCTCCAAGTTATTGTTTATGTTTAAAGTTTTCCCTGGAAATATTTCAACTGTAGAGCTACCAAATTCTTCCATAGAATAAAGAGACATCTGCCTAGATGAAAAATATTCAAGATTATATTTTTCCTGGAATTGAGCATGTTCATACTCTGGAGATGATTCAAAATTTTCCATAGAATTCAGGATTTGACTATCTTCACTAATGGTTGAAATAGTGAAGAGAGGTTGTATATCATTTTCATCATCAATCCATTCTTTTTCATCTAACTCTGTGATTTTTCTTGCTAGAGGATATAGAGTGAATTTATTTGTTGAGTTACCATCAGAGATATACATGTCACCAGATCTACAGCTAATGAAAGCATCAGCTGTAGCCAACCAAGGTATTCCTAATATAAGTGGATTTCCTCCTAGATTTTTCTTAGGAGTTAAGATCATAAAATCAACAGGATACTCCCACGAGTCTAAGTATACTGAAATATCTTCTAACACACCATCTGGCTTGATTATAGATTTGTCTGTTAATTGCAGTAATGTAGGTGTATACAGAAGATTAGGAAGTTTGAGATGTTCCATGGTTTGTTTGCTCATGATGTTTATTGCTGCTCCTAAATCAATCAATGTATTTGGAATTTCAACTCCATTGATATGTGTTTTTACAATTGGACTTCGTGGATCTAAATATTTTTGTATGACAATTTTTCCCATCATTATGTGTGCAATTTTTCCTACAAGTTGAATTATTTTTATTTCTTTTGTTTTTCTTCCTTGTTTCTTCATGCTCAACTCCTTTATTGTTTTGGTTAGAATTGGAATCTCCTTAATGGCTTGTAACAGAGGGATTTTGATACAGACATTTTTCAATTCATTTAGAAAATCATAATTGGGCAACATAATATGTTTTTCTAACCCTCTATCTTTCAGGAAAAGGAGGTGTAGAAGTAGGTACTGAAGGTTGCTCTATGATAAGAGTTGGTTTTACTGGTTCTTTTTGTTTTTCATTTTCATAATTCTGGTTTTGAAGATAAGTTCCTTCCTCAAAAATTTTATTTGGCTATAGATAATTTTCCTCAAAACTATCTTGTTCTTGAATAACTACATAAGGCTTTTTCTTTTCTAATATCCTACTAGATCTTACTTGTACATCATTGAGATCTAGAGGAGTAATCATGTAGGTTGGAAATTGTTGTCCTTCTATCATGTAGGTATTTTGAGGATTTTTATTATTGGGGTTTGGTAATGGTTGGTCAAGTAGCTGATTTGGTCTCTGTGAAAATGGTAGTGAAAGTTGTGGATTTTGGTTTTGGAGTTGGGATTGTTGATTTTGTTGAGGAATTTGTTGGGGAGGATAGTGTTATAACCTAAAAAAATGAAGCATCATTTGACAAGGTTAAATAAGTTCATGTGTGAAAAATAGGGTTGTAGGATTCATTTTTTATGCTTGTTCAAGGGAAATATTAAATTTTTCTTGTTTAAAGTTTACCCTAAGGTCTAAACCCACTCATTTTCAAACTCCCTCATGTCACATCACTCATCATTTTCTATCTGATTTCAATTTCCAAGGATTTTATACCGAAAATGCCATTTTAGACAAGAAACCACAGTTTCGTAGTGAAATACACTATGAAAAGTCACTTTCGCTACGAAAATGCTAATAGTTTCATAACGAAAACAACCAAATTTACACTAGATACACTACGAAAGCGCAGTTTCCTGTCTGTCTTGTCAGTCTAGCTATTAGGTGTCAGAAAATCGTTGGGAAAGGGTAAGTTAGATGCCATTCGAGTCATGGAGGGATAAAATCAAGGAACATATTCAGGTCTACAGTCATCATGATCAGTTTAGGTATGTATGATTCATCATTGAGTCATGAGAGGACATCAAAACTTCAAAACCTTTCCTAATCCAGTCATTTCTCATTTCTCATTCCTTCTTGCGTGATATTGAGCTCTGGGGAGCTAGTGCACTAAGCCAAAGTTGTGGCTAGTGTTTTCAAAGGTTTACATTGTTGAGATTCAACAAGATGATGAGCTTAGTGAAAAGAGTCGCCTTCACTAAGTGGCCTCGCAGGCTATTTTTGGCGCAAAGTCTATTTTTAGACTATGTCTATTTTTAGACATGTCGATCATATTCTATGAGTTGCAGGATGCTATTTGTGGATAGTTGGTCAAGTTGGAAAAATAGATGGACTTCTATTTTTAGACATATTGGGCGGAATCTATTTTTAGATTGCCAGTCTAAAAATAGATATGTCGAATATTATTAGCTCTTAATAATATTTGGACTGTAAACATTATCTTATTCTCTTGGAGCACTTCAGTTAAGTGCACAGATGTGGCACAACAGCTGACAGAAGGAATTACGCTATTTCTGAGGGTTTACTGGAGCTAATGCATGAGGAATTCAGTTAGAACTCATGTGACAGAGTTTGGTGGAGTTATAGAAGTAGTTGGTGGAGTTGTATTTAGTTTAACTCAGTTAGACTCGGTTGAGCTAGTTGTATCTAGTCTAACTGATTGATACACTAGTGAGAGTGGTGTGAATTAATTAGTTAATTAATTCATTAAATAATAACTCATTAATCAACTAAAGAATACATCAGTTAACTACACTGCATGGCAGTTTCAGTGGAGACCAGTGGAGAGGTAGGTGAAAGAGCAAGTGTGACTATCAGTTGTGACTATAGTGATGCATTGATTGCATCCAACACTCAGTGGAGTTGCCAATGAGGATTGCGCAATGCAAGCCAGGTGGATTCGAGTTCATTCAGAGCCATTCTTCAACAGGGATTTCACAGTAGAGGCAGGCTAGCAGGTGGCAGAGATCGGTGCATGGGTTTGCAAGATCGAACCTGATTAGTGTGTAGCGATTGTATTGTACTGAGAGCTTGACATGTTCAGCTTTGTATGAGGATTTTTACATGATCTCTATGACATATATTATATACATATAGTTGGGGTTTTTATCTTCAGGCTTTCCCGTTAAACAGTTGTCTTAATGTGTGTGAATTTTTATGGTTTCATGTGTGCATTACAATTGATTTAATTTTCGCATGTGATGATCAATGGTGGAATAGATTATGTATTGTGCATGAAGTTAAAATAGTGTGTGATCAAGAGAATCTTGGATATATAATACATAAGTTATATAATTTCTACATGGTATCAAAGCAGTTGATCATTGGAGCAGATTGCAATTATTGAAGCTGTTGAGTTTTGTGCTGGTGGAATTCGAATTTGCTGCAGTGTTTTCTTGGTGTCGAAGTTGAGCATTCATTGAAATGTCTTTCAACGGATTGTGATTGGAGTATTCCCTTGAGGGCAGCTCAAATTATATTGCATGGAAGGACAAGATGGAGGTGGTTCTGGATGATAATGGGTTGAAGGATTTCATATATGTTGATATTCCAAAACCTGATTCTAGCGATGTAGCCACACTTGACGCATGGCAAAAGAAGACAGCAAAGTGTCAAAGAATTCTATTGGAAGGTGTGAAGGATCGCATTGTGTCCAGCCTTCACGATAAATCTAGTCCATTCCTAATGTGGAAAGCTTTGACAGACTTGTTCCAAAGCAGAAACGACCAGAGGAAGTTGGCGCTTAAAGACAAGCTCAGAAAAATAAAAATGGAGAAAGGCGAAAGTATACCCAAGTACCTCACGAAGTTTGTCTAGTGCAGGGATGAGATGGGAAGTGTGGGGGTTACTGTAGATGAAGAGGACTTGGTGAGCTTGGCTCTCCTTAGGCTTCCGAAGAGTTGGCATAGCTACGAGGACTCTGTCAATGGTTGGGAGAAACTGCCGAGATGGGAGCGACTTTGGTCGGATCTTGTGCAGGAGGAGATAAGGCGGGGTACCAGGGATGGATCTTCATCAAAGAATGAAGATGAAGAAAATTTTGCTTTAGCTGCCAAAGCAAGGAAAGGGAAGGGAAAGAAAAATCCTTCTCAATCCAGTGAGAAAGGCAAGAAGCAGGACTTGTCCAAGGTGAAGTGCTTTCACTGTCACCAACACGGACATTACGCCACTAATTGTCTCCAGAAGAAAAAAAATAAGCAGGTTGTTGGATCTGCAGCTGGAGAGGCCTTAGCCTCACAGTTTGAGCTTGATTTTTCGCCAATCGCATGCTTGGTTTCAAGTGTGATGGGATCAGTGTGGTTTCTTTACAGTGGTGTGTCTTTCCATATGACCGGAGACAAATATTTGTTCAGTGATCTGGATGAGAAGGATCTTGGAGTGCACATCGATTTGGGTAATGATGGTAGATACAGTGCGACTGGTATCGGGACCATTTCCTTTGAGAGGGAGTCTGGTAAACCTTTCATATTGAAGGATGTCATGCATGTTCCAAGATTGAAGAAGAATCTGATCTCTGTGGCGATGTTGGAAGACCAGGGCTATGATGTTGTTTTTAGTGAGGGAAAGGCTTTCCTGCGCAGTAAAAAACTGGTGAAACCCGGAGGATAGGGGTTCAAGTTAAGAACCTTTATCAATTGCAAGTAGATGGTTGCGCAGTAATGGCAGGCAAAGCAGAAGGAGTGGTGAGTCGGGATGAGGGCAAATTGTGGCACAGGAGATTGAACCATCTTCACCATGGCGCTTTGAAAATTTTTCAGCAGATTTCTATCGGGCTTCCCAAAGGTACACTTGCGCAGTTAGATCAGTGCAAGGGATGTACTTTGGGAAAATTTGTGAAGACTACTTTTCGTGAGAAGGATATTCACGCCACGATGATCCTTGAGAGAATTCACACAAACTTCTGTGGCTCAGTAGATTCGATAGCAAAGCACAGGTATTATGTGATATTTGTTGATGACTTTTCTCGTAAGTGCTGGATCTTCTTCATGCAGAAGAAGAGCGAGACATACTCAAAGTTCTGTGAGTTCAAGGTGCTGGTTGAGAAAGATTCGAGGAAGCAGGTTAAATATCTAAGGAGTGATAATGGTGGTGAATTCAAATACGTTTGCAGCGCAAAAGGAATTAGAAGAGAACTCATAGCGCCTCATAACCCACAGTAGAATGGGGTCGCGGAGAGAAAGAACAGAATGATTGTGGGTGCTGCACGGGCGATGTTGCATGATCAGGGCCTTCCCATACACTTGTGGGTTGAGGCATGCAACACTGCGGTTTATGTGCAAAACCGTTGTCCTCATAGAGTACTTGGCATGAGTACACCCAAAGAGGCATTTTCTGGTAAGAAGCCTGATATTTCTCATTTGAAGATTTTTGGCTCACCTGTTTACATTCATGTGACGAAGGATGCCAGCAAGAAGCTGGAGCTGACCACAGAGGTTGGGATATTTTTGGGGTACACATAAACACCCCACAACTATCGTGTGTATTTTCCAGACAGTCGAAAGACTGTTGTGCTATGGGATATAAAATTTCATGAGGAGAAAGCCATGAAGTTGTCGCTTGAGAGGGAGCTACACTTGCATGCAGATGAGGAGCTACTAGTTCCTAAAGATGAGCCTCAGGATGTGGATCAGCTACAAGAGGAGGTTCATGGAGTGGAAGAAACCACTCATGCAGCGCCAAACATCAGAGGGCGAAAGCGCACTACAGAAGCTGACCAACTGAATCTTGATGCAGCACAGAATGTAGGAGCACCTACATCACAGAGCAGACAGAGACAGTCACCTGACCGATTTAATGGATACATGGCTCTGATGAGAAAGTGTATCGTGACGAAACCATCCTCTTTAGAGGAAGCTGTGGAGGATCCCGCATGGGTAGATGCCATGGTGGAAGAGTGTGATTTGATTGTCAGAAACAGTGCATGGGAGATTGTCCCAAAACCGGAAGGGAAATCAATGGTAGGTTCGAGATGGATCTACAAAGTGAAGCAAGCTGCTGACGGGAGCATCGAGAAGTATAAGGCAATATTTGTTGCCCGAGGCTTCTCACAGATCGAGGGAATAGACTATGAAGAAACCTTTGCACCTGTCGCAAGGTATTCTTCCATACGAACCATCCTTGCTCTCTCAGTGCAGATGGGTTGGCACATTCATCAGATGGATGTGAAGACTGTGTTCCTCAACGGAGTCATTGAGGAGGAGGTGTACATAGATAATCCTGAAGGATTCGAAATCTTCAGCAACGATTTGCATGTGTGAAGGCTCAAAAGAGTGATGTATGGGCTGAAACAAGCACCTCATGCTTGGTACACATGGATAGATAGTTATTTCACCAGACTTGGATTCACCAAGAGTGAAGCGGATCCAAACCTATACCAGATTGTGGTGGAGGGTAAGTTGTTGATCATTGTATTTTATGTAGATGATTTGATACTAACGGGTGATGAACTATTGATACACTCATGCAAGGCAGATCTTGCAAAAGAGTTTGAGATGAAGGACTTGGGCCTCCTTCATTATTTCCTGGGATTGGAAATTTGGCAGCAGAAGGGTGGACTATTTGTGTCTCAAGGAAAGTATGCCCAGGAGATACTGGAGATGTTCAACATGCAAGGCTGCAAGCCTATCGACACTTCTCTTCCTGGTGGTTGGAGGAAAGAGGATGCTACATCGGCAGAGGTAGTGGATGCCACTGTTTATCGACAGTTGGTTGGTTCGCTCATGTATTTGGTCAATACACGACCGGACATATGCTATGTTGTTAACCAGCTTTCACAAGCTATGGTGAAGCCTACCAAGCTCTTTTGGAAGGCAGGAAAGCATGTCCTGAGGTATCTCAGGGGCACATCTGGATATGGACTGTGGTACAAACAATCAAAGGAGGTGAAGCTGCATGGCTTCACGGATGCAGATTGGGTAGGGAGCCCAACAAACAGAAAGAGCACATCTAGAGGGATTTTCAGTATCAGGTCTACAATAGTTTCTTGGTATAGCAGGAAACAGAGATTCGTGGCACTCAGTTCTGTTAGGAATCTGTAATTTATTAGCAAGATTGGCAGAGTCCAATTACAGAAACAACATCGTTTCAACCAACTTTGGGATTCTAGGATCTAGCCCTCCTGAATCTGGAGAGGGATCTCTCCAATATGTACAAAGATGGTTTGTCTTTGAAGTTTGGGGTTATGATATTAAGCTAGTTATGAAGGCCAAGGGTTTGTTTTTTTTTTGGATGATTGAGCATGATTACTGTTCAAGGTGGAAAGTTCTAACTGCAAAACAGTTTCAAAAGTGAGAAGTTGCAGGCAATCAGAATAAGCTTCAGTCAAAAAGATAGAAAATTGCAGGTTTTAGTCCATTGGGCTATGGAGTCATAATAGGGTTTAATTGGAACAACAAGAGGCAATAGTGGTCCATGGGGAAATTCATCTATGTCTAAGGATCTCTTTGAAGATTTGATTTATGGAATGGAATGATACAATAAGAAGGAGAAATAAACAGATGCAGAAACAAGAGCAGCCCAGGATCTGATAAATACTTTTAAACTAGTCAGCCTTTGACATGAACTCAAGAAAAACATAAAATTAAACTAAGATTTGGTAAGTACTTTGAAACTTACCAGCCTTTGATACACTTTCAATAGAAAACATCTTAAAACAGAGGGAAACTTGAAGGCAACTTTTGGATTAGAAACTAGCGGGTCGGGCTCACCACAAATCCTCTCCTAGTTCTTCTTTAGTTGGTTACTTTCAAGAAAAATACAAAGATAACAACAGAATAGCCTAAGATCTGGTAAGTACTTTGAAACTATTCAGCTTTTAACTCATTCAAAGGGAAACAATCAGATAGTCTATGGGATCATTCTGGGACTAGGGCTCACCATATCTTCCTCAGTTCATCTTCACAAAACATATACTGAAAATAACATCTAAAAATAACATTCAGCTAAGACAATAAGATGAGGGAACGCCAGCATTCCTATGCTTAAACTGAATTAAATCATTCCTAGATAACACAATTTAGAAGAAAACGTTCAGATAAAGGTTTTCAGTTAGAGAAGGTTACTGATGTACAGCAGGTCCTAACTCTATGCATGATGTTCTTTATAAGAGAATATGAAACACAAATGAAAACAGAAACAGAAATAACAAGTCACAATTAGAGAAACATCACCATCAACATAGACCAGGATCCCATAAATCAGCTTGTATTGATGCTTCAAACCAGTTACAGCTTTAAGTCCAGTGCTTTAGGTTAGCAACCATCTACACATCTCAGCCTAACCTATCTATCACCAGCAGATCTCCAAGAGCCAGTGAATACTATGTACAATCAGAAGTTTTTGCTCAAATGTATATCAAAATTCTACAACCAACCCCTCACTCATCTTCTGTTGTAGTATATATAGAAGAATGAGGAGGTGAGATCTGATAAAAGATCTCAATTACAATTAATACAGAGTTAATGTCTTCTTGGCCCTTGGGGGATTTAATGAAGAAACTGTACAGGTGTTTCACTGTATTAATTGATTTACACTTATGAATTAAGCTCAGTGGGAGCTTAGTTGAACTTTGAGGCTCTGTGTGATGCTAGGGTTACTCTGTAGATGTCTTTTGCATTAAGTTTCATTGCAGAAGTAACTTCTTGGCTGTGCTGAGGCAAAATCTGATCTTCTTCAATAACTTCGGCCCCTGATTAAGTACTTTGAGGAACAGGTGGCGCTATGGTAGCTGGGAGGAATTGATTGCTCCAGATTGTGGCGGTGGAAACATTCCTGCTTGCTAAAACATCTTAGGTTTTCTGTAAACTGTGTTTTATTTGGGTATTAGGCTTTTGATAATAGTCTTAGCCGTAATCCCCGTCAAAACTGTCTCTAATCCTTTTTTCTGATACATTTAGGTCTTCGGCGCTGATACTCTTTGTCTGTGCCCGATTTACTGTGTTTTTTGCTGTTGTGCAGAGCTGTGTAGGGTTCATAAGGCATCCATGCCTGAGATAACATTGAGAAAACGTGCATTTCCAACCTGTGAATGATTTCCTTGGATGAATCGAAGACAGGAGGGTCGTCACCCTCTGCCTTCTGAATCTTCTTTGAAAATTGCGAACGAATGATAAAAAACCCTGAAAAAATACAAAAACTATTAAGAAATCCTGCTTTTATAGGTTGACTGCATCGAAAGGCGTGCGAGGAGATCAGATCCGTTGGATGGCATCATCCAACGATTGGAATTAATCGGGGAGATCATAAAATGGGCAGAAGAAAGATTAAATCTGAGTCGTCGATCTACAGAGATCGACGAGCGAGATTGAACGGGGCGGTCAGAGGAGAGGATGAATCTGAGTCGTCGATCGCGCAGAGATCGACGATCGGGATTGGGTGATGGAAAGTCAAATGGGAGATCGGGCGAAGAATTGTGGGCCATCGATCTGCAGATCATATCGACGGCGGAGATTGCTTTGCCGTTATACGATGGTCCGGTTATTGCGCGCGCACCTTCATTAACCATCGAGCAACTTGGGTGAGTGACCACCGTTGGATCAGCGGGCCCAGATCGGACGGTCCACAGCGATATCGCTGGGCGTCCTGGTCCGATCATTAACGCGCGATGGACGACGGATAGGCGGCGGTTTTCAAATAGTATAAGGGACACGTGTTGAATAGTGAATGGAATCGCTGGTCGTTGGGAGAAAACAGCTTTTGCCCGAAGGCGGTGCGATGAATACCACGCGGTATTTGGAGTGGAGGACAGCTAGCGGGGACCACCAGGAGACGTACTCCACACCGTTCGTTCTGTGGATTTAGATCAACGGTGCAGAACAAACCAAAACTCGTACCGGCGGATAATTTAATAAAAAATAATAAAGTGACGGGTTTTATGAATAACAAAGGTTTTTTAATATTTTTTGCGGAATATTTTTAAACCAGAATAAGCGCCTGACTGCTCAGCACGCAGTCACGGCTCTAGGACTTATGGACGAGAAGGGTTAGAAACTTAGCTCGAGGGGGCTTAAGTTCAAATACATAGAAAATATGTATTTTTATTTATTTGTCAATGTTTTCAAAGGGTTTCAAGGGTTTCGGCATAGTCAAAAAATGGGTTTTCAACTATGGGAAAGTGATTTTCATAAATGGAAGAAGAGGATTTATGAAAAGAGGGGAGTTTTTATGGAGAAAAAGGGGAGCAGATGAGGGTTTGAGAAGGGGTAAAAATGAAGGTCTTGCAACAAAATTTGGTTTTTGAAATAAGCAGGATTTCAGGGTCTTTTGGGAAGTAAACAGCAGTTTAGATTTGGACAGAGGCAGGAGGCCTTCAAGAGTCTTCAAGAGCCAGCAGTTTTTAGTGAGAAAAATTGTTCCTTGAAGGCTCAAAATAGATTTAGCCACCTTTTGGTATAATCAAATTTTACCGGTGGCTAACAGTGGCTCCACTTGGGGATGGTGCCTTCTTGAAGGCATCAAGAACTTTCAGACCTGCATTCTCTGGGAGGCTGACCATGTGTCTGATCCTTTAATGTTCTCTGGGAGGTTGATTAGTTGCCTAATCCATTGGTCTTACCCTCCTATGCTGGGATGATCTTCTGAAAACATATTTGCAACCATGAAAGTAATGAATCTACATCAATACAACTTTCTACCTACCCAATCCTACAAATCTAAAAAAAATTCTTCAATAGAGTGCACTTGGATTGGAAAACTATTTTCACAACATTTTATTCTTTTGAAAGCAAGAAATCTAATCTATTTCTCCTCCTTATTTCTCCCTGAACTTAGATTTAACAGTTGAGTTCAGATGATTCTCTACCTAATCTACTATTTGTTGGGATTAAACTGTCCAACAGATTTTCATTCTCTAATTTCTCAAACATAAATTTAAAAACAGCCAAGTCAAGATTAAGTTGTTTGACTTGCTGTGATCTATGGCATAAAGACAAGCTGCACATAGACATTTATTTTGCAGAAAAAATAAATCAAAAATAGAAGGCTTAAGATCTGAAAATTGATAACAATGCCTTCCTCTTTTCTACAGCTCTGATTTGGTTCTTATCGAGCTGTCTTTCCTATTCCTCTGGTTCATATTTTGAGCTAATTAGAACCAGATTTTTACATCTCTTTGACTCAGAAAATAAAACATATTTGAGTCATTTCTCTTTGCAACCTTAGGTTCAGATTTTGAACATGTTTGAACCTTTCATTTCTATCCTAAACTATCTACTGATAAGCCAAGATTAGACAGTTTGGCATATCAAATTCACTATCCTATCAGCAGAAAATTTAAAGCTAATTAGTCAAGTTTAAACAGTTTGACTAACTAGAAGTGTGTTTTTCAGGAGTGGCATTTGAGCTTGCGCACTTTCAGATTTGTCTCTCTTTTTTAGTATGGGGCTATACCTTTCTTGTTTTCAAAATCTGCCCTCTTTTCTCTTTTTCTTTGTTTTTGTATTTTTTGCTTTTTACAACTTTGAATGCAATGGTGGATGAAATATTCATAATGGAAAAGATAAAAGAGGCTTCAAAACATAACATGGATCAAGAGAACTAATGCTTAAGCATCCTGCCATTGACAGGACCCCCAAACAATTCTACTCCATTCAACTCCTGCAAGAAAAATGTGTTGTTACCAGCAGTTGAATGAATAGAGTAGGGGCCAAGCCATAGGTTGTCAAATTTTCCATGCTTGCCCTTCTCTTCCCTTCTTGAGTCCCATTTTGAAACTTTGTCCCCAATCTTGTAATTGCTGGCCTTTGTTCTTCTGTCAAAAATCTTTTTAATGCTCTCCTGTTTCTGCAATGCTTTGTTATACACTTCCTCTCTGGTTTGCTGAAGATGAATGGTCTGATTTATTCTTCTGATCATGTCATTATCTTCAGTCTACAACTCTTGAATCAACTTCATCACTGGTACACCAAGGCTGTTTGGAAAAATTGCATCAGTACCATACACTAGCTGAAAAAGTGACATACCAATAGATTTCTTCAAAGTCAATCTGTCAGCCCAAAGTGCATGAATCAGCTTTGTGTGCCAAGACTTCTTGTTGTCCTCCAATAGTTTCTTGATTATGTTCACTAGACTTTTGTTTGAGGATTCCGCAAGTCCATTACCTTGAGGGTAATAGGCTGTGGAATGCCCTAATGTTATCTGATATCTGTGACAAAAATCAACCATCTTCTTTGATCCAAATGCTGTTGCATTATCAGTGATGATCTTGGTAGGACAGCCAAATCTAGAGAGAATATTAGTTTCCATGAATTTTATGATAACTGAATTATTGGCCTGCCTACAAGGAATGACTTCTATCCAATTAGTGAAATAGTCTGTGGCAGTGAGAATCCATCTATGCTAGGCAGAAGATGGTGGATTGATTTCTCCTATAAAGTCAAGTCCCCACTATTGAAATGGGGCTTCAACAGTGATTGGATGCAAAGGGAGGGGTAGCAGTTTTCTTTTGCCTTCAAAAAGTTGACACTTATGACAGGCTATGATCATCTTATGTACATCATGGAAAAGAGTAGGCCAATAGAAACCAGCCCTCAAAATTTTGTTGGTTGTTGTCTTCCAGTACAAATGACCTCCACACTCTCCTTCATGGAACTGGTACTTAACCTTCTCTGCATCAAACTCAGGCAAACATTTAAGCAATAGACCACTTGCATTCTTCCAATAAAGACATTTATCTATAATGCAATAGTTTACAGCTTTTAATTTCAGGAACCTTGCCTTTGTTTTTTTCAAACCAGGAGGTGTATTCAAATTAAGTAGAACATAAAGAATGTCAGCATACCAAGAGGAATTCATAAAATGGTTTTCAACAATGGGTGTTGAGATCTCCTCTTGATCATCTAAAGCATTAATCATATGAATATCAAGAACTTCACAATTTGATTCAGCCATTAATCTAGCTAGACCTTGGCCTTTGATGAGCTTAGTGGGTTTTATCTCTAAATCATATTCAAGGATAACAGTAATCCACTTACCTCTCTTACCATCTGGGTCCTGTCTTATAATGTCTTTAACAACTGAATTAGGGACAAAGGCAATAATATGTGAATGAAGGATGTATACTCTAAAGTCTTTCAATGCTTTAACCAAATCAAATGCTTTCTTCTCCATAATGTTATACTTCAAAGGGGCATCCCTCAATGCCTTGCTAAAGAATGCAATGGGCTGCTCTTGTCCTTGTAGGTTTTTCTGTAAAAGGACAATAGCTATGGTATGTTCTGATGCAAATGAGAAAATATAAAAATCTTTTGAAAAATCAGGACTTCTCAGAACCGGCGTTGTGGTTAAGGCTTGTTTCACCAGTTCAAAGGATTGCTTTACTTCCAAGGTCCATTTTACCCCTTGTTCCTTTTTCAGCATGTTTGTGATATTCCTAAGGAGCTTAGCTAAATTAGGAATGAACCTTCTCAAAAAGTTGATCTTCCCTATGAAAGATTGCAACTCCCCGATGTTTCGAGGATGAGAGATTTGCAATATGGCCTCAATCCTCTTTGGATCTATCTTTATACCCTTTTCTGAAATAATGTGTCCAAGAAGTTTACCTTCTTGGAGACCGAATAGTGTCTTCTTAGGGTTTAAAGATATTCCAAACCTTATGCACTTCTCGAAAACTTTTCTCAAATGTTCTAAGTTTTCTTCATCTGTTTTTTAAAACACAGTGACATCATCAAGATAGATAATGATGAAGAAGCCCAATTCTTCCGAGAATGCTATGTCCACAGCTCTTTGGAAAGTTTCTCCAGCATTCATTAGACCAAAGGGCATTTTCACATACATGAAAGTGCCCCATGGTGTAGTAAAGGTTGTCTTTAATTGATCAGCAGGGTAAACCAAGATCTGATTGTACCCTGAATAGCCATCCAGCAAAGAAATTCTTCTAGACCCTACCACCCTTTGTAAAATATGATCCATTTTGGGCAGAGGGTAGTTGTCCTTTAATGAAGCTTTGTTTAAGTCTCTAAAGTATATACAAAGCCTGATTTCTCCAGTTTTCTTCCTAACAGACACCAGATTAGATACCCATTCAGAATATCTAATAGGGACAATAATACCAGCCTCATACATCTTCTTAATCTCCATTTCAACCAAAGGCAACTGAACAGGGTTTATTCTACGCAGCTTCTGTTTGAATGGTTTTTGGTTTTCTTTAAGGGGAATTTTGTGCTGTATTATTTTAGTTTCATAGGATTTAAGATCTTCGTAGCTCCATGCAAAAACATCAGAAAACTCTTTAAACAGCTCTATATATTTGAGTTTAATGTGAGCTGGTAAAGTTTTAGACAGTTTAATCATCTTCGATTTTTCCTCACTGCCTATATTGCACTCCTCTACTTCAGTCTCTACAGGTTTCAGTTTTGGTTTTTTGGCCACATCGTCAAAATCGAACAATTCTTCCAAAAGGGCCAGACCTCTAGGCAAACTTTCATCTTTGGTATGGAGAGTTTCCAATTCCTCTGCTTCGTTCATAAGTTTGCTAGACAATAGGTTGATATTGACAGGTTCGGGAGACGGTTCTTCTTCACCAAGAAAGTTTTCTTCACTGCAGTTTGTTTCATAGTCTGAGTCCGAACTATTTAGTTCGAATTCATTTCTGAATTGCATGAAGTCTTCTATTTGTTTTTCATTGTCAAACACCTGCCAATACTTATTATTATCAGGCACTGCTGGTCTAAACTTTATCTCAGTTGTACAGTCTTTGGTTTCGAATGGCACTACGCATGTCCTAGCTGCAAAGGCTAAATTGTGAGCTGCAATGTTTCTTTTCCTTGGGACAAAAATTACTTTGGACTCCTCGAATGTTTTCAGAAGATCCATGACATCATTATGATAGGCTCTAAGTCTAGGATGATTTGTGTTATACTCCCCATTGACTTGCCTAATGATCAATTCAGAATCCCCATATACATTTATTCTTCTGGCTCCCAACTTCTTCAAAAGATGTAAGCCTAAGAGAAGGGACTCATATTCTGCTATGTTATTGGAACACTGAAAGTTTAACTTGCATGAAATGCATTCTGTGTGGTTGTTTTCAGTGTTAGTAATCCAGACACCTGCACCAGCGTTAGTTTTGGTGCATGACCCATCAAAGTACATACTCCAGAGAGGACTTTCCATGGTTTTATCTTGTTTAGAGTCCTCTTCAACTATCATGCTTAAGGGTTGTTTTGGAATCTCAGCATTGAGTTGAATTTGTTTTGGTTCTCCCATATTTTCATTTATTTGAGGGATACCTTCTTGATTCTCAATGTTTAGAAGCAAGGGACACATGACTTGCAGTTCAAGACCCATATATGGTCTGTTGTTGTTTAAAGGTTCAGCCAACTGTTCAGACAGTTCATTGGTATTCACCTCCTTCTCTCTATCAACCATTAATTCTGTTAAAGTGACTGGTTCACTAAGTGTTTCTTCATTAAACATGATAAAAGAATCGAGGCCTGTATTGACAGAATAGATAGGAGATTTTTGTGGTCTGTCTTGACTTGTGACTGTGTGTTGCATGTGGTACTCCCTGTAAAGTCTTCTAGTTTGATTGAAAACAGGGATATTTGCATAGGTCATGTCCATTTGCATAGTCCCTTGTAACTTAGCCCCCCAAGACCTTGAGAGTAACATCCCATACTTTGGGGGCACATCAACCACAACAATATCCATGACTAAGCATTTGGCTGGAATTTGGGCTAAGTTTACACATAGGTCCTTGATCAATCCTAAACATTTTACTCTGCTAGAATCAAAAGAGTAAAGGTCTTTATAAGGTCTGGTGATTTCTAGACCTAGGCTCTCCATTACAGCTTTAGGCATTAGATTATGAGAAGCCCCTGAGTCATGCATAGCGTTATGCAAAATCTTGTCATTAACGTTAAAACTTACATAAAAGGGAGGAACATCTCCCTCTTGATATTTCCCTTCAATCTTTGGACCAAAAATAAGCTCTGGTTGGTCATCGTTGAGATTGACTGTGTCATTGTTGTCTTCTAAATTCAAAGCCTTCAAAATTTGGGTCCTATATACATGTTGGGCAGCTAACTTGGTGAGGGGAACATAAATTTTGATCTTTGAGATTTCTTGCTCCAGGCTGAAAGGAATCTGGTTCTTTAAAGTGCTGGTTTCAGCCTTATTAACTGCCATTTTATCAGCAATGTCAGGTTGTTGTTTTGTTTTATTTACATTTGATAAAATTGTTTTCACAGGAGTACTAGATGTAGTGTTAGTACTACTAATGTCTGCACTCTGTTTTTCATTGTCTTGAGTGCTTTTTCCTTTACCTTTATCAGAATTTTCAGCTACTGTTTTATCCTTTTGTTTGACAACTTTAGGCTTGGTTGCAATGTTGTTTTGTGAGGATTTGTCAGAGGTTTTGTTTTTGGGGGTTTGTTGACTAGATTTGCTTCTGAGGTCATATTATTTTTTAGGTTCGGTGATGGAATTTTCCATGTCTTGACAACAATTTTCATTATCATCTCGTTTGTCATCATAAGGTGTATAAAGACCTTGTTTTCTATCATAATGAACCTCAAAATCATCATCATCTACCCCAAATAGGTTAATATCATCTTCCTCTATTATTTGATCTGTTTCCTCAACCTCACTTACATAGTTTTGATGAAAGGGAGGAGTGATCTGCTGATCATCTTCCCTAGGTCTGTTTGGAGGTTGGTTCCTTCTAACATTCTGATTCTGGTTCTGGTTTCTATTTTGAGGAGCAGTTTGGTTTTGACTTGCTTGTGCTCGCTTGATTATGCTCATCTCTTTCATCATTTCTTCCATCATTCTTTCCATCTTTGAATTTGAAGTGGAAGGTGTGGATTCCTCTCTAAAAGATACTCTCTTCTCAGCTTTCATCCTTGCTCTTTTCTCCATCGGGTGGACTTCTACAGAAAGAGCACCTCTTTGCATATCTTCAAGAGTTGCAAAATCTCTCTCTCTTAGTGAATAGGTCATGTCGAAGTCAAACCCTTCAGGAAACTTGTTTAAAGCTGAGCCCTGTGGAGGTTTTAGCTCTGGGGAAAGGGCATTATACACACTGTTAAACCTAGTGCAATAAGCTTGCAAACTTTCCCCAAGGTTTCTATGGAGATTTTTGTATTCAGAGAGGACTTGGAGAGGATTCTTATTCACTTCCCATTTGTTTAATAATGTTTGATGGAAGCCTTGGAGATCATTGATACTATGGGGGGCTAAGCTTTTAAACCATTTTCTTACTTCTCCCCCCAGGCTTTGAGCAAATAATCTAAGTTTGATTGAATCATCATCAATCTCATTTCTATCAAAATAGTCATCCATCTTATCCACATGTTGTGATGCAGTTGTAGTATTGTTAGCATCATATAATGGAATTTTGGACTGATAGTCCTGTGGAAGGTTGACTAATGGTGCAGGAAGGACTAAGGGGGCATACCATGCAGCCATGGCAGGAGGTGGAGGTGGATTCACAGGTGGGTTAACAAAAGGGAAGGTGGGTTGGAGTGGAGTGGTTTGAACAATGGATGAAGGATGAGAAGATATAGATGGAACAACAATAGATTGTTGAGCTGACCTTGGATGAGAGACGCCTAAATTTAACAGGAAGTTTAGATCTGGTGGTGTTGTTTCTCTACTACCAAGATGCTCACTAGTTTCTGGAGAAGAAAGTGAAAACTCAAAATCTAGCTAGGTTATATCATCAAATGATCTAGTTCTGAATGGATTTACTAAGTCAGCTTGTGATTGTTGTAGAGCTGAAAGATTTTCAGGAACTGATTTAGCTCTCAAGGGTGATCTGAAAACAGTTGATAATTTAATCTTAGGAGACTTCCTAAGGATACTTTCTGGGTTTTCAACTAACTCAGGTGGATCAGGGTCAGGATGGGCTCTAGTGTGAATCTTTCTAGGAGCCACTATGCTGTGCTTTTCAAACCTAAATAAACAAGATAAGTTCAACCAGATATGACAGTCTTTGAATGGTTAACTAATATGTTTACCTAAATTTCAATCCTAGAGTCCTCTAACTGAGTTTGAAAGATATTATGATGATTAGGGTTCTTCCCAGTGGAGTCTTAAGGTCTGTTTAGGATTGTGGAGTCGCCAAGTGGAATTTTTTAGCTCTTTTTCAGAGGTAAAAGGTTTTATGGTCCACCACCATGCTTGTGAAATATCCCTTTTCAAGGATATCCCGGAACACAACAAACTCTAACCAAAGATTGAATGGGAGGGCATTTACCAGATATTTCACCTCTAAAAGAGGATGAGATCCGGAAGCTACCTGGCCCTTTCCAGACTCTGTCTAAGAGTATGGGGTAAAACACAACAAAGGTTAAGTGTCAATGTAGGAGTAAGTGTTTTACTGCCAATCTGAAATATTTTTGGCTTTTTCTGAGTTATTTTCAGTTGTGTGGTTTCTAAGAATATCCTAACTCTGTTTCAAAACTTAGCTATGGTCATGAGACAAAGACAGTCTACTCTTATGGCTAAGCCAGCTGATTTTTCAAGGTTTGATAAAGTCTTAAGAGAATCCTAGGGTTTACCTAGATTGTCACTGATTCAAGCAAGTTTCATCATGATTACCATTTCCTAGTAGTGCTTAAAAAGGCTGCTTTTACTCACAAAGTTTTATGAATCAAGGGGTGCTCTAAGGTCTTTAACAGGTATCAAAAACACTCAGTTCCCCAGCGGAGTCGCTAGAAATGTTAGGAATCTGTAATTTATTAGCAAGATTGGCAGATTCCAATTACAGAAACAACGTCGTTTCAACCAACTTTGGGATTCTAGGATCTAGCCCTCCTGAATCCGGAGAGGGATCTCTCCAATATGTACAAAGATGGATTTGTCTTTGAAGTTTGGGGTTATGATATTAGGCTAGTTATGAAGGCCAAGGGTTTTTTTTTTTTTTGGATGATTGAGCATGATTACTGTTCAAGGTGGAAAGTTCTTAATGCAAAACAGTTTCAAAAGTGAGAAGTTGCAGGCAATCAGAATAAGCTTCAGTCAAAAAGATAGAAAATTGCAGGTTTTAGTCCATTGGGATATGGAGTCATAATAAGGTTTAATTGGAACAGCAAGAGGCAAGAGTGGTCCATGGGGCAAGTCATCTATGTCTAAGGATCTCTTTGAAGATTTGATTTATGGAATGGAATGATACAATAAGAAGGAGAAATAAACAGATGCAGAAACAAGAGCAGCCCAGGATCTGGTAAGTACTTTGAAACTAGCTAGCCTTTGACATGGACTCAATAAAAACATAAAATTAAACTAGGATCTGGTAAGTACTTTGAAACTAGCCAGCCTTTGATACACTTTCAATAGAAAACATCTTAAAACAGAGGGAAACTTGAAGGCAACTTTTGGATTAGAAACTAGCGGGCCGGGCTCACCACAAATCCTCTCCTAGTTCTTCTTTACTTGGTTACTTTCAAGACAAATACAAAGATAACAACATAATGGCCTAAGATCTGGTAAGTACTTTGAAACTATCCAGCTTTTAACACATTCAAAGGGAAACAATCAGATAGTCTGTGGGATCATTCTGGGACTAGGGCTCACCATATCTTCCTCAGTTCATCTTCACAAAACATATACTGAAAATAACATCTAAAAATAACATTCAGCTAAGACAATAAGACGAGGGAACGCCAGCATTCCTATGCTTAAACTGAATTAAATCATTCCTAGATAACACAATTTAGAAGAAAACATTCAGATAAAGGTTTTCAGTTAGAGAAGGTTACTGATGTACAGCAGGTCCTAACTCTATGCATGATGTTCTTTATAAGAGAATATGAAACACAAATGAAAACAGAAACAGAAATAACAAGTCACAATTAGAGAAACATCACCGTCAACATAGACCAGGATCCCATAAATCAGCTTGTATTGATGCTTCAAACCAATTACAGCTTTAAGTCCAGTGCTTTAGGTTAGCAACCATCTACACATCTCAGCCTAACCTATCTATCACCAGTAGAGCTCCAAGAGCCAGTGAATACTATATACAATTAGAAGTTTTTTCTCAAATGTATATCAAAATTCTACAACCAACCCCTCACTCATCTTCTGTTGTAGTATATATAGAAGAATGAGGAGGTGAGATCTGATAAAAGATCTCAATTACAATTAATACAGAGTTAATGTCTTCTTGGCCCTTGGGGGGTTTAATGAAGAAACTGTACAGGTGTTTCACTATATTAATTGATTTACACTTATGCATTAAGCTCAGTGGGAGCTTAGTTGACCTTTGAGGCTTTGTGTGACGCTAGGGTTACTCTGCAGATGTCTTTTACATTAAGTTTCATTGCAGAAGTAACTTCTTGGATGCGCTGAGGCAAAATCTGATCTTCTTCAATAACTTTGGCCCTTGATTGAGTACTTTGAGGAACAGGTGGCGCTATGGTAGCTGGGAGGAATCGATTGCTTCATATTGTGGCGGCGGAAACATTCCTTCTTGCTAAAACATCTTAGGTTTTATGTAAACTGTGTTTTATTTTGGGATTAGGCTTTTGATAACAGTCTTAGCCATAATCCCCGTGAAAACTGTCTCTAATCCTCTGTTCTGATACATTTAGGTCTTCGGCGCTGATACTCTTTGTCTGCGCCCGATATACTGTGTTTTTTGCTGTTGTGCAGGGCTGCGCAGGGTTCATAAGGCATCCATTCCTGAGATAACATTAAGAAAACGTGCATTTCCAACCTGTGCATGATTTCCTTGCATGAATCCAAGACGGTAGGGTCGTCACCCTCTGCCTTCTGAATCTTCTTTGAAAATTGTGAACGAATGATAAAAAACCCTGCAAAAATACAAAAACTATTAAGAAATCATGCTTTTATAGGTTGACTGCATCGGAAGGCATGCGAGGAGATCGGAGCCGTTGGATGGCATCATCCAACGGTCGGGATTAATCGGGGAGATCATAAAATGGGTGGAAGAAAGATTAAATCCGAGCCGTTGATCTGCAGAGATTGACGAGTGAGATTGAACAGGGCAGTCATAGGAGAGGATGAATCTGAGCCGTCGATCGCGCAGAGATCGACTATCTGGATTGGGCGATGGAAAGTCAAACGGGAGATCGAGCGATGAATTGTGGGCCGTCGATCTGCAGATCAGATCGACGGCGGAGATTTATTTGCCGTTATACGATGGCCCAGCTATTGCGCGCGCACCTTCATTAACCATCGAGCAACTTGGGTGAGCGATCACCGTTGGATCAGTGGACCCAGATCAGACGGTCCACAGCGATATCGCTGGGCGTCCTGGTCCGATCATTAACGCGCAATGGATGATGGATGGGCGGCGGTTTTCAAATAGCACAAGGGACACGTGTTGAATGGTGAATGAAATCATTGGTCGTTGGGAGAAAAAAGCTTTTGCCCGAAGGCGGTGCGATGAATACTGCGCGGTATTTGGAGTGGAGGACAGCTGGCGGGGACCACCGGGAGACGTACTCTGCACCGTCCGACCTGTGGATTTAGATCGACGGTGCGGAACAAACCAAAACTCGTACTGGCGGATAATTTAATAAAAAATAATAAAGTGACGGGTTTTATGAATAACAAAGGTTTTTTAATATTTTTTGCGGTATATTTTTAAACCAAAATAAGCGCCTGACTGTTCAGCACGCGGTCAGGGCTCCAGGACTTATGGACGAGTAGGGTTAACAACTTAGCCCAAGGGGGCTTAAGTCCAAATACATAGAAAATATGTATTTTTATTGATTTTTCAATGTTTTCAAAGGGTTTCAAGGGTTTCGACATAGTCAAAAAATGGGTTTTCAACTATGGGAAAGTGATTTTCATAAATGGAAGAAGAGGATTTATAAAAACAAGGGAGTTTTTATGGAGAAAAAGGGGAGCATATGAGGGTTTGAGAAGGAGGAAAAATGAAGGTCTTGCAACAGTATTTGGTTTTGGAAATCAGCAGGATTTCAGGGTCTTTTGGGAAGTAAACAGCAGTGCAGATTTGGACAGAGGTAGGAGGCCTTCAAGAGTCTTCAAGAGCCAGCAGTTTTTAGTGAGAAAAATTGTTCCTTGAAGGCTCAAAATATATTTAGCCACCTTTTGGTATAATCAAATTTTACAAGTGGCTAACAAGTTCAGCGGAGGCCGAGTACATGGTAGCAAGTTTGGCTGCATGCGAGGCTATATGAATGAGGAAGATCCTGGTCGGGTTGTTCGGTTCACACTTAGATCCTACTGTGATATATTGTGATAATCAGAGTTGCATTAAAATCTTGGTTAATACAGTATTTCATGATAGATCTAAACATATTGACATTCAATACCATCACATCAGAGATTGTGTGCAGCAGAAGATCATGTTACTATCTTACATTCCTACGGAGGATTAGGATGCAGATATTCTGACAAAGGCGCTCACTAGGAGAAAATTTGAATACCATAGAGACAGGATTGGGGTGGCAGATAATCCCTATCTTGTTGAGAGGGAGTGTTGAGATTCAACAAGATGATGAGCTTAGTGAAAAGAGTCGCCTTCACTAAGTGGGTCCGCAGGCTATTTTTGGCGCAAGTCTATTTTTAGACTATGTCGATCATATTCTATGAGTTGCAGGATGTTATTTGTGGATGGTTGGTCAAGTTGGAAAAATATATTGAATTCTATTTTTAGACATATTGGGCGGAATCTATTTTTAGATTGCGAGTCTAAAAATAGATATGTCGAATATTATTAGCTCTTAATAATATTTGGGCTCTAAACATTATCTTATTCTCTTGGAGCACTTCAGTTAAGTGCACATATGTGGCACAACAGCTGACAGAAGGAATTATGCTATTCCTAAGGGTTTACTAGAGCTAATGCATGAGGACTTCAGTTAGAACTCATGTGATAGAGTTTGGTGGAGTTATAGAGGTAGTTGGTGGAGTTGTATTCACTTTAACTCAGTTAGACTCAGTTGAGCTAGTTGTATCTAGTCTAACTGATTGATACACTAGTGAGAGTGGTGTAAATTAATTATTTAATTAATCACTAAATAATAACTCATTAATCAACTAAAGAATACATCAGTTAACTACAGTGCATGGCAGTTTCAGTGGAGACCAGTGGCGAGGTAGGTGAAAGAGCAAGTGTGACTATCAGTTGTGACTATAGTGATGCATTGATTGCATACAGCACTCAGTGGAGATGCCAATGAGGATTGCGCAGTGCAAGCCAGGTGGATTCGAGTTCATTCAGAGCCATTCTTCAGTAGGGATTGTGCAGTAGAGGCAGGCTAGCAGGTGGCAGAGATCGGTGCATGGATTTGCAAGATCGGACCTGATTAGTGTGTAGCGATTGTATTATACTGAGAGCTTGACATGTTCATCTTTGTATGAGGATTGTTACATGATCTCTATGAAATATATTATATACATATAGTTGGGGTTTTCAACTTCAGGCTTTCTCGTTAAACAGTTGTGTTAATGTGTGTGAATTTTTATGGTTTCATGTGTGCATTGCAATTGATTTAATTTATGCATGTGATGATCAATGTTGGAATAGATTATGTATTGTGCATGAATTTAAAATAGTGTGTGAACAGGAGAATCTTGGATATATAACTCATAAGTTATATAATTTCTACATACATTGAGCATCATCAAGAGAGGTTGCAATTCATCAAACAAGGTTGCAAAATCATCAAGCGAGGTTGTGAAGACATTAAAGAAACCATGGCACAGAAAATAAGGACAAACAAGGGTGGCCAATGCCTGAGATATGAACCTACAGACATGAATTTGATCAATGAAGACCCAACAGAAGTGGAAGTCTTCAGAAGGATAGGTTGCCTACAGTTTTGTGAGAAATTGCACGGCTTTCATAAACAGGTTTCCAAAGATTTTGCTTTGAATATCAGTGGAACAGCCACCAAATTGGGAATGCTCAATCTTTCCATCACACCAGAGGTTATTGCAGCCGCTACAGGGATCCCAAGAGGACAGGAGAAGTGGTTCAAAGGCTTCAAGTTTAACATGGAGCAGTGCAAAGAATTCATGAAGCCTGAAAACAGTGAAATGGATCTCACCAATGTTGTTCCAAGGAGCTGCATAAAATACAACTATTCAAAATTGTTGCTCATCATCCAAAAGTACTTTACTTGTGATGGGAGATACCATAAAGTATACTCATATCATTTCAAATTACTTCTGCACTTTACTGGTAAGATTTCCCTTGATCTGCCTTTCTATTTGCATAGAAGTTTGTCAAAAATGGCAGGTAAGGTCCAAGCAAAGTCTGAAGAGAGTGAGACCTCATTATTTCATCATGGTTTAATGAATTTTTTGGTCTTATATGAACTCCAAAGGTTAGGCAGAGACTGTTCATCATTTTTGTTTGTTAGTGGTTTTGAGTTGGATGCTCTTACTCCTTCAAGAACTCCTAAACCTAGGAAAATTCCATCACCATTAGTAGCAGAGCAGAGTGAACCATTGATAGCAGAACCAAGTGAACCTACAAGAGTAGAACCAAGTGAGCCAATTATGATGGAGACAGATAAATTGAAAATTTTTGACACACCAAATATCCCACCTACAAAACAAAAGTCAAAAGTGGTCAAACCTGCAAAACAAAAACAAGATGTGAGTAAACAAGAAACAAAAAGGAGGACAAGGAGCCAAACAGTGGCCTTAGAAGAGAAAATAGTGGTTGTATAGGATAGAGAAATAGCTAAAGGAACTATTGAAGATATCTTACATGCCATTTACATAGACGAAACTCCTATAGTCCAGGCTGAGGACATAGAGGAAGGTGGACAGAAGTTAAAAAAGGCCAAATCTGCAAAGAAATTAGAATTTGAGGGAGAGGATGCAGATTTTATGTTCCAAGCAAGAAAGCTTATGACAAGGCATGCTAGGAAGCTTTTAGAGAGCAGTAAAGAGCTCCCACCACCTACTGACACAGTCCAACCACCATAGGAGGTCATTGACCTTTCATTACCTGCAGAGAAAGATAAAATTAGCAAAACAAAGAAAGGAAAAGAGAAGGTGATGGAAAAAACAGAGTTGCGGCTCCTTGAAGAACAATTAAAATTGGTCAATCATGAAATTTTTGTTACGAAAAGAGAAGCAAGGAAACACAGTGTATAGAAGATTCAATTTGAAAAGATGAAGGCAATTTGGGAAAAACAGGTTAACACTGTTTCCAATACTTTGGATAACACACAACAGCTTATCAAATGGACCATTCCAGCAAGGAAAGAAACCAAATATGTCAGGAGGATGAACACAAATTTGAAAGCCACCAATAGAAGGTTGAAAGAGTAGGTAAAATACCTCCAGGAGCAGCTTGAACTAATTCATGAAGAGTTAGAGAAAAAAGGTCTTAAAATGACAGTGCTTGAAGAGACAATAGCTCAACCAATCATAAATGAGGAAGAAATGCCTCAAGGATCAAAAGGTGACTTGGTTTATGATTTTTAAGGCTAATGATATGTTAAAAACAAGATTTTGGCACTTAAAGGGTTCATTTTTCAAATCACACAAAAATCTAGAATTTCAGCAATTTCGTAGTGTGCCTGGGCTTGAAGGACAGCAAAACGCTACGAAACTACTGTAGATTTTCTTCTTGCTTTTTTGAACCAGTTTTGGCAGTTTTCAAGAGGTGAAATTGGTGTGGGAGATGTGTCTAAGGATGATGAAGACCATGCCAAAGGAAAGAATAAAAAATTTTGAGGGTAAATGGCATTTTTGAAGCGCTACGAAAGTACGCTACGAAACTGCCTTACTTTCGTAGCATACTGTGTGAGAGCCTTTTAAGCATATTTTTGGGCATTTATGGACAACTGGGTTTTATTCAAGTGTTAGAGGCACACGAAAACAGTCATTCATCACTTAAAGACCACGAAATGAAGATATATTAGCTGCCAAAGCATTCGTGGAAGAAGAAGACCATTTTCCTAAAAAACAAGGTTTTGTTTCCAGTTTTAAAGGAGGTCAGTTAAGTGGTCATGTATTGATGAGTCCCATCACCCCAATTTGAACATGTGAAATCATACTTGTAAAAGATGTAATTTCTTAGAAGATAAGGTTGTTAAATGTAATAATGAGTAGTTTGAGTCCTATTAGGAAAAGGACTGTCAAGTAGGATAGTTGTCATTTTTTCATTAAGTAGATGTTTTATGGTTATGCAAGGTGTCATTAGGCAAAAATTTGATGAATCTAGCCACGAGGCAGATCATCTCATGATGTAACAAGTCTATTAAAGGCCATAGAGTCGAATATGTCAAGGGTTGGATATTTTTTGGAAAAAATACAACTTTATGTAATTTGACTGTTTCAGCAATACAGAGATTTGTTTCTTGACCAACCTGAGATTATGATTGAGTTTTTAGTGCCTATCTATCTTATCTATATCTTTTATGTATCCCATTTGCAGTGGTTTTCCTTTATAATACTCATAATTCATTCATGTAATGCTCTGACTTCCTTTGTAGATGAATTGGCTGTGTATTTTCATGTTTCATGTGTGTGTGTACTACTACTAAAAACTCTTACCTGCCTCAGCTTCCATGTCAAGTGAACTCATTACTGAATCACTGAAAGTGTTGACTCCATAAGCCCAATGTTTGCATACTGATACTATTTTCAACCTACATTCATCTAAAGTAAATTATTTACCAAGTAGAGTTAGCCAACTAAATATATCTTTATTCCATATCATTAATCCTTTGAGAGAGCCCTCTCAGACTGAAGAGGCCAAGCTTCAGTCAAAATATTGGTTTGAAACAGTTACATGAGATTGTCTGATTAGCAGCCTATCGGGTGAAATTTGGTGATAACATTTTGGTGCGTCTGCCGGGAGCCTGAAGATTATACTTTCCCGAAATTTTGAAGTTGAACTTATGAAGGTAGCATGAGCTCAGAAAGTTGTTCGAGGCTACATCTACCTTGGTGACTCCATTCAAAATTCATATGATCAAAGGTGGCTTCGAGAAGGAGATACATGAGGATTAATCCTGACCGAGATCCACCTACCATTGTGGAAAATCTAAACACCATCTCCAGAGGAAGTCAAGGCATTTCTGCAATATCAGGTACTCCATCACATACGAAATCCTTGTCCTCTGAAGTTTTAAGAAGTCCTGAAGATAAAAAATCTGATGATAAAATTCAAGAAGTCTTGTTTAGGTCTGAAAGTGAAAAAGAATTAACTGAAATTGTCTTAGACCTACATAGGAGAGGTTTTGATACCTCAGCCTTATTGACACAAAAAGATAAAGAAGAGTTTTGGGAAGCAATCACTTCTGAGTTGCTGTTGGAAAGAGAGTCTTTGGATAGGTTGAAGGAGCTTGACCATTTTGAAATTTTGTTGAAAATTAAAACTAGTTTTCCTCTTCCTGATTAGAGTTCAATTGTCAGTGGACAACAAAGACCAAACAGCCCTCCTCCTAACAGTTCCTCTTCCTCCACTGTTGTTGTCCATAAAACTACCATAGTCCCATTCATCATGGCAGGAAATGTACCTCCTCCACCTGCTGCACCTGCTATATATGCCCCTCTTGTTCTTCCAGTTGTCCTAAATGCCCTTCCTAGCAAATACTCTTATAGAATCAAAACTTGGGGAAGTGATGAAGAGATTACAGCTGAAGAACATGTAGACCAGTTTAATGACTTTATAGACAGGGAGGAGGCTGACCATGAGAATGTCAAGATGAGATTTTTTCTCAGAGCTTTACTGGTGAAGTTAGGAAGTGGCTCAAAGCCCTTACTCCTAGAAGCATTCATAATTGGAATGAACTTGAAGATAACTTTTTGAGGAAATGGGGAAATAGAAATAACCTTGTACAAGCACTCACTGAATACAATAGTTTGAGAAGAGTTGTTGATGAAATTGTCCAAAATTTTTCAAAAAGGTTTAATAAAGTTTATGATTCCATCCCTACCCATTTAAAACCTCCATAAGCCTTAGCTCAAATGAGATATGCTAAAGCTTTTGACTATGAATTTTCTATACTACTGAGAGAAAGAGAATCTCCTTCATTGAAATGCAGAATGATGCAGTGAAGGTCGAGGTTAATATGATAGCAGAAAAAAAGTCCAAGATGGGTAGGACTAAGTTGAAAGAAGAATATAAGCCTTCCACCTCTGATGATAAATTTGATTCAATGATTAAGACAATGGAAAAATTGATGGATAGGCTTTCCCTTGGGAATACCTCTGCTCCTCCTGCACAAAATGAGCCTCAGCTTAGAAATCCTCAATTCAGAAGACCTCAAAACTAGCAAAGGCCAAGGGAAAATAGAAATTAGCAACCTGACCCTCCAATGAGACCTCCTTTTCAGCAGAACTTAGTTTATGAAGATGATGAACCTGAAATTCCAAAAGATTCCATTCATTGTCTAGATGAAGACATGTCTGGAATTTTCTTGACTAAGTAGGAACATGATGAGTCAGACCATGAAGTGAATAAGGGAGAGGAACCATCTGATTATTTTAAAGGGTATCAGCATGCAATCTTTGAGATGCAAAAATAATACAACCTCAGAAACAGAAATGTGCCAATCATTGCAAACAAAACACAGCCTAAGAAAGATGCCCCAAAGCTGATGAAGGTAACAAAGATACACCACCTCCTCCTCCTATCAAAGAAACTGAAAAATATGCTTATGTTTTTAGTTTGGAGAGTGAAATTTCTAAGATCAAAATACCAATACCTTTTGGAGAAATTCTTAAGGTAAATGAATATAGAAGTAAGATTGTGAAAATGTTGAATTCAAAACCAGGGGATGCTGATATTTTAAATATTCAAGAAGATCATCCAACCATATACTTGGGTCCAAGATTAGAAGATGAGCAGAATGAGGAGGTGCCTCCTTTTTATGTTAGCCTTAGCATTCATGACATGACATTGCATAATGCCACGTTGGATTCAGGGGCCTCTCACAATCTTATGCCCAAAGTAATTATGGAGAGGATGGGGTTAGAAATTACTAGACCATATAAGCATTTGTTTTCCTTTTATTCAAAAAGAGTTCAGTGCATTGGTTTAATTAAAGATGTTGTTGTTGGTATTACATAAGTCCCTGCCAAGACAGTGGTCATGGACATTGTGGTAGTAGACATTCCACCAAATTTTGGCATGCTATTATCAACATCATGGGCAAAAAAAATTAAAGGTACAATGCAGATGGACCTTACCTATGCCACCATTCCTGTTTTTGGTGAGAAAATGAGACTTTATAGAGAAACAAGAATGGCTTACATGGTGAGTAGTACAGATAAACCTCAGAATTTTCCAATTTATGCTCTTGATACTAAACTTGGATCTTTTATTATTTTCAATGAGTTGACTGATGAAGTAGAGGATGAAAATAAGGCAGAAAATCAGCAATCTGTAATTTAGTAGACAGAAAATCAGCAAGCAGAAGATCAACAAATCAGTGAGGAGAAGGCGAAATGTTGGTGGTTGTTGCACTTTGATGAATCAGTAGGAAGAGAGGGGGTAGGAGCAGGGATTTTGATCACAAGTCCAAATGATGAAAGTAATCTCTTTTCTTACAAACTAAATTTTGATTGCACAAATAACATGGCTGAGTATGAATCTTTGATTTTGGGCTTAGAAGTTTTGAAAAGAATGGGTGCTCAAAATATTTTTGTTTGTGGAGATTCTGAATTAGTCAGTAAACAAGTTTAAGGTGTGTATCAAACAAAGGATGTGAGAATGAAAGAATACAGAAATTTAGTCATGGACATCTTGGAAATTTTCCAAGAACATTCATTCATTGTCAAGACTAGGGATCAAAACTCCATTGTTGATTCCCTAGCTGTCTCTGCAAGTATTTTCATTATTCCCATACATTCCACTGAAAAATATGAGGTTTTAGGTTCGCCATAGACTAGCTATCCCTGATAACATTATCCATTGGCAAGTCTTTGAGGATGCCCAACAAGTAAAGAACTTTATTGAGCTGAAAGAAGAGTTCGAAAATATACAAGTAGATCAGAAAAACATGCTTGTTGAATCTAAGGGAAATTTTGAAGTGTTATAGTTGAAGAATAACTCTATACCCAAAGGCCTCATACCCCTTGAGAAGATTTTTGACCAAAATGATGTGTTCAAATCTCCTAGGATACAAGCTGATGATGAAGAGGTAGAGAGTTGTAACCTTGGTACAGTAGCTATGCCAAAAATGATTAAACTTTCAAAGTGTATTTCAATTGATATGAAGCACAAATATATTGAGATGATGAAAAGATTCATAGATGTTTTTGCTTGGAGTTATGCTGATTTGAAGAAGTATGACGCTACTATCATTCAGCATACTATTCCCATTAAAGAAAATGAAAATCCTTTCAAGCAAAAGGTGAGGAGGATTAATCCACTTCTCATGCCTCTAATTGAGAAGGAAATCAAGAAGCTATTTGATGCCAAAATCATTGTTCCAATCAGATTCTCAAAGTAGCTTGCAAAATTGGTTCCAGTGAAAAAAAAGAGTGGAGAAATCAGAATATGTATTGACTTCAGAAACTTGAATAAAGCCTCTCTGAAGGACAACTACCCTCTCCCAAACATGGACCAAATTTTGCAGAACATTGTTGGTTCCCAAAGGATGTCTATGCTTGATGGTTTTTCAGGTTACAATCAGATTCTTGTGCATCCAGAAGACCAGGAAAAAACAGTCTTTACCACACCATGGAGCACATTCATGTATGCCAAAATGCCCTTTGGTCTGATGAATGCAGGAACTACCTTTCATAGAGCAATGGAAATTGCTTTTTCTAAGGAGAAGGAAAAAATGGTTGTTGTCTATTTAGATGACATAATGGTCTTCTCAAAGAGGGAAGAAGATCACTTGAAGCACCTAGAAAGAATTCTGCTGAAGTGTAGAAGGTTTTTCATTTCTCTCAATCCCACTAAAAGAATTTTTGCCTTAACCTCAGGTAAATTACTTGGACACATTATTTCTAAATATGGGATTAAGATTGATCCAAACAGGGTCAATGCAATTCAGAAAGTGGATTTTCCTAGGAGCAGAAAAGAGATTTAGTTTTTTCTTGGAAAGTTAAATTTTGTGAGGAGATTTATTCCTAATTTTGCTGAGATTGTAAAGGACATAACAAGGATTCTGAAGAAATGAATTGACATCAAGTGGACAGCAGAAGCAAAGCACTCATTTGAGGTGATCAGAAAGGCACTCACCCAAGCACCAGTGTTGATTAGCTCATTTTTCTCAAAATAATTTTTGGTTTTTACTTTTGCATCAGAAAATACAATTGTTGGAGTTTTGTTGCAGAAAGGACAGCAAGGTACTGAGCAACCCATTTCATTTTTAGTAGGACATTAGCTAACTCGGAGTTGAAGTAAAACATCTTAGAGAAGCAAGCTTATGCCTTGGTTAAGACCATCAAAGATTTCAGAATTTACATTCTGCATTCTCATATTATAGCTTTTGTTCCTAATGTTGTTGTGAAAGACATCCTAACTCAAGCTGACCCTGATGGTAAGAGGGGGAAATGGATTTCTAACTTGCTGGAATATGACATAGAGATCAAGCCAACAAAATTGGTCAAAGGAAAAGGTCTAGCAAAGCTAATGGAACAGTCAAACTTTGACTGTCTTGACATGAATTTAATTGTAGAAATTTCATAAATTTCAGATGAAGAGGAAGAACCGATCCCCATTGAAGAAAAATACATCATTTCATATTGGTACAAGGACATAATTTTTGTCTTACATCATCATAGAGCACCTGCTGAGTTGACAAAGTCCAAGGCGAGATTTGTGAAGCTAAAATCTTTGAGGTATTGCATCATTGACAAAAATATGTATTGGAAGGACACCGGTGGTATTTTGTTGAATTGTTTGCTGGAAGAGGAGGCTGATAAAGTGATTAAGGAGTTCCACAAAGGAGATTGTGGAGGTCATCATTATTGGAAGGCTACAACAAACAAGATTCTCAGAGCAGGATACTATTGGCCTACAATGTTTAAAGATGTTTACAAAAAGATCGTTGCCTGCCATGAATGCCAGATTTTTTATGGTAAGAAGAAGCGTGTACCTTTACCTTTGATGCCTATTTATGTTGAGGCGCCATTTCAGCAGTGGGGGCTAGATTTTATTGGTGAGATTCATCCATCATCATCAGGTCAGCATCGCTGGATTCTGACAGCAACTGATTATTTCACCAAATGGATTGAAGCAATCCCAACTAGACAAACAAATGGTTTTGTTATCATTTCATTTTTAGAAAATAATATATTGTCTAGATTTGGTTGTCCTATGAAGATCATCACTGATAATGCTCGGGAATTTAAGCTAAGAAGCTGATTATTTTTTGTCATCAATATCATATTACTCTTAGGCATTCTACTTCATATTATCCACAAGGGAATGGTCTTGTTGAATCTTCTAACAAGATAATTGTAAGGATTATAAAGAAGGTGTTGTAGGAAAATAAGAATTCATGCCATTTGAAGCTAAAGTATGCTCTATGGGCTGATAGAGTGTGCACAAAGAGGTCAATTGGAACTTCACCTTATGAGCTTGTTTATGGAGCTGAAGTTATCTTTCCTACATCCTTAGGAGTGCCTGTCATGAAGCTTCTACAAGGATTAGAGGAGCAGCCAAATGCAATTCAGAGAAGGATCAATTAGCTGATAGCTTTGCAAGAGAAGAGGGAGGAAGTCTATAATAGTAATCAGCGATCTCAAAACAGAATCAAGAAGACATTTGACAAGAAGGTCAAGGAAGAAAATTTTCAAATCCAAGATGTGGTTTTGAAATGGGAGGCTAGGATTGAAGAGAAGGGGAAACATGGTAAGTTTGAGACAATTTGGAAGGGGCCATTCAAAGTATCTTCATTCCATGGGAACAACACTTACATTCTGAAAGAGATGGATGGACAACCATGTGTTGGAGGGCCTGTCAATGGCAGGTTTTTGAAGCACTAATCTTCCTAAAATCTACTTATCATTCATTCCATTGTATATATTTCATTTTATGCTAATAATGACAAGATGAATCATCAAGCTTGAGCCCGAGGTGAAGGCCATTAGAGTTTGAATAAAAAGCTTGGCAGTTTCAAAGTTTTTTTGTTTTTCAAGAAGATGGATATCAGCACTAGAACTACTGGTTCTTTGTTGTACCACTGGGGCACACCATCCCAAGTGGAGCCACTATTATCACCCAAAAAAATGAAGCATCATTTGACAAGTTTAAATAAGTTCATGTGTGAAAAATAGGGTTGTAGGATTCATTTTTTACGCTTGGTCTAGGGAAATATTAATTTTTTCTTGTTTAAAGTTTACCCTAAGGTCTAAACCCACTCATTTTCAAACTCCCTCATGTCACATCACTCATCATTTTCTGACTGATTTCAATTTCCAAGGTTTTTATACCGAAAATGCCATTTTAGCCAAGAAACCACATTTTCGTAGCGAAATACACTGTGAAAAGTCACTTTTCGCTACGAAACTGCTGATAGTTTTGTAGCGAAAACAACGAAATTTACATTAGATATGCTACGAAAGCACGGTTTCCTGTCTGTCTTGTCAGTCTAGCTATTAGGTGTCAGGAAATCATTGGGAAAGGGTAAGTTAGATGCCATTCGAGTCATGGAGGGATAAAATCAAGGAACATACTCAGGTCTGCAGTCATCGTGATCAGTTTAGGTATGTATGATTCATCATTGTGTCATGAGAGGACATCAAAACTTCAAAACCTTTCCTAATTCAGTCATTTCTCATTTCTCATTCCTTCTTGCATGATATTGAGATCTGGAGAGCTAGTTCACTAAGCCAAAGTTGTGGCTGGTGTTTTCAAAGGTTTACATTGAGCATCATCAAGCGAGGTTGTGAAGATGTTAAAGAAACCATGGCAGAAAAAAGAAGGACAAACAAGGATGGCCAATGCCTGAGATATGAACCTGCATACATGAATTTGATCAATGAAGACCCAACAGTAGTGGCAGTCTTCAGAAGGATAGGTTTCCTACAATTTTGTGAGAGATTACAAGGCTGTCATACACAGGTTTCCAAATATTTTTCTTTGAATTTCAGTGGAACAGCCACCAAAGTGGGAATGCTCAATTTTTCCACCACACCAGAGGTTATTGCAGCTGCTACAGGGGTCCCAAGAGGACAGGAAAAGTGGTTCAAAGGTTTCAAGTTTAACATGGAGTAGTGCAAAGAATTCATGAAGCCTGAAAACAGTGAAATGGATCTCACCAATGTTGTTCCAAGGAGCTGCATAAAATACAACTATTCAAAATTGTTGCTCATCATCCAAAAGTACTTTACTTGTGATGGGAGATACCACAAAGTATACTCATATCATTTCAAATCACTTCTGCACTTTACTGGCAAGATTTACCTTGATTTGCCTTTCTATTTGCATAGAAGTTTGTCAAAAATGGCAGATAAGGTCCAAGCAAAGTCTAAAGGGAGTGAGACTTCATTATTTCATCATGGTTTAATGAATTTGTTGGTCTTATATGAACTCCAAAGGTTAGGCAGAGGCTGGTCATCATTTTTTTTTGTTAGTGGTTTTGAGTTGGATGCTCTTACTCCTTCAAGAACTCCTAAACCTAGGAAAATTCCATCACCATTAGTAGCAGAGTAGAGTGAACCATTGATTGCAGAACCAAGTGAACCTGTAAGAGTAGAACCAAGTGAGCCAATTATGATGGATACAAAGAAATTGTAGAGTTTTGACACACCAAATATCCCACCTACAAAACAAAAGTCAAAAGTGGTCAAACCTGCAAAACAAAAACAACATGTGAGTAAACAATAGACAAAAAGGAGGACATGGAGCCAAACAGTGGCCTTAGAAGAGAAAATAGTGGTTGTAGAGGACAGAGCAGTAGCTAAAGGAAATATTTAAGATATATTACATTCCATTGACATAGAATAAACTCCTATAGTCCAGGCTGAGGACATAGAGGAAGGTGGACAGAAGTTAAAAAAGGCTAAATCTGCAAAGAAATTAGAATTTGAGGGAGGATGCAGGTTTCATGTTCCAAGCAAGAAATCTTATGACAAGGTGTGCTAGGAAGATTTTAGAGAGCAATAAAGAGCTCCCACCACCTACTGACACAGTCCAACCACCACATGAGGTCATTGAACTTTCATTACTTGCAGAGAAAGATAAAATTAGAAAAAAAAAAAAAAGGAAAAGAGAAGGTGATGGAAAAAACAGAGTTGCAGCTCCTTGAAGAACAATTGAAATTGGCCAATCATGAAATTGTTGTTATGAAAAGAGAAGCAAGGAAACACAGTGTATAGAAGATTCAATTTGAAAAGATGAAGGCAATTTGGGAAGAACAGGTTGACATTGTTTCCAAGACTTTGGATAACACACAACAGCTTATCAAATGGACCATTCCAGCAAGGAAAGAGGCCAAATATGTCAGGAGGAAAAACACACATTTGAAAGCCACCAATAGAAGGTTGAAAGAGCAGGTAAAATACCTCCAGGAGCAGCTTGAACTAATTCATGAAGAGTTAGAGAAAAAAGGCCTTAAAATGACAGTGCTTGACGATCTAATAGCTCAACCAATCATAAATGAGGAAGAAATGCCTCAAGGATCATAAGGTGACTTGGTTTATGGTTTTTAAGGCTAATGATATGTTAAAAACAAGATTTTGGCACTTAAAGGGTTCATTTTTCAAATCACACAAAAATCTAGAATTTCAACACTTTTCAGCAATTTCGTAGCGTGCCCGGGCTTGAAGGACAGAAAAAAGCTATGAAACTACTGTAGCTTTTCTTCTTGCTTTTTGAATCGGTTTTGGCAGCTGTCAAGAGGTGAAATTGGTGTGGGAGATGTGTCTAAGGATGATGAATACCATGCCAAAGGAAAGAATCAAAAATTTTGAGGGTAAATGGCATTTTTGAAGCGCTACGAAAGTACGCTACGAAACTGCCTTACTTTCGTAGCATACTGTGTGGGAGCCTTTTAAGCAGATTTTTGGGAATTTATGGATAGTTGGGTATTATTCAAGTGTTAGAGGAGCATGAAAATATTCATTCATCACTTAAAGACCAGGAAATGAAGATACATTAGCTGCCAAAGCATTCGTGGAAGAAGAAGACCATTTTCCTAGAAAACAGGGTTTTGTTTCTAGTTTTAGATGAGGTCAGTTAAGTGGTCATGCAGTGATGAGTCCTGTTAGCCTCCTATACCAATAGGTTTCATCTTTCATGATTGTCTTGATTGAACTATGGAATATGTTCAAACCTTCTTTCTTGAGCAAAGGTGTTCCATATTCTTGAAAAACCAAAAAATCAAAAAATTTAAAAAATGTAAAGAGGGTATACCCTAAAAGAAAAATCAAAAGGGTAAGAAAAATAAAGTGGTCAAAAAGAAGTGAAAAAATGAACCCCAAGCAAAAATAGACCAAGGAAAGTGTGCAAATCCAAATGCCACTACTATTTCATCTTCTGTAATAAAGAAATTGTGTGCAACTTGTCAAACCTTTGCCACAATTCATGAATAAGTCAAACTGTTTAAACTTGGCTTACTCATATTTCAATTTCATGTTGTAGATTAGAGAATAAATATCTAGCCAAACAGTTTAATCTTGGCAGATAAGTAGATAGGTAGAGTTAATAGAAGGTGCTCAACAGCTTAATCTGAGCCCTTGGATGTAATAAGGGTAGAATTAGATAGATTTGCCTTGTAAAAAAGAAAAGATTGATAAGGGTTTTCAAGTCTAAATGCACCCTAATAAAGAGGAGAAAATGGTAGTGTCAAATAGATAGGGTAGGTAGATGGTGCTGCAAAGTGTTATCTGATGAATGATGCTGCTACATGTTTTTTTGATCCTTTACTTTCATCACAAATACTGAAGCATGAAATACACTGGAAAATCACAGCAAGCAGAATCAAACTCATTAACTTCCCTCATCACTTTCCCCTCAAAATTTTTACTAATTTCCCCCAAAGTACTAAGGTTTTTGGAGATCAAAGGGGCTCAAGGCATTTCCTTGACTTCTGGAGGGACCGGACCCTCGGCCTAATGATCAAAAAGACCTAAGTACTTGAGATAATTCATCATTATAATCATTCACCTTTAACTTTATCCTAAGTAAAATCCTATTTTACTTAGGGAAATCATGCAAAATTCCGTAAAAAACCCTTAAGATAACTTGCT
This sequence comes from Pinus albicaulis, assembly GCA_034641835.2. NCBI lineage: Eukaryota > Viridiplantae > Streptophyta > Pinopsida > Pinales > Pinaceae > Pinus > Pinus albicaulis. The sequence goes on along the minus strand of CM076582.1, from coordinate 1,204,323,183 downwards.
ATTCTAAGTTTGAGTGTTGAAGATAAAATGTTACAATTTACTTCAGAAGTTATCACTTTCTTAGATGTGCAAAGTGTTTTGAGTTCCCTTGTCCCTTTGCCATATTAATGTTTAACTTTATTTTACTAAATCCCTAGTGAAAAACCCTATCCTAAGTATATAATTCTTTTTTTATATATACCCCAAAAACCCCTTTATTATAATGTTTTGACCAAAGTATTTACCTCCCTAATATTCATTAAAACCCGCTTCTACAAGCCCTTTGGTTAAAATATAGCGTTATACATTAATCCCGCCCTTATGGTAATTAAATAATGTTTATTTGTTACCATATAATAAAAAACATATATACAAAAACTTTAAACATACGATATGTATGTTTAAACACAAAAATATGAATAAAACTTCGGAAAAGTCTTGTGCCACCGTGGTTTGTCCACCTGGCATTCCACTTAACCAAACCCCGCCGCAACCCCTTTCTTTTCATACGGGATTAATTAGTCATCAGGACTAATTAATAACCTTTTATCCGCCTATTAGATATCCCCCGGAGTGATTAAATAATGTTAAAAAGTGTTAAAAGTCCGACAGGCCCACATCTGAAACCTCCGCTTATTCCCCCATCGCCTCAGCCGTCGGATCAACCCTCCGCAAATCAACGATCCACGTGAACCCCGCTACCCATCCTTTGTGAGAACGTTAACCAGCGGGGAACGGGTGGTTTTTGAATAGTCCACCGTCCATGTGGCGATCATTCTGTGGAATCGCTGCCCTCCCGATTTAAACCACCCCCGACCAAAAGCGGTGCGGGGTTACCACTTACCGCTTACCGCCCGACCTTGCATACGTCAGCCCGTACGTCGATGACGTCACACCTCGGAAAAATCAAAAACCCTTTTAACTTGTAAATAAAGCCATTTTTCGTGTTTTCTGTTATTTTCGTTATTTGAAAACGACAGTGCTCCCCGCTGCGTTTTTCAAATTTCCACTGTAATAGACCGATTTCCTCCAAGATTCCGCTGCGCCCGTGTTCAAGTACAGTTCCGCCATCACCTGTTACCTGTTAAAGAACCAGCCTCCTTCAAAAAACAGGTATTTATCCTTTTCCGCCCCGACTGCAAGTAAAACTCAGTTCTCTTTGTTTTTCGCTGAAATAGTGATTAAAAATCATCACTGAGTCTTCCCCAGAGTTTTTAAAAACTATATAATCGTTCCCTGAACCAGCGAATTGCGCCAATTTCCTTCATTTTAGAAATTCCGCCCGGCCTGTAAGGAAAACCAAAAAACCTCCATTTTGAATCCACAATAACCAAAATGGAGGTCCCGGCAGCTCTGAATATCACTCCATTGAATGCTCCTCACCGTGAATTGGAATATTTACCTTTGATAGATGAAGATTTCCAAATTAAAGACCTGCATTTCGACGAAAGTCCCCTATTGAGTTATTGTCGCTGCAGAGACGAATACTCAAAGGGGCAAGATCTTATAGGTTTGTGGGAATCCAATCTCCCAAGGTATCTCATCCCCTCAGTCCTTATTTTCCCAGAAATCATTCATTACTGCCATTCAAACTATGATCCCACACGGAGGGCTGTAATAGCTCCTGATCAAAGTGTTCTGTTCCCCATCACTCCCCAGGCTATCAATGCCATGTTACACTTTGAGCCAGACCAAGAATTAGCACCATTGTCCATGGAAGGATTGATTGAGAAAACCAGGCAATTAACCCCAGAAAAGCTAAAATTCATGTGTCAGACTTTCATGTTACCTGAGCATCAGCCAAAAGGGTTTCCTCCCTATGGTTTTTACTATTTCAATACATTGGGAAGGCTCATTGTAAATATAATATCTTTTGTCTTGGGATTCAACACCAGTGAATATGTGGATGAGATAACCTTGGCTTTGCTGTCCATTTTTACTCCTGGGCAACCTCCTGAGATTAAATATGACTTTGCTTCCTTCATAGCCAACAAGATCCATGATCAATTCCTAAGGCTAGATACTGAAAAAGTTTTTAAGTACTCCTCAGTCATCTATCATCTCATTATCTACTACCAGTCAGAAAGGTTCCCTTTCCCTGTTCAAAAACTTGATGCCAAGGGTAACCCCAGGTCAGTCATATTTTGGTCCCCCATAATTCATTTTTCCTCTGATTCTCCCTATTCCTACACTGAATTCATTGACCAGTTTGTATATCCTACAACAACTTTGTTAACAGGAATTCCTCCCCCAAGACTCAGTAATGAAATTAGAAAGACCTTGCAACTGTCAAAGAGTTATAAAGTTGGGGATTGGTATTTGTATCAAAACCATACGGTCATCAGAATTTATGGATGTGAATTACGTCCATTCAAGTTACCCAGATATGTGCCCATGAGGATTTTTGCCTTGGAATACTTCAGGCAGATTAACAATTCAGATGTGATCCATTTTTGTAATGTAAAGAAGAAAGCTCAATTAAGGATCAAAAGTCAATTAGGTCCTTTCATCTGCAACTCTAGGGAGGCCGAGAGAGAGGCAGAAAATATATTAGAGAAAAAGTTCCAAACATCTTTCCGTTGGGTTCCTTATGACCCAGTTGGTTTTATTTGTGAAAAGAGATTAAAGAATAAATCATCCCCTTATATACACCACAAGATTCCTGATCTAGAACAGTATGCCAATCAAGATGAATGGATTGAAGGAACACTTGTTGAGGAAGAAAGTGAAGTTGAAAAAATGAATAAAACTATGAAAGATGTTGAGAAGAACTTTGACCTAGAATCTTATGGTCAAGTGCAGGTACCCTACATTGGCACTTCTTCAGCAGCAAGTCTACAACAAGCATTACAGGAAAGCAGTTCATCAGTTGCAGCAGAACCCAAGGGTAAAGGAAAGGAACCTGTAATCCAGGTCATTGAAACTTTGGTCATGGCGGAGAAACCACAAACTTCTAAAGCACCTGAACAATCACAGGTTTCTCCCACACAGGCAAAGCACACACAAATTCCAGAGTTGCAGACTCCATTAAATGTGGAAATAGGAAAGAAAAGGCTGGTTTCAGACACCACTCCTCCAAAAGAAACCTCACAGGTACATCAGGTCAAGAAACAGAAACCAAATCCACCTCCAGATGTGGAAATTATAGATGAAGCATTTGATGATGGAAGGGAAGATAGTCAGCAAACTGGCACAGCAAGTGAAACAAACATAAGCCAGAAAGGGAAAGCTTTACAAAAGCAATTGAGTACTGAAGTATCCTCTTTCAGACCACCAAAGACAGACACAGGGGATATTAAAAGAACCTTCATTAACATTAAAGCAAAGAATGATCCATTGAAAATGAAGGTATATGATCAGTATATGAAGATGGCTCCCCATAATCAAGAAAGGCTAATGTCAGCATTCGACCTTTCACAAGGTAAAATGCTGATGAGCCACTTCAAAGCAAAGGTGCCAAAGCCCACTTCAGCAGCTGATTACATCAGAGCAAATTTTGAAGTTTTGGCAAAGGATATCCATCCTCTGGACCAGATAGAGCTACACAGACAAACTGGGGAAATGGTCTATTCCACTCTCACCAACAAGGCCATGGCAGCTATAACGCTGCAGGATTCTTTGAATAACACTACTACACAATTGCAAATTGAGAAGGCCTCTTCACAGGCCAAAGATAATAGAATAAAGTCTTTAGAAGAGATAATCATTGGTTTGGGTCACAATCCCAAAGACAATAAAGGTATTGAGGCATTGATAAAGAAGAAAGAGGATGATATAGCTGCACTCAGAAAGCAGCTAAAATTGCCAGCCTCAAGGCATCCTCAAACCCAAGAAGTTCTAAAAGGGAATTCACAGGAAGAAATAATGGAGTTGCTCCTAAATATGACTGAGCGACTAAGTGAAACGGAGAAGGAATTGGAAAAAGCTTTGCAGGAACAGGAAACTATCAGGCAGACATCAACAACAGGTACTACAATAACAAGGCAGCAGATACAGCCATCCCAGGTGAACACTTCTGGTTTGAATTCTGATGAATTAATAAAGCAGATGGAAAGTCTACAACTCAGGGTCACAGAACTCCAAGAAACGAAATTGCAATTAGTAAAATTGGAGGAAAAATATGATACATCTAAAAAGACGGTTGCTGATCACACCAGGGAAATAAAAAGACTAGAAAAATTGGTTCAGGCTTTGGAGAAAGATCTTTCATTGGAAAAGCCTTTAAAGGAGATTAATGACATTCTTTGGGGTGATATCATTGAGTTAATAAAAGACATTTGGCCTTCTATTCAAGCTATTTTTGAACAAAATGAGTTGGTTAAAATAGCCCAAGAAGAAATAAACAGAACCAGACATGAATTAAGAGGCAGGCCTGAGCAGGCCAATCAACTCATTCAATTTTTGAACACCAGGACAAAACAACAGCTTGCAGTGTTAGGGATTGATGATAGGACAGACACAGTTTTGGAAATAAAGAGAGTTTTCATCAAGAGAACTTTCATGCAGAATTTAGAGAGGAAGTGTAAAGATATTTTGGTTGATATCAACATTTTCAGAGAGAAATTTCAAGCTTTGTTGGATAGTGGATTACCAAGTCCTATGCTCACAGAGGATCAAATAATGGACTTAGAAGCCTATATAAAAAGAATAAATACTCATGCTCAGAATACAGTTGCTTGTTCTCCTAGTTTACCACAATCAGCATTACCAACAGGGAAAAATATCTATGATAGAGTAAGGAATTTATTTCATCTAGAACATGAAATAAGGTATCTGTTTCCTAATGAGCCTACCTTTTACAAACTCACCGAAGCAGATGAGACATTGAGGAAACTCAGAAGAACTATGATACCCGATGATCAATGGTGGAGAGAAATGTTGGAAATTTTATGAAAATTATCTTCAGCATGAGAATTTTATCTTTTACTATTATGTGAAAAGTAAAAAGGAAAACAGATGAAAGAGTATCAGGTGAAAAGGTTAAAGAGTATCCGTAGGAACAAAGAGTGTCCAGCAAGCCAAAGAAATACTGCAAGGGACAGCACAGAGCCCTATTTCATCACTTACCTCCAGCACATCCACGAAGAAAGGAACAGCACATCGGCAGTTACCCATTATTCTATCCACGAGACCATTTGTCTCTTGTTTGTTTGTAAATTATGCTTTGAGTCAGCCTAGATTATTGGCTAAGATAGTGTAAGATTGTTTAAGATTATTTTGTGTATAAATAAACCCTCAAAGAGAGTGTTGAGGGTGGATTCGATTACTCTGCTGTAACATTGAGATTTTCGGAATAAAAGCTTTTGGAGAAATTTACTTGTGGCTTACTGGATGACGATTTAAAGCATTGGACTTGTTGCGGGATTCATGTGTTGGACTACAGTTCAACAAGTGTTTCTACCCTTTGTCTGAAATTTTATATTAGTTTATAATACCATCTTATCCATTTCTGAATAATTTACATAAAGGATTGAAACAGAATTTGCTTAATTGTACTCTGTTTTCAAATGTGGTTATTCTTAATGTTTTCTTCTAAATTAGTTATAAGCATGAATTCTTAAATGCTCCTACTTTGCTAATTTAAACATTGTTGATTACTATAATAAAGAATTCTTCATTGCTCTTTGTTTGTAGTCATTTCACTTCTTTCTCTTGAACATGGTGAAAGATTCTTAGCTACCTTTCATCCCTTCAAGATCATCCCATCCACTTTAAATTTTAAGGATTGTTCTCTGTCTAGCTATCTTGCCCTGTAATACCATCTTGTGCTTAGAATAGAAATCCAGTAAAGCCATCCTTTGACTCCATAGCCCAATGGACTGAAAGCTCTCAAGCTTTCCCTTAGTTTGTGGATTCCACCATTTTCCCAAAACAAACTCTTGAATCTATACCTAGCCTAAAACTTTCCAAGAACAAAGATAAATCATAAAGAGAGAGCCCTCTCTGGATGCAGATTGGCTAGATTCTGCATCTAAAAGGTTGGTTTGTGGTTACCTCGGGTATACTTTCCTCTTACACAACTTCTAGGAAAACCTGAGTGATAACAAGTCCCATCACCCCAATTTGAACATGTGAAAGAATACTTGTCAAAGATGTAATTTCTTAGAATATAAGGTTGTTAAATGTAATAATGAGTAGTTTGAGTCCTATTAGGAAAAGGACTGTCAAGTAGGATAGCTGTCATTTTGTCATTAAGTAGATGTTTTATGGTTATGCAAGGTGTCATTAGGCAAAAATTCGATGAATCTAGCCAGGAAGCAGATCATATCATGATGTAACAAGTCTATTAAAGTCCATAGAGTCGAATTTGTCAAGGATTGGAGAATTTTTGGCAAAAATATAGCTTTATGTAATTTGATTGTTTCAGCAATACAAAGATTTGTTTCTTGACCAACCTGAGATTCTGATAAGATACATATATCTCTCATGCTCGACTTGACTCTTTTCCTACCCTCATATTGGTGTCAATGCTTCTCATTTAATCATTCTCCTCCTCTTCTCTTGTGTGTTGGACATGCCAACATGTCCTACGAGAGTTGGATAGCCCTCGTCCTTATGCGCAGTGTAGAAATTATACAACATGTATGTATATCTTGGATTCACGCGATCTAACAATGTACTAAATTTAAATACCGAATCTCTTATAAAAATCTTTTGCATAGTTAAAAACACAATCTCTAATCACATGAACATGAAGAAAGATCAATCATACACAACACAGATAATTTCCAGGGGAAAGCTTACAGCTAAAAACCCCACTATATTCTATTGTATATTAAGAATGGATCATGAAACAATTACATACAAAAATCTTCTCACAAGAGCCCTCTAGTACTCAGCTAATTGTCTCACTCTGTCATATGCAAAACTGACCAACACATAGCCAATTCTCAGCCTCCAAATAGCCTACCTTGCTTGCGCAATACCTGATGGTAAAGATCCCTAAAATATAGGAATTCTTTCCTACCTTTACTGCACAAGTATCATGGGCACTCCAATGGGTGTTTGCCTTCATGTGTGCAAGCCAATAATCCTACAACTGATAGTCAACCTCCCTTTCACCTAGAACTCAACTGGGTCTCCACTGGATCTGACATGCATGCAACCAATAATAGTAAATCCTCAGTTGCATGTGAGATCATTGATTGTAAATTAATTAATATTTAATTCACTGATTGTGAATTAATTAATATTCAATTCACTAAATCTCTCACTAGTGTATCTTTAGTTACAACTAGCACAACTGAGTTTAACTCACTTAACTGAGTTAAACTGATTTACAACTTGCACCAACTCATGCACCACTGCACTTCAAACTCTGTTACAACTAGAATTACTCTGCATGCCTCACCAACAACCTCTAACTCAAAATCCACTAGCTAACTAAATTTATCACTTTCAGTTAACTCATTCAAGTCCACATTGAGAATAGATTACAGTTTAATGTCCATGTTAATTAAGGGATAACCAAAATAGACATGCTCCCAAAAATAACACTGTGGGCCCCACCCTAGTCTGAGTGCTTAATGCACTAGGTGTGGGTGCTGAATCTTCTTGTTGAATCTCAACACGCAGGTTCCCATACAGCATTGAAATGTCTATACAGGACTTGCCTTGAATTCCTACAGGCGGATAGGTGAATTCATAAATGCACCTCTGAACTTGGTCATTAACCCAAGAAACTTCTCCACTCAAGCTCTAAATCTGTGTCCTCTCCTTAGCCAATAAATGTGTTACATTTACACATTATTTTCATGAGTTAAAATTCATAGCAGTATTTACAACAGTAGTAACCAAAGGGGTTATCAAAATGTTTTTTACAAGCAATGGTTAAACATGGTCTACAAAATTTATAGTTTATATTCAACTTGTTTCTAGAAGGAAAACCACATGTTGCATGCACAATAATAAATATGGACACCTAAATCATGATACTCACCAAAGAGTGACTTTCGTTTTTGCCTCCATAAAATTTTATTGTGGAAGTTTGCATTTGGACAATTAAATTCTTTCTTGTTGTGTGTGTACATGTAAAGTACATTGGTGATCTTTATATTGTAAAATACACCAAAAAAGTAAGTCACAAAAAGAATATCATGTGTGTGTATCATTTGTGCACCAAAATATATTGTGAAAACATGGGTGCAGATTTCATTTTTTCTAAATATGTGTTTGTAAAGAAAACTTCAATCTTTTTTTTTTCATTCTTTTCCCAATATTAGAAAGAAGATTTGTGCAAGAAATATTTATCAATAAAAACTTTGGAGTGGGCATGTTTTTAAGAGCCAAAATTGTAAGAGATTATCATATGTCATATACAAAAGTGCAAAGGAGAAATTGCAGGTCTATGACTTCATTTTATTAATTATTTCAATTTTTACCCTATTTGTTTCAGACAATTTTCAATTCATTCTCTAAAAAAATAGAAAGAAATTTCAATTTTTTAAACACTTGTTAATAAAAGAAAACCCTAATCATTATTTCATTCTTTTGCCAAAGCTTAGAGGGGGGATTCGTGCAAGAGAAATTTACCAACAAATATTTTGGAGTGGGAAGAATTTTTGAAGAGTCAAATTTGTAAAGGATCACCTTAGGTCACATACTAATTTGCAAAGGGGAAATTTAAGGTATATGACTTTATTTTATTGATCGTCTCAATTTTCCCCTATTTTATTCAAATAATTTTCAATGTGTTTCCAAAAAAGTAGAAAGGTTTCATGGTTACATTTCAGTACTATAAGCCCTAGCTTTCTTGTTGTCTCTTGGTTCTCCTCTCTATATTTCAAAAAAAAGATCTATTTATGTATTTATAAGCAATATATTTTTTATAAGGTTTCTCTATTTCTATATGGGGTATAGGTATTTGTTGTAATGGAACTACTTATCTCATTGGATCCCAAACCTTGACACTGTAAGTTTTCATTAACAGAAGATTTATCACGATTTGATTGTGCACTATACAATAATAGCATGTCGATGCATATGTTTATTTCAACAACACCTAGTTAGAAATGTAAATAACATTGTTTTTAATACCAAAAAAGACATGTTTTAAATTTGCTCACAGGTTAGACAATACCCAATAAATAGTAAGGAGGAATTGGTGTGTCTATTAAATTACAAAGCATTAAGTGAATCTAATAATTTGTAAACAAAACATTTTCAAATTGCAACAACATGATAATTAAATATTAGTGCATATATATATATATATATATATATATATATATATATATATATATATATATATATATATATATATATATATATATATACATAATTATTCATCTATAGTATTTATTGTGTGTGTGTGGTGGTTCCTAACTTTTTTAATATAATATGGGTGATAAAAGTTCAATGGAAACAACTTATTATAGTAAGCATAGTAGTAGCCCATCTCAACAAGAGAATAAGGAAAAAAAATTTAAGTTTTATTGAAAAGAGGCTTAATATATTTGAGTTATGTGTAAGTTTAAAATTAATGATGTGTATTGGTTATTGCATCTTATATAGAGCAAAAGCTTGAAAAAACTCCATAAGATTGTTTGCAATTTGAGTGTAAAAAAAACGTAAAAACTTTATGGAAATGTTTCAAGGAGAGAAATTAGGTGGATCAAAATGCACTGCACATGAACTTTTCCATTGTCTTTTAACTAAAAATGAATTTCTTGACATTGATCACGAACATTTTTAAACACTTAAGAAACCAAGAAACCTTGGGTGATGGTGAAGCCATGGTCAATTGTCTCGGAGCTCTCCTTAAGGGTTGAGATTCTTGGCTTTGGATGCAAGCATAAGGTCTAGGAGTATAACAATGGGATGGAAAGTTGGGAATATCCACACCTTAAATTATTGGAGTGTGGATTCTAGTTATAGGCGTTGATGCCTTCTCAGAGGAACTTGGTTCTTCTTTCATTATGCTAAATTTATATGGACCTATTGTAGCAACTACAACACCCCCCAAAAATTTTAGCCATCATTCCTAAATTTTGAGTCCCCTTTCACTTTTCAAGGTTTTAATGGCATTCATGTGGCTTGAATCGATCAAAATCCTTAATTGACCTAGCTATCATGGAAGATTGTGGTTTCTCATGTCTGCACAAGGCACATTGCATATTCCCAAAATTGCTTCATATTCGTTCTCATTTTAATGAGTGCATTAGGGTTTGTGGAGTTGCTTCTTTACCCGTGCACCTTCAAGCTTTATTTCCCCATAGTATGCATTGAAATATACAAGCATGAATTTTATAGTGCACAAGTTAAAATGACATCCATGCTTTATCTTAATCTTCATCCTCTAAGGAGCATCTTTTGGCTTGAATTCTATTGAGAATTTCATGGCATTTTACAGTCATAGTAGTTACATTGCCATCTTAGAAAGTTGCATCGCATATCCATGCCACTTTCAATCGTTAATTTGATTTGTATGCTTTAAGGAAAATGATTTTTCTTGCATCAAGCTTGAATCTTCAAAGAATTCACATTTAACATTGAACTCCTTTCAAGAAAAGGCATTTAAACTTATTTATACCTTGTATTTCCAAGATAATTTCGAAGGTTCTTTTGGAGTCCCTAAAAAACCCATCTTGTTGTAACTAGTCCACTCAACTAGCTTATTCTTGCAATATCGCATCCCTATTGCTTGATACATATTGTCAAACACATTGGTCTTTGATACAAGATTGTGGGTGCCATTAATATTTCCAAAAACAGCAGAACTTCATCATTATTATGCATAAGGGAGTTTTCCAATGTCTTGTTAATGTACTCCTCAATATTAACATCATTAGCAGGAATCAATAATCTGTTTAAATAAACACCACAATTCGATGAATTCAACATTTTCATTTGTTTTCACTTCTTTAATCAAATTCAAATATGCTCATCAAAACTACAACAAACAGATAGAATTTTATCAATGACCTATTGAGCAATTCCCTTCTTCTATTGATTCATCATCCACCCTATTCATTGACATTAAGGTTTCAAAAACAGCCATTCACAAATCTAGCCCTTTGGCCAATATCACAGTTGTCCATGTTGCAGAGAGGAGATTTGAGAGCTGGATATGGAAATTATAGAGAGATTTTCAGCCATAAGATGTTGTAGAAATGTTACAACCACAAAGTGATGGTGACCTATGCTTTGATTTACAGATGGACTTCTTGGAAGACAAGGTATAAGTACAGTCAATTGAGTTATAATGTTATGATCTAGATATTTTCCTTTGATACAAAGTTGATTAAAGTGGAGATCTTGGTCAATGGAATATTCGTTGGAGCTTACAATCTGAATATGTGGAACATTCAAGCTTCTTTAAAGCAGATGGTAACTTGGTTTATAACTACTAGCTTAAAAATGCCTGATTTTGCAAGCAACTACGAGGGGTGACAAAGGTCTTTCTAGAGATGATTGAAAAAGTTGTAAATTAACATCTTGGATGCTAAGAATTCCAAAATTTTCTTGAGATATCTAAGCGCATATACATTCAATATATATGTGCATGGATTTAATATTGTTTGGAAATTTGAATGCTTTGGAGTTCGTGCCAAGTGAGAGAAACGATTGGGTACTCAGACGTGAGAATAGCATTATGGTTTTCTTTTTATTTTGATCAATGTTGCAATTTTATTGAATGAGCAATGTTGCAAGCATCACAAGCTGCCGAAGCTTTAAAATTTCAACAGCGCAACACTGGCAGTTGAATGGGAATAATTGGCAAACGTATTATAAGAGTTCACCATTGACCATGTTTTATAGACATTTATTGAAACTTATATGCTACAAATCATCAATACTTGATGTAATAGTGAGAGGCATTCGGTGTGATAGGATTCATATGGTTGCGATGAAAGGGTATGTTGAATGCATGTGATGGAAACTATATCAAAATGTTGCAATGAAAGGTCAAAGTTATTTATCCACGAGAGTTTATTGAAACGTCCTATCTGTATTGCAACACCATGCTAAATCACCAGTGGAAGCATAGTGGAAACAAGTCGATGTTAAATCACCGGACGTTGATTCCATAAGCGATACGTACAAACAGTTTGAAACCGACTCATTATCATGCTTCAATGCGCCAGATTGCATCAAGTGATGGTTTTTCAACTTATGTGATGGGTCGATATATTATAAACCATGTAACTCTGCGATGAAGCGATGGTCAGTTGAGACCATTATCCTTTGCCAATGAACTTTCATGTTGGTGATATTCATTATTCTCACATCCAATTGACGATTTTAAATTATGAAAAACATTGTACCCTAGGTTCAACTTAATTTCACTTACATTAAAGAACTTTTTTCAAAATGTGATCTTACCAAACCTGTGCACAACAAAGATATGTTTAAGGGGTTGGTATTAATCTTACAAAAGACTATATTGTAACATTGTTGGAGGGTGAATCAATGCTGTTGTGCGTTCAACAGATGATCATGGACACCTAGGCTTGTAACGCTCGTAACAAATAACGTAAGGAATACAGTTTTGTTCGACCACACACGAAATGTCTGGTAACCAAAACAATAAAGATAGTTGTTTCGCAATAATTCATGTCAGCATCTCCTGCCAGAATCTCACCGTGACAATTGATAAGCTTGGGAAATTTATGGGATTGGAAGCATGTAGAATATTGTTTATATCACCAGGAAGGGAGAATATTATCTGACATAGAGAAAATTATATAATTGATGAAACCAAACAGAGAGTTAATCCAATAATTAGTGACCTGATAGGAACACCCCAAGAAGTGTCATAATCGTTGGAAGTGTTACGGTTTCAATGAGAATTGGATTTCCTTTGCACGATAGAATGCTACAACTGTCAGGGTTGCAATGGGTATTTTTTGGTACTTGATCTTACACCCAACACTTGTGAAGCTGCTCCATTCTTGTGTTCATAGATATGCTTTCCTTGAAAGACTCAATAATGAAGTTTGATTCGTAACAGTCATTGTGCAAACACAGGAAAGGCTTTTGGAGCAAGGCTGGAAAATCTTGTATCTGTTCATCCATTCAATGTTAAAGACTTTCTGATTTTTAAATATGTTGGCAAGTCCCATTTCATTGTTCAAGTATTTGGGAAAACAATTGTATAATAATAAAAAAACAAGGGACACTTTGATATCAAAAATTCTAGAGCATATGATATGAATGATGGAGTTGAGAAACAACGAGTTGGTAGAGGAGGAAAGTCAAATATGGAGAACATTTTTCTCCAATAGATAAGACTAGTATTAATCTTAAGTGGATGAAGAAATTGCAAAATGACCTACTACTATCAAAAATAGTTTCCTCCAATATCATATTATTGTTCACTTGAAGTCTAGTTGCTTTAGATGACATGCATTCAAAGATTTCAAAGCTTAACTAGATCCACATTCTTGGGTTGTTATCAAAACGAAAATATTTTGAGACTTGGCAAAAAAATCAAAGAACCCTAGATGGTATTGAGGCATGTCTAAAATAAGTGGATGGTTATTTTCATCAACAAACTAAATCCCATGATTATTATTATCTTGCAATTATAAAGGAAATGATTAGAATTCACTTGATTGAATGTTAATAATATACAAACAAAGTGATTTGATTTGCTCTCGTATGCCAAACTTCAAATGTCATCTATTGCATAACACATACCTCTGACCCACAGATCATCAAGGTCGAATACTAATACGAAGACCGTGCAAAAGGGAAGATACTATCATTACCCATGAAGTTTTGTGAATACAATTCGATTATTCAAGGAAAGGAGAGAAACCAATAGCCATAGAAGATAATATTGAAGCATTGGCATCAAGATTGAAGTCACAGATCTGTAGTCTCAATATGGAATTAATTCCAGGGATGTAAACTCTTATGAAGCCCTCAATACTAATTATATTAAGTAATCTCACTCATAATAAAGAGAATAATACTTGTTACAAGTTCTATGTTATATTGTGATGAAATATTTTAATCAAGTGACCTAATTATTGGTTGTGTGCTTGCACAATTGGAGCTATTGGGATGGTTGTCAACTATAATGATTTATATGTTGGAGCTTAAAAGTCTATTTCATTTCCTTTATTATATTGTAATATTTTTTGTCAATAATAAATAATAAAGGTCATCCAATAGTCACTTGGAATGTGAAGAGCCATAGGGTTCGGATGGGCCATGAGGGAATTTGAAGATTCATGGGAAAGGTGAAAGGTCATGCCCATTTTCATAAATATCCCCTAATGCCTCATTCGTAGGGGCTTTTGGCACTTGAATCTTATGGAATAGTTGTTGTATTCAAAGCTTTGAGCATTCTTGCTCTTAGTAGCTCTTAGGATGAGTAATTGTGAGGCTAGGATTCACGTCTAAGAGATTATATGAGTAGCCCTCATTCCACTATTGGATTTTGAAAGGCTTGTATTGCATTGATTTGGCTTTATCAACATTTAATAAGAATCTTTTCACTTCTTGAATTGATTTGTGTGCATGTTAATGGAATTTGTAATGGTTATCCAATACTTTTGTTGTAGATGCATGTGTGCTTATATCTTGGTTACATGTTAATGAACGAATTTGTGGCATGTGGCTTATATGTTTGCTTTGGATCTCTGCTCTTTTATTCCATGCATATGCTAGTAATTTATTGTGAACTAATTTACAGTATATCTCTAGTATATCATTGCTTGTATGTATTAAGATGATCTCAGCTAACCAGTTCCTCTTAAGGCATATTGTTCTTATTATTGTGTTGTTATGTTCTTGTACTTTGTTCTGGTACTTTCTAAATTGGAGACTAATTTCATCCTAATTTTCTAGGCATCTCACACTTGGTCTCACACTTATTTCTCCGCATTTGACAACAGAGAATAACACATACACGGTGGAAACTAGGCCCACATACTGGCTCAGGCTCCTATCCCAAATGGTGTGAGGCTTGATTTGGACTCCACACCAGGGAGACCCTCTAACTGTTGGTAATGCATTTTCCCTATCAATAGGGCCTTCCCTCAATTGCAAGGAGTTTTGGGACAAAATTTTCAACAGATATTTAATTAATTCTTAGAGCCTTATTCATGGTGATGACTTGAACTTCTCCCTAGGAACATGTGAATCTTGGGATCCCAGGGCGAGGATGGACCCCCTTATTGATTACTTCTTAAATAAACTTGAAGGGATAAAAATGGTGTATGTGGAACCTGCTAAATTGGCACCTACATGGCGGAATCGTCGTACAGGGATAGGAAAGGTGGAAAAAATAATTGATCACTTCTTACTATCGAAGGCTCTGGTGGAAACATTCTCTCTGATTAAATAATGGATTGGGGCTTGGGGAGAATTGGATCACTCCCCCATGTTTCTAGAAATCAAAGGAGCCTCCTTCAAACTAGCTAACCCTTTCAAGATGAACTCCTCCTAGTTAAAAGAGGAGTTTCTAACCCTATTCCACACTCATTGGAAAACCTTTGATCCTTATCTAGGTTCCTCTACAGCTAGCCAAATAGAGGCTAATCTAAAGCTCATTAAACTGAAAACTAAGGAATGGGCTAAAAAGAAGAATATGCTTAAAGTTCATGAATTGATGGAGATTGAAAAATAGCCCCATGACTTTACTGATCAAGATGGGGAATAGAATCAAGAGAGACACTGATGAATCTGGAAAGATGGAAAAAAGTGCTTCTAGAAGAATGAGAGAAGGAGTGGCGATTAAAAAGCAAATCCATTTGGATGGCCAATGGAGATGATAACACAAAAAATTTCTCGACCTATGCCAGGGGAAGGAAAATGCACAATGCCATATGGATTCTTTAGGACACAGATGGCACAGAGGTATCACGCTTTGAATGCTTAGTGACTCTAGGCAAGATTCACTTTAAAAACCTCTATTTCACTCCAGTAAGAGCCACAATCGCAAAAGTGATTAGAATCACACTACTTTTCACAATGATGGTTGATGAAGAGGAAAAAATGGCCATCATGGACGAAGTTGCAGAAGATGAACTAAAAACTATATTGCACAGCTTTCAAAAAGACAAAATCCCAGGTCCGGATGACTGGGCTATTGAATTCTTCCTTGAGCTGCATGACACTATTGGGAATGATCTCACGATGGTGAATGAAGAATCTAGAAGGGAAAGGAAAAAATTTCCACCATTAAATTCAACCTTCATATCTCTTATCCCCAAGGTGGACAATCTATCATCTTTGGACAATTTTTGACCTATCTCTCTATGCAATGTCATATATAAGATTGTTGCAAAAATTATTGCCTTAAGAATTAAACCTATCCTTTCAAAGATCTATTGCCAAATAATAATATGTGTTCCTGGAGGGGAGGCAGATTCATGAAGCAATTGTAGTGGCTTAGGAGGGCTTACATAGTCTAACATTTTTTAACCTAAAAGGGATTGTCATCAAGATTGACCTATATAAATATTATTATATGGTCAATTCATATGACACATGTGGTTTCAACCCGAACTTCATTGTCTAGGTGATGAGTTCTATTTAAACAATATCATTTGTAGTGTTAATTAATGGATTGGCCTCTCCTTTCTTTCAAGCGCAAAGAGGTCTGCACTATGGGTTTCCCCTCTTCCCTTTATTGTTTTTACTAGTATCAGAAGGATTCGATCACCTATTGGTAGAGGAAAAAATATGAGGTGACTTCCAAGGCACTCTCGTTGATCAGACCCTAGCTATAACACATCTCATATTTGTTTAAAATTTCCTCATTTTCTACATTGTATCTCCAAGATAGGTGAGCTTCTTCTCGAATATTCTCTCTTTGTATGCCACCAGAATGACAATAAATAACAGGAAAACCACAATATACTTGCATAACTTGGATGATGGGAATATCCTCCATCTAAATTAGTCACTCCCTTTCAAATCAAAGCCACTGGAAGAGGGCCTAAAATATCTAGGATTCAATCTCAAACCAAATTGTTACAGTAAGGAGGATTGTTTGTGGCTCATTCCTAAGGTTTATAAAATATTTAAGAGCTAGTCCTTTTGGTGGCTATCTTGAGTGGGTTGGTTAGTGCTATTTAAATTAGTTTTAGAAGCTATCCCCATTTACTAGATGTCCCTTGCCTGGATTCCAAAAGGTGTCCTGGAAAAAAATCAAAGAATATGCTTCAATTTTGTCTGGTTAGGGAAACAAGATCATGGAGTGCTTCCCTATGTTAAATGGGATAAATTAGTTATGCCAAAGCTCTTGGGAGTATGGGGCCTGAAAAATATATCCTTATTATCCAAATCCCTTGATGTTAAGTGTGTATGGAGATTAATTCCAACACAAATCTTATGGATGATGGTTGTTACACAAAAAAAACATTGTCCCAAGTTTGGAAGAAGACTGGATTAGAAGGGTGTACAAGTTGCGAGCAAACATCCCTATGATCTAGAGTGAAATTGTTAATTCCTTCGAACTTATCAATAGTGGGTTGACATGGAAAGTTGGTAGGGGGGACATAGTGAGAATAGGCCTCAATCCTTGGCTACGAAATGGTTAAGGCCATATCATTCCCCTCCTTTTAATCGATCTACTGAGAGACAAAATAATTTGCAAACTCGCACATATTGAAAACCCAAAAAACTCATCGATATGGAGCCAAGGATGTATTTTAGCTAATGAATTGGACCACAAGAGGGGGTTCATAAAAGCATGGACTGGTCATTTGAATTCTCTATCAACTAGACACATTCAACTGAAAGATATAAGATGAATTAGTTTGGAGGATTTCACTTGTTGGTTCTTAGACCCCTAAACTTAGATGCATCTCTCTTGTGGCTCTCAAAGTTGATGTCATTATCAAGTGGTGGTGGAAGGCGCCATGGCAAGCTAAGTGTCATGAAAAATTAAAACTTTTCGTATGGTGCCCGATGGAAAATAAGGTTCTCACTTGGGACATCCTTCATAAAATATTTGTGATAGGGCCACGTTGGTGTTCTTTGTGCAAAAAAAATGATGAATCTGCAAAGCACATCTTCATGACATGTCCTTTTTATCAAAAGGTATTGTATGTGTGCAAAAATTCCATGAGTCACTTAGGAGATAGGGAAGGGGGGGATTTGGAGGGGGCATGGAGGGTGTGGCTTGTGAAAATTCCTGAAACTACTTAACAGAAATTTATACTGTATAAATTTGTTTTACTTCTCATACTTGTTTTTTTTAATTTACAAATTACTTTCGGAAATATTCAGAAAACGACAAAGTAAACACATTGTGTATCTAAACACACATACAAATTAGGTACCGAATAAATGAGCACACGTGACAAAGGACACACGAGATTTTTCGAACAAATGTCCCCAAAAAAACCCAATGAGGGAAAACTAGTGCAACAACTCTTAGAGGGTTTTATTATTATGCAGAATTTTGAATGCATTCAAGGGCACCAGAGATGGTTTGCACAAACAGAGAAAATCTCGGCATATGTACCTCTATCTCTTGGAGACTGAAAATATGGTTGATTCAGCTGAGGATGAAGAACCCCACAAGTGCCTACGCAGACACTGTGTCACCCTTCAGTGTGGATGCTTCACACCTTCTGGATCTGCTGAAAACGGGCCCTTTCTGGCCCATTGGAATCCCAGCGCCGCCTTTCCCAACTCTGCGTTAGCCCTTCTGCCGTACGTAAGCCTCTGCGCTATGTTGAGATTCAACAAGAAATTTCAGCACACACGCTAGTGTGGGACCAGGAGGTCCAAGCAGCACCTACACTAGTGTGGGACCACAGGTCTTAGCAGCACCTACACTGGTGTGGGCTAAATTTGGTGCATGTCTATTTTAGTTATCCCTTAATTAAGATGGACAATAAAATGTAATCTAATCTCAAAATAACTTGTACTAGTTAACTAAGTTTGATAAACTCAGTTATCTCATGAATTTCGAGTTAGAGGTAGTTGGTGAGGCATGCAGAGTAATTCTAGTTGTAACAGAGTTTGAAGTGCAGTGATGCATTATTTAATGCAGGTTGTAATCAATTTAACTCAGTTAAGTGATTTAAACTCAGTTGTGCTAGTTGTAACTGTTAGATACGCTAGTGAGAGATCAAGTGAATTAAATATTAATTAATTCACAATCAGTGATCTCACATGAAATTGAGGATTTACTATTATTAGTTGCATGCATGTCAAATCAAGTGGAGACCCAGTTGAGATCTCGGTGAAAGGGAAGTTGACTATCAGTTGTAGGATTATTGGGTTGCACCCATGCAACCAAACACCCATTAGAGTGCCCATGATACTTGCGCAGTCAAGGAAGGCCAAAATTCCTAAATAATAGGGATTGCATTCATTAGGGATTACGCAAGCAAGGAAGGTTGTCTGGAGGCAATAAATTGGCTAAGTATTGGTCAGTTTATCTCAGACTGTGTGAGACAATTAGTTGAGTATAGGAGTGCTCTTGTGAGAAGAGTTGTATGTAATTGTTTCACGATTCCTTGTGGAATATACAATAGAAGATAGTGGGGTTTTGAGCAGCAAGCTTTCCCCAGGAAATTATCTGTGTTGTGGCTTGATTAATTCTTCTTTGCTTCATGTGATTGGCGATTGTGTTTTTAATTCCGCAATTGATTTGTAGAAGCGATTCACTATTTAACTTTAGTACATTGTTAGATCAGATTGAATCCATGATATACATGCTTGTTGTATAATTTCTAGACGTTGCCTCTGCGCAGCTCTGGTTAGGTATGCATCACCCTAGCTAAGCCTATGTTGCCTTTGCGCAGCTCTGCCCAGACCTACACCACCTTGGCTGAGCCTATGCTATTTCTGCTCTGCTCTGGTTTGGCCTGCGTCACCTTGGTTGATCCTACACTGCCTTTGCGCTGCTCTGGCTAGGCCTACGTCACCCCTGCTGGGACTTTGCGCTGCCTGGTACAGTTCTACCTCTCTTCCAACGTATTCTCGGCCTCGGATCTAAAATCCCACTACCGATTAGCCCCTCACTGCCCAAAATCTCACTCGAAAATACTCAGCAAAGTGTTGCCACTCTGTGTATGTTTTCCAACTGACCCCAAGCCTTCCTTTAATACTTTTCTCATTGAACAATCAATGACCGTGATCTAATCTCTAATCAACGGCTAAGATTAGAAAATACTTGATCATTGTCACTTTGAACATTCTCAACCACATGTATAAACTAATTCCCTTTAATTATTTAATTTCCCTAAGTTAGACTTAGGGTCTCCATTAAAATAATTAATTATTGGTATAACTTATGCTCCAGGTGGAATTTCTCCAAACGATTTCTGGGTCTTGGAGATCTCATGTGTCCTATCCCCTCCACCAAGTTTCGGAGCTAGAGCACATCTGATGCTACCAGAAAATCAACACTACATCTTAGCAAGGAATGTGCTCTAGCAACACTTCACTCTAGAAGCGTTACTTTGATCCATGGCATCGATCCCATGCACTACTGATGCTCGGCATGTTGCCCCTCATCCATTGCTCTATTTCCTTCTGTACTGCTTCCCATGACTCTACCACAGTCATTGCCTCATCTGTACTGCAGCTCCCTCTCAAATACTACATCATGTTGCCCATAACACTGCCACTGCTAATTGTTGCACTGCAACTCAATTGTTGAGAAGTAATAAACTGAAGGACATCACCCAAAATCCTGACAGACAAGTCATTTTGGCTACATCTCAATATTGAAGCACCCTCTACTGTTGAATTTCACTGACCCTTTGAAGTTTTGCGCTACTGCTGCTCTGCACTACGTAAGCACTTCCCCTATGCGATGTTAAGTCCCATCCGCCTCTGCACTATTTCTTCCACGTTGTTGCTGCCTCTGCACTACGATGCTCTAGTCTTCACCATCCTCACTGCCATCGTGCCTCCATAATCCTCTGCACCAACTGACTCCAGTCATCCTTCTACTGTCCTTAAGGGCTCTTGTAGCTTGTATGTGATCCAAGAGTTTGGGCACCTCAAGGATCCTTACCCTCATCATCTGTAGCACAATCTCAGATCTATGTTGCCCCACCTCTTCTCTCGAGGAACATGAGCACCCATAGCCACATCATCATCACTGCCATCATCCCCCTTGGTTGTTGAAGCCTTAGAATTTGAATCTTTCTTGCCTTCTTCTTCTGAGGACAAGTATTGGTGAAATGTCCTAATTCGCCACATTTGAAGCATCAGATCTTTGAGACGTCCTTCTTCTTCTTCCATTGCTACTATCGATGTCCCTTAGATTCAAGAGTTGCATCTTCCTCCTCCTCCTTCTTGATCTTGGCTCCTCCGTTGTTGCTGCCCATCTTAGACATCCTCTTGATCTCCTCTTGATGAATATTTTCCCACATGTCCTCCCAATTTTGTAGTTGTGCTCTGCCAAAATACTTTGGAAAAATGTCTCCCAAACATCGGTGAATACATTTAGGTCAGTCCTCACCATAAGACCATCGTCAATATTTGTCCCCATAGCAACCAAATAATCTCGAATTTCCTTCAATCGAATGAGGAAGGGATCAATTTCCTCTCCCTTTTGCATCTGAAATAGTCGCAACTCATTCTCCAGAAGCATCTTCCTCTGGAAAGAAGTACTGATTCAAATTTGTGTAGGAACGCAATAAAATACATAAATAGACATAAACACAGAGATGCAGCGGAAACAATACTTCATTTCATTAATATCAAAGAACTGAAATTTGCTTACATACATAATGGAAATAAAAATAGCTAGGGTGCTGGTAGCGTATCTCTGAGAAGAGATGTGGCAGCTACTGACCTCTGAAATATGTTACAATGAGGCCTGGAGGGCCTATTTATTATTGAGAAACAATGGAGAACTCTAAACTTCCAAAAACCTAACCCTAGGAGATGAACCGCCAAAACTATGGGGCCCATTTGGGTAAATTGGTGTTTCAACTTCTCAGGGACGTAACTTCGGCATACGATCTCTGTTTGACGTGCTCAATAGTTCGTTAGAAATATCTATCCGAGGAGTACAAATTTTGATGTGAGCAACATTATTCCATGGACCCATAGACCCATCTTGCTCCTGCTTTTCCCAAAAAAACGTCGTTTAGGGCCTCGAAACGGCTCTGGAAGTTCAGGACCCGAAAACCTGCTAAAAATAGTAAATTGTGCTGCAAATTAAAAACTGAACGAACTGATGGTGGGGTTAAAATGGAATAGGTGGGTGTCCACCAATATCCACCTTGATCATTAAGGCCCCAAAACGGCTCCGGGAGTGCAGGACCCGAAAACCTGCTAAAAACAGTAAGTTGTGCTAAATGTGAAAAGTTGCAAGAATTGATGGTGAGGGTCCAAATGGAATAGGTGGGTGGCCACCAATATCCACCTAGATCATTCTTCCCTCCTTAGGAAGCAATGCTCCCCATTGTGTTAAGATCCTCCATGAGATGAGGCAAATTATGTTGAACTCGGTATTAGATTTGTCGAAGATGTCATGTACCTGCGGGCAGACATGTTGGATGCGGTTAGTAATTTTGGTTTCTTTATCAGCCTGAGACAGTACATGTGTGGATTCTGTATGTGTAGTTTCAGGAGGTATGGAAACATCAGGCGGTGATGCGTCAAGGGTCAAATCAATGGAGTGCTTGTCCTGACAGTGTAGAGGAACCTCTGTGAGTGAGGAGAAAATGTGCTCGTATTCCTCCATGCCTTTTTCCATCTGTTGCAGCCGTGCAGGGGAGCCCTGTTTTGAGGTTGTGGCCACAATATTCTTCTTTCCCTGTGAGCGAGTTGTAAGGAAAAAAAAATTCCTGGTTTGGGAAAAAATCTTACTGCATTGTTTTGCAGTAGTCAAAGAGATGACAGGAGGCGGTACTACCTTCGGTATCTTGTACAAGTTATTTCTCAAAGTAATAATAACAGCACGAGGCCTAGACTCATACACAGCATGTCGCCTCCACAAGTATGGTTGGCCCAATAATACATCAACTACATCAAGAGGAACAACATCACATAATACCTCATCCGTGAATGGCTTGATGTTGTACGGAAGGCAGCATTGTTGGTGGATGCGGATATCTCTCCCTGGGTGAAGCCACCCGATGGTATACGGCTGTGGGTGTGCTATGGTTGGTAGGTCGAGCCGCTTCACGACCTCTGCTGAAATGACGTTCTTTTGGATTTCGCTATCGACAAGGAATTGCAGTGGAGAACCCTTCACCCACATCTGCGAATGGAAGAGGCGCTCCCCCTCCTCTGGATCCTCGGGATCCTCCCTCTAGATCTTGGTGGTCGCAACAATGGCACTGGGATCCGCATCAATTATTTTCTTCCCTTTGGCATTGCCTGTCTGGTTTTGACTCAGGATCAGAAAATGCATCTGATTCGGGTGCCTTTAGTTTGGCCACCAACGACTGTTTCGCCCAACCCTCGTTTGTGGTATGAGTGGGGCTGTTATGAAATTCACACCACTTTCCCGTGTCCTTATTTGGATTTGTGGTGCTTTTTTTAGTTGCCCCGCTTGGGGATATGCCATGCCAAGCGATGTAATGTCGAGGAGCTCCATTTCCTCCTGAATGTGTTTTTGCAGACAGCCGCGGTACTTGAGCACCAAATTTCTCTCTAAATCTTTAATACCCAACTTTGTACGCAAGGTATGGAGCAAATTCTTCAGTTCATGCACATCTTGATCCCTTTGTTGTCACAACGTCGTCCATTGAATGTATTTGTCCTCATAAATCCCCACGGGGTAATATTGTTCCTTGATTCCATCTCAGAATGAATTCCAAGTGGGTGTGGCCGAGAACAAAGAGGGTTCCCCTTCATCCTCTTGCTCACAGTAGGTTTCCCACCAGTCTTTGACATGGGGGGCGGCTTTGAGGAGTGCAAAAATAATATTTTCTCGGTCGGAGAAATCATGGACCAAGAAATACCCTTCTGCCAAATTTAACCATCTATCTACAACATCTGCATCTATCTGGCCTTCAAATACAGGAATGTCAAAGTTTACATGTACCTTGAAGGGAGTGGTGCCTCAAGAGTCGCTGTTGGATGCAGATGCGTCGTAGGTGGGCAGTCGTTGAAGGATCTGAGGAAAGTATCCATCATCGTGTTCCTTTGTTTCTCGAGGACCTCCTCGAGAAATATTTTGATAGGATCTCTTACTCCCTCATCTTACTTTTCTTCCACCATGGGAGGCCGTCGGGGTTTGGGAGGTTGATCTTGCAAGGGTTCAACCAGATCGAGCCCTAACTCCTTGTACCCTGACCACGTTGGGGACATGTAAAGAAAAACAGAGAAAGAGCAGACCGCTCTAATACCACTGATCCAGATTTATGCAAGAATGCAATAAAATATAGAAATAGACATAAACATAGAGATGCAGCGGAAACAATACTTCATTTCATTAATATCAAAGAAATGAAATCTGCTTACAGACATAATGGAAATAAAAATAGCTAGGGTGTTGGTAGTGTATCTCTAGGAAGAGATGTGGTGGCTACAGACCTCTAAATTGTGTTACAATGAGGCTTGGGGGCCTATTTATGATTGAGAAACAATGGAGAACTCTAAACGTCCAAAAACCTAACCCTAGGAGATGAATCACCAAAACTATGGGCCCCGTTTGGGTAAATTGGTGTTTCAACTTCCCGGGGACATAACTTCGGTGTACAATCTCCATTTTACATGCTCAATAGCTCGTTAGAAAGAAATATCCTAGGAGTACAACTTTAAAGGTGATAAACACTAGCCCATGGAACCATGTTGCTCTTGATTTTCCCAAAAAACGTCATTTAGGGCCTCAAAACGGTTCAGGAAGTTCAGGACCTAAAAAAATGCTAAAAATAGTAAGTTGTGTTGCAACTTAAAAACTGAACGAACAGATGGTGGGGGTTCAAATGGAATAGGTGGGTGGCCACTAATATCCACCTGGAACATTAAGGCCGCAAAATGGCTTCGGGAGTGCAGGACCCGAAAACCTGCTAAAAATAGTAAGTTGTGCTAAATATGAAAAGCTGCAAGAATTGATGGTGCGGGTCCAAATGGAATAGGTGGGTGGCCACCGATACCCACCTGGATCAAGTACCTTGATACAATGTGGTCAAGTTCGTCCACATCTCATTTGTTGTATTCTTCTCGGCAATGTGTGGGACCACATGATCCTTTACCCCATCCATTATCAAGCGCTTATCCCTTGCTTTCGCTTCCGCATACTTCTTCAATGGATCATCATCGACCAGGATGGCCACAGCCTTCTTGGCATAATATTCAATGTGATACTCATCGAGGACAGATAGGATCCTGGCCTTCTAGATGATGAAGTTATATGCTCCATCTAACCTGTCTTGATCCCTCAATCCATGAGAGGCCATCTTTGCCCAAAGATGTCGAAATGCATGCACTTCTCCCTTATTTTATTGCTACTCTCACCAAGAGATCGGATCTAGATTTCATGGCGATAGAAAACTATTTAGAGAATACGCTCCCTCTAACCAGTGATTTCCTTCTCGAAAGTCCTCCACCAATTATGTCAAATCAGCCCTCTCTAATCACTCCATTAATTGAATCTCAGACTTCTTGGCTAGAAAGTCTATTGAGGAGTTGTTTCTCATTACTTTTTCAACCATGCTAGAAATTGTTCTGCATTGGCAGAAACAATTCCCCACCAGCAACTTCGAACATAAAAAAATTGCATCTCCAGCCACGGCAACTGTCACAGTGTCACCCCCTCCTAGACTACGTAACCCTCTTGGGCCCGCGTCACCCTCTGCGTGAGCTAGACAGGCTCTACGTCACCCTACTAGGTTTGTGTCAGGCTCTGCATCACCCTAATAGGTTTGCGTCAGCCTCCACGTCAACTATGTGTGAGCTAGACAGGATCTGCATTGTCCCTATGGTGTTGCACTGCCTCTTATGTTGTCTGAGCCGCCTTCCTACAGTAAAAATATTTGTCACTTCGTTGATGGCTTCAACTCCCCCTAATCTACAATAGCTCTGATACCATGTGAAAATTCCTTAAACTACTTCACAGAAATTTCTACTGCAGAAATATGGTTTACTTCTCCTACTTGTGTTTTTTAATTTACAAGTTATTTTCAGAAATATTTAGAAAATAACGAAGTAAACACACTCCATATCTACACATACATACAGATCAAGTACTGAAGAAATAAGCACACTTGACAAAGGACACACAATATTTTTCAGACAAATGTCCTCGGAAAAACCCAATGTGGGAAAACCGGTGCAACAACTCTTAGAGGAATACATTATTATGCAGAATTACGAATAAATTCAAGGGAACCATACATGGTTTGCCCAAACAGAGAAAATAATGGCATATGTACCCCTATCTCTTGGAGATAGAAAATATGGCTTATTTAGCTGAGGATGAAGAACCCCATGGTGCCTACGCAGTCACTGTGTCACCCTTAAAGTGCAGTTGCTTCACACCTTATGGATATGCTGAAAACGAGCCCTTTCTAGCCCACTGGAACCCCAACGCTACCTTTCCCAACTCTTCGTCAACCCTTCTGCCCTGTGTGAGCCTCTACGCAGCTTTAGCTGGGCCTGTGTCTCTCTAACCTAGCATACGATGCCTCTGCACAGCTTTGCATGGGTCTGCATCACCTTGGTTGAGCCTACGATGCCTCTGTGTTGTTCTGGTTGGGCCTCCGTCATCCTAGCTGAGCCTACGCTACCTCTGCGCTACTCTAGTTGCACATGCGTCAAAATTTTTGGGACTTTGTGCTGCCTAGTATGGATTTTCCTCTCCGCCAATGTATTCTTGGCCTCAGATCTGAAAACCCTCTACCGATCTGCCCCTCACCACACTGCAAGCTCACTTGAAAATTCTCAAAAAACTGCGCCCCAGAATTTCTACTTAGCTCAAATGTTGCCACTCTGTGTGTGTTCTCCAACTAACCCCAAGCCTTCCTTTAATACTTTTCTTGTTGAAAAATCAACGATCGTGATCTAATCTCTAATCAACGACTACGATTATAAAATACTTGACCCTGGTCACTTAGAACATTCTCAACCACATGTTTAAATTAATTCCCTTTAATTATTTAATTTCCCTAAGTTAGACTTAGGGTCTCCATTAAAATAGCTAATTATTGGAATAACTTAGGCTCCATGTTTAATTTCTCCAAACGATTTATGGGTCATGGATATCTCATGTGTCCTAGCCCCTCCACAAAGTTTCAGAGCTAGATCACATCCTATGCTACCCAAAAATCAACACTCCCTCTTAGCGAGGGATGTGCTCTAGCAACACTTCACTCTAGAAGCGTTACTCTGATCCATTGCATCAGTCCCTTACGCTGCTAATGCTCAGCCTACTTCCCCTCATCCGCTTCGCTACTACCTTCTGTATTGCTGCCCATGACTCTACCACAGTCACTGCCTCATATGTACTGCAACTCCCTCTCAAATGCTACATCATGCTACCAATAACAGGTCCACTGCTAACTGTTGCATTGCAACTCAATTGCTAAGAAGTAAGCAACTAAAGGACATCACTTAAAATCCTGACAGACAAGTCAGTCAGCTGCATCTCGATAGTGAAGCACCCTCTTCTGTTGAACTCTGTTCACCCTCTGAAGCTTTGTGTTGTTGTTGCTCTGCACAGTGTAAGCACTGCCCCTCTGCGCTGATGAAGTTCCATCAGCCTCTACGATGTTACTTCCATGATGTTGTTTCCTATGCACTGCGTTGCTCCAATCTTTAGCGTCCTCACTGCCACCGTGCCTCCACAATCCTCTGCACGAACTGACTCCAGTCATCCCTCTATTTTCTTTAAGGGCACTTGCACCTCGTATGTGATCCAATAGTTTGGGCACTTCAAGGATCCCGCCCCTCATCATTTGTAGCTCAATCTACAGATCTATGTCACCCTACCTCTTCTCTTAAGGCACATGAGCACTCATATCCATATCATCATCACTACCATCATTCCCCTTGGCTGTCGAAGCCTTAGAATTTGAATCTTTCTTGCCCTTCTTCTTCTAAGGACAAGTATTGGCAAAATATCCTAATTTGCCATATCTGAAGCATCGGACCTTTGAGAGGTCCTTCTTCTTCTTCCCTTGTTGTTGTTTTCCATTAGATGCGAGAGTCGCATCTTCCTCCTCCTCCTTCTTGATCTCGGCTCCTCCATTGCTGCTACCCATCTTGGACATCCTCCTGGTCTCCTCTTGACGAACAGCTGCCCACATGTCCTCCCAATTTGGAAGTTGTGCTCTGCCCAAAATACTTTGGACAAAGGTGTCCCAATCATCGGTGACTACATTCAGGGTAGTCCTCTCCATGAGACCATCATCAAGAGTTGCCCCCATAAAAACCAGCTGATATAGAATTGCCTTTAATCGAATGAGGAAGGGATCGATTTCCTTTCCCTTGTGCATCTGAAATAGCCGCAGCTAATTCTCCAGAAGAATCTTCCTCTAGACAGAATTACCTTGATACAATGTGTTCAAGGTCATCCACATCTCATTTGTCGTATTCTTCTCGGAAATGTGTGGGACCACATGATCATTTACCCCATCCATTATCAAGCGCTTAGCCCTTTCTTGCACTTTCTCATACTTCTTCAATGGATTAGCATCAACCAGGACAACCACAACTTTTTTGGCATAATCTTTGATGCGATACTCATCTAGGACAGATAGGATCATGGCATTCCAGATGACAAAGTTAGATGCTCCATCTAACATGTCTCGATCCCTCAATCCATGAGAGGCCATCTCTGCTCCACAATGTCAAAACGAATGCTCTTCTCCCTTATTCTACTGTTGCTCTCAGCAAGAGACCGGATTTGGGTTTCTTGAAGATAGAAAACCCTCTAGAGAATACGAT
Organism: Pinus albicaulis; assembly: GCA_034641835.2. Classification (NCBI taxonomy): domain Eukaryota; kingdom Viridiplantae; phylum Streptophyta; class Pinopsida; order Pinales; family Pinaceae; genus Pinus; species Pinus albicaulis. The sequence goes on along the minus strand of CM076582.1, from coordinate 1,204,294,431 downwards.
CCCTCTGACCAGTGATTTTCTTCTCATAAATCCTCCACCAATTCTATCGAATCAGCCCTCTCCAATTACTCCGCTAATCAGATTTCACAATTCTTGGCTATAAATTCTGTTGAGGAAGTGTTTCGCCTTACTTTGTCAACCCTACTAGACATTGTTCTGTACCGGCAGAAACAATGCCCCACCGGTAACTTCGAAGATCAAAAACTGCACCTCCAGCCACGACAACTGGCACAATGTCACCCACTCTCTGACTATGTCACCCTCTTAGGCCTGCGTCAGCCTCTACGTCAACTCTCCATCAGCTAGACAATCTGTGTGTGACCCTACTGGGTCTGCGTCAACTTTGCATGAGCTAGACAGGCTCTGTGTCACCCCTGATGAGTTTGTGTTGTCCCTCTGGTGTTGCAATGCCTCTTGTGTTGTTTCAGTTGCCTTCCTGCAGCAAAAGTATTTGTCACTTCGTCGATGGCTTCACCTCCCCCTAATCTGCAATAACTCTGATACCATGTGAAAATTCCTGAAACTACTTAACATAAATTTCTACTGTATAAATCTGGTTTACTTCTCCTACTTGTGTTTTTTAACTTACAAGTTATTTTCAGAAATATTCAGAAAATAGTGAAGTAAACACACTTCAGATCTGCGCATACATACAGATCAAGTACTGAAGAAATAAGCACACATGACAAAGGACACACAAGATTTTCCATACAAATGTCCCCGGAAAAACCCAATGCAAGAAAACCGGTGCAGTAGCTCTTATACGGTTTTATTATTATGCAGAATTCTGAATACATTCAAGGGCACTCTAAATGGTTTGCTCAAACAGAGAAAATATCGACATATGTACCTCTATCTCTCAAAGACAGAAAATATGGTTGATTCAGCTAAGAATAAAGAACCCCACAGATGCCTATGCAGTCATTGCGTCACCCTTCAGTGTGGCTACTTCACACCTTCTGGATCTGTTGAAAATGAGCCCTTTTTGGCCAACTAGAACCCCAGCGTTGCCTTTCCCATCTCTGCACAGCCTTTCTACCCTATGTGAACCTTTGTATTGCCTATGCACAGCTCTAGCTGGGCCTACATCACCCTGTTTGAGCCTATGCTACCTTTGTGCATCTCTGTTTGGGCCTATGTCACCCTAGTTGAGCCTACGATGCCTCTGCGCTACTCTTGCTAGGCTTGCGTCACCCTGGTTGAACCTACGCTGCCTTTGCGTTGCTCTGGCTAGGCCTACGTCACACCTACTAGGAATCTACGTTGCTCTGGCTGGGCCTGCATCACCCCTGTTGGGACTCTGCACTATCTGGTACGGATCTGCCTCTCTACCAATGTATTCTTAGCCTCGGATCTGAAATCCCACTGTCGATATGCCCCTCACTGCGCTACAATCTCACTCGAAAATTCTCAGCAAACTGCACCCCAGAATTTTGACTTAGCTCAAGTGTTTCCACTTTGTGTGTGTTCTCCAACTCACCCCAAGCCTTCCTTTAATACTTTTCTCATTGAATAATCAATGGTCATGATCTAATCTCTAATCAATGGCTAAGATTAGAAAAGACTTGATCCTCATCACTTAGAACATTCTCACCCACCTGTTTAAATTAATTCCCTTTAATTATTTAATTTCCCTAAGTTAGACTTAGGGTCTCCATTAAAATAATTAATTATTAGAATAACTTAGGGTCTCCATTAAAATAATTAATTATTGGAATAACTTAGGCTTCAGGTGGAATTTCTCCAAACGATTTCTGGGTCTTGGAGATCTCATGTGTCCTAGCCCCTCCAAAAAGTTTCGGACCTAGATCACATTCGATGCTACCCAAAAATCAACATGGTTCTCCAATCCAACTTGTAAAGCCTATAAAGCACTACCCATGGTCATAAGTTGGGGATTTCGTTTTCATGATTGTTATAACATCATTCAGCACTCCTACAGACCTGATGCTTTTTTATGGCCTTGGGCAGTCCCCTTACCCTTGCAGACTTGACTTTATATTAAAATACTATATTTCAAATTCCATACACGACTCTTCCCACACAAAAATGCGTACATCTGCAGGTCCCAGAACACTATACCCACGTATACACATGTAAAATAAAATAAAATGTTATTTTTTGGGCAGGGTTTACAGATTTTATCGAGAGCTCACCTAAAAGAGCCCATGGCATAACTAAAATAACCAATTTGAGGTGGTATATATACACCCCTTAGGTATGCCTAATTCATAAGTGTAGAAATTATACAACATGCATGTATATCTTGGATTCACCCAATCTAACAATGTACTAAAGTTAAATACTAAATCGATTCTACAAATATTTTGTGGAATTAAAAAAACACAATCGCCAATCACATGAAGTAAATAAGAATCAGATCACACACAACACAGATAATTTCCAGGTAAAGCTTACAACTAAAAACCCCACTATCTTCTATTGTATATTCAGCATGGATCATGAAACAATTACATACAAAAATCTTCTCACAAGAGCCCTCCAGTACTCATCTAATTGTCTCACACTGTCATGAACAAAAATGACCAATAGATAGCCAATTCTCAGCCTCTAGACAGCCTGCCTTTCTTGCACAATCCCTCATGAATCCAATCCCTAAAAGATATGAATTTTGGCCTTCCTTGACTACGCAAGTATCATGGGCACTCCAATGGATGTTTGGTTGCATGTGTGCAACCCAATAATCCTACAACTAATAGTCAACTTCCCTTTCACCTAGAACTCAATTGGGTCTCTACTGGATCTTGCATGCATGCAGCTAATAATAGTAAATCCTCAGTTGCATGTGAGATCATTGATTGTGAATTAATTAATATCTAATTCACTTGATCTCTCACTAGTGTATTTTCAGTTACAATTAGCACAACTAATTTTAACTCACTTAACTGAGTTAAACTGATTACAACATGCATTAACTAATGCACCAGTACACTTCGAACTCTATTACAACTAGAATTACTCTGCATGCCTCACGAACTACCTCTAACTCGAAATCCACTAGCTAACTGAGTTTATCACTCTCATTTTAACTATTTCAAGTCATCATTGAGAATAGATTACAGTTTATTGTCCATCTTAATTAAGGGATAACTAAAATAGACATGCACCCAAAAATAGCATTGTGGGACCCACCCTAGTGTAGGTGCTTAATGCACTAGGCGTGGGTGATGAGATTTTCTTGTTGAATCTCAACACTCCCTCTCAACAAGAAAGGGATTATCCTTCACCCCGATCCTATCTCTATGCTACACGAATTTTCTCCTAGTGAGCACCTTCGTCAGAATATCTGCATCCTGATCTTCCGTGGGAATGTACTGAAACAACATTATTCTTCTTTGCACACAATCTCTAAGATTATGGTACCGGATATCTATATGCTTGGACCTATCATGAAACACAGGATTAATCGAGATTTTAATGCAACTCTTATTATCACAATGAATCACTGTCGGATCCATGGGAGAACCAAACAAACCAACCAAGATCTTTCTCATCCAGATAGCCTCACATGAAGCTTGACTTGCTGCCATGTATTCTGCTTTCGTTGAACTAAGTGCCATAGATTTTTGTTTCCTGCTATACCAGGAATCTGTTGTCGATCCTATGCTAAAGATCCCTCCCGATGTGGTCTTTCTATCTGATGGACTGCCCGCCCAATCTGCATCTGTGAAGCCTTGAAGCTTCACTCCCTCTATTCCTCTATACCATAGACCATACTCTGATGTGCCCCTCGGGTATCTCAAGACATGCTTCCATGCCTTCCAAAAGAGCTTGGTAGGATTAACTATAGCTTGACTCAGTTGGTTATCTGCGTAGCAAATGTCTGGTCTGGTGTTCACTAGATACATCAGTGAACCAACTAACGGCCTCTAGACAATAGCATCCACTACCTCTCTAGAAGTAGCATCCTCTTTCCTCCAATTTCCTGGAAGAGGAGTATCCATGGGTTTGTAACTATCCATGTTAAACTTACCCATTATCTCCTTTGCATGCTTGCCTTGAAACACAATAATTTCACCATCCCACTGCCATATTTCCAATCCAAGCAAATAACGAAGGAGTCCCATGTCCTTCATTTAGAACTCCCTTGCAAGATCCTCCTTGCATGAGTGTATCAGTTGCTCATCACCAGTCAAAATTAGATCATCAACATAAAGAACAATGATCAATATGTTAACCTCAACCACAATCTAGTACAGGTTTGCATCTGCTTCACTTTTGGTGAAGCCCAGTCTAGTGAAATATTTGTCCATCCGAGTGTACTAAGCACGGGGTGCTTGCTTCATCCCATACAATGATCTTATGATTTGGCACACATCTGACTCACCATTGAATATCTTGAAACCTTCAGGCTGCTCTATGTACACCTCTTCCTCAATGATCCCACTGAGAAACGCAGTTTTCACATCCATCTGATGAATGCGCCACCCCATTTACGCTGAGAGTGCAAGGATGTATCTTATGGAAGAGTACCTTGCAACAGGTGCAAAATTCTCATCATAATCTATCCCCTCGATCTGTGAGAATCCCTGGGCCACAAATCTGGTTGTGTATTTCTCCACACTCCCATCAGCAGTTTGCTTTACCTCGTAGATCCATCTTGATCCAACCATTGATTTTTCGATCGGTCTTGGGACTATCTCCCATGCACTGTTCCTGAAAATGGAGTCATACTCCTCCACCATTGCATCAACCCAAGTTGGTTACTGCACTGCTTCCTGAAAGAAAGATGGCTCAGTCACAATACATTTGCTCATAAGAGCCATGTATCTAGTAAATCGGTCAGGAGACTATCTATGTCTGTGCTATCAAGTAGGGGCTCCTACATTCTCCGCAACATCAAGTCCCAATCTATCAGCTTCCGTGGTGCGTCTTATGCCATTTCTGATGGATGGCTCTGCATTATTTTTTTCCTCCACTCCATGAACCTCCTCATGTGGATGATGTCTTGAGACTCATCCATGGGAAACAACAGTTCCTCCTCTGCATGCAAGTCCAGCTCCCTCTCTAGGGACAATTGCATGGCTTTCTCCTCATCAATTTTATATCTCGTAGACAACATTCATTATGTTGTTTGGAAAATACACATGATAATTATGGGGTGTTTCAGTGTACCCCACAAAAATACCAACCTCAGTTGTTGGTTCCAACTTCTTCATGATGTCCTTCGTCACATGCACATAGACAGATGAGCCAAAAATCTTAAAGTGTGAAACATCATCTTTCTTACCATTGAAAGCCTCTTCAAGTGTACTCATGCCAAGTATCCTATGAGGACAACGGTTTTGCACATGTACCGTTTTGTTGCATGCTTCCACCCATAGATGCATCGGTAGGCCTTGATCATGCAACATCGCTCGTGCTACACCCACGATCGTTCGGTTCTTTCTCTCTGCGACCCCATTCTGCTGTGGGTTATGAGGCACTATGAGTTCTCTTTAAATTCCTTATTTGCTGCAGAAGTTATTGAATTCGTTAGAGATGTATTCTCCACCATCATCGCTCCTAAGAGCCTTCACTTGCTTCCCCGACTCTTTCTCCACTAGTGCCTTAAACTCCAAGAACTTAGAGAATGTCTGATCTTTTTTTTGCATGAAGAAGATCCAGAACTTACAAGAATAGTCATCAACAAATATTACATAGCACTTATGTTTTGTTGTCGAAGCAACAGAGAATGGTCCACACACATCTATGTGAACTCTCTCAAGGATCCTTGAAGCTCGATTCTCCTTCTCATGAAAGGTGGCATTTACATATTTTCCCATAGTACATAAGTTGCATGTGTCTGAATTTGCAAGTGTACCTCTAGGAAGACCACTAGAAATCTATTGCATGAATTTCAAGGCTTCATGGTGAAGATGGCCCAATCTTGATCTGCCTTGCCCATCATTACTGCGTAGCCATCTACCTCCAACTTGTAGAGATTCTTAACTTGAATCCCTATCCTCTTGGCTTGTCCTGTTGATTTATGTCACAGGAAAGCTTTTCCTTCACTAAAAACAACATCATAGCCTTTATCCTCCAACATTGCGACTTAGACTAAATTTTTCTTCAAACCTAGTACATGCATTACATATTTTAATTGAAAGGGTTTACCTGACTGTCGCTGAAAGGTAATGGTACTAATCCCGATAGCATTGTACCAGCCATCATCGCCCATTTCAATATGCATCTCGAGATCCTTCTCCTCGAAGTCACTGAAAAGTTCCTTGTCTCCCGTCATGTAAAAGGAAGCGACACATATCCAAATACCACACAGATCCCAATGCATTGGACACCATGCATGCGATCAATGAGAATTCAATCTCAAATTGCGAGGCAAGGGCCTCACCAGCTGCAGATCCTCCAGCCTTCTTGTTCTTCTTCTTTTCTGGACAGTTAGTAGCAAAATTCCCATGCTCGTGGCAGTGAAAACACTTCACCTTGGACATGTCCTGCTTCTTTCAATTCTTGGACTCGGATTTAGAATTTAATTTATTCCACTTCCCCTTCCTTGCCTTGGCATCCAAAGCAAAACCCTCTTCATATTCATTCTTATATGAAGATCCATCTCTGGTGTTCCGTCCGAACTCCTCCTGCACCAAATCCGACCACAGTCGTTCCCAATCTGGTAAATTTTCCCCTCCATTGACAGAGCCTTGATAACTATGCCAACTCTTGGGAAGTCCTAGGAGAGCCAATCTCACCAAATCATCATCAACAACTTTTATTCCAACGCTCACCAGTTCATCTCGACATTTGAAAAACTTTGTTACATATTTTGGAATGGTGTCGCCCTTTTCCATCTTGATCTTCCTGAGTTTATCTTTGAGCACCAATTTCCTATGGTCGTTGTTGATTTGGAATGGATCTGTCAAAGCCTTGCACATTGCATATGGTGTGGATTTCTCATGTAGGCTTGAGACAATGTGGTCTCGTACTCCCTCCAACAGGATCCTCCTCGCCTTTGCCACTTTCTTTTTCCATGCATCAAGATTTGCAGCATCTGCCACAGCGGGTTTACGAACATCATTATCAATGAATTCCTTAAAGCCATTGTCTTCAAGTACTGCCTCCATCCTGTCCTTCCAAGCAATATATTTGAGCTACCCTAAAGTGTGTACTCCAACCTCAAGCCATTGAAATCCATTTCGATCTTGAATTAGTTGTAGCACCAAGAAAGTCTTTCTGCAAATTCGAATTCTATCCAATCACAAACTTAGTTCCTGCTTCACTTCTACAATTTCCTGTGCTCCGATACCATGTAGAAATTATACAACATGTATGTATATCTTGGATTCACCCGATCTAACAATGTACTACATTTAAATACTGAATATCTTCTACAAATACTTTGCATAATTAAAAGAAAAAACACAATTTCCAATCACATGAAGTAAATAAGAATCAGATCACACACAACACAGATAATTTCTTAGGGAAAGCTTACATCTAAAAACCCCACTATCTTCTATTTTATATTCAGCATGGATCAAGAAACAATTACATACAAAAATCTTCTCACAAGAGCCCTCCATTATTCATCTAATTGTCTCATAGTGTCATGAACAAAACTGGCCAACGCATAGCCAATTCTCAGCCTCTAGACAACATGCCTTGCTTGTGCAATCGCTAATGAATGCAATCTCTAAAAGATAGGAATTTTGGCCTTCCTTGACTATGCAAGTATCATGGGCACTCCAATGGGTGTTTGGTTGCATGTGTGCAACCCAATAATCCTACAACTGATATTCAACTTCCCTTTCACCTAGAAATCAACTAGGTCTCCACTGGATCTTACATGCATGCAGCTAAAGTTGCATGTGAGATCACTAATTGTGAATTAATTAATATTTAATTCACTTGATCTCTCACTAGTGTATCTTCAGTTACAACTATCACAACTGAGTTTAACTCACTTAACGGAGTTTAACTGATTACAACATGTATTAACTAATGCACCACTGCACTTTGAACTCTGTTACAACTAGAATTACTTTGCGTGCCTCACCAACTACCTCTAACTCGAAATCCACTAGCTAACTGAGTTTATCACTCTGAGTTAATTATTTCAAGTCATCATTGAGAATATATTACAGATTATTGTCCATCTTAATTAAGGGATAACTAAAATAGACATGCACCCAAAAATAGCACTGTAGTCCCCACCCTAGTGTAGGTGCTTGATGCACTAGGTGTGGGTGCTGAAATTTTCTTGTTGAATCTCAAAAATAAGAGAATAGATATATTAACATTAAACTCGATTTCCCCTAGATCAAGTCTATTTTTCCAGTGCCTCCTGCAATCCAAGTCTATAAGAAACCTTGGTTTCCTTTGCAGAGATGCTCACTCTCCTTATTTATCATCTTCTTACATCTATTAGAGAGGTTGTCTTCGTGGTTCGAGTTGGATGGATCCAGAGGAAGGCTTTGTCAGTGCCCTTGGCATGGATCACGTTGTATCTATACTAAACTTACTATTATTCATCAAAAAATAAGCTCATGTCTTGTTCTCGATATATGTTGTCATATTATAAATAATAGTATGAATTTTTGTATATGATAATCTAACATATTCTTATGTATGCACTTTGAATTATATATTTTGTTTATTCTTCTATGATTGATTTCTAGGTCTACACATCTTGGCAGAAGCAGAGGGTTTGGACCCTACGAGAACATATTCAAATGTAGCACCCCTAGGTACATTCCTAAGTCCAACTTTAATAATTTCAACGTTTGGCATGCTTGATTGGGTGTTATTTGTTGATTGATTTATTACATTCTGTTGAGGCTTTCAACACTGGCCTTAGGGAACTTTTCATGCCAAAAAAATTGGTGACTTCACTAGGGAATACCATCAAGTATTTCCTATAAGGGTTGTTTTCTTTGATATGGGTTTTTAGTTTGTTGTTTCTTGGTTTTTTAAACCTTCTTAAGTTTTGATTAATTTGATCATTCAGCCTGATCTTTCAAATCTAGGATTTCTTTTTTATTTTTCCTCAGTTTTCTTTTTATACACACTTTTTGTTATAGATATGAAGTTTCTTCCAAAGAAAGTTGTGTATACGCTTGTTGCTTCAGACACGTCACATATATATGCTAAATTGTATCTGAACAGTCGCGCAAAGATATTAAAAATGATTTTTTTTTTTTCATTTCTTGAATTTTTTGAGGCTTTGATCAAGTTTCTTTGAGCTTTCTTGATCTTTGTGGGGTATGGAATCTCCTTAATGATTGTTTTTGTTGATGCCTTTCCTCTTGTTGGAAAATTGCTTATGTCAACCTAGGGTTTTCAATATTTGAAGCTTTTTTTATATGAAGTTGGGTTCCAGGTTTTCTTTGTGAAGTATATGGTTGTTTTGTGGCTCTGGAACAGATCTTTGTCACTCTTGAAGTTGTTGATAACTGATTCTTTGACATTCTTCCCTTATGAACTAGAAGTTGGTTCTTTTGCTTTCTCTTTCTTGTTTTTCGAAAAAGGGATTGTAATTCTTGGGTGAATAATAGATTTACTTTCTTCGAAGTCTTTTTTATTTTCAAAGTCTCTTGCAATTTTTTGGCCAAGTTCTTGAAGTGGTATGCCTTCGGTTTGCACTAGTATTTTAATCTTTATGATCATATCTGTGACTAGGTGGATTTGAGTCTTATTCATGCTTTTAGCTTTGAGATTTTTGATTGCCTTCCATTTTTAAATTTTTATTTTTTCAAGATCCTTAAAATAAAAATAAAAACATTTTCTTATTGCTTTCTTTTCTTTTGTTTCTTGTTTCGGTAGTCGTTTGGGTTTTAGAAAATGTGCAAATCGTCGTGATAAGGTTAAATGTCTATTTTGCTTCGAGGAGTGCTCTTTGATTTCGCATTTGCTTCTCTTTATTGTTTGGATTTGCCTTTATATTTTAGATCATATTTGCTCACCTTTAGGTTTCTCTTTGAGTCTTGTGTTTGCATACTAGTGTGCAATAGGTTAGATGAATTTTGGACATCATTTAGTTCTTTTAGTTAGATTTTGAATGTGTGAGTCCCAAATTGAAAAAGGAATTTTTTTTTTGCTTCATTAAGTTTCTCGTATAACCCTTGTAGAAGTCCCTTTTCATCGAAGAAAAAGAAGAGCTTCATTTTCATGTAGCCTAGGTTTTTATTATTGATTTATTTTGCATCATAACATCATCAGTTGCACTTATGTTTCCCTTGTCCTAAATAACAAGCAATTAAAATGAGCGCTTAAATTAAAATGAACTAGACTTTTTCTTTTTTTCATAGAAACATCAACTAGTCTAGGGAATTTTAGGGCCTTGGAAAAGGTGTGTGGAGAGTACACTCTCTAATGCCACTGAAACTGAAAATTATAGAAGTTGATTAATGAGTGGAAATTTAGTATCATTGAGTTGTCTGGGAAAGCTCCTTTAACATGGGAGTCAAGCATGAGGACACGTGAAGATAGGGAAAGAGAGATACCCCCTCTCCTACTTGTTGGATCACGTGCCCTCGACTATTTCTCTCGGCTTCTGATTACGAGCTAGTGACCTTAGTTTCCTTTTCTAGGGACCACATAGGTGACTGCTAGGGGGGATGCCTATGGTACCTGAGGAAGACGTTGTATCACTTTCATAGTACTTATGGAGGGTACCCTCGCGAAGCCTAGGTACTTGCACCGACAAAGAATATTGTTTGGAGGTCAGCGTAATTGCTTCTGATACCTTCGTTGGTAGGCTTGGCCTTCATCATCCCAAACTACCTTCAAGAGGTCATTTTCTTCACCTTCTTGTATTTTGGTTTCTGATCCTAATCACCCGGAGCGGAAATACTTGGAATTTGTTTGCTTGTTGGTATATTTAGGAATTTTTAGAGAGTGTTATGTGCTCCTAGCTTGCCTTAAGTTATTTGAGCCTTTAATTTTTCTTTATATATAAATGTGTTTGATCGATCGGTTCGTCAGTCTAGAAGGCCTCATGGGCTTTCACCTGCGAGTGTCGATCCTTCACCAAGAAGGTGTAGGATTAATTCTCTAGTTCTTAGTACAATCTAACACAACGAAGACAAATCCTTCACTGAGTGCTCTTATTTCACAGGGAGAACCTAGTCTAGTCCATGATCCAAGCGGAAATGTTCTGGTTCTTGCTAGAGTAATATTCCAATCGAAAGAAAAAGTAGAAATTGAAAATGTTTCAAAGTCCCCTAGGACTCCTACAAAACCTATTCCTTCTCACCTTCCTTACATTGTATCATATGTGGGTACTCCAACTCATAGACCAGATATCCTTGTTCACTCTCCTTTTTTCTTAATGGCCAATGTTAGTAGCGCAAGTGCGGTTGTCGATACGACTGATGTGCATACTCCTTCTTCATCTATAGGAGGAAGTGTTATTTCTATCTCTATTATTTCACCTAGCATGGTAGTTGTTGGCTCTACCTCCATTCCAGGTTCGAGTGGGGTCATATTGCCTTCTACACCTTTCACTGGTGCTTATCCATTTGGAATGCTATATAGTGGTATTCCCTCAGTTTCGTCAACTTTACCCTTTACTGCTTCGATATCTATGACTTCAATGGCTAGTGGTTCCGCATCTTTACAAGGTTTTGCATTTGGAAGTGGACATGTTCCTCCTTCTATTCCATCATTGAATGTAGCATCAATGCCTTTCTCTAGCTATGCTCAAAATAGTAATCCTTTTCAAAGGAGTTAGGGCTTGGTATATCCTTATGTTAGTAGTTTTCAATCTGGAAATATCTCTCAATTGTTTGGTCAGTGGGGGAGTATGCCCTTCCCTATTGTTAGTACCTCATCGACTTTTCCTCCTTTGGCTAGTGCTTGGAACCCTTACCAAGGTCTCTCCCCTTCATATAATGTTTCGCCTAGAGGAAATTTTCCTATGGCTAGTAATGCTACAGTAGGGAGGATATCCTCTGTATACTTCTAGACTACAAGGTTTTCCTTATAGTTCAGGTGCATCTACGAGTAATCCTTGGCAGCCTGGTGCCTCTCAAATCCAGGATACTCTTTTTCAAATTTTGGGAATTCCACTCTTAGAGCTCGGAATTCAAGAGTATATCCACGGTAACCATTCCTGAAAACTCTCAATTTTCTAGATATTTCAAAATTGACTAATGATCTGATCCATTACAACCTGCCTTGGCCCCCGGTCCCTGCCAAACTTCCATCAGACATACCAAAATTTGAAGGGAATTTTGGTGAGGATCCAACAGAAAATATAACCACTTTCCATTTATGGTGCTCATCAAACTCCTTTGATGATTCAATTAGGTTGAGACTCTTTCAATGCACCTTAATTGGAAATGTGGTGAAATGATATATTGAATTAAAGGGTGGGTCGTTTTCAACATTTGGTGAGTTGGCTACAATGTTTCTTAACCACTTTTAGTTGCTTGTCTATTATGATGTTGAAATTGAACTTCTATCCAATTTTGATTAGGACAAGGCCACCCATATTTCTTGCCACATTCAAGAGTGGTGAAAAAGGAAGATATTGATCAAGGATTATATCCCTTACGATTAGTTTATTCTCGAATGGTTTTTGAAATCTTTACAACCTTAAATATCCAAGGATTTTTCACTTTTAGGAGTGTTCACAGAAGAACATGATATCTTTAGATCCTAACAGTTAGAGTTGATTTATTCTCAGTTTGGAGTCCTCTACAAGATATTGCCTGGTGCTCCTAGATCTAAAATTGATCTCGCTAAACCGAAACCAGACCCTCATGCTGATGGCGTTGTAGTATCGCTTAATACTAATATGACTACTTTTTTAGTATATCAATTACAACAGTTGCCATTACAATATACTTTTGTGACGCAAACTATGCCATCAGTGTCTCCTCCTTCTCAACCTTTAGCAGTTAATGTTGTTCATTCCTTGAATTCCAAAGGAAATCAACAATCTGATGGGAAGAAGAAAGGACATGGGAAAAACAAAGATAAAGGATGGAAGGGGAATGCAAATAAACCTAGTGAGGACATTGGTGAGGGAAAGAAGGAGTCTAAAAATAAAGTTGAATTCCCATGCAAGTTGTGTAGTGGGGATCATCTTACTCATCTTGGCCCCAATATTTAAGATGCCCAGTGCTTGTTGGCCCAGCAAGGTTCTTGTATTTCCCATGTTGTGCTTACAAACCCTTTTCCCCAAGGGAAACAATTACTTGTTGGCACAAATGCTAATACTAGAGCCCCTACAGGGGGAAACCAGGAAGCGGAATCTGCATCGAATGTGTATATGGTTAAGACTCATGTTAACATTTCAACTTGAGCTCATGATTATGGAGAACCAGAATCTTATAATGCTAAAATTTCTTCTGATACTCAAGAACCTCTTCATATAAAGAGGCTTGCAGTTGAATCTATACCTCGAATGTTGAAAGGCTCCTCAAAATGGTCGACTTATAATCAAAACACTAGGGTTGTTCAAAAATATTCCATTGTTGAAGATTTAGCTTAGAGCCCCTGTGTTATGTCAGCATTAGAGGTACTCCAATCGTGTCTTGCACAAAGGAGTGCTTTGCTCACTATGATCGAAGCTGTTACACCATTTTTTGGTCATCTCACCTTTTATTATTAGATGGACCCAAGTACACCATGTAAGACCAGTTTTACCCCAAGTAAAACTGCTTTCACTATGTTAATTAAGGAAACCCCAAAAGGAATAATTAATTAAACCACAATTTAATTATTATTCCCAGTCATGTTTAACCCAAAAACAAAGAAATTAATGATATACACCCATAGTTATCTTATTATTTTCTAGGAATAATTATTTAAATAATATTCCTTGTTAAATATGACCAAATCAACCACTATTAATTAAATAAATCATTATTTATTTGATTATATCCCAACCACTTCCTTAAAAGGATAAATAAATCATTTATTTATTTATTCTTCACTAATCAAAGGATTTGACCCAAGTCAAACACCCTTTCCCTCCAACAAATAATAATAAAATATTCCATAGAGGTGGATCTAGATTTGATTAACATTATTTTAATCATGCACCAAGATCTAGAAAGACCCAATATTTTGTTATAAATAGGAGGGTTTTCCCCATCATTCTTCACCTTTTGTTGCCTATTAGATCACTCTGGATCTATACACTTGGTCTCATTTCTACCATTTTGCTCCCATTGAGATCTATCTTCTACATTGGGTTTTCTACATCTACAAGAGAGAGAAAGCTTAGATCTGAAGTGCTGAGGACTACAAAGAACCCATCCCATTGAGGAGATCTGGATACACCTTCTTGTTTCCTCCCAGGTGCCCTGTAATATAAAAATTCATTCAAAAATCGTGTTCTTGTCTTGTCTGTTGGATGCATGGAGCAAACTCTTTACTTTACTGCTTAATGTCTTTCCATTTATAGACCTGTTTGTTGCAGCATTTTAACTACTAATCGCAGATCTGAAGATGTTTGGCAGCCTCTATTGTTGTTAGGGCTATTAGTTATGCGTAGCTAAAGTGGTTCTTTTTCGTACGCTTCGACGAAGAATTCATACTAACAAATGGCGACTCCACACGGGTTTTAAATTACGACCGCTGTCGTTTTTCCTATTCCTGCATATCCAGCTACTTCAGGCCCTAGGGCTTCTTTTTTAGCTGCTTAGTTTTTCTCTTTTCATGTCATTTCTCTCACATAAAACCCTAAAAACCTAAAATTTCTAACTTCCGTGTGTTTCTGGCCCTATTGCGCAGGTAAGCGACACCAGCCGCACCTGAGACGGCAATTTTTCAGAAAATCTGCCGCCGAAACAGCCGGAACGGGGGGGTCGCACCTTTTGGCCCAAAACCTGCGACCTGGACGCACCTTTTGGCCTGTTTCCTGCGACCTCAACTTAGATCAGGTCAGAACCTGCGACCTGCCTTTTTTCCAGCATTTTTTCTGTAATTTTTCTGGGTTCTGCTGCAGCCTCTGCCAGGGTTTTCCAGCCTCTGTCTCAGCCCGCCTTGACCAAGATCTGATCTGTTTTTACTCATCTAAGTGGGAACCCAGCCCCTTAGGGCTTTAGTACCTTCCACTTTTTGTGGAAGAGTTTCAGCTGTTTCAGCCGTCGGTTTCAGAGCTTCAGCCCCCTCTTTTTCCAGATCTGTGACCTCACTTCCAGATCCATTGAAATCAGCCTCTTTTCCTTTCAAATCACCTCTTGTCGTTTTGTTTGGACCTCCTCTAAAGGCCTCTGCCTTTCCCCCCCCGGTTTTTTGCTGATTTCCCTTTTTCCAGCCACCTTGCCTCTGTCTCTTGGCTGTGATCTGCACCCCTTGTCTGCAGCTTTATCCTCCAGATCTCTGTCCCCTTTGACCCTAGATCTGTTGAGCTTCCTTTGTGTGTGTTTCCATAGTTTTTCCTTTTCTTTTCAGCATAGTTTTGAGAGACCCACCTTCTTGGGTTAGATAGATGCATACGTAGCTGTTATTTTTCTGTTATTTCAGCATTTTATTCTGTTCTCTGTAGGTTTATTTTCAGCTACGCAGCACACTTTTTTGCTCTCAAACAACGGAAAGGGTTTAAAAATTAAAATTAACGCACACCACACACTGACCCTAAGTGAAGAAGCGCATGGTTTACACCGCCTGGCAAAGACTCTAAAATCAATTGTCACTGCACCTTATCTGCCCTTGACCTTCTTGATTCTGTCCCTTTCTGCCCTTGTCGGTTTCCTTCTTCCTGTCATCATTGCGCCCCCAAGGCGCCGTTCCCGGAGCCTCCTTGGCCTTCACCCTCTGCCTCCGGTCGATCGACCTGCTCCGTCCCACCATCGTCGAGCCAGTCCTTCGCTGATTCTTTGGGCTCTCCTTTTCCTTCTGGTTCTTCCCCCTGTCACCTCCACTATGTCTGGTCCAGGGCCTAACACTAGCGGGCATCCCGGCCCTAATGCCGGGACTACTACTAACAGAACCACCACAGGAACTACCTCGGCTTCACCCGTGCTCCCCTTCTTGGCAGGCCTCAGCCTCCCCGATCTGGACCGGTTGATAAACGACCCTATACATCATGACGCTAGTTGGCCCGCTATGCCGACAAAGCTCCCTTCCGACATCCCAAAGTTTGAAGGTCGTGCTGGAGAAGATCCTTCAAATCATGTTCGATCTTTTCACATGTGGTGTTCATCTACCTCCATTATCGATGACTCTGTTCGTCTTAGACTGTTCCAACGCACGCTTACAGGCGAAGCTTCTAAGTGGTATGTTGACCAGCCCACTTCCTCCCATACCACCTTTGCAACTCTTGCCCGGCCTTTTTTATCTTACTTCCAGCTTCCCCTTCGTTATGACACTGGTATCGAACTTTTGACTTCCTTCAAGCAAACCTCTTCGACCCGCCTTTCTACCCATGTCCAGGAATGGCGAAGACGACGGAGCTTATGCCAATCTCCTCCCTTCGAAGACCGTGTCTACATGGACTGGTTCCTTAGATCTCTTTTGTCCCCTATTGGGAAAGATGTCGCATCCCATTTTCCTCAAACCGAAGAAGATGCCCTCCAAATGGCGTTAAAGTATGACCTGATCTACGCTCAGACAGGTTATGATCCTCCTGTCCTACCTGATCTTCCCACACCCAATGATGCCCATACACCGGGGGCACCTCATGCCGCCAACAGTATCATTGGACCCATCTCTCATCCATCCGTTCACCCTCACATGAGCTATGGTTTTCCTGGGGGAGGGGGCACTACTTCCTGCACCTCTCCCCCTCCCGGTAGCATGCATCCAGGATACGGCATGCCTCATCCTTTTGCCCAACCTCCTGCTTACCTCAATGTTGCCCAACCTAACCATTACCCTTATCCACAGCCTGGTGCGCCAACTCCTCCAGCATATGCACTTTCACCTCCCTTGCCTTCTCAACCCCTGCAACAGCGCTCCCCGCCCCCTCAAGCGCAGGTGGATGCACAGCAGGGATTCATGGCTACCCAACCACCTGACGGACAGGTGGCCACTCCACCTTCCCCTTCGGGTTCCTCCAATTACCAGATCCTCATGATGAACTCTGATCCGCCTCTAACCGTCGACCTTAACCTGCAAACTCGGTCTCGCCAGTACCCCAAGCCTCCTGCTCAGTCTGCTCCCGAGCCCCCCTCTTCAGGTTCTGCAGAGCCTCTTTCGACATCCAATGGCCCCTTACACATCCCTCAACCCAAAGTTGAGGTTCATCCAAAGATTCCAAAAGGACCATTACGCCGAAATGCTGCTTCCAGTCGAGCCGCTCAGTCGTATAGCATAGTAGATGATTTGGCGCAGTCCCCTGCTGCCATTTCCACACTGGAACTCCTCCAGTCATGCCCTTCCCAAAAGAAGGCTCTACTATCTGCCGTGGGCGTTGTAGATCCTGCCGACGACCAGATGATTGTTTTCGACGCCACTCAATCGGACCACCCTCCCCTCCCTCCTTCCGTCGCCTTCCAAATCTCAGTCAAAATACGAAACGCCATCGTTTCCCGGTGTATCATTGACGAGGGGGCATCCACCTGCGTGATGTCCGCTTCAGTTTGGAAGCAACTCGGATCCCCTGAGCTGGCTCCTTCCACGATCACCCTTAGAGCGTGGGACGGTCATGCCTCCCAGCCCATTGGCCTATTTCGTAACTGTCCCATCACCCTCGCCGGTAAGACTGTTTGCGTTGACGTCGAAGTCATTGACGCCCCCTAGACTACAACATTCTATTGGGGCGAAGCTACACCTATGCCATGTCTGCTGTCCCATCCGCGGTTTTCCGCAAGATGTCTTTTCCACATAATGGGAAGATAGTCACAATTGACCAGCTATCTTATCATGAGCCGCCGTCTCAGACCTCCTCCGAGACGACCATCTCTTCTGTAGCCAACGAGCAAACCGTCGATTCTTTGACCAGTGTCTCCCCCGGCGTCTATAAAGATTCCACCCTGCTTGGTACTTTCACTCATCTTCCCCCCCCTCCTGTTACTGATCCCATCTTGTCGAATGTTTGCATGATGCAATCGTCTCAGGCCACCCGTAAGCGGCCTGCCTCGGCTAGTCCGCAACCTTCCCCCCGCCCTCCGCAACCCGCTCCTAGCCATTCCTCTCAGCCAGCCGGACCTCCTCCTTCTGGCCCTCCCCCTACAGCTGGTATCCCCGAACCTCTTTATCCTCCCGGCTCGGTTCCCCCTAGCCTTAACCATCTCGGAGCCGTACCTCCTGGTCATTACCCTGCTGGACAGATCCCCTTCTTGGCTCCCCCTCCTGGAGTATATTCCGTCCCCGTCATGGCCACCCTCTCTCTCCCTAACTTGACCTTAGGCATTCTGGTCTGGTACCTTGACCCCCCAACCGCCACCCCCCCTGGTCACCCCAAACCTTATATGGCTTTGACACCGGGTCAACCGGTCCCCCTTGCTTCCTCCATAGCCACTGTGCCCCCAGCACCTCCACAGGACCCTTCTCCTGTTGCGACGGCTCCCGGGAAGAAAGGCAAAGCCCGAAAGGGGGCAACCCATCAAGATCCGGCCCCCCCGACATCCCTTACCCTCCCACGACCACCAAAGCCCGCCATTCGATGTGCTTTGTGTGATGTCGTCGGTCATGCCACTCACATGTGTCCTGAATTGCCCCACCTCAAGCTTCTGGTCAACGAGACATTCCCCGACCCTGATCTCCCATAAGTCCATGTCACTATCCCCGACTCCCTCCCAAAACTCAAACACTTGCGCACAAACCACCCTTGTGCCTTGTGCGATTTTCACGGCCATTGCACCCACCTCTGTCCCCGCCTTGATGAGTACCGTTCCTCCTTGGACTTGTACCGCCAATTCAAGGCCGCTTCGATCGGACCAGAGGACATTCACATTCCGCCTCCCGCTTTTAAGCCAACGGAGCCCTCAGTCACCATTTTTTACCTGTCATCATCCATGAGACCATTGGGGAACGTTCCATCTGAATCCTCCCCTGTTGTTTCGCTTGACCTTCCTTCAGCGGTCATCCTGGGCTCAACATCGGTAGATCCGTTATCTACTTACTCTTCGGTCACCCATTGTGACGATGCGCATGTGAACCTCTCTTCTCATGATGATGATTCAGGCCACTTCACCATGTCAGGTGGTTCTTCTTTCACCAGTCACCCCATCTTCTATCACGATGACGACATTATGGAAGAAATTCCCACCCCCGACTTTATCTATTCCCCCTTACATCGAACCCATGCGTTGACACCACATCCACCTTGTGGCCATTACATCAAAACCCAATGTTTGGGTAAGGGGGCACCCACATTTCAGAGACCACGAGACGCCATTCTCCACCACTCTCCTAGTGTATCTGGTCGTGTTGACTCTAGACCCAGTATTCTTCCACATTTAGAAGAACCTCTAGAGTCCCATATCACTTCGGATCACTCTCGGGACGATACCCCTTATCGTTCCCTCATCTTACATCAGCAACCCAGTCTCTTAGACATTATTGTTGACCAACCTATAGCTTTTCTACGAGAGCATCAGTTCATTATCTCCAAATCCTCATTTTGGGATAGTGACACCAGGTATGCCAATTCGGAAACTTAAAGTCCATTTGACCCCTATATGCAGTACCAAAAGAGATTGGTAACACTCCATTTCCTTTCTCAAACTGCATAACCATAACCAGAACAAATGGCACACCACATCATTAAAATGTGTTTAGATTCCCATTTTTCTAGATACATTTTGGCATGACCACACCATGCTTGGGGGCACCTCTGCCCCCCAACCATAACCCTCCTCACCTCATTTTTGGAGAGGAGGTTGTCTTACCAATCAAGTGTGAAATTCCTTCTCTACAACTAGCCGTTGAACTTCTCCCTGACACCCCACCACTAGAACAATGACTTATCATGCTTGAGCGTGCCTCCGAAGACCGCCGTGTTGCCTTGCAAACCATGGAAGCGGCCAAAAAACGCACCAAAGCTCAGTATGACCGAAAAGTCCAACCTCGCACTTTTCGCGAAGGCGACCTTGTTCTAGTATATGACCAGGCCCATGATGTCCTAGGTCATGGGAAGTTTGACTCATTATGGCTAGGCCCTTACATCATTTGTAAGGATTTGAAAGGATAGCCATCATCTGTTTTTTCATTTTTTCTACTTCACCAAAATCCAACTCCCAGCCATAAAACAGCACCAAACCCCCCTCATCTTCCAGGTCGCAGTTTTCTGCCATTTTCTGGACCAGGTCGCACTTGTTGCCCTAATACCTGCGTCCTGGGTCGTACTTTTTGCCCCAAAAAGTGCGACCCGGCCATAGAGATGAAGGAGGGGCTGTTTCTGGGGGTTTTGGGCCCTCAACTGCAAATGTAATCCATCAAAATGCAAGAGCAAGGTTAGGCCTCTCGCCTCCAACTGACAGATCTCGAATCCAACGGTCGATTTGTCCACTACGTTCGCCGCAAGATTTAGGGCCTTCTCTCCTCTCCACATTCACCACAGCAACAATAGCAAATGAATGCTTTTGGAGGGAAAACCGCCTCATTAAAAGAGAACCCCTGTTTCTTCTTTCGACTGCTGCGACCACACCGTAGCCCCGTTCGACGAACCGTCAGCACCGCTGGATAGATCTCACCAAGCTCTCAAATGGGTTTTACTTAGTTTTTGGTGATTTGATACTTCACCCGGACATCTTTTTTCCACGAAGGGTCACTTCACCACTCCTTAAAATCGAATTTCCTCACTTACGACACTTGTACTTGGGGCACCACATCGCCCCCTTACTTGTCCATGTTCGTGTTGATTTTCGTCATGAGTGCCCACTTTGTACTCATGTTTCTATGACCCCCCATTGGCGCCTTTACTGTGTGGCAGCACTCTACAGTCGCCCTTGTTTAGAGCATCCAAGTCGAGTCATCATTGCATTCATGGAGTCTATCCCGCGTCCTTTTGCACCCCACTATAGCCCTCCATCCTTCTTTGCTTGGTTCCTCCCTTGTGTCGCATATCATGACCTTCAGTCCCACTGTCCCCTATCCATTTCGATATTGTGTCAGTCGCTGCCATGTCATTCATGCCCTTTATGATCTAACAAGGGAAGTCGTCCATTCGCCACTCCATCCTCCCCCTTTCCACTATCATCATTGGTGTCAGTCTGTCTGTCGCTCTATTGTTCTTCTCTCGTGCCTTAGTTGAGGGTCTCTTATTGCCTCACCTACGGCGGACCTCCTTCTGTCGACATCAGCGCATTTATTCTAGAAGCAAGGTCTAGAGGGCGGTGTACCTTGGTTCCAGCTTCCACTCTTGTTCGGTGCCTCGGATCAGGCAGGGGGATCTCTCACTTCCCTTTGACTTGATTACTTCTCCAGCTCCTTTCAGCATGATCGAGATTCGTATACTGGACAGTCCAGTGACCCAGCAGCAGCTCTTGATGATTCCCGGGCGTGTGTGAGATGTCTCACCCCTCATGAGGGGGTGGCCCTGCAGGTAGCCCCCCACATGCCCGGATGACCTCTTCATTGCAGCCTTTGATGCCGCTCCAGATTGTGATGATGTTGGCCTTAGCCACCTGCAGCGCCTCCATGATTTGCATGTATCAGTCAGATTTTGTGAGCCCTTCCCCATTTACAGGGGGCATTTGGGTTGTATTTATCTCGTGTACTCAGATATTATTGTACTAGTCCTGGCTGTTATCCCAGGCACAGCATGTATGTGAGATTCTTCATTGTATTTTTATCTGGCCTTTGATTATGCCAGCTGTACTCTATGGTTCGGTCCCTTGTTTACTGGACACACTATTCTTTTGTACTTTTTCACGGCGGGCATAGGTATGCCTCCCCCGCCACCTTCAGCACAGGTACCCTCTCATAAAAAGAGACTTGTTGCACCTGCGAGTCTCGTCTCCTTAGGGTCTAGTCCTTCAGCACACTATCTACCTCACACTTCTCTCTCCGACATCCCCTTTCGTTGTCTGGTGATTGTATTCTTACAACGTACTTCGGTCATACGATTTGCTCCTGACACTCGCACGCTGGGGGGCAATCTGTTACACCATTTTTTGGTCATCTCACCTTTTATTATTAGATGGACCCGAGTACACCATGTAAGACCAGTTTTACCCCAAGTAAAACTGCTTTCACTATGTTAATTAAGGAAACCCCAAAAGGAATAATTAATTAAACCACAATTTAATTATTATTCCGAGTGATGTTTAACCCAAAAACAAAGAAATTAATGAGATACACCCATAGTTATCTTATTATTTTCTAGGAATAATTATTTAAATAATATTCCTTGTTAAATATGACCAAATAAACCACTATTAATTAAATAAATCATTATTTATTTGATTATATCTCAACCACTTCCTTAAAAGGATAAATAAATCATTTATTTATTTATTCTTCACTAATCAAGGGATTTGACCCAAGTCAAACACCCTTTCCCTCCAACAAATAATAATAAAATATTCCATAGAGGTGGATCTAGATTTGCTTAACATTATTTTAATCATGCACCAAGATCTAGAATGACCCAATATTTTGTTATAAATAGGAGGGTTTTCCCCTTCATTCTTCACCTTTTGTTGCATATTAGATCACTCTGGATCTATACACTTGGTCTCATTTTTGCCATTTTGCTCCCATTGAGCTCTACCTTCTACATTGGGTTTTCTACATCTACAAGAGAGAGAAAGCTTAGATCTGAAGTGCTGAGGACTACAAAGAACCCATCCCATCGAGGAGATCTGGATACACCTTCTTGTTTCCTCCCAGGTGCCCTGTAATATAAAAATTCATTCAAAAATCGTGTTCTTGTCTTGTCTGTTGGATGCATGGAGCAAACTCTTTACTTTACTGCTTAATGTCTTTCCATTTATAGATCTGTTTGTTGCAGTAATTTAACTACTAATTGCAGATCTGAAGATGTTTTGCAGCCATTATTGTTGTTAGGGCTATTAGTTATGCGTAGCTAAAGTGGTTCTTTTTCGTACGCTTCGACGAAGAATTCATACTAACAGAAGCAGTTGACCCGAAAATCTCTCTAGTGATAACATTTAATATGTAAAATTCCAAAAAGAGACTCCCTCATCACATGGATTTTCAAATTAAATATATGTATCATAAGAATACCATCTTTCGCACCGTATTTGATGAAGGGGCTTCCACATGTGTCATGTCAATGTAATGTTGGAAAGTTATCAAGTCTCCTGAAGTTATTCCCTCTCCTACTATTTTAACTGCATTCGATGGTCATTCTCATATGCCTCATGGGATTCTGCCTGTCTTCCCTATTTGTGTTGGGGGGAATGTTGTTAATGTGGATATAGAGATAATCAATTATAATCTTTTATTGGGTCAGAACTGGGTATATGTGATGGATGCCATAGTTTCATCTTTGTTTCAAATCTTATGTTTTCCTCATGAAGAGATAATTGTTACAGTTGATCAGTTAGCTTATTATCCCAATGACCCAAATGCATTCGTTGACTCCACTTTCCCCTTAGTAAAGAATACTAAGCAGCCTGCTGAGAATTCAGTAGTTGGAATGTATTCCTCATTGATGGGTACTTTTTATCTTCCACCTCTTGTTTCTTACATCAATGTCTTCTCATCCTCTAGGGTGGTCCATCGATAATGTTATTTTACAACACATTATTTTTTGAATCCTTGAACCTTGCCCCCTCCTAATACCACATTATAAGAAGGGAAAGTGGGTGGAATGACTTATCCTATATCTGTAGCATAAATTTCATATCAAGCCATTGTTAATACTGCAGATTTTGATCCTATCCTTGTTTCATTAGAGGAGGTGGATGATGATGTGGCACTTGTTTGGACAATTGATTCTACTTTGGCTATGGATTACCTTGATACCATCTTACCATCCGAGGAGGAAATTCTAGAAGCAATTATTGGTATAGAGAGTTTGTGGGATGACTTGCATCATCGATCATATTTTCTCCTTGATTTACATAAAGTTGAATCAAATTTGTCTAGTCCTTGTTCTCATGGAAGTGTTCACAAAATTTTAAACCCTTTGGTTCCAAAACATATCTTTACCGAAGGTAATACAACAAATATTTCAGAAACTTTTCCCGTGAACATTTCCAAGAATCCCAACTTCATTGAAAATATCTTCACTCGGAGTTGATTGTTCCCCTTAAGAGATTAAAATTTATACTTACCTCCTCAAATAATTTAGAGATGTATTTTCTTGGTCTTATGAGGAAATCTCTGGGATAGATATTAGTATTGTTCAACATGAGATTAAGACTTATGAAAAAGAAAAGCTTGTGCATCAAAAGCTTCGGCCAATCAACCCTAGGAAATTTGCGGTAGTCAAGGTAGAACTGGAGAAACTGCATAAAGCGGGTTTCATCTACCCAGTTCCTCTAAATGAATGGGTTTCGAATCCAGTCTCTGTGGACAAAAAACAAGGAATAATCCTTGTACGAACCAATTTCATGGATTAAAAAAAAAAAAAAACATTTCCAAAAGACAATTTATGCACTCCATTTGTAGATCAGATAATCGATGAGTGTGCTGGAAATGAATTTTTTTCCTTCATGGAAGGATTCTCTGGGTATAATCAAATGAAAAATCATCTTGAAGATCAACATAAAACGACATTTATTTTTCCCTGGGCTACATTTTCATATAGGAAAATGACTTCGGCCTTAAAAATGCTGGAGCTACCTTTTAGCAGGATGTGTCATATGCTTTCCACGACATCAAGCACATAATCGCGGCTTATTTGGATGATTTAGCTGCTCTCTGTCACAAGAGAATGGAACATCCAAATCATATTCATTTTGTTTTTTAAAATATGTCGTCATTACAAAATATTATTGAACCTTAATAAATGTGTTTTCTCCATTAACACTGGTTAGTTTTTGGGAATCATCATTTCTAACAAAGGGATTCAGGTTGAGGCAATACTCCAGTTTCCTCCCCCATCTAATATTTGTAACCTTCAAAGTCTCCAAGGAAAAACCAACATTTTAAGGAGGTTTACCATGAACTACGCTGAGATTACAAAAGGATTTATGCATTTACTTAAGGATTTCCATTTATTTGGGATGAATTCGCTCAATGCTCGTTCGATGCTTTTAAAAAAGAATTGACATTTGCTCCCCTTTTGAGTCCACCTGATTATAATAGAGATTTCAGTTTGTACATCGTGAAAGAAGAATCAACCATAGGTATGGTTCTGGTTCAGGAAGATGATGCCATTAGAGAACATGTGATTTATTATCTAATTAGTGGCATAGGCGGCGCTGAACTTTGATATTCCCACATTGAGAAATTGGCTTTAGCAGTAGTTGATGTTTTTTAGTGACTCTGTCATTACATTTTTTTGACAAAAAACTTTCTATTAGTTGACTTCAATCCATTTAAATTTGTTCTAAGTAGGCGAGTGATTGGGGGAAAATATAAAAAATGGATTGTGATTTTACAACAGTTCGATCTAGAGTTCATGTCAGCCAAATCAAAGAAATATTTGGTTTTCAAAGAATTAATTTCGCAATTTCCTTGTGAGGGAGATGTCACTTATGAAGAATCATTTCTGGATGAACATTGTTTCTTATCTCCTTGCAAGATCCTTGGTACGGAGACATCATCGTATATCTCTAGACTTCAAATTTCCCTTTGTCTTTTTCTAAGGATGGACGCCAAAAATTATGTCACCTTACTAATATTTATTTAATCATTGGTGATAATTTATATTGTCAGGTGATTGATTGAATCCTTAGATGTTGTTTGACGTTAGAAGAAGTTGAGTTGGTTTTAAATGACTATCACAGTGGGGCTTATGGTGGCCATTTGTCTCGGCTTGCAACACCTCAAATATTTTGCATGCATGCTGTTTTTGGCCTTCTATTTTCAAAGATTGTATTGAAGCGGTTAAAATATGTCACCATTGTCAAATTTATAATCGAAAAATGTGCGCTCATCCAGCGCCGCTCTTTCCTGTCATCACTGCCGGTCCATTTACTAAGTGGAGAATTGATTTTACGACTTGTCACCCAACTTCAACTAAGGGACACAAGTACATTATTGTAGTAGTAGACTACTTTATGAAGTGGGTTGAAGTTATGCCCACTTTCAGTAATGACGGTGAGACAACAACAATTTTTCTTTTTAATTAATTTATCTCGCATTTCGGTATCCCTAAAGAGATTGTCATTGACCATGGAAATCACTTTCAGACTAAGATGATGTCTGAGTTGGATTTAAAACTATAGTTTTTAACCCTTTACAAAAATTATCTGCAAATGAATTCTTAAAGACAAAAAATAAACAATAGCGAGAGCATAAAACATAAAACAGATACACAGATATTTTTCCCTTGGATCCCAAAACTGGGACTACCAACTTGATTTTTCATTATATTATTTTTAGTGTTACAACACACACATATATGCATGTGAAAGCATTCATAAATATAAATCCATTAACCCTGGATTATAACATAACCGTAGTTCCCTTGCTCGGATCTAGAAAATACCAGGGGTTGAAAACCATCATGCCCCAAAACCATGTGCAAATCCATGCACAAAACCATAGGCAGGTCTGCCCACCGAAAAATAAGGAAAATAAATTTTCCCGGGGCGCTGCCCTAGACCCCGCACGTGCAACTAATCGTGGAAATAATATAACACGTACCCAACATAAACTTGTATTTCAATAGGATAATTTGTCTCTTTATTATCCTCAATCTAATGGACAAGATGAAGTTGTTAACAAATCCCTTAAGAACATCCTGCAAAGGATGATTAATCAAGCTAAGTCCAACTGGCACACCATGCTTTATCCTACTTTATGTGCATATAGAATGTTTGTGAATACTGCCACAAGGTTCACTCTTTTTCAATTAGTCTATGGTTTGGAATCAATCTTTCCTATAGAATGTGAGATTCCATCTCTTAAGTTGGCAGTCCAGCTTCTTCCAAACACCTAAAGTTTAGAAGAACGCCTTGATCATTTGGAACATCTTGATGAGTATCGTTGAGATGTTTCCACAATGAATGAGGCTAATAAGAAAATATTTAAAGCTCAATATGATAATTCTGTTTGACCTGGGGTTTTATCTGAAGGTGACCTTGTCTTAGTCTATGACTAAGATAAAGACACCTCGGGGGAAGGAAAATTCAAACCTATGTGGTACGATCCTCTCATTGTCAAAAGGGTCTTGAATAAGGGTGCTTATGAGTTAGTTGATTTCGAATGGAATGTGTTTTCAGAGCACAGAAATGGGCTTTATCTCAAGAATTATTATGCTTAGGCTCATCCCTGAGCATTTGCTTTGTTTTGTAAATATTGTACATAGTTTCATTTTTTTTCTATGAGTATCATGGTGACAATGGTGTTTTCGATCTGCTTTGGCAACTTTCAATGGGTGATTCAATGTACTTAGGAATCGCAGACAATGCCAATAGGCACTCCCAGAATCTAGCCTTCATGGCATGAGAAATTTATTATTCATCTGGTCAGTTGTTGGTCGCAAGAGGCATATGTATCAGTCCTGCTTCTAATAATATGGTTGAATATTTTGTCGTTATTAATTTACATTCTAAGGCAATACATTATGGTATTGAATCATTAGTGGTGTACTTGGACTCACAACTAGTGTTGTCTCAGTTAAATAACATTTATCATGTGAGGCATCCTTCGTTACATCATCAATTTCTGAGAGTGAGAATATTATAAAGATCATTTAATTTTATTACATTCATTCACATTCCATGATCATATAATGCATTTTTTTAATACATAACTAACCAAGCATTCTATTGGCATATCAATCATTCATCACATTAAATCAAAACATCAAATAATCATCTGTATATATGATAAATCATTCTGAAATGTTTGTATATATAGATAGATAAGTGTCAAAAATATTACAAAATGTGGACAAGTGTCCTGCAAAATTAGGGCTTTATGCCCAATCATGTCTCTATAAAAAAGATCGGTATATCAAAAATCTAAGTTTGAGGGCCCTACCCTAGATAAGCATCTCAATATAATACAATGACATTCGCCACCCATCAGAAGATTCACATCCACTCTCGTGCTACTCCAACCAGTTATCTTTGTATAGTCTTGGGGAGATCTTTTATTGTTTCCATTGGAACATGGCGAGTCAAAATCTCCAATTTCCTGTGTATTGATCGAAGGAACCTCTCAAACTCAGTTGTTGCGCCCTCTGCATCTCTGTCGTGATGCCTATGCCTCGGTAGAGCTTCAAGCCTTATTGGTCCCCCATCTTCATCATGATCATCGTAATCTTGTTAGGTTTTTTGTTTCACGGAAAAAATACTTTAAATTTCTTGAGATTATCCTTAAAAGACAAAAAATCAAATATGTTAAAAAATTAAAAAATTACCAATGTCTCCCCATGCAGCTCCCTCGGGAAGTGCTAACTCTAGGTCCCCTTGGAAGTCTAACCTTGCATAGGGGTAGTCCTCGATGGCCATGACTTTCTCCCCAACACAGGAAGAACTCGTCATCAAAGGTCGCCTAGGTGACTCTACCTCCACCAATTCTCCTCATCAAGTCTAACCATTTGGCCATCCTTGGATCTCTAGGATTGTTGATGGCAGCTGCTACTCAGGGTCGTAACACAAGAATCTGCTCAAACAAGAATGTGCAAATAATAGTACCATAAACAAAATTATTTGTCTTCCCACATCTGATAGATGAGAGTTGCCTCTTCATGTTGACTAAGACAATTTTGCACCAATCATATACCACTAGTTTCAAGCACTCTATTGCTAGAAACATAACTGGTCATGAAGCCTGGTGTAAAGAAGTTGAACATGATATCCTGACAATTGTGAATAGAATAATTTTTATTGCCAGGTTGGTGATGCTCTTGATTAGTATTTGTGACCACCCCTTTTTAGTGTGTGGTGTACAACAAACAACAATGTAATATTCAATATTTAGGCCCACGCTGGCCCTACCCTTCAAATTGATCGCTTATCCCCTCCTGGGAAACCTGTGATAAATTAAATGTCTTCCACTTCAATTTGCAGTGGCATTGAATCTATGAATAATTGTTCCTTATGTGGGTCCTAATAATTGATTATCATTTCCAATAATCTCATTTGGGCTCTCCTATTTGGCATCATGAAAAATTTAAGAAAACTATAATCTTTAAGTGCATCCAATGATTCTCGGTCTTCCAAGACTTGGTTGTTTACATTAGTATGTTCCCTTTCTCTCCAAAAAATCGACATTCTGAAAGATTTGACATTTTTAATCATTAGAAAATTCATGGGTGCGCAAATTTTGTGAAATACAGTCGTGTATGTACATAACTTTCCCTTTGACAACCTACGTATAGGGTTTTCTATACGTGGTCTGATAAAACTAGACCTGTGTATACGCATAACCGTTCTAAATTTAAATTAATCCATCAAAAAATCGATGCAATCATTAAAAAAACTGATCTAAATGGAGAATGGGACCAAGAATTAGTTGGAGTTCACGGTTTCCGAAATCATTGGTGGAATTGGTTGGATTTTCTTGCTCAAATTTGCTCCAAACACTCTCTCTTCACCACTTGGATGGTAAGAATGAAATTGGGTAAGTTCAAAACTTTATTTAATAATAAAAAAACTTAAACCCACTTTTATAAAGTTCATTTTAATTTTATTATTCTAATTTTATGAACTTTTTGACCTTGCTTGAAGTGTTGGAAAGGGCCTTTCTAGGGTAACGAAGATTTATCTCATCACTTTTTTTTCACAAAGGAAAAATTCGTAACTTTTCATTAAAAGATAAGTTACATGTTACATATACTGGTTGTGCACTACTGATCAGGCCACGAGAGCCAATAACAGCCATTCTGGCGTCCATGATAAACCAATACATAGCTCAAAACAGAAACTATAAGTTACCAATAACATCGCATGTAAGTTCGGTGCATAACTTACATATCAGAATCAAAATATAAATAAATATACATATAATAGACGCTGATGAAACATGGGAGATAAAGCAGACAAAAAAATCTCCCCAAAACAGGTTGTTCAGTCAAACAGCCCCTTGTATTAGTGCCTCCTCTATAAAGGCCGATGATAATATTGGTAAATCTGATCTCCGATTTGCTCAGTAATGTGCCAGGTACCCCACCTCAGCTCCATGGCTTCTTTGGACAGTTGATCTGCCACTTGGTTCTTATTCCTATAAATATGTGCCACAGAGATGGATTCAAAAAGGATCCTGAGATGATGTACCTCTCGCAGAAGTGCAGACAGTGTGTGCGTATGACAATGAGCATGTTCATTGAACCAATTTATCACAAGAAGGGAATCCCCAAATATCTGAATGGAGTTGCAATTTTTTTCCCATGCAAAAACCAGAAGGAGTCGAAGGCATTGTAGTTCTGCGAAATTATTAGAACTAGGTCCCAATCCCATCCTAATATGCTAATGACGATGGTCGTTTAAATACAAGGTTGCACCCCCCCCCCCCCCCCCCCACAGCCATGTGGTTTAGCAGCACCATCGAAATATGCCCAAGGTCTGCATCGATTGATCAGTTCAGGGACCACGATCATGGGAGCTTTTTGCAGTTTATCCACAAGCATCAGATTGTAAGTGGCAATGGACAACACACAGATATGGCCACTGTTAATAGGAAGGCCATTGAAAATTAATTTGTTTCGGCCGATCCATATTTCCCATGCAAGGATCAAAGGTAGGTTGTGCATCCTCGGGAGATGAGTGAACTGTTGCCACAAATATAACCACGCATCATGCAGAGTGTAACCATTCCAGAGGTATTGGAAGCCCAGACAAGTGGTGACCCGAGCCCAGATCTCCAAAATGACATTGCAGTGAAGAAACAGATGCATGGCATCTTCGTTGTTTGATAGGAAATAAACACAGCGAGATGGTCCGTGAATGGCTCTTTTGTGAAGGAAATCCATTGTAGGAACACATTGGTTAAGAATGCACCAGAATAGTATTATGTGCTTGTGTGGCGCGTTCAATTTCTATATGTTGCGCCACCACCATGCTTTTTGTGGGGGTTCTCTATGGTGGATAAGAGCCAAGTACCCCAGCTTTGGAACATAATTCCCAGTAGGTGAGCAGGCCCATATCAGTTGATCATCCTTATCAGTGATACGAATGTTTGATACTGTTAAAGCCCAGATGTAATTCTGCCATTGCCAATGTCCATCACGATGGATCTCAAGGTGGTCCGCAGATAACCAGGCTTGTCCTTACCATGTGGTGTGGGTTGGGTCCGCAATCTGAGAAAGGAAGAAGATGTTCCTTCTAGCCAGGTGTTCTGTGATGAAATCAGGTAGTCTATAAAAATCACCACTACCTGACCATGAATCCAAACCAATTTTTACTAATACCTCAGATCCAATCTGCAATGATAAGCCCCTCTGAATGAGCTGGGGTGCTTTAGTGATCGCCTCCCATATAATAGATGCACCAATGGGTAGCACTATACATTCCCTGATCCAATCAAGGGTTGACTTGGGCGCAATATACTTTGCAACAATGACATCCTTCCAGAGACAGTGTCCCGTGATAATATGCCAACACATTTTGGCAGCCAGTGCTTTGGAAAATAATTGAAGATCTTTAATCCCCCAACCACCCCATTGTTTGGGTATGTTAATGCGGTCCCAAGCAATCCAAGCAAAAGTGGTATCCTTTTCCTGGTTGCGCCATAAGAAATGTCTGCACAGGCATTTAATACGATTGATGATCCCAATAGGAATCCAAGCCAGGGTTATCCAATAAACCGGAATGGCTTCAAGCACTGATTTGATAAGGACCAATCGTCCAGATGTAGACAGCCATCGATTGTACCAAACATTAATCTTGCGTTCAACTTTAGCTATGAGCCAGTGCCAATCCCTAATTTGATAATCATTAGGTTTGATATGGTAACCCAAGTATTTAAAGCCATCGTTGATATCAGCACAGACATAAGCAAAAAGATGAATAGCAATACCCTGTTCCTGTCCCGAGCATCCAGTCATAATAATGGTAGATTTGAGATCATTAGGTTTCATACCAGTGGCTCTACAGAAACATTGGAGTAGTTTTTCCAATTGAACCAGGTCCTGCCTGGATCCATCAAGAATTTATCTCATCACTTAGTGATTTTTTCTTGTTTTTTTGATTCAACAATTGTTGACATATCATGGCAAGTGATGTACTCTAAACTAGCATATAGGTTAAGCCACGTCATTTTCCATTGCATTTTTCATCTTGGCTTCACAGTACGATACTTAGACATAAGGTTGATCTGACTATGTTGTGATTCTTTAACCTATATCACTCATCATTTCATAATATCGTAACATAGTTGTAGAGCCTTTCCTTCCATGTGCTTCCTAGTTATAACCTCACTAGCATATGTTGCCCATGCTGCAAAAATTATGTAGGCTCGGGAGTCCTCTTTAGTCCCGATGTGACTCTGCATTGAAGCCACATTCTTCTTGTTCTCCGCTTTTATTCAGGCTTTATACCTTAGAGGCTCCCATGTGTTAAGTTGTACTATTGCATTGCATATTAACCACTTGCACCCCTTTTGGGCCTTAAGTCGATTTCATTGGACTTGTGTATAAGCCACTTTTGACCATGACCTTTTTACAATATCAAGCCATGCATTCATTATGCTTTACGACTTAACACCCTTTTTCCATGGAGGGAACTTTCCCTAAGTGTCGATGACTAATATCTGCCACCTTGCATTGAGCATAGGAATGTTCCAAACCCGTGAAATAGTGCATTTTCCCTTGACACTTGTTCTCTCCATTATACTATAGGCATTATTTTATTCCTTTTCAGGCTTTATAATATGGAAAAGAAAACAAACAAAATTTCCAAAAAAAGAGCGGGAAAGGGACAACTTCTTCATCATTTGATGGCAGCAAATGTTAGTTTTGTCGCCCTTAAACAAAACACATTAAAAATGACTTTTTTCTTCATCAGGATGGGACTTAGTTTAACTTTAGGGAAGCCAAAACCTTATTTTTGAGTCAGTCCTCCACCGGTTGGTTACCTCTTCCAATTGTATGGAGAGTTTTTTTATGACTCCTCCATCACAAACTTATACAAAGTTAGTTTATGTTGCCATGAATTCACGTAAAGTCATGCTTTTGTTCAACGTAATTCAACATGTTGTCAGTCATTATCCGACGCCTCTTGACTCATTTATGTCGACCATACCTGGTCTATCAATTTATTCCCAGTATCACATCAATTACTTGGTCCTTTACTCGTGTAAGTTAAGAAGGTCCCCAATGACTTCTTGATAGCTAGTCTGCACTTATCAACTCCAACAAATTGCTCTAATAGTAGACTGAGATTCGAACCCTAGCCTTATTTACATCATTGATAGGTGACCTTGTGCTTAGCATCGGTCAATATCATGGGTCTTTGACTTAGTGGTTTCCCTTGTGTTCACGTCAACTTACATTATCACACATTAAGATTTGTTCAGTACCTCGGTTTCCATTTCACCCTATTGGTGGATTCCTCGCCTTTGTGTCATCTTTCATTATTTGTTGGCTCAGAGGATTTCTTTCATGTGCTAGCTACATTTTGTGCATGCCAAAAATGTACTTCGGGGTGGTTACTTCATCTTTATTTGTCTAGGTTCTTCCAAATTATTGGCCTGCAAATTATGCTCGTGTTGGTTGATGTGGGATGCCTTAATGCCTTCCTTCCAATATATATTTTCCCATAGACTTCAACTCATTGCCATGGGAACAAGGTCTAGAGTTATTTTTCAGTACCTTGGGGTTTGCAGTCATTAGTGGCAGACTCCTTCTCTATCGACAGTGAGAATACATCAATGTCTCTTGATTGTTATATTATTTTAAGTGTTCCACTTCAACACACCTATTCACACTTGTTAGATTATACTAGGGTACCTTGACACTCATTATCATTATTGGTAAGTTGTTCTGTGTTTCTTAACGATATACATCATAGACCGATAATTAAACGATTTCTTACATGGTCGACTTCAGCTCATTTATTCCCATGATGTAAAAATTTACCATCTGCGGTTGGTGAAGACCCCGTGTTGTGTTAACATCTTGGTTCACTTGACAGCTCCTTCATTTTTCTACGAGTGACGCCTCTCAACTCTGTATGTTGCATAATTTCTTAGCATCATCTTATATGTTATCACCTGATTTTATGCAGTACTACTACTCCACTTATATGACTTGGTACTTTTACGAGGATCAATTATACAACATCATTATTCAAACATCCTTATATGTGAAATTCAGACATATCTTCGTTGTTTTCTTTCGCGGTTATGATCTGATGATCCATTATGTATTCTTCAACTCATCTTGCACACTTATGTATACATTTTGGATTTACATTATACTTTATCAACGAACATGCTTTATTACTTCTGAGCATGGGTATGGCCACCTCAGACAGTTTTTTTTCTAACTCCTTCCACATGTATTTCATAGGCTGGAATTTGGTGATCTCCTCCCGGGTTTTTGAATGAATCCTCTCTCTATAATTAATATATTTCAGTTTTCATGTTCCCATCTGAACTCATATATTAGGGGGCATATGTTATAACATCATTCAACACTCTTTTATGGTCTTGGGCAGTCCCTTTACCCTTGAAAACTTGAATTTATATTAAAAAACTATATTTCAAATTCCATTAGCAACTTTTTCCACACAAAAATGCATACATATGCAAGTCCCAGAACACTATACCCATGCATAAATATTTAAATTTGAAAAAATAAAATAAAATGTTATTTTTCAGTTGGGGTTTACAGGTTTTACCAAGAGCCCACCTACGGGAGCCCATGACCTAACTAAAATAACCAATTTGAGGTGGTATATATACACCCATTGGGTAGGCCTAACTCATAAGAGAAGAGAGATATCGACATTATACTCGATTTCCCCCATATCAAGTTTGCTTTTCCCGTGCCTCTTGCACTCCAAGTCTCTAGGAAACCCTGGTTTCCTTTGTAGAGATGCTCAGTCTCCTTATCTAGCATCTTCTTGCATCTATTAGAGAGGTTGTATTCATGGCTTGAGGTAGACGGATCCGTAGGAAGGCTTTATCGGTGCCTTTGGCCTGGATCAAGTTGTATATATTCTGTACTTACTATTATTCATCAATAAAGAAGCTCGTGTCTTGTTCCCAATATATGTTGTCATCTTATAAATGATAGTCTGAATTTTTATGTATTTTTTCTATGCTTCCGTGATTTATTTTTGGGTCTCCACATCATGGAGGAAGCAGGGGTTTTGGACCCTACGAGAACATCTTCAAATGTAGGACCCTCGGGTATGCTCCTATGTCCAACTTTAATAATTCAAATGTTTGGCATGCTTGATTGGGTGTTCTTTGTTGATTGATTTATTCCACTTTGTTGATCCTTTCAACCATGGCCTTAGGAAACTTTTCCCGCCAACACTAGTACAGAGCTAACTTCAAGGATGAACCTTCCATCCTAAACATATTATTGCTCAAGCTTTACCTATTTTAGAACACTTTCCTCGAGAAAAGGGTGTCGCCCCTCCTAGAGTAATTATTGAAGAAAATCCATATCATTCCAAACCTTGGGATGTTTTTACGGTCCATCAAGTAACGCATGGAAAAATAGTGGAGGGGGATTCATTCTATTCTTATCATAATCACATTTTGTTAAGCCAAAATGGGTTTTGGCACAGGGTTTAATAATCAGGCAGAAATCTTGGCTTGCAAAATCCTCCTACTCTTCGCCTTAGAAAAGTGTTGTACTTAGATAAAGTATATGGGGACTCCATGCTAATAATAAATTGGCTCAACAACATCAAAGCATGAAAAAATATCTTACTCTTTCCTATATTGGAAGAAGAAATATGGCTTAAAAACTCGTTTAATTTCTTTTCATGTTCTGGGATCTATACGGAAAGGAACAACAAAGCAGATTGTCTCTCAATAGAGGTATTATTAATGGAAGAAGGTACTTGGGAGATTATGGAACAACGAGATGGCATTTATACTTTTGCTTTCTATCACAAGCCATATAGGGATCCTTCTTTAGGGGTAGCAAGGATGAATCATGGTAGCAATGATGAATCATGGCAGCAAGGATTTATTCCACTTTGTTGAGGCTTTCAACCCTGGCCTTAGGGAAATTCTGCAACAATGCTTCATCTATTTTGAACATTTTTTTTCCATTCTTTGTAGTAAACTAGGCAACATCTACCTACAAGAGTGTTCTCTAAATACTCTCCATACATGTCGTAATTGTTTATATTTTTTTATAATTTTGGTCAAAAAGAAGGATCTAGTTTCCAAATCAGATTTCTATTTCTGAATACACTCATAGTGTACATATACACAATGTGATTTTATCATTTCTATGAACGAAATAAATTACGTTTTTACGTGTTTTAAACACTTAATTTCACATTTTTACAATGTTGTGTATGAAGTGGTAGTGAGGGAATGAAATGTCGTCTGAAAAAAGATAAAAATTATGAATGATGTAAACCACAATGACTTGGTATTCAATTCATTTGGAGTAGTTCTGAGAGTTAACGAGGGGGGGGACTTTTTATAAAACTACGAGGGTTGTAATGGAAAGAGCGTACAAATGTACTTTCCACTTGCAATAGAAAAATCAACCCAGTGACTCTAAAAATTTAGGTTATATATAAACTATAGTGAGTGTTTTTAAAGCATAGTCAATGGCACCCATGAGACTTGCAATAGAAAAAACTTACAGTTACAAAAGTATCGTTGAAAAGGTATTATTACTAAACAATATGTGTTAAAGTTACCAAACTGATTTTTTTTGTTGTATTTACTTTAATGTTATATATATATATATATATATATATATATATATATATATATATATATATATTACACAATTTCAAAAGGATAAATGAGGTGAGAACCAATACATGTTGGTAGAAATGTCTGAAAAGGTGTATTGTAGAAGAAGGGTTGCATAAGTGGTGTGTAATCATTGATTTATTTTTTAATGTATATATTTATCTCAAGAAATATCAATTCTCAATTATTTTGTCGCAAAAAATTAAATTGCAATGTAGGAGGAGCCATCCCAACAACAACCTGCATAAGAGGTATGCAATCATTGATTTATTTATTTAAATGTATATCAAATTTAACTATGTAGGAGATATTAATTTTCAATTATTTTGTTATATAAAAAAAAGGAGAGACAGAAAAATAGAAGAAGAAGAGGAACTTATTCAACACATAAGAAAGGGTGACAAGGAAGAAAGGGGTTGATTGCAAAAGTTGTGATTACTCATGTTTTCGATCTTACTTAAGATTTCATATTTGTTGTAATTGTTATATTTAAATAATTAATTTATACTCGTCCATGGATGTCTTTTGATAGGTGCAACCAACTACAAATTTAATCCACTTTGGGTTGAGTATGGGTTGTGTGTACATGTTGAAGTATCAAAGATTAATTGAACAATTTGCAAGTAATTATCTTCTAAAGCTTCTGTCATTTTATAGTTAATAAAACAATAATAAATCTTTATATTAATTACATCTATGCTTTGTTATGGCATATTAAACATCCACGAAATAAGTATGGAGTGGAGTTTATGGAAG
Source organism: Pinus albicaulis (assembly GCA_034641835.2). Taxonomy (NCBI): domain Eukaryota; kingdom Viridiplantae; phylum Streptophyta; class Pinopsida; order Pinales; family Pinaceae; genus Pinus; species Pinus albicaulis. The sequence goes on along the minus strand of CM076582.1, from coordinate 1,204,256,892 downwards.
AGATTTAGAGACAAGGCATGGAGCATAGCTTCAAAATAATGTGTATTGTTTATGAAGCACACGCTACCATGTACACTTTTTAATTTGTAAAATTATGTATATTCTACTATATAAATGTATATATACTTATTGCACTTTATTTATATGTTTGTAAATGGACAATAAAAGGTGGAACATAAAAAACAGGTTGATCAAAAAAACATTAGGTTAAATAACGCAAGTAAGATATCTCCTAGAAGTGATGAATAAATGAGGCATGCACGTAACTCAAGAAAGGACAACAATTCAAGTGACGAATGACAATCAATATAGATAGATGTTATTATAAGTTGAATGTTTTTGAATATTTGCTTGGGAAAATTAGGGATTTTGTTTAATGTACTTTATATATTGTCCTAATTTAATGTCGATAAGTTTCCAATAATTGTAACAATTACATATAGATTGCATTATGATTATTTTGTAGCGTTGCATTGTCTCATTTTGTATAACAATAGGTCTCTTATCCATGTAGAGTAAAATGGATTTTCTAATTTCAGTGTATCATCTAATGTTGTAAAATGTTGCATTGTTGATTAATTAATATTTTGATTATCTACATTATTGACCAAATAATTGATAAACATCAAGTTGAGTATGGATTGTGAGCATATGTTGAAGTTTCAAGGATTAATTGAACAATTTGCTAGTAGTTATGTTGTTTAGCTTTTCTCATTTTATAATTAATAAATAACAAGAAACCTTTATATTAATTGTATTTATGCTTTTGACATGGCTCATTAAACTTGTGGGAGTGTAGAGTTGAGTCTACGGAAGAGATTTTTAGACAAGACATGGAGCATGAATTCAAAATAATGTGTATTGTTTATGAATCTCTCAATACTATAAAGCTATTTTCTAGGACATCCCATCATCTCCAGATCATGTTGCGGCTGAAGACATTGCCATTCTCAGTCATTTTCCTCGGGAGAAAGGTTCTGCTCCTATTAGAGTTATTAGAGAAGTATCTTCTGATCAATCCCAACCATGGGATAATTTTAATGGAGATTCATGCAATCAGGGTCAAAGGAGTGGAGGTGGTTTCATCCTTTTCTTATCAAATTCTCATTCTTTGTATGTCAAAATGAGGTTTGGTCCACGGAAAAATAACTAGGTGGAAGTTCTTGCATGTAAATATCTTTTAATTTTTGAAAAAGAAAAATGATGCGCTAATTTACATGTTTATGGAGGGTCTACATTGATTATAAATTGGATTAATAAATTTCAAGCATGCGGAAATCTTCTCCTTGCACCACTTGTTGAAGACACGCTAAGGGTTAAACACAATTTCACTCACACTTATTTTTCCCACATATACAGGGGATGCACCCGGAATGCAGATCACTTATCAAAAGAGGGGCTACTTTTAAAAAATATATATGTGGAAGGTTTTGGAGCAATGAGAGGGAAACACTTATGTGTACTACTACAGGCCTTTCAAGGACCCATGGAAAGGCAAGACTGAATCATGATTTTTTCTAACTCATGTTTCTTTTTTCTCATCATCACTGACTATATATATTTGGGTTGTCGTATACAACTAGAAATGTTATCATCATCTCCTAATAGAATGCTTTGAATTGTTTCTCTAACAATCATCTATTTTTGATATCCCAAATGGGATTTTGTATAGGAAGATAAAAAAGCTTACAGATTTGGTGCTCTAAACAGTACAAATACAATGTATCTACAAATTGTATTTTTTGATCATTTTGAAAATGAATGAAAATTACAGTTTTTTTCTTTGGAAGAAGCACTCACTACTATGATATGTTCTTTCTAATTTACAGAATAATGTATATTCTACTATATAAACATATACATCCTTAAAGGACATTTCTTATATGTTTGTAGATGGAACAAGAAAAGGGAACATAAAAAGCAAGATGATTAAGAAAACATTATGTTAAATTACCCAAGTTCAATAGCACCTATAAGTGATGAAGACTTGAGGCATGCACACAACTCCAGAAAATATAGTAATGCAGGGGATGAATGACAATCAATATAATTGAATGTTGCAAATTGTTTATTTTAAAACATTTATTTATGAAAATTAGGTATTTTTTTAATGTATAGGACACACTGTCCCAATTAGATGTCAATAAGTTACCAATAAATACATTGATTACATTTTAGTTATTGTGCATATCTAAAGTGTCCCATTTTGTATAATACTGGGTCTCTCATCCATATATAGTAAAATGGGTTTCTTATTTTATTGCACTACCCAATGTTGCAAAATTTTGTGTTGTTGATTATTAATATATGGATGATTTACACTCTTGCAAATAATAGAGGTGTAATACATTGGATAACACATTAATGCATTTATTATATCAAAATGAAATAATTTAAATGTAAAAATCAATATGTATTTGTGTGTGTGTGTTGCAAATAAACCAATTAATTAAAATATATACATATCATTGCAGCGTATCCTTTTAAACTCACTAAACGATGTGCGCCATAAAGGTATACTAGCAATTGCACCTCTCTATGCAAAGGAATGTCAAAAGCTCAAAAAGCCACCTGTCCATCTCAATTCTTTCTACCAATTGTCCTCCTGAGATCTCGACTGATACCTACCAGGATATTCCCACTAGAAACTGAAGACTCACTTTCAAAGATTTAGAAATCGACTTCTTAAGGGGTCGCCTCCCTTCTTACATCTTGCACACTTATTTTCTTTGGATCCTGCGTCCATTACTGATAAATTAAGGGCATTAACACGTAAAAACTTAAGATGTGATCACTAAAATCCCTAAGATTCTCTAACCCCCTTGTGGGTTCTTGCTATGGTATCCCTTAGAATTTGTAACCCCCTTATGGGTTCTTGCTATGTTATCCTTTAGCTACAAGATAGTTACAATAATATGTGGAGAAGAGCTTGGTATATGAGTTTTTGTGCGGGTATAGTGTTCTAGGACTCGCATATGTATGAGTTTTTGTGTGGAAAAAGTTGCGAATGGAATTTGAAATATAGTTTTTTTAATATAAAGTCAAGTTTGCAAGGGTAAAGGCACTGCCCAATACCATAAAAGAGTGGTGAATGATGCTATAACATATACCTTTGCTCCTTCGAATTCTCCCAGGATAGGAAATCGTGGGGTTTGTAATGGTGGTGGGCCTTCTCATCTCTCCTTCTGGGTCTATGCAAGGAAATGTTCGAAGTACCTTCCGAGCGATGCTTCAGAAGAGCAATGTTGGCTGCTCAGCCAACTAGAAGAGCATGATTGCAGGTATATAGAGTGATGCCTTTGGCTTCAAATAATAGAAGCCATGTCACAGAGTTCGACTATGATTTGATTATCATCCGAGCAGGACAAACGGGGTGACAGATAACAACGAGTCTATAATTTTTCTTGCAAAAATATCTAACACTGCAACGAGTTCATAACAAAAATTAAATGGCATTACCTTGCAATAATAAATTGAGAGATATGTGGTGAGAAAGATACCCTCATGAATTTAATTTTTCATTATTAAGCATATACAATATGATCAATTCTGGTACAACCTTCCCCATACAATGAAACTCTCTACAACTAAAATTGACGTGATGCCTATCAAATTTCTACAACCTACAAAAAATTGAACCTTTCACAAAATTTTGTAGTTGTATTCACAAGTACACCCACACACTGTGGAGATGTAAACTTGTCATTGTTTTTCTAAATTACCCATTATCTACTAAACATTACTTGTGCTCTTTCATGTTTTTGATATTCAAGACTTACAAGTCATTTGTGCAGAAATTCTCACTCCACATGACCTTCTGCTTCAAAATATTCATAATACAACGTTACATACTAAATCCAATTCAAAACCAATTCCAAATACAATCTAAGGGTCACATTGTACTTTTCATTCAACATTAATACTCTGCTCTGGATGCCTCTGCAAATAAGACAGAAAAGAAATAAGAATCCTAATTCTAATAACTTGCCATTAACTATCAATAAAAATTTATGAACCCTTAAGTGGGCTTTAGATCGTCAAAATGGATGCCCATGACCAAACGTTTCCACTATTAACAAGTGAAACTCAATCATTATGTTGAGGAGTACAGACGCGAAAATACTCTTGCTCGACTTTCAATCTCATGGGAATTTTCTTCTTCTTGGCATCCCCACACCCAAAAACCATCGCCTCCCCATTCTTGAGAGGCAGAGTAGGCGGTGACCTGCCCAAGCACCTATAGCTATGACTTCCCCTGCAAAATACATTTGAAGCAAAGACATACAGAGTTGGCTCAGACAGCAGTGGTGGGTAGAGAAAACTGTGAACGAATCTTCGAACGCAACCCTTGGTTTTATTTAAAGAAGGCACAAGCCTCTGGACATATGGCGTCGATTTCCCCTGCTCGTGCTTGGCGACCTTCAAAATCACCAACCTTTTTTGAAAAAAAAAACTCAAATACAACATATCATAAATTAATTGATGTGATTTGTGAATATCAATTTCACAAGGGCATTAATATAGTAGCTTTTTCCCTACATAATTTTGAAGGATGGACCTATTTTGAACAGAATAAATCTGATCATCACGAACTCATTTAAACAACATGATTGATCCTAACATTAACCTAATGGAAGTTCAGTCATCCGACATTACAAAATCGAATTCATTCTAACTACAAAATTATTCCATACAAACCCTACTAAGCTTCAGGAGCCCAACTGGGTTGTGCATTATCCCAAGTAGGCATTATGGCAACATGAATATATATTAGGCATCGATGAAGCATCCCACCATGCCACTGGTGGAAATGGATCAGGTGATGAGTCCCATCCTTCAGCAACGATTGGACCTACAACACCGGGCTAGTCAAACACAGCCAACGTAGGCACAACAGGGATTGCACTAGGTTCAGGGACACCCCATTGTGCATCTGGAATATCACCTCCCCACCGATCTCCTGGAAGGGCGAGAGAAGGTGCTACATAGTCAGAAATATATTCAGCAACAAGGGCCTCTTCCTCTTCGTGCTCCTTACCTTTTTTAGCCTCTCTGTAGAATAAAAAATCAACCATGATGTCCCAATTATGACCAGGAAGGATGGCTCCTCGCATCTGTAAAACCATTTTTGCAAGCATCCAAAAAAGGCATCCAATGTTTTGTTTTCCCTTGTTGTTCGAAGGTATCCCAATATCCACATGCTTCATGGGTGAATGTGTCACAGAAATCCCTGGTTGGAATATTAGCTAGGGTCGCTTATCTTATGGGTTGATGGTCAGTTCTTGGATCAGTGAAGATCAACAAACGAGGCTCGTTAAACGAAGTCTGCATCTGATATGTAAATGTTCCAGGGGTGTTCCTACCGGCTATTGCATGTGCTCAAGTGTATCAAGATGACACGCTGTAGAAATTTCTGAATCTTATACTTTATGCATAAATTATTACTGTTAACCCGGTTATGCTCCTCCTACTTATGCAAGTTATTAACTTAATAAATTCAAGTTAAAATCGAAGCAAAACACATAATAGATCTCTACCAATCCAGATCTAGAACAAGTACATGCACACATTGACAAAGTGACACAGTTTTTTCTGGACAAATAGTCCCCAGAAAAAGCCAAGGTGGGAAAACCGGTCTCTGGCTACTGGAGGGTTCTATTATTAAGAATATTTCTGAATACACAAATATGGGTTCCAGATCTGGAAATCTCGATAGAGAAAATACTAGATCTACAGCTCACTAGCTAATCTAGGGCCAAAATAATGACTGATCCACACCCTCAACCGAAATTTATCGAACTCAGCCAAGATTAGGGCCTAGAAACCCCAGCGATGCCCCTGAAAGGCCCTGCGTCAGCCTCTGAAGCTCCTAAAAGCCTCTGCATCAGCCTTGGAAGTCCTCCAAACCCTCAGCGCTGCTCCGAAATGGACAGCGTTACCCCAGACTAGGTGATGCAGTCACTACACTGCCCCTGAAGGGTATTTGCGTAACCCCTAAGGGTTTCCTACTGAAAATCACGATGTTCTTGGAGAGATTGTGTTGTCCTTGCTACTGTTGTTGCTGCCTTCTTCTGCGTTGTCCTTGAGCTGATCTTTGCCTCTAGTGTATTCTAGACCCCGGGATCAGATCATCCCCTTGGTCTAAATTCCCCTCTCTGTAGTTGAAACACTTCTGAGTATTCTTAGCAAACTCTGCCCTAGAATATCAGCTTAGCTTCAGTGCTTTGCCTCTGTGCATCTTTACAAATGACCCCAAGCCTTTCCTTTATACTTTTCTCATTGACATATCAACGACCAAGATTAAAAGAAAGCTTGATCCGTGTGACTTAAGACAATTTCATCACATGTTTAATTAAATTCACTTTAATTATTTAAGTTCCCTAAGTTTTAACTTAGGAAATACACTTAAAATAATTCATTAATTTAATATCTCCTAAACCAGATGAAATTTCCCAAATCCATTTCTGGGTCTTGTAGATCAGGTGTACTCTATTCCTTCCTCAAAATTTGGGACTTAGAGCACAACTGTTGCTACCCCCAATACACAAAATCTCAACACTCCCTCTTTGCATCAAGGGTGTGCTCTAGCAATACATCACATTATGCATTACATGACTTTGAGTATTGGTTCTGTGTTGTTGAAGCTTGGCCTGCTGCCACTCAACTCTGCACTGTTGCTGCCATTCTGTACTGCTGCCCATGACTTTTCCACTACCACTACAACCTTTGTACTGCAGCTCCCTCTCAATATGTTGCATCTGTGTTGATCATAGCATTGCGACTACTGATCTGTTGCACTGCAACTTCAGTTGTTGAGAGAAATAACTGAATATCTTGCCTATTCTTTGACAAACAAGTCAAATGGGATGCATCCTCATCACTGAATCTCCATAGGCTACAGATCTGTGTTGGCATATAAATAACGATGCACAGCTACAACTCTACCTGTGTAATCAAACTCCCTCTGCACTACTGAAGTCACATCAGCTCCTTGTGCTTAAATTTATCACGTTGTTGTTGTACTGCGATGTTCCTCTGAAGCCTTATGTGTTGTTGCAGCTTACACTGTGTAAGAAACACTGCTCTACACTGCTGAAGGCACATCAACCTCTACGCTGCTACTGCTTCTACGCTACTACTGCTTTTCTCTGCACTGCTCCTCCCAACCTTCAGACATGCCTCTACTTCTACGACATCTGTGATCTATGCACCCACTGCTCTACTTGTCCCGCTATTGTCTTAAGGTTGTCGTAGCTTGCTTGTGATCCAAGAGATGAGCTGCTCAAGGATCCCACCTTTCTTCCATTTAGTTCCTCTACATGTCCATGTCACCCCACCTCTGTGATTCATAAGCACTCATGGAACTGCTTTGGAAGAATATGCTTCCTTTTCCTTCTTCTTCTGAGGACAATGGCTGGAAAATGTCCCATTTAACCACATTGGAAGCACTTGATATTTGAAAGATCCTTCTTCTTCTTCGACTACTTCTTTGATGCCAAGGCTACATCTTCCTCATCTTCCTTCTTCACTTTGCTCAATCCTGGGCTCTGCTGCCTCTTGGTGAATCTGCGGAGTTCTTCTTGATGCAGAATTAACCACAAGTTGTCCCAATCTGGGAGGTCTGCTCTGCCCAAGATAATTTAGAAAAAGGTTTCCAACTCATCCGTGACTGCGTTGAGGGTTGTCCTGACTATCACAACATCATCCATCGTTGCACCCGTTGCAGTCAGCTGATCTCTGATTGACTGTAGTCTGAAGAGGAAGTGCTCCATGTCATCTCCCTTGGCCATCATGAATTACCTCATTTGGGTCTCCAACAACATTTTTCTTTGGACAGACTTTCCCTCATACAGGGAAGTGAAGGCCTTCCACATCTCAATATTTGTCTTCTTCTCAGCTATGTGTGGTACAATATGGTCCTTAATACTATCCATAATCAGCCGCTTGACATGCCCAACAACTTTCTTATGCTTCCGAAGGAGATCCGCATCTGTCGTTATGTCCAGAGTCTGCTCTGCATGGTCTCTTAGATTGTACGCCTCAAGGACAATCAGAATCCTTGCCTTCCAAATAGCAAAGTTTGAGAGGCCATCTAGCCTATCCTGATCACGCAGTCCATGAAGAGCCATCTCCTCAGAATGTGTCGAAAGTTTGAGAGGCCATTTAGCCTATCCTGATCACGCATTCCATGAGGAGCCATCTCCTTAGAATGTGTCGAAAATTCCTTTTCTCTTTGCTAGAGAAATGGATCTAAGGCCCTTGGTGAAACAGGTGCCTTCTGCTCCCTCTGACAACTGATTTCCCTCCTTGGAAATCTACCAAATCAACTATGATTCAACTTCTTCTTTGATCCTATGATCAAACTACAAGTTTCCTTTTCCTAGAAACTCTTTGAGAAGTTGATCTTTTCCCAATATTTGTCACTTGTGCTAAGGCTAAAAATCTGAAAACTTTAGAATTTTAACCCCACCAGCTCTTCTGAATTTTTGCAGCTTTTCTGCAGTCTTTTCTGGATCTCACAGATTCATATCTGAATCACACTGGCTGGCTTCAGACCAAACTGACGTTGTTTCTGAGCTGCCTCTGCACGGTAATTGCATGGGCTTGCTAGGACACAGCGCTGGACAGCGTCACTCTTCCCTCTGCATGAATCTACTCCTAAAAACTGCGATGTCCCTTCAGATCTGTGTTTCTGCTACTTTTCCAGCTGCTTTCTACAGGTAGATCCTTCAGATTCTCCTGCTGGTTACCCTCCTAGATCTGCAATTGCTCCGATACCATGTAGAAATTTTTGAATCTTATACTTTAGGAAAAAATTATTATTGTTAACCCGATTATGCTCCTCCTACTTATGCAAGTTATTAACTGAATCAATTCAAGTTCAAATCGAAGCAAAACACATAACAGATCTCTAAAAATCCATATCTAGAACAAGTACATGCACACATTGACAAAGTGACACATTTATTTCTAGAAAAATAGTCCCCGGAAAAACCCAAGGTGGGAAAACCGATCTCTAGCTACTGGAGGGTTCTATTATTAAGAATATTTCTGAATACACAAATCCGGGTTCCATATCTATAAATCCCGACAGAGAAAATCCTAGATCTACAGCTCACTGGCTGATCTAGGGCCAAAATAATGATTGATCCACACCCTCAACCGGGATTTCTAGAACTCAGCCAAGATCAGGGCCTATAAACCCTAGCGTTGCCTGTGAAAGGCCCTGTGTCAGCCTCTAAAGCCACTAAAAGCCTCTGTGTCAGCCTTGGAAGTCCTCCAAACCCTCAGCGCTACTCCGAAAGGGACTGCATTACCCCAGACTGGGTGACGCAATCACTACGCTGCCCCTGAAGGGTCTCTGCATAACCCCTGAGGGTTTCCTGCTGAAAATCAAGTTGTCCTTGGAGAGACTGCATTTTCCATGTTGCTATTGTTGTTGCCTTCCTCTGCGTTGTCCTTGAGCTTATCTCTGGCTCTTGTGTATTCTAGACCTCGAGATCAGATCATCCCCTTGGTTTAAATTCCCCTCTCTGTAGCTGAAACACTTCTGAGTATTCTTAGCAAACCTTGCCCTAGAATCTCAGCTTAGCTTCAGTGCTCTACCTCTATGTGTCTTTACAAATGACCCCAAGCCTTTCCTTTATACTTTTCTCATTGACAAACCAACGACCAAGATTAAATCTTTAATCAATGGTTAAGATTAAAAGAAAGCTTGATCTATGTGACTTAAGACAATTTCATCACATGTTTAATTAAATTCACTTTAATTATTTAAGTTCCCTAAGTTTAAACTTACGAAATACACTTAAAATAATTAATTAATTTAATATCTCCTAAACCAGATGAAATTTCCCAAATCCATTTATGGGTCTTGTAGATCAAGTGTACTCTAGTCCTTCCTCAAAATTTGGGACTTAGAGCGCAATTGATGCTACGCCAAATACACAAAATCTCAACACACGCTACCCATATGGCCTTGCAGTCTGGACAATAATATCCTGTGGGTTTTCAATTGCAACAATCACCCTTGCAACGAGTTGAAGCTTTTCCCAAGCCATAACTAAATTGATGATGAATATCCCATCATAACGCCTCTTTTAAACATAACACTCCATCTGAAAATCCTAGTTTTTGGTGCCGAGATGAACATCGGTAGCAAGCATCATCTGAAGGTTTGCCTCCTTCTAAGACAAACCACCCATCCTCTACGCCATTTTCAAATCTTCCGCCTCCTGCATACTTCATTGTTACTCTCACACTTCCTCTGGGCTTTTGCAAAACCTAAAGCATGAGCAAGCCCACCCAAAAACAAATTGGGCTTAAAAATATTTAGCCTATGCTTTGTGATAACAGTGTGATGTGTCGGATTTTAATTAGTCGAAGGAGGACAAAAATGACACTCTCTCATTCATTGGAGTGAACAATGTTTGGACATAGAAAGCCCATGGAGTAAACGACTTTGGTGTAATAATAATGTGTTTGTATAAATAATACACATTCATGCATATGCATTATATTACCACATTGGTTTTAAAAATGGTAAAAAATCATTGCCACTTTAAATAACATAACATGTGAGCCTATTTTTATTTTCAAAATATTACAATGCACATGGATACAATATGCATATGTGATTTAAATATAATATATCCATTAGTGCTTACAATATAATATATACATTGATGCTTTATTAAGAAATAATGGTGATCTTACGTCAAATGTTTGAAATTTAATGTCCTTAGGTACACAGGGTATTATGGGCACCAATGCATGTTAGCAATACTTGTATTGAAATTTGGAAAAAAAAAATGCTTTGCTAAAACTTTTTCCCAGCCATTTTTTTTTAGCTATAAAGAATATCTATTAAAACCTCTACTATGAATAGTGGAGGTTATAATAGAGGCTATTTTGAAAAAATTGTTCATTCTTGTAACACTAAAAACTTCTATAAAAGCATTTGCTATAATGTGTTTTCCTTGTAGTGGTAACTATTTTTTTTTAGCAATTTTTAGATGTCACATCCATTCTTTAGAGTTAATTTTGATAATGTTGATGCCATGTGGTATGTTCCTATTCAATGGGATCTCCACATGTCACCACTCCAAATTGCCACATCATATGCCAAGTACACCTTGGCTTTCTTTATCTTTAGGCTCTTTTCTTTCTCCTTTGGAGAGGCGAGACTTCATCACAATGTTGAGGTCGATCAAGTTGCTTGTTTTACTTGCCTTGCCTTAGCCTTTGCAGAATGTGAAGCATGGAGGTAAGCTCCATTCCTTTAGGTAGCCCAAGTATTTGTATTCCTTGATGTGTATAATCCTCCATGTACATAAAGCCTCTACATGCTCAACCTTTGCATTATTATTTATGTTATTTCACCAACTCTGCATTTGTTAGTGGCTTCACATAAAAGGCACCATTCTTTTCCCCCTCTCCAATAATGTCTCAACCCCTTGTCGTGGTCACTTACATTCTATTCAAACTTTGGGGTTGTAAGGTAACACTTGCACTCCAGAATTGTCCATCCCCTTGCATTCTCAAGAGACCGCCTTTCAAATGTTCTAACCAAGACATACACAAAGGCAATGAAAAATCACTTTGACCATACTTATAAACAAGGCATTTTGTTCCAATAAAAAAATGCAATTTTATTCAAAGTGAGAATGGAAATTACATTTCTTAAGTGCTACTATACTTTGGTAACATAAACATGGTCTAGTAACCTTAGATCCCTCAACCCTAAATATTCCCCTAAGCAAAACAATATATATATATATATATATATATATATATATATATATATATGGTAAAAGATACATTAGTAAATGCATGAACATTCTTTTGATGAAATAACAACCTTGGTAGAGAAAAATTATTTCCTTCTATGGCCATCTATAATCATCAGTATGCTAACAATATAAAAAAAACCCATCAACACTGATATGTTCTTTCAAAAATCAAAATTTGAAGTTGTAAGTATCCCCTACAAAATCAACAACATTGTTGTCTCTATAATATTTCATATGTTAGTTGTTAGATACAATATTAAAGGCATAAGATAATAACAAGACTAATAACTCTGGTTTTAGAAAAAAGTATCAAGTGAAAACCATTTGAGGCTAGTCACACCCAAGGGTCAAAAAATAAATATGTCCTCTGGCCCTCTTTATTTTCAAATACCTTGCGTCTTCCCCGGTCCATATCTAGTCCACTCTTCGAGAGCCTGTCAACTTCTTCATTCTTGTGCCTGTACATATGATCGAAGGTGATATAAGAAAAATATGTAGTGTTGTGTGTGATTTTTAGGAGAAGGGGTAGCAAAGAATAATTCCTAACAACATCTTACCCTATCATCAATTTTATAAAAACTTGTGAGTCACCATAGATGTGAATAGAGGGAAGTTCTTGAGCAATGGCTAAAAGGATGAGGGTGTAAAGGGAAAATATCTCAACATCGTTATTTGTTGTTTGGACGATGTTAGTATAAAAGGATAAAGAATGTGAAACAAGAAGGTACAATATTCCTCCAATTCCTCCATGGGAAGGTGAACCCTAAGCTATTCCATCGAAGAAATCCTAGGTGGAATATGTTTACAAATCTACAAGAGCAGGTGGGTTGGATGTATGTGTAGAGGGAGGACTAGAGAAGGAGGAAGAAATCACAGACATTAAGAGGACACTTTGTGAACACACACACACACACACACACATATGAGAGAGAGAGAGAGAGAGAGAGAGAGAGAGATATTTCATAATTCTCAATCACGTTATACATCATAAAATCTCAAAAAAGAAAAATATATATATATATATCTCCTCACATGATAAAATAAGGACCCTGTCATCTAAGATAAAACTACATAATAAAAGGCCAACATCTATAGAAAAATAACAATTTCATGGGAAATTTATCACATTTAGATGAATATTAGAGTAGTAATGAAGGCTCCATCGACTATGAATTCCTCCATAGCCATGGACCCCTCCATCATCTCCTTCTTGTCCTTTAAGAGTTCATCCACTTCCTCAATCAATTCCTTGGAAACATGAGTAAAAATAATTAATCAAGAGTGGTATATATATCCTATAACAAGCTTGAGTAGGATATTATGTGATAGAGCACTACCATCCATCTAGTTGATGACGAGGAGTCACCAAATTTTTTTATATTTTTTACACTTACAAAAAAGGCTCACTAAAGCAATTGCAACCATTGAACCTACAAGTCAAGCACTAAACAAAAAACATAAAAGTTATCAAAACAGATCATTTATATGTTAATGATCTATTTCATACCACCAACCTACCAATGAAACTAACCTACAACATTTACATTGTTGATCTTAGAAGTTGTATTAGGATTGCATGTTGAGGTAGTGGGGCAATTGGAGATTAATTGGTGGTTGGGATGGCAAATTGAGGTAGTGGTGGAATTTTGTGGATCTATGGTTGAGATGCTTATAAAGATAGGCACTAGGGGTGCTTGGCAGGATAGACAGTCGAACTAGAGGTTTAGTACTAGGTTGGGGTGAAAATGTGTAGAAACACTAAGCAATTAGAGGAACATATGGTGGGAAGAATGATAGGTATGAGTTATGACTATTTCAAGAAGTATTTCTTTCATTGATGATTTCGTTCCCTCAAGTTATAAATTGGATGAAAACTAAGTGGACCATTAGAAGGTTGCCATTAACTATAAATAGGAGGCCAATAAATCAACATGGAAAGTGAAGCAAGGTGACAGATGGTTTCAATGAAGGAGAAATATTACAGGAATATGGGCCAACTAAAAGATGGAAGATGATTTGGTTGAGGGAACCTACAATAGAGAGGACTCAAGCATGGATGATAAAATTTATTGTGCCAAGTTGTTGGTGATGGAAATTCGTCAACCAAGGGGGGTCTCCCCGATGTGAAGTACCAATTAGACCTCACATTGTTTGGAGTAGGAGCCCCATTCAGAGTATCAGCCTTACCAACATAACTAAAAGTTTTTCCTTGGATGCAATGGATAACATAAGAGTATGCACATAACCTTGTAAATCAGCAAGTAAGTTGAGACTGTGAAACACCAATTGTAATGTGTAAAAGGAGACTTTCATGAGGGGAGAGAGAGGACTGAGTCTTTGGGAGGAATTTATAGTGCTAGCCTAAGAGAAACACATGAGCGCATGAAAATATTCGTTAGTTATCTAGTGAATTATTTCACATAAACACAACGAAAATTAAAGCAAATACAACACACATTCAACAAGATAAGTACCAAAGCCACCGAAATAGTTCAATTTCCTTAGTACAAGTGAATAAAACACATACCGCAGACATATAAATAACAATCTTACTATATTTACAATACATGCATGAAAATGTGTTGGCTCATCAAGCTTCTGATTATTAGGTGAAAGGTCAAAGTACACAATTACAATGGCGAGCCACTAGTTCCAATAGTGGAACATTAAGTCACTTCTTTCTTCTCCAAAGAATGATCTTCTCTCCTATGCTAGGCTAGAGAATCCAAGGCTAAGCCTACAAAATCCATATCCTTGAGTTATGAGGGTGTATTTATAACAAGAGGGATGACCTTTCATATACCAATGACTATTGAGATTCCCTCATGACTCCTATACTTCTAATGACCTTTTGACTTATGTATGACTTTTGGGCTTTTCCTAAAGACTCTTTTGTCCATATATGACTTTTCATATTCCACATATGACTCTTGGACTTTCACACATTACATTTTGTCTTTTGCTTTTGATATTTTCATCATTGCATCTACAAATGATGTGACAAGGGACATGGACACACATGACATTGTGATGGCATTGGTACAAGTAACAACTTGACAATGATGACATGGACTCCATGATGAAGTGGAAATTCCAAGTTGTTCCTCTTGCTACTTTGTCTTTAATCTTAATTATAGGTTTGCTCGGTACTTCATCTTCAAGAAAGATAACCTTTTTTCTTCTTCTTCACCCTCTAAGAGGCTGAAAATAGGGAGTCTTCATTATGCTTTTGATCTTCCAACTTTTGTCACAATCTGGTGTCCCTTCATCTTCTTGTGCAATGATCGACCTATCTTTATAGCTTCATAAGTTTATTCTAGTATGGTCTCCTTCTCCTTCTCTTCAATCATCATCCTGTCATGAAAAGATATAGTACCTGCAACTGGAAATTACCCATGTGTTGTGCTATGCAACAAATCCCCCAATTTTTATTTTCAAAATAATATAGATCTTTGGTAAATAGAAATAGGGACCCTTCTTAAAAATGTATTTTCCATTTTAGATAAAAAAAATTAAAATCCAAAAACATTATTGCTTTTATTAAATAAAACCATAAAAAACAAAAATAAATTAATAAAACATCCTTGAGATTACCCTATCGCAAATCGCAAAATCGCATAATCTTTTCTCATTAAAAGATAAGTAACAAAACAACGAAATCCCGATTTTGCCATCGGAGTTTCGCAAGCGACAACATAAATCGCACATCGCAAAAAAATATGTTTGAAACTTTAAAACAGACTTTACCAAACTCCGATATTGCGACACTGCGATTTCGCGATATTTCGATACTACGATTTTGCGATTTCGCGATATCACGAAATCACATATCGCATAAACAATAATTAATGCGCTTCATAAAGACAAGTTCAAAAAAGCGCGATGTGATGGATTTGACAGATTCAAATAAAGGTTTTATGCGGAAATAAACCATGTCAGGAACTATTAAATGTGTTTTATCATCCCAATGCAAACATTTATTAATTCGTTGTGATTAATTAATGATATAGCTGTTCCCCGGAACGTTTCTTTCAAAATGGGTCATTTCAATATATCTTCCATCATTTGATCATTACTCTGTCTTTAATAGGGATTTTCCTTCAAGATATGTCCATCCGCAAGGTAATGCAAAAGCACAGCAAACAGATTGTTGCAGAATTGGAACATACAGAAATGTCGCCGATAGTCTCAGATACTATCTACACTGCCGATGGAGGAGCAACTAAGTGGCAAGCTATCTATATTATTCTTGAAGATGAAGAGCCTGAAATAGTAGAAGTCAAGGCGATTGTTGATGATGCAACACCTTCAAATTTACAGTTTAAAGATGTTGCATGCTCCTTCCTTCATAAGATAGCAGCAAGGGCCACTCTTTTACAATATACCGACATGATTAGGTGGGTGCTTGACAATTCAACAATCAAGGACAGACAATTAATAACTGCTAAGAATGAGATTTTAGGTTCTTTCAGAGCTGAAGATTTGAAAGTCATGTACAAGCTACCTGACCAACAAGACATCTATGATGATAGATTTTTTGAGAAATTTGTAAAGAACAATGAGGACCCTTTCAATACAATTCAAGGTTGGAGGAAACTGGATAACAAGTTCAAAGATGAGAAATCGGGTATGTATCATATCACCTCACTTGCAAATCCCTACAATTTTGCAGCCGCGATGCTATGTAGATTATACGGTCTCCCTGATAATACCAAGTCCATAAATTGGCTTCCCCTAATTAATTCCTATTTTATTCCCCATATCATGAATTGGGCAACTATTCTTTCTGAAAATCTAGCTAAAGTGATTAACGAATATCGCCAGACAAGAGCTTCTTCCTCCAAGCCCGTCCCCCAATTTTTCATGAGTGCATATATTTTTTATGCTATCTGTTTTTCTACCATTTTTCTAGTTATGGGTTAGAAGTGGACTCCCGAGGACCCTACACCTATTTATTTGAGTCATAAAGAAATATGGGAACATAATTATGCACCACATTTCCACAAGCTATGTTATGGAGTTGTACTACCGTTACATCAATTAATGTTTGACAGAGTGAGCCCTGGGTTCACCAAGGAAGCCATTGCAGACCTTCAAATGATAGGGAGATATTTTATTGAAGAATCATTTTCATATATTAAAGCATTTGGAAGCTCCGCTCCCCCACATATTCTTCCTTTATATGTTTCTGATAAATTAATGGCGAGAGAAGTCGCTTACCAAAATGTTGGTAATGGACTCACTAAATCTTTGAATGATAGTAAAAAATCCTTATGGCCAAGTTTTCCAATTCAATGTGGTACATTCACCCTCAGCAATTTCAATCATGCATTGAAATAATGTCAAAAGATTGAGCTTTTGAAGCTCCCCGTTTTACCCTCAAGGCAGTTCGACCCATAAAAGATTTCTAACAAATTTACTCAGACAGTTAAAATCAAACCTATCATACACATTGATGATAGATTTGAAGACATTTTGCAATTTGTTGGGACTTTTGATGAAGTCCAAAATTTTGTCAAATTAAACTTAAATTCAGAAGAATTACAAAGATTCAATGAGTTTAGAGAACAAAGACTTAGACGTATCCCTCAGAATGTTTTGATTACCAGTTATACGAATGAAGCAAGCAAAGAAATCACAACAGGAAAATCAGATTCACAAAATCAAAGTGAATTAGATAAATTCTGGACTTCAGCTAGTAACACATTGATAAATACCCCAAAGGCTTCATCTTCACAGAAAACTACAGAATTTCATACTCCACAGGGACAAATAGTTTCAACAAAATAAATCATTGAAAGTCTTGGGATAAACTCCCAAGATACAGAAGTCATTCCTGTGTTTCCAATTGATGAGATTGTTCTGAAGGTGATTGATATCCCTCCACTTGATGTATACTACAAGCCTCTTCATAAAGTTGTAGTGAGGAAACAGAGGAAAAGAAGAAGGATTGAAACCCCCCCAGGAAATGAAGTTATGGAAGTGGTATGGAAAGATACTCCATCAAATCCAATTGAAAACCTAACTCGACTATCTCAATTCGCTAGTGCATATACCACTGCAAAAATGGATAAGGCAACAGAAGTATCTATTTTGGTTCAAGAAAAATATGATAAAATCATGTAGTTACAACAACATTTGGATGAAGAAAGGAACAGTTTAAATTAGAAGGTAGAACAACAGCTCCTCAAATTTCAACAAGATATGGAAGTGCTTAAGATAAGTCATGAAAATGACTTATCTAGCAAAAATACATTGATTAAAGAATTGAGAGAATATCTTACGAAATATGAAGGCATTCCTACTGCAGAGGAATTCATAAAAGAAGCATTGGCATTAAATGCCTTACTCTCAAAACAACAAAACTTCTTCATTTTACAAATGTCAAACATAGTTCCACACTTGGAAATCAGTGAAAAATTGACTAATACAGTCATTGACCAGTGAATTGAGTTTAATGAACTCAATACCAAAATTTCTGATTATATTGAATGGTAGGATTCAGAGGAAGGGAGAAAGTCTGATCTCCCAAATATCAAAGAAACTTATAAATATATACTCTTTACTGACTGGGATGCACAGGTAAAACAAGCAGAATTAGCCATAGCCAGAGCAGCAGGTATATCAAAGAGTTTGGTCAAGATGATTAACCATATGTTGCATACTTCTGGTTTGATTAAAGAAGGAAATCACAAAGTGATTCCTGATCTCAGAAATTTAGAGCAAAGTTGGAAAAACACGGGTCAACTCCGAGAATAAACACTTGCACAGCTAAAAAAGACTGATTGGGAAGCATACTGGCAGCTATTGGTTAAGCCTCATAGTCAAATAATGAAACTAAATTGTTCTATAGATTCCATACAAAAAATGCAGCCACTGTTACTTAATGCAATATTTACTGTGCAGATGAAGACGCAATTCGGAAAGCCCCCACAAGTTCAGCCAATGTCCGATATTTGTGAGCAGAAAAGAAGAGCTGGCAGTAATCTATCATCGGGCATGATCATTAGTTAGTTTGTTTTATAATTCCAAATTTAGCAATTAGATACTAGGAATGAGGAAGGTTGTTTGAAACCACCTCATAAGATATTTTGTATAATATATTTTTGTAAGTAGTTAATGTAGTATTTAAACCCTTCTCATGCATTTAGAGAAGGGTCTAGAATTTTTATTGAGAACATTTACAACGAATGCTTTATTGTAAGTTTGTGAATGCCTTGATAAAATAATGGAACACAGCCTTTTCATTTATATATCATTTTGTTGATCACTGTTGATGCACTTTTTTATTCTCTGTAATACTTATTGATAGAAGAGTTGATTATGGCCTATTATCACTGATCAAATGAACATGACAGTACACATCTGGTACTATTATCATGTATGCTAACTCTGTTTTAAATATTAGTGATGAATCTAGCTCTCATGAATTATATATGAAATCAATTGTTTCTGTTTGAAATATGAGTTGCACTATTGTACGATATAAGGATCGAAATTGATTTGTTTTATATATGATCATTATAATATATGCGATATGTTTCACATCTTCTTTTGATTAACTATTTTTCAAAAGAATCGTCTTACAAAAGTATTAATTCTATTGAGTCTATGATTGATCTAAATCATTACAGATTAAATAGATATCATTCTAGATCGCATCAAATTAGCATTATCCTGATTTAGATTAGATCAGATTTAATTCAAATTTTTGCATCTTAGAATAAAATTGTTTAGTTTTTAGTTATTCTTCATGCAAATCATTTGAGAGAAACCCAACAATCACACAAAACCCAAATCCGGGAAACTGGTCCCATTACACCCAGTCGGAGCCACTATCCCAAACGGAAAAGGAATTGTCTTAAGGTCCGGACCGAGTGGTTATTCCCCTTTGTTGTTGCCACAGATTTCTGAGGCCTCAACATTTTTGGCGCTAGAAGGAGGGCCTGACTATGAATGGCATATAAATCTAAACCTCAAACTAAAAGCCCTCATAAGAGTCGATCTCCCCAAAAGCATTCTACAACTTCCCGATCAAATTCTAAATCACCAACTCATAAATTGGAAATTGTAGAAACTTTCCCCTCATCTCCTGAAATATCTCGACAGTCATCTGCTTTAGAATTCACTCCCGACTCTCCCGAAGTTTAGTCTTTAATTCAGAAATTAGAAGGAATATCTATTTCTGCTGAAAAGCCTGTTAATCCAGAAGCTTTTGAACAAAGCGTTACTTCCCTATTTAGAGAAACTTGTATATTAACCAGATCCAAAAGTGATAAACTTGGAATTCCTCCTTTTGAGTTTCCAATAGCGTCACATCGCAAAAAAAAGTTTCTATATCTAGATCTAAGTCAAATACAAGTGAATTCACATCAAATTTTCCTTCAGTTACTTCTTCACATCCTCTTACTCAATCTACATCATCTTATTCTTCCATTTCCTCTACTCAAACAATTAGTACTATCACAAGTAGTATTGTTCCAGTTGTAAGTTCTACATCCATTCCCCCTACTTTTGGATCTATTTTTGTATCTTCACAAACTTCAAATCCAATTATGGCTAATCGGCCTTGGACGAATCCTGGTGTTGTATTAATTGCAAATCTGAATCCTCTTCCAGATCATCCAAAAAAATGGCTACCTAAATATAATCTAGATGATGGTCTTCCCACTGAAGAACATATCAATAATTTTATGTTAGCCATGAATCTTAATGGAGTTGCTCATGGAGACATTGTAGTCAAATTTTTTCCTTATACTTTACAAGGATCTGCAGGATCCTGGTACTTTTCACTTCCAGCAGGATGAATTTCCGATTGGGAAACTTTTGAACAAGTTTTTCTTGCAAAATTTGGAGATGATAGAACTGTTGCATCTTTAATCAATGCTCTTTCCAATCTAAAAACAAATTCAGGTGAAAGGATCAAAGATTCCAACTCCAGATTTAACAAGTTATTAAACAAAATCCCAACCGCTTCTAAACCTGCTGTTGATGTACAAATAGAGTGGTATATTTCCTCTTTTCCTTCTAATATAGCTATTTTTGTAGATAGAGCTGGTAAAGCTACCCTTTTACAAAACATGAAAGAAGCTCTTGCTGTAGAGAAAAGAATCTTAGCATTAGAAAAACGATTAGAAATAGAAGACAATAAATCAAAGAAAGTGACATTTAGTTAAGATTCCAAAAAGAAAGTCTCGAAAGATCCATTTGATCTTGAAGGTCTTCAAAAAGTATTAAAGACTATGTCAAATGACATGATTGAGATAAAGAAACAAGTTGTTGAAATGTCAGTTCCCAAGAAATCATTTCGCCCATTTAAGAAAAATCCTTCTTCAACATCTCAGCCTCCAAATGTCATTTCAAATGCTGAATCTGATCAAGATACTGAAGATCCCTCACCATCTGAACAAGAACCAGACTCTGAAGAAGAAGTTGAATTGAATGGGTTATGGGATTTCATTCTCCCCACAAAAGAAGAAAGATAAGCTATGCCTGTGTCTACAAGAAGTAAATCTTCTTCTGATTCAACTATATCAAATCAGAAACAGAAATCTCTCCCCACAAAGAAGAAAACAGTAGTTAAAAAATATAAAACTATTCAGACAGATCCTATTACAACTTCCAAAACTTTTATAGTTTTAGATATAATGGAATACAATATAGTTGAAGATATGAAAAAGACCAAAGAAAATATTTCATTACATGAAATGACCAAACTCAAACAACAGCAGAAAATTTTACTTAGAGAACTCAAGGCAGTCCCTGTAGATCCTATACAACCACCAGTTATAGCACAAGCCTCTAAACACATGGGAAAACCTCCATCATCTTCAAATAAAGTGAATCCTGATGATCTTGTTTTAATTGGTGATAGATCGATTTCTCACACTCCTCCTTTACTTTTGACTTATGAGATTTTCAACAAAAATGTTCATAACTATCTTATTGATTCAGGAGCTTCTTCAAACATCATGCCAAGAAGAGTGTGCACAAAATTGAACATCACTCCTAAAAAAATTGTTGTACATATAGTTCAATTAGATAGAACAAGAGTTGAAGTTATTGGAGAAATGTTGTCAGTATCCATTAGATTATCATCCAATCCAAAGGTACTGCAAGTAATTGATATTTTGGTCGCAGACATCCCTGAATTTTATGGTCTTATTTTAAGCAAGGATTGGTCTGAAAAGTTACATGGATATCTTGCTACTGATTGGTCGCACATGTGGTTACCATACAATGGAAAACCAAATCAAATCAAAGTTGATCGCGAAAAATTTATGAAACATACAGTCACTGAACTAGAAGAAGCAAATGAACCTATAGCTTTCACCGATAATATTATTGGAAATTATTCTGCTGAATCGTTTCTTGGATCATTCAATTCCCAAATTTCACCTTTTTCAACAAACACTGTTATTTCTCAAATTGAAATTTTTTCTCAAACAGACACTTATAAATGCATTAATTTTAGCAATAAAATTCCAAAACAATCCTTATTTTGGATTTTATATTTTGATAGTTCAAAATCAGAAGATGGTGCAGGAGCAGGTTGCGTTTTAATCAATCCTCAAGGAGAGAAAACAATGCTAGCTTGTAGACTTGAATTCCAATGCACGAATAATACCGCTAAATATGAATCATTGATACAATGTCTGTATAAAGCTATTGGTTTAAACGTTAAATATTTGCAGGTAAATGGAGATTCTGAAATAATTGTTAGACAAGTCATAAATACAATTCATTGTATTTCTGGACATTTGAAGCACTATCAAACTTTAGCTCAAAGTCTTACATCCCATTTTTCTGCACTCAATATCTCCACAGTTCCTAGATTACAAAGTGCAAGTGTTGATTTACTTGCTAATGTAGCATCTAAACTTATACCATCCAAAGAATTTAGCCGCGATAGATTTTCAATTGAGTTAATTTTTAGGCCTTCCATTCCTGACAACGTAACAAATTGGAGAGTATTTAACAATGATGAAGATATAGTAGACTTTATTACATCAGACAGAGCTTATGAAGGTCAAATCGTAGATGAACATGAACATGACTTACAGATTGAAGATAAACAAAATACTAATTCAATTCCCAAATCTGTAGTCAAAATGGAAGATCTCTATGATTTGAAAGATAGGTTTAAGAAGATGACCAATTCAAAAACCCAAAGTTCTACTTTAAAATTTGAATTGATTAATCTTGGTACTCCAGAAAACCCTCAAAACATCAACCTAGGTCTTGGTTTAAAACCTGAAGAAAGGGTGTCATTTATTAAATTGTTGAAAACATATAAAGATATCTTTGCCTGGGATTATTCAGATCTCAAGACATATGATACTTCTATAATTCGTCATACTATACCTATGATCTCAGATGTCAAACTTGTTCAGCAAAAACTTAGAAAGATCCATCCAAACTTATAAATTCAAATTAAATTTGAATTAAATAAAATGCTCAAAGCCAAAATTATTTTTCCTGTTAGACATTCGAAATGGGTGTCAAACATGGTCCTAGTTAGAAAGAAAAATGGAGACATTAGGATTTGCATCGACTTTAGAAATTTGAATAAAGCTTGCCAAAAGGATAATTTTCCCTTACCCATTATGGAACAGATATTACAGTTAGTTGCAGGATCTGAATTGATGTCTTTTCTCGACGGATTTTCAGGATATAATCAGATTATGGTACATCCGGATAATAGATTAAAGACAATATTCAGAACCAAGTGGGAAACATACGCATACCAAAAAATGCCATTTGGGCTGATTAATGATGGTGCTACATCTCAACGTGCTATGGATATAACTTTTAGAGGACTAATCAACAACTTAGTTGTTATATACTTAGATGACATTATTGTTTACTCTAAGCATAGAAACAATCATGTTAATCACCTAAAACACATTTTTGAAATATGTAGAAAATTCGGCATTTCCTCGAATCCTAAAAAATGTTATTTTGCCTTATCATAAGGTAAATTATTAGGGTTCATTGTCTCTAAAAAAGGAATTCATATTGACCCTGATAGGATTCAGGAAATCGAAAACATCCCTCTACCACACAATAAAAAAACGATGCATTCATTTTTAGGACAAATTAATTTTGTAAAAAGATTTGTTCCTGATTTTTCCCAAATTATCTTACCCCTACAATCAATGATTAAGAAAAAATCAATTTTTAAATAGGGAAAAGAAGAGAAAAATTATTTTTAGTTGATTAAGAAAGCCATCATTAAAGATCCTTCTTTAACAACTCCTGATTTTCTTATGCCATTTGTATTATATACATTTTCTTCTGATACATCATACACAACAGTTTTGACACAACTAAATGACCAAAACATTGAAGCGCCAATTGCATTTTTTAGTTCTAACCTTCAAGGTGTTGAGTTAAATTATTCAACTGTGGAAAAATAAGCTTATGTTGTATTTAAAGCTTTGGAACATTTTAGACATTTTCTCCTGCACATACTAAAATAATAGTACCTTACTTGACAGTAACACAATTATTAATCCAACGAGAAGTAGGAGAGAAGAGAGCAAATTGGGTCACTGCACTTCAAGAATATGATGTAGAGATACATCCTGCTAAAATTGTTAAAGGACAAGGTCTTTGCAGGATGTTAACTGGAGCATCTCATTTACCAACAGAACAAGATCTATCAAATGAAATACAATTGTCCGAGGTAAGCCTAAACAATTATCAGTCACAACATGTCGTTCTGAAATTTTTCTTGAAAAATGGATATGCTCCATTATATCTCAATTATACAGCAAAGCGTGCTCTGAGGCTTAAAGAAAATCAATATAAACTCATAGATGATGTGCTTTTTAGGAAGAATTATGATTATGTATTATTGAGATGTTTAGAGAAAACTAAAGCTGAAAAGGTAATGTAGGAATTACATGAGGGACCAGCAGGAGGTCATTTCGGAGGAAACACCATAGCTCATAAAATACTGCATGCCGGTTACTATTGGCCAACTCTATTTAAAGATGCACACAAATACATGAGAAAATGCAAAGTATGTCAAACTACAGCAGGAAGAGAAAGGAAAGCAGCATTTCCGTTACAACCAGTAAACATCCAACAACCATTTGAACAATGGGGGTTAGATATCATAGGTGAAATAACTCCAAACTCTTCTAAACAACATAAGTATATTCTAACTGCAACAGATTATTTCACGAAATGAGTAGAAGCTATTCCATTAAAGGTGGTTAATACACAAAGTATTACAGATTTTATTGATCAGTTTATAATCACCAGGTTTGGCCTCCCATCAGCTTTGATATTTGATAATGCATCTTACTTTTCTGGAAATGCTATGATAAAATTTTCTTTGAAAAGAGGTTTTAAATTAAAATATTCAGCCAACTATTATCCACAGGTTAATGGAATAGCTGAATCTACAAATAAAAACCTTATCAGAATCATCAAACGAACTATAGAACAAAATCATAAAAATTGGCACAAAGCACTATTATTTGCTCTTTAAGCAAATAGGATCACCCAGAAAGCCTCAATAGGTACCTCTCCATTTGTGTTAGTTTATGGGAAAGAAGCAGTTATACCCACAAATGTAACAATACCATCATTTTCTTTAGTGCAGTTTATTGATGAAAATCCTTCATCTTCCCTTCAACTTAGACAAGATCAAATTCTTAAAATGGAAGATCAAATAGAAAAAGCCAAAGCTATACATGCTCATCATCAACAAATAGTGAAAACCTCATTTGACACAACATCCACCAACTCAAAAGCTTTTGAAATAGGAGACCTTGTTTTGAAATGGGATAACGCACGTGAAGAAAAAGGTAAGCATACCAAATTCCAAAGATTATGGCTTGGTCCTTTCCAAATCATTGAGAAAATAGGCTTATCCACCTTTTTGCTACAAGACTTATCTGGTAAGAAGGATTCTTTGCGTGTGAATGGTCAAATTCTTAAAAAATATTTTTCTTAGAAATCAAGCTTTAGATTTTATTTTGCTTTAGGAAAATAAAAGTTGAAAATAACATCACTTTTAGTTGATATAAATCTTCAAAATTTTTGATAAATTATTTTGATCCTTCACTTCTATAAATAAGTGAAGTAAAAAGATGATTATAACTATGAGAATTGAATAATTTTTTATTTTTTTTGAAATAATTTGAAATTTACTAAAGGCATTTACTTTCCGAAAAAGACCCTTGATATCATAAAATATAGTTGTTATGTATCAATCCAAAAAAGGAACTTTTCAACTTAGCAAGGATTCTCTATAAAAAGGTATCTACCAACTCTATAATTATCATCCATAACTCTTAAATGAGCTAATGATTCATCCCATTTGATAAAATCTCTTCTTCAAAGTATAATTCAAAAAAAGAAAAAAGAAATATATACAATGTACAAATTCAAAAGAAAATAAGTCTCATCACGAGCTTGTTTATCATGATCATAGAGAAATAATTTAGACTGATATTACCAATGCTGCATACTACAATAGGGTAATAGCTAAATGATTATAAAAAATCAATAGACAAGGGGTCTCATCACGAGCTAGCTTGTTCAGTCTAAATTACTATTAGTGAATGACATTGTCACTATCAGGCCACCAAACCTGGACAATGATTTTGAAAATGTGTCAGGAAAAAGAAATTCAATTACATGTCAAATTATATTTTGAAATAAGAAATCAAATTCAGATGGGACCATGAATCATTATTGGTTAAAATAAAACCCTGTCGAGGCTATAAACGCCTACTGGCAACAGTGTCTCTATCTGTGATAAATCAGTAAAAATCTATGAAACCAATTTTAGAGAATACCTACTTTATCTTTTTAACTCTAAGTACTGACTAATACAATCTATTTACCTATGTATTATCACTGAAAGGGTTAATTAAGAAGAAATGAGATAGGTAAATAGATTATATTCTGAGAAAAAAAAAAAACATTGTTTAATTCATGAATCATACTATTTTTTTTCTTATATATTTTCCTTGTTTTGAAAGTTTAGAAATATCAAAATACACCAATCAGAGATATCTGGTTCTCCCAAGTGAATCGCCAATTGTTGTGTTATGCAACAACTCCCCCCATTTTTATTTTCAAAATAATCTAGATCTTTGGTAAATAGAAACAGGGACCCTTCTTAAAAATGTATTTTTCATTTTAGATAAAAAAATCAAACTCCAAAAACATTATTGCTTTTATTAAATAAAAACATTAAAAACAAAAACAAATTAATAAAACATCCTTGTGATTACCCTATCGCAAATCACAAAATCGCATAATCTTTTCTCATTAAAAGATAAGTAACAAAATAGCGAAATCTAGATTTTGCAATCAGCGATCGGAGTTTCGCAAGTGACAACATAAATCGCACATCGCAAAAAATATGTTTGAAACTTTAAAATAAACTTTACCAAACTCCTATATTGCGACACTGCGATTTTGCGATATTTCGATACTGCGATTTCGCGATATTTCGATACTGCGATTTTGCGATATTGCGAAATCGCATATCGCATAAACAAAATGTAATGTGCTTCATAAAGACGGGTTCAAAAAAGCGCGATGCGATGGATTTGACAGATTCAAACAAAGGTTTTACACGGAAATAAATCATGTCACGGACTATTAAATGTGTTTTATCATCCCAATGCAAACATTTATTAATTGGTTGCGATTAATTAATGATATAGCTGCTTCCCGGATCTTTTCTTTTAAAATGGGTCATTTCAATATATCTTCCATCATTTGATCATTACTCTGTCTTTAATAGGGAATTTCCTTCAAGATATGTCCATCCGCAAGGTAATGCAAAAGCACGACAAATAGATTGTTGCAGAATTGGAACATACAGAAATGTCGCTTATAGTCTCAGATACTGTCTGCACTACCGATGGAGGAGCTATTAAGTGCCAAGCTATCTATACTATTCTCGAAGACGAAGAGCCTGAAATAGTAGAAGTCAAGGCAATTGTTGATGATGCAACACCTTCAAATTTACAGTTTAAAGATGTTGCATGCTCCTTCCTTCATAGGATAGCAGCAAGGGCCACTCTTTTGCCATATACCGACATGATTAGGTGGGTGCTTGACAATTCAACAATCAAGGACAGACAATGAAGAACTGCTAAGAATGAGATTTTAGGTTCTTTCAGCGCTGAATATATGAAAGTCATGTATAAGCTACCTGACCAACAAGAAATCTATGATGATAGATTTGTTGAGAAATTTGTAAAGAACAATGAGGACCCTTTCAAGACAATTCAAGGTTGGAGGAAACTGGATAACAAGTTCAAACATGAGAAATCAAGTATGTATCATATCGCCTCATTTGCAATCCCTACAATTTTGCAGCTGCAATGCTATGCAGATTATACGGTCTCCCTGATAATACCAAGTTCTCCATAAATTGGCTTCCCCTATTTGATTCCTGTGTTAATTCCCATATCATGAATTGGGAAACTATTCTTTCTGAAAATCTAGCTAAAGCGATTAACGAATATCGCCAGACAAGAGCTTCTTCCTCCAAGCCTGTCCCCCAATTTTTCATGAGTGCATATATTTTTGATGCTATCTGTTTTTCTACCAGTTTTCCAGATATGGGTTGGAAGTGGACTCCCGAGGATCCTACCCCCATTTATTTGAGTCATAAATAAATATGGGAACATAATTATGCACCACATTTCCACATGCTATGTTATGGAATTGTACTACAGTTACATCAATTAATGTTTGACAGAGAGAGCCCTAGGTTCACCAAGGAAGCCATTGCAGACCTTCAAATTATAGGGAGATGTTTTATTGAAGAATCATTTTCATATATTAGAGTATTTGGAAGCTCCGCTCCCCCACATATTCTTCCTTTCTATGTTTCTGATAAATTAACAGCGAGAGAAGTCGCTTACCAAATTGTTGGTAATGGACTCACTAAATCTTTGAAGGATAGTAAAAAAATCCTTATGGCCAAGTTTTCTAATTCAATGTGGTACATTCACCCTCAGCAATTTCAATCATGCATTGAAAGAATGTCAGAAGATTGAGCTTTTGAAGCTCCCTGTTTTACGCTCAAGGCAGTTCGACCCAGAAAAGGTTGCTAACAAATTTACTCAGATAGTTAAAATCAAACCTATAATACAAACTGATGATAGGTTTGAAGACATTTTGCAATCTATTGGGACTTTTGATGAAGTCCAAAATTTTGTCAAATTGAACTTAAATCCAGAATAATTACAAATATTCAATGAGTTCAGAGAACAAAGACTCAGACGTATCCCTCAGAATGTTTTGATTACTAGTTATACGACTGAAGCAAGCAAATAAATCAGAACAGAACAATCAGATTCACAAAATCAAAGTGAATTAGATAAATTCTGGACTTCAGCTAGTAACACATTGATAAATACCCCAGAGGCATCATATTCACAGAAAACTACAGAATTTCAAACTCCACAGGGACAAATAGTTTCAACAAAAGAAATCATTGAAAGTCCTGGGATAACCTCCCAAGATACATAAGTCATTCATGTGTTTCCTACTGATGATATTGTTCTGAAGGTGATTGATATCCCTCCACTTGATGTATTCTACAGCCCTCTTCATAAAGATGTAGTAAGGAAACAGAGGAAAAGAAGAAGGATTGAACCCCCCCCAGGAAATGAAGTTATGGAAGTGGTATGGAAAGATACTCCATCAAATCCAATTGAAAACCTAACTCGGCTATCTCAATTCGCTGGTGCATATACTACTACAACAATGGATAAGGCCGCAGAAGTATCTATTTTGGTTCAAGAAAAAGATGATAAAATCATGTAGTTACAACAGCAGCTGGATGAAGAAAGGAACGATTTAAATCAAAAGGTAGAACAACAGCTCTTCAAATTTAATCAAGATATGGAAGTGCTTAAGATAAGTCATGAAAATGACTTATCTAGCGAAAATACACTGATTAAAGAATTGAGAGAAGATCTTACAAAATATGAAGGCATTCCTACTGTAGAGGATTTCATAAAAGAAGCATTGGCATAAAATGCCTTACTCTCAAAACAACAAAAATTCTTCATTTTACAAATATCAAACATAGTTCCACACTTGGAAATCAGTGAACAATTGACTAATACAGTCATTGACCAGAGAATTAAGTTTAATGAACTCAATACCAAAATTTCTGATTATATTGAATGGCAGGATTCAGAGGAAGGGAGAAAGTTTGATCTCCCAAAGATCAAAGAAACTTATAAAGATATCCTCTCTACTGACTGGGATGCACAGGTAAAACAAGCAGAATTGGCCATAGCCAGAGCAACAAGTATATCAAATAGTTTGGTCAAGATGATTAAACACATGTTGCATACTTCTGGTTTGATTAAAGAACGAAATCACAAAGTGATTCCTGATCTCAAAAATGTAGAGCAAAGTTGGAAAAACACAGGTAAACTCTGAGAAGAAACGCTTGCACAACTAAAAAAGACTGATTGGGAAGCATACTGGCAGTTACTGGTTAAGCCTCATAGTCAAATAATGACACTGAATTGTTCTCTAGATTCCATACAGAAAATGCAGCCACTATTACTTGATGCAATATTTATTTGGCAGATGAAGACGCAGTTCGGAAAGCCCCCAAAAGTTCAGCCAATGTCCGATATTTGTGAGCAGAAAAGCAGAGCTGGCAGTAATCTATCATCGAGCATGATCATTATTTAGTTTTTTTTATAATTCCAAATTTAGCAATTAGATACTAGGAATGAGGAAGGTTGTTTGAAACCACCTCATAAGATATTTTGTATAATCTATTTTTGTAAGTAGTTAATGTAGTATTTAAACCCTTCTCATGCATTTAGAGAAGGGTCCATAATTTTTATTGAGAACATTTACAAAGAATGCTTTATTGTAAGTTTGTGAATGCCTTGATAAAATAATGGAACATGGCCTTTTCAGTTATATATCATTTTGTTGATCACTGTTGATGCACTTTTGTATTCTCTGAAAGATTTATTGATAGAAGAGTTGATTGTGGCCTATTATCGCTGATCATATGAACAAGACAGTACACATCTGGTACTATTATCATGTATGCTAACTCTGTTTTAAATATTAGTGATGAATTTAGCTTTCATGAATTATATATGAAATCAATTGTTTATGTTTGAAATATCAGTTGCACTATTGTACGATATAAGGATAGAAATTGATTTGTTTTATATATGATCATTATAATATATGCGATATGTTTCACATCTTCTTTTGATTAACTAATTTTCAAAAGAATCATCTTACAAAAGTATTAATTATATTGTGTCTGTGATTGATCTAAATCATTACAGATTAAATAGATATCATTCTAGATCACATCAAATTAGCATTAACCCAGGTTAGATTAGATCAGATTTAATTCAAAGTTTTTCATCTTAGAATAAAGTTGTTTAATTTTTAGTTATTCTTCATGCAAATCATTTGAGAGAAACCCAACAATCATACAAAACCTAGATCCGGGAAACTAGTCCTATTACACCCAATCGCAGCCACTATCCCAAATGGAAAAGGAACTGTATTAAGGTCTGAACCGGGTGGTTATCCCCCTTTGTTGTTGCCACAGATTTTTGAGGCCTCAACACCATGACAAGGCGACATGATTATGAAAAACTCCTAGTCTAACATAATTTATGAAAATCACTGATGGGGCTAGAACTAGGTATTGGAAAAGGAAGAAGGCTCGAGGATTGAACAATGTGTAGTTCAAGAGGTTAGGAGTGAGGTATTGATGCTTGTGACTGCGCAATGCGCAACACTGGAGGCATGGGCAAGAAGAGTCTGCAGTTGAGGGTCACGATGAGGCAAGATTGCCCACCGTGACTGTATAATGTGCAGTTTTTGAGAGAGAGGCAAGGGGATTGCACGGTTGTGCAGCTCAGGAAGGACAAGAGATAACTTGTTTCTTGCTACTACGCAATGCGCAGAGGGAGATTGGTTGGATGGAAAATTTGCGTAGTTGTGGACGTCAAGAGGCCAAGTTTGAGCACTGTGACTACACAATGCGAAGTCCTTGGAGGAATTAACTGCGCATTGTGCACTTCTAGGAGGCAATGGATCAGCATTTATGATGAATAGGACACATTAGTGTAGGATAATTCATCATAACTTCCCTTTAAGAATGTACAATTGACTATGCTTTGACTAGGTGTGACACTTAAGATACACTTTGCGACAATAGTGATGACACTAGTACGACAATGCATGAAACTTTGGGAATGGATCTAATACATGTTTATATGATAAATAAGACCCATTAATGAAACCAAATTTTCCCCTTGAAATGAACCATAAGCCTACCTTTTGTGATGTGCGACTCTTCCCATGCCAAAAGACGACACTTACGAAATTAAGAGAAAAGTGCAAACGACACTTGCAAAGGCTTAAAGAAAATGGAAGAAACACATGCCATAGCAAATATAACATGAAAACAAAACTTATCAAAATGATGCAACAAAAAGAGACAGTTGAGGATGTGAAAGTGACACTTGAGAGAACAAAGGTGTGCCAGAGCAACAATTGAGAAAACTCACCAGAATAAAAGTACAATTGCAATTGAAGTGAGGGAGACTATCAATGGAGACTGTGCACTAACTGTCATTATGTATTGCACAATACACTGTGCTTATGGATTGGACAGTCACTGTCGCTAGTGATTGCGTGAGCCTTACCTTCAAGGGTTGTGCAATGCCTATCTGAGCTTGCATAGAAAGATGAGTGCTTTTGCATTCATCGAAGACTGAACATGTGTGAGTAAGTGACTTTGACACTTAAAAGAAGACTTAATAATTTGTGAAACATTAAACGACTATGGATGACACATCACAATATCCTTAGTAGGATCCAAAATTCAAGTGTAAGCAAAATTTTAGAGGGTGTTTGTCACAACGACAACATGATATGCCCAACCGCAATCTTAGGAGTCTACTAGAGTTGCGTGGCAAACAAGATGAGGACATTAGTCCCAATTGTTCGAAAGGAATTTTCATAATCTCATGGACCATGAGAGAGATAATTCAATTTTTATATCACATAAACACGTTATCATGGGCCATTTTGTCACATCCAGTCAATAGGCCTCCCAATGGGATCGATCAAGATCATTTCCCCCTTGCCAACATCATTGCACAAAGCCCTAAGAATGCCTCTTTCATTCCCCAAAATTTCTGCCTGAAATACGTCATCTGAGCAAGATTTGAGACCAACGCTCCCTGGCCTCTTGTTAAACTGCCTTCACCTATAGGTTGCTCCACTATGACCTGCTTTGATCACCTACATGTTGCTCCCCTTTGCACCTGCGTTGGTTCTATAAATTCAGGAAAAAGAGAGAGAACCCCGAAGCCTCCATTTCTAGAAGCTTCTAGCATATGTTGTAACCATTTACCTCAAATAAAACATTCAGATCCTATCCTATCCTACCATGGAGTTTCCATCCCTTATCCTTTGATCTCATCCTCCCATCAAGAGTGGATCTAGAGCCCTAGATTGGTAATTAGATAAGAAATCCCAATTTACTCCACTACTCTGTATATTTACAACCTTCCCTAGCGGAGTCGCCAATTTGTTATATAGGATTTACGATTGCAGATAAAATCATCCCCCCTAGGTCTGGTGTCTAACCTAGAACAACATAGACAAGGAACCCAATGCTTTCCTTAAATTAAATAGATGACGGTATGAAGCTTACCTGGAATACGTCATATGCTTCGCTCCTTTAGCTTGAATGCTCCAATCTCAGCTCTGATTTCCAAAATTAGAACCTGCACAATCAGACAACACGAGCCAAGAAATTACAAGATCTATGCAACATCATCTAAAAAATGTATTCAATAGATCAACGTGGTATTGAAATATATGAAATAATAACATCATATAAAGGAAAACATAGAACTCGCATTAATATAAATGGAAGGAGTTACAGCCATATTCTGATTTCATATGATATGAACTTGTTTCTATAAATCTAAATACATTGTGAAATGCCCTAGCTAATTACGTTTTAGATAAATATTTGCAACGAATGTAAATAAGTTTCAATTCACATCACATCATATGAAAGCATAATAGGAACTAGGAACACTGAAAATATGTATATATATATTAATTTTGGTTTTAAAAATGTGTGCCTCGAGACACATGGCTACATCGCCCATATAAAAAACTACATGCAAATATATAAGTATACAAATAAAAGGTGCTCGTGATAAAATGACATTGCACGAGCTATCTTGTGTTGTAATCGACCAATACGGCTAGGCAATCTGATAGTGTGTCGCTGAAGTCGCAACGGAATCTGGTCAACCACGGTTTCATTAATCCCGTGTGTCAACCCCTCCATGTGGCACTCCACCTCTGATAGGATCTCAGCTACCTCAAGATCTCGTAGTGCATCTTGTCCTATCGGAGCAACCTGTACTGGTACCACTGCCTCCTCATGTGGTTGTCCCTTTGCATGACAGAGATATGAAACACCGACAGGTCAAACTAATCCAATATTTGCATGAAGATATCAATAGTTTAGTCTCATAAAAAACACACACACACACACACACACATACACACACCAAAAAAAAATTGTAAAACTCTCAAAAAACTTTCAAAAAACTTAAATGGTTGAAATATTTACCTGAAGCACCCCATTGCTCACCCTCAAGAAGCATGAGCTCAGGGTCATCACGAAAATCCATCCCTACGTAAGGATAATCATTGATCATAATGAATTGTCTACGCAACCATCCAAATAAGGTTGGTGATAAGTTGATCACCAACCGACCTACATGTCGGGACATATGATCTATCCACCTCCTCATTTATGGGGCCCTCAGATCAATAAGATCGAGTGTAATCTGCTGAGGCTAAAGTAGTGGCACCCGCTCTAGAGCAAAAGAGACCAATATCGAACCATAACCGAAGTTATTTAGCTTCCCATCTCTTGCTTTAGTCAGTTGTTCCTTCATATTGACCAAAATCCCTCACTTCGGTTGAAGATTGTTGGCTCTAAACACTCCATCCCATACTGCATGTAAAATATACTTGGTACATGAAGTGTTGATCTACCTTCCAATCTCGCGATAATGAACAAGATCATTCTCAAAGGTAACTGGGTTACATATTTTATATTGATATTTCCATTCATAGTTGGTTGGCCTCGAGGTCTACAATAGGTAACGATATAATCTTTCAATGTTTCCCCACCACTCCTCCCACCTAGGAGAGAGATGGGGGCACCTATCATGGATAAACTTGTCAAAAAATAGATATATTTTGCCTTTATCTCGAGAAGATGTTCCCCAAACTTGAATGCTTGTGCATGAACATCCCATGAACGAACAAGATATTTCAACAATTCCATTTGTTGCCTCATACGAGGGAGCCAATTTTTTTTTAGTAATCCACAGTTTTTTAATGTTTGGATGGTAGGAGGATCATTTGCTGCATTTAAATCATGTTCTCCATGTTCTCTTTCTCTCCACACGAATTCCATTTTGTGCTAATGAACACCTAAAACATCAAAAAGAGGTTCATTAGGATCATTTTCATGCGAAAAACTTGGCAAATTTTGAGGGAAAATTGATAAACAACTTAGAATTTTGTGCCCAACGTACCCCAGTAGTGCACAAAAGAGCGTTGAATCCATTCCAATAGTGTTATTCTGCTTAGGTGCAACACAAATTTCAATTATTTGAGGGTGTGTTGGTCCTAGGGCATGTTTTTGGAAACCAAGGGCCCTCAAAACCTCAAAAAAATGCATGAAATCATAAAAATGGATCATGAATAGAAAGAGAAGGGCTTAGCTCCTACCTGGAAGTGATGGTAATAAAAATGGTCCACCGGATTGGCCGTAATCATCTACAAAAGATCGAGGGAAAAAGTGCTAAGAATTCTCGCTATTGAAGGTAAATGTGAAATGGTGAAAATTAATAGTCATTTTTTAGTATTTATGGTCAATTATTTTAAACTTTTTACCTAGATATGCTTCATTTTGACTATGAAACAAGTATGTTTAATCCTTCTTGTGAGGTTTTGAGCAAATCGACAATAGTTAACGATTTTTTATCATGCTTTAAACAAGTTATTTGACCAAAGAATATACTTTTATCTCTTTTTTCGGGCTATGTAAACCTACGAAAAAGGAACCCCTTGGAGTCCTCTTTCAACTCTTTTCAGACTCCCAAAATATGAAAAGATTGTCGAGCACTTGTATTTTCGAACTCGTTAAAGTAAATGAAAAGGCGTCTACTCAGTGTTGTTTTCTGCCTTTTCAGACTCGAGAGACTATCTACGAAAAGGGACATTTGGAGTTTTATTTTTCGCCTCTTTTTCAAAATATCTAAACATGAAAAAGATGACGAGTTTTACCTCCATTGGACTCGTTAAAACATCGAACGACGATGGAATTGTTAAACATGAAAAGGTCGAATGAATCCTTCTCAGGGTTCATTGAATATACGTGGAGGGATTCATCCGAAGGATGAACTTATAGATCAAGCATGCGTTATCCTCCTCGAGCTTGTTAAAAAATAAAGACGTACTGACCAGCATTGTTTTTGGAAAACAGGGTACTCCATTTGCTAATGGCAGCATACCACTCTTGAATACAACACTCTTCCACTTCATATTCATGGTTGTTGGGTTGGGTAATCTGCTTTTCTTTCAGTTCATCATACCTTTTCAGAGCCTCCATTTTGGATTTGAGTCAATGTTTCCAACTCCATTCAGTGTGGTCGGTGTGTTCAAGAGAAGTCTTTCAATTGATATCTGTTACAATACTCTTAAGCCTTCATTCAGTGTTTTCCTTTCCTGATCCAATTTTGTATCAACATCATTTTGTCTCAATCATGATACCTGTTTCATGTTGTTGATGGGGGACACATCAAGACCCTCCTGTGACGAGTTGCTTCCTGTCGACATCAACACATTATCTAGGAAGTTAAATTAGAAACAACCCTTTGGTACCTTGGTTCTTGCATACATAAATGGAAAGTTTCCTCACTCTCGGCGACATGTTTACATCATTGGCATTCGACTGTAAGACTTTGTGTGGTGTTTGACATCAACTCATTTATTCACACCATATGGATTGTACTATAGTACCTTGAGAGCCATTAACATCATTGATGGTTTCTCTCGTGTTTGTTAACGGCTTACATCATCGATCGGTAAGCATATGGTGTCTACCATGTTCGACCTTAGGTCATTGATTCACGTGATTAGACTCCTACGTTGGTTTGGTCGTGTGAACAAGATCAAAGACCCCAGATCTAGTTTCATCCATCCGAGCTGTGTTTTCAGGAGTTATATGGAGATCACAGTGTATTATGATCATACAGACAGTCATCCAGTCATGGGTCCCCCAGTTGTCATTTATGGATGTGTCTTTTGTTCATTGTACATGTGATGTTAAGCTTATGTGTTGAGTATGGGTATGCCTCCCTCAGTAAAAGATGTCATGATATAAATGTATTGTAACAAATGAATCTCATCGGTTGTTCTTGATCCCAACTTGTCACAAAGTAAAGCACTTCAGTCACCAATCATCATTTCTGACTTTGCACTTTAGGGGGAAATCTGTTATAGGAAATTTTGTCACATTCGGTCAATAGGCCTCATAATGGGATCAATTAACATCCTTTACCCCCTTGTCAACATCATTGCACAGATCCCTAAGCATGCCTCTTTCATTCATCATAATTTCTACCTTAAATTACATCATCTAAGTCAATATTAGGACCAACGCTCCCTGACCTCTTGTTGGACTGTGTTCACCTACAATTTTCTCCACTGTCACCTGAATTTATCACCTACAGGTTGCTCCCCTTTGCACATGCGTTGGTTCTAGAAATTCAGGAAAAAGAGAGAGAATCCTAAAGCCTCCATTTCCAAAGCTTCTAGGATCTTTTGTAACCATTTACCTTAGATAAAACATTTGAATCTTATCCTATCATACCTTGGAGTTTCCATCCCTTATTCTTTGATATCATTCTCACATCAAGAGTGGATCTAAAGCCCTAGATTGGTAATTGAATACAAATTCCCAACTTACCCCACTCCTTTATATATTTACAACCTCCCATATGCAAGGGGTTGGATTTTGGAGAGTGATTATACCCTTTTGCTGTTCTTGTGAGAGACATAATTTCATGCATTTAGGGTGATTGGAGATGCACTTTCTGATAAATAAAGGACAAGTCAACTTGGAGGAGCTCTTCTACAAGATCAACACCTATTTATAGTTATAACTCTTTCTGTTTATATTAATTCAAAGAGTTATTTGTTTTCCTATATATGATGTTGTTATTTCGTGCATTTCAATACCATGTTGATATATTGAATAAAGTATATAGATGATGCTGCATAAATCCCGTAGTTTCTTGGATTGTGTTGTCTGAATGTGTAAGTTCTAATTTTGGCAATCAAAGTTGAGATTGGAGCATTCAAGCTAAACAAGGAGCGAAGCATGTAATGGATTCCAGGTAGGCTTCATCTCGTCATCTATTTACTTTAAGGAAAGCATTGGGTTCCTTGTCTCTATATTGTTCTAGGTTAGCAACTAGACCTAGGGGAGATACTTTTCTCCACAATCATAAATCCCGCATAACACCTTTGTGTTTCTTATGATTAATGATGTTCATCCAATAATGGATAGATTCATTCAAATTCATCTCAAATATATGATAAAAGCTCCATTGGACCAAGAGAACAGGTCCTCAACATGGAGTGAGGTTTATTTTAGTCTATATGGAGTCACCAAACCTAGTTTTTGATAGGTTTTCCACCCAAAATGGACCTCTCACAAAGATATCAATTAGGAGGACTAATGTAGATTATCAAAATCAATACATGTTATTATACACCAAGAGATGACATATGTGTATAGTGTGGAAGAAAAACATCGATTTTCAATTCAATTATTCATATACTTAAAGGTGGTTGTTCTAAATTCTTCCTTGGATGATGACAAGATGTGATTTTTTGTGAGGAGATATGTGGAAATGCTTGGAGGATTAATGATTGTAAGGAGAGATGTTGCAACACTAGAAGGATTAATGTTCATAGGCTTTAACAAACAAAAGCTTGAACATGGTAGTAATAGTGTCTTACTTAATTTATTTGATCATAAAGTGAATTGAGGGCAAAAATTTGCTAAATATTCAAATTTCTTGGAATGGAGTGGAACTTGAATGACCGGATTGGGCTACGTCTCCATGGACCTGCTTCAATGGCTTGGTCCTCTTTGGATTAATGGTCAATTATCTGATTACATGCACCTATAGTGCTCCAATGGCTCTCCAACCTGTTCCAATGGACTTAGAAGACCCAAAAACCCCTAATTAGCCTCTTCTGGCTCTTTAAACGGTCTACAAGTGAAGTAGACATGGCCTCCTCTCTTGGTGGCCCTAAGCATCTTTAATCTTCAAACTGGAAAAATCACTTCCATAAGTGCTCCTCTGCCTCTGAAACTTGCACCAATCTGCTCAGAATATCCAAAAATTCCTGGATAGACTCTTTCTGAGCCCAATTTGGTCGAAATTTTCTCAAGTTATGTCTCAGTCAAATTTTCCTAGGAAAACTCCTCTAAAACTGGAGCAACTCCAGTTAACTCCACCAAAACTGGAGTTCCCGCCGAAATTGGTGGACTCTGCCAACTTAAACCACATTTAATATTTGGATAAGTGCATAATTATTCTAGTTTATGGGTTAATTAACCCGTGTTTTGGTATCAAAGCACAATTTAGCTCATTTTAGCCCAAGTTTATCTCAGGGTTTGCCAAGGTTAGTTAGAAAATTAGCTATTAGTTTTTTATTTGTGCAAGGAGAATTTAACTGTGTACAAGTTTATGTGTGTAAGATGAAGAAAGGAAAAGGTAAATATTGAGGACCCAACGCTCAAATCACAACAAATGAGCTTTTTATGCATTGCAAGTGTGATGGCAGCTTCATTAAGTGATGTTTCTAACCAATCTTCCTTAGCAAGACTCTTTGATGAAGAGTCGTTGCAGAAACTATTCATCATAAGAGATATGGTGCAAGAGATGTTTGAATAATAAGGAGAGAACTATACTTCATGAGCAGTTGATGGCCATGAAGGAGGAGAAGAACTTCTTGAAAAGATGCATGAGATGGAGACTCAGCTCCATATTGAAAATTAAACCCTAGGCATGTATGTGCATGAAAATGAAGTATGCAAATCAATTTTATCTTCAATTTCCTCTCAAGATGAATGTTTTGGTGTTTTTTAAAGACACACTAGAGGAATAGGGTCCAGATTGTTAAAAAAAATGGGGTATGAAGGTAAAGGGTTAGGCAAGCATGCACAAGGAATTATAAACCCTATTGTTGTTGAGGGAAAGTCTAGGTACATGGGTTCAGGTTTTGGTGAACAAGAAAATGGATAATGCTCCAAAGCCAAGAAGGCACATGAAGGTATTCCAAGAAATACTTTCATTACATGTCCATTACCTCAAGCTTGTGAAGTTTGTGTTCATGAGGAATGAAAAAATTTTACACCCACTTTTCAGGAAGATGCTCATAAGCATGCAACTAATGGAAATGGAAAACAAGAGGATGTTGAAAGCTCTAAAGCCATTGAAGCCATTGTTGGTTTTACGAAGAGAGCCACTACCTCATCAAATTCACCTCCTCAAGAAGGCGACAAAGGTGAATGTGGAAGGTATAAATCTGCCTTTAATCAAGTTGCTTGTAATTATGATAAACATGGAAAATCCTCACATAAGATTTGGAGAATATTTACATGTTCCTTTTGTGGTTTGAATAACCATATTGTCTCGAGGTGTTGGAAGAAGATAGTCATACACAAGAAACTTTCAAAACAAAGGAGACAAAAAGCCAAAGGTCCAATGGACATGCAAACCATGTTGAAAAGAAGATGCAATTATTTTGCACTCATTGCCATAAGAAGGGCCATCTTGTAGACAAGTGTTGGACTTTGTATCCAACAAGTCATCCACGACATTTGAAGAAGGTGGAGAGATATTTTGACAATAATGGAAAAGAGGATTCCATAATCGACGTGGGTCAGGATGATACACATGATGAAGTGCAACTAAAAGAAGCGCCATTGAAGTGGTTTGGAAAGAGATGGTTAGATTTCTTAACCAATTAAGGCCTTGCATTTCTTTTGATAATTGATACAAATCTTGACTTATTGATGCATCTCCTTGTTATCTGAATGCATTTATTTTCTCTTGAAAGTATGTTGCATATTGCATGAAGCAACACGTTGGAAAAGTAGAGTTATGTTGACTCGCTTAGATGCAACAAAGATGGCAATTTGTAGTTGCAATTTGCATGTGAATGCATTTCTTTTTCTTTGGAATGCATGTTGCATGTTTACGCCAGGATGGTGTTTGAAAGTGGAGTATGTTGACTCATTTTGTTGCAGCAAATTTGGTCATTTCAACTTTTTAAGTACTTGTACATACCAATGGGATTCTTGTACTTGTGATTGTACTTGCGAGAGAGTTGAGCATTGTATACATGCATGCGAGTTTGAGTGTGTGAACAATGGAATTTTTGATAATTTCATTGTGCTTGAACATGCATGAGTGATTGATTGTGTTGGTTGATTGATTTGTTAACATCTATGTTGTCAACTTGAGAGTGTTGATCATTTGCACATGCATGAGTGATTGACTTGTGTTGGTTGATTGATTGTTACATGTATGTCTTATCGACTTGTAAGAGTTGATTTAGTCTCTAAGGATGAAAGGGAGATGTTGACGAATTGTTTCATGAGATGTGAAATTCGTGTTATTTTCGGAAAAGAATTGTCAAGTGTTGTACATGCTTTTGTTTGACTTAAATGTCAATGGTTTGAAGACACATGTTTTTTCGACTTGTGTTTTGTCGATGGGTTTGTACACCAAGATGTAAGAATGCATCGCGATGTTCACAGGATGTGACATTTGTTGCTTTGAAGGAGCAAAACGAAGAGGTCATCAAGTTGTGTTTCTTGCATGATGTGTTTTTCAAGTTAATGGTTTTGTTTATGACAAGAATTCTTAGGATTTTGGAAGGTCCACTCTTGAGTGAGAGGCTCATGATTAGCCTTCATTCTCAAATCATGGCATAAGAAACATGTCAATACTAGAGGATGACAGAATCAAGAAGCGGAAAGAGGGACAAGATGACAAAATATTGCAGCAAAAACAACAGCCCTTTTGTAGACCATATGATGCATGACGCCAAGAAGCGAAAGAGATGGCGAAGACATTCTTCCA
This sequence comes from Pinus albicaulis, assembly GCA_034641835.2. Lineage (NCBI taxonomy): Eukaryota > Viridiplantae > Streptophyta > Pinopsida > Pinales > Pinaceae > Pinus > Pinus albicaulis. Next base: position 1,204,214,831 of record CM076582.1, on the reverse strand, counting down.
GATGTGGAATTTGGTACCGTGGAGGAAAAATAATGGTCATTTAACTTATAGTGATTAATGATATTTGAATTCATTGTTGTAGTTCACTCATATGGGCTTAAATTGGAAAAGAGTTTCCAAGGAGAAGCTTGCATCAAATGCATGTTTATGAAAGGAGGAACACGATTCTCAGTGGGAAGGCCATCAGTCAAGCTTTCCAAGCACAAAGCTATCGCTTTGTTACAACAGGATGTTTTTCATTAGTCAACAAGCAGCCAACAAGGGTCAATAGCGAAAGGAGCACATTGGTTGAAGTACCAAGCCATTTGAAAGAGTAGGCATGTCAAGGAAACAAAGTGGTTTTCATGAAGATTTTTCCAAGTAGAATCAAGTCGATAGAAATTGGAAAAGTGAAGAGGATTAAACTCTCATCAGAAAACCAGCTTTTGTGGGTCCAAAAGCCTTTGAGTGGGAAGGAGTGATCATAAACTGAATTGGGGGAAATTGTTTTCTAAAAATCCAAAGTTCTCGAAATGGAGTGGAACCTAAACAACCGGATAGGTCTCGTCGCCCTGATTCTGGCACACTTCATTTCATCGAAAACTGACTCCGTATGTGAAAGTTAGAGCCTGTTGTTCATTTTCACAAAGAACTAAAATTTGTGCAAAAATGACAGAACGATGACTCGGCAACCCAGTCAACAAAAATAATATTCCAAGGAATATTCCTAGAATATTCCTCCAATTGGTCAAATGAGGAGTTGACAAGTGTCATTTCGGGGTTAGTTGATGAGGTTGGTGATTTGGCACAATTTGATTGGTTTGGGTCAGACCAATGAGGTCACGACACGTGGCTAGCCCAGAGTCTGCCATGTGCCCCCCAAGGTCGAAAGGAGTGTTAAATTTCTTGGTCAAATTTTCTATGGAGGTGTCGAGGTTCGATCCCTTAACCTCCCCTCCACCAGCACCAAGACTTACCACCTCTCCTACGTAATGGATCTTAACATATAACGGATCTGACTTGTATTTAAAGTCAACTTTGGTTTATGGCAGAAGGAAATGGGGGCTATCCCCAACTCACAGTCCACGTGACTCATTGCCATGACTGCTAGTGGGGCCAGGATTTAAGCGCGGAGGATTAGTGCTAAACATGGGTTAATTAACCCATAAACAGGATTAATTATGCGCTTATCCAAATCTTAAATGTGATTTAAGTTGGCGGAGTCCGCCAATTTCGGCAGGAACTCCAGTTTTGGCGGAGTTAATTGGAGTTGCTCCAATTTTAGAGGAATTTTCCTAGGAAAAATTGACTAAGCCATAACTTGAGAAAATTTAGACCAAATTGGGCTCAGAAAGAGTTTATCCTTACATTTTTGGATATTTTGAGCATATTGGTGTGGGTTTCAGAGGCAGAGGAGCACTTATGGAAGTTGTTTTTCCAGTTTGAAGATTAAAGATGCCTAGGGCCACCAAGAGAGGAGGCCATGTCTGCTTCACCTGAAGACCATTTGAAGAGCCAGAAGAGGCTACTTAGGTGTTTTTAGGTCTTATGAATCCATTGGAGCAGGTTGGAGAGCCATTGGAGCACTGTAGGTGCATGCAGTCAAAGAATTGACCATTAATCCAAAGAGGGCCAAGCCATTGAAGAAGGTCCAAGGAGACGTAGCCTAGGAGGGGTGAACTCATTTATCAACTCTATGAAATGTGTTTTGTTGTGTATTACATTCTTTGTAATTTACTTGTTATTTATGTGTTTTTAAAGCTAATTTATCTCGTGAATTGCTCATAAAAGACACACAAATTTGACACATAAACGCTCTCATAAACTTGCTATTTCACTCACATAATCATTAAGCACACTTTTGTTTTATATTGATGAGGAAGCTAGCATAGCAAAACTAGTTTGTCCATATTCAGATCATTATTGGAATGTATGGCCTTGAAAAAGAAGAGGGATTTGAGTATTGTAGCCCTTGGATGATCGACAACGTGGAGTTGATTTAGGACTCAAAGAGGATTTATAATTGTGCAAATATATATGTGTATGTATGCATGCATGCATGAAGGATAAACTGTGTGCTAGATTGGTGGAGGGTTCTCTTGATGGGGACCTTATTACACCAATATCTTCATGAATTGTAGAGAGTGGATTAAACTTTGTGAGACCTTAGTTCTTGGTCATTTTGACATCCAATTTTTGTGATAGGATTGCATAACATGGACAAGATGCACATGATAATGTGGATGTGAAGAGATTACTTTGGACACAATAAGCAATATAAATGGTTTGGTTGAATGATCTAATGCACTGAGATGAGTTCCTTGTGCATGGTGGAATATACAAACTATGGAAATGATGAAAATGCTCATTTCACGAGGGTGCCACCAATTAAGATTTCAAAAAATCTCAATGGCATGACCCAAACAACCATCGAGTTACATTTGTCTAGACATTTAATATCTCGAGAGTATAGATTCCATTTACCTTTTGGTTATCCTTTATGTTATTTTCTTGTGGCCAATGTAGAACTCCTAAGTCATGGCGAGTATGTGTGTATAATAAGTAGGGAGATATGATCCCTTGACCTTTGCCAGTTCAAAATCAAAATAAATAAATATTTTGTTTAATACTCCCATTCCAGGGTTTTGGGTATTTCTCCCCTTGTTTTATAAGATTATATTATTGCATTTGTGACAAATTCCCAAAGGTAACCTTGGTTCAGTTTGAATCTCGCTGATGATCAAAATAAAGGAAAATTATAAAGAGAGACTAGCATGGAAAAATAATTTATATTAGTTGAGGTCCTCGATATTATTTTGGGCAATATATAATCTACCTTGTATTAAATAAATAAATGATAAAGCTCATGCCATTATGAATTCCATTGCTTTGAAACCTAGATTGGTCACTAGCTCCTCCAATCATATAAAACCTATTCCAATTGATTTTAAGAGTATAGACCTTATTATGAAGCTAACATACTTAATAATTTTTCATCCATTTTATTTACAAAGTTGAGTTAAATTTCACTTTTCTTCAATTCTTAAAAAAATATTATCAATTGTTGCAAACAATGCCCAAAAAGGTGTGGATGGTGTGACCGCATAAGGATATCTTATGTTGTAATTTGGGTGTTTCAAATCTACTTGGAAAGACATTCAAATGCATTTGTCATGTATGACAAGTAGGAATTAATCCTTCATGTTGCCCCTAAATGAATATTTGTGATCCACTGATATTCTCTCTTTTGTTGATCCTATGGACTAGTCCAATCTTCATCTTCTTCTTCTATGGTCTTTGCCTTCAATCTTCTTCACTACAATTATTTTTCTTTGATCTTCTTCAACCCAAAATCTTGTATCTTCTACTTTCATATTTTGGCTTTGGTCTTCTTCATTCTTCAACTTGTTTAACTAGATTTCGTATTTGAAAAATATAAGCAGCATATTTGTTAAGGAATTGATAATGGCTTGATGATTCATGATATTGAAGCAACTAAATAACATAGTTTGAATAATCAAGCCATGGATTGTGACTTGGGCAAGTGAAGAAACACCAAATATGGAAATAATGGCATTCCTTGGTTGCATTACTAGGTTTAGTGGCATAGTCACAGTGACAGATTTGGTAGGCATTTGTCTGGTAGTCGATTTAATGGAATGACATTGCCTCACACGACAAAGTAATCCTTAAAAAATGGGAAAACGATCTACATGGGATGGATGACCAACACATGGGTGACTAGAAAAATAATGTAACAAAGTTATAATTCACTTCAATGTATGGTTTTGTTTAGCCATGAATAAATGAGCTATGCTTCCTTGGTCATAGAGGCACTTCAACTTTCATAGAAAAACAAGGCATGCTCCTTTAAGAATGAAGTGATTCCAACTTCGGAAAATGAACAAACCAAGTCTCTTCATGAATGGAGGCACTCAAAGTCGAAATATATACATGTTTGTTATGCATAGAGGCATGAGATTAAGATTTATTTGGGCTAATAAGAAAACAAGTGAAATATTAACTAAATAATAGCTACAAACGGGGGTTGATGTCAATTTAAAGGTTCCCATCATGGACAAGCCTCATTAAAGAAATCACATATTTGTAAGGGTGAATGTTTTGAGAGACAGGTCATTTATGTGCTGCATGCATCTTTTCTATCTAGACTATTAAGTGATCATGTGAACTTCTCAAGAAATAAATCACACCTTGAGAGTGGGGAACCCAAGGGTGCCATTGGCACATGGTGCATATTTGGATTCTTTTTTAGGTGGCTAGATCTAATAGCTAAGAGTCATGCATTAAGGGAATTGATGATAATCATAATGGATATGGAAGCACCTCCTTAGGCAAGGTTGCATGCTAGTGTGTATTAGGGTGGTTGTGGTCTTATTCATCTTTGGAACCCATGTATGACCAAGTCGAAGATGATTGATGAACTTTATTTTATTGGATTATTGGGCACACGTGTGACTCCTTCCAAGCACCATCATAGAAAATAATGTGAAAGTGTGAATGAGGTTCCATGGATGGGCTAAGCACCTTTAATGACTCAAGACAAAGGCAAATTTGATCAACACATTGGAATGAGTGAGTTTGATTCTTGGGTGGTTTATGGATATCCTCCACCATTTGGACTTGACTCGGGTGCAAGCTGCCCTAAGCTTCCCCTTGAAGTGGTAAAACCATGTATAAGAGCCATGATATTAACATTATACATCATCGACTAGGATTGAAACACAACATGGTTAGCTGTTTAATCGAGTTTTTAGAGTAGTCAACGTGGCCTTGTAGATTTTGAGAGTTTCCTCGAGGTTTAAAGGAAAATTCCACTAGATCAATAAAGACCAAGTTATTGTTGTTGTTTCTTTGCTTACATTGTTTCACTTCTTGCATGCTTGAGATAGTGATTGGGTACCTTGGCACATGTATATTGTCTTTGTCATTTGGATGAGATAAAGGTTATTGGGTTCATTGTTCTCATTGTACTTTGTTGCTCGTGGATTAGTTGGATTGTGAAATCCTGTCCATACTTACACAAAAAAATGTGTACTATTAGTAGCATACATTGTCTTAACCTTAGATAAATAATCTTATACTTACTGATTGGAGCCATTTGTTTTCCAATTAAGAAATGAAATTGATTTCTCCTATCACATGGTTGTAGATTAGCCTTAGTGTTTTACACATGCTTTTCGTACATATATTTTCTACCAACTATGCATATTTTAGAAATGCATTAAGTGCAGAAACTGAGCTCTTCAGTTGTGCACTGAACTTGGGATTTACACTTTCCTTTGCAAAGTTTATGTTTTGATAAGGACTTCAATGTTAATTTTTGTGCCTACTTTGAAAGTGTTTACACCACACTTAGGTTACTTTGTGGGATTTGGGGCATATGGTGTGTATACAACCTCTTGATGGTTTGAGATGGATTGGCACATGGGAGATAATCCTTGATGGATTTTAATAGTTGAGAAATCCTGCTCAGTGGATGCTTGACCTCGAATAGTTGTTAGCTTAGTGTTTTTCCATTGATAATTGGAGTTATCTTGATTTTTTGGTGGGTTCCATTCATTGGGGGCCCATGAAGGATTCACTTGCTTAGAGGGCACCCTGCATGGGATGATGCGAGTTGTGTATATTGAAGGAGGGCAATAAGCCCCAACTGACATGTGGCAACTTGGATTCTTGTATGAAGGATTAGAGATGGCTAAGGGATGCTTGGGGCTTTGGTAGCATTATTGTAAGGACACTTGATGGGGTTTTTGGTGGAAGGATGTGGAATTTCTTTACACAACTACATCGCCTTGGAGACATTTCGTGCATAACATCACATTGTATCCCAATGTATGCTTTTAGCAGTAGTGTCTCGATTTTGTTGGGCCACAAGTACTTATTATAGGTTGCTTGTAAGGGATAAGGCCCACATTGTATTGTTGGCCTCCCTTACCTCCCACAGAAATAAAGGAGACACTATTTTCATTTATGTATGTTTATCCACTCAATTGCATTTACTCTTGTGATGAGATGTGGCCTATAAAAGAGTGTACACTAACTTCTCTCTGTTTCCATAGTTTTCACATGTGCCCTCTCTCCCTCTCCCTCTCCCTCCCTCCCCCTCCCCCCTCCCCCCCCCCCTCTCTCTCTCTCTCTAAGGTTTCTTCGTGTTATTGGATGATCTTAAAGCATCTTCGAGGTCCAAGGTTTAGGCTCATCCCTTTGAGAATGGAGATTAGGGTTTTCTGATAAAACCCCATGGAGTAATTGTGAAGGAGAAGAGGAATATATGATGTCTTACCCCAGAGGATGTGTTGGAGTGAGCTTACATATTGAATCTTCTTAGTTGCTAAGATTTTTGTTGATTTTCCTTAACTAGGGTTTGGGGAGTTAAGATAATTAGTACTAGCCTTCAAAGAAGGCCATGGTATGTACATTTAATTAGTCTTGAGCATAATGATGAAGTTTCTAGCTCTCCAAAACTTGTACAATTTCCATGTTTTATTTTTAGCTATATGTGTTCTCCATGCATTGTTATCAATAACCATATATGTGTTGTTGATTTGACACAAGTAAAAGGACATTTTTTAAGTGATTTGTATTCAATTGAAGAATTCAAGGTGTTGATTTTACTATCGTCGTGTTATTGTTGTACTACTGTAAAAAAGTACATTTAGATATGGTTATTGGTTAATAAGTTACCTTAGAAGGGTTGAAACTTACCCTTTTGGTTTGGTATATTTTGTTCTTGATTATCAAGAAGTTTGGGTTGTTTGGAAGTGAAACATTGTACTCATTTTTGTTATTGCTTTGTACCTTCTTTTACAATAGCCCCAAGGTTGATCAATCATGGCTTAGATTTGAGAAACCTTCTAGGTTCAAGGTGAAAATTATGTTTTGCATTGGATTTTAAATTCCAATAAATTTTCATATCTAGGTGGTTAAGTATGTCATTCACATTGGTCTCAAAACCAGTGACAACTTTCCTCTTAAATTCTTCACCACTCCACCATGAATGATTAACAACCTTGGTTCAAACAAGAATATTCAATTATTGTAGAAGTTCGAATAACAAGAATATTCAAATAAGAAGATTAATCTGGTGCAAAAGTTTCAACAAAAAAGGGGTTCAAACAAGGAGATTCAAATGTCATAGAAGTTAGAGCACCTTTTTATCGAAATTGGTTTTGAATATGCATATAATCCTCATTTGTTTCCTTGATGTAACTCTCTAATTCTTAATAATGCATATGATATCCCCTATGGGAAAACAACTGTGAAAGCATATTTTTAGAGTTGTGGACATTGGTATGGGTTCGTGCTACACCATGAAATCATTGAATCGACTTTTAACATTTGGATTCAAAGGATGGGTGATCAACTTCAACTACTTGAGGATTGGCCCATGGTTGATCTTAATTACATGTATAGTGTTGGCAGTGGAAAATGGGAACATAAAAAGCAAGGTTAAATGGGAGAGGAATCTTGGGAAGAAAGAAAAGATGGCGAGAGTTGGACTTTGAGTTTGGAGCATGGTAAAATGACAAAAATGATGGTGGATGATGATGCTTCCCATAATTAAGAAGGGGATAGAGTAATATTGGATGTTTAAAGATCTAAGTTAAACTGCACAATCTATCTATTAGAGGATATATAGATAGTTTGGATAGTGTGTAGTAACCACATTTAAAAAATGCTTATTGTGTGTAATATTTGAGTTAATATGCAATTACGTCTCAAAATATTACACGCAATGAAACCAAACTTCATGATAAGACCGTATGATACGTAACTATCAGTAAACCTCTGGGGGTCTACGACCTGTCCTCCTCTTTGTAAACCGGGTCACAACCGGGGGGATTTGAACCTTAGATCTCTCGATTGTTAATTTTATTGTTGTCATGTTGTTGTTGTACTACTGTAAAAGAGTACAGTTAGATATGATTATTGGCTAATAAGTTGCCTTAGAAGGGTTGACACTTACGCTTTTGGGTTGGTATCTTTTGTTCTTGATTATCAAGAAGTTTGGGTTGTTTGGAAGTGAAACATTGTACTCATTTTTGTTATTTCTTTGTACCTTGTTTTACAATAGCCCTAAGGTTGATCAATCAAGGTTTAGATTTGATAAACCTTCTAGGTTCAAGGTGAAAATTATGTTTTGCATTGGATTTTGAATTCCAATAAATTTGCACATCTACGTGGTTAAGTATGTCATTAACATTGGTCTCTTAACCACTGACAACTTTCCTCTTAAATTCTTCACCACTCCACCATGAATGATTAACAACCCTGTTTCAAACAAGAATATTCAATTGTTGCAGAAGTCCAAATAACAAGAAGATTCAATTGTTGCAGAAGTTCAGAAAACAAGAAGATTAAATTGGTGCAAACGTTTCAACAAAAAAGGGGTTCAAACAAGGAGATTCAAATGCCATAAAAGTTTGAGCACCTTTTATCAAAATTGGTTTTGAATATGCACATAATCCTCCTTTGTTTCCTTGATGTAACTCTCTAGTTCTTAATAACATATATGATATCCCTTATGGGAAAACAACCGTGAAAGTGTCTTTTTAGAGCTGTGGACATTAGTATGGGTTCGTGCTACACCATGAAACCATTGGATCAACTTTAAGCATTTGGATTCAAAGGATGGGTGATCAACTTCAACTACTTGAGGATTGGCTTATGGTTGACCTTAATTACATCTAGAGTGTTGGGTAGGTGTGTTGGTAGTGGAAAATGGGAACATAGAAATCAAGGTCAAATGGGAAAGGAATCTTGGCAAGAAAGAACAAGATGGCGAGAGTTGGACTTTGAGTATGGAGCATGATAAAATGACAAAAAGATGGTGGCTGATGATGCTTCCCACAATTAAGAAGGCTATAGAGTAGTATTGAGTGTTTAAAGAAATGTGGAGTTTTCTAAGTTAAATTGCACAATCTATCTATTGGAGAATATATACATAGTTTGGATAGTGTGTGCCTCTTATTGTGTGTAATATTTGAGTCAATATGCAATCATGGCTCAAAATATTATGCGCAGTGAAACCAAACTTCATGATAATATGTTAAATTGTGAAAGCATCCATTCAATAAATGTTATATGTGTGTGTGTGTGTGTGTGTAAACTATTATTATTATTTTTTGTATCCTAGAGGAACCCAACAACCTGCCTGACACGTAACTACTAGTAAGCCTCTAGGGGTCTACGACCTGTCCTCCTCTTCATAAACCGGGTCACAACCAGGGGTATTTGAACCTTGGATCTCTTAGTTTTCACATATTTCACATTACTTCGATCACCAATTAAGTTGCCCCCCCCCCCCGAGGTATGTTAATTATACATATTACTATCCAAGTTGATTTAAAATATATTTGATGCCCTTAATGTGGGTGAGTTAAAACCCTTAAACACTTATTCTAGTTTTTTCCCTTGGCCAAATCGAAATGGGCTTGGAAAGAGTCTCCATGTCATCATTACAACCCCACTCCCATTTCATTAAAGGTGGATATTTCAGAAGATCACCTTCTTTGAGTTATTGAGTTTAAATATGTTTGGATGTGTGTTTCATGTTGAAGTGATTTATTTATTGTAGAAGAACAAATGTAAAGTAATTTTCTAATGATAAAAGAGCTTTCATGAACTTCATCGTGGTACGATAATGCTCTCATTGAGATAACCCCATCCTTGTAGATTAAAATGCAAGTTCGAAAGATTTAGATGGAAATGACACATTTGTAACCATTCTTGGACTATTAGTGTGCCCCTCTCTTCAATATAACTAGTGGGCAACTTAAGCCTCCTGATGCATAGTGAACACACTCTCCTTCTAGTGATCAAGCCTTGCCACATTGCAAGATGATAGGTTCTCGAGAGATAGGAATGCGGGGATCACCAACCTTCCCCTTCAACTCATAAAGATAAATTTCTAACTTTAGCATTGACCCTTTCATAGGTTCTAAAGCTTTTTGAACAAACCAATGATGGTTGGGAACATCTTATGGTTGAAAATGATCCCAATGGTTATTGATCAAAGTCTAGCATTGAATGACTATAATAAACTCTCACCAAGTACTCACATAGTTATTACGAGTTTTCAAATTTACTTAAAAATTACTATGAGTTCTAATACTCATAGTTATTGCATGCATATAAAAGTTGTCTCTTAAGGGTAGAATGTATAGCAAGTTTAAACTTAAACATATCTTTTGTATGTGAGAAGGATGCTACCTTACCCCTCAAAATTAGTGTGGCTAAGTAATTAGGACAAGCCCTTGCCATATAACCAAGTTCCAACTCGAACCAATGTGGAATCCTTGTGTATGTGTGAAGGGAGCCTTTTGACCTCCAAAGGTGAGTATGCCTCCTTGAAAAAATAAATTAAAAATGTGTAATGTTTTTTTTTGTTTTGTTTTTAGATCTAGGACAATCGGTAACTGGTGAGAGTTGCCTGAGCAAGGCCCAGGTTCAAATCCAACTGGCTGCCACTATAAACCTAGGCTAGGTGCAACAGCCTGCAAGCCACACACAATATCAATTAACTTATGCCTCAACAAAAGCCAAGGCGTCCGCTATGGGGTCGCCTACTCTTTTAGCCAAGACAGAACAGACGTATGTCTCCACGGAGGTTTGACCCTGGGTGGATCTGCTGAAAGTCAAATGCTTTCACCATTTGCCTCCGCTTCACGGACTTAAAAATGTGTAATGTTAAAAAAAGGCATATAAAAACATTTGGTACCACCTCCCTTCATTTCACAAAAATGTAAGGCGTACCAACTAGTCAACATCCTATTTGATATTCTGGCACAAAGTATTACAACGCAAAAAATAAAAGTAAGCGATAAACGTTGTAAAGTGACGGCATACATTAAGAGGAGCAGAAGAAACACGACCGAGAACCCGAGGGTTTGGCGTTTCGGAGACCCCGGAAAATGCAGAACGAATCGATGAGCAGCGCAGAGGAGCAGGAGAAATGGCTGGCCGAAGGCATCGCTGGCCTCCAACAGAACGCCTTTTATATGCATCGAGCCCTGGTATTTGAAATTTCCCAACACTTGAATTCGTACATTGTTTATTTATTTGTGTCCAGATCCGATCATTTACAGTTTTTCTTTTAAAGGACTCGAATAATCTACGGGACGCTCTGAAGTATTCGGCTCAGATGCTTGCGGAACTCAGAACATCCAGGCTTTCGCCTCACAAATATTACGAGCTCTGTATCCTTTAATTGTTCGTTACTTTGTTTTGCTCGTAATTTGAATCCAATTGCGGCATATGAGCCAATCCTTGACTCCTGATTCGTAGACATGCGAGCATTTGACGAGCTCAGGAAGCTGGAGTTCTTTTTCAGGGAGGAGACCAAGCGAGGATGTACAATTATTGACTTATACGAGCTCGTGCAGCACGCAGGCAACATTTTGCCTAGATTGTAAGTGTTCTGTGTTGATCCCCGCCCCACCTTTAGGGTTTTCTTTCAAAATTTGTTTCCTTTTTAGTATTGGACATGACAGGGCATCTAAAGGAGCTATTAGGGTAGCCACCACTATCAGGGGTTATTTGGTAATAATTGCCATAAAGCCTGGTAATTTATTGCTGTCAAAATACAAAATGTGAGTGCTGATCAACAAAATGTCCAAAAGCAGGCATTTGGGCGAGTGCAATCAAGGCACATCATAGTAACTGGGTAATAAAAACAAAAATTCACGCAGCGGCTGGAATCATTCCCTAGGCTAGCCCATTGTCCTCAGAAGTTATAGCTCTTAGTGAAAAACTCAAAGAACACTATCATGATTCTATGCTTTGTCGTTTTTTGATGTTCTGATCGAGTCGTACAGCAAGCTGATAGTGCTTGTGTTAAGTGGCCTCTCCCATTCTTTTACGACTTCCTCTCTCTAGGCTATTTAGCTGGAAAGTAGACAATTGTCAGTAAAATTAGAGCTAGTTCTTGTGATCTTTTTTGTAAAGAGTTGATGCTAGGTGACAACAAAAATATGATGGGATGTGTGAAAATTCCAAGACTGGAATCCTATTGCAGCAACTCATATTATTTCTCGTAATTGTTAATTAATTTAACAATTTATTTGCTGCAACAAATATCGAAACAAACACATTGCAACCTTCACAAACAAAATTCTGCAAAAAAATAAAACGCTGGATGCTGAAGAAATGCTAGCACACACATAAAATATAACACAATCAATTTTGGACAAAAATCCACTGAGGGTTTTTATTTTTATGCAACAATGATAAATTTTGAGTACAATTGGATGCCAAAATCTGGGAATCCTACAGAGAAAAATATTGGCAAAAATCTAGTGAGGAATTTCCTCACCCCACAGGCAAACCCCGACACAACTTGCCTTTAGAAAACTCAACCCTCGGACCCTCTGCGTCAACCTCTGTGTAGTCTGTTTAGCGTCAGGCCTTTGATGAAGTCGTTGGAAAAATTATTCTTCGGCACTCTGGGACTCCTTCTCGGCTTCTGGGATTGAAGACGTCTTTCCCTCTCAACAAATCGAACTTGCCTCTAGAAGCTACTGTGCAGTCCATGCGTCAGCTTCTCTGTGGCTCTTCTGCCTCTCTGCAAATGCACTCAGTGGATCTGGAATAGTTCCTCCAACCTCATTGTCTCTGCCCCTCACTCACTACTTCGATCTTTGGCTTTCTCTGACAAAATCTGGGAATCCTACAGAGAAAAATATTGGCAAAAATCTAGTGAGAAATTTCCTCACCCCACAGGCAAACCCCGACACAACTTGCCTTTAGAAAACTCGACCCTCGGACCCTCTGCGTCAACCTTTGTGTAGTCTGCTTAGCGTTAGGCCTTTGATGAAGTCGTTCTGCGTCCTGATGGCTGGAAAAATTATTCTTTGGCACTCTGGGACTCCTTCCCGGCTTCTGGGACTGAAGACGTCTTTCCCTCTCAACAAATCGAACTTGCCTCTAGAAGCTACTGCGCAGTCCCTGCGTCAGCTTCTTTGTGGCTCTTCTGCCTCTCTGCAAATGCACTCAGTGGATCTGGTATAGTTCCTCCAACCTCACTGTCTCTGCCCCTCACTCACTACTTCGATCTTTGGCTTTCTCTGACAATTGACTGCTGCTACTCAGGAAATCGAATTGCTCTATTCTTTCAAGTGATTTCTCCATCACCACATCAATCTCCTCTTATAATCCTCTGTTGGAGCACCAACGACCAAGATTAAAACAATCTTTGGATCGATTTGTGTGAGTTTCTAAACTATTGTCGCCTTGAATCAATTAATACTGATTAATTAATTAGTTTTCTTAAGTTTAGACTTATGAAACATTAAAAAATTGGTTAATAATCTGATTAAGTCACTTCTAGGCGGAATTTTCAGAAACGATTTTTGAGTTTTGGAGATCTCATGTATTCGAGCCTCTCCATAGTTTTGTGGCTAGAACACATCCAATGCTACAAAAACTAACACTCCCTCTTAACGAGGAATGTGTTCTAGTGCTGCTGCACACCCTGTATCTGCATCATCTCCTGTCACACTGCTGATGTCTGGCTGCTGCCGCCCACCAACTACTGTGCAACTCTGATATATGCTGCATTTGTGTCGCTGTTGACCTTGCAGAACTGCTGCCAACATTGCATCTGCACTGCACCTCTGTTGCTGCTACTATTGCAACATTTGCAACCTAAGTCACCTGACACGGGGACACAAGACACGATGGACACGCAGATTCGAGTGTCGGTTTCGGGGCACGGTGACCCCCGAAACAGGACACGTACGGACATGTTATATATTATTTTATTAAAATATATATATATATATATATATATGTGTGTGTGTGTGTGTGTGTGTGTGTTAAAAATTAGATATTTCTTACACAAATTCATCCAAATTCTTTGATTCAAACATAGATCTTCATCTAGTTGTAAGTTTTACAAAGATTTAATATACACGATACATTGATACATCATACAATCATACATATTACAAAGTATTAGTAATAGACATATTCATCAATGATCCAATAGGAGAAAGACAAGATACTGTAGTTTTCTCATTAAGTCATCAAAGTCAAAATGTGTTACACAAGTACTAGCCTCTAGGCTCTAGGTAGTACACTGCCAATGGAAAATAGAAATAGAAAATACAAAACAACTACAGTTTACAAGTCTACAAGACTACAAGCCTCAATGAGTCATTAATCCTCATCATCATAATCAACATCACTGTCCTCATCCTGATTATCATGCTCACCACTGCTCTCCTTGGCTGCATCCTCCTCTATCATCTTTGCATCTGCTGGTGTGGAGGATGACGCCTCTACTGTATCGCCATCATCAAATGTGGCACAGGCTCTAACACTGGCTCATTGAGATCCAAGTTGGCTAATGCCAACTCAACACTGCTGTCCATACCCATATCATCAGGAAAGACATCCCACATCTTTGTCTTTCCCTTCAACCAATCCTCCCTTTGCTCGTAGATGAGACGAAGGTTGGTGTGCACACACACCATTGTCTCTGCCCTGGACTGCTCAAGCCTGCTCCACACTATACAAATTCCCATATGTGCTCCAATTCCTCTCGCAACAAGAGGATGAAGTCATCTGAGAGAGGATCCTCATGGCTAACTGCTGTAGAGGAGGGGTTGTTGCCCAATGAGTTGCCCACCAAGAATAGGGCTTCTTAGCTCGCCTGTCTCGAATCACATCATAGCCTGCAAATCGCCCAGTACCAGTGGAAAACTCTGCAAAGGCATCCTCCACCTCATCAAGGGATGCCCTATCCTGAAAAATCCTCCTGAATGCATCTTTCCTCCCCTGTGAGATTTCACCATCCATGTGAGGAGGGAATTTGTGAGAAGGTCCACCATTCAGCCACTCATGGCTGTAGTATTTTGGGTTTAAGGAGTGAGCCAAACAATGTAAAGGTGTGCAATTCTTGTCCCATCTGCTGACAAGAATATCCTGTATGCTGTTGAAGAAGGCCTCTGGTAATGTCTCATACTTTGGGCACTGACTCTGTAAAACAATGGTCCTCACAGACTCAATCATGGAATCCCATCCCTCATAAACCTCTCTTATGATGGGTTGGTCTGTATCTACAAATCGAAGCAAGGAAATGATAGGGTTCATGACTTGAATAAGTAGATCTACCTTCTCCCACCAAACATCATCCAACACTCTGTCCTTCACTTTCTTTGAGGCTGTTTGATCCGTCTTTCTCCAAAAAGACCAAAACTCTGAAATAACGATGGCCCTAAGAGCGGTCTTGACCTCCGTCAACCTCATCAACATGATGAATGAAGAGGCAAACCGTTTATCCGCAATCTTCAACAACGATAGATTGGTGTACTCCTTGTAGATAGTGAGGACATTTGTATGGTTTTGTACAAAATTGCGGATATGTCGTGCATCCTCAATAATGCCTCCAATCCAAAGCACATCAAAGGCAATAGATTTCAGTGCTAAGTTCAATGAATGGACAATCCAAGGTGTCCAAAATATTTGTGGATATTTTTCTTCCACAATCATGTCAGCAACCTTGCAAATAGGTGCATTATCTGTAATGATTTGCACACAAGAACTGACACCTACATCTTCAGTAATTTTAATAAATAACTCACCCATATATTGTGCATCCTTGTATTGTCCAAGTGCATGCACTGATTTCATGAAAACTGGACCATTCAAGGATGACACCATGAAGTTGATGAGTGGGTGGCGTGCTGGATCTGTCCATCCATCAAAAATAATGCTAACCCCAGATGCTGGCCATGCTGATTTAATAGGCTCAAGCATTTTGTCTACCTCTTTCTTTGCTTTTGTCAACAATGTGGTTCTAAGCTTCTTTGACCCAGGAGGCACATACCCTGATGGAGGCTCATGACTAAGAGCTTGACACATCTCAATAAATAGAGGTGACCGTGCAACATTAAAGGATATGAAGTTCTGATAGGAAAAAAATGCAATGTTGAGATCAAGCTCTTCCCTCTTCTCTTTTTGGAAAATCTTGTCCATTGGACCAAGTCCAGTTGCTTTTCTTTTTGCTGATTGTCCCCCACTAAAACTCTCAAAAGGGAACTTGTTGTTGCTTTTCCTTAAGAATGGAAGGGGGTCATCATTCTTGTTTTGTTTTGATTTTGATGCCATCATTCTCCAATTCCTTCCTCTGTGGCGATTGAATTGCTGTACAAGCTGCAATGCCACAACTTGGCAAAGCCAATAAATGAGCTTTCACACAGTAATATGTGCTCATGAAATGGCTGTGGCAAAAACTGCATTTCCATGCAACATTACCTCCTCCCTTTGCCTTACTGCCTGGCCCTGCCTCTCTTGTCACATATTTCCACAATGGGTATTTGGGGTCTCGAGTTTGTTTTCCCTGAATATTTGAAGCTGTTGTTGCGACCCTACTTCCAATAGATGGAATACTTGCATACCCTGATGAAATAGGGATAGGATGGGCATCTCCAATAACATTCTTCCCCTTTCTTTGCCCCTGCTTTGCTGCCCTTGATTGAGCCATGAATATTGTAAAAAATAAACAAAAATGACCAAATATGTAAAACATATGCACATGCAAACACTAACAGCAAACTAAATGCAAAAACATAGAGAGACAATGCACTTACCGGATGCTTGAATCTCTTTGAAAACACTCCCTTTCTCCTTGCTAATCCTTGCTCTATGCTCAACTCACATACAAACAATGGTGAGAAAGAATGAGCCAAACCGCACTTTTATAACTTTTCGGACGCAATTTCTTGATTTTCGTGTTCGGAAGAATCGGATTCGATCGTGTCAGTACAGGACATGATCGGGATTCGACGTGTCTTGTACGGACACGATCGAATCCGACAAATTGGATTCAATCCGTACGTGTCGTGTCAGACACGACGGATTCGGGACATGTGCCCCATATGGTCGAATCTGGTTTCTTAGTCTGCAACTGAAAAACATCCAAAATACTGAATCAACTGTGATTAGTATACTGCATCTGTCACTCGAGTCTCTGACCGATACTAGCTACTGCACTGTCCACTAAGGACTCTGTGCTACTGCTGACACTCTGCACTGCTGCTAACTCTGTGTTGCGCTCCCCAGCATTTGGATGCTACTAGTCTCTACAACTGACACTGTGACATCTGAATGCATCAACTGCCACTGATCCATCCTGCTACTGAATACTGTGGGTCCCCGTAGCCAGGTACTGATCCAAGAGGTGAACTCCTTAAGGATCCTTCCATCTGTAGCTCTCTGGGGCTACAACACCAAGTCACTCCACCTCACTCCTGGAGTTATATCGGCGAACATAGCGAAGTATTCCTCCAATCTGGAGGACAGTCTGTCGATATCCGCTGAAGCTGCTTGTTGGTCTTGCTTCTCCTCCTTGTCCTTATTCCTGAGAGGACACTGGGTACTGTATTGACCGAGCTCACCACACTTGAAGCATTTGACCTTTGATAGGTCCTTTTTCTTCTTCCTCTGCTCCCCCTGCCCCTGACTGGGACCTTTAAATGTGAGGGCCACATTCTCCTCCTCCTTTACCGCCTTCGATCCACTGCTGCTGCTGCCACTGATGGAGCTCTTTAAAAGAGCTCGTCTCAATTCCTCTTGCTGCAAGTCAACTCACATCCTGTCCCACTGATAGTTTGTCTCTTCCCAATATGCTTTGGACAAAGGCTTGCCAATCCTATGAGACATTGTTGAGTGCCAATCCCACTAGCTCTGTGGGTTGAGGCGCTACCCCAACAACTGAAAGCTGATCTCGGACCTCTTGAATCCTGGTAAGGTAGGGGTCTATGCCTTCCCCTTTCTGCATCCGAACGAGTCTCAGCTTCTCCTCTAGGTACATCTTTCGCTGCTCGAAAGTACCCTGGTATAACGTGGAGAGAGCATCCCACATATCTTTGGCTGTTCCCTTGGTCGCCATATGTGAGACTATATGATCTTGGACTCCATCCAGGATCAATTGCTTCGCCCGCGCCATCTTCTTCCTACATTCCTTGAGCTATTCTGCATCCCGAGGAACTGCCACTACATTATCAATGTAGGCTTTCAGGCCATATTCATCTAGAAGGAAGGACATCGTTGCTTTCCAAATGATGTGGTCGGAAGCTCCATCCAACCTATCCTGATCATGAAGCCCTGCAGTGGCCATCTCAATGAACTGTCGAAAACACCCTCTTTCTTTCTGCTTGGCTGCTGCTCTGCTACTCGCTCTCCCTTCTAGAGTGAGAAGATATGCTCACAACTGCTGCCAATCTGCAAGGAAAAATTGAACTTCTTGAGACTAGAAGTTCCCTGAGAGAAAATTTCCCTCTGTGTTTGCTTTTCTCTCTTTCACTTGACGCTGGCTTTGATCTAGCAAATTGCTGCAAAACCGTGTGTCCAACTAAAGATTTGCCCAACGAAAAGTTTGAGCTGCTCCCTCCGCCCCTAAAATCACATGATCTGGAGAATTGAATTTTTTTGCCTCTCTACTCAAAAAAATCGAACCTCCTCATGCAACTTGGCCTTCCTGGCAAAAGACTGCACTACCCTTGGGAATTTCTTCATGCTGCTCTCACTGAACAACGAAATTCCTTCTTTTTTCTTATGAGCTCTCTGGACGATCAACTGCGCTTTGATACCATGTGAAAATTCCAAGACTGGAAACCTATTGCAACAATTGGTATTATTTCTCCTAATTGTTAATTAATTTAAGAATTTATTTGCTACAACAAATATCAAAACAAACACACTGCAACCTTCATAAACAAAATTCTGTGGAAAAATAAAATGTTCGAAGCTGAGAAATGCTAGCACACACACATAAAATATAAGAAAATTATTTTTTGTATATAAGTCCCCGAAAAAACCCAACTTGGGAAAACCGGTGCAGTAGTGAGGGTTTTTATTATTATGTAGCTGTGAGAAATTCTGAGTACAACTGGATGCCGAAATATGGCAATCATACAGAGAAAAATACTGACAAAAATCTAGTGAGGAATTTCTTCACTCCACAGTCAACCCTAACACAACTTGCCTTAAGAAAACTAGGCCCTCTGACCCTCTGCATCAGCCTCTGTGTTGCATTGTGCAGTCTACTTGACTTCAAGCCTCTGACTTGCCTCTGATGAAGTTGTTTTGTCTGCTGCTGGCTGGGAAAATTCTTCTTCGACACTCTGGGATTCCTTCCCAGCCTCTGGATTTGAAGGTGTCTTTCCCTCTCAGCAAATCGAACTTGCCTCTAGAAGCTACTGTGCAGTCCTTGAGTCAGCTTCTCTATGGCTCTTTTGGCTCTCTACAAATGCACTCATTGGATCTAGAATACTTCCTTCAGCCTCATTTTCTCTGCCCCTCACTCACTGCTTCGATCTCTGGCTTTCTCTGACAACTGACTGTTGCTACTCAGGAAATCGATCTGCCAAGAAATCGAACTGCTGAATTCTCTTAAGTGATCTCTCCATCACCACATCGATCTCCTCTTAGAATCATCTGTTGGAGCACCAACGACCAAGATTAAAACAATCTCTGGATCGATCTGTGTGAGTTTCTAGACTATTCTCGCCTTGACCTAATTAATACTGATTAATTAACCGGTTTTCTTAAGTTTAAACTTGGGAAACATTAAAAGAATGGTTAACAATCTAATTAAGTCACTTCTAGGCGGAATTTCCAGAAATGATTTTTGGGTTCTTGAGATCTCTTGTATTCTAGCCTCTCCACAAAGTTTCGTGGCTAGAACACATTCGATGCTACAAAAACTAACAGGATCGTGGGATACACATATATGCAATATGGAAAAAGTTGAAGAGGATGTGTCCATAATCTTCACTGTAAGAGTTGGTGCCACAGAGTAACGACAATTTGATGGGATGGAGGGACATGTCAGATATGCAAGAAAGAAAACGTTGAAGAGGATCAACACACAATTTCGCATTGCACTGCATATATCAATGTTTGAATATTGCATGGAGTACAAGATAGTCAACAACATCTTGACATTGCAATAACTGCTATCGACATTTGGCTTTGTTGAAAGTTAGAAACGAAGAAGAGATTCTGCAGTTAGAAACGCTATTTCACAATTCTGCTATGTTGCATTGGTTTTTGGGACCGGTGAACAACGGGGACGGGGGACGCGTCCTGGGGACGATTGGAGCATACCCGAAATTTTTTGAAGGGACGACGATTAGGGGATGTCAATAATATATAGTCATAATAATAATAATGATAATATTAAAACAATATAAAAAGTTCAGAATTCACTACAAACAATCGTAGTTGCTTCAAGCTTGTAAGCATAATAAGCTACACTAGGTTGTATTATGCATAGCCCTTACACTTGTTAATTTTGAAAAAGTTTGAACAATTTGAAAAAGAGTTGAATGATTATCCATATTTTTTTTTGGTAAGTTAGGCTAAACTATATTAATTCGAAGTAAAACATTACATAGGCTACAGGCTAAGTTGGTAAGCTGTGCTTATCCAATCCCAGCCTTCGTTGCTTTCAAAGTAACGTAGGCATGGGGCTGCCTCCTTGGAGGAAACCAGCCCTGTAATAACATCAGATGGAAAATTAAAAAATGTGCCGTGGCACTTGTGAAAGTAAAGGTTTTATAATATGAACTGAAATAACAAAAAACTAAAAAGAAATAAGCGACCGCGCAATCATGGTGTTCCTGCATCGTCCTCGGTGTCTGGGTCCTCCTCCTCGATACAGCAATATTACTCCTGCGCTATGGCCTCCTCCTCAGCAGTAGGTCGACGCTGAGGCCTAGAAGCAGGTGCGCACCTTCCTGACTGCGTGCCTTCCCTTGGAACCCCCTGTCTTACTAGTTTTTCCCGGGTGTGTGCTCCCAGCAACAAGCTCCCCCAGCTGCGCGCTACCTTGCCCAATAGCACTCAGCTACGCACTTCCCGACTCTACTCCTGTATTAATCACCCCCCCCGCCCCCCAAAGAGCAAATTTCCAATACCTTTCAGCCCCCCACCCCTTTGTTGCTTCACTCTCCCATGGCTCCGCTTCTATGCCAGAGGACAATCAGGGGCGGCCAAAGAGGTGTGTTCCCTGGACGCTACCAACGAGGGCTAGATAATCGTTTGGAATCCTTTGAGGGCTCCTCTTCCAGGGATGCTCCTCAGCGCCCTGCGCGTGACCAGGAGGAGGAGGTCCCTGCTCAGGAAATGCAGAGGGGCAGAAGTGGATCCAGGAAATCCACCATTGTGCACCAGGAGCAACCCACGCCTTGTAAAACCGAGCCTCTTCCGGTTCAGGAATGATTATCCATTATTAGCCGCTAGACATGAGCAAAATGCATAGTAACTTTAGGAAACTTAAATGTAATTATTTTCAATTTGCAACAAGGTGTCCCTCGAGGGACTATGAGACAGTAATTTCTCTATAGCATCTTTTCCTTCTCATATTCATTGTTAATGATGATTATGTTAAAAACATGAAAGGCAGTCCCTTCTCAATAGGTTTCACTGACTGTTACAGCTGTGTTGAAAACCACTGTAAAACACTTTGGTTTTGTAAAGAGATTAGATTCATATTTTAAATTTAAGGAGGTGATTGAATAGGAATTTATTCAAACATTTAGCACCCAATCCAAGCTACTACTCTTTGATTGTTTTCACAGTGATTGAGGTTGGGATGATGGAAGCATTGGAGTTGAATGACTCCTGGAAACCCATGTACAATATGTAGAAGTTGAGATGACCTAGAAAATGAGAAAATCAAGGACAATAACCACAAGGATCAGCGCAAAAACATGAAAAGTTGCATTTCACATTTTCTTGACATGGAAGATTTGCTTGTTGTAATGTGGTTGCTGAAAGTACAATATTTAAACCACTAGAAACCCAAATTGAAGCCATCATACAAAACCCAGGTTTTGAGTTGCGTCTTTGCATAATATATTTATATTCAATGCAATACAAAAATAACGGATGGGAAAAATGATCATATTGTCCGATTGTTAATGTCCATGATTGACAAAACTGAAGATATGTACCCTTAATATTCTTGAAATCTGCTTAAAATATTCCTGAAATCTGTCAGGAATGCCCTTGAAATCTGCCTGGAATGCCCTTGGATGACTAGCAAGTCCCTGTGTCCCCGATGAAGTCCCCAGCAGTTTGGGGTTGTTTCCTAGGGGTTCCAAAGTCCCCAAAACATGGGAATGCAAAGTACACAGGTTTTTATTGTGGGGATGGGTCCCCGTGCAACATAGCAATTTTGTAATATGATTTGTTCAATGGATATAGTATGATTCAATAATAAAAAGAGAAAGAAATACAATGATCAATTGCTTGACAACGCATTCTTTGGCATATATTGTAAATTCAATATATTTTCCATGTCAGACATTCTGCCATATTACACGATTTTACCATCTCACTGCTTATTATAATTTATAAACACAGAGTATCGAATGATTGGCTTTGCATGATGTCGCTAATTTTGCAAGATTGAATGTAACAGTGTCTCTGAAGAAGTGGGTGGGTGAGATTTGCAGAGTTGGTCTGTCTCTAATGTGACTATTACAAGAAGAATTGCCTGGATTAGTGTAGGCATAAGCATGGTTTAAGGTTGCGAGCATTTAGCAAATTACAACTCTTGCCAATCTGTTTCCAAGTTAGCTTTGCTCTAGCAATTTGCAATTTTTAGTTTTTGATAGTATTTTTTTGCAAGCTAAACGAGATTTATATTAATAGCATACAAAATATAATACTGTGAAGGTTAACTATGGCACACCTATATGGAAACAAGGACCATAGTAAAAATATCAGTGGTTTCTCTTGTGGGATTGCAAAGCAGAGTTCTTTACCTTCAAACCCATAGTAGTAGCACGGCCTAGATAACTGCTAATAACATAAAAGACAATTTCTAGAACACAACGGGGAAGACTAGTTCCCATCTGAAAAGCAACCAAAGGAAAACATGTGTTGCCAACCCAGGAGTTCACATGCCTACTTCTGCCTTAGCTGAGTGTCCTCCTTTTCCTTAAGATCTTCATCAATCGGGATAAGGGGCAGCTTCATACTACTGAGCAGGTTCTGTTTTTGCCACTGGATTGTGTTTGATATCCTCTGGGTTTGTCACTATGATGTCTATGTCATAAACTGATTTGTAGACTACTTCAAACATTTACTTCATTAAATCCAGTTTATAGCTAAGTTACCGGATCCGGCAGGGGTAGGGCCAGGATCCCTGGATCTGCGGATCTGAACCGGATCCGGATACGGAGAAATACTGCACAGAACACTTCTTCACCGAACACTTGGGACGAGGCTGCTGGAACAATTCAAACTAGGCGTTGCTGCTCTATTAATTGACGGGAACAATTTAAACTTGACGTATCCTTGCTGTATCCGGATCCGGGATTTTCAAAAAACTAGCGAATCTGGATCCTGATCCTGATCCTGATCCGTATCCGAATCCTGGTAACTTAGGTTTATAGAGATATGCTTGCTGTTGTTGACCCCTTTCTTCTAGAACAATTGCTATGAAATATTGTTCAGCTAGTAAAGCTCTGTTAGCTTGAAAATCTTGGTGTCTCTGGAGTGAGAGAACCTTGTATCTGGAACTCAGTCCCTAAATTTTCCCTCAACTGGTTCATTGGTCATTTTCCTTCGTTGCTGCCTGGCAAAATTCTCAATGTGCGCAACTTTCTCCTTGACAGCATGTTAGTGTTGTAGCTCAGACAGGTATTTCCATGAGGGTGTTTACTTATGGAAATCGTCATTGAATATATCCCATGCTTTTTCTAATTTCACTTTTTAATTAATAAAGTGAATGCTTTTTTATTAAAGTGACTAAAGTGGGTTATTTAATGATTTAATTAAAATAGAGCCATTGATCTCATGGTTAGATCTTAACCGTTGAAGATTAGGTTTTTGGCTCATGTCAAAGTTAGAAAAGAAAGAGAGGGCAAATGACAAAGGCGCATAGAGAACAGTCCTTTCACAGGTCACGTAAGTGAAGGAGAAAATCAGAGATCTGATTTTCAACCATTGATTAGGATTTCAGCAATAGTTCGGCAAGGAGAAGGTAGCTAGTCTTTAGCGAGGACAGGCAGCCAATCAACAAGAGGAAAAGAACATCCATACAACCCAGTAGAGCAGACTGTACCTCTGTCCATATGGATTCCGTATTGTTGTACATATGGGGGGCAGGTTGCCTTGATTTCTGTGCATACTGATATTTTCAGGTTTTCTGTTCGTTTGATTAATTTTCAGAGCCGTTTTCCTTATAAGGGAGCTCGTTCTGAAGCTAATTTTAAATGATGAGCTGATCTAGAAGAGCAGAAATAATTGTGCAGTGTGTGATTGCTTTTCTTGTTTTCCGCTTGAGGGAAAAGTCAACAATTCAAACAAGTAACTAGATCTGATCTGTTCGCTTAGATAGCTGGTTTTACGATAATTTAACGTGGTATCATAGCTATTTCTCTGAGAGAAAAACAAATCTATTTTTCCAGGTTACTTCAGCAAGCTTGAGAGACAAATCTCAGGACAACCATGTCGGTAACCAGTGTGAAAGTTGAGGATCGACTGGTGGGGTTTCGAATGGAAGGCAAGAATGTCAATGATCGTGAGGGAGCAAGACTTGTGGGAAGTCATGTCCAACCTTCCTCTAGCTCCAACACAGACACCATCCATAGTAAAGCCTACAGTGCAGGCAATGTGGGATAAGAGGGACATAAAGGCACAAAGTGTGATCCTTGAAGCTATTAAAGATCATCTGATTTTGCATGTTGCAGAAAAGACCAAATGTAAGGAGTTGTTTGATGCCCTAGTATCACTTTTTCAAAGTGTTAACTTGATTCAAAAAACGATTCTCAAAACTAAGCTTAGAGAGTGCAAAATGAACCCCTCTGACAATGTGACCAACTACCTTATAAGGATCACACAGATATGTGACCAACTTGCAGCTATTGGAGAAGCTGTATTGGATGTAGAGCTGGTGAATGTTGCTCTGATTGGGTTCATCAAGGCTGGGAACCATTCATCATGGGCATCTGTGCCCGGGAGCATCTTCCCAACTGGGAGGGTCTTTGGGATTGTTCGAAGTTTAATCCTCTTGGGTTAAGCAAACTTGGCTCATTCACTTGAATGGAAGGCGAAAAGCCTCAAGTGAAGGCCAACAGTCATAGAAGTCCAACAAACCTCTTGGAATGTGAAACCAGGGTCAGGACAGTGTGTATTAATATGCATTTCTTTTGAATATAATGCATCACACGAGTTATCTAAATTTTGCATATTACTTGCATGTGTGTTTAATATGGTATCAGAGCAGGTGGATTCTTGCTGTGCTTAAGGTGGAGCCATGGTTGTGTGGCCTTCCTCCACCACAGGTCCCAAATTTAGGCACTCTTGTCCTGCTCATTAACTCCTATGATTGTCAAAACCATGTCCCTTTGCCAAAGTCTGCATACAACTATTCTTGGTGCTCAACGCTCGCACAGTCCTAAGGTTTACGGTTTGAATTACGCCTCCTTGGCTTGTCAGATCTGCCATATCTGGTCATGCCAAAGATCTATCATTGTTACTCCTGGAATAGGTTATTCTTACTATCTGTAAACCCTAATGCTCACCTCTCCTCCAGTGTTCGACTTCAATGCCTTGCTGGTTCTCTGTTGATTCTCCTAGCATGACATCTTTGATGGTCATATATGCCAGTATCAATGAAATTCATGTCTAGCAAAATTTATGCATGTGCGTTATTCTTCAACGTGCCTGTTCACGAGGTCTCTCTTTGTTGTTTCTGTTGTAGTTGAGTAAGGTATTATTCAGTGAGCTCGACAGTTTAAGGCATGAGAATGGAGCCAATGCAGTGGTTATCACTCATGTTGGCTCACTCTTACTGCGTGTAAGCTATGCCAGGTTGGTGCTGTAGTGCAATGCACCTCTTTCTAGTGGGTTTACCTAATTATTGTTACACCAAATTCTTTTTGTAAAGCATGTTTAAAACAAACTTTCCACCCTCGTATGGAAAAACTATGTGTCAAATTAAGCCCAAAGCTATGCCATGCTATGCTGATTTGTTCTATGAGCGTATTTAAGCTCTAGGAAGCTGCCCATATAGTGGCTTTAGAAATTTGATGGAAAAATCCACTCTCCAGTCTCAAAGATCCAATTTCAAATTTATAGGGATTTTGTGTGTGTTCTCTATTGGCAACCTCACGAGACTTTGCATGTTATTTTCATTTGCGTTGAATCACATACATGTCAAATATTTGCAGCATATCTTCATCTGCACTCTTACTTAGTGCTAGCCTTGTTCATTCTAGCTGTTGAAGCTATGTTCGCTATTGTTGAGGGCATTTCCTATCTGAAGCGATAGATAGAGCTGGTTTCAATAGACAATGCAACAGGTTTATGAAGTTTCTTCATGGTGTAATAGTGTGTTCAAGTACTAGGCGTCAGTCAATAAATGCTTCACAGGTTTATTATTTGTCATTATTGAGGACCACTTAGTTCTGTTAGTTAGCTTTATCTATGAGTAAATCTGGGTGGAGTTGAAGTGTTTCTTTCACCAGATCTTGCTCTTGTTTTGTAAAGAGACGTCTAGCGGTGTTGTTAGAACTGTTAACACAAAGGAACTTCTATTTCTGTACAATTCTATGAGCATTGAGTGCAGAGGATAGTACACCATTTCATATTTTTCTGGGTTTGAGAGGGAAGCCCTGTATGCTTTTGGGACTTGATTTTTTTAGTGTGTTGAACATGTGATATGAACCCAACAAGTTGCAAAGGCTGGTCCTGTAAGGGCAAACATTGCATATGATAAGGACTCAGGAGTTTATAGTTTGCTCTCCAGATTTTGTTGTTTGGGCTTGCAGAATCTTGTTATCTTCATTTGCTACGACACTATGATATCTTATGATTTGGTGACATCATCCGAGGGAAGTGGAAATGGAGATGGTACATGCATTGACATACGGTTTCCAACTTTTGGACAACATTTACTTTATTTGGACAGTAGAGGAATCAAAGCAGTGACACCACCCCGATTGGTTTAGCTTGTATTGTTGAGAAAATGGCAAGAATTTACGAGTTATTAGAGTTACTTAACACTCTAATAGATTCTGCTATTAATGGTACAGTCAAAGCCAGCAAAGTCATTCTCGCAGACGTTCAAATCTACTTACAAGATGCATAGGAGAAGATGGAGTTTCTCCAGCTTGAGTCACATCTACAACAAGATGAACTACAACAAAAGTATCAACATTTTGAATTGGTGTATGTGCAATATAAATCCCTTTTTGAAGTTGAGGTTGATTCCCATCAGAAGCCAACACTTGATCCGATCAATGATGCCACTTTAGGAGCAAATTTACATGAAGATGCAGAGGTTAAGCTTGCACTTCCCAAGCCCATCATCCAACTTTGGGAAGAACTTATCAGCAACAAGAACAAAACTGATCTTGAATATGAAAATGATGTGTCCTTTCGCATTCCAGACTATTCCAAATCGATTCAATTTCAAATTGCTGGGTTTCTTTAGGATAGTTCATCTTCTCCCGCTCCACATCTTGCTTTGCTTCCACAACCACTTCAAATTGTCAAATGCCAACATTGTGATCGGGTTGGCCATGCAAAAGATCATAGTTTTTATCTTCACTCTTGTGAGCATTGCAACAAACATGCTCATCATTCAAACAAATGTTCCAGCCATAAGACTCTTGCAAGAGAAAAGGTTCACCTTGGATGGATTGCTTCTTGGCAATGGTCTTCAATAGCCAAGAAGATATATCAGTCATACCTCAAAAAAGTTCATTCTCGAGTATTGACACGTCTTGTAGTGGAGATATCTTCATCTTCTCACATTGTATCTGACAAGGGGGGAGTTGATGGTTAGCTACTAGCTTCAAAGATATATCAAGAGAACCTGAGCCACAACCTGAACCAGAGCCATCTGCCAGAGCCTAGAGCCACAGTTAGCAAGTGCTGAAGTCAGAGTTGTAGCCAGAGACAAACTTATGTTCTATGAGCATGACTTGGTTGGTGGTAAGCACTGCAGCCTTAAACACCCACTTATAGAAGACTTTGACTTCTACTACCCGTTATTAGGGATCACTTACACTTCGCAAAAAAACTTCAGCTTCTAGCGACATTCATAATTGTTCTAGGAATTGTTTTGAGCCAAGTTTTAGAGTTTGTGGTCAGTCTTAAACCACAACCGGTATATGACTTCAACTTCTGCTACAGTTTTTGAGTTGGTGGTTAGAACTTAGCCTTAAACCACCGTTGGTAGAAAACTTTGTTTAAGGGTCAGGAAAATTTGTATTAATATGTATATCTTGTGAATAAACTGCATCATAGGAGTTATTTAAATTTTTCCTATTACTTTTGTGTGTTTAACAGGGATGAGTACATCCAAGAGGTGACTTGTAAAGAGTCCAAGAACAACAAACACGAAGGAGGAGCAACAAATAAAAACTTAGCCTTTGTTAGCATGAAGAAGAAAACCAAAGGGAAAGTTTCCATTAAGAAGGGTGACAGTTAAGAAGAGGGACATCAGTCTAGGCAGAAGAGAGATATGAGCAAGATAGAATGCTATATCTGCCATAAGAATAGCCACTTTGCTTTTTAGTGTCCACAAAGAAAGAAGGGCAAGGGTAAGTCACAAACAATTGCAACGACAACAAAGATAGTTGAGTGAGCTTGGTTCCAAGTTCAAGAGTGACTTTTCACTCATGTCTTTCCTTTCTACCAACACTATTGTTAAAAACGCTTGGTAGTTGGATAATGGCGCCTCTTGCCACATGACAGAGGGTAGAGAGCTATTCAATAGTTTTATACAGGTTGATTTCAGGATCCATATTGAGCTTTGCGATGATTTCAAGTATGAAGTGAGGGGACAGGGACAATTTAGTTCCAGCTTGAGTTAGGAGGGTCCTTTGATGTGTAGGAGGTACTCTATTGTACTTGGCCTAAAGAAGAACCTTTTTTCCATCTCAGTGATGGAGGACAAGGTTATGAGGTTAACTTCTGGAGGTGGCAAGTGTTCATTTGCCTAGAGGGAGTTGGTCCAAAGACTACAGTGAGGGTTAGAGTTTGGGAGGGGAACCTATATAGACTTCAGGGTCAGCCTACTCAAGCACTAGTGCACACTAGTGAGAGCATGTGCGAGCTTTGGCATAGGAGGATGGGGCATCTCCATCACATAGCTCTACCATTGTTGAGACAGATGGTCAATGGGCATCCAAAGTTTAGAGTGGACTAGCAGGGGGTGTGCAAAGGGTGTGCACTTGGCAAGAATGTCAATGCATCTTTCCCTAGTAGCGAGACTCAATCCAAAGGCATTTTGGATTTGATCCATTCAGATTTAGCATGGCCTATGTCAATATCTACAATAAAGGGTGCATCTTACTATGTGACCTTCATTGATGACTTCTTCAAGAAAACCTGGATCTACTTCTAAAAGACCAATGGTGAGTTCTTTAGTCATTTAGAGCTTTCAAAGCTTATGTGGAGAACATGATAGGAAGGAAGATCAAGGTACTGAGGACAAATGATAGGGGTGAATACACCTCTAATGAGCTCACTGATTTCTGCAAGGTAGTAGGGATCAAGAGGGGGAAGGCAATTTCCTACAACCTGTAACATAATGGGGTTGTAAAGAGGAAGAACCGTTCTATCATTAGTGTGGTGTAGGCCATGATCCATTATTAGAGTTTGCTGATGTTTTAGTGGGCCAAGGCATGCAACACAATTGTTTATTCATAGAATAGGAGCCCATGCCGTATTCTGGAGGATAAGACACTAGACGAAGCATTCACAAGAAAGAAGCCGAAGATAAGACATCTCAGGATATTTGGTTATCTAGTCTACATCCACATACCTATGGAAAAGAGGACAATGTTGCAGTCCTTAGGTGAGAGGGGCATCTTGGTGGGATACAACGAGGATTCAAAGGCTTATAGAGTCTTTCTGACAGATCAATGGAAGACAGTGGTGAGTTGAGATGTCAAGCTCTAGGAGAATTTGGTATTTAGGAACTCTCAAGACTTGCTAATAGTTGCAAAGGGGCCTTAGGAGGAGGAACCAGAGGAGCCGAGAGCAGAGACTTCCAGTAGTAGAGATAGCCAACCTTCAGTGCAGGAGGAGTAGTTAGCTCCTTCGACATCAGTTAAGAGGACCATGTGGGAAGAGCAAACCTTGGGGGATGCTGAGGAGCATGTCAAGCCTCCCAAGACCACTTTCAAGAAGAGCAGACCTTCGTGAAAGTTTTCGATGTACATGGATTTGATTACCAACATCTAGAATTAGAGCCTTCCAACTTTGAGGAAGCATCCAACCAATAGGTGCGGAGAAATGCCATGGTGGAGGAGCACAACTCCATCATGAATAATGATGTTTGGGAGATTGTGTTGAGACCAAAGGGGAAGTCAATTGTGACTTCCATGTGGCTTTACAAGGTAAAGCATGCAACATATGGCAATTTGGAGAAATATGAGGCCATATTTGTGGCTTGTGGGTTCTCTCAGAAAGAGGGAGTAGTAGACTACGAGGAAACTTTTTCTCTTGTAGCCAGATACTCCTCAATTCAAGTAGTTCTTTTGATAGCTTATGAGATGGGATGTGAAGACCACCTTCCTCAACGACATCATTTAAGAATAAGTCTGCATCGAGTAGCCACAAGGGCTTGAGGTCCATGATATAGAGACACATGTATGCAGGCTTAAGAACGCCTTATGGGCTCAAATAGACGCCCAGAGCTTGGTACGCCAGGATTGACAACTATTTGCAGGGCATAGGCTTCACCAGGAGTGAGGCAGATCCCAACCTATACTTCTTGTTGGTTGGATCTGAGCCCCTAACTTTGGTGTTGTATGTAGACGATCTCATTTTGACAGGTCCAGAGAGACTGATTACAAGCTGCAATTAAGATCTACTGTCATAATTTGAGATGAAGGATATTAGGCCGATGCATTACTTTCTTGGACTTGAGGTTTGGCAACAATCGGGCGAGATCTTTCTCGGACATGGGAAGTACACTCTAAAGATCTTGAATGGCATGGTGGACAAGAGATTGATGGCCACTCTGATGGTAACCAACCTGAAGAAGATTGACTCTTCAGTTTCAGAGTTGGCAGACTCTAGACAGAACGGGCAATTGATTGGTTTGTTGATGTATCTTGTCAACACTCAACCATACATCAACTTTGCTGTTAACACCCTGATCCAGTTCATGGTGGAACTAAGGGAGGTTCATTGGATTGTAACAAAGCACATGCTCAGATATTTGCAATGCACAATAGGATATGGATCACAGTACCTTGGTGGAGATGGTGTGAGGTTGCATGGGTACTTAGATTCAGACTGACCAGGAAATGATAAAGATCGGAAGAGCACCTTTGGGTGTTGCTTTAGTTTGGGGTCAACAATTATTTCCTGGTTCAACATGAAGCATACCTCATTAGCACTGAGTTCAGCTGAGGCATAGTACATTTTGGATAGCTAGTTGTGAAGCCATTTGGCTTCACAAGCTACTGACATGATTGTTTGGTCAGATGCTTGAGCAAATAGTGATCCACTGTGATAACCAAAGTTGTATCAAACTATCGGAGAATCCAATGTTTCATGACAGATCAAAGCACACTGAGATCAAATACCATTTCATCAGAGACAAAGTGCTGAAGGGAGCAATCAAGCTCCAATGCTCCAATATATTTCTACAGAGGAGTAGTTGGTTGACATTTTCACCAAGCCCTTGGTGAAGGGCAAGTTCATCTAGTTTTGAGACAAGCTTGGAGTGGTGGAGAATACCTTCCTTGCTAAGAGGGAGTGTTAGTGTTTGTAGATCAGACATATATTCCATGAGGGTGTCTACTTATGGACATCGTCATTAATGTATCCTATGCTTTTTCTAGAAGTCACTTTTTTAATTAATAAATAAATTGATATATATATATATATATATATATATATATATATATATATATTTTTTAATTTAATTTAATTTTTTAAATTAAAATGAATTTTAATTAATAAAGTGACTAAAGTGGGTTACTTAATGATTTAATTAAAAGAGAGCCATTGATCTCACGGTTAGATTTTAACCGTTGAAGATTAGGTTTTTGGCTCATGTCAAAGTTATAAAAGAAAGAGAGGGCAAAGGACAAAGCCACACAAAGAGCATTCATTTCACAAGTCACATGATTGAAGGAGAAAATCAGAGATTTGATTTTCAGCCATTGGTGAGGATTTCAGCAGTAGTTTAGGAAGGAGAAGGCAGCCAATCTTTAGCAAATACAGACAGCTAGTCAGCAGCAAGGAAAAGAGCAGCCATGCAGCCTAGCAAAGCAGACTGACAAGTTACTTTATGGATTGTGCACCACCATATGTATTGGAGAGCAGGCTGCCTTGATTTCTGTGCAGACTGATATTTTCAGGTTTTTTGTTCGTTTGATTAATTTCTCTGAGCCATTTTCCCTGTATAGAAGCTCTTGTAAGTTCTGAAGATAATTTTATGTGATGAACTGATCTAGAAGAGCAGATATAATTGTGCAGTCTGTGATTGCTTTTCTTGTTTTCCCCTGCATGCAAGAGTTAAGAATTATAGCAAGTAATTAAATCTGATCTGTTCGCTTAGATAACTGGTTTTAGGATAATTTAACACAGCAATGGCGAAGCAGTGGGAAAGCAACACAGATAGTTGGATGCCACCTTCATCACATCAACTTGGGTGCGAGTGATGTGATAGCGGAGTTGCTCAAGTCGAGGTTCCCTAATAGACTTCTTGGTTTCCCTTTTAACCCTACATTTGTTGGATTTTGGTTGAAGTTTGCTTCTAGGCTTCAACATCCTAATGCAATGATCAGGGACAGGAGCTACAGAGAGCTGGCTGTAGTAAGGGACATATAGAATCCATTAAGAATATGGGGAAGGTTCCAGAAGCAGAATGATGGCCACCCACCCTAAGAAGAAAAACTCGGGAAAATAGGGACCCTCTAGACCAAACCACAGAAATTTTCCCTACTGCAGATGAAAAACTTGAAAGAGAGCCAAACATCAGAGAGAATAGATGAAAAACTTAAAAGGGAGCCAAACATGAGAGAGAACACACTAGTATACTAAACAGAGAAGGAAACCTTTAAATCAAACCAGAAAGACCATACCTGGAAGTGAGACCAAAGTCATTGCAAAGCACAACTTCCCCCGTTTCCCCAACCTTTCTTCATTTCCTGCTCTGCAGGTGAACCATTTGAACCTTCATCCTTTCTTTAGGCACTGCTACACATCGTGGGTTTAATGGCTGACTCATGCCAACTTCTATTGATTGGATGAGAGGGCTCTGCAATGAGAGTCCCTGTCCTGGCTGTCACTCTAATCGTTGCCCTCTGCATGTACAAGCCCATGTGAGCATGTGCCCGAGCACTGTGTGAGGCTTGTCTTGTCTACCGGCCCAAACACCCCATCCAGGAGTTCACCTTTTTAGAGTTGCTCAACTACCATGGAAGTAGTTTATAATTTGAATTTCTTTCTTATTTTCCCTGGAAATTCACAAAGTTGTAGGGGACATGATACCGTTTTTGGTTTTATAAAATCTGTTATGTTGTTGTTAATAGTATTATCATATGTAACCATCTGGCAAAATAATACTTGTGGGGTTTAATTGGCTTGTTATTTCACTAATTACTTTAGACCATATGCATTCTTCCATTAAACTTCTACAAGAAATAGAAGTGGCCTGTATTTTTGGTTCTTCACACGTCTATACAAAATCATGTTATGATTATAAAAGGGAATGGAATTGAAACAATTTTTCTCTCTTGTAAATCTTTACCTTCAGGAGTTATTCTGGAAGTACTTCAGTATGCTTTTTGAAAAAAAGGATCAGATATACATACATGATGTTTATTAAAAATAGAATCATTATTCCCTTCTTTCATAGCTATGTGCTATTGCAGCATTGGGCAAAAATGCAGTCTTCGTGAGTGGACAGAAGGCATTTGTCATTTCACCAGTGAATCCAGTGACATTGAAAATGTCTCTACAAATTGTATAATTTGTCATGTGTGTGTACCTAAAGTAACAATCCCATTGGCTTCATGCAGTGAACTCTTATTCTTGGTCCAACTTAGTTTGGAAATTTAGTGACACTCTTTGAAAATTTCGGTAGTGGCATACTTTTACATGCTTTCAGAGGCTTGAACGTCAAAATCTCCTCCCAAGTTTGTGAAAACCATATTTCATTATTGATAGTAGCATATATTCTCCTTTAGAAAACAAACATACATTACTGGTGAACTGCCGATCTATATCAGAAAATCCGATGTTGTGTTTGCCCTTGTGCTCTTCAAGCTGTAGATCTTGACACACACATTGCTTTGAACATATGAGATTGTGTCTGTTTTTCTTTAAAA
Source organism: Pinus albicaulis (assembly GCA_034641835.2). Lineage (NCBI taxonomy): Eukaryota > Viridiplantae > Streptophyta > Pinopsida > Pinales > Pinaceae > Pinus > Pinus albicaulis. The sequence continues at coordinate 1,204,180,506 of CM076582.1, read as the reverse complement.
GTCCAGATCCTCCTTTGAAAGTAGACCAATAAAATTCATTTTGAATTTGTTTTTGATGCACCAGGTATCTCCTTTGTACAGTGGGATCTGTATATATTAAGTCAAAGGAGGCCCCAGCCAAAGATGTTTTGAAAGATCTTGTTGAAATGAGTCGTGGAATTCAGCATCCTATTCGTGGTCTTTTTTTAAGGAGTTACTTGTCCCAGGTCAGCAGAGACAAATTACCAGATGTTGGGTCTGAATATGAAGGGTGAGTTAACTTTCTTGTATTTGGAGGTGAAGAATGTTTTATTAGATTCTTCTGTGAGCTTGATTGTCCTTCATTGAGGACACATGGCCAAATATTTGTTTATTTTACTTTGTTTGTTTGGGCAAAGAATATATTGTTCTAGGTCTAAATATGTGCAGTTATTCTTTTCAAATATTTGAGTTAAAATCCTTCTTATGCTTTCAAGGTAAAGGTCATGCAATACGTTTTAACTTTATTAACATTATATATCTCATTATGTAAGTCATTTTTATAAAAGAATCAACAACATCAAGAAATAGTTAAAATTGAACTAACTTGGAAAATTGACGGAAAACTAATATGTGTTTCAAAGTCAGAATTATTCTGATGGAAGAAGTCAAGCCTCTTGACCATTGCCATCTTACAATCTAAGCTAATCCTAGGCAAATGTGGCTGCTAATTTTTTTGGTCGAATATGTTGTTTATAAAAGATGTTTTATAATTGCAAGCTTTTCTGATTGAGAACTTTCATGTAAGGTCAATATGTGCACCCAAGATGCAGTGTTTTTTATAATGTGTGCAGTGTCTGAGCATCACCTGGTGAGAACATGTAAAAAGTCTGAGCATAACTTGATGAGAATGTATCTTCTGACCTCCTTGGGCATCTCGCTTTAGTGGAATGGGACGAACCAATTGGGCTATACCTTGGGGCTATGTTAAACTCTTATATGTAATGTTTATAATATATAATTATATAGCATATAGTTTAATTTAAGCTATGTGTTAATTTTGGGCAACTAGGTCCAAAATCCATGTTGCATTGCTCATATGATGATGATTATATTTTTGTTGGATTCCTCTTTCGGAGAGGTTCAAGATTGATTTAAAGATCATCTTGTTTGGATGAGCAGAACATATATTTTTATTTATAATCCACACGTGCAAGGTCGGCCAGATTTGTAATGTAGGCTCACAAACCCAATAGATGTGTCACACACCCTTATTGATGGATATAAATTGGAGAGAGATGATGCTCATTTCATCATCATCTCATCACACACATTCTACTTGTGATTTGATTGGTTTGTACAGCCTATAAGAGGCTTTGTTTCCCTCACACGTGTGAATCTGGACCTGAAGAAGTTGCTGTAATTATCAGGCTGATTTTAGGGGTTCTGGAAAGCTTTGACCAGTGTTGACTTTGGGTCAACTCTTGGATTTTGACTTTGATTTATGCACAGAAAATCTGATTTCTTGAGGCTGCATTGGAGGGAACAAAAATCAAGGAGAAGCGTTGACTTTGACTGCTGTCCGTTGACTGCAGCTTTGACTGTAGTGTTGACCATTTTGGGTTGACTTGCGTTGACTTTTTGGAGCCCTCTTTGAGGAGTGTGTGTGACACTTGGAGAAAGGCTGATTTGGTTGTTGGAGAAGTTGATTTGACCAACTCAAGACTTTGCTGGCTAGGGCATCCTGTTGACTGTTGTAACAAACATTTATCTATCCATTTGTTGGACAAAGAGAATTACAAATTCTGATATATTATTTGCCTTGTCTTCTGTTGATCTATTTTTATGTTCTGTCAACATTTTACTTTCGAGTTTATGTGATTGCTAAATCTGAATTGGGCCTTTAAAAAGATTGAAGTAAAACTGCATTCATGCATAGAACATACCATGGTTATTTAAATTTAACATGGGATTAGAGCTGAGGTGAAGACAAAGCCCAAGATAGTGTGAAAAGCAATCACCAAAGAAGTCTTATCAAGGATCAATGGCCTCCACATACAAGGGTTTCAAGTTTGATGATAAGTTGACTGACAAGTCTGATTATCATGCATGGAAGATGTCTTTGGATTTGGTTTTGGAAGATCAAGATGTCATGGATTATGTGTAGGGGAAGATCCATGAGCCTCCATCAAATGCACCGGCTGCCACAAAGATGAAGTATAGAAAAGGGGAAATCAAAGTAAATATGATTATCAGGGATTCAATACATAAGCACTTGGTTGCTTACATCTCCGAGCTGGGCACATCATCAAGTTCTTTTCATCAAGAACAAGTTGAAGAATATCAAGAAGGGCAAAGATGAATCCATCCAATCATGTTTTATGATGCTCACAGAAATCATGAATGATCTCCTTGCCATAGGAGAAGAAGTAGCTGATCGAGAGCTCGTCCTCATTGCTCTTGGAGGACTTCCCCAAGACTGGTATGTATTTAATACTGCGATTCTTAATAATAATGTGATTCCTGATTTTGATGAATTGTTGACGAGGTGCACTCAAGAGGAGACAATAATGATGGAGAGAGACCATCCCTCTATTGGAAATGGAGGTGACGCTATTGCCTTCACCGCTCATGCAAAGAAGAAGAACCATGGTGGCCTGAGAAATCAAGACCATGGAATAGCTGGGCCCAAAGGAAGAAAGGGAAGATGTTACACTTGTAACAAGACTGGTCACTATGCAAGAGAGTGCCTCAATAGAAGGGACTCTCCCATGGATGATGACCACAACAATTGCAGGGGGGAATGACAATCAAAGGAACAACAAGTTCAAAGGAAAGAGAAAGGCTCCCTCTGATTGAAGTGGAAATGGCCAACCTTTCAGAAGGTCAAGAAATTCCAGGTACGACAAATCCAATGTTGTTGATAGTAAGAAAAATGAATACATTCTTATATCTGCCCTCTCTGCTGCATCTTCTCCCAACACCCTGGATGTTTGGTTGATTGATAGTGGTGCTTCAAGGCACCTCACTAGTTATAAACAAGCCCTCTCTGATTTGATTGAGAAGGATACTAATTTAGAAATTATCCTTGGAGATAATGCCACCTACCTCGTAAAAGGGTAGGGGACGATTAATAAAACTGCGTGGAGGATAAAGTAAATATATATTTATTAATGATGAAAAAGATGAGATGATTACAAGAGGGATCGCCTGAGCTTTAAATATAGCCTCAAGGGGTGTCCCCATAGTGAAGGGCATGATGCCATGATGCTGATGAAAGTGACCGAAAATACCCTTCCGATTAATAAAACCTAATATAACTATATCTAATTAATAATTAATAAAATATTCATAACGTGCCCCTCTCTTAAGATGCTTTGTCCTTAAAGCACTCCGTAATGATGGACAATGTTGACGAATATCTAGTTTCTCAGCGATGACTTTCGTCCCACATTTTTAAAGGTAAGTAGGCATCTTCTCGGCTCATCATTGGTGATGTGGATAGTGAAAAGATCTGATATCGACAGAGTTGGATACTGTCTTGACTTCTATTGGATGTTTGATTTTCCTATCGGAAGGCACTTTTATGGGTAGATCTTGGAATACTTTTTCATATTTCCCAACTATTCCTTGTTCTTCTGGTGATTTTTTGTGATTCCTTTTTAGACTTAGAGGTAGGTTACCAACAATTATTGTCTGATGTAACTTCTCCTCATCATCAAATGCTTCATTCTTAACAACCATATCTGTTTCATCACCGAAGGCCTCAACAGCTTATGCCGTTATATCAGTGGCTTCGGATGTGTTGGTTGCTTCACATGTTTCGTTCAATTCTGGGGATGGAACATTTTGTTGTTTATAAACATCTATCTCTTCATGGGGATGTGGGGAATCAGTTTTTTCCTGATGCTCTTCCGAGTTCCCTGAATCTGCGGAATTGTTTTGTTGATTTTGTTCCCTGTTAGGAGATATTGGGGATTGTGTCGGACTTAACTTATCTATTTTATCATTTAGCTTACTGTAGAGTTCTGTCATATTGTTCATGATCGCATTAAATTTCTGCAATATTTTGTTCTCTTTGTCCTTAGTCTCCATTTGTTTTAGCCATATTTGTCTTTTTATCTGATCAATCGTCATCATTGATAAAGACATATTGATATTTTTCTGCCAAATTTTTCCTTTTTTTTTTTTAAAATTAATTAATTAATTAATTAAATTAATAATAATTTTTTTAATAATAATAATTATTATTTATTTATATAAACAATAATAATTATTATTTATTACTTTATTTGTATAAATTATATATATATATAAAATATATATATATATGTATATTTTATATATAAAAAATTGTTCAACGTTTTTAAAAAAAAATTACCCATCCAGATTTCCTTCCTTCTTTTTTTTTATAAATTATATATAAGTGTTTTATAAATTATATATATTATAAAATATATATAATTTATAAATTATATTATGATGTATCAAACGGTGTTTACGCCCACGGTCACGGCTTTCACTGAAAACTTTTCGATTTTTTTAATTTTTAATATAACTTACTTACCCAGCCGTCCAGATATATGCAGCCGTATATATCGAATCACCGTATTTTTTAAAACGCAGAGTGGAAACTGATTTCGACGATGCCTCAAACGATTTTTGAGGAGCGGCTGCTTCTAAGCGAGCCGGTGACAATTCACGAGACACCGTTCACGATGCTTCAGAGGAAATCTCTTTAAAAAAATCGATTTTTTTGTTGTTGTTGTTACCAACCGGTGCATAAAACCCTCGATATACTTCTGTTGGATGACCTGAGAAATGTTCTAACAGTGAACACGTGGCGAGAAAATCTTAGTGCAGCAGAGAGATGCAAACTGCGTGCGTTACTTCCAAAAGGGCAGAAGAATGTGGTGGAATCTCTACTTAATGGAGAGAATTTTCACTTTGGGAATCCAGTGATAAAGTGGGGAACCAATGTATGCGAGGGGCAGCAACAGCCTGAAGCTCTACTGGAAAAGGAATCGGAATTGAAGATTTGTCAGTCGCAGTATTTCAGAGATCTGAGAACGTATCACCACACATTCATTGAGCGCATTGATGAGTTGGAGCAATTATGTGAATTGTGTAATCACGATGAATCAAAGTTTTTGCAGGCGCTGAAACGATGGAGGCCAAGAAGCGTAGGAATTGTAGTGATAAAGGGTGAGGGAATGAGCGTGTGGCGTTGGGAAGAAAAATCTGCAGAATTTTTATTTTTTAAAACAATTGCTGTGGGGGGAAAAGGGAATGAGCGTGAGAGGGTGAGCGTTGAATGTGAGGGAATTATGAATCAGGGTTTGTGAGCAAAGGCAGAGTGGCGTGAGAGAGCAGAAGGGGTTGGGTAAAAATCTGCGATTTTTGGAATTTCCTTTGATTCCCGGGTGCGGTGATCACACATGGATCAAGCCGATGGCTACGATGCCAATGAATAAAACTCTGGTAAACTTGAATAAGTATATATTATTAATGATGAAGATGAAAGATGATTACAATGGGGAATCACCGAGGCTTTAAATATAGCCTCAAGGTGTCCCTTGGTGAAGAGGCATGATCTTTGATCATGCCCTTTCAGTTAATAAAACCTAATATAACTATATCTAACTAATAATTAATAAAATATTCATAACATGGGCCCAAAGGAAGAAAGGGAAGATGTTACACTTGTAACAAGACTGGTCACTATGCAAGAGAGTGCCCCAATAGAAGGGACTCTCCCATGGATGATGACCACAACAATTGCAGGGGGAATGACAATCAAAGGAACAACAAGTTCAAAGGAAAGAGAAAGGCTCCCTCTGATTGAAGTGGAAATGGCCAACCTTTCAGAAGGTCAAGAAATTCCAGGTACGACAAATCCAATGTTGTTGATAGTAAGAAAAATGAATACATTCTTATATCTGCCCTCTCTGCTGCATCTTCTCCCAACACCCTGGATGTTTGGTTGATTGATAGTGGTGCTTCAAGGCACCTCACTAGTTATAAACAAGCCCTCTCTGATTTGATTGAGAAGGATACTAATTTAGAAATTATCCTTGGAGATAATGCCACCTACCCCGTAAAAGGGACAGGGACTGTGACCCTTCATCTATCTCAAGGTCAAGTCCTCTGTTTACAAGATGTGTTGTACGTACCAGATTTGAAGAAGAACCCTGTGTCTATTTCAACAATGGAAGACAAAGGATTCAAGGTGGCACTCATTGATGGAAATGTACGCATCTGGAAGAAGAACTTCAAAGAAGCTCTTACTATTGGTTTTAGAGTTGATACACTCTATCAGGTTGGAGGAAGTCCGTTGGGGGCCATGTCATGTGATACAACTCTTCAAATCGAGCTATGGCACCGGAGGTTTGCACCTTCATTACAAAGCCCTTCCCGAAGCAAGGAAAGTGGTGACAGGGATGCTCGAGTTTAAAGATGATCATGAAGGTATATGTCAGGGTTGTGCCGAAGGGAAGCATGCAAGGGGGCCATTTCCCTCAAGTGTCACAAAGACATCGGATATCTTGCAATTGATACATTATGATATATCTGGTATGCTGCCCGTAATATCCTTAGGAGGATGTTCCTATTACATGAATTTTATAGATGACTTCTCTCGCAAAACCTGGATATATTTCTTGAAGAAGAAGGACGAAGCATTCAAATGGTTTTGTACCTTCAAAGCCTTGGTTGAAAATCAAACCGGGAAGAAAATCAAAATTTTGAGGACTGATAATGGGACCGAGTATGAGTCAAATGAATTCAATGAATTTTGCAGGGAAGCTGACATTAAGAGGGAGACCACAACTGTGTATACTCTTGAGCAAAATGGTGTTGCTGAAAGAAAGAACAAGAGCATTGTGGACGCTGCTCATGCCATGCTAATGACCAAGGTTTTCTGGAGTTTCTATGGGGAGAAGCTGCGAACACTGCAATGTATGTTCAAAATATATGCTTGCATTCCGCCTTGGACTCCAAAACATTACATGACTTTTATAGATGACTTCTCTCGCAAAACCTGGATATAGTTCTTGAAGAAGGACGAAGCATTCAAATGGTTTTGCAGCTTCAAGGCCTTGGTTGAAAATTAAATGGGGAAGAAAATCAAAATTTTGAGGATCGATATTGGGACCGAGTATGAGTCAAATGAAGTCAATGAATTTTGCATGGATGCTGACATTAAGAGGGAGACCACAACTGTGTATACTCCTGAGCAAAATGGTGTTGTTGAAAAGAAATAACAGGACCATTGTGGAAGCTGCTCGTGCCATGCTAATGACCAAGGTCTTCCGGAGTTTCTATGGGGAGAAGTTGCGAACACTGCTGTGTATGTTCAAAATATATGCTTGCATTCCGCGTTGGACTCCAAAACTCCTGAGGAAGTCTTCTCTGGTAAGAAGCCTGATGTCTCCCACCTTAAAGTTTTTGGAAGTCTTGTTTATTTTCATGTGCCAAAAGAAAAGAGAAGCAAGCTGGATGCTTTTGGAAAGAAAGGAATGTTTGTGGGCTACAGTGAAACCTTGAAGGCATATAGAATCTATGTGCCTGGTCAAAGAAAAGTGGAGATATGCCTAGATGTCACCTTCGATGAAGATGCTGCCCTAAAGAAAGTAAGAAATCTTCCTAACTCAAAGGAAGACAAAGAAGAAGAAGAAGTTGGAAGGTAGGAAGAACCGAAGGATGAACCTATGCTTGATGTTGAAGGACCAATGGATCCTATCGATCCACCTCTTTCAAATAAAAGGAGACCCTCATGGCTCAGGGGCACTCTCGAAGATGCCGAGAGACATATTGCCCCAAGGGGGACATTCCGTGAAAGCAAGAAGCCGAATAGGTACCAAGGGTACCTAGCAGCTATGAGTACAATTGTACAAGCTGAGCCTGGATCATTTGAAGAAGCCCTAAAGCATCAAGTTTAGAAGGATGCTATGCACAAAGAATATGAGTCCATTATGAAGAATGACGTCTGGGATGTGGTCCCAAGATCGGAGGACAAATCTGTTGTCACCTCGGAATTGCTCCTCAAGATCAAGCATGGAGCCGATGGTAGTGTTGAAAAATACAAGGCAAGATTTGTTGCTCGAGGCTTCTCTCAAAAAGGAGGCATAGATTCTGATGATATATTTGCACCTGTCACCCGTTATACCACCATCTGATACATCATTTCCCTTGCTGCAATGCAAGGATGGACTCTCCATCAGATGGATGTGAATACTGCTTTTCTACATGGAATAAAGGAAGAGGTTTATGTGGAGCAACCTGTCGGGTTCGAAGTCCAAAAATAGAGACTCATATGTACGCAGGTTGAAGAAAGCCCAGGGCTTGGTATGAGAGGATTGATAACTACTTGATGAAGCTGGGCTTCACTCAAAGTGATGCTGGTCCAAGCCTTTATTTTAAGATTGATAAAGAAAGGTCTCTCATTCTAGTTCTCTATGTGGACGATCTCTTCCTGACAGGTGCTGACCCTCTTATTCATCAAAGTAAGAGAGAGCTAGCTTCCGAGTTTGAGATGAAAGATCTAGGACTGATGCACTATTTTCTAGGCTTGGAGGTTTGGCAAAGGCCAGGCGAGATTTTCCTTTCTCAAGGAAAATATGTCATGAAGCTACTGGAGAGATTTGGTATGGTGGAATAAGTTTGTGTCGACATCGATGGAACTCAACTTTATGAAGTTGTGTGGAAACGTTGTTGGGCCCGAGTTGGGAAATCCTACCGAGTATCAACAACTTGTAGGGGCCCTGATGTTCTTAGTGAACTCTCGTCCGAACGTATTTTTTGCAGTGAACACTTTGAGTCAACATATGGTTGAGCCTCATCACATTCATTGGATTGGTGCCAAGAATCTATTGAGATATCTTCGAGGCACAATCAACCATGGGCTGAGATACTCTGCTGGGAGTTTGAGACTCCGTGGATATATTGATGCCGATTGGGCTGGCAGTGTGGTGGATCGTAAGAGCACATCTGGATGTTGCTTCACCTTGGGTTCTGCTTCGATATCTTGGATGAGCAGGAAGTAGAAATCAGTGGCTTTGAGCACCGTTGAGGTCGAATACATTGCAGGGAGTATGGCTTGTTGTGAAGCTGTTTGGTTGAGAAAGCTCTTTAGTGAGCTGTTTTGACATGTGCTGGATACCGCCGTCATCCTTTGTGATAATTAGAGTGGGATTCGTCTTTCTGAGAATCCCGTGTTCCACGATTGATCCAGTCATATTGATATTAGGTACCACTTTATCTGGGATATTGTACAACAAGGCGCCGTAAGATTCGATCACATTGGAATTGATGAGCAGGTCTCAGATATTCTCACGAAGCCCTTGGGGAAGGTCAAGTTCCTAACCTTCCGTGAGAAGCTTGGAATTGTGGAAAGACCCTATTGTGAGGGTCCTGCTTGAGTTGGACAATGAGCTCTAGGAGCTCCAGGGGGCTTGGGGATAACTTCTTGGAGCTATAAGCACACACGGGGCTAGGCTTGTCGAACCTTGTTGTGATTCTGCCCCACTGTTATGATGTTGAGTTGGTTCACCCTCTTTTTTATCTATGCCCCGCATGCATCCTACCAATGGAGTTTCAGACTCATGGGAAGTACATCTCATTTGGACAATGAGGTGGGAAATGTGGATAGAGACCAATAGCAAGACCGATGGACGCATCGGAGATTGCCGTACTCTCTATGTCTAGGATGGGTTGTGTCCAACACCTTGATCTGGGATAAAGTCTGATGAGGTTCTTACCTCTAAACTAACTTCGGGTCAGTAAACTAACTTCAGGTCAGTAAACTAATTTCAGGTTAGTATGTGACTCTCTTGAGTCTTTTGAGGTTTTACCCTCTAGGTTGACTTAGGGTCAGTGGAGTGTGATGTCTTTGTGACTCACTCTCGTTTGTTTGCCCTTAGAGCCGACAGAGCATGTTACTGCAGGATGACATAGGATTGCAGGATGATGATGATGATAGTACATGATGGTTCTGATGACAGGATGGAACATGTGGACAGATGGAGTTATCCCTAGTTGAGAGGGAGTGTTAATTTTGGGCAACTAGGTCCAAACTCCATGTTGCACTGCTCATATGATGATGATTATATTTTTGTTGGATTCATCTTTCGAAGAAGTGCAAGATTGATCTAAACATCATCTTGTTTGGATTAGCAGGACATATATTTTGATTTTATTTTCCACACATGTGCAAGGTTGGCCAGATTTGTAATGTAGGCTCACAAGCTTAACAGATGTGTCACACACCCTCATTGATGGGTATAAATTGGAGAGAGATGATGCTCATTTCTTCATCATCTCATCACACATTCTGCTTGTGATCTGATTGGTTCGTATAGCCTAGAAGAGGCTTCCTTTCCCTCACACGTGTGAATATGAACCTGAAGAAGTTGTTGTAATTTTCAGACTGTTTTTAGGGTTTATGGACAACGTTGACCAACGTTGACTTTTGGTCAACTCTTGGATTTTGACTTGGATTTTTGCACAAAAAATTCGATGTCTTGAGGTTGCATTGGAGGCACAAAAATCGAGGAGAAGCGTTGACTTTGACTGTTGTCTGTTCACTACAACTTTGATTACATCGTTGATTTTTGCGTTGACCATTTTGGGTTGACTTGTGTTGACTTTTTGGAGCTGTCTTTGAGGAGTGTGTGTGACACTTGGAGAAAGGCTGATTTGGTTGTTGGAGAAGTTGGTTTGATCAACTCAAGACTTTGCTGGATAGGGCATCCTGTTGACTGCTGTAACAACATTTATCTATCCATTTGCTGGACAAGGAGAATTACAAATACTGATATATTATTTGGCTTCTCTTCTGTTGATCTATTTTTATGTTATATCAACATTTTACTTTCAAGTTTATGTGATGTGGCGCCTTTTTTTTTCATCTACTAGAAAAATATTCATCTTGTCTGTCATTCTATATTACATCTATTTTTCAACCATTTTTAGGCTCTGTAATGTCAAAACACCTGCTATCATAATATCATCTCACCCTGCAAGAAAGGAAACTTGTATTCAAAATGACCAAAACTATGAATCTTTAATAAGAGGAGCTAGTCAGATCTAAGGGTCGAGAAAATTTTGCTGGAGCTGGTTATTTTTACTCTGAATGGCCTTGCATGTGCCTCAGTCCAAATTTAGTTCAGCTTTGGAGAGTGCATCAGCTTGTGAGTTCCTGTTCTTGAGGAGGGAGGGCCCTTGGAAATATTTGAAGTCGATGGTCCCTAGGATGGATCGAGCTCCAGAGGATATGTTTGAACTTTGAAGGAGCCAGGAGTTCTTGTTGTGGAAGGGAGCTTTGCAGAGGATTATCCGGAGCCAGTGTCATCACATGGGATGTAGGAGGTGAGGTAGAGTAGAGGGAGTCCCTCCTCAACCATTTCTTCGACAATTTTCCAAGCGCACAATCTTTGCTTAAGTGCGCATGTGTGTGACAACGATCACACTTGTATGGCATTCCTTTGTAAACCAAGCTCTGATGATGGTTCGGAGTTCCAGTACTGATAGATATTGAATGCGACAAGCCAGAGATGAGATTTAGACCAACCAGAGTTCTTGCCATACCCATGGAGCCTGATTGCAGGAAAGACATATCAACCTTATGGTAGAAACCTAATCTGTTGCCGATTTCCCTAATTATATCCTCAGGCTAGAAGATGAACGACAATCTAGGGAGGCAAATGGAGACCCAAGTAAGGATTACAACAAGCTTCTCCGAGTGAGCATCAAAGTCCAAGGACCATTGCTTAACATAGAGAGTCTAGAAGCCCCAATACCATTTGCCATATGGAATTTTCTATGCGTCTTCCTCCAAGGATGTGGTCCAACTCATCCATCCCTTTGCTAAATCATACGTAGAGGCACATATTTGAGGAGAGATTTGAACTTTTGCTATGTCAATCAACATAGGATCAACATGGACATGCACTTGCTTGTGAACCTTCCCACCATTGCTTGCTTTTGCATTTTGTTGATTTCATTGAGTTGCACATCCATACCCAATATCAATTTGGGTTTGTTTGCATTTTTTTCTCTTCGGGGGGGAGTGATAGTGAGTCCAGTGCGGAAGTCGGCGCGAGCAGGTGGCTCGTTGTCGCAAAGCATATTTGACAAGGGAAAATTAAGTATGAGGGGTTGTTGCAGTGCATTATATTAGATATCATTTTTGGGATTCAAGAGCGTTAAGTAAGTCATTCATCTATGACCATTTCCATGAGAGGTAGTCGTAATTGACTAATTTCTCATGATTTTTGAATAGTCCACTTAGCACTCATTACATTGGGTGATGTTCACAAGGGTGAAGAAGTGGGATTGAAACTAGTGAAATGAATCACATAGCGTCAATCATCACTTCCTGGGCTTGCACCCGGTAACCAAGACTTCTCGGGAGGTCACCCATCCTAGAACTCCTCTAGCTCAAGTGCGCTTAACTGTGGAGTTTTTCCCCACAATCAAGCCCACTTAGCTTGCTACCCTATTTTCAAAACCTTCTCAAGTATTGTGCCTCATGAACCATTCAATTAGAGCTCCCTTTACTCTTTGTATTTAAGTATGATGGGTGTCTGCAGTGCATTATGTTAGATTTCATTTTTGGGATTCAACTGCGTTAAGTAAGTCATTCATACATGACTTACAAATCTAGGTTGAAGGTAGGTGGGAGAGTGAGTGACAGATGTAGTCGGTGGGGAGGAAAATATTTGAAAATGACGCAGGGCTTTAGACAGGTAAATCTAGAAGTGAACAGGGAGAAATCTGATCTCAAGCAGAGGGGGACGATAAACATGGGCAGGGGCATGTATCCACAAAATAGAATGTAGGAGAGCGTACCTTGGGTGGAATGTAGGCGGGGGAACCCCAACTATCATTTCTCGTGTGGCATTACAACTTAGGACTTGTGGCAACAATGAACAAATATAAATGAATGATGTGGATTTTTCCTTCCCTCTTTGTAGTGATTTTCAACACTGTTTGCAATGTGATTATGAACTATGTGACTACCAAAGGCAGATGACAAATGAATCTAGTGTACATGCTTATTAGATAAACATTGATTGGAGTGTGGTAAAGGGACTAGATTGAGTGCGAGTGGAGGCTGTATGGTAGATTGGTTGTCAATAGAGGGTGTATAATTTGTCTGCTAGCTAGGGTTCCTTTCCTATTGCCAAGTATGTGAACAAATGCTTTAGGAGGAAAAAGCTATAACTTCTTTACTTTATGATATAATATTTTGTTGACATATGTGGTGCTTTATTTTCTTTGATAGAATTGACTGCTTTAATGTTGATGTGATGTTGGGGAGAGTGGGGTGGCTTACATTGGTGGCTATATGTTTTAAACAAAAGCTATTTTGACAAACTTGAATTTGATGGTTACACAATGGTTTGATAGAACAACAAAATGTTGCAGATTGTTTATGTCTAAATCAGCAAGTCTCTAGAAATGGCAACAATGATGAAGTTTATTATTTGTATAAAGTTGCAGAGGAATTGACTAAGTTTGAAAATGAAGGTGGTTGCTCACAATATGTTGGAGTGTGTTTTTTTCCTTGGCATTGTTTTTTTTTTGACAGGAACGGATATTGTATTGTATTATCTCTTGGCAAATGCCTCGTTTCGGATTACACAGGGATGGCAGCGCACGACTTTCTCCATGGCCAGAAGCCAAAAGACCTCCCCTCTACTGCGCCTGCGAATACAGCGAACTGTAGAATGGGCTAACTTGTCTATCTTTCCTAAAATGCTGATACAAACAAACTGATTTAATAGGAGACAGTAAAACATTGAAAACTGATTATGGGATGGGATCCCAGGCCTCGACTCCGTCTTTTAGAAGGGTTCCAAGGGGAAGGAGGACCGTCGTGTTGGCTTCGGCATCAGCTTCCTTATTATTGTCTCTCATCACATGGAAGAAGACTATACTCTGGAAGGATTTTAGCAGAATTCTGATTCTGCTCATCAACCTAGACAGCCTTAAATCAGCAGGAGATGAATTGTCCACGATGGCCTTTATGATGGACTGGGAATCACCAAAAACCAAAACATCCTTTAAACCCAGAGAGATAAGCTGTTTGAGCCCCTGGAAAAGGGCCAGGGCTTCGGCTTGGATGCTTGTATTGAAGCCCACACCCCAGGCGAATCTGGAAACAATTCTGCCCTTCGCACATTTGACAACACCACCTGCCCCGGCAATGCCAGGATTTCCTTTGGCAGCCCCGTCGAAAAAGAGAGCGATTTTGGACTTTTTAATGCATAGCTCGTAGAAGTCTGAATCCTTAAGGCGAATTTGCCAGGGATAAAGAGGGGCGGGAAGCTTGACAATATCCATGAAATGCATATCAAGAGAAGCGCCCCAATCAACATCTTGTGGACTGAGATCTGCTCCATCGAATTGTTCACCCAAACAGTCTTTAAGCTGAGTTTTAATTTTAATCCAGACAATCTTTGGATCATTCTTCTTGTCTCTGAAGATCCTAAGGTTTCTTTCCAACCATAATTGCCAGCAGATGATTTTGGGAAGAACGAGCCAGGCTTTTTTGATGTGAACATTCCTGATAGTGCCTCCAGGGTACTTTGATTTCCAGTTTGAGAACAGGTCAGAACATCTGACAGGGAGGGCGAAGGCTGTGTTCCAGGGGCCTAAGGCTTCCTTCCAAATTTCAGCAGCGAAATTACAGAAGAGCATCAGATGGGGGGCATTTTCTTCATCAGCCCCACAGAGCGAACAGCGGGATGGCCCCATAAAGCCTGTCTTCCGGAGTCTATCGTCAGTCAGGATTCTTTGGTGGCAAAGGAGCCAACAGAAAGAATCAATTTTGGGGATTGAAGTCTGAGACCAGATCCCCTGCCAAGGCTTCGGATCGGGGGGAACATGAGGATGCATAGAGATCTGCCAGTATCCCCGCGCCACAGAGTAATACCCAGGGATCGGACCCCAACCACGAGAGTCTTTTTTCCTGCTGTTCATCAGGGCTTTGCCTTTTAAAAGGGCAAGGAAGTCTGCATAATCTTTGGAAAGATTCTGAGGGACCTCAAGCTTCTCCCAGTTCTACCAAATACCGTTCTCCCATTTAGAAATATCCCACAGAGTTTTGAGGCCAGCTCTGTCCATCCAGTCTTTTAACAAGGCTAGGGAGCAATCATCAGCAAGGGGCTCACAACCCATAATGCGGTCTTCCCAGATTTTTATGCGCTTACCATTTCCAGGAATCCAGTGCACATGGGGATTGAATAGAATGGAGACTTTTGTGCACAGTTTATGGATCATCGTTCCGGGGATCAGAATGGGGTTGTCCAGACATCGTGTTCTCTGACCACGAAAGTATTTTTTCCACAACGCCATCTGAGCCCAACCCGGATTAGGGCCTATTATTCCTTAAAGCAATTTTGCTCCCAAAGCAATATTTTGCTTGCTGATATTCTTGAAGTGCAGACCACCCTCCATTCTGGGTAAAGAGATTATATCCCAGCTTAGAAGAGGGATTTTCTTCTCGTTATCTTTGCCACCTTTCCAAAAGAAGTTTCTGATGTAGTCCTCCATTTTCCTCATGATGCCAATAGGAGCCATCATAACAGCAGATTGATAAATGGCAAGGCTGTTCAAGACAGCTTTTATGAGCACTGTCTTACCAGCTAGATTAAGCCAATTGAAGCCCCAGGAGAGAATTTTGGCCTTAAATTTGTCAAGCAGAGGCAGCCAATCTTTGCTGAGGGCGCATTTTTGGAAAATAGGGAGCCCCAAGTACTTGAAGGAGGACCATGAAGAGGAGGCTGCAAAGCCAAAGCAATTGGAGATATCATGGAGCGTTCTGGCAGTAGTATTCCAGCAGTAGATATGACATTTACCTTTGTTAAGGCTGCTGCCTGAGTCTTCACAATAGACATCCAACACATCTTTAATTCTTTTAGCAGAGATCAAGGAGGCAGCACCCATCAAGAGAGAGTCATCAGCAAAAAGCGCATGGTTTATGTTTTTAACTCCTCTTGCGATGTTCAGACCCATGATTTCTTGGGTAGATTGCTTTTTATTCAAGAGGAAGCTGAAAACAGAGGCTTGGAGGACGAAAAGCAAGGGGGAGAGGGGGCACCCTTGTCTCAATCCTCTAGAGGCTTTGAAAAAATCAGTGGCCCTTCCATTCACCAAAGGGGCAATCCAGGGCTCACTGATGCAAGCCTTGATCCATTGAACAAATTTGGGGCCAAAGCCAAATTTGTGCAGGACATCCAACAAAAATCTATGCCTCACCCTATCAAAAGCGCTTTCGAGGTCTAATTGATGACCATACCTTTCTCTTTCCGGGTAACGCTTGAGTGGATCGCTTCTTGGACCAGGATATAATTGTCCACGATCTGTCTTCCTTGAATAAATCCTCCCTGATTCTCGGGAATGATAGCTGGAAGAATGATTTTCAGTCTATTGGCAATAACTTTTGTTATCAGCTTGTAACCTATGTTGCAAAGGGAGATAGGGCGAAATCTGGAAAAGGAATTGGCACCTTTTTCCTTGGGAATGAGAGTCAGGAAGGCCGAATTGGTACTTCCCCCGATTTTCTGACAAGTTTGAGATTTCCGGATCATTCTGCATAGGTCTTTTTCCACTATCTGCCAACAGGTCTGCAAGAATCTGGCAGTGAAGCCATCCGGGCCCGGGGCTTTATCTGGCTCCATTGCAAAGAGGGCAGCTTTTATTTCTTTATTGGAGACCTCAGCTTCCAAATGCTGGTTCTTTCTGGCAGAAATCAGAGAAGGAACCTCGTTCAGAGAATTAGAAATTAGCTCCAGCCCCTCTTCTTCACTATACAACTTTTTGAAATGGAGATAGGCGGCATTTTTTATGCTTTGGATATCTCTGTGCTTCACATTCTCTTCCTTGATTTCAGAAATGGAATTGAAACTTTTTCGGGCTTGGGCTTGTTTGTGGAAAAAGGATGAATTCCTATCGCCTGCCTTGAGCCAAAGCCTACGGGATTTAATCCTCCAGTATTCTTCCTCGGCCAGGCTTGCCTTGTGAAGCTTTTGCTGAAGGTCGGCCTCTTTGTCAAGAATATCCTTTGTGATCTCTGCATTTTCAGAATTGAGTTGATGTATCTCAAGACACTCTTGAATCTTTTTCCTTTCCACTGCAGGATTAGGAAGGGATTTAACCCAGATTTTCAAAGCAGCTTTTACTCTCCTAAGTTTTTCCTCCCAAACAAAGAAGGCAGAGCCGTTGACAGGGAGTTTCCAACTATCTTTTACAATTTGCATAAAGGAGAATTCCTTGGCCCAAAGGGGGCTGAATTTAAAAGGGATGGGACCTTGGTCCGTATGAGCCAGAAGATCGAGCTTTATAGGTCTGTGGTCAGAAACAGTACAAGGAAGGATATGCATTCTTGATTCTAATCCAAGAAGAAGAAAAGAGCTTTGAACGAAGAACCGATCTAACCTTGCAGCGATGTGGCCCGGACCGAGTCTTTTATTGGTCCAAGTGTATTTGCCTGACGATGGTTTAATGTCGATCATGTCCCACTCCTGGAGCAGATCCTCAACCTGTTCTCTCGCCGGATCCCTGACAATACTTCCTCCCCGTTTTTCAGCAGAAGATAAAGTGAGATTTAAATCTCCTGCAATGATGATATTTGCTAAATCCTCCGATTCTGCCAATCTTCTTATGGTATCCCAACAGTTCTTCTTCTCGCCTGCGCTGACTGGAACATACACGTTGAAGAGACAGAGGGTCTCGTCAGAGTCGACGTGTTGCAGTTTAGTAAACAGCCAGTGGGTGTTCACGATTTCTTTGATCCTTGAGTATTTGTATGGATTCCAGAGTGTGCCCAGGCCTCCTGAGGCACCACGAGCTGAGACAACTACTCCTTCACTTTTCTTCCACAGTTTTTTAACGACTTGGAGGAAGGCCTTGTCCTCCATTTTAGTCTTCTGGATGAGGAGTATGTCAGGAGATTCAGATCTCATTAGGCTTTTGATAGCTTCTTCTTTTATTTTGCTCCCCATACCCCTACAATTCCAAGAGACAATCTTCATCATTTGCTTTTGGAGAGTGGAGCTCCTTTAGAGCTCAGTGGCTGATTTCTGGATGACTTCGGAGTTTTAACCAAGAGCTTCTCGAGGGTTGGTTGACTCCCTTGAACTTTGTCTTTGTAAGTTTCCTGTTCTCTTTTTTCACGAGCAGATTTTCGGCCTCTCGCTGGTTTTCTAACCGAAGTTTGCGAGTCCCCTATTTCACCTTCTTCTTCTGAGTCCTCCGAACCTTGGACTTCCTCAGCCTCCTCTGAGGGTGTCTCTTTTGTCCTATCTGCATTGCTTTCAACTTGCTTTGGTCCCAGAGGGGACTCTTTTTGGGGCGATCCTTCTTTCTGCATCTCTATTTCTTGGGTGTCTTCTATTGCTGAGCTTAACTGGGTAAATTTATTTCCTTGTTCTTCCAAGAGAGGTGTTTGGATTCCAGTGCCTGCCTGAGTCCCTTTACCATTCATGTTACCAGATCTAGGGGGTTTGTGTGCAGTTTTGGTTCTTTTCACCCGAGTCCAGCCATCCTCTTTGCCTTTCTCCATTTCACTGTTCTTAGGACATCCTCTAGCAAAGTGTCCGTAAACATGACATTTCCGACATTTGAACGGAAGCTGTTCATAGTCCAGCTTTTGTACATGTGTCCAGTTTCCGACTCTGATCTTTATTGCCTCAAGCAAACCAACCTCGAGGTCAACTTCAACGCAAATTCTAGCACAGTCATACTGATCTTTACTGTTTGCACGGTCAATGTACTTGCCCAAGGTGTTTCCAATGTGTTGAAGGGACTCCTCATTCCAGCAGTGCACTGGCAGATTGGGCAGCCTAACCCACACGGGGTCGGCTGTGGGGACGTCCACAGCAGGATCAAAATCGGGCGTCCACTTATTGAGATACAGCCCCTGAGGGCCCATAAAGTAGGGGCCATTGCGGAAAATCAGATCCTTATCTTCCTTTTCAGTGAATTCAAACAGGAAGAATCCCTTACCTAGAAAATACGAAGTAACTCTGCCTTTAATCAGAGGCGCCCAGTTTTTAGTGACCCAGCTCTCCGTGGTTTTGGGGGAGGGCCAAAGCCCAGCGAACTGACCCACCATAGCTCTCTCAGTCATAGAAAGTGCGACCTGAATCGGGCCCTCCGGAGGGAGAGAGATCTCAGGAATGTCATCAAGGCGTTTCACAAACTTCGTAGCCTCAATAGCTTTCTTTTTTGGAAGGGATGCCACTAGATTGGAGAAGGCCACAGCGTCAGAAGAAGGAGGCGGCTCCATAGAAGCAGCACCGACAAAGCTCGACAGAACGAGCTCACACAAAAGCGCTGCTCATGGTAACCACACGGCAACGAAGCGCTGCGACCTGCCAAGGGCACAGATCGAAAAAAGCCCCGCGCCCTGCCAAGAGAAGCTCGGATCGATAAGAAAACGCCGCACAATAACTTCAGAAGGAACCAGGGTACAAGGAATGCACCAGACCCTTCCCGCAGGGCCGAGGCAAGGCCTCAGACGCAGAGGAGCGAAGCAGGGCGACTAGGTCTCAGCTTCGAAGCGATCTGGCCTGGTGCAATTACAAGAATCCACCACTTCTTACCTATTTTTTTCCTTGGCATTGTTAACACAACAATAACAAATATATAATTTCCTCTTGAGTAGATATTACAAGTAGATGGTTATTAATGACAAATTTTGACCACTACCCAAAAAGCTTGTATTTCAAATTAATAAGATGGCCACAAGTCAGGAAATTAGACTTGCTTTAATATGACTTTGACCTGTGACATACCTTGCAGTAGTCATAGTATGTCACATGCACTCTTGGTGAAATGTGTGCAGCCATAGAAACAACAAAAGTAATTATATAATATAGTTAAAACGACAAAAATAATTATATAATGTGTAAAAGATGCAAGATATGGTAATATGTAGTCAAAAAGACCATAACATATATGTATGTATGTATGTGTAATATCTAGGAGACATATCTACCCTAATGGACGTGACTCTACTTTATAATTATTGTTGCACTAAGAGAAGGGAGATGCATTTTACAACCTAGTATAGAAATCAAATCATATAAACAATTGAAAGAAGTTAAATTATATCAGTAACTAGGATACTAAGTTGCATGGTGTCAAGCATTAATACATGCATACATACATATATCTTTGATGAAGAAATATGTTTATATTCCATATGAGTAATATAGATGTTGTGGCCCTTGAGATTAGACAATTAGGGTTGAAGCCATTACAAGAATAATACTCTTCATGAGCTCAACATGTCACATGTGTGAATTGAACCCGAGTGGGGAGTGTAACAACATTTCTCCCAATAACTTGGGCTACATCCAATTGACATGCATACATACAAACATCTATAGATTCACACATACAAACATATATACTTACACACATACATAAAACACGAGCTATAGATATCATTGTAAGGCTTCTAGAGCGCACCCCAAAATTTTCAGGGGAGGACAAGTGCGACAAATAATTTTTATATTTATTAAAAAATTAAAATTAAAATAAAATTTAGTAATTCAACATAAACTTGAACGATAAATTAAAATATAAAAATTAGAACAATTACTAATTTTGAAATTCAAATTACAAAATAAAATACTAATCTAATCATCATTGCGCATCACAAAAACAAATCTTACCATCATTGCCCATTGTCAAGAAGTTAAGAAGTGCTATTAGTCTACTACAACCTACAATATACTACTGTCTACATAATCATTCTATGATGCATGATGAATCATTACAAAATTTAAATAGCAACTAAACTTTAAAGACTAAAAGTAAAATTTAATAACACTGTAAACATGATTAAGTCATTAAAATTTAATAAAGAACCTTGCGAGACCTGTCATCAATGTAATGTATATCATAATCATTCATAATCATTATACTTTACAGAGCACAAAGACTATTACCATCCCATCTATTTACCTTATAATATTAAGGGTTAAAGATGAGTTAGCCATTGTAATGTTTATTTCATGAGTAACAAATGTTATGTACAAAAGTAATAACATCATAAAGTGTAACAAATTATATATAATAAATGATGTTTATGTTAATGTATTCAGGGAATTAGTTGATTGGTTCCTAAAATGAATAATGGGACTTGCTACGTATATAGACAACACCACTGGTAATTTAGTAGCACATTGATATATCATTTTATCTCTCATCTAGTCTCTCCTGCTTGTCTCTTGCATATATTTAACATGATATCAAAGTCATGGTGATTGTGGCATAGGGAAATTTCAAAGATTCATGCCAAGAAAAGGTTTGTCACAGACATGGAGAAAGAGACAAGTTCAAATTGAAGCAAATTAATTCATGGAGTATAGTGACTATAAACTATAAAAATGAATGTGTCATTAAAAATTAATTATAAATCCCAAATTAAGAGTGTCAGACTTCACCCTCTTGCTTGAATCTTACCTCACTTGCAACCTTCGCTCGAGTTCTCTTAGCTCTGTTTACCTTTGTCGCCGTGAATGGAGTTCTCTGCTCAACATTTACCTTCGCCCATCGTCTTAGACTTCGCTCGACTCTTACCTGTAGCCCTCGCAACCAATGTTTACCTGCAACCTTCACAATCTGTGTTTACCTTTGTCGTCATGTCTCTGTAATAGTGGTTACCTTCGCCATCGTCGTGTAGTGTAGTGTGTAGTATGCGGTAGGTTTAGTTTAATGTGTATGTGATAGGTTTAGTTTAGTCGAAAGGTTTAAGTTACGATAGGGAACCTAAAAATTTTCTTATTTTATTTTTTTGACATTAAAATTTAGAAGTTAAGTTTTCAAATATTTGTTTTTTTTGTTTGTTTAAGTTTAATGTGCATGATATTGGGGGACGTTCTAAAGTCCCCCTAAAAGTCCCTGATTTTTCGAGCGACGACTTGGAAGTCCCCAAGTCCTCAATGGAGTCCCCGACCAATTCGGGAAGTTTCCATCGTGTTCCAAAATACCCGGATCGTCGAGATGAAGGAAACAACATGAATTTTGGTGGGGATGGTTCCCCGTGCAACATAGATACATATACATATATACAATTTCCAGGTTAGAAAGGTTGGGGAAACCTTGAGGTGCTTCCCCTAATTCTGAGGATGGTACCTAGGGTAAACTCTAGAATCTTTAGGGTGCAAGGCTTATCAACAACAAGGCTTGAAGCTATTATGTTAATATACTCATGATGAGCTCAACATGTCAATTGTGGGAATTGAACTTGGGTGAGGAGGATAACAATCATTCCTCCCAATCAATTGAAACACACACACATATGTATGTATGCATACTAGCATGTATGGATCCATCTTAACATAGGATATTTCAAGCACCAATCCCATTTTTTTTGGATCCCTCTTGGTGCTTAATATATTTGAAGCTAAGATGGATTTTTGCGGTGGGGAGGATAATAATCATCCCTCCCAACCACTTAAAATAAACCCATATGTATGAATATATATATGCACACTAGCATGTGTGGATCCATCTTAACATGGGATCTTTTAAGCACCAATATTAATTTTTTTTTTTTTTGTATCCCTCTTGGTGCTTAATATCTCTGAAGCTTAAGTATATCACATTAGGTCTTTCCTTGTGAAGTGTTTGTAATAAGTTCGAGTTTATCATTTGAGTTAAAGAGTTGACATTTCGTTAACTTGGAGGGTTGCTTTTGTGGCAAGAGCAAAGGAAAAGCCTCCATAATAATAATGGCAGTTCATGTGTTTGCAACAAAACAAAAAGGGAAAAAGGACCTTTTCCAAGAAGGAGATAGTAGTAGTAATTTATTAATGTCCAACAAATGACGACAAAGTAGGTCAAAGAGAGTGAAAAGTACGACCAATATGAATATAGAGTGGGAGTGCAAATGCATCTCCAAGGAAATGCAAGGAGCGCTAAAATGGAATACAAAAACATGGATAAATCTAATATAGGGAAGAAACAAGATCTACAATAAGGGAGTCTCCTAGTGTAAGTAACAAGGGCATGAGTCCAATGAAATCAAGGTTGCCAATAGCTAATGGTTGAGGGAAAGGGGGGCGAGCTAATCTTTGGCTCGCCTACGAATTCTGCTGTAGCTATCAAATGTGGGCATATCTTTACGATCCTGGGGGGATGTAGGAGCTAGGGATACTCCTAACAACTGAGACTGAAGGGAAGAAACTCTGAATAGATCTCTGGCTGCTCCTTTAGGGATTGGAGTACGCAGACGAATGAAAGGCCATCGACTTTGTATTCGTTTGGAACTGGTACCATAGGTCCTCAGTGGATGTGTGCACTGATGTATGGGTTAGCATCTTTAGAGCAACCTTGATGATGTGCTCGATGGAGGAGGCATAAGAGATATACGTGGTCTCACAACTCTATAGTTGGGGGCACTATGAGACTCGACTTGTTGCTTGTTGCTACAATTTGACAGGACCACATGAAAGTAGGAGGTGAGCCTCTTGTTTTTCTCTAGACATGGTATGGCATGCAGTAGTTGAGACCCGTGGTGGAAAATCTCCTTGATGGAAAGTGCTAGGCATCCTTGGTCCTAGCAGTAGATGAAAGTGGAAAGGGAGCCTCCCAATTCTCTATATAGGCAATGATGTTGTCCTCTGATCTCATAGTATATGGAGCATCAAAAAATGCGGTGCATCATGGTCTCTAGCTCTCGTAGGTGGCACAACTAGTAGTCTTTATTAGATCGTGGTATATGGTGATCTGTCTCCACTTGAACTTGATGTGACCCAACTCGAAGTTGCCCCAACAGGATCCTATGTGAGTATATCCAGTGCTTGTGAGGATAACGGGGGCAGATGATGAGGCCGTCCTACAACTTGAAAAAGTGCTATAGGTAGAAGGACATCATTGAGCCAAGGCTCACCTAGGGGGATGTCCAAGTGACTTGAATGTATAATCTGTAGAAATCCTCTTTGATGGTCTGATTTTGTATCTGTTGAGTCGCTGAGAGATATGCTGGCTCGTCGAGGGAGAAACTAAATGGAGAAAGGTACTTTGGGGAGATTGTCATAGACTAAAGGAGCCAAGATGCCTTTGCGAACCATCCACAAGCATGACTTGAGGGGGGTATTTGAAGTTGTGGCCTCCGAAGAACAAAGTGCATGGCAAAGGTATTTGTCTTTCTCGGTAGCAAAGTCTCTATAAGCCTTGTCTCTATGGAGGAAAGATGCCATATAGAAAATGACTTCAAGGCGAAATGGGTGGACCTTGAACTTTGCGTGAATAATGGGTTGCGAAATTGTGCATTTGAAGTATAGATGATACGCCAGAGAAGCAGGGTTTGGACTCTCTCCATCCTAGCCCAATTTGACTGTAGTAAACTGGGCCCCAAATCTTAGAACCATAGAGGACTGTGGGTCTGATAATGGCCACTATTAGGTGGAGCTTGAACGAGATGTCTTGGAATTGTGCCTGAAAGCACTATTGCTCGATGAAGGTTAGGGAGTTATAACCTTTACTGGGTTGAGATTGGAGTGCCTATTGCATACCAAATCCAAGCCTTGTGAAATGTACCCCCAAGTAAGTATAAGATGTGGTAAACTCAATCTCTGTCCCGCAATAGTAGAAGTGTAGGTGTGCAATAGATTTCTTTGAGGCATTGAAGATCAAAACCTTGATTTACCCAGGTTGACCTTCAGCTGTTGAGGGTCACAAAAACTGGCCAATGTGTCAATCTGTATCTATAATCCCTTAGGAGTAGGGGCCAACAAAACCAAGTCATCAACGAAGAGGAGCAAGGAGATCAAAACATGGTGCAATAGGCAGTCGTCACCCTCTCGTATGTGCTCACGAAGGAAACAACTCATTAATATAAATCCTAGAGAGAATCAGAGAGAGGGGACACCCTTGTTTTACCCCAATGGTACTATGAATGAAGTTTGAAAGACCATGGGCCATCTTGAGGCACCCCAACACTGACTGTCATGATAGCAATTAAGAGGGTCTTTGAAATGTCATTGTTGCAGAGTCTCTGGAATAATGCCTTCCACAGAACCATGTCAAAAGATTTTCAGAAATCTACAAAGCAATTGTAAATCGGTGAAGAGCGATGGTGGGGTTCCTTAAAGATGTCTCTAAGGGTCAGGATGTGATCAACATCTGGTAGTTTGGGCAGAATCCTACTTGTCCTCTAGCTTTGAGATGTCGATTCTCCAGTTTCTCAGAAAGCCGTTGGTGTAGGATTGAGGAATAAAGCTTGTAGAATGTGTGGCCCACCATGATAGGCCAGTAGTCCGTAATAGAAATGATGTAAAAAACAAGGAAATGCAAAATTGGAAGGCTTAAAGGGAGTGCAAAATTAGAAGGCTCTGTTTAGAGTCATTAAAATAAGAAAACACATGCAAATAATTGTTTTGAAGAAGGTCATGATAGTAGCTAAGTTATTAAACACGTCCAATAGGGTCACATGTCATGAATCTGGTATGTTGGACATGGATTCATAAGGACACATGTTTAACGCGTGTCCTATAAGGGTCATGTCTCATGAATTCGGCGTGTTGGAGATGATTAGTGAGGACACGTGTCAAACACATGTTTGGCACATGTCTTGTGAATAGGACACGTGCTAAACATGTGTCCAACTCATGCCCTTATGGTGCCCCACAGTTTGACAGCGTGTCCCTCAACAAAGCGGCCCGTGGTTCATAAAGGAGTGATTTGTCCTTTATTTCACATAATTTCAACCAAGTTGGAGGTCTAAGGCATTTCAGAGAACCACTGAGGATTGTCGTGCAATGTTGAAGGGAGTTCAAGTGTCAGGAAAGTGGATTTGTCCACTAGTCTTCAAGTTTTTTTCCTACAGTAGTAAATTTTCTTCCACATTTAACATAAATCATGTTTCAATCATCAAGGGTAGCTAGAAAAGGTCAAAGCAAAGGGAGCATTAGTGGAAATTTCAGCCTAAAAGTGGCCTCCTAAGGAAAATAATAAAATAAGAGTTATGAATTTTGGAGGGAAAGAAGAAAACTATTTTTTTTACTTGTATTTTTGGCTTGTCTTCTTATATATTTACTCAAATTTCAAGTGTAGACACTTGTTGGAGGCAGAATTAAATTCCACATCCAACGAATACCCATTATGCATACTTTTGAGAAGACCCACATTGATAAAAATTGAAGATACATTAAAAAAATGTGTACCCATAATAATACTTTTGAGAAGACCCACATTGATAAAAATTGAAGATATATTAAAAAAGTGTGTTACCAATTATGCATACTTTTGAGAAGACCCACACTGATAAAAATTGAAGATACATTAAAAAAATGTGTTGAACACACTTTTTTAATGTATCTTCAATTTTTATCAGTGTGGGTCTTCTCAAAAGTATGCATAATGGGTATTTGTTGGATGTGAAATTTAATTACGCATCCAACGAGTGTCTACACTTGAAATTGGAGTAAACCTATAAGGATATAAGCCAAAAATACAATTAAAAAAAGTAGTTTTTCTTTTCCCTCCAAAATATTTACATGTACCTCTTTTTAAATTTAAACAATTTTGATTGGTTTACATATTATGACATGGAAATTATGTGAAAATTTCATTGGCACTTTTAGGCTGCAATTTCCTCTAATGGAATGCCCCTACTGATGTTGTCCTCCCTCCTTCAATTTCATCATGTTCTGCTAGTCTTCCCTCTTATGGAAGTGGGGCTGCGAGTGCAATTTCAAATCATGAAAAAACATCGTTTTAGCAAGACAATAGGCTCAAGAGCAAAAATATCTATTGTGGAAAGAATGTCAGAAGGCATCAAGGGCATGGTGCCAAATTAAAATGGGGAAGGGAATGTTCTTTGGACGTGGTTTTTTCCATAATCAATTTAAGAGCACCTAATTTGAGTTAAGGGCCATTTGTTGGGTACACCTTGTGGACTTGGACTATGTTTAGGAGTGTGGGCATGTAGGAAAATCAAGAATGAGGATCCTCTTCCATTATTTGAGAATTGGAAAGAGGCCAATGTTGGCTTATGGAAGGTGGCAGCAACATGAAGGAAAACCAAGAATGAGAATCCTTTCCCATTATTTGAGAATTGGAAAGGGAGGCTGAGGTTGGCTTATGGAAAGTGGCAACATGTAGGAAAACCAAGAATGAGAATCCTCTTCAATTGTTGAGGAAATTATCTAACAATTATCCATTTGGGAGTGGGAGTGCAGTTCAAGTAGCAAAAAAGAGGGTAGCTAGTCCAGCGGACAAGATGTTTCAGTAAGAGAGGTGAGATGAGATTGATCTTACCATTGGGTTTTTTATTTATCTCAACTTCATTTCATTTAATGTTGCACAATCTTCTTTGTTTATTGAGATGTGTTGAGCTCTAGTTCATGGGGTTCCAATAGGGTATGTGCCTTCTGGTTTAGAGAAGCTTAGAACCATTTGTTAAGGCAAAGAAGAAGGTGGGTAAAATGTTAGACCCTGTTAAATCATCATGATTTTCGTTTGTTGTCAGTATTGTTTTTGGAGTAGGGAAAAATGTAGCACGCCATCCACTCATCAACTTCATGATGTCCTTGAGTTGACCAATGTTCTTGACAACGGTGGATGCTCTTGGAAAATACAAAGATGCACAATATATGGGTGAGGTGTTTATTAAAGTTATTGAAGATGTAGTTGTTAATTTTGTTGTGCATTATTATAGATAATGCACCTATTTGTAAGGCTACTTGTATGCTTGTGGAAGCTAAAGACCCACAAATATTTTGGACACTTTGCTTGTTCATTCTTTGAATTTAGTATCGCTTCAGACGTGACATGGATTAGAAGTCTTTATGAGGATGCACACATTATTTGCAATTTTTTTCATGGTTGCTCTTGCTCTTGCTCTTGGGTTCATGGTTACTTTAGAGTTTAGGTCTTTTTGGAGAAATATAAGTCAAGCTTCTTCAAAAAAGGTCAAGGATACAATGTTGGGTGATGGATGGTGGTGGAGGGTAGACCTTACCATTAAGATCATGGACTCTATCATCTCTTGTAGCAGTTTGTTGACATAGACCAACCCATCCTAAGAGTGGCTTACGAGGGGTGGGATTCCATATTGAGTTCGTGAATAAATTATTAATTTATTTTACAGAATGATTGTCATAAATAATTGACATTAGTTGAGGTCTTCTTCACCACGATATGGGGTATTCCTGTTAGCAGATGGGATAAGAAATGCACACCTTTGCATTGCTTGGCTTAGTCATTGAATCCCAAATACTACAACAATGATTGGCTTGACGGTGGGATTTCATGCAAATTCCCTCACATGGATGGTGAAATTTCACAAGGGAGGAAGGATGCACTTAGACTAATATATCAGGATAGAGCATCCCTTGATGTCGTGGAGGAGGAGGGCTTTGTGGAGTTTTCCACTAGCAATAGGGGATTTGGAGGCTATGATGTGCTGAAAGACAATGGGGCTAAGCCCTATGCTTGGTGGGAAACTCATGGGGATGCATGTCCTTTTCTACAACAATTAGCAATGAGGCCCCTCTCTCAAGTTGCTTCATCCTCTTCTTGGTAGAGGAATTGGAGCACATATGGGAATTTGTACATTTTGAGAAGAGCATGTTTGAGCAATTTAGGGTCGAGACAATGATTTATGTGCACACCAACCTTTGTCTTATTTATGGGTAGGAGGAGTGGTTGAAGCGAAAGACAATGATGTGGGATGTGTTTCTTGATGATATGCGTTTGGATAAGAATGTTGGGTTGGCATTAGTCAACTTGGATCTTAATGAACTATCATTAGAGCCGATCACTTTTGATGATGGTGTTCCTCTCGAGGGGTCATCCTCCACACCAACAAATGCAAAGATTGGATTGGATGTAGAGAAGGAAGATGGAGGAGAGAGCAGTGACAATGATGTTGATTTTAAGACAGTCACAAACTATGACATTCTTCCATCTATGGTTCTAGTATCTACCCTATTTTGTATTTGCCATGGAAATTTGCATCTATAATAGCAGTGACTTAGTATCTATGTAATACATTTTGATTTTGATGACCTAATGAGAAAACTACAATTTATGGTTCTACTTTCTTGTGTTGTCATTAATCATCATGGATATAATACTAGTATGATTGAATTTATATCATCATCATGTAAATGTTTTAGTTTCTAAATTCTAAAAATAAAATAAAATAAAACTTTGCTTATATTCTATTTTCGGGGTTATCGTGTCTTGTGTTAGACACTCATATTTTTGTGTCTTGTGTTGGACACTCATATTTCCAAAATTTGTGTGTTCTATGTCCCATGTCATTGTGTCAAGTGACTTAGGATAACGGTGATGGAATAGGTAATGAGTTCACACTCTTTGCTACTTTCCACTTGAATTGGAATGCATTATGAGTTGCTTATGATGTAGAATTCAGTCCAATTGATGACATGGCACACAACAAGGAATGATTTTCTGCATTGGATGGTATTAAAATTATAGGGTTGAAATGTTTGCTTCATGAGATGATTGAGTACACATTATCGATTTCCATGGTATTGTACTATAAAGATGCTTGATAATTAAATTAAGGAGGTATGTGATGTGTTGTATAGACTAAGATTGAAAAAGAATATGCCTTCTTTAAGTGAGTTTGCAAAGTGGAATTTAATGTGGGATTTGACAAAGACAGAGAAGTGTCCAATAAATGATGAATTTAACCATTACAAGGTATTTGCTACACTAATTGAAGGGATGGTTTTTATAGGTTTTATAAACATGTCATTGGAACTTAGTCTTTGAAGGCTATTATAAAGCCAATTTTTGCATTTGTTATGGAACAAATGGCAAAATAAGCATAAAGAAGACCCAATTTGGTAATGTCATGTGTAAATCAAGTGAGAATGAATTAAAGTCAAGTCTATTTGTGCAAGTGTCCTTCATTTACAATATATCAAATAATTATTCAAATGCATATATGGTAGGCAAAGAGGGCTAGAAGGAAACACAATGCAATGAGTCTTCTTGATGCATATATAGGAGGCAAAGAGGAAATAAGGAAATAATAAGCCAACATAAGTATAATTATCGCAATGATAATAAATGGAGGTTATGTTTAGGTGATTTGTTGAATTTTATAACTATGGTCGATCTTCATAATTATTATTTTGTCTTTGATGTATTTATAAAGCATGTTCTTCATGCTTAGGTCAAAAGAAAATTATTGTAAAGCATGTTCTTCATGCTCTTTTCAAAAGAAGAAATTTGAAAATTTGTGGCTCCAAATGAGCCAAGTCGGCCTCCTCTTAGTCATGTCAACCCCTCCAAATATTCAAGTCTTCCTAATCAAAGGAAGGCACCTATTCAGCTCATTGAAACACTATATTTTGGCATTCGACCTCTTCTCCAAGATCAATTCAAATCTTCTATGATATATCTCTCTAAGGTTAGCGAATAAGGCAATTGAGCTCTCTCTTGAAGGCAATTCAGATTTGCCTCTGTTGAAACTCTAATGCAAGACCAAATCTTTCTATTGAAGTTATTTGAATCTCTATGGAAGCTTTCTTTTTAAGGACAAATTTTTGAGGTGCAATGGAATTGAAGGCCAAGTTTATAATTGAAGATGAAAGACGAATTCTACCCTAGAAGAGCAGATGAGAGCAAGTTTCATGGGCTAGCTGATTGACTTCACTAGGATGTATTCCTCTTGACTTGAAGAATTTCTTTATTGAAAAGGTTGTTGGGTTTTTCTAGGGTAAATTCTTGTGTTCCTTGTGTAGCTGTCTCTTTATGATCCTACTGTCTTAAATATTATACTGTTGATGTCTTTTGTTTAATTTGCTTAATGTTGAAATCATGGATAAGAATGTGTAAAGGAATAAAATCATCAAAAGAAAATATCTGTGTAGAAGACATATATATTAAAATCAATAGGCTTAACATGCCCCTCCCCTTCAAACCAACATTGCTCTCAATGTTGATCAGTTGATCATGCTTCTCTCTGAATAAATCATCTTTCCATGTTGCATCTTTTGATGGTAGGTTCATCCAGTAGATAATGTATTTGATAATTTCTCGGTTTTGTAGTTTCTAGATTTTTGTTTCATTAATTGTTTTAGGTTCTAGTATGATTTTTCCCTCTTCATCAAGCTCTATTAAAATAGTCTGAACTGGGATCTTATCATCAGTTACCCTTTTTAAATAAAAACATCAAAGATTGGATGTACACATGAAGTTGTAGGCGACTCCATTTGTAAGACATACAACCTATTATGCATTATATGATATATATATTTTTTGTCGGTCAAAAAAGTTTCATTATATTATCATTCTGAAAGATACATGAGTATACATCAAGTCTTCAATATAACTAAGCATGACAGGCTTTAGAGAACACAGGAGCAGAGCTCTACATAAAAGGAAGCCTGGAAGAGAGCCAAGACAACTAGTGTCTATGGTTATTGCCGGCACAAAAATGGCAAAAAGACAAGTTGCAAAAAAATACATCATGGAGGAGGATTAGGAGGAAATACAGGAGGTGCAACAAAGAGGGTTGCTCAATCGTGAATGTGATAATCACTGTGCTCCACTTCAATTTCTAGAGCTCGGAGGTGGTTGTTGGAGCGCCAAAGACTCTCCAAAGTGTCCAGAGTCTCGTTTTGCATGTGCTGGAGGTCGTTAATGTATGCGACAAGTTCATTCCTTTCCTCATATCACTGTTCCCGCATAGTGTCCATATTGAGCTATATGTGCTGTAGTTGGGATGCTATTGACTCCAAGGCAACCGTGGCTTCCACTTGGCCCGGGGAGCGGGCTGGGCATACAACCATGGCCGCCATTGAGTGTTGGCTCTCTGTTGACACAGAGTCAGAGCTAGGATCCCCAGACGATTGTCTCTCCTCCATGCGATGACCTAAACCTCCCCTTCGTGCTCGACCTCACTGTCGTGACATGCAACTAGATCCACCACCCTAGGTTGTGCTGCAACTGAGTGGAGCCTCTCTGCCAAGACAAGAACCCACTATCGAATTCAAACTAGAATTTTGCACACAAACATTGCTTACCAGACCTAGGCCATCGGACAACTCAAGACCACTAGGGGTAGGCCTGCGCGCTGATATCCCTCTATCAATTGCACCGTAAACTTTGCTGTAGGGAGACACCCACCAGGATGCTGAGTCCTCTAAGCTCCGGCCGAACCAAAGCCAACAACACTCGTTGGCCTCTCCCACGAGCTTCAAGGCCCACTTCATCAACTAGCCAAAAATGTATCCCCACACTCACCCAAATAAGATCACCCCCCACCACGAAGAGTTCGAGCTCCGAATCAGACTCTGCTCCGCTCGCCATTGGGAGATTAGTCCCAGGATCCCACGTCCATGCACAGAACCAGGGCCATCTCCACACACACCCGCATTTACATACCTCACCCTGCACAGATGCCCTAAGCCTTGGCTTGAGCCCGGACGCCAATACACAGGGTGCTCTCGCTCAACTCTCTCTCACCATCACCCAATAACTATAGATAATTAAACTAGGACTCATCAACCTAGATATTATGCTTTTGTGAAGAGCGCTGTCCAGGTACCAATGATCCATTAACCTCGAGCGTGTGAGGAGAACCGTTAAGACAAGCGTGTGGCGCGTGGAGTCCTGCCTGGCTCCACTGTCCAAGACGCCTCCAACTGTCCCTCTGAAATGACACCCCCATCGGGGATATGCATTATATGATATTGTTTGAGGTTCCACATTGTGTTTTTCACATTGATGGAGATTTATTTATGGGTTCTTGGAGCTTTTGGAACAACTTGGGGGATTCATCTTCATTGAGCCCCTTTTCTTCATGGCCTTGGATCATTTTACAGAGATCCTTGGTTTTGGGAAGTCTCACTTCTCCTTGGTTGGAGGATCGTGTTTCTTGCTTGTTGGTCTTCTTACATGTGCTTGGCTTGTTGATCACCCCTTGGTTTCACCTTTGATGGATGTGGAGCATACTATCTCACTGTGGTGGCTTGCTATATGTGCTTATTTTGGATATGGATGATGGTTCTATCCCCCAAAGGGTTGGATGTATGATTTGTTGCGGCTTTGTCATTATCGCTATTGCACTTTTAAACAAACCTTACCCCTTACACATATACATCAATAAGCTATTGAACACCGATAACATAAGATTTTGCTCAAAATTACCGCTAAATTACCATGAAACAAAATAAAAATGGATTTTGGGGTTTTAAAATAGAATGACACAAATGATTAGACTAGTGCCTTATCAATTTAGGGCAAATGGACTCTAGGATACAAACCGATCTATGGTTTGCTTAGGAGAAATTCTAAATTGAATCAAAACTAGGGCAAATAAACCAATTTATCCTAGGGTTTGCAATCTAGGTTTTCTGAAATACTTGAAGGAAGGGTTTAGCTCAACAAGGGATAATTGCAACAAATACCAAATAAACTTGCTTATCCCAAGAACATATAGCCATGGAACATAATACCAAGATAAAGCAAATAAACTCATACATCCCATGTGACATAATACCAAGATAAATCAAATAAACTATACATCCCATGGAACATAATACCATTTTTAAAGAAAATAAACTAACTTCACCATGCAACATCTAAGATCCACCATAAGCATTCATGTAAAGAGATTACATCACATCAAAGATCCACTAAAGACAACTTTCTCTACTAAGTCTCCATTACACACTAAAGAGAAGAGATCACTAATAAACAATTGTAATAATCTAAGTGTGACAATGATCTAAGGGGAATTGACTTCCCTCTATTTATACGAGGGTAATTGTTAATTTTAGATAACAATTGTATGTTCTATGCTTAGAACAATTTACTTCAATCTTTTCTTATTACCCCAATTTCAATTCCAGATTAGCAATCACATTAACATTGACAGTGAATGTTGATAGAACATAAACAATTAACTAGAAGACAAGCCAAGACAAGAGGACACAAAATTTGGCGGATGCCAGGGTAAAACCCCAATGTGGGGAAAACCCTTTAATCAAATCTTATTATTCTTCAAAAGTTCAGAGAGAGAGAGTACAATATACAAAATTCACTTCAGTCAACATGATGCCCTAACCCGAAAGGGCAACACTGGTCAAACCAACAATAAATCTCCTCTAATGAAGCTCGGTCAAACCCAGTCAACTTGACCTCCAAATACAGAGAAAGTTAGCCCAAAACAGTCCTAAAAAACTCGGTCAAACATGGTCAACGGAACAGTCAACTCTGTAGTCAACCTAAAAGTCAAACTGCCCAGAATTCCTCGAAATGTGTGCCAATAGTTGCGGCCTTCAAATATCGAAATTCTGCCCAAAAATCGAAGTGAAAACATGAAGGTTGACCCAAAGTCAACGTTGGTCAATGCTCTGTTTTTTTCCCTAGAAACAGATCGAAAATCTCAGCTTCCTATCCACACGTGCGAAGAGAGAAAGAGGCTCCTTTAGGATGTACAAACCAATGAGAGAGGAGAGATGATGTGTGATGAGATGATGAGGGGTGGAGACACATCTTTTGGGGCTTATGAGCCTACATTACAATTCTGGCCGACCTTGACAATTTGCACATGTGTGGGAGAATAAATTCAAAATCCAACTTCTGCTCATCTAAACAAGATGATCTTTAGATCAATCTTGCACCTCTCGGAAAGACGAATCCAACAAAAATATTATCTTCATCATATGAGTTGTCCAAAGTGGAGTTTGGCCCTAGTTGCCAAATTTAACACTCCCTCTCAACTAGGGAGAACTCCAATCGTCAATCTATCTGACAACCTATGCAATCCTATCATCCTGTACCATCTTGTACCATCATGTACCATCACGTACCATCTTGTCATCTTGTGTCATCCTGGTGTCCCTGTACTTTGCTCTACTGAACCCTGAACAAATAAAGAAGAAGATTTGATTGAGAGTGAGTCATAAGACCTTGCCACTCTCCACCGACTTGAAGACAGTTTAGAGGTAAAAACCTTAACGAGACTTGATCCTAGATCAACTTGTTAGACACAACCCATACACGATGCATCCATCGGTAATGCTATGGTCTCTATCCTCATTTCCCAACTCACTCGCCAGATGAGAGGTACTTCCCATGAGTCCCAGACTACATGGGTAGGATGTATGTGGTGCATAGATCAAGAGAGGGTGAACCAACTCAATATCATAACGGTGGGGAATAACACACCAATAAGAAAAGGTGAACCTCGCCCTATGGTTGCTTATAGCTCCAAGAAGCTATCCCAAGCCCTCGGAGCTCTGAGAGCTCAAAGTCCAACTCAAGAGGGACTCTCATAAGAGGGTTAAGAATTTGACCTTCCTGAGGGGCTTCATGAGAATATCTGCGACCTGCTTATCAGTCCCAATGTGATGGAGCCTTACGGCGCCTTGTTGTACCATATTCCGAATGAAGTGGTACGTAATATCAATATGCTTGGAGCGGTCGTGGAACACGAGATTCTCTGAAAGTCGAATCCCACTTTGGTTGTTGCAATAGATCACGATGGTATCCAACACATGCCCAACAACTCACTTAAGAGCTTCCTCAACCAAACAACTTCACAACACGCCATACTTGCTGCAATGTATTCGGCGTCGGCGATGCTCAAAGCAACCGATTTTTGCTTCCTGCTCATCCAGGAGATCGAACCAGAACCTAGAGTGAAGCAACATCTAGATGTGCTCTTACGATCCACCACACTGCCTGCCCAGTCAACATCAGTATATCTGTGGAGCCACCCATTCCCTGCAGTGTATCTCAGTCCATGATTGATTGTGCCCCGGAGATATCTCAAGATTTTCTTGGTAGAAATCCAGTGTATGTCATGAGGCTCAACCATATATTGACTCAACGTGTTCACTGCAAAACATATGTCCAGACGGGACTTCACTAAGAACATCAGGGCCCTTACAAGTTGACGATACTCGGTAGGATTTCCCAAATCAAGCCCAACAACACTTCCACAAAACTTTTTAAAGTTGAGTTCCATCGGAGTAGTCACGCACTTGCACCCCACCATCCCAAATCTTTCTAGCAGCTTCACAATATATTTTCCTTGAGAAAGGAATATCTCACCTAGCTTTTGTGAAACCTGTAGGCCTAGGAAGTAGTGCATCAGTCCTAGGTCCTTCATCCCGAATTCGGAAGCCAACTCCCTCTTACATTGATTAATGAGAAGGTCTGCACCTGTTAGGAAGAGATCGTCCACATAGAGTACAAAATGAGAGGCTTGTCATTATCAACCTTAAAGTAAAGGTTTGGATCAACTTTACTTCAAGTAAATCCCAACTTCATTAGATAACTATCGATCCTCTCGTACCAAGCTCTGGGGGCTTGCTTCAACACATAAAGAGCTTTCTTCAACCTGCATACATTTGTATCTCGATCTCAAACTTCGAACCCCAAAGGTTGTTCCACATAGACCTCTTCCTTGATTGAGCCATGTAAGAAGGAAGTATTGACATCCATCTGATGTAGACTCCATCCTTGCAATACAACAAGGGCAATAATCGGACGGATGGTGGTGTAGCGAGCAACAGGTGCAAATATTTCGTCATAGTCTATACCTTCCTTCTGCGAGAGGCCTCAGGCAACAAATTTGGACTTGAACTTTTCAACACTTCCATCGGCTCCATGTTTGATCTTGTAGAGCCATTTCGAGGTGACAATAGATGTAGAAATTTTGACCCAACCTCGGTTATCAGTTTCTCCTTATTACTCCCATGTAGTTAAATGCCCATTCCCATAAACATACATTCAACAAGCTGGAAATAATAAATATTTTTGAAAACACAAATTCTGGAAATTTCAAAGTGTTGGAAAATGCAGAAATAAAACTCAGAAAATATTTCAGCGACACACAAAAAATGACACGCTGATTTTTGGTCAACATGACCCTGGAAAAACCCCCTACAACTCTTGGGGAAAACTAGTTCGAAAGCTCGTCTTTATTTCTGAATATTGCTTTTACAGTGAGACAGAAAAACACAGTAAAAATTCCACCAACCAAAATAACAGACTTATCTCGATCTCCGTGCTTGCACACTGCCTCGGAAATTGTGCCAAATTAGCAACTTAAAAAACATAAAATATTACAGCATTAATGATAGCAATAATTGCTATACGACCACCTCGGAAAATGTGCCAGAATCAGCTGTACGGAACTGTACAGATTTGTACAGCAGCCCTCCTTGAAATCCGTGCCCAGAAACTGCCTCGAAATCTGCACTGAAGCTGCTAGCATTTTTCTTGGTTTTTGTGCCGAAAATATCAGCTGCATTTCTCCTCGATTTTCATGCCCAGATTTTTGCCTCGAACTCCGTGCTTAATGCTGCTGCCCTCTTCCTCGATTTTCGTGCCTCCCTTTCTTGGAAATAATGCCTCTCTCTTGATGTACGGATTTCTGCCTTGGGAAATGTGCCAATAAGTTGCTGTACGGATTTGTTGAAGAATCCTTGTGCCCTCTTTCTTCTCACTGCTCAGAAATATTTCCTTGCTTTCTTCTCCTCCTCTCTCAATCTGCTCATGAAAGACTCAATGATCTTTTCTCTTCTTTTCCTCCTTTAACCTAACCCTAAGTGACTTTTGGGGAATCCCTAATTTCAATGTCTGAGATAGCTTTAGATCTAGAGCTGAGATTAAATGTGCATTTAAATCTCACTTTCTATTTTTTAATTAACCCCACTTTAATAAAGACCCTCTTAGCCTTTTATTTCCAAAGTCACTTTTCACTTTCTAATTTCACATTGACTTTATTAAAGTCACTTTAAAATTAGACTTAGTAACTTTACCACTTATAAAGTCACTTTTAAATTAGATTTGACTTTACCACTTATAAAGTCACTTTAGGAGAAAAAGTTAAATACTTTTGGACACTTTTCCCTTGGCCAAAGATCAAAGCCTTTGGGAACCACTTGTCCTCTGGTACCCAAATTTTAACAATAGACTTGTCCTTTGGTCTAGGGACCACATCGCAAACATCATTCTTCATGATCGACTCATATTCTTCGTTCATTAATGTGTTATGAGTGAGTGACCAAATGAGATATTTGATTGTCTATTTATAGTGATTTTAGGGAGCCCAAGTGGCACATCTTTTAGCTGGTCCGACCTGCACTTTGGGGCTGACTTGAACAATTTGAATTCAAATATAAATTTAATTTCTCTCCTTTTAATTTAGCCGACTTGTAGATGGGGAATACCTCCTGCGGATACCAAAAAAATCAACAAAACTGACCCCCAAAGATAGCTAACTCAACGATAAGCCTTAATTAACCCACACTTGTGAGTTAGAAACTGACATCCTCTAAAAAGTTGTGTGTCTCATCAAAAGGTTCAATGGATGGCTCAAAGGGGTGCATCTCATCCCAAACGTCACATTTCCCCATCAAATGGTGTCCAATCATCAAGCAAGGCTCCCTCTTCAAAATGCCTTCCTCAAACATGCCCATGCCATCAATTCAAGCATCATGAAAGGGACATCATAGAGCTAGGGCATGACATCATCATGCAGAGTAGTGTATCATCTCCTCGAGAAGGGTCGCATGTCATCATCATCAGCAAATCTCTTGAAAAAGGGCATTGCCAGCCTGGGGGCATTATGTCAATCTCTGGTGTGCATTAGCTCTCAAGGCAATGTCTTGGCTTTGGAGGGAAACATTCAAGGTCTTGGAGGGAGAAAAGACCATCATCAACTGCGTTGAGGTATTCGAAAGTCAATGCTTCTCAATAAGTGCTCAGTGTCCTAGGTCAAAGTGTCCGGTGGAATGATCAAGTGGGCAGGACATCCTTTGTGAAGTGCTGGAGAAGCATCATGGAATCCCTCAAGGGATGATAGTTATCTGTAGGAGCAATGATCTGATACATACTCACAGAATCAAGTGAGATCAACATCATGGGTGCAAGAGCTGTAAGAGTATCAGAGTGTGCCATATTCAATGCATCAAAGTACTTTACACAGGCATCTTCTTCAAATGTTTTCTAGCTAATGATTTGTAAACAAGTTACCTTGCTTAGATTGGGGAGGTTAGTACAAGGCTCTACTAGCTGTTTCCATTCTTAAGGGGAGGAATAGTTCTTGGGTTGACCAATCAATCAAGAGCTATAAGTGGACAATGACATGGTATGAGTTTTATTTCATTGAGAGTGCTATTGTCTTGTATCAGAGTATGAAGTCCACAAGGAGAGGGAGCAATCGTGGGGGTCTGGTTTACCGCTTTTGTTGGATTATTTTTCCCATCCATCTTGTGCACCTTTTTCTTTATTCATTTACATATATAGCTTGGATGGTTTCTTTATTACAATCCATGCCCTTGTAAATAATCCCATAAATGAATCACCATTGACCACATGGAGCATATAAATAATTGGCTCAGATATCTTTGTATTTCAGTGCTTTCTTTAAGCTGTCACCTATAATGATTTCTTCTACAAACATCCTTTTGTGTTCTCTTGAAAGATGAGATCTCACCCATCCATGGTTGAAAATAAAAAAATCTTGAACT
The DNA here is from genome assembly GCA_034641835.2 of Pinus albicaulis. Classification (NCBI taxonomy): domain Eukaryota; kingdom Viridiplantae; phylum Streptophyta; class Pinopsida; order Pinales; family Pinaceae; genus Pinus; species Pinus albicaulis. The sequence goes on along the minus strand of CM076582.1, from coordinate 1,204,141,051 downwards.
TGTCTTTTAGTCAGCCACGCTTTTCAAAGTGATGTATTATGTGAAAAATCTAATGTCAGAAGGCATCAATAATTGTTTAGATGCATGTTTCTTGTACGAATCCAATGTGAGGTGATGGTTGATTATGAAGTTGGCAATTATTTTTACCCTACAAATTGCCTTGTTAACCCATGGAAGTTTTGCTAAATCATTTAACGATAAATGAAGGCAGTGAGCAGCACAAGGAGTCCAATAAACTTCTCTGTATTTTTTCCAGGATCAACTTTCCGGGCCCCACAATTTTTGTGGCACTATCATTGACAACTTGTACCACATTTTCTTCCTTAACCCCAATAATGGCTTCATCTGTGACACATATCTGACCATCCATCTGTTAAAATTGTACAGCCTGTGTCTTTCCATGTCTCTTTAGTGGAAGCCAATCTGCCTGTCACCCTTTCTTTTGATCTCCCAAGCAGGGTGATCCTGAAAGTTTCAAAAGTAGGTACATAACCCTTCCCAATAGCAACAGCCTTCTTAGATGATTTAAATATGAAGGGCTTGTTGCTGTATTGAATGCGATAGCAAACACACAAAATAAATCAACAGTATGATCATCAACTTATTGTTTTTGTACCATTTTAAAAGAGAGTTTAGTGTTCCTGTGCTGCTAGATTTCACTTGGTTCGATGAATCCACATCGATGCTGAAGGCAAAGTAGCAATGGTTGCTGAAGTATTGACCCTAGTAATATCTGCTAGAATTTTCTGCTTTCTTTTATCTTTTTTCCTCATATTTTCCTAAAATTTGGTACTCTTTTTCAAGTTTCACGTAGGCTTCTGGAGGCAAACGTCGACATCCTTTAACACCAACTCTTCATGCATTACTGATAGAAAGCAGATGGTTCATGGTTTGGGTTAAGGACCCAGTAAAGTTGTGTGCAGATAAATTGTATTCCAGCTTATTATTGGGATGTCTCTGCACACATTTCCATGCCTCAGAAGTTGATTTTGGAGGTGCCATAGTGAGGCTTTCTGTTTTCTGTATGGATTGACTTTTGTGATAAAACAATTTAGTTGTGCGCACTGGTGCAGTCACATAAGTAGGACACAACACCAGGATGCCAAAATCCCCTACCTGGAGACTGAAAGTTGACCTGGAACTTAAGAATTTGAAGTCTGTCTGTGGTTGAGAGTTCGTGGCACTTCTAATTGCAAGTCTGGGTCACTGCACATTAGTACAAACAGTAATGTAATCAACAAAGTAGAACATACAAATAGAACATGACAACACCATGAGGCCAGAAAATCCCGACCTGGATGCGGGAGGTTGACCTGAAAGTTTTGATGTTGAAGTCTGTCTGTGGTTGGCACTTGCAACTGCAAGCCTGGTTCACCACTGTACATTAGTACAAACAGTAATGTAATCAGAAAAGAGTTATAATCCAATAGAAACGAGTCTGACAGAAAGACCGGGAATTTGAAATAAAATTTAATTACAGGAAATTCTGGGGTTACCAAATGGGTTGTTCTGAGACGAGATATGCAGTTGGTAAGGACTCTATGCGGGGCAGACTGTAGATTTTCCAGATACTGTAACAGGTCAAGCTTTGATAGGGTTTGGCTTTGTTGAGAGAGTGGCAGTGAGCGTGTAGCCTGTAGCAGAGGTTGATGTGAGAGCTGTATCCTGTATCAGAGGTTGAACTGGGGAAGATGTGCTGTAGTGTGTAGCAGAGTTTGAGTCAGGAGAGAGGTTGAGGAGAGGTCTCTCATGGTGGGGGGAAAGGAAATATGAATTGAGTAGGTTAGACTTAGATTTAGGCTTATTTTTTGGTTAATATAATGAATATCTTTCATATGTCATGCAACTAAAACTTAAAATTTGATGACTCATCATAGTTGATTTGCCTTAAAATTTTCCCAAATTTTAACAAATTTCAATGGCTTTTTTCAAATTTCTCACTTTTGAACTTCATCGTTGAGATTCGGCGAATCATGTGATTTGCGATATATGGGAAAAGTATACACTAGAAATGAAGCTATGATGAAGTACAGATTGAAAAGTGGGGATTAGATGGACTTTCGTTTGTTTGCCCTTTCACTCTGGGATTGATGCGGGAAAACTCTACTGGTAGTGGAACTTGTAGTATTCAATATTGAGTGCTGCAATGTTCTCTTGCAGACTCTATTGCAATGTTATCAGAACCGAACCGGTGACCGAAAACAAAAAATATTCAAATTTTAAATAAAAGCATATATATTCATGTGCATCCATATGAATCTGTTAAAATTGGACAACTAGGTCCAAACTCCGGTTGTGCTGCTCAGATGACGATCGCAATATTTTTATTGGATTCCTCTTTCGGAGAGGTGTAAGATTGATCTAAAGATCATCTCGATCGGATGAGCAGAACATGTACTTTGAATTTATTCCACTTCTGTGCTGGGTCGGCCTGGAATAAAATATTGACTTAAATGTCTTAAAGGACGTGTCACACACCCCCAAAGATTCCTATATATTGGAGAGACTTGGAGTTCATTTGACATCATTAAGGTGGAGGAATTCTCTCTCTGGATAGCGTTGGAGCTGCACTTTCTTTGTTTGGATTGTTCTGGGGTTATGTGTGACACACTTGGCTGAATGACCTATTGAAGACTTTGCTGGTAGAAGCATCCTGCTGATCGCCGTAACGTCACCATCTCCTATCTCTGTTCTGGCTTGTCTTCTATCGATCTATTAAGTATGTTCTATCTTCTTCAGTATTGTGCCCTAATCTGAAATGGCATAGAACATGTACATAAATTAACATGGTATCAGAGCAAGGAGAAGACAATGTCCATCTCATATTGAAAGGCAATCATCAATCTAGGGCAGCGAGGGTAAACTTCAGCAAGGCTGTGTGGTAGGCCGCAGGCCATACCACCACAGCTTGTGACAGCGTGGAGATTAAAGGGCAGCGTATGCATTGAGGACTTCTCCTTAGGTGACTGCAGCCCATAAAGGCTTGTGTGCCGAAATAGCGTGAAGATTTAGACCAGCGTGGCGTGCCCTAACCAGAGTTGTCACACACGAAAAGTCTGAAATTGATGCGAAGTCTGTGGTTAAGAACCTGAATTACAGGAGCGGCAACGCTTGCGGTGAAGACAATTGTGCTTGGTATGAGACTACGTGTGCACTTATGGCGTGGAGACTGAAGAGCTGCGTACACGTGTACACTTGAAATTCACGTGCCAGAATCTACCGCGTGGAAAAGCCTTTTGTAAACAACGTGCAGGGATCTACGTCTGAGGCTGCCAAGGGTTTCCACAAAGGACGAAGGATGTCGTCTCGGCTTTCTTTTGCACTAGGGCCGGGCCTTCCATAGATGGATAGCCGCAGGAAAACAAATCCATTACTTTTCATGCCGCAAAACAATTTGCCTGCCTGAACCTATGCCGCCTGGAGTGGTTACTATTGCGTCAAAGGTGGGACAGTCGGCTCTGCGGTCGATTGGTTTTTACATTATCAACGTAAGCGTGAACTTATAAACGTCGATTGGACAGCTCGAGTGATAAGAGCCGGGCTGACGCTGTATTATCAATGCAATCACAGGTATTGATACACTTACTGGTATTGATGCGTGAAAGACATAGAACATGTCGGTCGGCAGCGGGATTTGTTGAGCCCGAAAAGGAATTTCTTGAGGATCGTGGTTGGCCGCTGGCCGCTGATTCGATTCTCCCCCGACGTAGCACAACAATCAACTGTTTTGTATATTTCCGCTGGAAACCGGACCTCAGAAAATTATAAAATTTTAAAGCACGCTACAGTACATTTAAAGCATTTCTGCCAAAAATCTTGGGTCACCGGGATGCTGTTTTGGGTGCAGCCGCAGCAGCAATAGAAGTGCTGAGGCCGCTACCGTCCATCGAAACAACAGCGATAATTTATAAGAAGAACCTGACCCGAAATTTTCAGTCTTCATAATGCTTTCGTTGTTACTGGGATTAAAACATAAACAGAGGGATACCTGTAGCATCACATTGTTTTCTCTGTGGTTTATTGCCAATGATTCAATGATCGGCCCGCCGGCCATTACGACCGAGTGGTGATGGCAAAATTATGTGGATCGTCAATGGAGCCCGATGGGACTTCTTCTTGCCGGAGAATCAGTGCCAAGAATCACGCCGCAGCGTTTTCACTTCTAAGTGACAGCATGACGTTTTGATCGATTCATCGTGAGGCTGACAAATTAAAATAGACCCGACTGCAAACTGAAATAGACCGTTGCTGATTGGTGACAGAAAGGGCGTATTTGTTTGTTTTGGGCATTTCAGAGAGAGTTTTAGTGATCTCTGTGGAGAATTTTGAGAAACTCTGGAAGTTTCGATGCAATCTCAAAAGAACTTTCGATGTCATTACAGGCCGAGGTGTAGCAGAGGCAAGCTGAGCAAGTTCTGGGCTGTTTTGGTGCAAGATTAAGAGTGGTTCTTCCTTGTTTCAGTAGGCCGCAGGCCCTGTAGGCATTACAGAGGCACCACAGGCCTGTTTTGGGCATGCTGGAGGGGCCGTAAGGCCTATTACCAAGCACAGTGACAAGGGAACAGGCAGCGTAGGAGGCAGCAAAGCAAGGGAGGGAAGCCGCATTGATTTTTGAGGACAGTTGCAGTGGTTAGAAAGGGATGACAGGGTCTGTGTTGATGCCCTAACCCGATTGTCAAACTACAGCAGATTGCACCAGCTCATAAAGGTATGTTCTCATGTTGGATGGTAGATGTAGCCTGTGGAAGCCAAATAGGAGGGGCAGTCTTGGTGGTTAGATGCCTTTATCAGTGGGCAGATGTTGCAGCAGTATATTGGTGGCCATTCTTGAATTTAATTATTAAAGCAGGGGTATGCAGGAGAGAGACAGAGAAGTTGTCTTGGGTGATCATTAAAATCCAAAAAGGAGTCCCACAATTCCAAGGAGGATCCCCATTGCTGGATAGATCGAATTGTTGCCTTATTATCAATGTACCCAGACCGAAATTCCTTCAGCAAAGGTCCAAAATTTCCTCTCTACATTTTGACTGGGTCATAAATCTGGAGTTGGTTCTCTTTTTGCAGGTATAGGAGGAAGAGAACCCTGCACAGTACATCAAGGACAAGAGTCCATGAGATGTAAGTGAAGTTCATATTCAGCAAGCCGTAATGAATGTGATAGTTCTAATTCTGTGATTCTATGTCACTGTCATTATGACAGTGACATAGAAAGACACCCATGTTGAAGCTGGAAGATGTAAGAGTTGTCTGCTAAAGTCCTTGAGGAAATTCTATGTAGTAGTCAAATTTTTTTTTTCAGCTCTATGAGCAGTCTGCTGAAATAACCAGAAATGGGCAGATCTGGAAGCAATTCAAGGTGCAATGCCAAGGTAGATTGGATCCCTTGTTTTTCTTTGCAAGCTGCAGTCTTGAAGGCTGTTTGAAGGAGCTACTCACAGAATAACAGGTAGTGGCTGAAAGGACTTCTAACACAAGCTGAGGCTTGTTGATATGTTCCCCTTGTATGTCAGTGACATAGATAGACACCTATGTAGCAGCAGCATGTGACTGTATCAGTCCTACATTGGAGCGTTATGGTAAACTTAAAATGTGAACTGGGAAGTTTATGCAGTTTTTTTTTTGTCACATGATTGAATCTTGAATCATGATCATCAAAGTCTGTTGGATGGCTTTGACTGTGGGAGATCAGGTCCCAAATTTCTAGATGGTGTCTGGGATGCCCTCATTTAAAACAGATGTCTTCTCTCGGGAGAGAAACTGACATTAAGAGGGAGAGATATTTGTATATGCTCCTGAGTGGATGTCTTTGTTCAACAAAAGAAGATCCTCATGGCTCAGGGACATATGGCTTCAGAGGGGGAAATTCCGAAGGAAAACCAAGAAGCCATATTAATAACAGGATATCTAGCAGCCATGAGTACTTTTGTACAATTTCGTAAAGCATCAAGTCTGGAAGGATGCTATGCTGTAGGACAAAGCAATTGTCACCTTGAAATGGCTCTACAAGATCAAGTATGGATCTGTTGGAAGTGCTGAAAAGTTCAAGGCAAGATTCGTTGCCTATGAGGAAGATATAGACTATGATGACATATTTGCACCTGTGGCTCGAGATACCACCATTCGATCTATTATAGCCCTTGCTGCTACGCAAGGATGGAGTCTTCATCAGATGATGTGAAGACCGCATTTTTCTGCATGGTGTGATAAAGGAAGAGATATATGTGGAGCAACCTCTGGGGTTGGAAGTCCATGATCGGGACACCCATGTCTGCAGGATGAAGAAAGCCCTCTATGGGCTGAAACAAGCACCCCGAGATTGGTACAAGAGGATAGATAGCTACTTGATGAAGCTGGGCTTCACTCGAAGTAATGCTGATCCGAACCCTTACTTCAAGGTTGTCAAGGGAAATCCTCTCATTCTGGTGCTGTATATGGATGACCTCTTCCTGACAGGTGCTGACCCTCTCATTCATCAGTGCAAGAGGGAGCTCGCTGCTGAGTTCGAGATGAAGGACCTAGGACTAATGTCTAGGCCTGAAGGTCTAGCAGAGACCTGGCAAGATTTTCCTTTCTCAAGGAAAATACATTATGATTTTTCTGGTATGATGGACTGTAAGTCCATGGAACTCAACTTTAAGAAGTTGAGGAGCAACGTTGCTGGGCCCGTCCTACTGAGTATCGTGAACTCATAAGGACCCCGATGTTCTCAATGAACACTTGTTCAAACATATGTTGTGCAGTGAACACCTTGAGTCAACACATGGTTGATCATAACATTCACTGGGTTGGTGCCAAGAAACTCTTGAGATATCTCTGAGGCACGATAGACCATGGGCTGAGATACACTGCCGGGAGTATGACACTCCGTGGATATACTGATGCCGATTGGGCTGGCAGTGTGGTGGATCGCAAGAGCACATCTGGATGCTACTTCACATGTAGATCTGCTTCAGGCAGGAATCTAAAGTCGGCAGTCTTGAGCACCGCTGAGGCCGAATATATTGTAACATGTATGGCCTGTTGTGAAGTCACTTGGTTGCGAAAGCTCTTTGTGAGTTGTTCGAGCATGTGCTAGATGCCACCGTTATCCTTTGTGATAACCAGAGGGGGATTCATTTGTTATAGAATCCCGGGTTCCACGATTGATCCAAGCATGTTGATGGCTGGTACCACTTTATCTGGGATATGGTACAGCGAGGTGCCGTAAGGCTCGATCATATAGGAACTGATGAGCAGGTCGCGGATATTCTCACAATGCCCTTGGGGAAGGTCATGTTCCTAACCTTCCGTGAGAATCTTGGAATCATGGAACGACCCTATGATGGGGGTCCTGTTGGATGATGAGCTCTGGGAGCTCTGGGGGGCTTTGGGGAGAGCTTCTTGGAGCTATGGGCAACCACAAGGCTAGGCTTGCCAACCTTGGTGGTGTGCTTGGACCCCACCGTTGTGATTTTGAGTTGGTTCACCTCTCATTTTCTGTGCCCCGTATGCATTCTACCCATTGAGTTTAGGGCTCATTGGAAGTACCTCTCATTTGGCCAATGAGGTGGGAAAGGCTAGAGACTAGTAGCAAAGACTGATGGACGCATCAGAATTTGCCGTACTCTCTATCTAGGATGGCACGGTCCAACCACTTGATCTGGGATCAAGTTTAGTGAGGTCTGATCCTACTTTACTGGCCTATGAACCAACTTCGCTATTGGAGACTGTGAGTCCGAGTAGAGGTTTCAACCCTTCCACTAATCACACCCGGTATGATGTCTTTGTGACTGACCCACTTCTGTTCTGAAATAAAGAGGCCAGCAAAGCAAGTTACGGCGAGATGACGCACGATGTTTGGATTGCACTAGTGGACGGAGTTCTCCCTAGTTGAGAGGGAGTGTTAAAATTGGACAACTAGGTCCAAACTCCGGTTGTGCTACTCAGATGACGATCGCAATATTTTTATTGGATTCCTCTTTCGGAGAGGTGTAAGATTGATCTAAAGATCATCTCGATCGGATGAGCAGAACATGTACTTTGAATTTATTCCACTTATGTGCTAGGTCGGCCTGGAATAAAATATAGACTTAAATGTCTTAAAGGACGTGTCACACCCCCAAAGATTCCTATATATTGGAGAGACTTAGAGTTCATTTGACACAATTGTTGTGGAGGAATTCTCTCTCTCCAGATAGCGTTGGAGCTGTGATATATATATGGACTATTCTTTGTTTGGGTTGTTCTGGGTTATGTGTGACACGCTTGGCTGAATGACCTATTGGAGACTTTGTTGGTAGAAGCATCCTGCTGATCGCCGTAACGCCAGCATTTCTTATCTCTATTTTGGCTTGTCTTCTGTCGATCTATTAAGTATGTTCTATCTTCTTCAGTATTGTGCCCTAATCTGAAATGGCATAGAACATGTACAGAAATTAACAGAATCCAAATCATTTGTGCACAAATAAGCAAAAATTCTGATTTATATAGCATGTAAGGGTGCACATGACCAAAATAGCATCAGCTGCAATCCGTCTCTGAACTGACAATACATCAACAAACAAGCCCTAGATGGCCTCTAGTATCCCAATAAAATCATGCAACAACAAATGCCTACCCATCAACAAAATCATTGCCTATATTGGGATTTTCATCATCAATATCACCCTCTAAGCATTAAAATAACATAGAAAAACATAGCATGTTGAGTCACGATTTTGTTTGAGTGATGGGTACATTTTTAGTAATAACATAGAAAAAACATATCATGTCGAGTCATGATTTTGTTTGAGTGATGGGTACATTTTTCGTAGGGTCGTGATAGAGGAGTTCGTCAACCAATGCTTTGGTGCTCTTTATTAAATACTAGTTCCATACCCTCGTACATGACCAAATCCGATGGAAACATTGCAATCCCCCCAATCCTGATATCCTGAAAAACTATTAAGTCTGCTGGATTTTAAGTGACTCTAAAATTATTCTTTCTCCATATGCAATCCAATGAGGTCGGAACCACTCTCCAACATCCTGATTCCTGAGTCATTTCATGGTAATGTTAATTCAACATTACCATGAAATGCATAGCAATGCCAGGCCATAGGATTGAATATTAGGCCTACCCCACTAGAAAATTCCCATTTTTTCTTAAAAAATTGTGTTGCAAACATCTTTGATCAATTTATACAGAACCGGCCGGTTCGGTGAAAAGCACGAAACTGGCTGGTTCCATTGCAGAACCAGCGTGTTCGGCACAAACCTGCCATTTCCGGTTCCAAATCTCGAATTGGACCGGTTTGGTCCTCAAGGGACCAAACCAGTTGGACCGGCTGGTTTCACCGGTTCTGATAACACTGCCCTATTGTTCTTCTAAAATTTGAAATGGTTTATTTATGCTGGGATGCCACATTGTTTATTTCATGTTTGATAAATTGTGACACTGTTTTTTCCCACGGCCTTTAGTTCCATTTTGATTATTTCTTTTATGACACGCTAAACTATTCAAAATGAAAAAATCCATGTGAAGAATAATATCATTTTTTGACCTCAATCATTATTTTTTGAAGCTGTTCTGTAAGATGGTCCATTTGTTTGATTTTTTGTGATCCAATATCTATTTTATGTCTGGATAGTGTGTTTTACTGATGAAAATAATTTATATTGCAGTGATGGGGGGACTGTAATGGATGCAGTGGAGTTTGTACTTCAGAATTTCACAGAGATGAATAAACTATGGGTCCGAATGCAGCATCAGGTGAGTTGCTGCATCCTATTTGCTTAACTTGTAGTTCTGTAGTGATGTCCATGCACATCAGGGTCTTGCTTGCATGTGTCGTAGGAGTGTAAGAGGTCATGCCAGCATGAGGTCGTGTTCTTAACACTACTTGTGCTCATGCAGGCAGTATTATGATTATGAGTCATTGATAAGGTTAGGTGATGCTGAGTGCCAGGCTCCCAATTGGACTGTCTGGTCTGCAGGGACCTGCGAGGGAGAAAGAGAAACGGGAGAAGGAAAGGAGCGAGCTTCGTGATCTTGTAAGATCAATTGTAATTGCATTTGAGTGAAGCTGTCTCTTCTATAAATTTGTAAGTTGTCATATTTCGTTGAGCAATACTTTTGATAATTGCATTTATAAACCCCTTGTTCCCTCAGGTAGGGAAAAACTTACATGTCCTTAGCCAGATAGAGGGGGTTGACCTTGAAATGTACAAAGAAATTGTGCTGCCCAGAGTCTTGGAGCAGGTATTCTATAAGTGCATTTTATGATTTTATCAATAAGATGTGCAGTTTTACACTTTTGTTAAGCGTTATTGTAGAGAGGTGTAATGCTGATCCTGTTTTTTATGTCAGGTTGTTAACTGCAAAGATGAGCTTGCACAGTACTATCTTATGGACTGTATCATCCAAGTATTTCCAGATGATTACCATTTACAAACTCTGGAAACGCTCCTCGGTGCTTGCCCTCAGCTTCAGGTATGTGAAAAATCACAGATGTCCATGCTAGTATATCAAGCACATGGTATTACTCATGAAATTTCCAAAACTATCTGTACTTTTTAATATTTGGATCAGTCCCATATAAATATGGTGTATTTAGCATTAATATCAATGTACCTGAGGCATTCAATTTTCAAACTTTAGTTAGGTTTTAATGATTTTGTTTTCGATGCTGTGTATTTGCGATGTAAATATTTTAACATGCATGATGCCACGTGTTTTTCACCGTACAACTACTGATGCAATGTTAGCATACTTGTTTGAACTTTGCATTTGATTCATGACCACTTCTTGCACATAATTATCTTCCTTTTTATAGCTTGGTCTATCTTTTTGCAGCCAACTGTTGATATAAAGACAGTGATGTCTCAATTGATGGAACGCCTCTCAAATTATGCATCTTTAAGTCCAGAGGTAAGTCTGATTCTTATTTTAACCCGATGTACTTGTTCCTTTATACGAATGTCAGACTAAACAGCTTGAGTGAATCTTTTCTAAAACATACAACATGCTTATATGCAGGTTATGCCAGAATTTTTGCAAGTTGAAGCTTTTACCAAGTTGAGCAGTGCCATTGTTAGGGTAGGTGTTCCTGATGGATAACACTTTATTTTTGTTTTTATTTTTTATTTTTTAAAATATAAACTGTGTATTTTTATAATATTCCATAACTTGGAAGAGATTGATATACAATTGGTGTAACTGTCATTTGAAAAGCCATTGAATGCGGATTCTTTCAATGGGATGGATGTAATATGTTATAAAATTTGCATTGTGGACTTGTGCTGCATTTGAAATTCTCATTTTTTGTGTCTATTTTTCATACTATCATTATTATTATTTTTTTATATGAACCCCGATTGGGGGAATTGGTAACTGAGCAGAATCTCACCTCCAGGACCTCAGGTCAATCCTCTGGGCTGCCACTATAACCCCCAATTTTTACAGTCGAAGTCTATAATCACACACTGGGGTTAATTAGGGGATTTGGACCGAGGTGGTTGGCATTAACACTGTTAGCCCCAATCACTCAGGCTGCTCTTGATGGGATTTCGTACTATTATTATTCGTTTTAATTTATATTATTCATTTTGTTCCCAAGTCAATTGTTAGCTTAGTATCTCCTTAGAGGCAGACTCAAAGATAACCTTATGTTTGAAAGATTATATTTCAATTTGCTCATCATTCATGAATCATAGATATCATTGCATGCCTTTCAAGTTTCATTATACCATTTGCACGTCTTTCATGTTTGATAACATGATAAATTTTGTCTTTAATCTTTAACAACATGATAAATTTAATCTTTCATGTTTCATTTTGTTGGTATTTTGTCTTTCATTTGTAATTATTTTAGTTGATGCTTCTATTTCACCCAACAATTTGATCTTATTCATAATCCCAAAAGACTTCACATTTATTTTCTTCTTGCATCTTGCAAACATAACAGAGAGTAGGGCTTCCCAATTGAATTATCAACACTAGACTAAACCTTTTGAGAACTGACTCCCCTCATAGGGTTGAGATGAATAACTGTTTATGAGTTATAGGAGTAGAAATAAACTCAACCAAAACGATGGGTGTTAATACTGAACCTTTCTAAATTGCCAAATCGGTTTTTTGATCCTTAATAGTGTCTCCTAATCTGCTGTTGGATACTTAATCCGTGGGATTACAGTATTTTGTAAATACTATCCTAAACAATGATTTAGGAATATTAAGAGTCATAGGTGAATGTCAAGAGGTCATTGAAGCTCTTGGAAGATGAAACAAGGAGTCATCTCTCAATGAATGTATGTATGGCTCAGTTTAATGAAAAGTTTTAATGCGTGAAAGTAATCAATATTGGCTGACAGTTGCATCAAGCCCAGATTTTTCTTGATAACTCCATGAACAACTTCTCTTCTCTCTTGTGTGGCTACCTTGTTGCCTTCTTCACTTCAATGATTTTTAGGCATTCCTCCTCATTTTGAGGGCTGGGTCCACAACTTGATGACCAACAAGCCGTCACCAAATTCAACATCATGTTGTTGGATGGTGTTGTTATTGATGTCAACCCCGGAGTTTGACTAGGTTTGAATTTGACTAAAACACCAGTTATTGATGTCAAATTGATAATGAACACTTCTTAGAATCGTCTGGATCACATCAAGAAAACAGCTACAACTGAGGGAGGCGTCAACCCCCTAATTCACAGGCTACAACTTGTAGGACGCTCATACACCCAATAAAACTGTTGCAACCGGAAGGACGCCCCAACATCTTGTAAGTCAGACCACATTTTGACGAGTGCACCAATACTATTTACCAATTGCTGTCAGAAGGATGCTTCGTCGCCGTGTAATTTATTAGCTATAACTGGAGGGATGCTCCAACGCCCTGTGATTTATCAGTACCAACTGAAAGGATGCCCCAATGCCCTGTGTAGGCTACGACCTTCCCTACCACCACCTGCCGCCTTGAAGTGTTCTTAGGCCACAACTTGAAGGTGACTCCAATCACCCTGAAGAGCCGATGGACCACGTTTCACAATTTTTAGACTAGATCCCCCTGTGCTCTAAATCGATATAAGAAGATTGTATAGAAGATAATGCTGCTAAGCTCAATACAAATATCCCGTCAACTTCTACTGCACAAAACTGCTCAACTGACCACTGCCAGCCCACTCAACAATCACTGCACATCACTAACCACTGCTCATCACTGACCACTGTAACAACTTGCTACACTGTTGGATGGTTGAAAACCCTAGTCCTAGGGTTTGGGTTCCCTGGACGGAGGACATACCTCGACTTTGTTGAGGTTATTGAAGTCGCAAATCATTGGTTTTGGCTTGGAGATCCACGTTAATGGATTCTTCTCGTCAAGGTGTTTCCAATGGTCTGTGGTACGCCGCAATAGGCCTCCTAATTTGAGAGATATTCATGTTTGAAGTCGAGGACCCCGTAGGAGAGACCATTGTAACATGTACGACATGAACACAATACCACATGAATACCAATACCACATGCAAAACATGTACACAGTACCACCTGCACAACGTGTGCACAACATCACATTTACATGACACCACCTGCACAATGTGTACACAATGCCACATGTACACCGCACCACCTGTACAATGTGTACACAATATCACATGTACAAAACACCACATGCACGACATGTACACGACACCACATGTATACAACGCCACATGCACGACATGTACATGGCACCACTTGCACACAACACCACATGTACAACATGTACACAACAACACATGCACACAACATCACATGTAAAATCATGCACACAACACCATATGTACAACACGCACACAACACCATATGTACATAGCACTACATATACAACACGTACATAGCATCATACGTACACAACACCTCATGTCCAACATGCGCACAACACCATATGCACATAACACTGCATATCCAACATGCGCACAGTACGATATGTACACAACACCGCATATCCAACATGTACATAGCACCATCTATACCTAGCACTGCATATGAAATATACACACAACACCATATATTCAACAAACATACAACATCATATGTACACAATACTACACACAACACCATATATTCAACAAACATACAACATCATATGTACACAATACTGCATATGTTACACGTGCACATCACCATAGGTACAATCACTTGGCAGTCGTAGGAGAGACCATTACACCCACTGAGTTGGCGAGGATAGCCTTGCATGGTCTTCCCAAGACTTGGGAGAGTTTTGTAGATGGTATTGTCGCACGGGAGAACCTTCCCAGATGGGAAAGGTTGTGGGACGACTGCATTCAGAATGAGATCAGGAATAACCATCTAGGGGCAGCCAAATAGGGGTGGAGGATGACAATGTGGCATTGTTGGCAAGAGGCAAAAAAGGCAAATCAAAGAAGGGAGCTTCCACCAGTGGAGGCAAAGGAAAAGGTAAAGGCAAACAACATAGCAAAGAAAATGACTATTCCAAAGTCAAATGTTTGAATTGTCAAAAGATGGGACACTATGCTGTTGTGTGTCCAGAGAAGAAAAATAAGAAAGGGAAAGAGACAACCATGGCATCTTCTGCAGAGATAGAGGACTTCTTAGAGAGTTTTGATCGAGAGTTTGGATTCATAGCTTGTGAGTCCTCCAGTGCAGTATCACCTACCATATAGGTTCATAGGGAGTGTTCACTCGCCTCTACTAGCAGCGCATCTTCTAGTGTTTGGTACGTTGACAGTGGCGCTTCTCGCCATATGACAGGAGTCAGGGAGTACTTGTCAGGGCTATCAGAGAGTGATACTGATATTGAGGTAGTACTTGGTGATGACAACATTGTTAGAGCAGTCGGTGTTGGAACATCAACATTTGATAGGGAACTCAAACCTCCCTTGAAAGTGTCAGATGTTCTATATGCGCCTAGAATGAAGAAGAACTTGATATCCGTCTCAACACTCGAGGCCAGAGGGTATGAGGTGTTGTTTAGGAATGGACAGGTGCTCATATATCCTAAGGGAACTCAAGCTGCTTCAGCTAGAGTGATTGGAGTGCGTCAGCTAGAGTGATTGGAGTGCGCCATGCTAAGGTTTACAAGTTCTCATTCCAACCACTGATGGCATTGAGTAGTAGTACCAGGGACAGGACCGACAACAGTTCTAGTAGTTCAGAGTTGTGTGAGATCTGACATCGCAGGATGGGTCACATGTATCACGGGGCCTTGAGGATATTGCGGGAGATTACCATTGGTGTGCCACATTTCAGTTCTGATCACCTTGATGTATGCAGAGGATGTGCTATGGGGAAGTTTGCAAAAGCTCCTTTTCCCAGCAGTGACAGCAGGACGACGTGGATCCTTGACTTGATTCATTCCGATGTGAGTGGTCGGATGTCTCATTTGTCCTTGAGTGGCTTTGAGTATTATGTCTTATTCATTGATGACCACTCCAGGAAGACCTGGTTCTATTTCTTGAAGACCAAGGGTGATGTCTTCAAGCGGTTTTGAGAGTTCAAAGCTCTCGTGGAAACCTAGACAGGCATAAAGATCAAGGTACTAAGGTCGGACAATGGAGGTGAGTATATTCATGGTGAGTTTGTGGATTTTTGTGCCGAGGCAGGCATTAAGAGGGAGTTCACTGTTCCTTACAACCCCCAACAGAATGGGGTATCAGAGAGGAAGAACATATATATTATAGGGGCTGCCAAAGCCATGCTTCACGATCAGGGGTTACCTTTATTTTTGTGGGCAGAGGCCTGCAACACTGTTGTTTACTTACAGATCAGGAGTCCACATCGTGCCTTGGGGAATGTGACTCCTGAGGAGGCTTTCTCAGGGAAGAAGCCTGATGTTGGGCACTTTCGTATCTTTGGGTGCCTTACATATTCTTATGTCCCCAAGGAGAGCAGGACCAAGCTAGAACCTACTACAGACAAGGGCATCTTTGTGGGTTATAGCGAGACCTCGAAAGCCTACCAGATTTACATTCCTGCAAAGAGGAAAGTGGTTTTCAGGAGGGATGTAAAGTTTAAGGAGGAGAGAGCTTTCAGGAGGTCACAGTAGTTACAGTGTGTAGAGTCACCAGACACTCAGCAGCAACCGAGTTAGTCACAGGGATCCAATGCACAGAGTGCAGGAGGTCAGGGATCAGGAAGTACATCTACTACAGTTTCACATCCATCAGTAAGCAGTGGCTCTCAGAGTCAGGTGAGTGGATCTTTGGGCAACTTACAGGGAAGTCTGCATAACTGGTCACAAGATAGTCCACTGATGGACAACTCACATGGTACATCAACTTCTACGGGCACATGTACAGGTATGGGGTCAATTGGCAGGCCTTTAGGAGTTCAGGCTTTTGATGATGATGATGATTCTTTCACTCCGGTGGAAGAAGTACTTTTAGGGAAGAGGAAGCCCAAGTGGCTTCATGATACCCTGCGCGAGTCCACATTAGTTACTGGTCCAAAGAGGCAGGATCATAGAGAGTAGACCACTTGCGCAGTTCTGTAGTTACATGGCATTGGTAAGAAGCATTGTTGGCACCGAGCCTTCTAGTTATGAGGAGGCAGCCAACCAGCAGGTCTGGAGAGAGTCCATGATGGAGGAGTATTCTTCTATTATGCAGAACGATGTTTGGGAGGTAGTGCTTAGGCTTGAAGGTAAATCAGTGGTTACTTCCAGATGGCTCTACAAGATAAAGCATGCTGCAAATGGCAACATAGAGCTGTTCAAGGCTCGATTTGTGGCGAGAGGGTTCTCACAGGTAGAGGGAGTTGACTATGAGGAGACCTTTGCTCTCGTAGCTCGATATACATCTCTTCGCTCCATTATATCGATTGCAGCAGAGATGGGTTGGAAAATCCACCAGATGGATGTGAAGATCGCCTTTCTCAATGGCTTCATTCAAGAGGAAGTTTATATTGAGCAACCGTAGGGTTTTGAGGTGCATGGGCGAGAGAACCATGTATGCAGGTTGAAAAAGGCATTCTATGGCCTGAAGCAAGCTCCTAGAGCTTGGTACTCTCGTATTGATGCATACTTGCAGCAGTTGGGTTTCGCTAAGAGTGAGGTTGATCTGAACCTATACTTCATTGTGGTAGGTGAGGAGCCTCTCATTTTGGTGTTGTATGTTGATGACTTGTTCATCATTGGAGCAGAGAGACTCATTGAGGGCTGCAAGAGAGATCTTGCTTCAGAGTTTGAGATGAAATATATTGGCTTGATGCATTATTTTCTAGGATTGGAGGTGTGGCAAGAGGAGGGGCATATCTTCTTGGGACAGGGGAAGTACACAATGGATATTCTTAGCAGATTTGACATGGAGGACTGCAAACCCATGTCTACACCTATGATCACTGATTGGAAGAAGCTTCACGCTTCCGATTCCGAGTTGGTGGATCCTACACTATATAGGCAGCTGATTGGATCATTGATGTATTTGGTCAACACTCGACCAGATATATGTTTTGCAGTTAACACTATGAGTCAGTTCACGTGTGAGCCCAGGAGAGTGCACTGGGTGGCTGCAAAAAACATTCTTCGTTACTTGCAGGGTACTGTGGATTATGGTTTGGACTATAGACAGGGTGATTGAGTGAGACTTGAAGGATACACAGATTTAGATTGGGCAGGATGTGCTTCAGACAGGAAGAGTACTTCAGGGTGTTGTTTTGGGTTGGGTTCGGCATTTGTGTTGTGGTTCAGCTGGAAACAATAGTCAGTTGCATTGGGCTCAGCTGAGGCAGAGTATATGGCTGCTAGTTTGGCTAGCTGTGAGGCCATATGTCTTCGCAAGATGTTGTTTGGTTTATTTGGTCAAGCATTGAGACCTTCTGTGATTCACTGCGATAATCAGAGTTGCATAAGGCTCACAGAGAATCCAGTTTTTAATCACAAGTCAAAACATATTGGGATCAAGTATCACTTCATTCGAGATGATGTCCAAAAGGGAGCAGTCAAGCTTGAGTACATCTCCACAAATGAGCAAGTAGTGGACATCTTCACCAAAGAATTACCACGAGGCAAACATGTCTACTTCAGAGACAAGATGGGAGTGGTGAGGAACACTTTCCTCGGTAAGAGGGAGTGTTAAATTTTGGGTACCAAGGACAAGTGGTTCCCCATGGCTTTGATCTTTTGCCTAGGGAAAAGTGTCCACTCTATTGTACCTCTTCTTCTAAAATTGACTTTATAAGTGGTAAAGTCAGTGTAATTTAAAAGTGACTTTATAAGTGATAAAGTTACGTTATAATTTCGAAGTGACTCTATTAAAGTCAATGAAGAAATATGAAAGTGAAAAAAGTGACTATGGAAATAAAAG
This sequence comes from Pinus albicaulis, assembly GCA_034641835.2. NCBI lineage: Eukaryota > Viridiplantae > Streptophyta > Pinopsida > Pinales > Pinaceae > Pinus > Pinus albicaulis. Next base: position 1,204,122,767 of record CM076582.1, on the reverse strand, counting down.
GCTAAGTGGGTCTTTATTTAAGTGGGTGAGTGATTAAATAGAAAAAGTGAAAATAATGCACAGTTATTTTCAGCCCTTGATCTAAAGCTTTCTTAGCCATTGGATCTAGTGATCACTCAAAAGTCACTTAGGTTAGGGTAAAAGGAGAGAAAAAGAGGAAAAGATCATATCATTCTTTCATGAGCATTTGAGAGAAAGCAAGAGAGGGAAAAGGAGAAATTTCTGAGCAGGCAGGAAGAGAAGAAGAATAGCAGGAGATTTGGCACACATCCCAAGGAGCATTTGGGCATGCTAACCAAGGAGAACCATACAACATTTACAGCAGAACTGTACAATAGTTTGGCACACATTCCAAGGAGGGTGACAGTACAAATTTTGAGGAGAAACAACTGCAGGTTGAAGGCACAAAAATCGAGGCAGCTAGGCAAGATTTTCGAGAAGAACCTGCTGTAATTCCCATATAGTCCATACAGGCCATACGCTGTAATTTGGGCACATTTCCCAAGGCAAGCCGTACAACATTTATTGTTGTTTTCTGTCTGAATCGTGGCATAGTTTATGAGGTGGAGTTTTGCACAAAAATTGAGATAAGTTTGTTCTGTAAATGTTGGAAATTTTCCTGTGTATTTCATTTTCCCTGTAACAGTTTTCAAAAATAAAGAAGAGCTCTCAAACTGGTTTTCCCCAAAAGTTGTAGGGGGTTTTTCCAGGGTCACATTAACCAAAAATCACTGTTATCTGTGTATGGCTGTTATAATTTTTTTGTGCATTTATTTCCAGTATTTCCAGTAGTAGTGAAATCTCCTAATTTGTATTTTTAGAAATAAATATCATTTCCAGATTTTAGTGTTTTTTTTTGGTAAGTAAGACTAATTCTATTAAGTGATCATATGGTACAAGAAGAGTTTACAATCAAGAGAGGCAAGAAACGAGCCAACCGGAAATGATAAATAATCAGCCTCGGTCTCGAAGAGTGAACATGTAACAGACAAAAGAACAGTGAAGCGTGACTAGGAAATAAAAGTAGATAGAATTAGGGTTCTACCCAACATGGGCAGAAACCTTCGTGTGAGATTTTTTTCCTTTCTGTTTGTTGACTTTGACCCATCCAACTTTATGCAGTTGTGCTGGAACCATTTGTAGATTGTTGTTGACTGCTTGAGGGGGCTCCTTATCTGAGTCAGAAGAGGAGGATTCATGTGCGCTTTTCTGAGAGATCATTGTGCCAGGGGGTCCCTCAGGGACATTGGTGGATGAATCTTTCGTCTGCCTTGCCTGCTCCATTTCTGCGTCAATCTCCTCCTCGTCTGAGCTCAAGGTGTCATTGTCATCCACGGGAGGCGGGTGACAAGGTGTCCATCTTTTGGGTTTTGGCTTGGGGATGTTTTGCGTTTTTTGGGCGAGGAACTTAGAGCAGGAGTTCTGAAGGTGCCCTGTTTGGTGACAGTGGCGGCAACGGAAGGCAGTGTTCTCATAATCCAAAATCTGTGTCCACAGGAAATCGCCAATCTTGAGATTGATTTGATCTGGCATACTTTTACTTATGTCGACTTCAACACATATTCTGCCATATTTGTATAGCCCTTGGTACTCCCAAAAGGGATCTGTTGTCACGTAGCGGCCCAGGGAGTTTCCTATTCCTTGGAAAACTGACAGGTGCTATAAGTGAGTAGGTAAATTAGGAAGCCTGACCCAAACTGGAGTCTTGGTGATGATTGTCGTAGAGGGGTCGAAATTTGGGAACCAGGGGGTAAGGAATAGTCCTGTTGGTCCCCAAAACCACAGACCTGCTGATACCGCTCTCTGGTAATCCTTGTCGTGATCAATCATCAAACACAACAATGAAGAAGCCCTTTGAGTAGAAGATAACCGTGCAGTTGTGCGTCTAGTTGGAATAGATCCAGTCATAGAGATCCTTTAAGTGAGGCCAAAGTCCGTTGAATCTGCAGATGATGGTGGTTTTTGCATATTTTTGAAGCTGCTCTACCAGATCTTGATGGGAAATCTCTATGGAGGGAACTTCCTCCATCTTATCAACTAGAAAGGGCTTGGGAGCAGCAAGGGATTAATCTTCTTTCTTGGGCTGTGCATGGACAACATCCTTGTAGGAGAAAGCTGGTGTAGATGAAGAGTGCCCCGCAGCCCCCCCTCTCAAACGAAGGGTTAGAACTGCAGTAGCGTCTCTCTCAATGTTATAAAATGAAAGGGGAAAAGAGGCATCAAACTGTTTACCTCCATATAAAAGCCTTTGAAGGGCTGAGGGAATCCCCAGCCTGTGCTCCAGGGCTTGTAGGAGTTTCTGTACTTTGTCCGTTGAGCAGACCCATATCAGTAAGGATCTGCCCGTGAGGAGCGAGATCTGGATTTGAAAGGCGCGAGAGGAAGGATCTGGGAGATCCGGGCTGTCAAGAGGCGTTGCAGAGCCCAGCTTGAAGACTCATGCCCGATGGCTGCAATTTGCGTACTTTTTCGAGTTCCTGCTGCAGTCCCATGAGCGCGGGCTGCAGTTGGGAGCCTTATTTTTCCCATGTTCCAAGCTTTTGGGGAGTTGCAGAGGAGGAGGAGGGTTACCGTGATATGCTGCGCCTTCAACATCCCTAGCGGGGCTCCAGAGACGTGCTTTCAGTGCTTGTACCCGCAACTGGCTGCCTGCAAGTTTGTTTGCATGAGTGATATTGAGTGACTGCGAAGCCAAAGACTTCTGGGCTCTCAGATCCGCAGAGCTCTACGTTGCCTTGCCGACGGCAGAGGTTTGGGGAATCATCGCAGGTGCGCTCCAGCCTACAATGCCAACGAAGACCTGCGCAGAGAGTGTATCCGCTTCTACGCGTGCATTAGAGGGCTTCGCACTTGCTTTCTTAAGCATTTCTTCATCGGTTCTGCGTTTTTTGCTTGGCTCGAGTTGAATCGAGGACTTGCCAGGTCTCTAGTAACCATGATTCGCAGGCCAGAGCTGAGGCTTGATGACGACAACATGTAGCGGGAAGTCGTAGGCCAGAATTGCAGAGTTAGGGTTCATCTTGGCTCCAAAAATCCTGTTTTCATTAAATGTTGTCTTATCTGTAACCCCCATCTCCAGATTTTAGTGTTTTAATCATGCTTGGATTTCACATTAAATGAATGGAGTGATAAGGGAAAACTGTTAATCGAAGTGGGGTTTGAATTTCTACAATTTCTTAAGGATATTGCACCTTAGTAACTAGATTGTTAAAGGTGTTTTGAAGAAATTAGTGCATTTGATTAACTGGGTATCGGTTTACATCTTGGCCTTGATTTCAAGTATAAAGGGAGTTTGATCCTAGCAAAAGACAAAGGTACATAACTATGATTGATTAGAAAAGTTGAATATTTGAAAGCTGTTGAGAAATCAATGCTAGTAGAATTAGGGTTTGATTCCTCTCCCTTGATAATTACTTGGGAATTATGTTGGCTTCTTTCACTTCTTTATTATATTATCTTTCAGTAGCTAAGACGAGATAATCCAAGACTCTTCGACCTAAACACAAACTTCCTCCATTCACCAAGTCAGTGCTTCCTTCCAGCAACTTTGATCTTGATCTTCAACCTTGCAGTAGCAGAACTTTGACCCCTACAACTGTAGAACTTCGACCCTTGCAACTACAAAACTTCGATCCCTACAATTACCCAGTAACTTCGTAGAAAAGAGAGAGATATATAGCCCAAAACTTCGATTTTATTCTTCTCCTACACTTCTCCTTCTTATCTTTGAACTTCACACTTTTCCTGCACTTCTTCTTGTGTATATCGAACTTGTTGAGTGGATAAGCAAATGGATTGAATTACACTTCTATATATAGCTTTATTGTGGGTCGAATTGCTGCTCTCATGCAGGCTGACTTCATCAGGCAAGGGCCGACTTGGTGTGGAGGTGACAAATTACTTATTTGACTCAGTAATAATTCTTTTTACATGATTCAAAAGCCCAAGAAGGGTCTTGTTAAATGGAAAATGACTCTAATGACTCAATATAAAACCTAGAAGTACTCAATGGGGACTTTGACCTATAAATGATGACCCAAGCATGAAACCCATACTTTAATAAGTCATTGTAATAATAAGAAAATTTTCTTTTTCATTCTTTTGATAAATACATTTCATAATGACTAAAATTTAAATATGAAGACCGAACTTAGTTACATTCTTCAACACTCCCTCTTAACTAGGGAGGTATTCAAAATGACATAAATATACAAGTACAAGGAAGATTTCAAAACACATGAACCACGAAGAGTTTAGGCACCCACGATGCCATAGACTAGATTCTTGACTAGAGCAATCTATTCGGGTGAGACTAAGATGGACTAAAGCTTTCAACCACTCTAGGTACCATCAAACTTACTTGCTAACCATCAACCCAGTGAACTAGGTGCATAATGCAAGGTCAAAGCTCCATGACCAACACCGCCTTCCCTACTTCGGGAACTAGACATCAACACACAGGCCGACTAGATGTCTTCCCAGGCAACGTGTATTACACACAAAACCTCAACAAATATCTTCCAAACATTTTTCATCAACAAAATCAGTAATATCAACTAAACCAAGCATGCTTCTAAAATATTCAAACTTCTTATTAGGAAGAGACTTTGTTAACAAATCAACTACCTATTCGTCGGTCGGAACATATTGTAGCTTCACGATCCCATCGTGTACCAAGCTCCTAATATAGTGGTACTTATTGTTGATTTGCTTTGTCCTTGCATGGAACACGAGATCTTCAAACATCTTGATGCAACTTTGATTGTCACAATTTATCACAGTAGGACTTAGAGACTTTCCAAACAAGTTTGACAAAAGTTTCCTCAACCTTATAGCCTCCTTTCTTACTTCACATGCAACCACATACTCTGCTTCAACACTACTCAAAGCAACAAGATCTTGATTTCTACTCATCCATGAAATCGTAGCAGATTCGAAACTGAAACATTCACTTGTAGTGCTTCTTCCATCGGTTTCATTGCCACCCCAATTAGAATCTGTAAAACCTGTCAGCTTGACTTCCTTGCTGTCGTACTTTAGGCAGTGATGTATAGTGCCACGTAGATATCTTAATATATGCTTGGTAGCTATCTAATGATCACGACGAGGCTCCAACTGAAATTGACTAAGAATGTTCACATCAAAACATATATCCGGTCTAGTATTCTACCAAATACATCAGAGAACCCACCAACTTACGATAGATGGTAGGATCTACGAGACTTGAGTCAGAGCTTCTCAACTTCTTGAGATTGGTGATCATGGGAGTAGTCATGGGATTGGAATCCATCCTACCGAATTTCTACAATAACTTGATTATATATTTTCCTTGCCCCAGATATATCTCCCCAGGTTTTTGCCATACTTCCAGACCTAGGTAATAATGCAAAAGTCCCAGCTCCATCTCAAACGTGGTTGCCAACATCTTCTTGCATTCTTTTATCCTTCGCTCCACACCTCTAATAAATAGATCATCCACATATAGTAGAATATTGACTGACTCATTATCCACAACCTTGATGTAGAGATTTGGATCAACAATACTTTTGATAACCTGATTCTTAGATGGCATGCATCCATTTTTGCATACCATGCCCTAGGAGCTTGCTTCAAGCCATACAAGGCCTTCTTGAGTCTACAAACATGTGTGTCTTTGCTCTTTATTTCAGAGCCTTTAGGTTGTTCAATGTATACTTCTTCATCAATGGTTCCATTCAAAAATGTTGTTTTACATCCATTTGATGGATATTCCATCCCATTGTAGCAATCAATGAAACCAAGGATCTTATAGTAGTATACCTCGCGGTAGGTGCAAATGTTTCTTCATACTCTATGCCTTCCTTTTGAAAGAAACCTCTTGCAACGAATCTAGCTTTGTACTTGTCTATGCTTCCATCAACAATGTGCTTGATCTTGTAGATCCATTTTGAAGTGACAACCGATTTGTCACTTGGTGTAGGAACGATTTCCCAAGCCCCATTCTTGATGATGGATTGATATTCTTTCTGCATTGCCGTCTTCCATACTTCTTGATGAGCAACTTCTTCAAGTGTAGTTGGTTCAACTTCTATTAGTTTTGTCATGTATGAAACATATCCAGAATATATTTTTGGTCTTTTGCTTTCTCTAAAAGTATCTTTCTCAGCTCCATGCCCTTTGGCATTTTCAAGAGTAGCTTTTAACCAATTCAACCTCTTCCTTGTGTCGGGTATGATCACAAGATGAATACGCTCACTTGGTCCTTCTTCTTCTTCTTCTTCTTGGATTGTAGTAGGTTTGTTGTGGTGCTCTTCTTCTTCGAATAGTGGTATGTCTTTGTCATCGGAATCGATAGGAATATCTTTGGATCTTTTGTAGGCATGATTTTCATCAAATATAACATCCTTGCTTACTTCAATATGTCTTCCTTCCTTGATGTAGATTTTATATGCCTTTGAAGAAAGAATGTAGCCACCGAAGATCCCTTTAATGCTTGTAGAATCTAGCTTCTTTCGTTTGTCCTTTGGAATGTGGATATAAGCGGGACACCCAAAGATTCAGAGATGGTGCACACATGGCTTCTTTCCTGTGAACGCTTCCTCATGTGTCATATTATCAACAATTCTATGAGGGCTTCTATTATGTATATATACTACTGTCATTCCTGCTTCTCGCCATAGAAACTTTGGTATGTTTTGATCAAAAATCATTGTTCGAATACATTCTTCAATTGTCCTATTTTTCCTTTTGGCCACTCCATTTTGTTTGGGATAGTAGGGAACAATGAGTTCCCTCTTAATTCTTGCTTCTTTGCAATATGCAATCATTTTTTTTGGAAGTGAATTCCCCACCATTGTTGGATCTCAAGGTCTTTATTCTTCTTTCGGTTAGGGTCTCTACTTCAGATCTAAACTCCTTGAAATTTTCAAATACTTTATCTTTTTTCTTGGGAAGGTAGAGCCATGTCTTTCTAGAGTGATCATCAATGAAGGTCACATAATAAAGATGACCTCTAAGTGATTTGTTAGACATAGGCTCACACACATTTGAATGAATGAGGTCTAATATATCCTTAGACCTTGTTTCACTGTTTGTAAATGGTTTCCTTGTATTCTTTCCCAAAGCACATCCCTTACATATTCCTTCACTATCTTTTTTGATATTAGGGATGCCATTTATCAATTGATTAAGAGAGGGAATAACCTTATAATGTAAATGTCCATATCTTCTATGCCATAGCTCAATGGGATTGATTTCCATGTGAACTAGGGCTTGAGGAGATGGTGTTATGACTCTACATAGACTTCCTTCACATACTCCAATAACCCTAGCTTTATCAATGCTTGAATCTTTTCTCCAAACCAAAACTTTTCCATCTACATAAGTAATTCTATCACCTTTATCTTCTAAGCATGAAAATGAAAGTAATTTTTTTTTTCAAACCTGGAACATAGAGTATATTGTTGAGATGTAGCTTTGCTCCATTTTCTAACTTCAAAAAAGTTGATGCAGGCCTCTAACAATATAACTTTTGTTGTCTCCCAATTCCATTGCATGAGAAGATGGTTCCTTTGATAAAGTGTGAAGTTGTTTACTTTCTCCTGTCATGTGCCTTGATGCTCCACTATCAATAATCCATGCGTTGTCATCATTAAGTGATCCTGTGAGTGCAACCAAGAACCCCTTGCTTTTGACCTTCTTGAATAAGTTGTAGATGATTCTTTTGATCCAGTTTCCTATAATATTGAATCCCATTTTCAAATAACTTATCATAGAGGGAGTAACCTTTTCTTTCGAGCCAACAAAGTGATCTCCAATCTTCCTTAACCTTAGCTCTGATACCATGTTGAGAAATCAATGGTAGTAGAATTAGGGTTTGATTCCTCTTCCTTGATAATTACTTGTGAATTATTTTGGCTTCTTTTGCGTCTTTATTATATTATCTTTCATAAAGCAATTACCAGATTATGTGTATGAAGATCACAAGAACAAGATACACAAGATATAGGCACTCAGCCAGGGCAAAACCCTTATCAAGGGGAAAACCCAGTGAAACCTCTTCCTTCAGTAGTTAAGACAAGATAATCCAAGACTCTTCGACCTAGACACAGACTTCCTCCAATCACCAAGTCAACCCTTCCTTCCAGCAGCTTCGATCTAGACCTTCGACCTTGCAGCAACAAAACTTCGACCTTGCAACAACAAAACTTTGACCTATGCAACAACAGAACTTCGACCATTGCAATTTCGACCCCTGCTGTTGAAAAGTGTAACTAGGTTCGGTCTTCATAATGACTTGTAATTATGAATTTATGTAATGAAGAAGACAAAGATCATAAAATGTATTTTGTAAATGCTTGACTCATGGGTTTCATGAGAGAGGAGTTTTTATTATAGGTCAAAGACTTCTTCTTGATGTCTTTAGGGGTTTGTCATCTTGTCATAAATATGTAATTTAGAGTCATGTATATGAAGTATTGTTACACTTGTAAAGGACAATTATTGATGTAATTTATATGCTCCAAGACCTTGTTAATAGGCTCCTTGAAGTCAACTCAAACATGTTGGAGACACTCCTTGTCAAGTCGGCTCATCCACAGAAAGATATGTCGGCCTAGAAGAGGGAGACAGTCCCATATATAAGAGGGACTGCTGCCTCATTTTGGCGGAATAGTTCGGATCAAGTTTGCAACTAAGTGCGAGGTCAGGGATTGAACTTTGGTTTGAAGAGAAGTGGCATATCAACTAGGTCATATTCTGAGATTGCAATGCGAGATCAAGGTCTGAATTTGGGTGCGAAAGCAAGGATAGTTCAACGAAGAGGAAGGGATAATAAACTTCAGTCTGGGTCTACTTATCTTAGCCAAGGAGAAGAGACAAGTCATCTCGGTCTAAGTTGGTGATTAGGATCCGAACCTCAGTGCGTAAGAAGAAGCGTGCTCAACGAAGAAAAGGAGGACAATAATCTTAGGATTGAGTCTGTCCTATAGCCTTAATAATCTTAATATAGTAGAAAGGTAGGGCTATATAAGCCTTGATCTATAGCATAAAGAAGAGCTACAACAGAAAGGTGTCTTTTGTGTAGAAGACTAAGAAAGGTAGGCTGAGGAACAATGATTGGGTAACCAAAGAAAGGAATGAAAGGCTAGGGACCGAGCTTCCCTAGGGCTAGTGCATAACAGTGCAGAAAAGGGAAGATCGACATAAGGAGCATATAAGAGCAGTGACAAGGTCTTGGAAGCATATTGGTGTCAAGGGTCTTTGTCATGATCTTGGTAGTCGTCAATTGATGATCTATAAGAAGAATGGTTATTTGGTTTTCCTCTCCAAGAGGGAGAGGTTTTGGCCCTGGCTGGAAAGCCTAAATGTTGTGTCTCTTGTGCATTTGATAATTGACTTGATGAAGAGCGTAATAATCTAACGAAGATAAGATCTAAGTAAAGAAGCACAATGAAATCAAAAGTAATTATCATGAAATAGAAATTGAATTAAAAGCCATAATTTCTCAATACCTGCAACTTCGACCGTTGCAACTGCAGAACTTCGATCCCTGCAACTGCTTAGTAACTTCGTAGAAGAGAGAGAGAGAGATAGCCCAAAACTTCGATTTTATTCTTCTCTTGCACCTCTCCTTCTTATCTTCGAACTGTGCACTTTTCTTGCACTTCTACTTGTGTATATCGAACTTGTTGGATGGATGAGCAAATGGATCGAACTGCACTTCTATATATAGCCTTCTTGTGGGTCGAATTGCTCTCATGTAGGATGACTTCATTAGGCAAGGGCCGACTCAGTGTGGAGGTGATAAATTAATTATTTGATTCAATAATAATTATTTTTACATGATTCAAAATCCCAAGAAGGGTCTCATTAAATGGTCAATGACTCTAATGACTCAATATAAAACCTAGAAGTCTTCGGTGGGGACTTTGACCTATAAATGATGACCCAAGCATGAAACCCATGCTTTAATAAGTCATTGTAATAATAATAAAATTTTCTTTTTCCTTCTTTTGATAAATACATTTCATAATGACTCATACAAATATTTACATTCTTCAACAAAACCAAGGATACTTGTGATTTCCAAGTAACCTACAACAGTGATACAAAAGAATCTTGACTTGATAAGTGGTAGTTGATTACTTGAAGTAGTGAAGACAAGATTGTTTGTGAGATTGTTCCAGTAAACTATTATACTGCATGTAATAGTCTTGATGATTTTAACAGTGACGATATTAATAATATCAACATAACAATATTTTAGTAACAACATTCTTGAACAATGATCTTACATGACAACAGTTAATGATGTTGGTACTAGGACATTGATTATTTGAGCAAAAAAAATACATATGTTGGTAGCTCTCCTTGGGCCAAGTTTGAGAGCTTTGCGAGCAGGTCATAGGGATGACCTGAGGCACCTTGGTTTGGGCTATTATTATTCTTCAGTGCCCTGTACAGGTAGTGGTTTAGTGATGAGGTTGTTTGCTTATGAGCTCTTGTTGCTTATTCATTCATGAGCAGTGCAGTGTAGTGATAGTTGAGCTGTGATATGATAGTTTGGGTAGTAACATTGATGTACAATTGAACAATGACAATAATGTGCAATGGTCAGTGATGTGTAGTGATTGTTCAGTGGGCTGGCAGTGGTCAGTTAGCAGTTTTTTGCAATGAAATTTGACACGATATTTGTATTGAGCAAAGCAACATTATCTTCTATACAATCTTCTTATATTGATTCAGAGCACAGGGGGATCCAGTCTGAAAATTGTGAAACGTGGTCTATCGACCCTTCAGGGTGATTGGAGTCACCTTCAGGTTGTGGCCTTAGAACACTTCAGGGCGACAGGGTGGTGCTAGGGCATGTCGTAGTCTGCACAGGGCGTTGGGGCATCCTTTCAGTGGACGCTGATAAATCACAGGGCGTTAGAGTGTCCCTTTAGTTGTGGCTGATAAATTACAAGGTGACGAAGCATCCTTTTGATTGCAGCTGGTAAACAGAGTGTTTGGGCACTCGTCAGTTGTGGCCTGACTTACAGGGCATTGGGGTGTCCTTTCGGTTGCAGCAGGTTTATTGGGTGTATGAGCATTCTACAATTTGTAGCTTGTGAATTAGGAGGTTGACGCGTCCCTCAATTGTAGCTGAAATCTTGATGTAATTATTTTCTTTTAAAAGAGAGAAGACAATCACTAAAAAGCGTTCGGTGGTTTTTGACCCAGAGGGGGTTTTCCACCAAAAAATCTTTGTGTCCACTGTTTTATATTTCTGCGTTGTTGTATGGTGTTGTCTACTGTTGATTATTGTTAATGATTATCTGAAGAAGAACCATAATAATAACTGAAGATTAACTAACGCTTTGAAAAAGATTAAAAAGTACTAATTGCTAGGAAACACTGATTCACCCCCCCTCTCAGTATTTCCAACACATGTCTACTATGATCTCCATGGCATGACCAATCCAAGGCCATGGATTTCTTCGGTATTTCTCATAATCCTTGAATTTTACCTTTGAATTTGTGGTGAAGAGGGTTTTGAACTGAAGCAGAATTTTAAGTCGGTTTGAAGGGGTTGCAACTGAACGTGACAATCCACATTCTATGCCACCAACAATTAGCGATTTACAAATGTTAAAAAGGGCATGTCCAAGGGCCTTCGCCCCTTTACTGGGCAACTTTGCCTCCTTTGCTTGTTGGCTTTGGAGCACATCAATTTTGATAGTTTTCATGTGTTGAAGAAAAATGGTGTTTTTGGTTTTGAGACCTCTTAGCCCTTCTTCTAGCATCGATACCTATAGCTAATCTTTTCACTTGCATTTGGTGAACTGGGTTTGATATGAACATGTAGCAGAGGTAAGGACAACATAATATGGCCAAGAGTAAGAATGATACCAATGAAACTTTCTTCAGACTTGTTTAGCGCAAAATACAATGGGAATGGTTTTGGCATTTGTGCAAGAGCATGGATGATCGAGGTACAAGTCATAACCTGGAGTGTGTAGCAGTAGAGTAGTAGTGGTGAAGAGACCAGTTTTACCTCTCCAAAGATGAAACAGAAGACTGACTCCCTTGCTACAGGTCATAAGACATTTGTAGAGGTCAGAGAGGAAGATTCTGTTTATATTATTCAGCATTGTTCTAAGCCATTTTTGACACAGCCTTTCAAGCAAACCCAACAACACTTGAACTTGGTGAAAAGATACATATATTGTTTCTGATGATGTGGATGTTCCTCATGTTTCACAAACAATCAAGAAGTTCTATGTGCACCAAGATGTCTATGATTTTGAAATATGTGCAAGGTATGATTTTGGGGAGCAATCTGTATCAGTGTTTTAAAACTCGGACTTGAGTTCCGAAATGGCCGAGGGTCGGCTCGGACTCGGACTTCGACTCGGTATCGACTCTGCTTGTTCGGTTTCAATGACTCGGTCTTTGTAACAAATACATTAAATACTATTTTTTTTATAAAAAACATAATTTTAAAGATTTTCATTCATGTTTCCAAACACAAAGCATTACAATATAGACAAAAGACAACATATGATCAAAGTAGGCTCATGAATATATCCATTATATCAAAATTGCACCCAGTGCACTGTCCAATACATGATGATGATGATATAGAGATCAGATCAAAAAACATAACCAAGGAGGCTCTAAATGGCCTCTACAACAAAACATGAATAGTCACTATTGCTAGACATTTGACAAGGCAATATCCTCTTCTTCAAACTCTGAACCAAAGGGGGAAACCACTTGCTCCTCCTCTGAATCAACATCCTCAACTAGAAATATAGCACGTTGAGCCTAAGATAGACGAGTTATGCACCTCTGTCGTGGTTGACTAGAGGAAGTGCCTACGACTACAACTGAAGGACTTGGGTCTGGGCCTGCTACTAGTGGATCTGCATTGAGCAGAGGCTCTACTTGTGTATCGAAGTCCATCCACACACCAATATCCTCATTAGAGTCAAACTTTGGTGGAAAAGTTTGAACTACCCAATCTGATGTTGGATCAATAACCTCCAACACATAAAACCCTAGCAACAATTTTTTTTTTCTTTGTTTTTTAATTAATTAATTAATTTATAATTTGAAGTCCGTTTTGGAGGCAAACTGGGGTTTGCGGTCGGCTTGGATTGGCTTGGTGGGTTTAGCTCGAGCTTTGCCGAGCCGACCGATTTTTCTACCGAGTCAGTCCGGTCGGGGGTTTGGCTCGGTTGGCTTGGCCGATTCCGAGCCGATCCGGAGATTTTTAAAACTATGATCTGTATACAAGAACATGATGATAAGACTTTAAAGTCTTATGCCCCTGTAGCGGATTTGCAACAGGCGGGGCGAAGGGTACTAATTCTTTAGGAACAAATGTACCTAGTGAAAAGATAAACAAATCCCCTTGCTACTCATGATGATGAAGATTTTTGGCTCTTTGAGAAAACAAATCAGGAGAGAGACAACAATAAACATTTGGAAAATGAACATAGAGGAGCCATCAGAAGAAGAAGCTGTCAAGGATGGCTGCTATAAAAGAAAAGCAAGGGCAACATTTATGTGAAATGGCTGCTGCAAAACACTCTTCTAGAAATGCAGATTTAGAAAATGAATTGTGCGGATATGAACAGGTCCCGCAACCGTTGGATGGTTTGGATGAACCTGAGCAAGCTTCATTTTCTATAGGGACTGGTTATGGTTTGAGGCAAGAAATTGAAAATGCTGTTGCAAAAGCCACAACAGCCTTGCGGAAGTTCTTCGCATTGATTATTCCATCCCAAGATCAAGTCCGTGCCTAGCATCTTAGCCCTTCTCCGACCGCTGTAACTCCTTTCCCTGCAAGGTTGACGACCAGGAAGTCATTTTCGGTTTTGAATTCTAATTTGAAAGAAATGGTGGGCATAATTTTGTCCAGGACATGGATTTATTGTGGGCCTAGTGCAATATCAGGTTACCAACATGGTGATAGCTGGAGGAGACAGGCTCATTAGAACATTGATGGGGTGTAGACAGCTTGGCACATGTTGATGATTCAAGCAACTAGTGCAAAATCCCTAAGCCGAATCAAGGGCAACATTTCATGTAATTTTCGGTCAATCGTTTCATCAATTGGGTAGACCCTTTCAAACTAGTTGTTGAACCACTTGACTATGCCATTTGCACACGCAGAAAACTGTGGCTATAGTCGGCGACCAACGGTTGCAATTTTCGAGTTTCGATCGGGCCACAATTTTGGCTGTGGTTGAGGGTCATGGGCTATATATATGTATATATATATATATATTGCTCCCTCCCCGAAGCTGCTAAGTTTAAGCAGCAGACTAGGTGAAATGTGGAGTCCACAGAGCAATATTAAATCTTTGTTATTCATCTGTTGTTTGGGAGTGGCTAATTTACCTTGAAGGGGCTTTGAAACATTATCATTGTATTTGTTGCTTTGTCCACTTTTCTTTTTATTATTATTTTTAAGCTAGATAAAGACTTGGTCTTTTTAGAATAAGTCCTCTCATAAAAATAATAATATTTTATTGTAGAGTTAAAGCCTCCTCTTATAATGAGTGGCGCTTTCCTCAATTTGTAATCGTGGTTGGAGAGCGCGAGTATTCCTCTCTTTGGGGGCTAAGAAAACTTAATGGTTTATGGGTGTTGTTTCGAGTTGATTTTTCTATGCTTCTTCTTAGTACTTGCATATAATTTGCGCTTTAATTAGGCTAATTTTGCAGCAAATCAATTAGGCTAATTTTGCAGCAAATCAATGATCACAAAATTGCTTTATCGATCCTTTGTGTGACAGTCACCGGGAAGGGGAGGTCTAGTCTTCTAGGGTCTTCACTTTTCCCTTATATCTCATCATAAATCCACATTTTCAAATGTCGAACAAACCATTTTAGGGGTGATCTTCAATGGACCTTGTGGGATATTGGTGAGAACTATTAGTATAGTGGTTGGGGCATCTCGAATGAGTAGAAGCCGAATTCCTTGTAGGTTAGCCTGGACTGGCTTGAGTGGGATAGTTTCACACCCAACTCCTCACCCATCTGGAAGAGTTGACAAAGAGGGGGTTCTAATCGCTATCCCGCCTATTGCCCTGAATATTGGCACTGGTCTTTGTATCCTTCTATCACTCTTTTTCCCTTTCACATTTCAAAAATACCATTTCAATCCCTAGGGTTATTTGTGATATCACCTTGTTTCATATTGTCTAAACCCTAGTGATCTGTAGTGGATCCCCCGTCGAAGCGAAAGGAGAGATGACCTAAAGAAGCAAGGTAGGTTGTTGAGGTGACAGTGGGTGCCCTACCCAGTTTCCACTCGGATTGTATGGCATGATTTCGAGCTTTCACCATTTTAACACACAACTTGCAGATGTTTTTGAAGAATAATGTAGCTATGGTCGGCATTTTTCATTCCAAAAACATGAAGAAGAAATTAATTTATGGTCACCTACAGGTCGGCCCTATGAGATCTCCACATGTGATGCATATATATATGAGCTCGTAGGTGTTCATTTTCATCACCAATTCAACCCAGTTTGATCTGCAACTACAAAGTACAAACAAAGATACCAAACGTAAGAAGGAAGAGAAAAAGGTTCTTTTGTTTTGCGTAGTCCCTATTCTTGGAGCTGAAGTGATTCTGGGTCGAGCTTCTATGGATAATTCAATACTATTTTCGGCCTCTTGTGATAGGGATCTTAGGCCAAAATTTTGACCTAATTGTGCAAACCTCGTTCATTGGAAAAAAGTTGATTATCTCTCTTTCTATTGATAGGCTTTGATTAGTATTTCATTGAACACTGATATGGATTTATTAGAACATTCTTATGTACTTTTGATGGAAAGAATTTCTCTCATAAGGAAAGAATTTTGGGCTTTCCTTTCTAGGTTTTGCCCTCACTGTGAGCCTAATCTTGGTGTTTCTTGTCTCTTATTGTTCGTTGTCTACTGTGATCTCTATTTACTACTCTTGTTGAAGAGTTAATGGTTGAAGTTTTTCATGTATAGCTACTTGTTGATTAAAGTATAAAGAAGGAATTGTTTGCATCAACAAAAGTAGTTATCAATTATGAAAAACTATTCTAGTCCTAGCTACACTAGAATTTCAACATGGTATCAGAGGTTTGGTGAAGGAGAAATAACAGAGAGATCCTCTTGAAGAGCACTTGAAGGGCATCCAAAAAGGTCTTTAAGGAGTTTTTAATTCTGCCCTCTATTGTGATATGTAATCTTCATCATGAATTCTTCTTTCATGAAGTCTGAAAGCAAGCTTGAAGGAGCCACTAACTACAGGGCATGGAAGGCAAGGGTTGAAATCATTTTGGAAAGAAACAAGGTTTTGGGATTAGTTACAGGTAAAGTTATTGAATCATCTGATCAAGCAGGAAAGGAGAAGTTTCATGAAAATGATACTTTGGCAAGAAGCATTTTATTGGATTTTGTTAGGGATCATTTGATTCCCTATATTGCTTAACATAAGACTGCTAAAGCTATGTATGATGCCATCATTGGATTGTATACCATTAATAATGTCAATCAATCCTGTAAAGACCTTAATTTGTTGAGTTAACCATCATTAACAAAATTCATGAGTGTAAAGCCGTTAATTTTCAAAATTAACAATCATTCACAAAATTCATACTACCAAATTCAGAGTGGGATTTTTGAAACAACATATATATCAATTGACTAATTAATACTTACCTGGAACCGTGTTTGAAGATGTTCTTGATCCGCCATGGCTCCAGCTCCCGTCACCAAACCGTCGTTTTCCTCCCAACCTATCTGAGGTCAACCTCTCCGGTCCCCAGATCCAGAAGACAAGTCTTCTGGCTCCCGTGCCCAAAACTCCAATAACAATCGAGATCACTCCATGACTCTATTAGAACTCTAGAACTCATTGCTCATGTCTCACATAGTTAGAACTCCTCTGACAGCATTTGGGTCAGTTTACCCATTCACCACCCATGCCCATCAAGTTTACCCCTCTTCTCCTTTTATACACAAACTCCATTCCAGATATTTATTAAAATATCATCTTTTAATAAATATCTTTGATTTCTAAAATATCTTAGTTTTATTAAAACATTATTATTTAATAAATATCTTGGATTTATTAAAATATTATTATCTAATAAATATCTTGGTTTGATTAAACTATTATTATTTAATAAATATCTTAGATTTATTAAAATATTATCATCTAATAAATATCTTGGATTTATTAAATATCTTAGATTTATTAAAATATCATAATTTATTTGCATAAGTCAATGCTTTTAATTTTCTTTGAACAAAGTATTAGTTTATATTATGATAATGGTAGATATAACTAATACATTCATTATATTATGGTGAGTTAGGGATTTACTCAATACTTCAATAATTCACTCATTACTCTACACCGAGTTTCTTTTCATAATTGATTAGTGCATGTACTAGTGCCGTACACATGATACATGCATATGTAGCTATCATATGCAGGTCTCATATGCATGCTAATATTTCTATGTTCCATATAATTCGAGTTGGGTTGTTACAAATCCGACAATTTGAGGGGACAACTTCGTAATATCAAGATGACAAAAAATGACACATTGGCATCATATTTTGTCAAAATATCTCAAACTAGAGACCAACTCAAAGCCATTGATGAAGAGGTATCTGATAAGGAATTACTAGCTCTTGCTTTGGGTGGTCTTCCTAGATCTTGGGATTCGTTTGCATCCGGTATTAGTGCAAGGGAATATGCTCCAACTTTTGACAAGTTATGGGCAACATGTACTCAAGAAGAGTCGAAACTTTATTCTAGAAGAGACATTGAAGATCCAATCATAGAAGCATTTGCAACTCATGCAAAGGGAAATAAGAAGAAACCAAATTTTGGCAGGTTTCAAAGAAGCGCTTGTAAAAGACAAGGACCTAGATTTGCTTCAAAGAAGGATCCTACTTCACAAAGAAGACATCCTCTCTCTCTAGATAGAAGAGATGGAAAAGATGGAAGAGGTAAAAGAGATAAAAGAAATCTATAAAACATTCAATGCCTTCGTTGTCAAGCTTATGGTCACTATCAAGCTCAATGTCCTCAAAAGAATCGAAGAAATGACTATGAAAGGGATGATGGTCGTAAAAGAAGAAGACATCGTGCATCTGCTGCTTATCTAAATGAGCCATCTTCAAATAGGAGGCACAAGAGACATGATTCTAAATTTGAATACTCATTTATTTGTGCTCTCACAGGTTCCATTGAAAATCATGATGAAATTTGGCTTGTTCCTCTTACAAGTTCCATTGAAAATCATGATGAAATTTGGCTTGTGAACAGTGGTGCTTCTAGGCACAAGATTGGAAGTCGTGATCATTTATTTGAATTGACTGAAAATAAGTTTTACTCAAAGGTTGAGCTTGGAGACAATGGAAAATATGAAGTCAAAGGCATTGGTATGTCATCCTTTCAATTAGAATATGGAGGTAATGTATCTTTTAACAATATCTTGTATGTTCCTGGTTTGAAGAAAAGTTTGTTGTCCATATCATCTCTTGAAGACAAAGGACATATAGTTGCTTTTGTTGATGGACAACTCTTAGTATGGAATAAGAATGCATCTTTTGAATTTGCTAAAGTCATTGGGGTACAAATTGGAGGACTATATTGTATTCTTGGTCATTCAATCTACACAACACTACTAAACTTAGTGAGATTTGGCATCAAAGGTAAGCTCATATGCACTACAAAGCTTTGGGAAGATTGAAAGATTTTGTTAAAGGTGTACTTGAACTTAAAGTAGACAATGATGGAGTATGCAAAGGATGTGCTCCTGAGAAAAATAAAGATGCACTAGCAGTGATAGTAGATTGAAAGGAATATTCGAGCTTGTGCATTCTGATGTCTGTGGAGCCATGCTTGATAAAATCTTGGGTGGATGCTTGTATTATGTTTCCTTCATTGATGACTATTCTCGCAAAACATGGATATATCTTTTGAAGACCAAGGATCAAGTATTTGAGAAGTTTCGTGAGTTCAAAGCACAGGTTGAAAATTCTATAGGAAGAAGAATCACTCTAAGGTCTAATAATGGTGGGGATTATGTATCAATAAATTGATTTATTTTTGTAGGGATGCTGGAATTAAGAGGGAGTTGATAGTTACCTACTACTCCGAACAAAATGGAACTGCAGAGAAAAAGAATAGAACTATAATGGAAGCTATGAAAGCCATGCTTCATGATCAAGAATTGCCTGTCTCTTTGGGAAGAAGCTTCAAGAACCTCTGTCTACGTTCAAGACCAGTGTCCACATCGAATCTTGGATTACAAGACTCCTGAAGAAATCTTTACAGGTGAGAGACCAAATGTTGAACATTTAAGAATCTTTGGTTGTCCTATTTTTGTTCATGTTTCGAAAGAGAAATGGACAAAGTTGGAACCATCCAAAAAGAAGGGAACCTTTATTGGTTACAATGAGAATTCAAAGGCCTTTAGGGTCTATATTCCAGGGCAACGATATATTGAGACTTGTAGGGATGTTATCTTTGATGAGGATACGGCTTTATGGAAGTCCAAGGGTTTTCACCTCGACTTTGATGATGAAGTGCAAGTAGCCCCAAAGAATGTGGAATCAAGGTCCAAAGAACTTGAACCTATGAATGAAGACCCACATGTAGAAGACATTGATCATGAACCTGTTGAATCTTTAAAAGCCCCTGTGGCTGAGACAACAAAGAGACCAGTCTGGTTAGAGAAATCATTGAAGGAAGCCAAAGGTCATACTGCTGCTTGTGGAACTTTTAGGGAGATTAAGAAGCCAAAGGAGTATTCTGGTTATACAACCTTGATGTCTAAGATCATTGAGTCCGAACCATCATCCTATGAAGAGGATGTTGAAGAACAACTATGGAAAGAAGAGATGACTGAAGAATATCAATCCATATTGAAAAACGATGTTTGGGAAATTGTGCCAAGACTTGGGCGTAAATCTGTTGTCTTCAAAATGGATCTACAAGATAAAAGATGTCGCTGATGGAAGCTTTGAAAAATACAAGGCTAGATTCGTGGCTCGTGGATTATCCTGGAAAGAGGGAGAGGATTATGAAGACACCTTTGCTCCTGTTTCCAGGTATGCATATATTAGATCTGTTGTTGCTTTTGCATCTATTGCAAGTTGGAAGTTGCATCAAATGGATGTCAAAATATTTTTTCTGAATGGGGTATTTGAAGAAGTCTACATTGAAAAACATAAAGGTTTTTAGGTCCACGATAGAGAGACTGTTAAATTTGGACAACTAGGTCCAAACTCCATGTTCTGATGCTCAGATTAAGAAGCTAATATTTTTGTTGGATTCCTCTTTCTGAGAGATGTAAAATCCATATAAAATATGTCTTAATCCGATGAGCAGAACTTATATTTTGAATTTATTATTTTTAATAAATTATATGTGCAAGGTCGGCCAGCTTTGTAATGTAGGCTCGCATGCCCAACAGATGTGTCACACACCCTCATGATTGATATAAATACAGGAAAAGTTGAAGAGCTTTTCATCATCAACACAACTCATCATCTTCTCTTCTCATCAAATAGTACGAGCTACCTAAAGACAAGTTTCAGCCACACGTGTGAAGGACGAAGAGGACAAATTGTACGGCTGAGCTGAAGTACGGATTTTCTGCTGCTAGGGTTTCGCAGAAACTTTGACCAGCATTGAATTTGGTCAACGCTTGGTCCAAACAAGCTGAAAACTTGTGGAAGGTTCGATTTATGAAGGCCGTACTACCTGGCACAAAAATCGAGGTCAAAGGGTTGACCGTTTTGCTGCTGCGTTGACTTTTAGCTTGCTGCCCCTGCGTTGACTTTTCAGGACAATGTTGACTTTTGCAGAGTTGACTTGGGTTGACTCATCTACTGATTGAAGGGTTGTTGTGACACATGCTGGGCTGGCTGACCAAAAGAGACTTTGCTGGTTGAAGCATCCCGTTGACCGCCGAAACGAATACACACATTTTTCCTGTTTCTGATTTGTCTTCTGTAAGATCTACTTATATGTTCTATCTGCATTTTGCTTTACTACTTGTATGATTGCTGAAAGAAAAGAGAAATTGCTGCTAGCATAGAACATCTACAAAACTTTACATGGTATCAGAGCCGAGGTGAAGACAAACTCTATCTATAGCAATCATCATCGTGGAAATGGGTTCCACTAGTCTTGAATTCAAGGAGAATGACAAGCTGACCGGAAGTGATGACTTCCATCCCTGGAAGATGATATTAGATCTCAAATTAGAAGATCATGATCTCCTGGATCATGTCACAGGGAGGATTCAAGAACCTCCATCAAATGCCTCTGCTGCTGTTAGAAACAAGTATAAGAAGGGAGAAATCAAAGCAAAGCTGCTGATCAGGGAATCCATAAATAAGAGTCTGGTTGCCTACATATCTGAACTAGGCACATCCAAGGAGATGTATGACAAATTGATACTTATGTTTCAAGTAAACAATGGGAACCAAGTGCTATTCCTCAAGAACAAGTTGAAGAATATGAAGAAGGGCCGAGATGAGTCTGTTCAAACTTTCTTTCTGAAGTTGACCGAAACCAGGAACCATCTGCTAGCTATTGGGGAGACAATAGCTGATCGTGAGATGGTTCTCACCGCACTTGGAGGACTTCCATATGAATGGCAAGTATTCACAACTACCATTCTCAACAATAATACCATTCCTAACTTTGATGAGCTTCTGTCTAGATGTATGCAAAAAGACTCAAGAGAAGAAGGGTAAATGTTTCACCTGCCACAGGACTGGACACTATGTTAGAGAATGCCCATTCAAGAAGGATTCTCTCGATAGTGACGACAACAACAACAACCGAAGGAATGGGAATCGAAGAAATGACAAATCCAAAGGAAAGAGGAAGGCTCACTTTGGAGGAAACAATCAACCTTCTAAAAGGACCAGAAATACCAGGTATGAGGAGTCTAATGTTGTTGATAAAAGAAATGAATATATTCTAGTATCTGCTCTTTCAGCTGCATCTCCGCCCGACACGATGGATGTCTGGCTAATCGATAGTGGTGCCTCAAGACACATCACCGGATTCAAGGAAGCACTTTCTGACATGGTTGAAAGGGATACTAATCTAGAAATTATCCTTGGGGATAATGCCACTTATTCTGTGAAAGGGACAGGGACTGTGACCCTCCACTTGTCCCAAGGACAAGTCCTCCGTTTGCAAGATGTACTCTATGTACCCAAATTGAAGAAGAACCTTGTGTCTGTATCTGCCATGGAAGACAAAGGATTCAATGTAACTTTCTCTAATGGAAAGGTGCTCATGTGGAAGAAGAGCTTCAAGGAAGCTATCTCAATTGGTTTTAGAGTTGGTACACTCTACCAGGTTGGAGGGAGTCCGTTGGGAGCTATGACTTGTGATACAATCCGTCAAACCGAACTATGGCACCGAAGATTTGGACACCTTCATTATAAGGCTCTTCCCGAAGCAAGGAAGGTAGTGACAGGGATGCCTGATTTTGGAAATAACCATGAAGGTGTATGTAAGGGCTGTGCTGAAGGAAAACATACAAGGGGACCTTTCCCCTCAAGTGTCACAAAGACATCTGAGATATTGCAACTGGTCCATTCTGATCTTTCCGGTATGTTACCTGTAACATCCCTGGGGGGATGTTCTTACTATATGACATTTACTGATGACTTCTCTCGCAAAACCTGGATATACTTCTTGAAGAAGAAGGATGAGGCTTTCATGTGGTTCCGTACCTTCAAAGCCTTGGTGGAAAATATGACCGGAAAGAAGATCAAGATTTTGAGGACTGACAATGGCACCGAATATGAGTCAAATGAGTTCAAAGACTTTTGCAGAGAAGCTGGCATTAAGAGGGAGACTACCACTGCATATACTCCTGAGCAGAATGGTGTTGTTGAACGCAAGAATAGGACTATTGTGGAAGCTGCCCGTGCCATGCTATGTGACCAGGGTCTACCAAAGTTTCTGTGGGGAGAAGCTGCAAATACTGCTGTGTACATTCAAAACAGATGCCCTCATTCCGCTTTGGACTTCAAAACTCCCGAAGAGGTTTTCTCTGGTAAGAAACCTGATGTCTCACATTTTAGAATTTTTGGATGTCCTGTCTATTTTCATGTGCCGAAAGAAAAGAGAAGTAAGCTGGATGCTACTGGGAAGAAAGGAATGTTTGTGGGCTACAGTGAGACTTCTAAGGCATATAGAGTCTATGTACCCGGTCAAAGGGAAGTAGAGATAAGCCATGATGTCACTTTTGACGAAGATGCTTCCCTGAAGAAAGTAGTAGATCTTCCTAGATCTGAAGAAAATCATGAAGAAAGACCTGAAAATCTGGAAGAACCCCAGGATGAGACTATGTCTGATGTTGAAGGGCCAATGGACCCTATTGATCCTTCCCCTTCTCTAGGAAAGAGACCATCATGGCTCATGGACACCCTCGAAGATGCTGAGGGTCATGCTGCCCCAAGGGGGACATTCCGAGAAAGCAAGAAGCCGTGTAGATACCAAGGGTATCTAGCTGCCATGAGTACTATTGTACAATCTGAACCTGGATCTTTTGAGGAAGCCATCAAGCATCAAGTCCGGAAGGATGCTATGCATGAAGAATATGAGTCTATTATGAAGAATGATGTCTGGGATGTGGTCCCGAGACCGAAGGACAAATCTGTTGTCACCGCGAAATGGCTCTACAAAATCAAACATGGATCTGATGGGAGTGCTGAAAAGTTTAAGGCAAGGTTTGTTGCCCGTGGCTTCTCTCAAAAGGAAGGAATTGACTATGACGACATATTTGCACCTGTGGCACGATATACCACCATCCGATCAATCATAGCCCTTGCTGCTACGCAAGGATGGAGTCTTCATCAGATGGATGTCAAGACCGCTTTTCCGCATGGTGCAATAAAGGAAGAGGTGTATGTAGAACAACCTCTGGGATTTGAAGTTCAAGATCGAGACACTTATGTCTGCAGGTTGAAGAAAGCCCTCTATGGGTTAAAGCAAGCACCCAGAGCTTGGTACGAAAGAATGGATAGTTACTTGATAAAGCTGGGCTTCACTCGAAGTAATGCTGATCCGAACCTATACTTCAAGGTTGTGAAAGAGAAGCCTCTCATTCTAGTACTATATGTGGATGACCTCTTCCTGACTGGTGATGACCCTCTCATTCATCAATGTAAGAGGGAGCTTGTTGCTGAATTCGAGATGAAGGACCTAGGACTGATGCACTATTTCCTAGGCCTGGAGGTCTGGCAGAGACCTGGAGAGATTTTCCTTTCTCAAGGAAAATATATTGTGAAGCTTCGGGAAAGATTTGGAATGGTGGACTGTAAGTCCGTGTCGACACCGATGGAACTCAACTTTAAAAAGTTGAGTGGCAGCGCTGCTGGGCCTATCTTGGCCAATCCTACTGAGTATCGTCAACTCATAGGAGCTTTGATGTTCTTAGTGAACACACGTCCGGACATATGTTTTGCAGTGAAAACTTTGAGTCAACAGATGGTTGAGCCTCATCATTTTCACTGGGTTGGTGCCAAGAATCTTTTGAGATATCTTCGGGGCACGATAAACCATGGGCTGAGATACACTGCCGGGAGTGTGATACTTCGTGGATATACCGATGCCGATTGGGCTGGCAGTGTGGTGGATCGTAAGAGCACATCTGGATGCTGCTTCAATCTTGGTTCTGCTTCGATCTCATGGATGAGCAGGAAGCAGAAGTCGGTGGCTTTGAGCACCGCGGAGGCCGAATACATTGCCGCTAGTATGGCCTGTTGTGAAGCAGTTTGGTTGCGGAAGCTCTTTAGTGAGCTGTTTGGACATGTGCTAGATACCACTGTGATACTCTGTGATAATCAGAGTGGGATTCGTATGACTGAGAATCCCGTGTTCCACGACCGATCCAAGCATATTGATATCAGGTACCACTTTATCCGGGATATGGTACAGCGAGGCGCCGTAAGGCTCGATCATATAGGAACTGATGAGCAGGTCGCGGATATTCTCACTAAGCCCCCGGGGAAGGTCAAGTTCCTAACCTTTCGTGAGAGTCTTGGTGTCGTGGAAAGACCCTATGATGTGGGTCCTGTTGGACGATGAGCTCTGGGAGCTTTGGGGGGCTTTGGGGAGAGCTTCTTGGAGCTATGGGCAACCACAAGGCTAGGCTTGCCAACCTTGGTGGTGTGCTTGGACCCCACCGTTGTGATTTTGAGTTGGTTCACCTCTCATTTTCCGTGCCCCGTATGCATCCTACCCATTGAGTTCAGGGCTCATGGGAAGTACCTCTCATTTGGCCAATGAGGTGTGGAAAAGTTAGAGACTATTAGCAAAGACTGATGGACGCATCAGAGATTGCCGTACTCTCTATCTAGGATGGCACGGTCCAACCACTTGATCCGGGATCAAGATTTGTGAGGTCTGGGACCTCTGGACTGACTATGTCAGTCGGGGGATGATGTCTTTGTGACTGACCCACTTCTGTTCTGAAATAAAGAAGCCAGCAAAGCAAGTTTCTGCGGGATGACGCACGATGTTGATTGCACTAATAGATGGAGTTCTCCCTAGTTGAGAGGGAGTGTTAAATTTGGACAACTAGGTCCAAACTCCATGTTCTGATGCTCAGATTAAGAAGCTTATATTTTTTGTTGGATTCCTCTTTCTGAGAGATGTAAAATCCATATAAAATATGTCTTAATCCGATGAGCAGAACTTATATTTTGAATTTATTATTTTTAATAAATTATATGTGCAAGGTCGGCCAGTTTTGTAATGTAGGCTCACATGCCCAACAGATGTGTCACACACCCTCATGATTGATATAAATACAGGAAAAGTTGAGAGCATTTCATCATCAACACAACTCATCATCTTCTCTTTCCTCATCAAATAGTACGAGCTACTCAAAGACAAGTTTCACTTGGCCACGTGTGAAGGACGAAGAGGACAAATTGTACGTCTGAGCTGAAGACGGATGCATCGCTGTGGTTTCGTTAGGAAATCTTGACCAGCGTTGACTTTGGTCAACGCTTGGTCCAAACAAGCCGAAAACTTGTGGAAGGTTCGATTTATGAAGGCCGTACTACCTGGCACAAAAATCGAGGTCAAAGGGTTGACCGTTTTGCTGCTGCGTTGACTTTTAGCTTGCTGCCCTTGCGTTGACTTTTCAGGACAGCGTTGACTTTTGCAGAGTTGACTTGGGTTGACTCATCTACTGATTGAAGGGTTGTTGTGACACATGCTGGGCTGGCTGACCAAAAGAGACTTTGCTGGTTGAAGCATCCTGTTGACCGCCGAAACGAATACACACATTTTTCCTGTTTCTGATTTGTCTTCTGTAAGATCTACTTATATGTTCTATCTGCATTTTGCTTTACTACTTGTATGATTGCTGAAAGAAAAGAGAAATTGCTGCTAGCATAGAACATCTACAAAACTTTACAGAGACACATATGTGCAAATTGAAGAAGGCCTTGTATGGCTTGAAGCAGGCCCCTTGTGCATGGTACTCCTGTATAGATGTTTATTTGTTGAGCCTTGGCTTCAAGGTTGTTGATAGTAAACCCCTAATATTGTTATTTTATGTATATGATTTATTTCTAATAGGAGCCAAAGTATTGGTTGTTCATTGCAAGAGGGTGTTGGTTTCTGAATTTTAGATGAAGGATCTTGGCCTCATGCATTACTGTTTGGGATTGGAAATTTGGCAAAAACCTGATGGGATCTTTGTAGGCCAAGGCAGGTACATCGTCACTATACTTCATAGATTTGGCATGATGGACTGCAAGTCCATGGACACTGCTATGGTGACAAAGTTGAAGAAGATCTGGGATAGTGAATCTGAGTTATTTGGTCCTACTATGTATCGCAAGTTGATTGGCTTGTTGAATTATCTTGTGATCACTAGGCGTGATATTTGTTATGCAGTGAATACATTGAGACAATTCTTGGTTGAGCCTCGTCGCGTACATTTTGTTGCAATTAAACACATATTGAGATCCGTGCGAGGTACCATTGAGTATGGTCCGAGGTATGCTTCTAATGGGGATTGGCAACTGTATGGTTTCTCTGATGCTGATAGGGCTGGTAGCTCTGATGATAGAAAGAGCACCTTTGGATATTGTTTTAGTTTGGGCTTTGCTATGGTTTCTTGGTCTAGTAGAAAACAAACCTTTATTGCTCTGAGTACAGCTGAAGCAGAATACAATGTTGCTAGTGCTGCTTGTTGCGAGGCTATATGGTTTCAAAAATTGTTCTCTGATTTGTTTGATCAAATGTTGGTGCCGACTTTTATATATTTGTGATAATCAAAGTGCGTGAAGCTATTTGAGAACCCATTGTTTCATGACAAATCAAAGCATATTGAAATCAAATATCACTATATCCGAAATATTGTATAGAGAGGAGTTGTGAGGCTTGAATATGTTCCTACTGATGAGAAGGTTGCTTATGTATTGATAAAACTGTTGTCCTAGATGAAGTTTGGCTATTTCAAAGAACAACTTAGAGTTGTTGTGAACCCCTCTATGAGAGAGAGGGAGCACTGATTACATAGCATCATATTATGGACCATCTCCTGTAGGCTATATGTCGTGAGACCTTGTGGTTTGGGAGATGTATTGTTGATTCCTCTTGTAGGTTGTGTGTTATTAGACCTTGTGGTCCGGGAGATGTATTGTTGATTTCTCCTATAGGCTGTGTGCCATGAGACCTTGTGGTCTAAGAGATGTATTTTTGATTTCTCCTGTAGGCTGTGTGCCGTGAGACCTTATGGTTTGTGAGATGTATTGTTGATTCCTCCTATAGGTTGTGCGCCGTGAGACATTGTGGTTTGGGAGATGAAGTGTGATGCACAGTGTTAAAAATCAGAACTGGGTTTCGGACCGAAACCGGTCTAATCGGTATTGGTCAGGTCTAAATGAACTGGTTTTTAAAAAAATACATTAAATAATTATTTTTTAATAAAAAAAATATTTTTAAGATTTGCAACCATGATTCCATGCCAATAGAGACAAAATATGCAAAGTTTGCTCATTAATATACCATGTAAAGGTGAATATATCAAAATGGCACCAATTGCAATACATATCATCGAAAAATACATAAGCAATGAGGCTCCAAATGGCTATTTCAAAGAAAAACTTAGAGTTGTTGTGAACCCCTCTATGAGAGAGAGGGAGCACTGATTACATAGCATCATATTATGGACCATCTCCTGTAGGCTATATGCTGTGACACCTTGTGGTTCGGGAGATGTATTGTTGATTCCTCCTGTAAGTTGTGTGCTATTAGACCTTGTGGTTTGGGAGATGTATTGTTGATTTCTCTTGTAGGCTGTGTGCCATGAGACCTTGTGGTCTGGGAGATGTATTGTTGATTTCTCCTGTAGGCTGTGTGCCGTGAGACCTTGTGGTCCGGGAGATGTATTGTTGATTCCTCCTATAGGCTGTGTGCCGTGAGACATTGTGGTCTGGGAGATGAAATGTGATGCATAATATTAAAAACCGAAACTGGTGACCAGATCGGTGGACCTAATGAACCGGGTTTCGGACCAGAACTGGTCTAACCGGTACTGGCCAAGTCTAAACGAACCGGTTTTAAAAAAATACATTAAATAATTTTTTTTAATAAAAAAAACTATTTTTAAGATTTGCAACCATGATTCCAAGCCAATAGAGACAAAATATGCAAAGTTTGCTCATTTATATACCATGTAAAGGTGAATATATCAAAATGGCACCAAGTGCAATACATATCATCGAAAAATACATAAGCAATGAGGCTCCAAATGGCCCATAAAGTCCAAAAACAATGCTACAAGCTATGAGGCCATTGGTCTAGTAGACACAGGATCAACATCGGGAGCTGCATAGACGTCATCTGGATTAGAGTTTGAGGATGCCTTAGCCTCATCTGCAACCTCAATACCACTGTCACCAATAACAATAGAAGTGGACCTAATGGAAGCATGTGTTACTCGAGTTGCATGACTAGTGCCTTCCATTGGTTGTTTGCCTTTCCTTGATGCAGCTACCAATCTTGGGTCTCCGTCTGATGGCGCCACCAAATCTACTTCATCCCCCGCTAATGCTGCATCAATATCAAAATCAGCCTCAAACATTGGATCTTTAGTCTCCTCCACCCATTTTGATGTTGGATCAATATCGTCCAACACAATGGGATCTAGATCAGGTGTTTTGTACATCATTTGTTTCTACATCAAGCGAAGGTTGTATTGCACGAACACAAGATCATTTAACTATTTTTGTTCCAAACAATTTCTCTTCTTTGTGTGTATGCACTCAAAAACAGACCAATTGCGTTCACAACCTGAAGCACTGCAAGTTTGGCTGAGGACTCTAATTGCAAACTTTTGCAATTGAGGACATTGGCCGCCAAATGACTCCCACCAATGTGCTGCAAATAAAAAGACATTAATTAGTAACATAGTTCATTTCATTACTTATTTACAAACAATTTAACTTGAAAAGAAAAACAAATTGGAATTGCTTACCTGGTTGATCCACATATCTTGCCATTTTTGCCAAGTTCTTTCCAAAGGTACCAGCTATCATACTGAAAAGAGTAAGTTGTTTATGTGTTTCCAATAGGTCTGCACGGATAGGGATCATGCGCTCCAAGCAATCAATCAATCCAGCTTTGACCTCCCTATCCTACAGATCTCCTAGCCCAGCTTTATAATGATACTTTGGGTTCAAAAAATACCCAGCAACATGTATAGGACGATGGAGTTGATTGTTCCATCTGTTATCAATGATCTCCCATATACGACCATATTTAGCTAACCTGTCCCTGTAAACTGCCTGTATCTGCTCCTTTGCCTGATCCATAGCCTCATAAATGTATCCCATTGCCATCTTTTCCCCATCGACCATCCTTAGCACCTTAACAAGGGGCTCAGTAATTTTTCCAAGCTCTGAAGACCACCTCCAAAAATAATTGTCAAAGACTTTCTTTTTGGTGTCTTTTCCATCTTGTCTATGAGCCCACCGAGATTCAATCCAATCATCAGAAGAAAACATTTTCTGCAGGTTTTTCTGTTGAGAATTGAGACATTGCAACGTGAGGAAGTGAGTTGCAAATCTCGTAATTGCAGGCCTAACAAGCTCTTTGCCCCCAGTGTTTTTTTTCATTAGGCTCGATACCCATGAGTGGTTGTAAATGTATTTTGTAATGCACTTGCCATGCTCTGCATTGTTTTTTACCCACTCCACTTTGCCTATGTCCTCAAGCATGAGGTCTATGCAATGTGCAACACATGGAGTCCAAAATATGGTCCTATATTTGGACTCAAGCATCTTTCCAGCAAGAACATAGTTTGAGGCATTATCTATGATGGCCTACACAACATTCTGCTCCCCCACTTCCTGAATAATCTCGTCCAAAAGCTCAAATAGAAGGGTTGCATCCTTCACCTTATTAGATGCATCAACTGATCTCAAAAACATTGTTCCTTGAGGGCAGGAAACAAGGAAGTTAATGATAGTGCGATTCTTTCCAACAGTCCATCCATCTGACATGATGGAACAACCTGTTTTGAGCCATGACTCTCTATAGTCAGCCAAATACTCATCAATGGAACAAATCTCTTTTTGCAAAAGAGATCCCCTCAAGTCATGCACACTGCGGCCTTTGAAGCCCTTTCCTGCAGCTAAAACAGAGTCCCACATAGCTTGGTAATAAGGTGAGCGAGCCATTAAATGGGATATTTGCATCATACCACCATCTAGCAATGTACTGATAAGAAGTTTCTTTGCATTGTTTTTTCCAATGTTGATCCAAAATGGGTTGATGACTTGGCTGGGAGCAAATGGTTGTGGGATTAGCAGTTGATGAGAAATAACTCTAGATGTTGGGTCTCTTTGTTGGTTTTGATTTTTGGCGAAGAGTAGGAACATAGTGAAAGGGGTCATTGGTGGAAGAGATAGAAGTGGAGTCTTGAATCTCATAATCATCATACCCACTCTCTTTCATCTTCTATTAATTCTCTCTTCCTTGCAATTTCATCTTGGATGGCATTCTCCCTAGCCTTAGTCTCCTCAAACTTTTCAAACTTGGCAAGGTATTCTGTCGTAACAGGACCTATCACTTCATTAGGTGCATCACATGGCTTTACATGGCCTCTTATCCCAGCCAAGTGTTGTTTCAATCTAAGAATACCCCCACCTCTGATAGGTTTTTTCACAAAATTTGCATATCATCTTTCCATCAACCACATCAGAATGGGTCCATGCACTGCCCTTGGCTTTTGGAGCCATCTTGACTTGAAATAATCAAAATTTGAAAATAAATCTGCGATTTAAAAAAAAATTGCAGCTAAGATAAATGGAAAACCAAGGGTAAATTTAGGAAACAAAATGCACACTGAAACATACAAAATTTGATAGCATAGAACTAGAGATTTGATAGCAATAACATAGCTAAACACAAAAAAATTAATACATGGACAACAATGAAATGAGGGATTTTTCAAGTGAAAATCCTTACCTGGAAATGCAAACTAGCTTCCTTAGCCTCCTCTTGAAGATGCCAACTCTACTGACAACTCCAAACTATCTCCAAAATAGGTCCAACTCCAACTCCAAGCCTCCAAGATCACTGCTCCAACAAAAACTCAACATTCTCCAAACTCTCAATCAAACTCACAAAAGCTCCAAATGAGATGGTGTGAGACAAATGAGAGGCTGCCCTTGCTTATTAAGGATTGGGGAGGGTGTTTTTGGAGGGAAACAACCCTCCTCTTCCCTCCAAAACAACCCTAAACCGGCCAAAAGTTCTTTCGTGGGTCCGATTGCATGGTTGGAAGCTGACCGGTCGGTTAAGGATGGAACCGATTTGACCAGGAAAAAATGCGAAATGGGGTGGCTGACTGGTTTTGACTGGCTAGGCTCCTGATCGGTCGGTTTGACTGGTTTCCGGTTCAAACCGACTGATTTTAATACCACCACTGTGATGTGAGACCTTGTGGTCGGGGAGATTCTTTTAGATGGATGCCATGTATCTTTCCTTATGATGAGTTTGAGAGAAAGAAAATGACCTCGAGGCAGAAAGAGTTTCACCTAGATGATGGGATGTGGACCTGTTTTCTTACATATGATGATGTGCATGAAAAGCAAGGTTTGTACTGTCTCCAACCTAGTCCAGTTTGTCTGCAACAAGCTTGATCCATAGATCTTGGAGCCATAAAGAACTGTGGGTCCAATAATTTCCTTCATGGTGTGAAGTTTAGTTGAGATGTCTTGAAACCATAGTATTAAAAACCGGAACCGATGACTGGACCGGTGGACCTAATGAACTGGTAACCGAAACGGAACCGGTCTAACTGGTACTGGTTAGGTCTAAACGAACCAGTTTTTAAAAAAATACATTAAATAATTTTTTTTAATAAAAAAACTATTTTTTAAGATTTGCAACCATGATTCCAAGCCAATAGAGACAAAATATGCAAAGTTTGCTCATTTATATACCATGTAAAGGTGAATATATCAAAATGGCACCAAGTGCAATACATATCATTGAAAAATACATAAGCAATGAGGCTCCAAATGGCCCATAAAGTCCAAAAACAATGTTACAAGCTATGAGGCCATTGGTCTAATACAGGACTATTAGTGATCAACAACATGATCACTCCTCATCATGATCAAAATCATCACCACTACTAGACAAGGGATCATCAGCATGAGCTACATAAATAATATGGCTCAGAGTTTGAGGACTCCTAAAACTCCTCTACAATTTAAGTAGTAGTAGTAGTAGCAAAAATAGACATCAAAACTACAAATCACTGAGCAACATGGTCTCTCATGAAACTCATCATTGATTCATCGCTACTAGAAATGGGATCATCAACAAGAGATACATAAACATCATCTAGCTCAAAGTCTTCAGACTTGGATTGCTCAACCTTATAACATGATAGAAATTGAAAAAGTTTAACATGCCTAACTAATGATTTTGGTTTGAGTGAAGGGTTCATCTCCTCAACCTTAAAATGCAGTAGAAAAAGATTAGCATGCCTAACCAGTTGTTTTCCTTTGAGTGAAGGGTACATTCTTGTTAAGGGCCACGGTAGGGGAGTTCAACAATCAATACCACCAACATCAAAAAAGTTCAACAATCAATGCCACCAACATCAAGGTTCTTAAAAGACTTCATGCTCTTGATCAAATGCCAATCTCATACCCTTACACATGATAGAATCAAATGGAAACATTGCAAACCCCCAAACCATGAAACCCTGAAAATCATTAAGTTTGCTGAATTTTGAGTGAAATCTAAAATTCTAGTTTCTCCATATGAAATCCAATGAGGTCGAAACCACTCTTAAACATCTTGAGTCATTTCATGGTAATGTTAAAAATTTAAGTAAAAGTGACTTTTACTTTAAGAATTTAACATTACCATTAATTGCCAATAGGATGTGTCAGGAAAATGAGAGGGTAGGCATGCTTTTCTTAGAGGGGATATTTTTGGAGGAAAATAACCGTAAATTTCCCTAAAAAAAGCTCCAAAACTCAAAAAATTGCATTATGTGGGGTCCATAGTTGGCTTGGCAATGAACCAGTTGGTTTAGGATGGAACTAGCCGGTTTGACCATAAACCGGCCGGTTAGCACCGGTTGGACCGGTTTTTTTGGGGAAGAGGAGGGTTGAACCCGTTTTTTCTACCAGTTTGACTTGATCAGCTAATGAACCGGTCGGTTTGACCGGTTTCCAGTTCAAACTTGCCGGTTTTTAATACTATGCAGGCTGAAACTGCTGCTGTAAACATTGTTTGACGATGAGGGCTAGGGAAGCATACCTTTTTACTAAGTCGGTTGGAGAGCTTGTTAATTTCTTAGCCCCAACGACCTGACAAATTATTTCTTAGCAGATTATGAAGTAGATCTACCGAATAAAAGCACAATTGAGATCTTAACACAAATGAAATAGATAATAGTTGAAGCAAACATTAACCAATCTCATACATGTGCACATATGAATTATTGGCCTTCAAATCTGCTGTGTCATTAACAATAATCTACAACATACAAGGGTTCCCTTCCTAGGATAATGGCCCTCGGAAAAATACAAGTACAACAAAACTTTGAGATATTCCAGCAGATCAAGCCCTTTGTATATTGGCCTTCCAATTTTTTTGGTTGATCTAGACCCTTCTTCCTTGCTGCCCCTTGCACTCTTCCTTTGACTCTGCACACTTGGATGAATTCCCTTTTCCACCCAATCACTGAGATCTCACTATCTCACTATATTGTGCTTACTTGATGTGTCTTCTCCCTTAGCCTAGCCTTCCTTTTATAAGTTTGAGTTATTGATTGAATTGACAACCCAAATCTCCAAAGTGATTGACGATTGATTAGATGTCAACTCAACTTGAGATTGGATGGCGGCTTTCTTTCAATTCGGCTTCAAAGGCAAGCCATTTCCGGATGTTCTAAAAGTCATAAACTTTAATAATTCCATTAATTAAAGTAATTGCTAAGGTTAAGGATCAATTGGGTAGCTTCGACACGTTTAGAAACTTAAACCTTTGTAGAAGCACTTGCCTAAGCTACAAACATCAACACTCCCTCTTAGTGAGGAAGGTACTTCTGGAATCACTTGGAATTGGCTTCGCCTCTAGCCCTGGTACAATTTCCCATGCATCATCCTCCGCCAAGGATTTTCTTCAAACCTCCTCATCTAATGCCTCTTCAATGACGCTACTCACCATTGCCATGTAGTT
Organism: Pinus albicaulis; assembly: GCA_034641835.2. NCBI lineage: Eukaryota > Viridiplantae > Streptophyta > Pinopsida > Pinales > Pinaceae > Pinus > Pinus albicaulis. The sequence continues at coordinate 1,204,088,024 of CM076582.1, read as the reverse complement.
TGGAAACTTCTTCGAATGTGTGCTTTGGTTAAATATGCTCCTCGGGGCCTCAACATACTCTTGAGCATCCCTCAATGTTTGCTCAAACCACCTGGGTTTTATGACAAAATTGGAAGGAGCCATGACTCCTTCACACAGAAAGGTTGATTCCCTGAATTGGAAGTCTTTACATATTGTTCTTCCTTCTGAGCTTCCTGCTCCTCGTCCTTTGTCATTGCTAGTGGCAACTCTTGATACTTCTTGGATGCCAAGTTATACTCGAACCTAGCATCTTTGTTCACAACTATCTTCCTCTGTGCTGGTATGAAGATCCTGTAAGCTTTTGACGCCTCGCTATACCCAACAAATATGTCTTTTTGTCCTAAAGACTCGAACTTTGTCCTCTTCTCCACAGGAATACATGATAACCAAAAATCCTCAAGTGTCTTATCTCTAGATTCTTCCTTGTTAATGCTCCTAAGGAGTCTTGTACCCCAAATTCCTGTGAGGACTCCTATTCTGCACATAAATAGTGGTGTTACATGCCTTTGTCAAAGGAAACATAGGCAACTCTTGGTCATGTAGCATAGCGTTCGCAGAATCGATGATGGACTGATTCTCTCTCCTGAACTGAATTCTGGTAAGGCTTGTATGAGACTGTGATTTCCCACTTGATCCTTTCCTTCTTCTAGAGATCCTTGAAGTTGTTGGAGGTGTACTTATCTAACCTCAAGACCTTGATCTTCTCGCCTCTTTGGTTCTCCACCTAGGACTTCAACTCCCAGAATCTAGTGAAGACCTCATCCTTGGTCTTCATGAAAAAGATCCAGTTTTTCTTGGAATATTCATCAATAAACGTGACATAAAACTGTGCTCCTTGTATTCATGCAAATGACTTTGACCCCACACACATCTGAATGAATGAGATCCAAGATCCCTGCTTCTTGGAAAAACAACCTTAGTAGTCTTGCCAAGTGCATAATCTCTGCACATGCCGTATTGGGCAATATTGAAATCTAGGAGACCAATGAAAATCTCCCACAAGATCAGGAATGCCTTGAAGTGCAATTGTCACATCCTCTTTTGCGATAGCTTACATAGGTTGTCACTGTCATGTATCAATTCTCGAATTACACTCCGATCGATGAATGAACACCTGCCCATTCTTGAACATAACCTCATATCCTTTGCCCTCAATCATTAATATTGAGAGCAAGTTCTTCTCTAGTCCTGGTACAAACAACACGTCTTTGACTTCTAATGTCCTTCCTGACCCTTGTTGGAATGTAATGGTTCCAAGTTCCAACACCCTTCATTGCATACTTGGCATCATTACCAAGTTCCACATATAAATCTAAGTCTCTTTCTATCAAACTGCTAAACAACTCCCATGCCTGTATGATATGATGTGATGCACCACTATCTAAGTAAATAAGCACTCCTTGTGATGGCCCTGATAGGTAGATATTAGATAGGAGACAAATGAGAAGTCCTCGAACTCATTGCAAACTCATCAAGCTGTACCTTTGCTAATGTTGTTGTTTGCTGCAACATTCCCTTCCCCTTCTTCTCTAGACATTGTGATGCATAGTGCACATTCTTGTGGCAATTGAAGCACTTGAGCTTGCTCAGGTCCTCCTTCTTCCCTTGTTGAGAGGTTTCCCCCTGATTGATGCCCTTGGAACCCTTCCCTTTTGCCATCTTGGCCATACTGTCCAAGGCTAGGTTCTCATCTCCATCTCCTTACTTGTTGGCCTCAGACTCCTCCCAAGTCTCTTCTTGGATGCAATCATCCCAAAGCCTTTGCCAATTGGGAAGCTTCTCCCGAACGTAGATTCCTTTGACAATTGGTTGCCATGATTTGGGAAAACCATTCAAGGCACATTTACGAGCTCTACATCCTTCACTTTCTCCCCAATGGTTGCATGTTGATCCCGTGTCTAGGATATTCTCTTGAAGTAAATGGTAACATTATCATACCTTGACACTTGGATGGATTTGAGCTTGTTTCTCAAGATCATCTTCTTGTTCATGTTGTCACTCTGGAATAGGTCCACTAGAGCTTTGAACACCCCCCTCGATCTTGTCTTCTCTACGAATTGAGGGATCAATTGATTCTTCACCAAATCCATGATGACCCGTTGAGCTTTAATGTCCTCCTTTTCATGGGCCGCCAGCTATGTTGCATCTATTGGTTGTTGAATATCCTTATCAATAATCTCCCAAAGGTCATTCTCTTTCAGCAGCAAGGTAACCCTTGCCTTCAAGGGAAATTTTTTTGATGCTACATCCAACCTATCCCCAAATTTCAAACTGGTTGCTACCATCTCTAGATCTGATAATTACTGCTTGTGCCAAGTTCTTCTAGCTCCCATAAGAGTAAAAGTTTGCTGCTGGTTTATAGATATGTTAAGATCTCCTCACGGATCCGTGTCTTGGTCCTTTAAAACACTCAAAACATTTTTTCTACTAAACCCTTGAATGGTACAGTCTCCCTTTTTCCTTATGAAGAATGATCTACACCAATTTTGTTGGCAAGTCTGACTATTTTCTCAGTTATGTTTGTTGTAACATGTTGCCTTCAAACTTGATGTATGTGAACTTTATGTTGCTGACTTGTGATCAATACAACACTTTACACCCACTTGTGTCACCTCTCGTATGGCCAAGGATAACTTTGGATGCTATGTACAATTGCATATGGATTGAACTTCTTCGTGGTGGCTCGACTCTTGTGCTATGGCTCCCTATGACTTTGTACTGGTGGGAGGTTGCCTGTGAATATCGTAAAGGGAGGTGGTGTGGGAGAACATGGTCTAGGGGTCAAGATTGGGCAAAATGGTATGTGATTAAGGAAAAAGGACACACCAAAAGGAATTTGGGGAGTGGCAGAGGGCAATACTTATAGGATTGAGGAAAAAGGATGCACCAAAAGGATTTCAGGGAGTGGCGGAGGCCATTACGAAGTTCATGTCTCCTTTGGGAGAGAAATGCTCGTTTTTTCCAACGAAGGAGGTTATGGTATGTTTTGTGGAGGTGAGGGGAAGAAGATGGGTAGTGTGCAAGGCTGAGACAAAGTCGTTTATGTAGGGATTTTCATTCATCTTCAAACAATAGATTCAGGGACAAGAGCTAGGGGTAGGTTTATTAGCGTGATGTTGAGTAGAGTGGGGGTAGGAGTCAAGGTTGCTTCTACAAGGATCAAGGAAAGTATCTCATATTTGGTTGTGGTTGTGTCTAATGACCTGAAATGAGATATGGTGTGTAACAACTCCTTAAGGCAGATGGTGTAAGATGTGTCATAATCTCTACTAAAAAGGAAGGTGTTTGAGGGGATCACAAGTTGGGGGTTGGGGTAGAGGGGAGAAGTAGAGAGGGATAAGGTAAGGAGTGTGTGATCTTCCAGGGAAAGGGGAGAGACTTAGAGGTGCTAGATATGTGAGGGAAGGTTTTGGGTGGCTAGGACATATTCAACCACACTGCCCCTCACCCCCCACTATGGGGGAAGCAAGTGAAAGTTGCTAAGTCCAAAAACTAAGGGAGCCTGCTTAGGATCAGTAAGCCATGGGACTCACACAACTGAAAGAGGGGTCTCTTGTTACATGTGAGGGGCCCATTCCAGTCCTACAAACTCCTATGAACACCCAATGACTTGGGCCTCTAACTCCTAGAGGCAAAGTGTGTCCTCATCTCTGTAATGAAGGGTTACTTGTAAATCTCTGTTGCGAGATTGAAGTCATCGAAAAGAATAACCTTCCAAAGAGTGGAGTAGTGGGTACTGTCTACATAAAGATTGAGGAAAGGGTCTCCCTTGGACTCCCTATGGTGCAAAATGTGATGAGGCTAGGGGAAGCAACAAACTGCAATGCTTCTATCCTAGAGAAGGGGGTTGTTCTAATGGATTTGAACCCACAAGAATTTGACATGTTCATCTGATGAAATTATAGTAACCCCCTCTAGAAGGAGACCCGTATGAGACATGCCTCATGCCACCCCCCAAAACCCTCTTAACACCTTCAGATCTTGTCTCTTGTCTCTTGTCTCTTGTATACATGAACATTCCTAGTGGTACCCATGGGTCAGGGGTGAGGTTCTCATGGGAATAGCATGTGTTTATGTGAGGAAAAGGAGGTCGTGAGATATGACCAATGTTGCGAAAATCGCGATAGGGATAAAATCAACAAGGGTCCAAAAAATGAAAAAAATGTGAAAATCGGGAAAAAATCAGTAAAAATGGGCAAAACATCGGAAACAACAAAAAAAATGATTTATTTTTCAAAATTTTAAGTATCTAAAGCATCCACATTTTTTGACAATTTTTACGGTTTTATCACGATTTTTTCATTTTGGAAAAAATCTTGGGGCGATTTGTACGATTTTTTTGGTGATTTTTTCATTTTGGAAAAAATTGACAATTAAATTGGCGATTTAATCGTCATGTGGAAAAAATCGCGATTTTTCCCAACACTGGATATTACTGCATCTTGAGGTGAACTTGGTGAAGACCAAAATGCACAATTATATTTCTAGCAACCATCTAGAGATGGTGGGCCAAATCCCTCTAATATATTGTTGTCGCTCAGATTGTATAGGCATGGTGCGACAACGACTCAGGGCGGGGGCTATCACTTTGATCCCTGCCCATTCCGTTCTAGCTGTCTCCCAACAACAGGCTATGGGGGATAGTCCCTATGGAGAATGGAAATGAAATACTTGTTTGCAACCAACAAGTCTGGGAGACACAGTTGAATGGCCTAGCCACTTAGTTAATTTAACAAGTTATTAGCGATTAGATTAAATTCTTAATGAAACCAGTGCCTAATGGAGTCAACTTCTTGCTTTGAATCAATTAGAGACCAAGTAATTGGATGAACAACCATTGCTTGAATGCTTAACTATCCTATATGCTATGCAAATCTCAAGACCTAGGTGCGATGCAATGATTTTGGTTGCTTTTAGTTAAATGTCTATTCTAGGTGTATCGTTCCTCTTAACTATTTTGGAACTAGTCTCTAGAGTAGGTAGTGAGAAAGAGGCCAAGGGGAAGCAAACAAAGGCTTGATTAATGATACCTCCCCTCAGGTACTAACCACCCAATGCCTCCGGCGTTGCAGAGATGTGGCTCTGACGACTGCAAAGTCATCGTGTTAACCATTAAAGTGGTGTTAGGTTCCTCAAGCTAGGTGAGAAAGGTTGTCCTATTCTCTATCAACCAAGCTTATGCTTGGAGGTAAGTTATTAAATGCAAGACTAGCTTAGAATGAGATGCAAGGTGAATGAGTGAGGCTTGAGTTAAGATTGTTTTTGTTAAGTACTTTAGTTATGATTAAACTTGAATTATGACAATAAGTACTTATTAAGGGAAAATAAGAGACGATCTTACTCACAAGAGTATGTGCCAAATTAACAAGTGCCAACAAGATACAATAGACACCCACAAGATGCAATTGCGAAAGAATAAGAAATATGTTCTTCACAATGATTCACTAATATAGAGATCACAATAGATATCCACTTAAAATATGAACTATAAATGACAATTAGAGCACTTATCCACTTAGAACAATTAGCCAATGATCCTCAATACAAGATTAATGATCATATGCCATATGCAGTTATATTCACTAATCTTCAAAGTTAAGAACACTTAGATCTTTAATGAAATAATCATTCACAAGTAGCTATTAATCAATGAAACAAGAATGACAATAATGAGAGCACTATTTACCAAGGTTCTTATGTCAATTAGGATGATGGAAACAATTATACTTCAAAGACAAGTGATGTGACTTAGATGATTCAACACTATACTAGCATCCAATGAACTCTTAGATTATTTTACTTAGGCAATCAAGATCATTAGATTATGTGCTTTAGAGAGTGAGTTTATTAGATGTGAATTGTAAACTTTATAGATAATGAACTCACAAGGAAAACACAATGCTAGCTCAATATTCTTCACAATAGTACGTAAACCATGAAATAAATGACTTATGTTAGATATTCAATGAACCACAATTGATTTTTGTAACAGCACAGAGGTAAACCACTTTAGAGCCTCCCAAATACAAAATGCAAGATGCATATGCTTGCCCAATATGAGAAATATGAACACAAGTGTCAAACCAAGTGTGCCAACATGAAATTATAAGTTGATTAGCTCTTTTATGATGCAAATACCACTGTATATCAGACCTATTATGCAGATATGACAGTGACCAAAACTTGTAGATCTATACCAAATGATCAATGCCAAAAATGCTTAATGTGACTTATTAATGCTTCACCGATCAATTTTATGCTGATTTAATGTGGATTTTGTCACTGTTATGAAGAGATTGGAATGCTGTAGCAAGTTAGCAACACAGTGAGATAAGAAGGGTTAGGAGACCAAACCCTTAGGCCTTGAAGTTCACTTGCACACCTACCCACAAATTTTCCAAGGGTTGGTCTCGGAGCACCTGCAAATACAAAAAATTAACTCCAAATCTCTGCAAAACACACCAATAGATCAGCCCAGAAATCTAGTGATGACCCACAGAAGCAAAGAGGGCAAATAGGGCAAGAGATGAGGGCAAAAAGAAGAGGATGGAGGGGGCAACAAGCCTCCTAGGGGCAAGTTTTACTTTTCTGCTCATATTTCAATATTGTACTAATATTTGTCTTGCAGCATTGCCTATCTTGTGACTTTGAAGCATCATTCTATTTTGCAAGTGTTATATCTTTATTGAGTATTGTTTTAGGGCACTGGTCTCTTATCTTTATATCTTTTGTATGCCATATTGATTTAATCAAATCTATCTTTTAACGACATTGCTCATTAACTTTCATACTTGCTAATTAATGTTAAATCAAGTTACATAGACAGGTAATGCCTTCCCCTCAGTCTCCTAGAAGTTGTTGTTTTCAACAATTTTTCCTTCCATCATCATCTTTAGGGAATACCCCCTTAGCTTGCATAGGAGAGAGCTTAAACGAAGTGAGTAGGGAATAGGTGACAGCCCCTGCTCTGAGCGTTGCGCGATAAAGATTATACCTTGTGGGGATGGAAACTTTTATACAACAGGAAGCTAGTTGTTGGTGTCAGGAGGAAATAAAAGTTAGATAGTAGATAGTAGAATTAATTCACTATTTGTTTCTTTATTTGTTGTAGAGCTTAATTTAGTGTTTTCAGTTTCAAATATCTATTTTTTTGAATCAGGCTCATGGCCTGTTTTTTAAACATCATGTGCATGTTTTAACTCTGTGGTCATGGTGGCCTATTTGATTTCATCAACTCAGTCTACTTCCTGCTATCTGGTTTAAATGTTTGTAAACTTGTGAATGCTAGATGGTTGTTATTCCTGCACTAAATGGTTGATGCTCTGTTTATTATTCTACTATAGATGTCATTTCTTCTGTCTACAAGTAACACAGAATCTACGTTGTCATATTTTCTGCAACTAGTTTGACATTATATATAATAAAAATGTATATATTATATACCAAATGCTCTTGGACATGTGCCATAGGTGAGTGCATGTGCCATAGATGTGATATGTATCAATATGTAAATATGCTGTCTTGACTCTTGACTCTTGAGAGTTTAAGGGTCAGGATAACAGGTTTTTTGTGTAGAGTAACATGAGACGCATAAAAGTGGTCGTGTTGTTCATCATATCAAAGCAATTCTGTTTTGTTTTTGAGGTTGTAAGGTTGAGTTATAATGTTTGCTCTCTTGCAAGCCAATGCTGGTAGACAATTTAGTGTGATGGATGTTTTGAAGACTGAGTCCTTAATTTAGTTTGTTATTTCCAGGTTATTGAAGCACAACCAGATATGCCACTTGTTGGAGCCATTAGTTTGCATGTATCATTGCTTACATTCACACTTCGGGTTCATCCTGATCGACTTGATTATGTGGATCAAGTGCTGGTATTGTCTTGTATCACTTTTGAACAATGTTGAAGTCAAACGTTTTTCTTTCTTATAGTATTATTTGACATTTGTTACCTATTTGTCATATAATTGGCTGACATTCATACAAAAGTAGATTTTAAATGACAACCTCTTTTAAATGCCAAAGAGTTTATATGTGTTCTTTATATTTCTCTAGGGAGCTTGTGTTAAGAAGCTTTCAGGTAAAGGCAAGGTTGAAGAGAGCAAAGCAACAAAACAAATTGTCGCCCTTCTTAGTGCACCATTAGAGAAGTATAATGATGTTATGACTGCTCTGAAGCTGACAAATTATCCTAAAGTAATGGAGCATCTTGACTATGCAACAAACAAAGTGATGGCAGGTGTTATTATTCAAAGTATCATGAAGAACACTACATGCATATCAACAGCAGATAAGGTTCTTTTTTTTGCAAACAAGTGCATACTGAAAATGTATATTGGTGCTGCATATGGTGAAATGTTACTAAACTGATCAAAGAAAACTGGAACTGCATTTCACTAAAGTTTATATCTTTTCAGGTTGAGGCATTATTTGAGTTGATTAAAGGGTTAATCAAGGACATAACTGGAGCACCGTCAGTGGATGAGGTGAATGCTAGGCAGCCTTATTAGTTATAATTTTCAATGTTTCATAGTCTTTCTTATTTACAAATTTGGTTCCTTAGATTCTTTTATTAACATATGCTCTTCATTAGAATGATATCTCGAGGGAATGGTGTTCATTCCTGTCTTAGTTTGATCTTTGCCAAAACTAGTTGCATTAGGGACCTATTGCAAATTGTACTCATTGTAATGACATTTTGCTAATATTATGAAATGGGGGGGCTGTAGATATGTTAACTTGAAGTTTGATCTCTGATGCGGATCACTGTTTGGTTATGTTCTTCCATGTTCGAACTTCAAATGTACTTTAATGATATATTTTTTTGCTTTTGAAATAGCTTGATGAGGAAGATTTTAAGGAAGAGCAGAATTTGGTGGCACGACTTGTTCATATGCTGGTGAATGAAGACCAGGAGGAGATGTTTAAGGTAAATATTATAGAACTCACTTGAAACATGCTGGATAAAGTGTTTATACATTTGCATTCTTTCTTGCCAATCACATAGGTACTTTTCTGCAATGAGATTGTTGAGAATACTTTTAATTATATTTGAAGGATTTCTAAGTTCCTTGATCATCCCGCATGGGATTCTAGCAATTTTTCACTATACAGAATGGGTTTTTTGGGATCTGACATTTATGAGTGGTGCCTTTTCCATTGTTCTTTTCCTAAATGTTCCATTATTTGACAGTGGATTTGCTAAAAAGGAATCCAAATCATTATTCTTTAGATAAGGTTGTTGTGATTCCTACTTTGATTATAGAGCATGTATTTTGACCAGTGTTATTAGATCTGGACCGGACAGGACCGGCCAATTAAGATCGGTCCGACCGTTTTGAGGCAAAAACCAGTTCGAACTGGTGACTTGAACCGTTTTTGGCCGGTTCGGTACAGTAAAGCCACGTAGAACGTGGCAAGTGGGGCCTATTTTTCTTTTTTAATTTTATTTTTTTTCTTAGCTGGGCACTAGCCCACAATAGGTGCCTAATATTCAAGCCTAAAGCCTATGGCCCTACTATTGCTATGCAATTGATGGTAATGCCCTACTATCCTTTTACTTAAATTTTTAACATTACCATGAAATGACTCTGGATGTTTGAGAGTGGTTCCGATTTCATTGGATTTCATATGGAGAAAGTATAATTTTAGATCTCACTCAAAATCCAGCGGACTTAACAGTGTTTCAGGATTTCAGGATTGGGGGGATTGCAATGTTTCCATTGGATTTTATCATGTACGAGGATATCGAACTAGCATTTATTAAAGAGCACCAATCCCTCTATATACCTTGATGTTAATGGCATTGATTGTTGAACTCCTATCATGATCCTACTAAAAATGTATGCAATCACTCAAGCAAAATCTTGAATTGACATGCTAAGCATTTTTTATCTTATTCTAATGCTTAGAGGGTGATATTGATGACGAAGATCCCAATATAGGAATTTTTTTTGATGATATGTAGGTATTTGTTGTAGCATGATTTTTTTGGATGCTAGAGGCCATCTAGGTCTTGTTTTCTGATGTATTTTTGGTTCAAAGATGGATTGCACTCAATGTTATTTTGGTTATATGCACCCTTACGTGCTCTATTATGAGAAATTTTGCTTATTTGTGTATAAATGGTTTGATTAAGATGGATGCACATGAATATATGTGGTCTTCTTTAAAATTTGAATATTTTATGTGTTTTTGGTTCGGTTTTTTTACTGATTCCAGTCCAGTTTTGACCAGTTCCCGGTCTGAGGGGTTTACAAATTTGATGACTGGTCCGGTTCTGATAACATAGATTTTGACCCCATGCTATATTGAACATGGATGGTCTATTTTCTAAGTGCATTTCTGTTTTGGAAAACATATGTTCCTTTAAATTTTTAGCTGACTATTGTTTGGGCATGTGTTTCTTTAGGCACTGCTTCAGAATTGTTTTGCTCATTGGTTGGGAACATATCCATTAAGTGTTTCAGAAAGAACTGGACGATTTTCTAGAATGATGGTTCTACTTCTATTTCTAAATCAGCCTTTCAGGATGAATTCTTCTTAGCCTGAAAAGCTTTTTCTCAAAAATTCATGTCCATAAACAGTTTTGGAATTTGATATTAATACTTTTCAACAAATAAGATGTCAGTAAAGGTGCCCCTGGATTCCTGAACACACTTGTTAAACATAAATAAATGTGTATTTTATTGTCAGGTGGGTGCCTGTTTAGCTTGAATTGAGTTTGCTGGAGATTTTGTTAAATCTATTTTGACAACTATTTATTCTTTGTACAACATTGCTGCTCGCCCAATTAATTTTTTTATTAAATGTTTGTGTTGATGCAAGACATGCTCAAATCCTATTTGTGACTTTTTCTTTTGGCAATGCTTCTGATTAAATCGGTGACAAGCATTCCCTTCTGCTTGAGAGAAATATTGCGATAAAATGTAGCCAGTTTACAACCCTTGAGATCATTCCTTTGCTAAGGCACAGTTACTCAGAGGAACCTACTCTGTCAATTTTTCCTGGGCGGTGCACCTGGCCCTCATTCTCATGAATTCTTGCTTGCATAAGTGACATAGCCCATGATAGGTAAAACATGCCCCTATGGGATTTCAACCAATGTAGCAGTTATTGTCTTGGTGAATTTATTGTTGAGAGTCCAGAATATAACTAATTGGCAATATCAGGGAAAATATTGAGAAACTTTAAAAGTAACAAAAACAATAATTTTGTTTTTGGATTTTTAAACATCTAAAGTAAGAACAACATCAAACATACACGTTGCTACAAAAGTATGAAATACAAGTTAAAACTGATATACAAGATATCAAGTGGCGCATCACATGTTATCTATCCTGTGTCATGAGACTTGAGAGGATGATACAAAATCACATCAAAACGAAAATAAATGTATCTCATGAGATGAGTCATTGCAATGAAAACAATGGATTTCCCCTTGTTTGTTTGATGGAAAATGGTCATTGTATGAGTATCCTCAAATTTCAATCTCCCAATTCACTTTTCCAAAATGAGCATTTGAAAGACCAAGCATCTGGTTATAAGGTGATATTGATAGAGATAGGGTGATCATTTCCATGCTATGAAAATAATTAATAAAATTATCCCAGTTCAAGTCATGGCACAAAGTTCAAGGCGACCTAAGGGAACAACTAGTTGGCCTAAAGGAAACAATTTGACCCTATGTGAAGCCTATATCGCAAGAAGACCTCGACCTCATTTGGAGCACACACTCTCACTCACATAAGTTCGATCTTAAGGACAAAAAGGAAGCACGAAGAAGAGGAAGACAAAAGGAGAAAAAGTCGAAGTTTTGGATTTGGTTTTGGGCTACTTCTCTCCACACGTGTGAAGGAATTAGGGCACATATTGTTGCAGTGAAGCCGATTTTCAGAATTGAAGTTAGGGCATGAAGAAAAGTTGTTCTGGAAGTCGAATTCTCTAGGGGAGAGAATGTACCCAAGCAAAGAATAGAAGTTGCAGTTTCTGGGCAAGTAGAAATTGCAATTGTAGTCGAAGTTGCAGTTTCCGTTGTCATTTCTAGGTAGGTCAAAGTTGCGGTTTCTAGGCAAGTTGAAGTTGCAGTTTCTAGGCAAGTCGAAGTTGTAGTGTTTGGACAAGTTGCAGTCTAAGTTTGCCGGAAACGCAGGCCCTGCCCCCCGGAAGTGCAAATCCAAGTCTCGAATCCGGATACCTATACGATCTGCCATGGAAATGGGTAGGATCCGTATCAATGTCGTTTCAAAAATCTGGAAATGTATCTTTTCTCGAGAAAGGCAGATCCAAGCCGTATCGATTTTTTCTGAAACGTTTTTTCAAATTTCAGATCCTTACCACAATTTCCTGGTACGGATCACGCTTTTCCGGATATAGATAGCCTTACATTGTCGTTCTAGCTGGAAACGGTTGTTAACTATGGCATTGGGAATGGGCTTTTAGCCGATGGATTTTTCAAAAGTTCAAAACATAATTGTCAAAATACCTAGCCAGTGGAGTTGTTAAAATACTTGTTGTAAGTTAACTCAGATTTGAGCCGCCTTAGTGAGTTGAAACTTGAAACCTGAGTTGAAAATTGAAACTGTTATTTGAGCCGCTGCAGTGAGTTTGTTGGACTGTGGAGATTTGGCTGTGTGAACTGTGAACAATCGACAGTTGAGAGAGAGCATCTGTTACTTTGAGGAGAGCGTCGGTTACTTTGAGGATTGATTGGAAGCTGCAACCTGGAATTTGGAACCCGCAGCTAGGATGGTGGAAAGCCGACGCCTGACGCTCGACGATTAGCAACTTTATTCTTTGTAATTTGACATGTCTAGACTCTAGTGATTAGTCTAATAATAAATTATTAAATTTATAAAACTAGAGAGAATTTGAGAAACCCGATATGGACTCCATGGCTTAAAACTGAAGTTTGAAAGATTGAACAGTGAAAACTTTACACTGAAGAAAGCTAGATGTTGTTGACTGTAAGCTTATGGGAGTTCATGTTGAAGATATCAGCCTTCGGGATAGTCAATTGTAAAATAAACTTGAAAGTTGAGTTAGACATGAATATGCATGGCCTAAATTTTCTCGACTAGATTTTGATAGTAACAAATACTACATCAACAAATGAGGCAAATCCTACCTATCAATTAAAACGCCCAACAAGGTTGGGAGCATCTTCATCAAAGCCTCCACTTCATTCTCATGGAATTGTTGGTTCAAAGCGGTCTAATTTGGGACCACTTGAAAGGAGTTTTAATAATGATGCTCGAGAGGCGACAAATGCAACTATAGGTCAATGTATTTATGCAAATGGCCTTCCCTTTAACCTTGTGCGATCTCCTTACTGGGCAAAGATGATAAAAGCAATGAATGAAACCCTAAAAGGGTCCAAGAGCCCTGGATATGAGAAGGTACACACCACAATGTTGAGTGCTGAAATTTTAGATTTGGAGGCTAAATAAAGCCCCATTCGTAATTCATGGCACATTTCAGGGGCGTCCATCATTTTCGATGGATGGAAAGATCAAAGAAATAGACCTTTGATTAATGTGATTGCTTAGATCCCAAAGGGGGCAATGTTTTTAAAGGCAGTGGATTGTGAGGGGCAGATGAAAGATTCTCAATTCATTGCTGACATCTTGATTGAGACAATTGAATTGGTGGGGCCATAAAATGTTGTCCAGGTAATAACTGACAATGAAACGGTGTGTAGAGCAACAGGCCTAATTATTGAAGGCAAATATCAACACATCTATTGGACCCCTTGTGTTGTACATTCATTGAATCTCATGTTGAGCAAGATGGAGAAGCAAATTGAGTGGATTCGAGTTATTTTTGAAGAGACAAAAGAAATTCAAGCCTTAATCACGAACCACCACATGTCTTGAGGCATCTACAGGGAATTTGCGAAGTTGGAGCTCCTTAAGGTACCTAAACTTTAAAGTTTATTTCATAAAATCTAATTTCTATGACTTTAAATTCAAATATGTAAATTGGATTCTCAAATGTCATGATTCGTGAATCATAATAGTTATAATTTATTCTATGAAATTATGATTTTTAATTTATTGAAACATTGGCTATTTGACGCCTGTAGGTTGCCAAGACTTGATTTGCTTCTCACATCATAGTCTTAACAAGGCTCATGGAGGTAAAAGATGCATTACAATCAATGGTATGTCGTTCTCTTTGGAATCAATAGAGGCAATCCCAATGTGATAGAGCACAAGCAGTGAAAAGGTTGGTTGTTGATGATGAATGGTGGGATAAGGTGGATTACCTCTTGGCATTTACTAAGCCAATTGTGGATTTTCTCTGTATGTTTGACACAAATATGCTTAATTTGGGAGAGGTGTATGAGGGCATTGATTCCATCATAGAGAAGATAAGGATGGTTGTAAATGCCAAGGAGAATGACCTAGTTGAATTCTTTTACAGAGAAGGAAACGCTATATTGACCAAAAGGTGGAACAAGATGACCACCCCATTGCACCTTTTGGCCTATCCAGTGAATCCAGAATATTATGATGCAGATTTGCTAAGTGATCATGAAAGAATCGCACCAAGCAAAGACCCAAAAGTCTCACAAGGATTTAAAAAGGCTTTTAGAAAGCTTTTTGGAGATCCTAAAATTGGGCTTCGGATTCGTTCAAAGTTTGCTCATTTTGTGGGATCAGAGGGTTGGGGTTCTGATATTAATTGCATGCGGGACAAGAGGGCAATGAGTCTAATTGAATGGTGGAACTATTATGGTGGGGAACTTCCACATATCCAAAAATTGGGCATCAGGATCTTGTCACAGGTTGCTAGTTCTTCTTTAGAAAAAAGGAACTGGAGTACATATGGCTTCATCCATTTAGTGAAGTGAAACAGTTTGGGCTCTAAGAAGGCCGAGGAACTAGTGTATTTTTATTGAAACTTTCGCCTTCTGTCACACAAGAGAGACGAATACAAGTTTGGGGTCGCCAAATTATGGGATGTGGAACCAGAGTTGCATGACTTGGATGTGACGTTGAATGCCAGGTCTCATATGACTTTGTTTGATGCGGAGTCACCAATAGGTGGATCTTCAAGTGGACATCGTAGCAATGTTCCCACTTCTGGAGAGGATGTGGAACTTCTTAGTGACAGGAATGAACTTGAAGACATATTTGATGATTGAAATTTGAAACAGAAACTTGATGATATGTTGAACTTGAATCATGATAATGAATGTTATAATAATCATTTGGCATTAATGATGACGACAATATTTAATAGTTTATTTCATATGCTGAATTGATGATGATGATAGATGATAATTCATAATTGATTATGCATTTTTAGATATAATCTAGATTCTCAAAGATGAATGGCAATATGAAATTCTTATGTGTGTGTGTGTGTGTGTTGTTTTCTAGCATATCGTATCCAGATTTTTTGAAAATTTGCTGTATTTGTTTCAAACCTCGTATTCGTATCCGTTTCAATGCAACTTAGGTTGCAGTTGAAGTTTCTGAAGTTGCTGGAAGGAAAAACTATTCAAAGAGAAAGCATTGAATTGGTCTTGGAGGGGTTCTTGGTCAAGGATCTAGGTCTTGGAATTCTTCAATTGAATATTCTATAAGAAGAAGAATTCTTGTGGGTTTTACTGTCAATTTGGAGAGGCTTTTGGCCCTGGCTAATCCCCTACATCTTGTGTCCTTTGTCTCATTGTTCTTTAGGGTTTGGTAGTTGTTTCATGAAGAAGAACACATAATAATAATTAAGTACAAGAGGAACCTAACTAAGAAAAGTAAAAATTCCTCACAAGCTCTTATTATTATAAGAGAAATCGTCTAATATCTCTGCCCTATATTTGCCAACATGGTATCAGAGCTATGGTGACAAGTCAAGGAAGGGCAACTCAACAGGGGACACTCATATATATCAAAAATCAAGGTTCTAGAAGGATATCAAAGGCATCAAAGAATCAATATGGCTACTTCATTATCTTAAAGGAAGTGTCAAAATCCCTAGATCGATCAAAGAAAAAAGTTCACAGTTAAAGTATTCTGGGGATCCCTGCTCAAATCATCATCTCAAGGAAGGAGACCTCAAAAGACCCAACCTCTACTCAAGAAAGAAAGGACTTTGATCTAAAAACATCTTGAAGATCACGCATCCAAGGAAAGCTAGATCAAAGGCAGTGTCAGCATCGAGAAGCATCATGGCTTCATCAAGAAGTCATCATCAACAAAGGCATCAAGTTGAGGAGTTCATTTTTGATAAGTATTTATACTTCTATATCTAAATATATTAAAATGACTTCATTTTGCAAGGAGATCAACAAGTTGGTTGGGTCATCGAACTTCCTTGCATGGAAAAGAAGGATAGACTTAGTCCTCAAGGAAAATGAAGTTATTAATCATGTCAAAGGCAAAATCTCCAAACCATCTAAAGAGCAAGCACTATTTAAATATATGAAAAGGGATCTAAGGGCTCAAAGGGTTCTCATAGAATCCATCAAGGATCACTCATCCCATATGTAGAAGGGTTGGAGACATCAAAATAGATATATGATAAGCTAGCAAAATTGTTTTCTGAAAGCTCAACAGAACAAGTTATATCACTAAGATCCGAACTATACAAGTTGAAAGCGTCAAAGGATGAAGGGATATCTACATGTCTCACTAAGGCATCACAAATAAGGAATCAACTTCAAGATCTAGGAGAGATGATATCCGATAAAGAAATGACTACCATTGTTCTAAATGCTCTAATTGATGAACAAGGAAACCTTGTATCAAAGGCCTATGAAAAGAAGAAAGCTATCCCATTGAATAATTTGTGGTAACTATGCAAGATTGAAGAAAACAAGTTGAAGGCAAAAAATGATACATGATTAGATTCAAACATTTGTTGTCATGTCAAAAGGAGTAGGGAAATTTGGCAAGTATGGTCCTCAGAAAAAGAAGAAGATCAATATGTCGCAGATCCAATGCTATGAATGTCACGAATATGGGCACTATAAGAGAGGTTGTCCTAAGCTCAAGAAGGACAACAACAAATGAGGAAGAGACGAAGCCCATATCATTGAAGAAGTGGAAGAAGTTGAAAAGAAGAAATTCAAGATGGAGGAAGTAAAAGATCTCTACTATTGTTGAGATAAGTCTTACTCACCTAGTTGTTTTGAAGTTTATGTTTTTCTATAAACTATCATGGCAGGAATAATTAGAAACATGATAGGATGCATCATGTTAGGAGATGGCAACATAGAAGCATACGATTGAAAGCAAGAGCCCGAAAGTGGCATGAAAGATAGTTGAAATAGAAGTCTATGGAAACCACCTATAAAAGGATGTAGATCTTGGTAACCTTATTAGAAGCATAAGTAGTACTTATGGGAAGAAGATAGTCATCTAGTATAAAAGCTCATCATACATCACTCAAGAGGAACATTTGCCGGATGAGGTTAATCAAGATCCTCCATTGGAATCTTCACTGGAAGGTTCACCTATTGATAAGAGGAAGTGTTTCACTGAGAATTCCACCTTGTATGGGATTCATGGAGTAATAGTATGATGTCATAAAATGCAAATCATGTTAAGGTGATTGAAGTTCATTCAATCAAGGAAGTTGCTAAAGGAAGCCTAGATGATCCAAAAGAAGAGATAATGTATGGATGCATATGTTTAGGTAAAAGTCGAGTCATGTCATATGGCTGCAGGGATACGTGCTCTATCTTGTGAGCATGATAAAAAAGAAAGGATCTACCCCTTTGAAAAGATGCAGGAAGGCATAGGCCACACATTGACTAGATGAAATCAACATAATAGGTCCTCATATGAAATATGAGGTGGATGACAAAGTTGATAAAACTATAAGGTGTATGACAAAGTTGATAAAACTACAAGTGGAAGTTCCTGGGAAGAAACATGTGAATATAGGAAGAAATCATCTAATGCAACTATGGAGAAGGCAATCAACATCCAAAGAATAGAAGATTTGACTATGATGTCTCCATGGGAAAGATGTGAAGACCTTGTTAAAGCTTGAAAAAGAAAGAGAGCCTTGACATTATATATCTTGTTGGAGATGTGTCAATGTGTATGCAGGATGTTGATGAAAACAAGAAGATGTCATGATGAAAGACCATCAAAAGGCAATATTGATTTAATGACTCATTTCTCTAATCTTTTGAACAATATTTGGATGGGTTATTGTAGGGCTGCCAAGAGAAGAATTTTGAATGTCTTCTACAACTAATGCTCATGTGGTAGGATGAAAGATCCTTAAGGAAACATGACAGGAGAAAGGCAACAAGACATGAAGGCTGATCAAATATGGACTAATGGATCTCTTTCTGATGAAAAAGAAGGATGACATGACTAACATGAAAGTGATGGATGGTCTGTGCCCTACGAAGAAGTCCCAAAGGATGAAGACTCTTGAATAAAGAAGAAGATGAAACTCATGACATCGAAAGGAGGACTATGACAAGCAACTTATCATCCCATGATCTCCACCTATAGAGCTGCTGAAAGCAAGTCCCTGGTCAAGTCCCTAGTTAAGAGGGAGCTTTGGAACATTCCTTCATTGGAATGGGTATGTCCTCCCTAAGTTGAGAGGGATAGATAGAAACAACATTCTTGTCTTCACTTGGGAAGACAAAATGGACGATTTGTTAAGCATCTGGCATCCGATGCTCTTTGAGCATGTGGTAGGGCATCCAAGATAATAGTAGCCGTAGAGGACTGATATTCTTTCAGGACTAGGAATCCAACAAAAGATTAGTCCTGGTGGAACATACTTTGAGTGAACCCGGGTGGGGTATGTTCCGAGAGAGATAATGATGATGATGTCTATAAATCATTTGTCTTGCCAACATTGTGCTATGATCTTGTGGAGAGATACAACGGTTAGTCAAGGCCTTGCTATATGACAATGCTGGATGATATGATGCTCTTCTTTTGAGAATTCTTCATATTGAGAATGTCCAAGTACCTTGTATGGATTATGAATACCTCCCTAGTTAAGAGGGAGTGTTGAAATATGTAACTTGGTTCGGTCTTCATGATGACAGATGTAATCATTATTTTACGTATTTAATGAAAAGAGAAAAATAAATTTATTATTGTAAGCCTTGAGGCATGGGTTTCATGCTCAAGATAGTTTATTTTATAGGTCAAAGCACCCATTGAGTGCTTCTAGGTTTGTTATAAAGTCATTGAGTCATTGTTATGTATGAATGACACATTTGGGCATGTTACATATTGTGAAGAAAAATTTATTGAGTCATAATCAAGTCAAAAGAACCTCCAAGACCTCATCATGGCACAAAGTTCAAGTTGGCCTAAGGAAACTTCTAGTCGGCCTAAAGGAAGGAATTTGACCCTATGTGAAGCCTATATAAAGAAGACCTCGAACTCATTTGGAGCACACACTCTCACTCACATAAGTTTGATCTTAAGGACGAAAAGGAAGTGCGAAGAGGAGGAAGACAAAAGAAGGAGAAAAAGTCAAAGTTTTGGATTTGGTTTTGGGCTACTTCTCTCCACACGTGCCAAGGAATTAGGGCACATATTGTTGCAGTGAAGCAAATTTGCATAATTGAAGTTAGGTCACCAAGAAGAGTTGTTCTGGAAGTCGAATTCTCTAGGAGAGAGAATCTACCCAAACGAAGACGAGTGTTGGGAATCGCGGTTTTCGTTAGACTAAAACCCACAGGTGTTAGTCAACGATCGCATCACCAGAGATAAGGATCCATGAGAGGCAGTTAGTCCATGTTGCGAAACACACGAGGAGCATTGGTTATCCAATGTCCAACAATCTCCCCCCCAACGCGAGCCGGGTGTGTATCGAACTCGTGAATCTAGGGAAAACAATCAAATAGGATTAGAAATCATCACCTACACTAAAATCTTTGCATTTAGTGAAAACAATCAAATAGGATTAGAAATCATCTACATTGAAATCAATGCGTCGAGTTAGTGCAAGCATTCAAATATCATTAGAAATCAATATATCCACTAAAATCAATGCATCTAGTGCAAGCAATCAAATAGGATTAGAAATCACCATTTACACTGAAATCAATGCATCTAGTGTAAGAAATCTTCTCCCCTCTCTCCCCCTTCCATTTATATCTATATCTCCCTCCATCCCTCCTTCTCTGTCTCTCTATCTCACCACCCCCAAAAAAACACACGCTCTCTCACTCCACATCTATCAATCTCTTTGTCCCTCCCTACCTCTCTCCATCTCTCTCTTCACCTTCCATTTATATCTCTATCTTCCCCTTCTCTCCCTCTCCCACGCTTCTATCTATCTTTACTCTTGCTACCTTCTCTCCCTCTCTCTCTCCATCTTCCTTATCACTCCCTCTCTCTCTCCACCTTTCTCTCTATATGCCTTTCTTCTTACCTCACTCTGCCTCCTCGTCCAACTCCATCTCTCTCTCCCTCTCTCTCTCCAATCTCTCACATCCTCTCTCTCCCTTTCTCTCCAACCTCTCTCTCTCTCTCTCTCTCTCTCTTCACCCTCCAACTCTGGTACTATATCCCTGCCTCTCTCCTTATATCCCCCCTTCTCTCTATCTATCCTTCTTTGTCTCTTTATCTCATCCCCAAACTTACAGACTCTCCCTCCATCTCTCCATTGTCACTCCCTCTCTCTCTCTCCACTTCTCACTCTTTACGTATTTCTTCTATTTCCTTCCCTCTCTCCCCCTCCAACGCCATATTGTTGAGATTTTGTGTATTTGGGGTAGCATCATTTGTGCTAGCTCCTAAATTTTGTGGAGGGACTAGAGTACACTTGATCTACAAGACCCATAAATGGATTTGGGAAATTTCATCTGGTTTAGAAGATATTAAATTAATTAATTAATCTAAGTCTATTTCTTAAGTTAAAACTTAGGGAAATTAAATAATTAAAGTGAATTTAATTAAACATGTGATGAAATTGTCTTAAGTCACACAGATCAAGCTTTCTTTTAATCGTAGCCATTGATTCAAGATCTGATCATGGCCGTTGGTTTTCCAACGAGAAAAGTATAAAGGAAAAGCTTGGGGTCATTTGTGAAGGCACATAGAGGTAGTGCCTTGAAGCTAAGCTGAGATTCTAGGGCAGGGTTTGTTAAGAATACTCAGAAGTGTTTCAGCTGTAGAGAGGGGAATTTAGGCCAAGGGGATGATCTGATCCCGGGGTCTAGAATACACAAGAGGCAGAGATCAACTCAAGGACAACGCAGAGGAAGGCAACAGCAAGGACAACGCAGTCCCTCCAAGGACAGCTTGATTTCAGCAGGAAACCCTCAGGGGTTACGCAGAGATCCTTCAGGGGCAGCGTAGTGACTGCATCACCCAGTCTGGGGTAACGCAGTCCCTTCCGGAGCAGCGCTGAGGGTTGGAGGTGCTTCAGGGGCTGACGCAGAGGTCTTCAGGGGTAGCGCTGGGGTTTTTAGGCCCTAATCTTGACTGAGTTTTGTAAATCTCATTTGAGGGTGTGGATCAGTCATTATTCTTGCCCTAAATCAACCAGTGAGCTGTAGATCTAGTATATTCTCTGTCGGTTTTTCTAGAACTGGAACCTAGATTTGTGTATTTAGAATTCTTCTTAATAATAAGACCCTCCAGCAGCCAGAGACCGGTTTTCCCACACTGGGTTTTTCCAGGGACTGTGTATCCGGAAATAACTGTGTCACTTTGTCAATGTGTGCATGTACTTATTCTAGATCTGGATTGGTAGAGATTTGTTATGTGTTTTGCTTCGATTTTAACTTGAATTTATTCAGTTAATAACTTGTCTAAGTAGTAGGAGCATTACCAGATTAACAGTAATAATTTCTACATAAAGTATAAGATTCAGAAATTTCTACATGGTATCGGAGCAATTGCAGATCTAGGAGAGTCACCAGCAGAAGAGACTGAAGGTTCTAGCTGCAAGAAGTAGCTGGAAAAGCAGCAGAAACACAGATCTGAAGGGACAACGCAGTTTTCAGAGGCAGATTGACGTAGAGGGAGGGGTGACGCTGTCCAATGCTGTGTCCTAGCAAGCCCATGGAATTCCTGCGCAGAGGCAGCTCAGAAACAACGCTGGTTTGGTCTAAAGCCAGCTAGTGTGATTCAGATCTGAATCTGTCAGATCCAGATGAAGCAATGGGTGCATAGATCACAGATGAAGCAGGCAGAGGCAGATCTGAAGATTGGAAGGAGCAGCGCAAAGCAAGGTAGCAGCAACGTAGAAGCAGTAGTAGCGCAAAGCAAGGTAGCAGCAACGTAGAAGCAGTAGCAGCGCAGAGGCTAATGTGACTTCAGCAACACAGAGCAGAGCTGCTTACGCATTGCAGAGGTGCAGCAACACAGAAGGCTTCAAAGGGACAGCGCAGTGCAACAACAACGTGATAGATTTCAGCACAAGGGGTTGATGTGACTTCGGTGGTGCAGAGGGAGTCTGATTACGCAGGTAGAGCTGTACCTGTGCATCGTTCTTTAGATGAAAACACAGATCTGCAGCCTATGGGGCTTTAGTGATGAGGATGCAACCCATCTGAATTGTTTGTCAAAGATTGGGCTGGAGATTCAGTTGTTTCTCTCAACAACTGGAGTTGCAGTGCAGCAGATCAGCAGTGGCAGTGCTATGAGCAGCACAGATGCAACATATTGAGAGGGAGTTGCAGTACAAAGGTTGCAGTGGCAGTAGCAGAGTCATGGGCAACAATACAAAATGGCAACAACAGTGCAGAGTTGAGTGGCAGCAGGCCAAGCTTTAGCAACACAGAACCAGTGCCCAAAATCATGTAATGCATAAGTGTGATGTATTGCTAGAGCACACCCTTGATGCTAAGAGGGAGTGTTGAGATTTTGTGTATTTGGGGTAGCATCAATTGTGCTCTAGCTCCCAAATTTTGTGGAGGGACTAGAGTACACTTGATCTACAAGACCCAGAAATGGGTTTGGGAAATTTCATTTGGTTTAGAAGATATTAAATTAATTAATTATTTTAAGTGTATTTCCTAAGTTAAAACTTAGGAACTTAAATAATTAAAGTGAATTTAATTAAACATGTGATGAAATTGTCTTAAGTCACACGGATCAAGCTTTCTTTTAATCTTAGCCATTGATTCAAGATCTGATCATGGCCATTGGTTTTCCAATGAGAAAAGTATAAGGGAAAGGCTTGGGGTCATTTGTGAAGACACACAGAGGCAGTACACTGAAGCTAAGCTGAGATTCTAGGGCAGGGGTTGCTAAGAATACTCAAAAATGTTTCAGCTGCAGAGAGGGGAATTTAGGCCAAGGGGATGATCTGATCCCGGGGTCTAGAATACATAAAAGGCAGAGATCACCTCAAGGACAGCACAGAGGAAGGCAGCATCAACAGCAAGGACAACGTAGTCCCTCCAAGGACAATGTGATTTTCAGTAGGAAACCCTCAGGGGTTATGCAGAGACCCTTCAGGGGCAGCGTAGTGACTACGTCACCCAGTCTGGGGTAACGCAGTCCCTTCCGGAGCAGCGCTGAGGGTTGGAGGTGCTTCAAGGGCTGACACAGAGGCCTTCAGGGGCAGCGCTGGCGTTTCTAGGCCCTAATCTTGGCTGAGTTCTGTAAATGCCGTTTGAGGGTGTGGATCAGTCATTATTCCGGCCCTAGATCAGCTAGTGAGCTGTAGATCTAGTATATTCTTTGTCAGGTTTTCCAGATCTGGAACCCAGACTTGTGTATTCAGAAATATTCTTAATAATAAGACCCTCCAGTAGCCAGAGATCGGTTTTCCCACATTGGGTTTTTCCGGGGACTATTTGTCCATAAATAACTGTGTCACTTTGTCAATGTGTGCATGTACTTATTCTAGAGCTGGATTGGTAGAGATCTATTATGTGTTTTGCTTCAATTTTAACTTGAATTTATTCAGTTAATAACTTGTCTAAGTAGGAGGAGCATTACTAGATTAACAATAATAATTTCTGCATAAAGTATAAGATTCAGAATTTTCTACACATATCTCCCCTCCCTCCCTCTCTCCTCCTTCCTCTCTCTCCCTTTCTCTCCTACCTCCCTCTCTCTTGCCCCATCACTTTCCTCCTCTCTCTCGAGTCCTATCTCTCATCCTTCATCTATCTCCCTTTCTCTCCTACCTCCCTATATCTTCCCCTGTCACTCACTCTCTCTCTCTCTTTGCCCTCCAATCCTCTCTCTCTCTTTCTCTCTCTTTGCCCTCCAATCCTCTCTCTCTCTCTCTCTATGTTACTATATCCCTCCCTCTCTCCTTCTCTCCCTTATTCTCTCCAGCTCTATCTCTTTATCTCACCCCTAAAGATACACTCTCTCTCTCCATCTCTATCTCTATCTCACCCCTAAACATACACTCTCTCCATCTCTCCCTTTTCACTCCCTCTCTCTCTGCACTTATCACTCTCTATGTCTTTCTTCTTCCCTCCCTCTCTCCCCCTCCAACTCCATCTCTCTATCCCTCCATCTCTCCTCCTCTCTTTGAATTCCTCTCTCTCGTCCTTCCTCTCTCTCCATTTCTCTTCTACCTCTCTTTCTCTCTCTCTCTCTCTCATCCTCTCTTATCTTCCTCCCTCTCTCCTTCTCTCTCCCCCCTCCATCTTTGGCTCTCCCTCTCCCTCTCTTACCCTTATCTACCTCTCTCACTCCTCTCCCTTTCTCTCCCTCTTCATTTATACTCTCCCCTCTCCTTCAGTTTAAACTTTATCTCCATTTCTCCCTTGTGACTCCCCCTTATCTCTCCACCTATATCACTCTATGTCTTTGTTTTTCCCTCCCGTATATATCTAGAGTTAATATATATCCTGATATATTAATATATATTATAATATAAATTTAATATTGTATTAATCCAAAGTTATTAAATTTAATAATATTAATATTATAATATAATAGATTTAATAATAAAAATAATAATAATAATCTTTTAATATTAATATTAGGGTTAATAATGTTTTGTTGCATGGTATTAATAATAATTTGACCCATGGTATTTGGGAATTAACCTTTTTCACCCAACCATAGGCTTAACTGCACATCAACTTTCTATAGCTAGCCACCCCCTAGCCAGCCAATTATGCCACAATGCAAAAATTGATAACTCATTGGTAATTGGGCTTGGTGAAAATAACTTTACTAAACATATATGATAGAGTTAGGGATCTCCATTCCCAATTGAGTTTGGGCATTTGTGAGCTCCATATGCTTCTCATCTTGATTAGCAAAGCAAATAAGGGAATCCGTTTGCTGTTGTACAACCGCTCAATGATTTCCCCACCACTTCCATGTCATGCTCAACTAGCACATAATCACAACCCACTCTATCCAGCTAGAGTCCAGAGCCCATTTTGCAAGAGTTTGACAATCAATATTAATTTTTAGGGGGGCCAAAACACAACAACATTATTCCAATTTGCAATTGGAACTTTTTTGGGCATATTTGGGCACCCAAAATGCAATTTAATCGCCCAAAATGCTTCAACCATCATTATACTTGAGATTGGCACATTCTACTCGTGAATTTTACTGCTCAGGCACCCGTGTGTCTCTCTATGCATGTATGGCTGAATTCCATACCCAATCCCCTCTGTACCTTGCTGTGAGGGTATGGGGTATCAAATTTTTGCTTTTCTTATTCAACTCAAAACTCTTTTCTGATATCACCATCACCTTTTGCTCGTTAAGAGATTTTTGGTAGTATAAACTTAATTAAAATCCGGGTCCATGTTGTCAAGATATGGTCGTTTGAAGGTTTCCACCCTTGGTGCCATGTCAGTGCTATTGAGCAACTACCGCATGGCAAATGTTGTAGCACCCCAGTCCATGTTGATAGCACTAGGGCCATGTGGCCTACCATGTCATCCATTTGCCCAATTAATTTGCTTTACATGTATTTGCGTTAGTGGGATTATATTTATATTCCACAATTATTAAATAATAAATAAATCCCATTTGCAAATAAAACTCGTGTGGGCATAATCCACATGCTAAATTTCAAAGTACCAAAAACTTCATTTGTCATCGAGAGAATTTACAATGTCTATAGTGCAACCCAAGTTATTTCCTCGATCGCTAGTTGTTTAAAATTCCAATTTTTTCTGCAAACCACTGATGAGGTCAACCCCAAATTGAACATAGACAACATTTATATGAAACTCCAAGCTAACAACCTATTTGGGAATTAACCTTTTTCCAGTGTTCCACGGGTTCGCGTCCCCCACCTAGGGGTCGAGTTTCCTAGCTCCCACACGCTTCGGGGACTTGGGGACGGAAGGGGGTCGTTTCCCCATGCTCCCAAAATTCAGGGTGTGCGAGGAAACACCTGAGGGGTCGTTTCCTAGGGAAAAATAGTGTGTGAGGGGGTGTTTCCCCAATTAAAAATTTGTGAAGGAACTTTAACCAAAGGAGTATGCTTGATGCCATCATAAACAAACATGATTTGGTGCTGTACCTGAGAAGGGGGAGCTTCCTTACCTTGAAATAAAAAATGTTCCTGGCAATCCAAATGGCCCAGGAGACAAACAGGGGAACCATTTTAAATTTCTTCAAAGCTTTGTTAGTGAACCAGTTCGTACAGTTGATTAAAATATTTTCCTGCCACATTATCTCCACACCTCCTTATATATGCACAGTGCATGAGTAGGAGATAAATAGTTTCTCTATTACACTTTCAAAGTGAAAAGAGGCTAGGACCTTGCCATGCCCATTTCTGCAGTACCTCCCAGAAACACGTTGTTGGCTAAAGTGAGCCACATGTAAACATGTGTTTTCATCTGAGCTTTCACCTTCCAAATGGGCCTTCACCACTAAACATTTCTCACCAATTTCACCACCAAACTTTTCTCTATAACCAGGCCTGGCAGTGAAATAATCTGTAGCAATATTTTAGACCATTTAAAGGAATCTTATCTATCCCTCAGTGTAACAAAGGATAAAATCAGCTGCTGAGTGTATAGATTCCATGAAACTGCATCTGGTCCCGCCAGATTTACTTGCTCAGTTTTCTTCTAGACTTGCTCCAAAATATTAGTGGTCAATGTCCCTGCTCTGCATTATCAGTAGTTTATAGTAAAGCTTTGGTCTTGAAGTATATTTTGAACCATCTGTCGTCGAGTTTGATGTTTTCCACAGGCCACTCAAGGGTTTGTTCACAATCTTAACTCTTTTGCCATCCCTTATTCTCTAGACCAGCTAATTTATCCACCAAGGGAAATGATAAAAGTTAAAACAAGTGCTTTCAAAACTGGAGAAACATTAGAAATAGACCTTACTGGTAATATCATTCATTCCGGATCGAGATATTTATGTTGTATAACAGCCTACCACAGTCCCCCCTCGGAAATAAGCCTCTGCTAAGTTTTCACTGCTAGTGCCTTTCCAATTGCTGGATATCTTACAAACCCCACCCACCAGCATCCTTGGGTTTAGCTATTCTTTTCCACTATACTAAGGCAATGCTATCTCTTTCCTTTTTAGTTCTCCATGAGAAATGGAAGCAGTTCATTCTAATCTTTTCCAACATCTCCACAAGAATGTAAGATAATGAATGCTGGTAAACAGGAATTGTTTCTAATATTGATTTAACAAAACTAAGCATTTCTGCTATGAACAACCACCTAGTGCACCAATTTGTAATCCTTTTCGCACCAATTTGTAATCCTTCTCTCAATTTTCTGATATAACCAAGTACAGTCCTGGAAGTCATATTAACATAAAAGAAAGGTTCTTTAGGCGACGGTTGAAAGGTATTATAGAGTATGAAAAAAATGTGAAAATTGTCTTCCTCTTGTTCTTGGTGCACTTTCTTTAGAGAGAAAAGATTTTAGAGTATGTATTTCCATGCCAGTTGCAAAACAATACAAATCTATTGTTTCTTTTTACTTTGAGAACTTCTTTGTAGGTACAATTAGGTTATTATATAATGATAAAGACAGTTACATTATAAATATTAAAATTTTAATGATATATCATATATATTTATATTTATAAGTTTTTAAGACCCCGACGCCCCCCCACGTTTCCTAAAAATTGGTGGGGAGCTTTTGCATAGGCTCAACTGCACATCAACTTTACTTCACATATATGGAAAACTGATAACTCATTGGTAATTGGGCTTGGTGAAAACAACTTTACTTCACATATATGATAGAGTTAGGGATCTCCATTCCCAATTTAGTTTGGGCCTTTGCGAGCTCCAGATGCTTTTCACCTTGATTAGCAAAGCAAATAAGGGAATACCTTTGCTGTTGTACAGCCCCTCAGTGATTTCCCCACCACTTTCATGTCATGCTCAACTAGCACATATCAAATCACAACCCACTCTAACCAGCTAGAGTCCAGAGCCCATTTTGCAAATGTTTGACAGGCAATATTCATTTTTAGGGTGCCCAAAGCACACCAACATTATTCCAATTTGTGATTATCACTTTTTTGGGCACCCAAAATGCTTCAACCATCATTATACTCGAGATTGGCAGCATTTTACTCGTGAATTTCACTGCTCAGGCACCCATGTGTCTCTGCTCTCTGTGCATGTATAGCTGAATTCCTTGCATGAATGAATGCCTCACACTCTTATTCCTTCATGGGTCTATGCCCCTTCCAGATTTTTCCATAATCAATGTAGTCAGCTGCTATGCAGTCCCATATTTATCTTAGTCTCCCAGGCAATCCATGGGTCAACTTCAAAATCCAAGGAATGTACTCATCCTATTCCTTCCATTAAATTCTAAAGCAAAATCCCATACCTTCCATTAAATTCTAATTACTATTGCAGTGGCCACCCCAACTTCCATATTTATGAGGGTGGTTGTTCCAAATCCAATTACCCAATTATTCATGATGAATTGGTTCTTCACTAAGACGAATAAGGCGTCATAATTAAATTCAAATTTCATGCTAAGGATTTGGCAAAACAATTCCCTTGCAATGCACCTGTTGCTTTCCCACTCATGGTATCATAGCTTGTATCAGTGCTCCCTTTCGTGTCAGCATATTGATTAATCAAGCATTTAGATTACATATACATTGTTCATTTTTGCCGCAATAGTGACACATTCATGTCGACATAGGCAATACAATGCCATCAACATAATTAATTACAATTAATTACAAGCCTACAAGTGTCAAGATAGGGATGTTACACTGCCCTAGGCACACCTTGATCTGCCTCAAATGCCACTGTGGCGACCCAACTTGACCAACCTTCCTTGTGGCATACCATTATGGGTGGCCAAGCTATAAACCAAAGTGACCACCTATCAGAACCAACAATCAAATCCCAATCCATAGCGCTGAGAACAGAATCCAGGGGTAGAGCAGCAAGGCCTGGCATCAAATACCAGTGCCGCAAGCTGAAAGATGAGTACCACTCCCTTATTTAAATGCCTTTCCTACTTTCATTATCCAGATACATAATGGCCTCATTTGTCTTCTTTAGCTATTATTATCCACTTTAATGGAGGTTCTGCAATGGGATAGTCTCTCATTGTTCTGCAGGAAGTGGTTAATGAGAGGGTGCATGCAAAGAGGCCGAGCTATGATAACTCTGGGCCTCACCTCTCCGTTTTGCCATCTCTTCCCCATGAGCTAATGGTACTTCCACCTGAGGCAGCATGTGTACATGCTGTCTTTCCACAGTCCCTTGATACTGTTGCCTAACGCATGCATATGTCTCCATGCCACTTGGCCCTTTCCACCCTAACACTCCATGTAGGGAGATTGCAAATACTAAAATGCATGTGTACGCTATTATGATTATCACGAGTATGGTGCTTAGTTGTTTTCTTCTACAATTTATGCAAGCAATGGGAATACTATTTAGTGATGAGATCAAAATTAAAATCATTTGTTTCTTCATTGTGTGTATTTTATGTCCATTGTTTGTTACAAATCAGGATCAAAGCTGCTTTCAATGTACCTTCCTAGGTTCAAAGTAAGAACTTTGAGATGCAAAGAGTGAATCTAAAAAGGTAGTTTTGTTCACATTTTAATTACAGAAAGGAAGTATAATTCCAACAGGCTACAGAAATGCACAAGAAAATCATATCATTGCTTTACAAACAAATATATTCCAATAAAAGTGGCCTTCCAGAGTATCTCATCCTGCCTTGAGGTGGCCTTCCCGAATTCATACTGAGGCTTTTTTAACATTTACAGTTACATAATGTTAAAAGCAACTATAGTTACTTGAACTTTATCCCATACTGCCACTGTTACTTCAACTTATCTACAAACTCCCTGCCATCAGAGACCGAGGGGACATCCATTGACATTGTCAAAGATGAAGTTAAATGTGCCATTATTTTACATTTTCCCCCTTCATGCAGTATTTAAATGGCAGTTTGTTGATACATCCGCTTGAACTAATATTTATAGTTTATTTGTAAGGTATTTATAAATATTTTCTTCGGTTATTGTCGCTGAAAGCTGTACATCCCTAACTTCAGTTAAGTCCCAAGAAGAATTTTCTTTCAGTAGATCTGTAGGCAATTTTTTCTGAATTGTTTTGTATTATCACCTCCATAATGTAGTTTGCCACGTTACTTAAATGCTGCAGTTATATTATTGTTCTGAAGTTTGTCAAATGTGTTGTATTTACTGAAACAGATTATCACTACTGTAAGGAAACATTTCCTTCAAGGTGGTCCGCGCCGTCTCTCTTTCACTGTTCCTCCTCTAGTATTTTCCGCATTGAAGGTATGATGTTTTGTCTTTACCTTTGTGCAGATATTTGTTTTTTTATTATGTGTTATGAACATAGCAATATATAATATAATATAATAAATATGAGTAAAGAAGTGTAGTTAATTATGAAAAGGCAGTTCTCCAAAGACATGACTGTTTGTGAAGGTGTACCCACCTAGGTATATATATGGGACCCTGAGTTTTAACCAAATCATATCATATATCTCTTGTACATTCAACAATTCTTATATATAATTGTTACGTGTCCTATAATAAATATTTACATGTTCAAGCTATTTTGAATACTCCGCTGAGTATGAACTTTGTTCATTACATAAGTATCAAAGCTAGTTTGATCTGGCCATTGGCCACAAGTAATCTTAAAGAGGCATTTAGCCACACTTTCAAATTTTTTTGGTGTTATCCAGTTCCAACATCCGAAGCAAAAAAAATTGAAAAAAAAATAAAAATAAAAATATATAATATAAAAAATTACAAAAAGGGTATAAAACAGACGTGTATATATATATATATATATATATATATATATATGTTGCATTGGTTTTTGGGACAGGGGAATGATAGGTACTGGGGGATGCACCCCCAAGACGGCTAGAGCACACCCCCAAATTTCTCAGGGGACAGTGGGTTTGGGACATCAATAATATATATATTTATATATTAAAAATTCAGAATTCACTATTAGCATCTAAATTTGTTGTTGATTTTATAGTAACTAGACAAACACAATTTTCTGGACCTGATAATTACTTCCATTGATATATGATATTACTTAACATCATTAAACAATTACACTTAGAAAATTCCACTGTAAATGCAACGAAAATAGTAAAGATCACATTAGAATAACCATGCACAATAGACACCAAAATTTTGCCCCAAAAAACCCAAACGCGAGAGAAAACCCAACAATTTTTCCTAGAAGAAATTATTCAGTTCAGCTAAAGTACATTCTGATATTTACAAGTCAAACTTGGTCAACCTAGACCAAAAATACAGCACTGGTCAAACCTGGTCAAATAGAGTGTGTAATATCCCAAAATAGGGAATTTCTACAACAATAAGAATATCTTAAGATATTCTAAAGTTGGAGATGCAGCAATGTAAAACACATATTGGAGTAGCAGCGTTATATCAATACACAAATCATGAGAAGATCCAAATAGCAATGAAATTGATCTTATAGCAGCAAATGTATACAAATCCTTGAGGTAATGATCACTCAAGCCAGACAATGCAAGCCTCAATAGAACATGTACAAGAAAATGGAGAACACTACTACATATAGAAAGCCCAAGGCTGTGACTGCGCAGTTTATAGGAGACACTGCTACAGAAATAATGTCAATACATGGATATGGAAATGTATAGCTCAAATAAGTGGGGAAGCAAAGCTCTAAACCCCCAGAAACAATTTCAAGACAATCCTAGAAGGATTTCCTGAAATATACAAAATGGCAAAAATGTCGGAGTAGCAGCGGCAACTCAAGAACTGGATGGAGATGGCTGTAGATGATGCACAAGCTGAAAGGCTGATCCTAACACTGAATATCTCTCCCTCCAAACAAACATTGCAACCCTCACTGCAGATATACACTGAAAATAACACAGTCAATGAGAGGGATTGCGCTGTAGATGATGGACAATGGTTGGCCTGATGCCAAAGATGATGGGAATCAGCTCAAATGCTCCCTCACTGATCCTCCAAAGGAAAGAAGACTTCCTCCTCTGAAAAATAGCTCCAGAAGTGGTGTTGTAAAACCTCCCCTGCAACACCCTGCAACACAACGTTATACTTCAGCAGAAATAAAGCTGTAGCTGAAGGAGGTGCCTTGGCCTTGAGCCTGGATGTGGAGAAATGAAGTGCAAGTTCCCTCAAGAGGCCTCTCAAGAAAGGAGATGGGATTCCCGCTCGGGAACACCCGGTGCTAAGCAGCACAACAACCCTACTAAACAGCAAGAGAATGCATAAAGTCTAAACAGACCATAAAATCAATAATCCATAACATGAATAACAATGGCTGCCTTGCCCTTCTTTTAAACAAGTGAAAGCCTTCTCTCCATGGGTCCCACTCATTAGGGTTTCCTCCACCAAATAACCCTCTTCCCATTCATACTGCGTTGTCTATCAAAGTGTTCTCCACCTCCTATCCCAGCGCTGTTGAGTTGGTCAAACTTGACCTTGTCTCCATGCAAATGTCCTCTTTCACACTTGAGGGTGTGAAATCCAGCTCCCATGATGATCCCCTTTCATACTATGAGGGATTTTATTCATGTTTTTATTATGCATGGTCCTCCTTACCCAATTATTCATCTCCTAGGTGAAATCAACAAAATTTAATATTCCAATTTGCTGCATGCAAATTTTGGAATATTACAGTCCTCCCCTCCCAAATGTTACTTGTCCTCAAGCAACTGCAAGGATAGAACTGAGAAGTTGCCTCCGAAGGCATGGAGACTGAAAAGTATTGGAAAAACATCTTCCCCAAGTGGATCCTCCATCCCCAAGCAATCATCCATACAAAATGAGTCACCTCCCAACATGGCAACTCTTGAAAATGCTCCT
Source organism: Pinus albicaulis (assembly GCA_034641835.2). Taxonomy (NCBI): domain Eukaryota; kingdom Viridiplantae; phylum Streptophyta; class Pinopsida; order Pinales; family Pinaceae; genus Pinus; species Pinus albicaulis. The sequence continues at coordinate 1,204,054,775 of CM076582.1, read as the reverse complement.
CCACCTTGAGCTCATGCAATGTAGGTGGGCTGAAAATCTGAACATGGTAGACATAGGAGCCTACCCCACGCTGTCCTCCTTTCCACTTATGATAAGTGTAGAGCAGATGTTGATCCCGGGCTGCAAAATAATTGCCCTCAAGTGGCAAGATGAAGACTAGATCTCCAAAGATCTCCTCTCCAACGCTGTGAATCAAGCTGGCCCAAATCATCCCATATGTGATGGATAGGAAATCATCACCATATGGCATCCCATCAATCACATGGCCCACCTCAACAAAAGGAAACAAGTGTTTGGCAGTGGTGGCCATATCACCTCTCATGCTCCCATTAGAACATGCAATGCAAAAAGTGTGGGAGTCCTCTCCCCCAAAGGACACACCCAACTCATGTGTCTCTCTCCCAATCATGCATGTACTAAAAGTAAGATGATGATGGGATCCATAAAAAAGCCTCCCATGGAGAGGAATGAATCATATGCTGCTGGAAGATCACCCTTCTTCTGCTTGGAAATCCAAGTTAAGAAGATCATATCAATGTGATAGATGTTTTCATCCACTACTCCATCTCTCTCATCTCCTCCTTGTCCACCAAGTGCATCAAAAGTGAAGTGATCCTGGGGACACTCCATCAATAAGTCCAAGCTCCAAAGTGACAACACTGTTGGCCTATGCAAATAGGCTCCTGCCAATACATAGCTCCATTCTTTGACATGTTTATTGTCAAAGACATCTCCCATAATGCTGCTATATACAAGAAGTTTCTCCCAAAGTGTAAGTACTTTCAGATCATCCAATGCTAAGGAGTAGTCCCTCTGCACCATGATAGGGCCATCTCCTACTCCTGCAACATCATGCAAAGTGTGAGAGCAAATCTGTCCTTGCTCTCCCAAGAACAACCAAAGCAACAAAAGATTTCGCTGCCTCCTCATACTTCCATCATACAAATCATGTAATGAAAACATAATGAATGATATGAAGATCACATCAACATCATGCATCCATACTCTTTGCTGCTCAATCATGCAAGCATCCTGCCACATCTTCTCCATCCACTTACCCTTAGAAAGAGTATATGCCAAGTGATGGCCAAACTCCTTCAAGAGTAACCAGCGCAGAAAAGCCTCCTGCTGCCCGGTATCATATATTTGCAAGTGGCTCACCAGCGTCTTGCTCTTCATCCACTTCCACTCATCCACTTTTGGATGTCTCCCTTCATTCTCAATCTTGGCACCCTTCTCATGAAGACTACCATCCTCCCAAATCAGATTTCAGTTTTTGCATTTCATGGGATATTGAAATGCAATCTTCTCAATGATCAAGTTGATCCCATAGGGACCCAAATAGGTGGTAGGCAAAAACTTCCCATCATGATGTGTAGGGCTCAAGAAGTGTCCAACACAAACATGAGAGATGCTATCCATCCTAAGATATCCTCCATCATCTATCTTCTCCCCCTTGAATCCATAAAGATCCAAGTGTGAGAAGGGAAGAACCTCCTCAAACTGTTGAAGAAATTTGCACTCCATGATGTGTTGAAGTGCACCTCCAATGAGATCTCCCTCTCATCAATAGTCCTCCAAAACCAATGAGGTCCTGGATCTACTGAAAGTAGAAGTCTCTCTTTGAGCTGAGAGGTGCTCATTGAGAAAGTGTCATTTGGAAAGGAGAGTTTTTCTCATCTCAAGGTGTCTACTATCTATCATTCTTCCCTTCAAGTCTTCAAACCCCAACCTCCAATGTGATATGCAATCCAAAAATGGCTTATGAGGATGATGGTTTATTTCTTCCTTGAATGTTTCCATGTTGCACAACACAGTGCAATCTTGCTGTTCTAGGTTAGCAGTGTATGTTGATTCTTGGTCATTTAAATATGAATTTCCACAATCCTCCAAAATATTTGCTGAAATAGAAAGTGGAACTTCATTCATACCTTGATGGAACTTGGGGGCTCCTTGTGTGGCTGCAATAGTTCTCTCTTCCAATGAGATGCATGTCCCATTTGCAGATGTAGAAGGTTGCTCTTCCAAGGCTGTGATAGTGCTGGCACAAGTCTCCTCCCATGGTGGTGTGGGCTTTTTCTCCTCTGATTTTTCTTTATCAAAGGTTCTAATCAATCTTTAAGTGAACTCTGCAAAAGTATTCACCCTTGCATGGCTCAAGTGGCTAAACCACCAAACATTGGCTTCACCCTTCAAGTGCAACGCTGCAACTTCTACTGCTTCTCTCTCTGCCACTGGATGTAGTAGGAAGAATTCCTCAAGCTTTCTTGCACAAGCTCTTGCTGTAGATGACCCATCAAATGTAGAAAATAGGAATCTATTGCCTTGGATTTCCTTTCTGCTGCAGGGCCTCTTCTCCTCCTTCAACTGAATGAATTGTGGGAGAGCTAGAGTCTCCTTGAAGGCTCTAGGTTGAGATTTGTACTCAACAATGTATTTACTTAGAATCTGATGATCCAAGTATCTCTCATGCTTGCTTTCTTCTTCTTCACGAGAATAGGAAGTGAATGGTCCTTCCTCTTCTATTTGCTCCTCCTCTTTGGAGAGGTTCTTCTTAAGTCTGAAAAGTGATGAGAGTAATCTCATCTTTCATATCTTCTTCTATCTTCTTTGGCTGAAACTCACAGGCTGAGCCAAGACTATGCTTTGATACCACTGTAATATCCCAAAATAGGGAATTTCTACAACAATAAGAATATCTTAAGATATTCTAAAGTTGGAGATGCAACAATGTAAAACACATATTGGAGTAGCAACATTATATCAATACAAAAATCATGAGAAGATCCAAATAGCCATGAAATTGATCTTATAGCAGCAAATGTATACAAATCGTTGAGGTAATGATCACTCAAGCCAAGCAATGCAAGCCTCAATAGAACATGTACAAGAAAATGAAGAACACTGCTACATATAGAAAGCCCAAGGCTATGATTGCACAGTTTATAGGAGACACTGTTACAAAAATAATGTCAATACATGGATATGGAAATGTATAGCTCAAATAAGTGGGGGAGCAAAGCTCTAAACCCCTGGACAATCCTCCCAAGGTGGTGTGGGCTTTTTCTCCTTTGATTTTTCTTTATCAAATGTTCTAATCAACCTTTAAGTGAACTCTGCAAAAGTATTCACCCTTGCATGGCTCAAGTGGCTAAACCACCAAACATTGGCTTCACCCTTCAAGTGCAGCGTTGCAACTTCTACTGCTTCTCTCTCTACCATTGGATGTAGTAGGAAGAATGCCTCAAGCTTTCTTGCCCAAACTCTTGCTGTAGATGACCCATCAAATTTAGACAATAGGAATCTATTGCCTTGGATTTCCTTTCTGCTACAGGGCCTCTTCACCTCCTTCAACGGAATGAATTGTGGGAGAGCTAGAGTCTCCTTGAAGGCTCTAGGTTGAGATTTGTACTCAACAATGTATTTACTTAGAATCTGATGATCCAAGTATCTCTCATGCTTGCTTTCTTCTTCTTCATGAGAATAGGAAGTGCATGGTCCTTCCTCTTCTATTTGCTCCTCCTCTTTGGAGAGGTTCTTCTTAAGTCTGAAAAGTGATGAGAGTAATCTCATCCTTCTGATCTTCTTCTATCTTCTTTGGCTGAAACTCACAGGCTGAGCCAAGACTATGCTTTGATACCACTGTAATATCCCAAAATAGGAATTTCTACAACAATAAGAATATCTTAAGATATTCTAAAGTTGGAGATGCAGCAATGTAAAACACATATTGGAGTAGCAGCATTATATCATTACACAAATCATGAGAAGATCCAAATAGCCATGAAATTGATCTTATAGTAGCAAATGTATACAAATCGTTGAGGTAATGATCACTCAAGCCAGGCAATACAAGCCTCAATAGAACATGTACAAGAAAATGAAGAACACTGCTACATATAGAAAGCCCAAGGCTATGATTGCGCAATTTATAGGAGACACTGTTACAGAAATAATGTCAATACATGGATATGGAAATGTATAGCTCAAATAAGTGGGCGAGCAAAGCTCTAAACCCCTGGAAACAATCTCAAGACAATCCTAGAAAGATTTCTTGAAATATACAAAATGGAAAAAATGCCGGAGTAACAGCTGCAACTCAAGAACTGGATGGAGATGGCTGTAGATGATGCACAAGCTGAATCAACCTCCTCCAATGGATCTTCCAAGTGAAAGGCTGATCCTAACACTGAAGATCTCTCCCTCCAAACAAACACTGCAACCCTCACTGCAGATATACATTGAAAATAACACAGTCAATGAGAGGGACTACGCTGTAGATGATGGACAATGGTTGGCCTGATGCCAAAGATGATGGGAATCAACTCAAATGCTTCCTCACTGATCCTCCAAATGAAAGAATACTTCCTCCTTTGAAAAATAGCTCCGGAAGTGGTGTTGTAGAACCTCCACTGCAACACCCTGCAACACAACGTTATACTTCAGCAGAAATAACGCTGTAGCTGAAGGAGGTGGCTTGGCCTTATGCTTGGATGTGGAGAAATGAAGTGCAAGCTCCCTCAAGAGGCCTCTCAAGAAAGGAGATGGGGTCTCGCTCGAGAACACCCGGTGCTAAGTAGCACAACTACCCTGCTAAACAACAAGAGAATGCATAAAGTCTAAACAGACCATAAAATCAATAATCCATAACATGAATAACAATGGCTGCCTTGCCCTCCTTTTAAACAAGTGAAAGCTCTCTCTCCATGGGTCCCAATAGGGTTTCCTCCACCAAATAACCCTCTTTCCATTCATACTGCGCTGTCTATCAAAGTGTTCTCCACCTCCTATCCCAGCGCTGTTGACTTGGTCAAACTTGACCTTGTCTCCATGCAAATGTCCTCTTTCACACTTGAGGGTGTGAAATCTAGCTCTCATGATGATCCCCTTTCATACTATGAGGGATTTTATTCATGTTTTTATTATGCATGGGCCTCCTTACCCAATTATTCATTTCCTAGGTGAAATCAACAAAATCTAATATTCCAATTTGCTGCATGCAAATTTTGGAATATTACAGAGTGAAATTTGGCTTTCTACAACAACAAATCAAATCGGTAAAATAGTCAAACAATGCAGCACAAACATGTGAGGTCAAACTCGGTCAACTGCAGGTCAAACAGATCACAGAGAAGCTCGGTCAACACAGGTCAAACAAATTTTTAGAAAGTCTTGGTCAACGCTAGTCAAATTCTGGTCAAAGTTTGGCTGTCTAAAAAATTTGGCTCCTTGGGAACTTTGACCTCTTCCTCATATTGCTTCTCATGTGAGAGAGAGAGAGAGAGAAATATGAGTGATGAGTGAGTGAGAACATGAGAAGTTCAAGGCTGTCTAAAAAATTTGGCTCCTTGGGAACTTTGACCTCTTCCTCAGATTGCTTCTCATGTGAGAGAGAGAGAGAGAGAAATATGAGTGATGAGTGAGTGAGAACATGAGAAGTTCAAGTGTCTTTTTATAGTGATTTTAGGGTATGTTGAAAATTGTAGCGAGTGGAAGGTCTTCTCTGGCTCTTGCCTTAGCTAGAAATACCACGAGTTATGTTTCTTTGAACATGGAGCGAGTTCATGGAGATGGTGAGTTTATTTCTAGTTTGCGGGAATAACTTCGAGTTCATGCATAGTGTTGCAGAATCAGTTAAGTGGTCCCTTCTTTAGTTAACTATGGGATCGAGTGGTAGTTACGATTTCAATTCAGGACGAGTTGGGACTTCAGCCTTTGATTGAAGGAAGGATGAGTTATAACTCTAGTGATGATTGGAGAGAGAACCAATTCGAGTCAGTTAACTAGTCAATCACAACTCAAGTTCTAAATTTGTAACTCGCCTAATTTAGCATGGATCAAATCTATAAAAGAAGGACGTAGGCACAAAGATTGTTCATTGTTGAGTGCATGAGTTTGTGTGAGATATCTTTGGTTGTGGTGCATATCTTTGAGGAGCTAGTGCGTATTGTTTGAGGAGTTTTTTTGTGCTAAATAATAGGGAAAAATTGCGCTAAGAAATAGGAGGAAATTCTGCATTAGGATTTAGGAGTTGAGTCCTAAAGAATAGGTGGCCCTGTACGTTAGGAAATAGGAGACCTGGTGCGTAAGGAAATAGGGCTAGGTAGAGCACAAGGAAAGAGGAGCAAGGTCAGGGGATTGCAAAGCAAAGTCATGATTGTATAGCAAGAGAACAAGTGTGTTCTCAAGAAGACAAATTTCCTTGTAATCGATCCCAATTGCTCAATCAATAAAATACCACAACAAAAAAGGCAGGTTTTCCCTTTTGGGTTTCCTGGGTAAACAAATGTGTTATTTTGTGTGTTGTGTTTTTATCTCTGTGTTTGCTTATCAGTTAAGATTATAGGTATCTTGGTGAAAGTAAATTCAGTTTTAGTGTTAGTTGCCTTGTTTTCATTCTTCAGTTATCCACTAGGTAGTTGCAGAATTTTATGGAAAATTAACATGGTATCAAAGTAGAGATCAACATAAAGACCAACACCAAGTTTATCATTAGTCAAGAGCGCAGATCAAAGTTTTTGAAGAAGCAGTTCTTGGGATAAGCAAGATGTTGGTTCAAGGACTAAAGGCAAATCACTATTTAGGGGGAGCCTCTAACTTTTGCTCATGGAATGAGTAGATATTAGTAGTGTTGGAAGATCATGGGGTACTTGAGCTTATAAAGAAGGCTCAAGTGCCACCTCAAGATCCCCAACAGTTGGCCCAACATAACAAGAATGATACCAAGGCGAGGAGGCTCATTTTAGAGGGGGTCAAGGACCATATCATTCCTCATCTCCATTGGAATAAGGCAACATTTGAGATGTTTAAAGGCATCTTAGATCTGTATTAGTGTTCCAGTGATGTTAGGAAGCTAGCTCTCAAAGAGTAGCTAAGAAAATTAACATGGTCTCAGAGTAGAGATCAACATAAAGACCAACACCAAGTTTATCACTAGTCAAGAGCGCAGATCAAAGTTTTTGAAGGAGCAGTTCTTGTGATAAGCAAGATGTCGGTTCAAGGACTAAGGGAAAATCACTATTTAGGGGGAGCCTCTAACTTTTGCTCATGGAATGAGTAGATATTAGTAGTGTTGGAAGATCATGGGGTACTCGAGTTTATAAAGAAGGCTCAAGTGCCACCTCAAGATCCCCAACATTTGGCCCAACTTAACATGAATGATACCAAGGCGAGGAGGATCATTTTATAGGGGGTCAAGGACCATATCATTCCTCATCTCCATGGGAATGATGTTTGAGATGTTTAAAGACATCTTAGATCTGTATTAGTGTTCCAGTGATGTCAGGAAGCTAGCTCTCAAAGAGTAGCTAAGAAGTATCAGGATGAGCAAAGGAGAGCTCATCGTCACATCTCTTTCAAAGTTCACTTAGGTTTGGGATGATCTAGGTGGTGTGGGCGAGACTGTAGAAGAAAACGTTATTGTGAGTCTTGCGCTTTTGGGACTCCATAAGTCTTGGTATGGTTTCCAAGATACAATGAGTGGCAGAGAAAATTTTCCCAGTGGGGAAAGGTTTTGGAGTGACTGCGTTCAAGAAGAAATTCAGAGAGAGACAAGATATGGTAGATCAACGAAGATAGAGGATGAGGAGAACTTTGCCCTTGCAGGAAAAGGTAGTAAAGCCAAGGGAAAGAAGGGAAAAGGCAAGGTCGAACCAATCTAAAGCGCAAGAAGAAGAGAAGGATCTACAAGCAATATCAAGTGCTTTCATTGCCATGAGTTCATACACTATGCTACTAAGTGTCCGAACAGGGGTCCAATAACGAACATGTTGGTGCATCATCTGAGGTAGATGGGTTTTCTTCTCAGTTCGAGAAAGGCTTCTCATTGATAGCTTGCATGGCAATCTGTAAAGTTTTGTAGATGTTCTATGCTAAGAGCAATTTCACTTTTCTCACAGCAATCATACAAGTAGTTAAGCAAAATGCAGATAGAACATATAAGCAGATCTTACAGAAGACAAATCAGAAACAGGAAAAATGTGTGTGTTCGTTTCGGCGGTCAACAAGATGCTTCAACCAGCAAAGTCTCCTTTGGTCAGCCAGCCCAGCATGTGTCACAACAACCCTCCAATCAGTAGATGAGTCAACCCAAGTCAACTCTGCAAAAGTCAACGCTGTCCTGAAAAGTCAACGCAGGGGCAGCAAGCTAAAAGTCAACGCAGCAGCAAAACGGTCAACCCTTTGACCTCGATTTTCGTGCCAGGTAGTACGGCCTTCAAAAATCGAACCTTCCACAAGTTTTCAGCTTGTTTGGACCATGCGTTGACCAAAGTCAACGCTGGTCAAACTTACAGCGAAACCCTAGCAGCAGAAAATCGTACTGCAGCTCAGCTGTACGATCTGTCCTCTTCGTCCTTCACACGTGTGGCTGAAACTCGTCCTTCTTGGTAGCTCGTACTCTTTGATGAGAGAGGAAGATGTGAGTTGTGATGATGATGAAAATCTCTCCAACTTTTCCTGTATATATATCCGTCAATGAGGGTGTGTGACACATCTGTTGGGCATGCGAGCCTACATTACAAAACTGGCCGACCTTGCACATATAATTTATTAAAAATAATAAATTCAAAATATAAGTTATGCTCATCGGATTAAGACATATTTTATATGGATTTTACACCTCTCAGAAAGAGGAATCCAACAAAAATATTAGCCTCTTAATCTGAGCATCTTAATATGGAGTTTGGACCTAGTTGTCCAAATTTAACACTCCCTCTCAACTAGGGAGAGCTCCATCTATTAGTGCAATCAACATCGTGCGTCATCCCGCCGAAACTTGCTTTGCTGGCTTCTTTATTTCAGAACAGAAGTGGGTCAGTCACAAAGACATCATCCCCCGACTGACATAGTCAGTCCAGAGGTCCCGGACCTCACAAATCTTGATCCCAGATCAAGTGGTTGGACCGTGCCATCCTAGATAGAGAGTACGGCAATCTCTGATGCGTCCATCAGTCTTTGCTAATAGTCTCTAGCTTTTCCACACCTCATTGGCCAAATGAGAGGTACTTCCCATGAGCCCTGAACTCAATGGGTAGGATGCATACGGGGCACAGATAAATGAGTGGCGAACCCGCTCAATAATCACAAGGGTGGGGCAGAAGCATTATGAGTGCTTATAGCTCCGAGAAGCTATCCCCAAAGCCCCCCAGAGCTCCCAGAGCTCATCGTCCAACGGGACCCACATCATAGGGTCGTTCCACGATACCAAGACTCTCACGGAAGGTTAGGAACTTGACCTTCCCAGGGGCTTAGTGAGAATATCCGCGACCTGCTCATCAGTTCCTATATGATCGAGCCTTACGGCGCCTCGCTGTACCATATCCCGGATAAAGTGGTACCTGATATCAATATGCTTGGATCGGTCGTGGAACACGGGATTCTCAGTCATACGAATCCCACTCTGATTATCACAGAGTATCACAGTGGTATCTAGCACATGTCCAAACAGCTCACTAAAGAGCTTCCGCAACCAAACTGCTTCACAACAGGCCATACTAGCAGCAATGTATTCGGCCTCCGCGGTGCTCAAAGCCACCGACTTCTGCTTTCTGCTCATCCATGAGATCGAAGCAGAACCAAGATTGAAGCAGCATCCAGATGTGCTCTTACGATCCACCACACTGCCAGCCCAATCGGCATCAGTATATCCACGGAGTATCACACTCCCGGCAGTGTATCTCAGCCCATGGTTTATCGTGCCCCGAAGATATCTCAAAGATTCTTGGCACCAACCCAGTGAAAATGATGAGGCTCAACCATCTGTTGACTCAAAGTGTTCACTGCAAAACATATGTCCGGACGTGTGTTCACTAAGAACATCAAAGCTCCTATGAGTTGACGATACTCAGTAGGATTGGCCAAGATAGGCCCAGCAGCGCTGCCACTCAACTTCTTAAAGTTGAGTTCCATTGGTGTCGACACGGACTTACAGTCCACCATCCCAAATCTTTCCCGAAGCTTCACAATATATTTTCCTTGAGAAAGGAAAATCTCTCCAGGTCTCTGCCAGACCTCCAGGCCTAGGAAATAGTGCATCAGTCCTAGGTCTTTCATCTCGAACTCAGCAGCAAGCTCCCTCTTACATTGATGAATGAGAGGGTCATCTCCTGTCAGGAAGAGGTCGTCCACATACAGCGCTAGAATGAGAGGCTTTCCTTCCACAACCTTGAAGTAAAGGTTTGGATCAGCATTGCTTCGAGTGAAGCCCAGCTTCATCAAGTAACTATCCATCCTCTCATACCAAGCTCTGGGTGCTTGCTTTAACCCATAGAGGGCTTTCTTCAACCTGCAGACATAAGTGTCTCGATCTTGAACTTCAAATCCTAGAGGTTGTTCTACATACACCTCTTCCTTTATTGCACCATGCAGAAAAGCGGTCTTGACATCCATCTGATGAAGACTCCATCCTTGTGTAGCAGCAAGGGCTATGATGGATCGGATGGTGGTATATCGTGCCACAGGTGCAAATATATCGTCATAGTCAATTCCTTCCTTTTGAGAGAAACCACGGGCAACAAATCTTGCCTTAAACTTTTCAGCACTCCCATTAGATCCATGTTTAATCTTGTAGAGCCATTTAGCGGTGACAACAGATTTGTCCTTCGGTCTCGGGACCACATCCCAGACATCATTCTTCATAATAGACTCATATTCTTCATGCATAGCATCCTTCCAGACTTGATGCTTGATGGCTTCCTCAAAAGATCCAGGTTCAGATTGTACAATAGTACTCATGGCGGCTAGATACCCTTGGTATCTACACGGCTTCTTGCTTTCTCGGAATGTCCCCCTTGGGGCAGCATGACCCTCAGCATCTTCGAGGGTGTCCCTGAGCCATGATGGTCTCTTTCCTAGAGAAGGGGAAGGATCAATAGGGTCCATTGGCCCTTCAACATCAGGCATAATCTCATCCTGGGGTTCTTCCAGATTTCCAGGTCTTTCTTCATGATTTTCTTCAGATCTAGGAAGATCTACTACTTTCTTCAGGGAAGCATCTTCGTCAAAAGTGACATCATGGCTTATCTCTACTTCCCTTTGACCAGGTACATAGACTCTATATACCTTAGAAGTCTCACTATAGCCCACAAACATTCCTTTCTTCCCAGTAGCATCCAGCTTACTTCTCTTTTCTTTCGGCACATGAAAATAGACAGGACATCCAAAAATTCTAAAATGTGAGACATCAGGTTTCTTACCAGAGAAAACCTCTTCGGGAGTTTTGGAGTCCAAAGCGGAATGAGGGCATCGGTTTTGAATGTACACAGCAGTATTTGCAGCTTCTCCCCACAGAAACTTTGGAAGACCCTGGTCACATATCATGGCACGGGCAGCTTCCACTATAGTCCTATTCTTGCGTTCAACAACACCATTCTGCTCAGGAGTATATGCAGTGGTAGTCTCCCTCTTAATGCCAGCTTCTCTGCAAAAGTCTTTGAAGTCATTTGACTCATATTCAGTGCCATTGTGAGTCCTCAAAATCTTGATCTTCTTTCCGGTCATATTTTCCACCAAGGCTTTGAAGGTACGGAACCACATGAAAGCCTCATCCTTCTTCTTCAAGAAGTATATCCAGGTTTTGCGAGAGAAGTCATCAGTAAATGTCATATAGTAAGAACATCCCCCCCGGGATGTTACAGGCAACATACCGGAAAGATCAGAATGGACCAGTTGCAATATCTCAGATGTCTTTGTGACACTTGAGGGGAAAGGTCCCCTTGTATGTTTTCCTTCAGCACAGCCCTTACATACACCTTCATGGTTATTTCCAAAATCAGGCATCCCTGTCACCACCTTCCTTGCTTCGGGAAGAGCCTTGTAATGAAGGTGTCCAAATCTTCGGTGTCATAGTTCGGTTTGACGGATTGTATCACAAGTCATAGCTCCCAACGGACTCCCTCCAACCTGGTAGAGTGTACCAACCCTAAAACTAATTGAGATAGCTTCCTTGAAGCTCTTCTTCCACATGAGTACCTTTCCATCAGAGAAAGTTACATTGAATCCTTTGTCTTCCATGGCAGATACAGACACAAGGTTCTTCTTCAATTTGGGTACATAGAGTACATCTTGTAGACGGAGGACTTGTCCTTGAGAAAAGTGGAGGGTCACAGTCCCGGTCCCTTTCACGGGATAAGTGGCATTATCCCCAAGGATAATTTCTAGATTAGTATCCCTTTCAACCATGTCAGAAAGTGCTTCCTTGAATCCGGTGATGTGTCTTGAGGCACCACTATCGATTAGCCAGACATCCTTAGTGTCGGGCGGAGATGCAGCTGAGAGAGCAGATACCAGAACATACTCATTTCTTTTATCAACAACATTAGACTCCTCATACCTGGTATTTCTGGTCCTTTTAGAAGGTTGATTGTTTCCTCCAAAGTGAGCCTTCCTCTTTCCTTTGGATTTGTCATTTCTTCGATTCCCATTCCTTCGGTTGTTGTTGTTATCGTCACTATCGGGAGAATCCTTCTTGAATGGGCATTCTCTAGCATAGTGTCTAGTCCTATGGCAGGTGAAACATTTACCCTTCTTCTCTTGAGTCTTAGTCCTTCTTTTGTCCTTAGAACCACCAGAGTTCTTCTTTCGGAAATGAGCACCATAGGCAGCATTTCTTTCATTATCAAATTCCTTCATCCTTGTTTCTTCTTGCATACATCTTGACAGAAGCTCATCAAAGTTAGGAATGGTATTATTGTTGAGAATAGTAGTTGTGAATACTTGCCATTCATATGGAGGTCCTCCAAGTGCGGTGAGAACCATCTCACGATCAGCTATTGTCTCCCCAATAGCTAGCAGATTGTTCCTGGTTTCGGTCAACTTCATAAAGAAAGTTTGAATAGACTCGTCTTGGCCCTTCTTCATATTCTTCAACTTGTTCTTGAGGAATAGCACTTGGTTCACATTGTTTACTTGGAACATAAGTATCAGTTTGTCATACATCTCCTTGGATGTGCCTAGTTCAGATATGTAGGCAACCAGACTCTTATTTATGGATTCCCTGATCAGCAGCTTTGCTTTGAGTTCTCCCTTCTTATACTTGTTTCTAACAGTAGCAGAGGCATTGGATGGAGGTTCTTGAATCCTCCCTGTCACATGATCCAGGAGATCATGATCTTCTAATTTAAGATCTAATATCATCTTCCAGGGATGGAAGTCATCACTTCCAGTCAGCTTGTCATTCTCCTTGAATTCAAGACTAGTGGAACCCATTTCCTTCGATGATGATTGCTATAGATTGAGTTTGTCTTCACCTCACCTCTGATACCATGTTAAGTTTTGTAGATGTTCTATGCTAGAAGCAATTTCACTTTTATTTCAGCAATCATACAAGTAGGTAAGCAAAATGCAGATAGAACATATAAGTAGATCTTACAGAAGACAAATCAGAAACAGGAAAAATGTGTGTATTCGTTTCGGCGGTCAACGGGATGCTTCAACCAGCAAAGTCTCTTTTGGTCAGCCAGCCCAGCATGTGTCACAACAACCCTTCAATCAGTAGATGAGTCAACCCAAGTCAACTATGCAAAAGTCAACGTTGTCCTGAAAAGTCAACGCAGGGGCAGCAAGCTAAAAGTCAACGCAGCAGCAAAACGGTCAACCCTTTGACCTCGATTTTTGTGCCAGGTAGTACGGCCTTCATAAATCGAACCTTCCACCAATTTTCAGCTTGTTTGGACCATGCGTTGACCAAAGTCAACGCTGGTCAAACTTACAGCGAAACCCTAGCAGCAGAAAATCGAACTGCAGTTCAGCTGTACGGTTTGTCCTCTTCGTCCTTCACACGTGTGGATTAAACTCGTCCTTCTTGGTAGCTCGTACTTCTTGATGAGAGAGAAAGATGTGTGTTGTGATGATGATCAAAATCTCTCCAACTTTTCCTGTATATATATCCATCATGAGGGTGTGTGACACATCTGTTGGGCATGCGAGCCTACATTACAAAACTGGCCGACCTTGCACATATAATTTATTAAAAATAATAAATTCAAAATATAAGTTCTGCTCATCGGATTAAGACATATTTTATATGGATTTTACACCTCTCACAAAGAGGAATCCAACAAAAATATTAGCCTCTTAATCTGAGCATCAGAACATGGAGTTTGGACCTAGTTGTCCAAATTTAACACAATCTCAGTAGGCAGTAGCACGTTGTATATTGATTACAGAGTGTCCTTCCACATGACTGGGAACATATGGAGAATTTTAGCCAACTGGAGGAGAAGGACATGCAGGTTCATATTGAGATAGGAGATAATGGAAAGTAGGTGACTAGGGGAGTTGGTACTGTTAGCTTTGAGAGGGAGTCTGGGAGCTCTCTCCATCTCAGAGATGTCCTATATGTTTTAGGCTTGAAGAAGAACCTTGCTTAGGTGGCAACCCTAGAGGACAAGGGTTATGTTGTTATGTTCATCATAGGTAAGGCTTATCTCAAGCATCTAGCTTCTGGATCAGTGAAGCAGATAGGTGTGAGGATGAAGAATATCTACAAGTTGCAGGTAGAGACATGTGTATCCTTGAGTAGTGTTGTCGCATGTAATGTCTAGGCACCATGACAACGACTTAGATCGGGGACTGTTACCCTGATCTCAATCTCTCCGTTTACGCTGTCTCCCTATAACAAACTAAGGGGGGTAGACCCTATGGAAATGGAATGAAGGAGAACTAGTTGGGAACAAACCAGATCGGGAGACACAGTGAAGCGACCAAATACTTGTATTAGATCTAGCAAGATTTAAAGGATTAGATTAGATTTAGATGATTGATACCAGTGCCTTATGGAGTCAACTGTCTTGCTAAGGAATTTAGGACCAAGTACTTGATGAGCAACTGCTGCTTGGATGAATGAATATCTTATATGTAATGTAGATCAAAGACTAATGTGAAATGTAGGAATCTTGGTTAATTTTACTTAAATGCCTATTCTAAGTTCAAACCCTTTGATCCTTTCTATATTGAGTCTGATTTCGTAGTAAGTGGCAGAGAGAAGATAAGGTGAAGCACACTAAGGTGTGATTAACGATACCTCTCCTGAAAATTTAACGTACCTGAAGCCTCCGGTGTTGCAAAGAGCTGTGGCTCTAACAACTGCAAGTTCATTGTTTTAAGTACTATTAAAACTAGGCTTCTCAAACAAAGATGGATGGGTACCTATCTTTCTATCGACCAAGCTTATGCTTGGAAGTAAATTTTAATTATGCAAGGCTAACTTAAAATGCGAAATGCAATGAGTTAGGAGACGCTTTAGCGAAACACGATGTGAAAGACCCAAAGCACTTAGATTACAATTTACAAGTTATCTTGATTTAAATACTAAGCACTTTGCCAATTATATAAATGCTCAAAAGTATACTCTATCGAAAGATATACAATTATTACAGTTCCGCAACATAGTACTTAATAAAATGCTGATCGAAAATGCTTGAAAATTTTCCAAACTTAAAAATTCAATAAATATCCAATATTTCAAGTAAATAGATGCAGACTTCAAGTAAATTCCTTAGAAAAAAATAAGCGATTTCAATTTAAAAAACCAATGATCCCAAAACGTTACTGAAGCATGCAATAATAAAAGCCTAAGCATTTAAATTTCAATAATTAATAGCGAGGAAATACCATGAAATTTAGATGCTAATCACATAAAACACTTCTTCAAATAATTATGGAAATAAACGATATGATTTTCTTAATGACTCCAATCCAAAAAAATTATTTACCCCTATAGTCAAACTTTAGAGATATATCAAAAAATCAAATTTGCCTTTGACTATAGAAAAATTTAGACTCCTTCCTCAATTAAAACTTTCCTTGAAGCTTAAACCTTATTTCATATGTCATACAAGAATTAAAAGAATTTAAAAGAATCAACTTATTTCTAACAAGCTGATGTCAAAAATTTAGAAGTTAAAGTTTTTTGATTTTTCTTTTTGAATTTTTGAAATGTTTATATATATATATATATATATATATATATTCTATAAAGTTAATAAAAATTAAACTATGGATAAAAATGTAATCAAAGCAATTTTAAAATGTCAAAATAAATTTAATTGATTTTGTTGATTTTAAATGGAGGCCCAAAGGCCAAACCAAAAATCAAAATCGAACTTTATCAAATAAAGTCGAATGATTTTGATTGCTTTGTGTTTTAGGTTTGAACATAAGTCAATCGAGCGAGAGAAAAGGTTGGGGAAATCGACGAGGAGCAATTGACAATGGATGAGGGGATGGACATGAGGACGAGGGATGAAAGGAAGAACACGGGGAGAAGGGAGAGATGGGACACGGAAGGGAAAGAAACTCAAGCAAGGGGAAGAAGGGACTGAGAGGTGAAGGTTGCGTGAGGGGTTGCAACATCGAGAAAGGAAACACAGCTAGGACAGGGCTGCGGGATGAAGGAGGAGGTTTCCGAAGAACGAAGGGAGGATGAGGTTGTAGGGATGGAGAGGGAATGCAAAGCAGGGTTGAGGAAAAGGGTGTGAAATAAAGCAACGAGTTAGAAGAGGGTTCAACTAGGGAGCAGAAGAAAAATGTTACTATAGGCAACATAAAGGGAAGGAAAGGGCGCGAAAGAGGAGCGGGAAGCAAGGACAAGGGAAGCTGTGAGGAATGGAGGAGAAACGCAGGCAGGCAAAGAGGGTTTGAAAATCAAAACCCTAAAAAATTTTGAAAATTATTTTGCTCAAAATTTAAATAATTTAAGAAAAACCCCGATCTGAAATCGAATTTCAATGACTGAAAACTTCCTTGCAAACAAATTCTATTATGAGACAAGATCTTGCCCTCCAGGGCCTAGATTTGTCTCAAATCCTGAAAACTCCTTTGGAAAATTTCCAGACCATTACCTGCACACACAACAGACAAAAACCCATAAACCCTATATGAATATACAAAAATCTTAAATAAAACCCCGGTCCCAAGTTAGAAAATAAAATTTTAAAAAAATTTCTAAATATTTGTACAATTAAAATTACAGATCTATCATATCTGAGGAGTATGAGAACGACTTCGCTCCCAAATCTGAAGATTTTAGGGTCCTGTTGGCCAGATCTAATTATTCAACACAATATGAAGATAAATAATTTTTTTAATTTTTAGGTACTAGCTTAGAAAATCCTTGCAAAATGCAATTCGTTAGATAATCTTAGGCTTTTAAATCCGGAAGGCTCCCGAGATCTTAAATCTTGGGAATCGGTTGGTCCCACCGAGGACTTCCCCAAACACTCAGAATCTCTAAATGAAGATGATATGCACACTTGGAATACAAGCCACCAAAATAATAGAGGTATAAAATAACGATTAAACTTTCAAAGATTGGAGATACTTGCAAATCAAATAAAATTTTAATGCTATCTTAAAAACCCAACAATTTAAGCAAGATACTTGTGCAAGAAATTGATCTACAAAAGCTATTAACCAACAAGTTATAAATAAGAACAGCGAAAATTTAAGCACAATTTACCATAAAATGCCGATGAGGAACACTGCCATCAAATAAGACCCCAAAGACTTTGCGTTGAATTAATCCATATTTTTATTTTATTTTACAAGAGCTTCAATAGCTAGTACACGATTCAATGATGAGATCCTTTCGACTGACAAATGACTTCTAATTTATAGATAAATTCTCCAACGGCTAGTTGGCTTGATGCCCGTCAAAGTAATCTCGAACGTTGAAAAAGATTTAATTATCTTTTAATCTCCTCCGTCGAAATTTATTCTATTTTTTGAGGAAATTCGAAATTTTCATTTAATTGAACTTTAATCAGCTCAAAATTAATTATTTTGAGTTAATTTCCTCAAAAAATTTACTTTGACTTAACTACCAAGGCCCAAGGGTCCAAAATCTCTTGAAATTTTCAATATTCCCTTGGCCAGAGACCTCCAAAAATAAATTCTTCTAGAACCCACGAATTTTTTAATTTGGAGAAGTAATCTTTCCTAAGACCTAAGATTAATTAAATTTATGGCTTATAATTTTAATCTATTTAATTAATTGACTCATGAGGGGATTAATAATTTTTCCAACTCTCAAATAAATTAGCCATGGTGTCTAAATATGACGGACCATGCACTAAGATATTTTTTCATTAAGATATTACAATTTAATGCATGAAGGGCGAACACCCGTTCGTTATAGACTCTCAAATATCTGCCCAATTCTGCGACTCAAAATATGATCTAGTAGACCAAGTAATCTGTAATAAAATAATCTAGCCAATTAGTTAGGATTATTCCAAAATTACTTTTACAAAGACTCGATAAAATCCACCCTAGCTTTGGGGTGAGGTTGGAGGGAAAAACTCTACCGATTATTTGTGTCTAGAGACAGATGAATCAACAAGACAAAAAATCTCCAACTCAATGTTTTAAAAACCGGAACCGGTGACCGGACCGGTGGCCTAATGAACCGGGTTTCTAACCGGAACCGGTCTAACCGGGAGCGGTCAGATGCCAATGAACCGGTTTTAAAAAAATACATTAAATAATTATTTTTTTAATAAAAAAACTATTTTCAAGATTTGCAACCATGATTCCAAGCCAATAGAGACAAAATATGTAAAGTT
Organism: Pinus albicaulis; assembly: GCA_034641835.2. Lineage (NCBI taxonomy): Eukaryota > Viridiplantae > Streptophyta > Pinopsida > Pinales > Pinaceae > Pinus > Pinus albicaulis. The sequence goes on along the minus strand of CM076582.1, from coordinate 1,204,036,212 downwards.
TTCTCATTTATATACCATGCAAAGGTGAATATATCAAAATGGCACCGAGTGCAATACATATCATCGAAAAATACATAAGCAATGAGGCTCCAAATTGCCCATAAAGTCCAAAAACAATGCTACAAGCTATGAGGCCATTGGCATAATACAAGACTACATATTAGTGATCAACAACATGATCACTCCTCATCATGATCAAAATCATCACCACTACTAGACAAGGGATCATCAACATGAGCTAAATAAATAATATGGCTCAAAGTTTGAGGACTCCTAAAACTCCTCTACAACTTTAGTAGTAGTAGTAGTAGCAAAAATAGACATCAAAACTACAAATCACCGAGCAACATGGTCTCTCATGAAACTCATCATTGATTCATCGCTACTAGAAATGGGATCATCAACAAGAGATACATAAACATCATCTAGCTCAAAGTCTTCAGACTTGGATTGATCAACCTTATAACATGATAGAAATTGAAAAGTTTCACATGCCTTACCAATGATTTTGGTTTGAGTGAAGGGTTCATTTCCTCAACCTTAAAATGCGATAGAAAAAGATTAGCATGTCTAACTAGTTGTTTTCCTTTGATTGAAGGGTACATCAAGGTTCTTAAAGGACTTCATGCTCTTGATCAAATGCCAATATCATACCCTTACACATGATAGAATCAAATGGGAACATTGCAAATTCCCAAACCATGAAACCCCGAAAACCATTAAGTCTGCTGAATTTTGAGTGAAACCTAAAATTCTAGTTTCTCCATATGAAATCCAATGAGGTCGAAACCACTCTTAAACATCCTGAGTCATTTCATGGTAATGTTAAAAATTTAAGTAAAAGGATGAAATGAAAAATAAAGGAAATGTCACTTTTACTTTAAGAATTTAACATTACCATGAAATGTCAATGCTTCCCTTACCTCCACATCAGCCCTAAAACTCATTTCTGGCCGTGCGTGGGTCCACATAGGGAAAGAGTAGCTAAATGAACCCTCCCATTAGCTCCAAATCAGCCCTAAAACATAACTGTCGTCGAAAATGTGGGTCCATGGATGAGTTAGCACCTAACCGGTCGGTTAGGAACGAAACCGGCCGGTTTATGCATAAACCGGCCGGTTAGGTCCGGTTTTTCTCAAAAATTGGCGAAGGGTGGTGTTTGGCCGGGTTTTTTGGCCGGTTTCAACCGCCGAGCAGTCTAACCGGCCGGTTTGGCCGGTTTCCGGTTCAAACCGGCCGGTTTTTAAAACACTGCTCCAACTCTGAACCTCTAGCCCAACAACTCTTTACCTGTAACACGTGTTGTCTCACAAGATCCTGTTTTGCTAACTTTGAAACCCACTTCTCGTTTAAGCCAAAGTTGCGGGATTTTGAAGGTAGGGTTGAATAAATTTCAACGCCTAAAAAGCGGAGTAGAGGCATGACCATGCTGTACCCATTTATAAGAAAACGTGGACCTTCAGTCCCATTTATAATCTTGTATAACACTTCATTAATGAAATCAATCGGAATTCCAGAAGCAAATTGCGTGTTGCCATTCAAGCCATCACTATTGATCGTCAATTCCCTAGAGAAGCAGCCCCATAATGCCTGAACCTTTCCATCCTCATCTGCTAGTACACCAGAAAAACCATCACCAAAATGTGTATCCAATTCGATGACCTCCAAGTTCATAGCTCTATACCGAGGATAAATAAATGGTTTAATATTCAAGGCGACCACTGTGTCTCTTAGAATGGACTAGCGTGATTGAGCTCGAAAACTCAGATTCAACCCAACAAGATATACAACATCACCTTTCTATAAAGCAGGTACAGGACGAAGAAAAACTGCAGCCCTCGTTGGACCCAGTTTCGCAGAATTATACGCTACTAATGCATAATTGAGTACAGGGTGTAGGAAAATAACATCTCCAGCTATCCTAGTTGTGTTAGCAGCAAATGTCAGGTTAACATTTGAAACAGAAACAATTACTGTGTACTTGTCAACGAAGCAACAAAGTTGATAGCTTGTTGACTTTAATTGTAAAAATACACAAGAGGTATTTGTAATAATAATATATTATATATAAAAATGTACAAGTGATGAGAAATGTTACAATGAGGCCCTGCTTATATATCTAGGCAGGTGTCCTTTCATGATTGGGCATGTCTTTTAAGACATGCCTTTTCAGTTAACTAATGACCATTTTAAAAAATCATTATTTTGATTTTCATTATTTATATTTATTTGTATATTTGTAACAAAGACAACAAACCCAAAGGGATTTTGGAGCTGGTGCATTCAAATGTATGCAGGCCCATCACTTATCCGTCACTTATGAGACACGAGTATTATGCTACTTTCATAGATGATTATTCCTGAAAGACGTGGATCTTCTTGATAAAGGAGGAGGTCTTCTTCAAGTTCATGGAGTTTAAGGTCTTTGTGGGGAGCCATACCGGGAAGAAGATCAAAGCATTGAGGAGTGACAATGGTGGGGAATATATCTCAAATGCCTTCAGGGATGAGTGTTCCAAGGAGTGTATTAGGAGAGAGCTGACAACATCCTATGACCCTCAGCAGAATTGAGTGTCTGAGAGGAAGAGACGCAAAATAGTTGGAGTGGCCAAGGCCATGTTACATGATCAAGGATTGCCTATGTTCTTGTGGGAAGAGGCATGCAACACTGCAGTATTTCTGTAGAACAGGAATCGACATAGGGTGGTTGGACGAGTTACACCAAAGGAGGTTTTCACAGGCAAGAAGCTTGATGTTAGATACTTTTGTATTTTTGGCACAAAAGTTTGCTACCATGTGTCCAAAGATAGTAGGAAGAAGCTAGAGCCCACAACTGAAAAGGGCATTTTTGTGGGTTACAGTGAGACATCTCAGGCATACAGGGTGTATATTCCATCACTCAAGAAGATAGTTATCAGTTAGGACGTGAGGTTTGAGGATGACTGAACTTTGAGGGAGTCCTTAGAGCGAGAGAAGGTTGGAGTACTTGAGGAGGAGCCTTATTAAAGTTGGCAACTAGGGCCAAATTCCACTTTGAACAACTCATTTGAGGGAGATAATTGTTGCATTGAATTCCTTTTTTCTAGAGGACCAAAATTGACCTAAGGTTCACTGAAATAGGACAAGGAGAAATATGTTTTTGAAGGGAAGCCACACATGTGTAATTTGTCAAGGTCAACCACATCATCGTGTAGGCTCATGAAGCCCAAGATACATGTCTTTTGACCCACATTGACTAATATATAAGAGTGACCTCCAACCTCATTTGGCACCTCATCAACTCAACACATTCTTTTTTCTCCTCATCTGATTGGTTCGTACACCTTATTGGGCAATTGTTCTCTTCACATGTGTGACCGAAAGGAGGTCGAATTTCAGGAGGCCGAAATTGGGAAATTTTCTTTAGCTTGACCAAGCATTGACTGATGTTGACTTTGACTTTTTGGGCAACTTTTGACTTCGATTTTTTGGGATAATTTTTGTTTGGATAGGCCGAGTTTTTGGGCACATAAACTGAGGCATTTTTTTGACTTTGATTGCGTTGACTTCAGACCTGCAACTAGGGTTTCGCAGTAGATTTGACTTTGAATTTGACCGAGTTTAAGGAGGAATTTTGGGACTGTTTTCAAGGCATCTTGACCAACTGATCAGGTCGCATTTGACCAAGGTTGACTGAGCTCCTTTGTGGACTATTTGTTACTGCACCGTTGACTGGTTAGGGCTGTTTGACTGCTGTTGAGTGAGGGCAAAATTGCAGAATTGACAAGGTTGTTTTGGACAGTGATGTAGCAAGTCAATTTTGACTTTGACTTTATATTATTGTACTCTTTCTCTCTCTCTGCTGAACATTTGATATTTATAATAAGAAGAATTGATCAAGGGTTTTCCCCATTTTGGGGGTTTTCCTGGCTTGAGCCAAATTCTTGTGTTCTCGTCTTGGCTTGTCTTATGCATTTTATTGTTTATGTTCTATCTATAGTTACTGTCAATGTGGCTAATGGTTTATGTGATTTCTATTGGAAATTATCATCGGGCTAATAAAAGGACATTGAAGTAATTGTTGCAAACATAGAACATACCATTGTTATCTAAAATTAATATGGTATTAGAGCTCAGGTGAGGACAAGCCCAAGCAAGAGAGAGAAAAATAATCACTAAGATATTTGTTAGACAAAGATTATTGTACATGTTTCCATGGCCTCTACATCTTACTTCAAGACTGAGGACAAGCATAATGACAAATCTGATTATCATGCGTGGATGATGACTTTGGACCTGAATTTGGAGGACCATGAAATATTGGACTATGTGCATGGAAAAGTGGTGGAGCCTCCTTCAAATGCACTTGTTGCTGCGAGAACAAAATATAGAAAAGGTGAGGTCAAAGCTAATAAAATTTTGATTGGCTCCACTTAAAAGCATTTGGTTGCCTATATTTTTGATTTGGGAACTTCTAAGGAAATATATGATAAGTTGGTTGGGATGTTCAAAGTGAACAATGCAAATGAAATCCTCTTTCTCAAGAGCAAGTTGAAGGATATCAAGATGGATAAAGGAGAGTCTATCCAATCCTACTTCATGAGAATAAATCAAATCAAGAATGACTTGCTATCTATTGGAGACAAAGAATGATGGAAAAAGACAAATCCAACAATGGAAATGAACCTGTTGCTTTTTTTGCACATGCAAAGAGGAAGAATGATGCTGTGATCCAAGGAGACAGGGTCAAGGATCTAGGAAGGAATTCAAAGGAAGAGGCAAAGGAAGATGCTACAATTGTAATAGGTTCAGCTACTATGCTAAAGAGTGCCCTCACAAGAAGAATCCTCTAAGGGATGATGACAACAACAACAATTACAAAAGCAATGGCAATCAAAGGAACAATAGGTTCAACAACAAGGAAAGAGGAATGCTCCAACTGCTCGAAATGGAAATGGTCGACCTCCCAAAAGGACAAGAAATGCCTGGTATGATGAAAGTAATGTTGTAGAAAAAGAAGATGAGTTTTATCTTATTTCAGCTCTATCTATTGCCTCTCCTCTAGATACTTTGGATCATTGGTTAATTGACAGTGGAGCCTCAAGGCACTTCATTGGATACAAGGAGGCCCACTCAAATTTGGTTGAGAAGAAAACTAATCTAAAGATTATACTTGGAGATAATGCCTCCTACCCCGTGAACTGTCACTCTTCACTTGAATCATGGTCAAACCATACATCCACAAAAAGTATTGTATGTGCCTAATTTGAAGAAGAACTTGGTATATTTCTGTGATGGAAAAGAAAGGCTTCAAGGTAGCATTCATTGATGGAAAGGTACGTATTTGGCACAGAAACCCTAAAGATGCCTTCATTCTTGGATTTAGGGTTGATGGTCTCTATCAAGTTGGTGGAAGTCCTTTGGGAGCTTTGGCAAGCAATACTTCTCTTCAATTTGAGATATGACACCAAAGATTTACCCACTTACATTACAAATCCTTACTTGGGGTAAGGAAAATGGCCACAGGGATGCCCAATTTCAATATGAACCATGAAGGAGTCTGTCAGGGATGTGCAACTGGGAAACATACAAAGGGACCATCCCTTCTAGTGAAAGGAAGACAACTGATATTCTTCAATTGGTCCATTCTGCCTTGTTTGGTGCCTTGCCCGTAACTTCATTGGGAGGATACACATATTATGCAATCTTTGTGAATGACTTCTCACACAAAACATGGATCTATTTTTTGAAAAAGAAGGATGAAGTTTTCAAATGGTTCTGTTCTTTCAAAGCATTGGTGGAGAATCAAACATGGAAGAAGATCAAGACGTTGAGGACCGAAAATGGAACCGAATATGAGTCAGATGAATTCAATGACTTTTGTAGAGAGGCTAGCATTAAGAGGGAGACAACTGTTCCATACACTCTTGAGTAGAATGGTCTCGCTGAAAGGAAGAATCGAACAATCATGGAAGCCACCCATGCCATGATCTATGATCAAGGTCTACCAAAATTATTATGGGGAGAAGTTGCCAACATTGTCGTATATGTTCAAAATAGGAGTCTGCATCAGGCTTTGGATTTCAAGACACCCGAGGAAGTCTTCACTGGTAAGAAACTTGGTGTTTCTCATTTTAGAATCTTTGGTTGTCCGGTATACTTTCATGTGCCTAAAGAGAAAAGGAATAAGTTGGAAGCTTCCGAGAAGAAAGGTATATTCATTAGCTACAGTGAAAATTCAAAGGCATATAGAATCTATGTACATCGTTAGAATCCAAGGAAAAGTCTGTGGTGACCTCAAAATGGCTTTACAAAATTAAACATGGAGCTGGTGGAAGTGTTGAAAAATATAAGGCTAGGTTTGTAGCTCATGGCTTCTCTCAAAAGGAAGGAGTGGACTATGATGAAATATTTGCACCGATGCTCGATATACCACTATCAGATCTATTATTGCTCTCACTGCCAATGAAGGATGTAGCCTACATCAAATGAACGTCAAGATTGCTTTCTTGCATGGCTCACTTAAGGAGGAAGTCTACTTGGAACAACCTTAGGGGTTTGAAGTACAAGATGGAAGGACACATGTCTGTCGACTAAAGAAAGCCCTCTATGGGTTGAAGCAAACCCCAAGGGCTTGGTACCAAAGGATTGATAGCTATCTTATGTAGTTGGGATTTACAAGGAGCTATGCTTATCCAAACCCATACTTCCAAGGTTGAAGAGAGCATGCCTCTTATTTTGGTTCTTTATGTTGATGATCTCTTTCTGACCGGTGCGGACCCTCTCATTTATCAATGCAAGAGGGAGTTAACTTCCAAATTCGAAATGAAGGACCTAGGACTGATGCATTACTTCCTAGGCCTGGAGGCCTGGGCACTGATAAATGTAACAAGCTTGTTACAGAGGAAACAAGGTTCTTCAACCAAATTAATGATTTTCAAATGGGAGTCATCATATCTTGCTTCCAATGCAAGTTGCAAGTGAAATTTGCCAACGTGACACTAAGTTAACACTAAGTTGGTAAGCGGTGAAGATTGTGGCATGTCAGCCCACCCACCAATATTCAAATCTATGAGAGACATGAATTAATGGCTAGGGCCAGGTGCAAGTCTTGGGTGACTTTGATGGAATATCAGTTCCCTGCACTGGTAGCTTATTTGAATGTAATTGCTTGTCTTTAATGGTTTGCTCCAAAATAGCCATTTTGGCTGCACAAGTGGACAGCTTGTGGTGCTTGACCTTTTTGGGCCAATCGTAATTGTAATGCTTATATTGAGTGTAAAGAAAGGACTTTCATTAAAGAAAAGGGAGAAACCACTATATAACTATATCCTTAAGTCTTGTTACAGTGTTTGAATGGTGTTTCCAATTTTGGGATAAGAGAATGTCGGTGGGACGAGGCCAGTGCATACTGGAAACATTGCTGAAATGTCTAGGAAACCATGCTTTTGAGAAAAGCTTCCCAGTTGAATACTGGAAAATTTCAACCAAATTTGGATCTTTCCTTGTGTTTTTCATTTTGTGCATGTTCTCACTAGTAATTTCATTGACACTCTTTTCACAAGAAACTGAGTATGCAAGGGATGTCCATCTCTACAGCATATTCTAAAATGTATTTTTGTAAAACTTGAATATTCAAGTCACTCAAGGCATGTGTTTGGATTTAAATTTTTAGAATGGTTAATATAGGCTGTTCAATCTCATGCGGATAAATTTTTATCAGCAGGCAAGGTATGCCCATCTCTACAGCATATTCTAAAATGACTTTTTGTGAAACTCAAATACCCAAGACACTTAAGGCATCTGTTTTGTATTTTTTTTTTTTTAGAATTGTCAATTTAAGCTGTTCATTCTCATGTGGATAGTCTTTTTATTAATATTCTAAAATACTACTTTCCTGCAGTTGGTCAGGGCATTGCAGACTCAGGAAGGAGAAGGAGAAGAAGGGCCTGTAACTCCTAAAAAAATATTTCAATTTTTACACCAGGTATATTTCTTTTTGATAGGCTGTTCAAGTTTCATCATTTCTGCTGTGTATTAAAATTAGAATGAGCAAAGCACAATAAATTTCTAAGATAAAGTGATCCTTAGATATAATGAACGATATTGTTCTATTGATCTTCAGAATTTGTAGAGGCAATTGGATTTTTGTAGTGACATACCAATGCAACCTTGCATAAAAGATCTTGCTTTCCTATTTTAGACGTACATTAATTGTCACGGAGATAAGGGGTTGATGTCTGACCGTCTATTCTGTAACTCCATAGTTCATGAAGCATGTTGATGTTTAAACTTGGACATGTTTGTAGTGTTTTCCATTTACAGGTTCTTTTTGTTGCATCGCATTTTCATGAAAACTTTTTTACTGTTCACAACTTTTTATATCCTTTTTAATTTAATTTTATGATATGATGAACACATCTCTACCATGATATAGAAATAAACTATAGAAATCACTGCAACCTACTACTGTGCAGCCAGACGCCAACAGGAGCAGAAAGCAAGGTCCAACTATAAAGAGATTATTTAGGTCTTATTATTCTGATATCAAGTTACTTTGCTGCTTTGGAAGAATATGACTTCTATATTCTTAAAGTGATCGTTTGTGTACACCAAAAACTATGTGCCAGGTTAAGGTGTATCTACTTATTATAATGGATGAATGTTTGGTTTCATTTTCCATTTGCTTGTTGAGACAGTCACTGGATGGATCAATATGTATTATAAAGTACTGTAGTTTGTCTGTGTAATATTCCCCCCCATCAAGTCAGGATGAATAATGTTCTTGTGGCATGGTATCGGCTCCTCTGTGTTGTCTTAAGATGACTTGATAAGTCTAAGACTCGTGAATCTTGATTGGGATATTTCTTCTTCACTGACAGAATATCTTGCTTGTTGTTCCTTTTCCATGAGATTGATTTGGTATTGTGATGGTAATGCTTCTTGGAGTTTGGAGTCTTGGACATGTAGTTGCTTTGATCATGCCAACTAATATGCAACACAACTTGTCTATTATACATCATTGGGTACTAATATGAAAAGCATTTCATAAAATAATCGCCCTGTACTGTACTGCAATATGGTCCAAATAATGTTGCGTTCAAAATAAATATTTCAGTTATTATTTTTAGCATTATTCTTTTCAAAATTTGTTAGCGCATCATTAAGGGACTATCATTGTATCTTTTTCAGACGGTTGAGGCTTTGGCAACTGTGCCGGCACCAGAATTAGCATTGCGATTGTATCTGCAATGTGCTGAGGTCTTTATCTGCAACTATATTTTGGTGTGATCCATTCAATTCTTGATCAAAATTAGCATCTACAAAGTTCAACGAACTTATCTTTGAGGGAATTGATATATGTTTGGCTTCTTGCAGGCTGCCAATGATTGTGATATTGAGCCAGTTGCATACGAGTTCTTTACACAAGCATTTATACTATATGAAGAAGAAATTGCGGTAATCAGAGAAATATTTTATTAATCAGCTAGTATGACTGCTTGTTACAAGATATTTATCTGTTTGTCCTGTAATATTGAGTTATGGATGTTTTACGTGTATGGTAATGTTTAATTGTGTGCAACCTGTGCTATATGTTCATCTTGCTTTGTAGTTAAAGAAAACGCTTACTAGAGGTAGCAATAAGTATCCCAGGTTTTACAATTTGATGGAATTTGGTAAGTAAAATGCATAGCTTAATAATTAAAAGTGTTTGGTTAAATAAAAACAACTCCTTTATCTTTTATTTGTACAATTATTATTCATAGGTGATATATTTTTCTATTTGCTCTTCTGATTCTTTCACAATTTCTTAAAATCCGTCTTGGGCTTCCAGTTATCTTTGCTGTCATTCTTCTTCTTGGTGTGTGCAGTGGATGTCATGTATGGGTTTCAACATTTCTCTTTCAGTGTTCCCAAGCTTGTCTGTTTATTTGAAAAAACATAGTTCTATTTTTTATTGAGACCAGTTGAAAATAGAGGGTTTGCATGCAGGAAATTTATCTTTTCCTTCACAAACGTCCTTAATTTGGTTTAAAATTTAGCAGTGCACATATAATGCAAGGAAAACACTTGCAACTGGAACTTCTCATTAGTGTCGATGCAAATGTAGAATTTAGAATCTTTGAACAGTGGTTAAGGTAGGTAGGACATCAAGATTGTATATAATAGCACCTGGTAAAGTCATAATTGCGGAGGACAAGTAGTTAGAATATAACTTATGCTGATAATTCTGTTCTCTTTACATTTTTGTCGTCTCTACATCCAAACTGTGGGGTAGTTTGACTCCACCATGCTTCACTCCCAAAGTGCACTCTAGGAGGGAGTGTTGGAGTGTTCAGAATTGCTCGTGGTTTTTCAGGAGAGCACTTCCACTTTCATTGTAAAGTTTCCATTTTCTTTATATTTCCCTTCCCACTTTCTTTATATTTCCATTTGTACCCTTTTACTTAAATTTTTTATATTATCATTAATTGTTTCGGAATGTTTGAGACTGGTTGACTTCATATGAAGAAAATAAAATTTTACACCCCATCCAAACTTCAGCAGAATTACCAGTTTTCAGGACTCCAGCAAACAGAAATGCACCAAATCAAAGAGAAGTCTACTAAACCATAAAAAATGCCAAATTTCACAATGCCTTCTGCCACATATCACCTGCTTAAGATAGCAGTGAACTCCACATACATAGGAACTGAGGAAAACTGAAATTCACCACCATGACCATATAGAGAGAGGACCACTGAAAACGTGCTAAAATTAGTGTAATCCTATACTGTTCCTCCTTGGAACACTGATCTCTGAAACTCAAACATGTAACCAAAACCCTGGAAACTGAAATCTAACAACTCTGGTGTAAAGGATACTGGCTGTAGAACTCATTGAGAATCTATCCTCGAATCACCTATCTTGAACAAGGAGGATTGACTAAGGAGACGTCAAAGTTCCAACCTGATGTCGAATGTGCTCACCAACAAGTAATGAAGGTAATACTTGAATTCACCAAGGGTAAATTCAGTATGAACAATTATGGTCTATTTTGTAAACATTATAGGACAGTTGAAGTTTGAACTTTCCTTTGAACTGTTGACTACATATTACAAATTTACAACTCTGGTAAATATGATGCTCTGTTTCACTTCATGGTTGATGATCTGGTAGTTAAACCTATGTTTTCATGTTTTCTGCAACTCAATTTGTTTTTGTGAATATATATGTATCAATATCTATAATATATATTATATAAAAACATGCTCCTGGAATGTTCCATTTCCAGAAGCTTTTGAAAATTGCAGTCCCTGCTCTCCGCTCCCGACAGTATTGGTCTGCATACTGGATGTTTTATTGTATTTGCTTACAACAATTATTTGTATTATTGGCGAAGTGTTTTTATCTATAAATTTTGACATTCTACAAATATTTAAATGTGAAGGGCTTACACTAATAAACGTAGAGATCCCTACTTATATTTGATAGGAAAAGTTCTAAATTGTTTAGCTCGTTGATTTGTAAACCAAAGCGTTAGTATGTATTCTTACTCGGTTACATCTTAACAGGATTCGAAAGCACAAGTGACAGCAATTCATTTGATTATAGGGACCTTACAACGAATTACTGTTTTTGGAGTGGAGAACAGAGATACATTAACCCATAAAGCTACAGGGGTAAGAGTGTTGCCTGTAGGATTTGATGTTACTGACAAGGTTAAGCTATCCTAATTACATAATTAATTTTTCAATAGATTGCTATGCAGGCTTAAGTGCAGTGGTTGTTCAATACTTATTTACAGCACATTCATTTTTCTAGCAAAATTTTCCTAAATTCTTAGTCACCATTTTGATTCTAGAGCTAGTGTTGGTTGGCTTATGCTGTTCACATGATGTATTTTCTATATGCTGAAATAAATTGGCAGTAACTTTAATAAGCTATACCCATTTGACTATAAACTTTTTATCATGACATTTCATCTTTGGATGTCACCACATGGTTTAATAGCTCCCTTTCAGTGGATGCATTTCAAAGGGAAGAAATGAAGATAGTATGGCCACCATCAGAAATGTTTTTACAAAGATGTATAAATATATCATTGATTAAATACTTGATAGTCTAGGTGGGATTGGGAAGGAGAAAGTTAGGAAAACCAGATTGTTATCTCTCCCTCATATAGAATGATGTCTATTTTGCCAATTTTATTATCATATATGGTAAGCATACATATGACATCCATCACGTTACCAAAAACAATAATATATCCAGAGGCATGTAGATTAGTTCCTGTGGCTATAATAATTTTATGCGAGTTGCAAGATGGATGGTTTTAGTGACTAGGTAGAATATTCTATTTTAAGCGTATGCATGTTGATTGTTTGATTTCTTAATTTGATTGTCCAGTACTCGGCAAAGCTGCTTAAAAAGCAGGACCAGTGCAAAGCTGTTTATGTATGTTCTCACCTTTTCTGGGTTGAAGACGAGGGTGGAGTAAAGGATGGAGAAAGGTAAGCTATATATTATTTTATTGATTCAATTTTTGAGATGTGGGACAGTTTATTTGTAGTGGCAGATCTCTAACCAATTGTTGATCTCAGGGTTCTACTTTGTCTTAAAAGGGCTATAAGGATAGCTAATGCTGCTCAGCAAATGGCTAATGTCACAAGAGGAAATAGTGGATCTGCAACTCTTTTTGTTGAGATACTTAACAAGTAAGACCTTTTTTCATAGAAGTAGACACTGAGAATCTGTTGATTTTATGAAGAATATTGATACTGACTAGTGTTGTGTCTTCGTTATGTTTTGGTTATATTCAGACAATGGAATCTGACATACACATAGATTCTGATACTTTTTTGCATTTGAAAATTGGCCATGGACATCAGGTATCTATATTTCTTTGAGAAAGGAAATCCACAGATCACAAGCAATCTTATTCGAGACCTCATAGAATTAATTGCCACAGAAATGCAAAGTGATAATGCCTCTCAAGATCCATCTGTGGATGCATTTTTTGCAAGTACCTTGCGATATATCCAGTTCCAGAAGCAGAAGGGAGGTGCCTTGGGTGAGAAATATGATGCGATTCAAGCATGAAACCCATGGAGTAGAGTATCCTCAGAGCACCTGTTAAAATCCTTTTCTCGAAATGTTCATGAGCTTGTCAATTATAAATGTCAGTTTGTGCATTCTGAACATCCCGCTGTTCTTTATCACTAACATCCAAAAAAGAAATTGAGGTAGAAAATTCGGTTTATACATGTTTCGCCCTAGACAGATTCTCGCCTGATTAATCCTGTTTTTGTTCAAGTTTCTGTCAACTGGTACTAATGTGTTTGATGGGACATTCAATAAACAAAGATTCTTTTGTATATTGTTATGATTTTCCATTATCCTTCAACTAAGTCTGATTGGCTCTCTCGGAGCGTGCTCTGCTCCGGTCTCTGTGAGTTTCTTTGTAATGCTATTCTTTTGGGCAAATATGGTTTTGCTAGTATGTATCTCGGGATTTTTTATAGCCTCCTGGCATCTGCAAATATTTTAACTGGGATTAACATCCACGTGGTTCAACTATCAACAATCAAAATATTGAACTCAATGATGTATATGATAAGTTTCGATAACTTTCTTTTTGCATCTCAGTATCTATCGCAAACTGGTCACGTGGTATTTGATGATATCCGGATCTCTGTTATTTGTAAACGAGTGTGATTGATCATTTTCTACTCCGTATCTTGTGATGCAAGTCTCTAGTCATTTAGCTGGTGCTTTTACATTGTTTCAGAAAGATGTCCACATGAAGTGGTTGTGTTGAAGTGCCTCCTATATAAAAGCAAGGAACATGAAGTAACACAATCCCATTTATCTACAGTGGTAATTTGTTGGACATTAATACATTTACCTTTTGTCGTCTATTTGGGAAAATATGGTTTTGCTAGTGTGTATGTAGGGATTTTTCTATTTCCTCCTGGCATCTTGAAATTTTTAAACTGAGATTGACATAAACACGCTTCAACTGTTAGCAATCAAAATATTGAACTCATTGACGTGTATGATAAATTTTGATAACTTTCTTTTTGCATCTCCAGTATTTATCAGAAATTGGTTACCTTGCATATGATGCTGTCAGGATCTCTGGTAAACTAGTGTGATTACCATTTTCTACTACCTATATTGAGATGCAAGTCTCCAGTCATTTAGCTGGTGCCTTTACATTTCCAGATGAACCGTTTTTTCAATTACATAGCATTGTTCTTTATACTGCTATTCCAAATGGCTTAGTTCTAAATAGGGAACTCATGGCATACAGAAAACTGGTCAAGCAAGCTAATAGATCAGGAAGGGTAACAATCTAATGTCTTCTTGAGATTCAGTGCAGTATTTGCTGTAGTATTAGTCTGTCACTAAATTTCTTGTTTTACATCAGGATTGCTTTAGTATACAGTTTGTCTCAAACTTTTCTTGTTTTACATCAGAATTGCTCAGTGCAGGATTTGCTTTAGTATACAATGTGTCAAACATTTTTTGTTTTACATTGGGATTGCTAGCATGGGTGGAAGTTGAACATTTGTCGAGCTTGAACTGATTGCATAATGAACATATGTGGATGTAATTGTCGATTTTTTCACAGGTAGATTTGTTTACCAGAGTCTTTGGCAATGGTGTAATTGTTAACCTTGTATATGATGACTAAATTTAGCTGACGCAAATACAACAGCCATTTAAATCGGTAGTCCTGTATCTTGGACTTTGAAGACAAAAATTGAAGACAAGTGAGCACACGGACATTTGGATCCACACGGTGTCTTTTGATTCAGGTTCAAGTCTTTTCTGAACACATCTTTTATCAATAAAATTTCAAGCATTATCATCATGAAATTTCCAGACTGATATTAGAAATGACTAGACGATAATCTCTCCGTCTCAAATGCGCCTTTGGCAGATAATAAACCACGTGTAACCAATACTTATGTTTCTTTTCCAAAGAAAACCTTGTAACTTTATATTAAGGTGAGAAAGTTACATTTTTGTGCGTGCCATCAAGTACACCATAAAGCATAAACCCCCAAAACCTTACTGGTCTTTGAAGCAGATTAAGGAATTTATTAATAGAAACCATGATCTGTCTACTGATTACTAGGGCCTATATATGGCTGTGCATCGAATCTAAAATGAAACCCTTAATGCACAAGGCCAAAAAAGCCCTAGTGGTCCCAGAAGCAGTTGACGGAATTAATAGAAACCATGATCTGTGTACTGATCACTATGGGCTATATATGGCTGTACAAGATATCCAAAAATGAAACAGCATAAACAGCGCATACTAGATTCATTTATGATAAAGTACATGATTCGCTACCCAGAATAGAAACTGGAAGAACTGCATAAACTAAAAAGACATTCCCGGTGGCTTGAGGGAACACCTCGATACGAATTATGTCATAAAAGCGTCACTGCTCAAATAGAAACTGGAAGGACTGCAGCAAACTAAAGAGAAATTCCTGGTGGCTCAAGGGAACACCCCTCTATTTCTGCATGGAGTCAACCCTAATGTGTCTTCAGCAAATTAAGAGTCTATTTTAGAGAATTCTTCATCAAGCACATGTCCTTAAAGGAGACAGAGAAGAACTTTTCCTTTTGCAGATTGACCTGTTCGAGCACAAGAACACAAGCTCTAGGGAACTTGAAAAGAAGTGATACGCTATTCAAAAGCAATTCCGAAGGGGGCTGTCTGACCTGTTCTAGCACAGGCTGTAGGGAACTTGAAAAGAAGCTAGCTAAGTCACATGCCATGACCTTACCCCCGACCCCCCGTCGTGTTATGTATTTCACGTGTTGGACATGATAATTTGATTTGTGTCTTTTTTGCAGGTCCCGAGTGAAATTTGTGTTGGACATGAGCCTTACTCGTGTCACGAAGTTTATAAACTTTTTATAAACGAGCTTTACTCGTGTCACTATTTTCAGACACGTGTCTATAAAAAAGGTGGCCTACAACCTGTTAAAATTTAGTTTTTGCCTCATTCTTACGCATTTCAGTCACAAATTTGGAGCCCTTGGAGGTTTGGAGTGTATCTGTGGGCTAAGTAGTGTTAGAAGTTATTTCAAGTGCTAGGAAATGGATATGTTTGGTTAGAAGTTATTCTAAGAGCTAGAAAATTGATATGTTTGGGTAATGTTAAATTTTTTATCTTTGATACATGATCATTAATTGTTTCAAGATGTTTTGAGTGGGAGTGGTCCAATATCATGAAGTAGTTAATATTAATTCTATCATTAGGGTATGGAATTAACATTTAATTACGAGCTCCTCTATGTACCTCAATGTTGGCAGCAATTATTGTTGAATAATAAAATCATGATTCTAATAATAAAATCTTGACATGTTGAGATTTTTCTATCTTATTTTAATGTTTAGGGTGATATTGATAATGCTGATTTCAATATAGGCAATGATTTTGGTGACATGTAGTTTGTTGTAGCATGTTTGTTTTTGGACTCCGACCATTTAGAGCTTCTTTGATCTATCTTTGGTTCAGAGATGGATATCACTCATTGCTATTTTGGTTAATGCACTGATTCTATGATTGAATTTGTATAATGTAAAATGATTAATGTTTTAGATGTGAATCACAAAGGAGAATGGTGAAGAGTGCAATGGTAGTGATTGGTTTTGATAATGATGACATTGGGTAGTATTAATAAGGCGTTGTCTAAACATGCTATGTTTTGGCAGCAATTATTGTTGAATAGTAAAATCATGATTCTAATAATAAAATCTTGACATGTTGAGATTTTTCTATCTTATTTTAATGTTTAGGGTGATATTGATAATGATGATTCCAATATAGGCAATGATTTTGGTGACATGTAGTTTGTTGTAGCATGATTGTTTTTGGACTCCGGCCATTTAGAGCTTCTTTGATCTATCTTTGTTTCAAAGATGGATATCACTCATTGCTATTTTGGTTAATGCACTAATTCTATGATTGAATTTGTATAATGTAAAATGATTAATGTTTTAGATGAGAATCACAAAGGAGAATGGTGAAGAGTGCAATGGTAGTGATTGGTTTTGATAATGATGACATTGGGGAGTATTAATAAGGCGTTGTCTAAACATGCTATGTTTTGGAGAATTTGGCGAATTTTTTTTGGCCAAATCTTATTTCTTGTTGTTCAAAATGGGTTTTTGATTGCATGTATGGATTCAACACCCTAAAAAATCCCCAACACACTTTAATTGTGGAGAGTTTACATCTTAAATTTATGATTCCAAGAAATTTTTGTAAGATTCTGGGTAAATTAGACCTATGCCAAAGTACTCTCCAATGTGGAGAAATGAGGGCATTTAATTAAATTTTTCTTTCATGATAATTACTTGTGAACTTGTTATGCTTCTTTACTTAGATCTTATCTTCGTTAACTTATTATGTCTTTCATCAAGTCAATTATCAAAACACGAGACACAAAGTTTAGGCTAGCAAGCCAGGGACAAAATCTCTCCCTCTTGGAGAAGAAAACCCGAAAGTAATTCTTCTTATAGATCTTCAATTAACGAGTACCATGACCATGACACAAACCCTTGATCATCAGTATATCTCCAAGACCCTTGTCACTGTTCTTCTCGGCTCCTTATGATGACCTTTTTTGTTTTGTTTTTATCTTTTGCACTGCACTAGCACTAGGAAAGCTTGATCCATAGTCTAGCATCTCTAAATACTATGCTTCTCCCTTGAATTCCTTCGATCTAGCCTCGACCTCCTAGAGACTTTATCTCAGCCTTCTTTCTGCACCCTTGATGCTCAAGATTGAGATTTCTTTCCTTGCTGTAATAGCCCTTCTTTGTACCACAATCACCTTTGTTTCCCTTCTCATTTATGTTAGATACATGCTGTCCCAAAACAGAGGTATATACGACTCTCCTTTAGCCCAAGATCGAACTGTGGATACACTTGTGGTAACCCTCCTTCACACTGTGCATACCCTCGGTCCCTTTTTGAGATATGCGAGATCTAGAAGCAGCCTTAAGACTGAAATGTGTAGATCATATTGCCATGCAGACTTGTCTCCTTATTAGCCTCTTCTCCTCGGAGATTATCCTCTACTCCTCACATTGTACTTCACACTTCATTTCAAACTTTATCTGAATTATGATGATGCTACAATGAGGTCGCATCATACTTTATATATAGTGACCGTCTTCTAGCTATTAAGTCGACATATACTTTACATCAATAATTTGTCTTGTACAAGTGTAACATCACTTCATATAAATGACTTTAAATTACATTTATGACAAGATGACAAACCCCGAAAGACATCAAGAAGAAGTCTTTGACCTATAATAAAAACTCCTTGCTCATGAAACCCATGAAGGGAACATTACAAAATATATTTTATTATCCTTGTCTTCTTCATTACATAAATTCATTATTACTTAGTCATTATGAAGACCGAACCTAGTTACACTTTCCAACACTCCTTGTTAACTAGGGATGTATTCATAATGGTACATGGTTACTCTCAGTCTGAAGAATCTCATAAGAAGATTTTGATTGGTAATCATCTGTTATAGCATCATATCATCCCGCATTGACACACTATAAGGCCTTGACTAACAACTCAATATCTCCACGAGACCATGAGCTGCAATGTTGGCAATACCAATGATTATAGAAACCTTCATCATTGTCTCCAAGGTACATACTCCACCTAGGTATATACTCCACCTAGATGTTCACCAAGTATGACCTCTAAGGACTATTCTTATCTAGATGGCTAATCTTCAAAGAATATCCATCTTTTCAAGACTATTCTTTCCATAGATGTTCTAATACATCCCAAAAGAGTATTAGATGCCAAATGATTACCCAATCTCGCATTTTGTCTTATAGGTGAAGACCATAATGATGTGTCTGTTTCTCCCTCTCAACTGGGGCGAACATATTCCACAGAGGAATGTACTTATAAAGAATGTACCTAAGTTATCTTCTTGGCTTAGGAATTACAAAGTTTCTTCTAAGTAAGAAACTTATTACCAGACTCCCTCTTAATCGGGGATTGTAGCAACAATGATGAAAACATCCAACTACTCATGAAGGACATTTTCCATTGATGTCATGAATTGAGGAGCCTTCAACTTTGGGATCTCTTCATAGGGCACAGATCATCCATCACTTTCATCCATCAGTCATGTCTTTAGAAAGTGATCCATCAATCTTCTCATCTGGTCTAGCTTCATGTCAGGATGCTCTTCTTCAGACCATATTTCTTTAAAGGATCTTTCACCCTGCCATATGGTTGTCAACCTGTGGAAGACATATACTTCCTTTTGGTAGCCTTGCATATGCTCATCAGATATTAATTAATTATGAACTTTTAAATCAAAAGTTACCTTAGTGATGATATTTCACCATGAAATCTTCTTGTAGGCATCGACATCCTTTGTTTACAC
Organism: Pinus albicaulis; assembly: GCA_034641835.2. Classification (NCBI taxonomy): domain Eukaryota; kingdom Viridiplantae; phylum Streptophyta; class Pinopsida; order Pinales; family Pinaceae; genus Pinus; species Pinus albicaulis. The sequence continues at coordinate 1,204,016,789 of CM076582.1, read as the reverse complement.
ATTGACACATCTTCTAAAGATATGTATTGATAAGAATCTCTATCTTTTCCATGCTTCTATCATAGTCTACATATCTTCTTAGGAGATTTTCTAATCAAGTCTTCTTGGCTTCCTTGGATGTTGACTACTTCTTTCCATGGTTGTACTTCCCACGTTCTCTTCCTTTTTCTTTCTCCATAGTTTAATTTCATTCCCAGGAACTTCCATTGTGCAGTTCCTTGATAATGTACAATCACCTCATATTCCATGTGAGAATATATTACGTTGATTTCATCTAGTGTAGATCATGCCTTTTTGACAACCTGTGCATCGGAAGAGTTTTTGCTTTCTATTTCAATCATGCTTCTAAAGATAGAAGTATACTACCTATAACCACATGACATGACTTCATAACATCCAGTGTCATCATATATATACATGTACCTTATTATTTTCCTTTTGAGTCATCCTGCAACAAGTTTCCTTAGAACGAAAGAGTTTCATTCTCTTGACCCGCTTCATCAATATGTCATCATGTTCTAATCTCATAATTTTGCAACTTAGAATTCTCAAAGAAACCTTTTGCTTTCTTTATAACCAGTGAATCCAAAGAAGATTCCATTAGAAAATGCCAACCCCTGTTTCCATATTTATTTTTGAATGATGACCTTTGATTTATTGTCTTACATAAATGTTGTTTTTAGGGAGGTTCCTAGGAGCCACTTATCTCATAGCATAGTTGTCACATGTCTTACAGACATCCTCCTATGATGAGTACTCCTCCTTCAATGCTTTCATCATGATGCCAATTCTAATATACAATGCTTCCTAACATACTATTTTACAACCAACATAAACCTCTTAAAGAGGAAGATGATCTCAATCATAATAGATATTTTTCACTTCTTCTTTATTAGGCTTCTTTGAATCAAGTTATTTTATTTCTCCGACAACATGGGCTTCCTCCTTTTTCCTCTTGTGCTTATATTTGGGACAATCTTTCTTATAGTGCCCAAGTTCATTATATCCCTATTATTGTAACTTATCCATGTTTCTCCTTTTCTTCTGAGTACCAAACTTACCGAATATTCCCTTCTTGACATGGCAACATATGCTTTGATACACTTCATTTGATCCTATATCAACTTTAGCTTTTAACCTCGTCTCTTTTATCCTACATAGAGACCATAGATCTTGGAATGGTGTTACTTTTTTCTTCCTATAGATACTTGAAGTGAAGATTACCCATCTTTTAGGTAGAGTATTCAGTACCACTGTAGTCATTTCTCTATCATGTTGTATCTTAAGAGACAATTCCTTGGCTGTAGAAAGGAATTAGTGCTTAAGACATTTTTAAAAATGTGTCAAAAAAGCAATTATATCAGGTGGTCTTCGTTTAATCCCTTTGGAAACTAATTCTTTAAAACCCTTAACAATCTGGTATAATGAAAGACTCTACACTGTCATTAAGTGCTGATATCTGAATGGAAAAGAAGAACTGTAGAAGAAACTCAAAATGATATTTGTTAACACAGAATCTACACTTTAAATTTCAGAATGAATTTATATAGAGAGAGGAAACTCAAAATAATATGTTGTAAACACATAATCTATTACTTTAAAGTTCTAGAGAGAATCTGTGAAGGGAGAGGAGTTGGAGTGAAGGAGAACAAATTAAGGTTATTTAACTCTTACTCACAAATGTAATTAAGAGATCGACAACTACTTTACTTCACTTCATTCCAGGAAGAAGGAACACAAAATGACAGGAAAAATGAATCACCATCAACAGTTGCAGGAAACTTGGTGCTTCTTTCATTAATTTCTCATAAAAGTAAGTACCAAAGCTTTAGTCTTCCAGAGGTCCAAAACTCAGAACCCTTCTTCTTTCTTTCTATCTTTTGCGTAAATACATCAAAAACGGTTCGTAACTGCTAAAACTTCTTGAAACTACTTCGACTACCTAAACTGTTAAAACTACTTATTACATTGTAATTGAGGACATCACTCTAGCTTCAATCCTTACAGACAAAGAAAACAAATTAAAAATTGGAATATTATTATGTTTGCTGAATCTGACTTGTTTATGACGCGTCTCCCTGAATTGTTGATGTCTCCCTGAAAAGCGAGAGGTAAGTGTTAAAACTTACGTAGTGTGATGTGCGATGGCAGGAAGGTGACGTAGCAAGACGGAGGTGGGGCCGCTCACAAATCGCAAATCGGGAGTTTTGTTATGAAAAGCGGGAGGTAAGTGTTAAAATTTGCGAAGTGCGATGTGCAATGGAACCTATGGCTGACGCGTGGCTTCTCTTCACAACCTCTGATATATTAAATCTCTTGCATCTTTATTTGCGATATCCATTCTCGACCACTTATCTCTAACTTAGATCTCGCGATCTAATCTTGTCTGTCCATCTGACTTGCATTTCTGTGCTATGATTTTCGCCGTCCATCTCTCCGCTTCAATTCTGCGCTCTGATCCTGACTGTCTATTTTTCTCTTTACACTTCCTCCAAAACTCCTAACTTTTAAGAACAATACACTAGTTCTCTGCCTTTGGGAAATCAATACGATTTCTTCAATAATGAACACTATTTCATTCAACAGGCTTGCATATGTTCCTTGACGAATAAATGATCTTAATTACTCATTTGTTTTTTCTCCACGGTGTAACCCTCCTGAGATTATTCGGTATTATGTAGCGCTAGTCCCTCCTGAGCTTGCGAATAAGCCCGACTCAACCCTGACTTGTGTGCAATGTTCTGAACGCATCAATCGGCCCTACTCGACTTGCCTTCACATCTCCACACATAATGTTAGTACACCAACATGTAAATCAAAATTTTTCTTCGACATACCATTTTTTACATTTTCTAACATATATGCTTTTTTGGTGTTTTGAAAAATATTTCAAAAGTAAATGCAAATGAGCCACAACATCTGGCTCCACCTGGGGATAGTGCTTTTTTCCACGAAAGCGCTATGAACCATAGATTAGTGCCTTATCCATTGGGCATGGAGTCAAATATTGCTTGGTGACATATGAACAATGAGAAATCCGGTATTTACAGTGATGGAACGCTGACTTTTAATGCTCGAAATAATGCTTCAAATACTGCCTATTCATAGGCAGCTGCAGGGATTCTCCATCTAAATCTTCTAGGATGAAAGTATTGTTTGATCTGGCTTCAAAAATTCTGTACGGACTGATGAGCTCCATCATTAGACATGTTTGGAGGGGTTAATAGTCACCTTTTTGCCTTCTTAGATCTCTTTTTCTTGCATTTTTATTATTATTTGGTTTTATGATGCTAGTATAGGTGGTGATTAAGGCTAACATACTCTGAGTGCCTAATATGAGGTTGAGTGCAGAATTATTAGCATTTTTATAAGGATTTTATCATAAAGACTTGGAGGAGACAATAAAGAGAAATTATAAGAGGATTGTCCATCCTCCTTAACTCTCAAAGACAACCGAAGGATCCCAAAGATTCTCTCCAGAAATTTGAATTCCAAAGGCAGCTAGAGGATCCCCGAGGATTCTCTTTAGCAATTCGAATTCCAAAGGCAACCAAAGGATCCCCGAGGATTCTCTCCAGCAATTCGACTCCAGAGGCAGCCAAGCAACTCAAAGAGGAGTGCACCCAATATTTGTTTACTTGGAGTCAAGTGGACTCAATCACCATTTTCTAGGGAACTGTTGTTAGCTGCCTTGTAGAATAAATAGAGCAGAGCTAGAGCTAGGAAGAGTTAGTAAATTCTAGTCGATTCTAGTTGAACCTTTGTTGCAAGCTATTGAGCTTTTTATTATTTTACTCAATGATCAAACTTTCAGAGATGTATGAAGTTATTCTTTTATGAAATGAACAGAATGATTTCATTCGACTAAGTTAAGTTTCAGAGAGCTAGGCTTGTGGGTTAGGGCCCAATCCATGTGCCTCAACTTCTCTCCTGTTACTATCTTTTCCTTTCTTCCATTAAGCTAGTTTTCTTTCTGTCATTCAATTAGTTTTGTTTCTCATAGTTTCATCGCTGCTTAGTTTTTGCTTTCGATGTGCCTCTGTAGTTTTTCATTTGTTTGTGAGTAATAGAATAGAGGATAAAACTTTAAAAGCTGTGGATCAAGACCCTCTTCTCATTTCTGTCAATAGAGCTCGAGGAGGGTAGATCGTCCCACAGACCAAAAACTGCTTTCTGTTCACTATTTTGTCACGCTTTTCCTCTATTTTTCGTACATGAATCCGCAACTTTGTTTGCAGGAATAAGCATCAAAATCCCTAGGAAGATCATCAAGCCATCTCACTTCATTTCCCAGCTCTGTTTTCATGCTTGAGCACTGTTGTTGTGCATCCATTTCCCTCCTTTTTCTCTTATTTGCATCCATCGCTCTTTTTCATTCCCAAAACGCTTGAAAGCCTTAGAATTAGACCTCCGCCCTTTCTCCTCGAAACTCCCGCTTGCCATACCTTGCTCTATCGCAAATCGCAAATCGCTTGTGATCTTTGTTAACACTCTCTCATTCCAAGCCCAAATGCGATATCCCTTTCTACTTCCTTTTGCTGCTCTTTTATTAAAAACAATAAAAAGCATTAGAAATCACATTTTTTCCCTTTGGACTTACCATGGGTCCTTTTCGCAATCGCATTTCCCATTTGGTCCTTGTTAACAACTTCTTCTTCCAGAGCCCGATTGCAATATTCCTTTTTTCCTGCTTTCTCCTTCACTCCTCATTTCTATGTCAAAAATCTTTTAAAGAACCTTACTCCGCCTTTCTTTGAAAATCCCATCACTTTATTGCAAATCACACTTTTTATTTGGTTCCTTTAACACTTACCACTCCTCCCAGTCGATTGCGATATTGCGATCGCGCTCGGCCACTGGTCCCACCGCTAATTCACCCATCGCAATTGCACTTCGCATGGTTTAGTTTGTTTTTCCTTTAAACACTTACTGCTCGTTTTCGCCAATGCTATTACCGCCGCATCGCAAATCGCAAACCACAATTATTTTCCTTTTCTTTTAAACACTTACCGCTCGCTTTCGCCGATTGCGATATTGCGAAATCGCAACGTTGCAGCTTTTACCTCATCGCATTTTGCACTTCGCTCCCACTCCCGAACAACACTTTCATTATCCCTTTAATTTTTCCATATTGCAATTGCAATATCGCATATCGCAACTTTTGCCTCTATCACATCTCCGCCATCACATATTTCAAATTATTCCTCTCCAAAGCATCTTTGCGCCATATTATAAGGTTTTATAAGGTTTAAACCCCCGCTTTCCACTTCTAAGCCATGTTTCATGTGTTAAGCCCTCCATTAGCCTCTTTAGCCCTTTTCTTTCCTCCAAGTTGCAAAATCAACACTTTTTCAAGTAGGATTAAGTCATGGATAGCTTAGTTGCATGGGTAGAAGCATGGTAGATATACCACAGGATAAATAGAGTGCATTTTTCCGTTTGGACAGGTTAAGTGTGGTTTAGAATTAGTTTCCTTTCTGCCATTTCTTTTCAGCAATATAATTTAGTTTCTTTTCATTCATTTCCTTTTCTGCAAATTAAATTAGTTTCATTCCTGTCATTTCTTTTCAGCAATTTAGTTTAGTTTTCTTTCTGTCATTTCCTTCCAGCAATTTACTTTCCAGTCCTTATCATAGTTTAAGAAATAGCACCCTTTCGTAAAGCAGAAGAGGATGACATGAGAAGAATGCATCTGTTGTGTATATAACACTGTCACCTCCAAGTTTGTACGAACATTGGGTTGATAAAGTAAAGTAGGGCAGCCCATGGGAGTTGCAACACTCTTGGTGCAATACCAGGGCTCACAACTTTTTGGCACTGTCGCTGAGGAGTTGTCTAGTAGATGCTTTGATTTTGTTTTTAGCATTCTTTTCTTTTCATGTCATTTCAGAAATATTGAAAAAATTACAAAAAGATTTAATTGCATGTCTCGCAGGATTAGGAATACTTAAAGACAAATCTTACCTAAAACCCCCACATCACCTCCTAGCCACCCGTCACTCTTCTTCAGTGGCAGTGAGATTGAACCCCCTATATGAGAGCCTTCTGAATACTTTGAGGATCCTATTGGGGAAGAAGAAGAAGACCTTGTTTCAACTGAGAGACCTGCGTCACCATCTTAACCATGGCTGGGATCTAGAGAGCCTTTCCCATAAGAGAGACAAATGGGGAAACTAAGATGAAAAACATTAGCCCCTCAGCTCTTCCACACTTCCATGGACTTACTTCTGAGGACCCTGACACATTCATGTTTGAATTTGGTGTTGTTTGTAGGAGTTATGACTACACCTCTGATGATCAGAAGTTGAAGCTATTCCCATCCACCCTCAAAGATGCAGTCTTGCGCTGGTTCATGGGTCTTCCTGGGGACAACATCACTACCTAGGCACAGATGGAAGAGATCTTCAACAAGTACAGAGACTACTGTAGGTCCAAGAAAAATAAGGATGAGATATTTAGGATGACTTTAGGGCCTACTGAGTCCATAGAGGACTATGAAGTGAGGTTTCAATTAAACTATAAGAGAGCCAACTGTACTCTTGATCCTGCATCACTTAAAATTGTACTTCTTTGAGGGATCAGAGAAGAGATGATGGAAACCTTGAATATGCTATCAGGAGGAGATATCTACCAACTGCCTTATGAGACAATAAAAAATGTCTTTCAAAACCATTCTAGGGAATTTAGGCAGAAGGCCAGAGCCAGTCAGAGTATATCCAATACCCCTTCCTCTTCCACCTCCATCAAACATGAGATTGGAAAAATGCTAGAGGACTTCAGGAGTGACATGCTGCACACCTTTTCTTTGCAAATGGACACAATGCATGTCAAAAGGAAGCAAGAGGAAGCAGAGAGAGCCCTGGCCATATTTTGTCCTAGATGTACTCGGAAGCACCCAAGAAATGGATGTCCACTGAATGTCATAGAGTTTTGCTTAGTCTGTGAAGAGAATCATGCCGTAGACAAGTGTACCTCCTTACCTGGACTTAAGGTTGTATATCAAGGTGGGGAAGCAATGCTAGAGCAACTCTGTTTCATCAACCAGAGAAGGCCTCAAGGCCCTCGGCCATATCAACAAGGTATGCAAGGTGCACCTTACTCTTACTATCACAAAAATCAGAGTGTACCCATGTAACCTTGGTACACCCCCACTCCCCCATCCTGGTCTACACCTCCTACTTGGCCTTACAACCCTTCATATCATCCTTAGCCAGTAAACCAACCTTTCTAGCAGTATGTTCCACCACAACCTTAGCGGAAAAATCCATCCCAAGGGTGGAGGCCTCAACAAAATCAACCACCTTCTCTAATGCCTCCACCCCAACCTCAACCTCAGCTTACTCCTGCTGCTTCACCTAGGCTACCCCAAATCTCTGCACAACCCAATCCGAACCCGAACAACAGACCAACACAACAGGCTCCCAGTGGAGAAACATCCTATCCAGCTTATGCTGTGGAGATACAAGAGGTTAATCTCAGGTCGGGAAGAGTACTCCCAAACAACCATCCTCCATCTCCACCTGTAGAGGTTGAGGAGGAAAATGAAGAAGGTAACACTTAGATCCAACAACCTCCTTTTCCTGAGTGCTTGATACACCCTAGTCAACACACCTTAGAGGAGACTGAACTCCTGGGAGAATTGGAAAATTTGTGTGTAAATATACCATTTCACCAGGCCATTAAGGATGTCCCTATCTACAATAGGCTCATCAAAGAAAAGTGCTTCAAGAAACTTGGGAGAAGAAAGACAGATACCCCCACCATCAATGTGGTAGGACAACTGTCTGACCTAATGCTAGGAAGGGTGATATTTCCAAAGTACCTGGACCTTGGTAGTCCATTTGTTTATGTGCATATAAATGGTGCCATGGTCCCCAACACTATGATTGATCTAGGGGCTGTCATCAATGTCATGAAAAGGAAACTATGTTGAAACTTAATTTCCAAGGGACTTTGAGGAAAACCATAACAATTTTGCAACTTGCAGATCAGTCCATAGTAACTCCGGAAGTAATTGTTGAGGATGTCATGGTTACCATTGAATCTTGGGAGTATCCAAGTTTAATGGTTATCCTCTCATCTTAGGGAGACCTTGGTTAGCCACTACAGATGCTTATATTAGTTGTCAGGCCGGAAACATGACTATAAAAAACGGGCCTTTGCCTAAATAAATAGTGTTATATCCTCCAACCCAACCTTCCATTGATCATGCTCTCCCTATATGGTTGGAGGATGAAGAATATGAGTTATATAACACTACCCCTATGTGTACCGTAGATGCTATTCTTTGAGGGGGGGCAACTTGATGAAGATTAACTCATCGAACATGCCATTCAAAACCAGTACTCCACTAGCATTCCTCTTGAAACCTTCATCAAAGAGTTTGAAAGCCAACCTTGGATGGAAGTGCACTCAGTTGAGTTAACCTCTGAAACCCCCAAGGCTATTGAGTTTGGCCCATCCAGATCTCTGAAAATCAACCCAGACCTCTCTAATGAAGAAGAGAAGTGACTATGCCAGGTTTTGAAAGAAAAACTTGAAGCATTTGCTTGGGATTAGAAGGATATGAAAGGGGTGCTTCCTTCAGTATGCAGACATCACATTTACATCAAAGAAGGGTGCAAGCCTGTGAGACAACTCCAAATAAGGATGAACCAGACTCTGAAGGACATAGTCAAAGAAGAGCTGCAGAAACTATTGGATGCAGGGTTCATATATCCTATATCTGACAGTGAGTAGGTATCTCCTCTTGTCCTAGTCCCGAAGAAGAATGGGAAGTGGCGAATTTGTGTTGATTATCGAGAACTTAACAAAGCCACCAAGAAAGACCATTTCCCTTTTCCCTTTATAGACCAAGTCTTGGATGGCCTTGCGGGGAAGAAGTTCTTTTCCTTCTTAGACGGGTTCAGTGGATACAATCAGATTCAAAGCAGCCCTGAAGACCAAGATAAGACTACTTTCACCTGCCCTTGGGGTACCTTTGCTTATAGAGTCCTACCCTTTAGGTTGTGAAATGCCCCAACTACCTTCCAAAGAGCTCTCCTGAGCATATTTTATGAGGTAGTCCATGACTATGTCGAAATATACATGAATGATTTCACACCATACGAGGTTGAATTCCAAGAAGCTCTCTCCAATTTGGGTAAAGTACTAAGAAGGTGCATTGATATGCATCTCTCCTTAAGCCCATAAAACTGTGAATTCCTGAAGAAAGTAGGGGTTGTGTTAGAACACTCCATATCCCAAGCAGGAATACAGGTAGACCCAAACAAAATGACCATCATCAAAAGGGTACCTGCTCCTCAAAAGCAGAAAGATGTCAGGAGTTTCTTAGGCTTAGCTGGTTACTATATAAGATTCATCAAAGATTTCAGCAATATGGCTTCACCATTGTTTGGGTTATTGGCCAAAGATTCTGAGTTTATTTGGTCCGGTCCTTGTCGAGAGGATTTCGAGCTCATTAAGAGAAATTTGACTACCGCCCCCATCCTCCGAGGTCCAAATTGGACTCTGCCTTTCCACATCCACACTGATGCATCCGACAAAGTTGTAGGGGCAACATTAGGACAATTAGAGGACAAAATTCCTTATGCCATTTATTTCATCAACAAGAATTTTTCCAAGGCTGAGCTGAATTATAATGTTACTGAGAAGGAGATGTTAGCCATTGTCCATGCATTGAACAAGTTCAAGAATTATGTAACTAGATACCAGACCTTTGTTCACACTGACCATGCAGCCATCAAGTATTTAATGAACAAACTGAATGTTAATGCTAGGATAATTAGATGGTTGTTACTTTTGCAGTAATTTTATTTGACTATTGTTGATAAACCTGGAAATGAGAATGTTGTTGCAGATTTTTTGTCCAGGTTAGCTCTCCTTGCAGGTGAAGAAGGAATGGTGGATGACCAGCTGCCAGATGAGCATCTCTTTGCTATATCAACACTCTCACCATGGTTTGCTGATATAGCCAACTACTTGGTTGCTGGGAGACTCCCTCCTAATATTTCATTGAGGGAGAGGAGCAGAATCATTAGAAAAAGTGCCCCTTTCACATGGATTGGGGGAAACCTTTTCATGCTAGGCCCTGATCAAATCCTATGGAGATGTGTGAGGGAGGAAGAATTTTTTGATATCCTCTCTACATGTCATGAAAACCCATGTGGAGGCCATTTTGCTGCAAAGAGAACTGCTTACAAAGTTTTGCAGGCAAGATACTATTGGCCTACCCTTCATCAAGATTCCAGAAGATACACCAGCAGGTGTGACCAGTGCCAGAGGATGGGGAAACCCACACAAAGGGATGAAATGCCTTTACACCCTCAGGTGGCTCTTGAGCCATTTGATAAGTGGGGCATGGAATTTGTTGGACCTATAGATCCACCATCCAGACAAAAGAAGTATATCATAGTTTGCACTGATTACCAGACAAAGTGGACTGAAACAAAAGCAGTGAAGGTAGAAACCGAGGAGAAAGTAGAAGAATTTCTGAGGGAGAATGTGTTTTACAAGTTTGGGTACCCCAGAGAAATAGCCACTAATCAGGGAGCACAATTCACCTCTCACCTCATTGAGAATCTTTTGAGGAAGCACAAGATTAAGCATAGAACTTCTACTGCCTATCACCCCCTTGAAGAGAACTATGACTCTTAGTTTCTTATCATTTTCAAGGTGCAAGGTTCACAACATTTGGGATTAGAGTTCATGAACCTAGGGTTTTGCTGTTTCTAATAAGTCATTGTGGAATTTTCACTTCAACATATTTTCTTGGGCGGTTTTAGATAATGAAACTCGAAGAATATTGAGGAGAAATTTTGGGTGACATTTGTTTCAATTTTTGTTATCTTGGTTTTTTATATTTTCAAAGATATGCTTTACGAAATTTAGGGTTCCTAAATTCTTATAAAATTATTTTCAAACAGTTTTGTTTAAAATTTTCACTCTGAATTTTTTCTAGAAGGTTTCAGGCGAAGAAGCTTGTATCATTTTGAGTAAAAATATTGTTGAACATCTAGTTCAAATTTTAGATCATGGTTTATTATAATTTCATATATATATATTCTCTAAGGAATTTATGGTTCTTGAATGCTCCTGAAATCAATTTCAAACAGGTTAGTTTGAATTTTTCTCAATAATTTTTTTTCAAGATGTTTTTAGGCAATGGAACTTGAATATTGTGAAAGAGAAATCTCAGGGACCATCTGGTTCAAATTTAAAATTTTTGTTCACTATACTTTCAGAGTTATACATTGTGGGAGTTAGGGTTTGTTAACGATCATGGAAGAAAATTTAAATGGGCCAGCTTGTTATTTTTTCGTTAACTTCTTTTTTGGGGATTTTCAAACTGTAAAATATTTAGGGATCTTAGGAGACATAAAGAAGTATTTTAGTTACACATTTTATAATTATATTTGAAGATTTGGACACATGGTACACTATACAATATTGCTTGTGGAAGAGGCCAAAAATCAACAAGTTTTAGGAAAGATACCATAACTTTCACTTGGCACATCAATTTGTAGTAAGATATGAGGAATTCTAGAGAAGAAATATAAATATTGTTGGAAGAATTGTCATTGATGTCAAAGGGTGAATGTGCCATATCAATATTAAAATCTACAATGTCGAGCTAAAATTCCCTATATGTCTAGTTTTCCTTGAGAGGCTTGATCAACATATCAGTGGGATTCTCACCACTGTTTGTAGTTATTTTTTCCACTCTTCATGTGTTTCAATGGACCAAATAGGAAAATGTATCTCAAACACAAAATTTCTTTGGTTCTTAAGAGAGACAAATTACCCATTATAACAACTATTGTCATGAGTAACTAATACATTAGAGTTGAACTCATCAACAATCAAAATCACCAAGACACAAGCAAGATTTGATTAGATGTCTTCGGAAGAAAGTTCTTAGAACTGATGACCCAAAAAAATATTCAAGGTGTCTCACATGCCATTACCCAAGATGTTTGACTAGATGAAACAATTGTTGGTAGCAATTTTCCTAAGTTACAAAAATGGAAATCCAATTGTGCTTTAGATATTCTATTATGGTTTGGACACATTTTCGTCTTTATCAAAGAATATAAGATAACTGTGTGTGCCACTATGTGTGTGCTTGTATATAGGTACACATAAATCTCTACTAGATCACACACCAATAACAAAATTTTACTGCTAGATTACTTGACATATGACTGGTCTTTAACCCATCCTAGTCTAGTTGTATAGCATTTGTAGCCTATTGCTTCCTGATATTTTACACAATAGTGTCACATATTATGTATTGCATTTGACTTTTATTTTCCCTCTAAATACCTAGCCTATCTCTGATAAGGAAGGATATGAGATTGAGGAATTGTTCTTGCATAATTTGCTCATGTTATTTGCAATGTTGTCCAAGAGATTCAATACCTATCTGTTAAAATTTAAACTTGATCCAATGTAAGAAAATAAATACACAGGTTGGCTATAACAATCCACAAGTCAACGCCTCCCAATAGCTGTGGTTGTTCATACTAAACCTATATAAATAAGAGTCACGACTCCATTTTGGTGAGACAAGTTCGGTGGAGACAAGATAAGGATAAATAGTCTAATGTAAAAGGACATTTGATTAAGGAACAAAGACGCAAATTTGTAGATTGAGAAACAAAGAAAAATCGCAGTGAGAAATATCGTAGTGGATTTATTTTGAAGAACTCTTCTGATTCGTTGTTTGATATGTTTTAGTCCTAAAGTTCGATTCTCTACCACAGACCTAGTCCTTATTTGAAGCAGAGTTTCGTCCTCTTGGAGCTAAATCCTAAGGCCCGAGGAGGGAATATTTTGACCTATAACTAATCTGTAGTAGAATCAAAGTTTAGGTCACATATCAGAGCTTTACAGATGCATACCTGTGAAGAAATTTTTGTACAAGGCATGAAGAATTTCTAGAACACCTTCTGAGCATACTTGGAGAGCGTCTTAAAGACATTTTATGTGAATACTTACAGATAATAATTGACATATGTTAAGCAAATCAAAGGCATAATCTTTGTCACCAGGATGATTTGTTGTGGCATCATCTCTGTAACTAGAGCGAAGTTTCAGTGGCATCAATATTTTACATATACATCAAGATGTACACAAAATCTTGTAATAAACTCTAATACTTAATCTAAAGCAGACATTGGGTACAAAATTTGAAATGTGATTCATTTAAGACTTATGAAGAAAAACATTTACATGTATTTGGGGTGGACTCTCAGATGGTGTGTAGACAAACCTATGACAATATGAGACAAAACTTGGGATATGATCTGTAGCAGATCTTGGATATTATGGAGTAGACTCTGGATACCTCCTAAAATAGACTTAGAGATCCTTGACCTAAGTACATTGGAAGATATGTCAAGAATACCATTGAATAATTTTGAAGCAATCCATTGAATTTGATTTGAAGTATATTGGAGAAGCCTTTGTGAAAGTATACCTCAAGCATCTTTGGAACAGATTTGAAGGAAAACTTGAAGATCGCTTGAGAAAAAATTGAGAATTTTTGTAAGACATATTGGAGAAATAGATTTGAAGTATTTGGACCTTTGAAGAATCATTGAATATTTGGCGGAGATACCATTCAAGACTAGTTAAAGAAATATTTGGAAGTATTGAAACCATATTGAAACTACCTTAAAGCAATGTTGAGAGGGTTGGATCCCTAGAGGATTGGAGTCCTCGTACAAGTTTTGGGCCTTGTAAGAAACCAGGTTGGAGCCTTGATTTATTTTTGAGGATTGGAGTTGTTATAATAGGTTGGAGCCTTGAAGGAGTTTAAAAAAAAAAAATTGTACAGGTTGGAGCCTTGATTTATTTTTGAGGATTGGAGTTGTTATAATAGGTTGGAGCCTTGAAGGAGTTAAAAAAAAATTGTACAGGTTGGAGCCTAATTGTTTATAAGAGGGTTGGATTCATCATCATTTTCATTAATAAAAATCATTTCTTGTGTTTTGGTTTAATTAGAGATCTTAAATGGCATAATTTAATAATTGTAAGCAAATATTGTCCTCCCTCCCACCCCCCTTTAGTATTTCCAATAAGTATTACAAACGAAACTTTTAGATGTGCAAAATTTTGTGGCAGAATGTGTGGTATGCCAAAAAAATGAGAGACAATCAAGACCTCATGGCTCCTTCAACCATTAGCCATACCAAGTCAGTCTTGGGAATACATTTAAATGGATTTTATTACATGTTTACCCAAATCTGAAGGAAAGATTGTCATTATGGTAGTGATAGATCAAATGAAAAAGTATGCCCATTTTTTCTCTCTTTCTCATCATTTTAAAGAAAGTATACTGGTAGAAGCATTCATGGAAACAATCTAAAACCTACATGGAATACCAAATATTATTATAAGTGACAGAGATCCAATTTTCACTGAAAATTTTTGGACAAATTATTTTGTTATTTGGGCTCTCAATTGGCTCATAATTCATCTTACCATCCTCAATATGATGTGAAACCTGAGATTGTAAATAAATGTTTAGAAATATATATGTGTTTCTTTTCATTTGATAAATAGACACAATGGGTCAAATGGTTATCTTAGTAGAATGGTGGTACAACACATCCTTCCATACCTCATCACAAATATCGCTATTTATGAGACTTTATGCATATAAAGCTCCATTCATCAAATCATCCTTGAAAGAGACTTTAATGATCAAGCAATAGAGGAACACATACGACACCAATAAGAGATTCTCAAACTATTGAAGGACAACTTGGTTATGCCACAAAATAGGATAAAACAACAAGCATATCAACATTACAATGAAAGGGAATTTGAAGTGCGAGATTAGGTATTTGTGAGATTACAAACATATAAACATATGTCCGTCGAGCAACAAAGGGATGACAATAAATTAACACTGAATTATTATGGCCCTATAAGGTGTTGTAGAGGATTAGAAGTATGGCTTACAAATTGGAGTCATTTCCATCTTCACATGTACCTCCAGTTTCCATGTTTATTGATTAAAGAAGGTACTTGGTGACAATATATTAGATCAAATTATTCTACCATATATTAATGAAGAAAAAATAATAATACTAGAGCAATAAACAATCTTTGAAGCAAACACTAAGCAACTGAGAAATTGAGCAATTATTGAGCACCTCATCAAATGGAAGAACCTACCAATGGAAGAAGTGACATGGAAAGATGAGTTTTTCATGCAAAAACACCCACATATAGTCAAGTGTTGAGGACAACACTTTTTTGAATGTGAATGACATGTTATGCCCTATATAAGTCACATTTTAACCTTGGAATACCATATTAATCCCTATATATTGAGTTATTACGTTTTTATTGTTATATTTTTATGTAGGTTGGAACCTCTCATGGTACCATTTTATTATACTTGCATCCTTTGTCTCTTATACATATACTAAGGATGCCTAGTTTTAGGATCATAAAATCTTGTATTGTACATTATATCCATTCAAAAAATGAGATTTACCCCACAAAGAGGACTGTAAATATTGGTTTCTTATCATTTTTAAGGCACATGGTTCATAACAACAATTGTGGTTTGAAGTTTTCTACTTTTCTTTTAAAGCATTCAATTCCTTCTAAGAAGAGAACTATAAAGGGGAATCAAGGAAAGAATACCCACTATTTTATTTTTCATTATGACATTGAAGGTCTTCTTTAGTTTTGTGTGGTAGCCTACCACTTGTGCTTCTATTGTTGTGCTTGGTGTTGCAAATTATTTTCTTGTCTGTTGTTCCATTTCAACTTTTAGAGTTACATCAAGCCCTTCTTATATGGCTCCCCTTGTTGGTTATTGTGAAGTAGCAAGGTCCTCTTTTGTGTCTTCCCTTGCTAGTCCTTATGTAATAGCAAGGTCCTCTTTTATGTCTCCCCTTGTTGGTTCTTTTGTAATTACAAGGTCCTCTTCAATATCCAACTCTAACTTTGGTTTCTTAGAGCTATTTTCTTCCCCCATTCCCTTTGCTAGTTCTTGTGTGAAAGTATGGGATTCTTGTTGTTTTTCTATAATAGGTTGTTCTTCCACCACTACTGGTTCTTGCGTGACAACATGGCTTTCTTCATTTTTTACTTGAGCCACAAAAAATGGGGTCATATTCTTGTTGTATCTGGTTCTCTTCCTCTTGGGAGTTGCTATGTATGCAGGTCCCTTTTGCATCCTCCATAGCCTTTTTTTCGAAGCCTTGATTCCAATTATCTCCACATCATTTTCATGGTTGACTTCTTCTCACTATGGAGTTGCAACGGGGTGTTCCTTTGTCATAGTAGTTGTAGAAACTTCAATTTCTTCCTCTATGAGATTGGAAAGACATTATTATTCATCTTCCGGGAGTGTCAACAACTTCAATTTCTTCCTCTACAAGAGTGGAAACACAATATTCTTCAGTTTCAAGAGTGTTAGCAACTTCAACCTTCAGAGTTGCAACCATTGCAACCTCGAGATTTGCATCAAGGCTCTCAGGAGTTGTAGTAGGGATCCCTATAGGTGGAGTTGTGGTAGCTGTAACTTCATGTAAAGTTGCAGGAGCTTCATCTTCAATAGGTACCCTTGCCACATCGATCTAGAATCCACCTTTTGTGTGCAATGTGTGCTCTACTAGTTACTTTTTGAGGTCAGGATGTGAGAGGGTGTCTTTGGGGCATCCAAACCTCTAAACAAGTGTGGATCATTGTCTAGATTTTTTTCCAGAGGAAGAAATCCATGTTAACCAACTTGTCATGCCTTGGATGGTATAACAACATTAAGTGTTGTAAGTAAACAATCCCATGGAAAATTTCACATGTGAAATACCTCTGCACCACAATGGGTACATCCCCCCAAGGGCGTGGAAATTATCTCTAGTCAAATGTTGTACCTTTCCTGACCAAACCTCACTGTTTCAAGGAATTTCTCCATGATATTTAGTTTCAACCTTCTTCTACAATGCCATCATTATCTAGTTAGAGGGATACCCATAGCGTCAACAATGACAAATTCATTCACTTGCACCATTGTTCCCCATATTGTCAACTTGTTGTCTCTAAAATTCACATTGAACTCCATTTCGACATTATCATCGTATCCCTAGAGCCTATGGACATATTCAATCCATCCCCTATTCTGTAAAATTCCTCAAATGTGGTCATACACCTACGACAATAGTGTCTTTGTGGCCTCTCTCTGGATCAGTGAGCCTCCCATTTCTCTTTTTATTTAGAGTTCATTTTTTTCTCCATCCATATAATGAAATGAGTAATTTGATGGGGGGATAAACATTGCAGTTTTCAATTATGGAAAGGGATTATTGTCTAATAATGGTAATGGGTGTGAAATTTTCAGATTTGAAAATTATTACTGCAGTGATTGATTTATTTCGCCTACTTATTAGATAAGTTATTTACAGATGCTTCAGTAAATTTTGAAATAAAAACAACTGCAGTACTTCACTCTAATCAAAAGCAGAAGAACAAAAATAACACATGTAGCACAATAGAAACAACCATATGAACACAATTATTTTTGGACAATTGTCCATGGAAAAACCCAATGTGGGAAAACCAGTGAAACAGATGAGGGTTTTTATTTATCTTTAGCAACAAAAAGATATTTTACAGAAGTTTTGGAGAGAAAAATAAAATAGAATACACATGGCATGAATTTTTTGGACACTCGGAAGTATTCTCGACTCTCAGGCTGTCCTTCTACACCCTTTGCGCCATCCTGCATAGCTGCTCTGCGCAATCCCTCGTGAACTGTGTAATTCTGCGTGGAGGGCTAGATGCTGCTGCTCAACACTACCTTCCCTTCACTGTTCTGCCTTCTGCTTCTCTTTCAGCTAACTTCTCCCTCCTCCTTTTGCCTCTGGAAGCCCGCCTCTACAAAATCACACACTGAAATCGAATTCTCTTACTTCAAAATTGATTTCCTTCGGGTACTGAGAATGTGCCTGGCTTGATTTCCAAATGACCCTCAAGCCTCTTCTTATGATGTTCTCGCTGATGAATCAACGACCAAGATTATATCTTTAATCAATGGCTCAAATTAAAAGATGAATTGATCTCTGTTTTCTAGAAGATTCACACTCTACTTTTTAAATACCCTGTAATTATTTAATTTCCCTAAGTTTAGACTTAGGGTCTACATTACAATAATTAATTATTTTAATAAAGAAATATCAGAGTGGAACTTCCACAAACAATTTCTGGGTTCTCTGAATAACTGTTGTCCGAGCCTCTCCACCAAATTTGAGACTTGGAACACTTCCCGCTGCTATAAAATCAACACTCCCTCTTAGCAAGGAAAGTGTTCAAGCAAGGTACCACTGTACTACTTTGATTCTAGAACATCTGCTACGCTGATGATGTCCTAGTTGTTTCCCCTCATCTCTGTGCTGCTGCCCTCTGTACTGCTTCTTGTGACACTATCTCTACCACTGCCTCATTTATACTGCAGCTCCCTCTGACTTTGTAGACCACCCGTTCCTCTAATGGAAGGGGTTCTCGACCATCCCCATCTTCTCTCTGAAGTAAGTGAACTTAATATTACTCAGTGCCTTGGTGAGGATATCTGCCACCTGTTCCCCTTTAGGAATGTACCTCAATTGCACTGCTCCCCGTTGGACATAGTCCCTGATGAAGTGGCACCGAATGTCAATGTGTTTCGACTAGTCATGAAACATAGGATTCTCAGAGATCTTGATGCAACTATGATTATCGCACATAATACCGGTCGGTTCCATCCTCTTCTTGAGTAGGTTCAAGAGTAATTTACAAAGCCATATGGCCTCGCACGAAGATGTGATTGCTGCCATATACTTTGCGTCAGCTGAACTTAGTGCGACGGACTTTTGTTTCCTACTGCACTAGGAGGTCATTCCTGATCCAAGGCTGAAACAGTACCCAACTGGACCTCATTTCCCTTGGTGTACTTCAATCCATACTCAACTGTCCCCTTTAGATATCTGAGAACATGCTTGGCTGCTGCCTAGTGAGCCCTCCTTGGTTCCACCATGAACTGACTGAGGGTATTCACTGCATAACAGATGTCTGGTCTAGTATTGACCAGATACATCAATGATCCGATGAGCTGCCTATATAAGGTGGGATCAACCTCATCATCCTCTGTTGTATCTATCTTCTTCCAGTTTGTGATCATTGGCATGGCCATGGGTCTACAATATTTCATCTGAAATATCTTCAAAATTTATGTAGTGTATATTCCTTGCCCTAGGAAGATTTCTCCCTTCTGTTGCCAGACTTCCAAACCAAGAAAATAGTGCATCTACCCCAGATCCTTCATGTGGAATTCAGTAGCTAGATTCTCCTTGCAGTCCTTGATGAGCTTAGATGATCCAGTAAGAAACAAATCATCTACATATAATACTGGGACTCATCCCCTACTCTCAAGTAGTAGAGATTGGGATTTGCGTCACTCTTGACGAATCCCATTTTTGCAAATAGCTATCAATTCGCCCATACCATGCTCTGGGGTCTTGTTTCAGACAGTACAAGTCTTTCTTAAGCATGCAAACATGATTCTTCTGCTCATGTGTCTCGAAGCCCTCTGACTGTTCTATGTACACTTCCTCTTCTGTCACCCCATTCAAGAATGGTGTCCTGACATCGATCTGGTGAATCTACCATCCCATCTGTGCTGCTAGAGAGATGATGGATTTGATATAAGTGTAGTGAGCTACAGGGGTGATGGTTTCCTCATAATCGATCCCTTCCTTTTGTACGTCCCCCTTAGCCACAAATCTGGTCTTGAACTTCTCTATGCTGCCTTCTGTAGCATACTTGATCTTGTAGATCCACCTTGTTCCTACAACTGATCTATCTCGTGGTCTAGGGAATACTTCTTAGAAATCGTTTGTCATGATGGAGCTATAATATTCTACCATGGCATCCACCCACACCTGATGCTGAGCTACCTCCCGAAAGTTGGAGGGTTCTCCAACCTGAGCTACCAGGGCCTGGCATGTGTCAGATTGCCTCTGAACCCTCTTCCCATCTCTAGGGGCTCCAAAAAATTCTTTTGCATCCTTTAGAATTTGTTGGAGCTCTTTGCGCAATATTCCACTGGTGTTGGGCGGTCTTACCCGCTCTCCTGCCTGATCTTCTTCAGAGGAACTCTCCTCAGAATCCTTGTGTCGTGGAGAGGCACTTGACCCATCCTTTGTAGGCTGTTGAGGCTGTACAAGTGGATCCTCCTCAATCTGCGTATCTGTAACCATTTCCTAGGATTTCCTGAAGGCTCTCTCCTCCATGAATTTCACTTCCCACCTTACAACGATTTTCTTCTTTTCTAGAATATAGATGCGATATGCCTTTGTATTTTCACTATAGCCCATAAGATAACCCTTTTCCACAGTCTGATCCAACTTCTTCCTCTTCTCATCTGGAACATGGTAATACACCATGCTGCCAAATATCCTAATATGGCTCACCATCGGCTTGTTGTTTGTGAACTCATTCTCAGGAGTTACCTTCCCCAATGCTATATGGGGTACTCTGTTCTGCACATACACAACTGCATTGCAGGCTTCTTCCCACAAAAAATTGGGCATATCTTGGTAATATACCATTGCCCTTGCAACTTCTAAAATGGTTCGATTCTTCCTTTCTCCAACTCCATTATGATCTAGATTGCATGGAGATGTCCATTCTCTCTTGATGCCTTCCTTTGTGCAGAAACTGGTGAAGTCTTTATTGATATACTCTCCATCATTATCTGACCGCAACTTCTTGATCTTATTTCCTGCTGAATTTTATACCAACTCTTTGAATTCTTTGAAGCGTTCAAAGACTTCATCTTTGGTTTTGAGAAAATAGATCCAAGTCTTTCTAGAATAATCATCAATAAAGGTAGCAAAATAATTTGCACCACTGAGAGTGGTTGTGGACATTGGACCGCAAATATCTGAGTGTGTATCAACTCCAATACACTCTTGGCCCTGTTGCTGCTTCTTGCAAATGCTTCTTTAGCATACTTCCCTAGTACGCACCCCCTACAGACTTCATCTCTCCTTGTGCTGAGTTCTGGAGCTCCTATGACTGTCTTCTTGAGAATATTCAAGGCTTCATGGTGTAGATTCCCCATCCTTCTGTGCCATAATTCATTCATATCTCTTTCTTCTGTACTGCCAATCAGAGCCACGATGGATTCAAGCTGGAGCTTATATAGTTTATGACTCCTTACTCTGATTTGTGCCTTCTTTCTCCAATTAGGATGTTTGACATAAACTTTGTTTCCAATAAATTATACGCCATAACCCTTGTTATGGAGCTGATACACCGAGAGAAAATTCATTTCCAACCCTGGTACATGCAGAATGTTTGTGGCCCGAATCTTGTTGCCAACTTCTGTCTGAAATGTTATGGTACCTCTTCCAATGGGGGTACACTTGGCCTTGTTTCCCATAGTAATATGGAAATTCATATTTTCTTCTTGGTAGCTCCAAAAACATTCTCAAACCCTCGTCATATGAGTAGATGCTCCACTTTCAATATACCAAACATCTGGAGGAGCCGTGCTTGACACACAAGCACTGTCATGTCATCTTCCTATAATCTGGATTCCAACACCATCACGTCATGTTCGCTCTGCATTTCTGAGTGCTCTGGAGGACTGTGTGAGTCCTTCTGACTGCGTGAACCCTTCTCAATGTAAGATCTTGGGTCCATAGCAGATTCTCCCTTTCCGTATTTATCCTTTTGCTCGATACCATGTGAAACTTTCAGATATGAAAATTATTACTGCAGTGATTGATTTATTTCGACTAATTATTAGATAAGTTATTTACAGATGCTTCAGTAAATTTTGAAATACACACAACTGTAGTAATTCACTCTAATCAAAAGCATAAGAACAGAAAAAATACATGTAGCATAATAGAAAAAACCATATGAACACAATTATTTTTGGACAATTGTGCTCGGAAAAACCCAATGTGGGAAAACCAGTGCAACAGATGAGGGTTTTGTATTTATCTTCAGTAATGAAAAGATATTTTACAGAAGTCTTGGTGAGAAAAATAGAATAGCATACTTCTGGCATTAATTTTTCAGACACTCCAGAAGTATTTTCAACTCTTGAGATGTCCTTCTACACCCTCTGCGTCATCCTGCATAGTTTCTTTGTGTAGTCCCTCCCTGGAATGCGTAATTCTGCGTGGAGGGCTTGATGCTACTGCTCAACATTGCCTTCCCTTCACCCTTCTTCCTTCTGCCTTCTTCTCTTTCAACTGACTTCTCCCTCCTCCTTCTGCCTATGCAATCCCGCCTCTACAAACTCACCCACTGAAATTGATTCTCTTCAAAATCGATTTCCTTCGGGTAATAAGAATGTGCATGGCTTGATTTCCAAATGACCCTCAAGCCTCTTCTTATAATATTATCATTGATGAATCAACAACCAAGATTATATCTTTAATCAATGGCTCAGATTAAAAGATGACTTGATCTCTATTTTCTAGAAGATTCACACTCTGCTTTATTAATACCCTTTAATTTTTTAATTTCCCTAACTTTAGACTTAGGGTCTAAATTAAAATAATTAATTATTTTAATAAAGCAAGATCCGAGTGGAATTTCCACAAACGATTTTTGGGTTCTTTGAATAACTGTTGTCCAAGCCTCTCCACCAAATTTGAAACTTGGAACACTTCCTGATGCTATAAATTCAACAATGGGTGCATGCAATCAATGCCATTCAATATGCAGTAACAAGACACACTTTCCAACTTACCACGAGTGGTGGCTTCTTCCAAGTTGGAAACAATGTCATTCATTTCTCATACCATTACTTGGTTGTGGTGTTGGCTAGAAATGACTATTGGGATCCTTGTCGGCATGAGAGTTGCATCACTAGGGTCATTGTATCATAGTTGTAGCTTGATCCACCCATGTTGTCACAACATACGTTGTTGTCACCCAATTTGATCAGTGTAATTGCAACATCGAAGATTCAACAATTGAATATTGGCAGTGGAGTTGCAACAATAGAGCTGTCACAATAGAGTCATAGCAATAGACTTGAAAAAACAAACTTGTAGCAACAACAATTTCCTTACTTGCATATTCTAAAACAAGATTAGTCCACGAGCCTTATAGGCAAAAGAATCATTTAACTTCTTTTAATTTTTTTTTGTTTGTTTGTTAACATGGCATGCAACAATCTAGGTTGGTTTCACGTGACATGTGCCTAGGTCATGCCCCTAAGGGTTTTCATACACATGCTTTATTACTTTCTCTTTTTCTTTTTTCTTTTTGAAAGAAAGAGGATGTGCGAATGATTTACCTGGCAGGGATATCCCCCTTACCGATAATCTCCAGGTCACTATCTAGTCATCCATTTCTATTTTTCTTCAAGAAGGCTTCTTTTGATAAGGGTCGGTGATATATCCAAAGCATATGCATGTTTTCCATCAAGGGTGTTCTCTCTTCATCAATGGTATGAAGTTTGATGGTTTCATTATCATATGTAGTGTCTATGTCACAAGGTTTGAGCCATCAAACATGAAACTTCCCTTAGAAATATTTAAAATTAGGCTGAAATAAAAAATCTCAGCTTCCATCTTTAAATTTCTTCTTAATGGAATTTTTGTGCCATCAATCTCTTTAGTGTTGTATCGTTGATGTCTAATGTAAGGCAACTTGACAGAACTATCCAATGTGTTGACCTAGAGCAACATCTTCTTTTGAGATTTAGATAGGTCCATGCTAATTTCTATTATTGTTCTTAGTGTCTGATTCTCTGTCTCGATTGGAAAAAGCATTATATTCCCATATACCCATTCATACAGAGTGCAACCAATAGTAGTCCTCTATGTAGTTCAGTAAGCAATTAAAACTTCAAGGAGTCGATCAACCTAATCCTTGAGGTGTAGTTTGACAGTCTTAGTGATAACAACCTCAAGAATTTTATTTGTATCTTCCACCTATCCATTGGATTGCGAATGGTACGGTTTCATGACCTTGTGATTAATATTGCATGCTTCCATTTGATCTTCTACAAGAGTTAAAGAAAATTGAGATCCTCTATCTAACTATTTTCCAAGTTATCCCAAACCTCGTGAAGATAAATTCATGAAGAAAATCTACCACTACTTGTTTAGTCACAACTGAGAGTTCCTTAGCTTCCATCCCTTTTGTGACATAATTTGTGCATATTGGTTATGTAGGAGTTGCGACGAGGAGGAGGATTAATATTCCCCATAAAATAAAGGGCCCATTTGTTGAAGGGTTCTAATACCCTTTGTGGTTACAATGACATCTCATCTGATTGGTTGTTGACAAGGCATGCTATTTGTTTTTTCCTTGTAATCTGTTCACATCTTTACAAATTCTTGGAGTTGTCATCTTTGTTGACACACGGTGATAGGATCCTTGGAGTGATAAATAAAATTGTTGTACTGTGAAATGATTTGACCATCTTAAATCAATCTTCTATGGAACTTTGAAATTGCTTGATACTTGGGATAAATTGTTATCTTCATACAATATTGTGCTGAAATCATTATTCTTCAGAATGCCATAAGTTTTTTATTTATGTTATGAGTGATAAAAATACGCAAAATTATTGAGATGTATGCTCTTGTGATTCAGGTGTAGATAAGGATTTCTTGTGATCTGATTTCCCCTTAATTTGTTTGTGTTTATTTCTTGATTTACTCAAAGTATTTTATTTCCTTTAGATACATAAGTCACTTGATTAATCGCTAGATCTTCACTTGATATCTCTGTCGTTTGAACTGCAACATCTGAATATGTTTTTACTTCCACTGGTTTGTCATCATCTTGAATTGTGGTATCTACTAGATCAATATCCATTCCTTTTTCTTCAACTTGGACTGTTACATCTGAATAATTCAATGCTTCTTTCTTGATAAATTCTTCTAGTTTGTTTTTTAATGATTTCTTATCATTTTTAAGTTTTTTAATTTGGGTGAGTAATTTTTCACTGTGGTTCTTAAGGCGAGTAACTTCTTCATGTTTTTTTTGCAATAATATTTTCAACTTCCTTCTGCACATTTTTCATTGCCTTCTTCTTTTATTGAAACATTATTTTTGAGATGTCTTTTATGTCTTCTAATATAATTGAATTCGGCTTCAATGCAACATATTATAGCGTTATCTTCTTCTTTTTGTGGGAAAATGTCAAAAACTTATTTTTTATATTCAAGACGAAGGACCCTAGTGATTCCATCCAGGACTAACCTAAAATTGTGTCACCTTGATCGTCCCATAGGGATTAAACAAAGAATTGTGATATAAATTTGTAGTCCCCAATGTTTACCTATAAATTAGTTATGTCATATTGTTTTGTGTTCCAGAGGTCTATTTTTTCAATTATATTTGGCTCCGGAATCAGCAATTGGTTAGCGAATTTAGGGTTCATGTAATTATTATTTTCAGTGGGCGAGATAGAAATAGTAACAACTTTTCTGACAAAAATATCTATAATTATGAATAGCATTGAAACATAATTATATGAAATTTATGAAAATATTCCTTCATCTCCAACTTAGACTCTATTCCTTTCTCGTTAGTAATCGATTTCATTTTGCTGTGTCAAAAAAAACCTAAAAGTGTTGAAAAATAACCCTTTTAATATTATAATTATCTTTTAAAAATAAGCTTAAATATCTTTTCAACTTTTAATAATACCTATATCTTTTGGATTATTCTTTATTTTAAAACTATATATATATATAGGTATATAAGTATAAGATTTTGCTATCAATGAAAATATTTTTCAAATTCACCTTTTGTATCCTTTTTTATATGACGTGAGAATATAACAATGTCTTCTACTTTTACTTTCTTTTTTTCTAAATAACCTTTTTTATATTCTCTTAAATTAACCCTTGTATATATTTTCTTACTTTATATGAAAACTTTTTTTATTTACAAGTTTTTAAACCTTAAACCAAATTTTATCTCAATAATCCTTCAGTAAATATTCAAGCTTCTATGTAGCCATAGAGCTTCACGACTTTTGGGTTCATATGGGTTAATTTTTGGAATGAAGTCTAATATAGATGAATACAATAACCTTTTTTATATTCTCTTAAATTAACCCTTGTATATATTTTCTTACTTTATATGAAAACTTCTTTTATTTACAAGTTTTTAAACCTTAAACCAAATTTTATCTCAATAATCCTTCAGTAAATATTCAAGCTTCTAAGTAGCCATAGAGCTTCACGACTTTTGGGTTCATATGGGTTAATTTTTGGAATGAAGTGACCCCGTGTATGGACACTTTATTCAATCAATTTTTTTTAATCAATAAAATATGTTGTTGCTACAACAGACTGCAATGGAATTATAATATAGATGAATACAATAACCCTCTGGCAGATTGACCAATAGAAAATGTAAAACCAGACAGGTTTGGTAGCAAAAAAATGTGGTAGTGAGTATAGGTGAGAGGGTCAACAGAGGCAGTGCAAGAGCCAGCGGAGGTAAAATGTGGTAGGGAGCACAGGTGAGAGGGTTAGCAGAGGCAGTGCAAGAGCCAGCAGAGGTAACTGCAGTGGGGAACTCTTGACAATAACAGAAAAATGGCAGCAGATTGTTGCACAGACAATCGATTGTGATGGTATTGGCAACAATTGGTAAGGTGTTTTTTTTAATAAATTTATTTATAATATATAACTTGTTTTGTTTAAATTAATTTTGTATATAATCTTTTCATATATATATATATATATATATATATATATATTTTTTTTTTTTAATATATACTTAAAAAAAAAAATGGCCAAAGGGTCTCACTGTGAACGACAAATCTCCAAAAATTATGTAACAAAATGCTTCAATCACAACTACAACGAAGTTGCTGATAGGTTGATGGCCAAAGGTCATATTAGACTCGCTCTATGCAACGATTGAGCGTTCAGAGGATCAAACAACTCTGATACTAATGTAACAAACATAGTTCATACTTAAGCAGTAGTCTTCAGAACACTTGGAACACGAAGATATCCATTGAGGATAGAAATGTTGAGATTCAACAAGATGATGAGCTTAGTGAAAAATAAGCACCTTCACTAAGTGGGGCCCGCGGGCTACTTTTAGGTGTATGTCTATTTTTAGACATGGTGAGCATATTCTATAAGTTGCAGGAGGCTATTTGTAGATGGTTGATCAAGTTGGAAAAATAGATGAGATTCTATTTTTAGACATATGGGCAAAGTCTATTTTTAGACTGCATATCTAAAAATAGATTGCATGTCGTTTAATATTAGCCCTTAATAATAATCAGACTCTAAATAGTAACTTATTCTCTTGGAGCACTTTATTTCAGTGAACAGATGTGGCACATCAGTGGGCTGAAGGAATTACACAATTCCTAGGGTGGTTGGTGACTCATGCATGGAGGACTTAGTTAGAATAGAAGTGGCAGAGTTGTGACAAAGTTGGAAGAGTAGTTATGGGAGTTGTTATTTAGTTTAACTCAGTTAAGTGAGTTAAAATCAGTTGTGCTAGTTGTATCTAGTTCTAACTGAAGATACTAGTGAGAGTTAAGTGAATTAATTAGTTAATTAATTCACAACTAATAACTCACTTGCAACTGAACAAATACAACAATTAACTACTTGCATGTCAGTTCTAGTGGAGACCCAGTGGAGAGATAGGTGAAAGGGTGAGATGGACTATCTGTTGTGACTATAGTGATGCATTCAATGCATATATACAGACATTGGAGTTTCCAATGAGGATTGTGCAGTGCAAGCAAGGCCATATCGAATTCATTCAGGGGTCTTCTTCAACAAGGATTGCGCAGTGGAGGTAGGCTGTCAGGAGGGAAGAAATTGGTGCATAGATATGCAAATTTCTGCATGATAGTGTGTGATGATTCTATATTGTAATAAGAGCTTGATGTACTAAGCTTTGTATGATATTGTTAAGTGACTCCATTGATATACATAATATATGATAGTTGGGGTTTTTAGCTTTAATCTTTCCCGGTAAAACATCTTGTTTATGTGCGATTGATTTTCTTCATGTGTTTGCAATTGGCGATTTAATTTTCGCAAAGAATTAAGTGGAAGGATTCTATATTTAACATAAGATTAATTTGTTAGATCAGGAGAATTTGGTAATACTATCAGTATTAATAAATTTCTACATGGTATCGAAGCAGTGTTAATCACTAGAGATTGCAATATTGAAGCGGTGCTGAGTTTTTGTGCTGGTGGACAATTCGAATTTGCTGCAGAAATTTCTTGGTGCGACAATTGAGTATTCATTGAAATGGCTTTCAATTGCTTGCGATTGGAGTATGCCTTCGAGGGTAGCTCGAACTACATAGTCTAGAAGGACAGGATGGAGGCGGTGCTTGAAGATAATGGTCTGAATGAGTTCATTGATAGCGATGTTCCTAAGCCTACTTCTAACGAAGCTGCATTACTTGACGTATGACAAAAGAAGGTAGCAAAGACAAGAAGAATTATGTTGGAAGGTGTGAAAGACCATATTGTGTCAAGCCTTCATGGGAAAGCCACTCCATTTCAAATGTGGAAGGCTTTGACATATCTTTTCCAAAGCAACAATGACCATAGGAAGTTGGCGCTGAAAGATAAGCTCAGAAAAATCAAAATGGAGAAGGGCGACAGTATTCCAAAATATCTCACGAAGTTTGTCCAATGTAGGGATGAGTTGGGGAGTGTGGGAATTATAGTTGTGGATGATGACTTGGTGAGCTTCGCTCTCCTTGGGCTTTCGAAGAGTTGGCACAGCTACGAAGACTCTGTCAATGGACGGGAGAAACTGTCGGATTGGGAGCGACTTTGATAAGATCTTGTGCAGGAGGAGATAAGGCGGAATACCAGGGATGGCTCTTCATCGAAGAATGATGATGAAGAAAATTTCACTTTGGCTGCCAAAGCAAGGAAAGGGAAGGGGAAGAAATCCCATCCAAAATCCGAGGCTAAAGGCAAGAAGCCAAATTTGTCCAAGGTGAAGTGTTTTCACTGTCACGAACATGGGCATCTCACCACTAACTGCGGGTCACAGAAAAAGAAGAACAAGAAGGCTGCTGGAGATGCAGCGGGTGAGGCCTTAGCCTCGCAATTTGAAATTGATTTCTCTTTGATCGCATGCTTGGTTTCAAGCGCAATGGGATCGGTGTGGTATCTTGATAGTGGTGCTTCCTTCCATATGACGAGAGACAAGGAGTTGTTTAGTGACTTGGAGGAGAAGGATCTCCAAATTCATATAGAGATGGGCGACGATGGTAGATACAGTGCGACCAGCATTGGAACCATTACCTTTGAGAGGGAGTCAGGGAAACCATTTCTGTTGAAAGATGTTATGCATGTTCCAGGTCTAAATAAGAACTTGGTCTTAGGCACGATGTTGGAGGACAGAGGTTATGACGTTGTTTTCAGCGAGGGAAAATATTTCCTGTGACATAAAACAAAGGGTCAAACTAAGAGGATAGGTATTCAAGTTAATAATCTCTACAAGCTGGAGGTAGATGGCTGCGCTACAACGATGGGCAAAGAAGAAGAAGTGGTGAGCCGAGATGAGGGCGAATTATGGTACAGGAGATTGGGCCATATTCACCATTGTGCCTTGAAGATTTTGCAGCAG
This sequence comes from Pinus albicaulis, assembly GCA_034641835.2. Classification (NCBI taxonomy): domain Eukaryota; kingdom Viridiplantae; phylum Streptophyta; class Pinopsida; order Pinales; family Pinaceae; genus Pinus; species Pinus albicaulis. Next base: position 1,203,987,164 of record CM076582.1, on the reverse strand, counting down.
ATTTCTACTGGACTTCCCAAGTGTACTCTTGCACAGTCAGATCAGTGCAAGGGATGTACTATGGGTAAGTTTGTGAAGACCACCTTTCATGAGAAGGAGAACCATGCTTCGATGATCCTAGAGAGAATTCACACATATGTGTGTGGACCTTTCTCAGTTTCTTCAACAACAAAACACAGGTATTATGTTATTTTTGTTGATGACTATTCTCGAAGATGCGGGGTCTTCTTCATGCAGAAGAAGGATCAAACATTCTCAAAGTTCTATGAGTTTAAAGCATTGGTGGAGGAGGAGTCGGGGAAGCAAGTGAAGGCTCCGCGGAGCGATAATGGTGGTGAATATATCTCGAACGAATTCAAATACTTCTGTAGCAAAGAAGGAATTCGAAGAGAACTCATAGCGCCTCATAACCCATAGCAGAACGGGGTCGCGGAGAGGAAGAACAAAACGATCGTGGGTGCTGCACGAGCTATGCTGCATGACCAGGGCCTACTGATGCACTTATGGGCAGAAGCATGCAACACTGTGGTTTGTGTGCAAAAATGTTGTCCTCATAGAGTAATTGGCATAAGCACACCTGAAGAAGCTTAGTTTATTGGTAAGAAGCTTGATATTTCTCATTTGAAGATTTTTGGCTCATCTGTTTACATTCATGTGACCAAGGACGCCAGGAAGAAGCTGAAGCCGACTGCAGAAGTTGGGATATTTGTGGGGTACACAGAAACACCCCATAATTATCGTGTGTATTTTCCAAAAGGTCGGATGACTGTGGCGCGACGAGATATAAAATTCAATGAGGTGAAGGCCATGAAGTTGTCGCTTGAGAGGGAGCTACACTTGCATGCAGAGGAGGATTTACTTGCTCCCAAAGATGAGCCTCTAGATGTGGATCAGCCACAGGAGGAGATTTATGGAGTGGAGGAGTCCACTCATGCAGAACCAAACATCAGAACAGGCAGAAAGCGTACCACAGAAGCTTAGAGACTGAAGCTTGATGCAACACAGAATGTAGGAGTCCCTACATCACAGCGCAGATAGAGACAGTCACCTGACCGATTACTGGTTACATGACTCTTATGAGAAATTGTATCGTGACAGAGCCATCTTCCTTTGAGGAAGCAATGCAGGAGCCCACATGGGTAGATGCCATGGTGGAGGAGTATGACTCCATTATTAGAAACAATGCTTGGGAGATTGTTCCAAGGCCGGTGGGTAAATCAGTGGTAGGTTCGAGATGGATCTACAAGGTAAAGCAAGCTGTTTATGGGAGCGTCGAGAAGTATAAGACAAAATTTGTTGTCCAGGGCTTCTCAAAGATCGAGGGGATTGATCATGAGGAAACCTTTGCACCTGTCACACAATATTCTTCCATAAGTACCATCCTTGCTCTCTTAGCGTAGATGGGTTGGCACATTCATTAGATGGATGTGAAGATTGCGTTCCTTAATGGGATCATTGAGGAAGAGGTGTACATTGAGCAACCTGAAGGATTTGAGATCTTCAACAGCGAGTCGCATGTGTGCAGACTCAAAAGAGTGTTGTATGGGCTGAAGCAAGCACCACGTGCTTGGTAAACTCAGATCGACAGCTATTTCACCGGACTTGGCTTCACCAAGAGTGAGGCGGATGCAAACCTGTACCAAATTGTGGTAGAGGGTAATATTTTAATCATTGTTCTTTATGTTGATGATTTAATACTAACGCGTGATGAGAAGTTGATACACTCATGCAAGGAAGATCTTGCAAAGGAATTTGAGATGAAGGATTTGGGCCTCCTTCATTATTTCCTTGGATTGGAAATATGGCAGCGAGAAGGTGAACTGTTTGTGTCTCAAGGAAAGTATGCTCGGGAGATACTTGGTAAGTTTCACATGGAGGAATGCAAGCCCATGGATACTCCTCTTCCAGGAAATTGGAGGAAAGAGGATGCTACATCGACAGAGGTAGTGGATGCCACTGTTTATCAATAGTTGGTGGGCTTGCTCATGTATTTAGTTAATACAAGACTGGACATATACTATGTGGTGAACCAACTTAGTCAAGCAATGGTTAAGCCTACCAAGCTCTTTTGGAAGGAAAGCAAGCATGTCTTGAAGTATCTCAGGGGCACATCTGAGTATGGATTATGGTACAAACAGACGAATGAGGTGAAGTTGCATGGCTTCACGGATGCAGATTGGGAATGAAGCCCAACGGATAGAAAGAGCACATCAGAGGGGTTTTTAGTATCGAATCTAAAACAGTTTCTTAGTACAACAGGAAACAAAGATCCGTGGCACCTAGTTCAGCGGAAGAAGAATACATGGCAGCAAGTCAAGCTGTATGTGAGGCTATCTGGGTGAGGAAGATCCTGGTCGGTTTGTTCGGTCTCATTTAGATCCTACAATGATACATTGTGATAATCAGAGTTGCATTAAACTCTCGATTAATCCTGTGTTTCATGATAGATCTAAGCATATAGATATCCGATATCATCACATCAGAGGTTGTGTGTAGCGGAAGATCATGTTGCTTCAGTACATTCCTACAGAAGATCAGGATGCAGATATTCTGACGAAGGCGCTCAACAGGAGCAAATTCGAATACCATAGAGGCAGGATCAGGGTGAAGGATAATCCATATCTTGTTGAGAGGGAGTGTTGAGATTCAACAAGATGACGAGCTTAGTGAGAAGTAAGCACGTTCACTAAGTGGGGCCTGTAGGCTAATTTTAGGTGTATGTCTATTTTTAGACATGGGGAGCATATTCTATAAGTTGCAGGAGACTATTTGTAGATGGTTGATCAAGTTGGAATAATAGATGAGATTCTATTTTTAGACACATGGGAAAAGTCTATTTTTAGACTGCATATCTAAAAGTAGATTGCATGTCAATTATTATTAGCCCTTAATACTAATCACACTCTAAATAGTAACTTATTCTCTTGGAGCACTTTATTTCAGTGAAAAAATGTGGCACATCAGTGGGCTGAAGGAATTACGCAATTCCTAGGGTGGTTGGTGACTCATGCATGGAGGACTCAGTTAGAACTGAAGTGGCAGAGTTGTGAAAGAGTTGGAAGAGTAGTTATGGGAGTTGTTATTTAGTTTAACTCAGTTAAGTGAGTTTAACTCAGTTAAGTGAGTTAAACTCAGTTAAGTGAGTTTAACTCAGTTAAGTGAGTTAAACTCAGTTGTGCTAGTTGTATCTAGTTCTAAATGAAGATACACTAGTGAGAGTTGAGTGAATTAATTAGTTAATTAATTCACAAGTAATAACTCACTTGAAACTGAACAAATACAACAGTTAACTACTTGCATGTTAGTTCCAGTGGAGACCTAGTGGAGAGATAGGTGAAAGGGTGAGATGGACTATCCATTGTGACAATAGTGATGCATTAAATGCATCTACACAGACATTGGAGTTTCCAATGAGGATTTGCAGTGCAAGCAAAGGCCATATTGAATTCATTCAGGGGTCTTCTTTAGCAGGGATTGTGTAGTGGAGGTAGGCTATCAGGAGGCAAGAAATTGGTGCATAGATATGCAAATTTCTGCATGACAGTGTGTGACGATTCTATATTGTACTGAGAGCTTGATGTACTAAGCTCTGTATGGGATTGTTACATGATTCCATTGATATACATAATATATGATAGTTGGGGTTTTTAGCTTTAAGATTTTCCAGTAAAACATCTTGTTTATGTGCGATTGATTTTCTTCATGTGTTTGCAATTGGCGATTTAATTTCCGCAAATAATTAAGTGGAAGGATTCTGTATTTAACATAAGATTAATTTGTTAGATCAGCAAAATCCGGTAATACTATCAGTATTAATAAATTTCTACAAGAAACATATATATTGAATAATGTATAAAATAATTGATATGAGATATGATCTTACAAATTAGGGTCCACTTATATACCTAAACAGGTGCCCATTCATGAATGGTCATGTCCTTAAAAACATGGCTCTCCATTAAATAATAATTAATTAATTAATTATTATTATGATTATTTATTTATTTATATTAGAATTTCCAACTCCGTTTAATGGTTTTCGCCTCTCCTTTGGAGACAAGTGACGAGGAAGTTCTCTTGTAGCCAATTCATTATCAATATCTGCAAACCAAGGAGAGTTAGAATATATTACAAAGATATGTTTATTAAGGAAAAAATCTTCTACATGAGGCTCATTCTCATTTGATGTTTGTTTTGAAAGAAAATTAGTCACACATTGTCCTTCCCTGGTTTACTCAAATTCTTGCAATAATAATAACCACCTAGTCACTCTACCATTTGCGATTGGTTTATTAATTAAGTACTTTATGGCAACATGGGTAGTGTGCAAAAAATTTTTTTAACGAGATATCTGTTTGCCACATTTACAGTGAGCAGAACCATGAAGCATAACTTCTTTCTAAGGAGGGCATTCGACATGATATGAGGCACTGGATAGCTTTAGAAGTCGAGGATGGGTTGGTTCGGAATATCGAAAAACTTGCTTTCAACTGATGATCTAATCACTGCTGAAGTTTTTCTCTTTTTATTTCCAACAGACACTTTAATGTTTTTTCCATTTTAATTATGCTTCAAAATTTGTCTCTGTTTCAGACTATTTTCCTCAATGAGGAGGTCCGGGAGACAGAATAAAAACTGTTTGGTTTCAAACAAATTTTGGACAATATGTATGAACTGGGCCGGTGTCTACCACCCAGTTTTTGATTTTACTGGAGAATCTATATGACTCTGTCTTTATACACCTCTGTTTTGGGCGTACATTCCTAGAAAGGAAGCTCAGGGGGTGCAAACAAACGATGAGAATCTACTCAATGAGTGAATATGGCTGAGAGAAGGAGGGTTTCCTCAAAATGATCAGCAGTAACTCTATCTCTCTTCTGGAAAAGGAGGGAAATGCAGTTTTTGAATGCACTTTGCATATACTATGCAACTTTCTATGACTTAATAGATGGTTCGATTTTTTCTTTGGAAAAAAAAAACATGGTTAGTGTGCAAAATCATTGAATAAATTTATATATTTAAAAATAAAATAGTGTATCAATGCATATTGGTACCCAATAACACACCGATGTGTCTTACTATTTTCTGTACCATGTTAGGGTAAAATTTAAAGAAAAAATCACCAAATGGAATTTCATTTTCACATTTCATTCTTTGCTTCCAATCACTCACACAAGCATTGATGTTCACCCTCCTTTTTATGGCCTCCCCATTTGCAATTCTCTACATTGTTGCTTACTCAATTCAATAGTTGCGTTAATCGATTTGATTCATTTTCAAATTTTGAAAAATTGTGCTCATTTTCAACTTTTTTCCTTACAGGAAATCGTGCCTCAAATGAAAGGGACCAAGCAAATTATTTGTTACCTCCTTGTCTTCAGTTTATTAGATTGAAATTTACAATTGGATTAAATTTGAAAAATTAAGTTAAAAAGAAAATAAATCCTTGTAGTGCACTTCAAGGGTTTGCCTTGCACCAGGCCCAACATTGTGTCTTATAAACTTATAGGAAGCACCATGAAAGGTGTGTTTTACAGACACATTGTTACTGGTGGGTTATAAAATACAATGCACCACCCATGTTGGTTGATGTGTTTCATCTTAGAAGAGGCACCATTATTGCGATAAACCCATTGGTGCACCACACAACATGTTTTAAATTACAGTTACCATGTTTTGAATTGTATATTAAAAAAATGTTAATATATTGATAGATTGCGTATCTGCATTAACTCTAATGTGTAAGTGAACATGGAGCACCTTGAAAATTTATCATATTAATGCATTTCATGAATACATTAGCACTAGTGCACCATATAAGATGGAGCATTGTGAAAATACTGATGCTTGTTTTCTTATATAGCACACCACAACTAATGTGTATTATCCATTGAAGGAAACATGCATTATAGGTTTTAGGTTATACATTTTTGAATTTATATTAAAATAAATTATCATGGTGGTGTGTTTCATGAATAAACTAGCACCAATACACCAACTAATATGGAGCATCGTTAAAAGTGTGATTCTTATTTTATGATAGATTATGTTGGACACAGTGTAGAATTTATTAAAGGCGCACCAATTACTTTATCACATTATTTTTGCAAACATAAATTAATTTTAGTTTTTTATAAATAAAAAATGATTATATATGTGTGTGTGTGTGTGTGTGTGTTTTATAATTTCAATTTTTTATATATGCATGTGTATATGTGTGTGTGCACTTAAACAAATTGTTTGAAAATCAAAGACAATGATGACAAGTGCACCAATACACCAAATAATATGGAGCATCATCAAAAGTGTGATGCTTATTTTATGATAGGTTGTATTGGACACAATGGGTAGTATCTATTAACGGCGCACCGATTACTTTATCACATTATTTGTGCAAACATAAATTAATTTTAGTTTTTGATAAATACAAAACGATTATATGTGTGTGTTTCATAATTTAAATTTGTTATATATGCATGTGTATACGTGTGTAGTGCACCTAAAAAATTATATGAAAATTAAAGACAATGATGACACATGCAAGAGTAGCAGTGGTAGTAGCATGTTGACATATACATATTTGTACATGAATGGGAGGTCAAAAAGAGGGAGAGAGAGAGGATCCCTTGCTTGTAACGTTGCCTCCCACCCCCTTGGTATTCCTTGAGTGGTGGAAGGTGTTACTTTTCATTAATTCAACATCCATGGCCTCATTATGAAGATGGGGTTACAAAAATATTTCCTTTCTAACTTTGTTAAAACACAAAATAAACACCACCATCGCCTTTAGCTCTATTGGCCCTCAATTTGGTCATTTTTGCCTATCCATCTATTTACCACCATATTCCATCTTATTTCATCCATATATGCCTCATTTTAGCCTTATTATGCATATTCAGGTAATTAAATTAAGTTTTTCATTTTTTAGAATTTTTTGTAAAAATTGGGTTTTAAGAGTAATTTTTGGACTGCACTAAAAATTCCCGTAACAGCTTCATTGAAGTCATATGTGCAGGACACCTAGGCGAGATATGAGCATATATTTTGAAATCTTGGGAACCACGGATGGAGAAATACCTATTATTTTAGTCAAACTGAGCAAAAACATGCCCGATCAATGCTGGTCAAACTTGGCCTGTCATTCAGGAATCTCTAGTAAAAAGGAGCAGATTTATTATTTTGTGAGATTTTTCCTGATTTTGTGAACCAGAATGGATGAGTTCGACCTATATGGATGGGATTAGGATTGATAGGGCTGTTAGAGACATTATAACTATGTTTTTTTATTATTTTCATATTTAAACAAAGTTTATGGACCATTCAAGCATGTAGAATATATGCAATTTTGTATTGAAACTTTTGGAGACCTTGAGATAATTTGAAGAACCAATTCTACTGTTCTATTTGATGTTCATGTTGTGGATGATTTATTAAGTTTTCTATAGCTGAAGAGTTTTTCAAGTGTGCAAGGCAAGGGTGAAGGGCCCCCATACCAAGCTATGTACACTTTGGTTAAATTAGCATAGTTTTAATGCAATAGTTCTTGCTTTAGATTTATGATTCAATAATTTAGATGTGTTATGATTTCTTATGATTTTTGGATGATTATTGGTTTAAATCTAATTTGCATATGAAAGGAAAACCAAGAATTTAAGTTAAATTCTCTTTCTATCAAGTTATGAACAACAACTAAAATTCGTCCTCTTTACATTTCTTGAATTCTAGTTTATAATTTGATGCAATGGTAATAATGTTGGAATAGAATTGTGAAGAAGGACAACACGGACCTCATAAGTTAGGAGCCCCTTCTCTTACTTTCTACACGTCATAAACTATTGCTCTTTAGTTTCCTTTCTTGAATTTCCAAGTTTTAATGCAACAATAATATTGTTGGAGTAGAATTGTGAAGAAGGACAACCAGGATCTCTTAAGTTAGGGCCTCTTCTCTTGCTTTCTACACATCACTAATTGTTGCTCTTGAGTTTCTCTTCTTGAAGATAAGTACTGTGGGGAAGGAAAACCATGATTTCCTAAGTTTGGAGCCTATTTCTTCGCTTACTACATATTAAATAAAAAAAAATTAGTTAGATCTTATATTTGTAATATGCATTTCCATTATTCTTAAAACTTAGAATATATTTTTAATATGCATCTCTTTCAACTTTTAAACTATCTTCTAAAATTGACTTCACTTGAAATCCATATATTTTGGACATGCTTCCAAGTCTACAAACCTAGATTGACAAGTAAAACACCCATGTTAGTTTACTTAGTAAATTGAGCCAACATTTTTGGCATTGTTTCCAGGGAAGAATACTTCAATATAGTCAATTAGGAAGATTTAAAAAAAAAACACACACACACACACACACACAAAAAAAACAACAAAATTTAGCTTTTTTTAGTTATGTTTCTTTATGCCTAGAGAAAGAGATAAAAAAGGTAGAATTTCCAAAAAAAACCCCCCAACAACTCAACCATCCATAGGAGCAGGACCATACGGATTAATTACACCAGTTGCTGGAAAACAACCTTTAGAAGAATTGGAAGAAAAACAAATATTAGGACAAATATTGACTCTTATTGAAATGCAAACCTTGTTAGCCTATGAAGTGAAAATAAAACAAACATCGATAGAAACACCTTTCATAGAAAAACAAAAGGAGACAAGGAAACTAATTGTTAAACAAATAGATCAACCAATTCTTGAAAAAATAGAGAAAGTTGAGGAAACACAAACTTAGCCTCTTATTGAGACATTAAAAACCACTGAGAAGAAAATGACAGAGGAAGGAGAAGGATCTAATATACCAATATTAACTTCGAAACAAAGGATTCAGTATGATAGACAACAAAGAGAATAAAAGAAGAAAGAAAAAGAGAAGAAGATGCAAAAGAGAATATGAAAATAAGTGACGTAATGGTATAGAAATAGAAAATGATCAGGAAGCTACCTTTGGATTCCCAATTCTAGACACAAGACAAATTCTTGGAGAGGAGGTAAAGATGAAGAATATTCCACCTTCTGTTTTACCCAATTTTTATGAAATGTCTACTGAAGATCTTGATTCATTCATGTTTGAGTTTGATATTTTATGTCGTACTTATGGATATACATATGACACGCATAAAATTCTCCTTTTTCCCGCTACTCTTAAAGCAGCTGCATTGAAATGATTTATGGGATTAGGAGAACACACTAATGCCTCTTGGGATGACACGAGGAAATTTTTTCTTAAGAAGTATCAAGCCTATTGAAGGCCTAGATATTCAAAAGAATACATTTTTAGGATGTCTCAACAAAAATATGAGAGTTTGGAAGAATATTTAGAAAAATTTCTTTATAATTTACAAAAATCCAAACAACACCCTTTAAATCCTTATACCATTCGCAAAATTTTTCTCAAAGGTATATAAGATGAATACCTTAATATTCTCAATGTAATGGGGAAAAGAGACATCTCAAATTTTCCATTTGATGAGATTGTTGAACTATGTCAAAAATATTCTAGGGGAAGAGCAAAGAGTGGAAAAAGAGATGTAAATTCAAGAGCTTCTAAAGATTCAACAATAAGAGGAGTAACAAGCACAAAAATAGGGAGTTTGTTATAAAACTTTAAAACCGATCTTTTGAGCACTTTAGGAACACAAGTTGATGTATTGAAAGCCAAGAAAAAGAAAGATGAACAAGATTAGGTACTATCAATTTTTTGTCCTAAGTGTAGAAAGAAGCATCCACTAAGAGAATGTCCTTTCTAGATAATATTTAGGTGTGTGGACTTTGTACATAAAATCATTCAACTGAAAATTTTCAAAAGCTTAAGGAATTGCAAGTAAATTCAATGAAAGAAGTACAAGGGATTGACTCTCTTTACTAAATGGCACCAAGGAGATCTTGGCAACCACGATTTCCAGCTATGACCCAAAATTTACCTCAGAATTTTACTCAACAAATCCATTAGTATTATCAATATCCTTCTCAAACTTCATGGAATACTCCTATGCCATGACAGGCTTGGCCTCCACAACAATACTAGAACCAACCTGGAAAAAGTTGGCGAGGATATATTTATGGGACCCAACAACCTCAACAAATCTATCCTCAACAATAATACCAACCTTATCCTCAACAACCATATCAACAACCATATCCTCAACAACCATTTCAATATCAACAATTCTAGCAACACCCTCAACCAATGCCATTTCCACAACAAAATCCTCCACCCTTACTAACTCAACCATAATAGCTTCAACTTCCTTCTAACCAACCCCCACCTAGACCAACTCAATTATCAGCTCAACCAGTAGCAAATCTGAGTAACAAAGTGGAAAGACCAGCATATAATGTGGAAGAAGCAACATGTTTTCCTACATATTCTATTATTCATGTTCAATATATCCACTTAAGGACTGGAAAAGTATTACACAAATATTATCCACCAACCATAGAAGAAAAAACTGAATAAGGATAGCAATCTAAAAAATCCAATCCAGAAAATCAAATTCAGCAAGGAAAAACTATTATGACTCAAACACCACCTTTTCCAGAAAGGTTAGTAGAGCAGAAAACTTCAATTTCTCTTCCCGAATTTGATATTTTGGATGAATTAAAGAATTATTATGTCAAAATTCCTTTGTTTCAAGCTATCAAATATATTCCAATTTATGCAAAAACAATAAAGGATTTATGTATTAAGAAAACTGGCAGAAAGAAAAGAGATCCACCCACAATCCAAGTCATTGGCAAATTAACTAGTTTCATGTTTGCAAAAACAACAATTGAAAAGTATATTGATCCTAGGATACCTATGGTTACCATTTCAATCAATAATTTTTTAGTTCCTAACACTTTAATTTATCTGGGAGTTGCTATAAACGTCTTGACAACAGAGACTATGAAATATTTAAAATTGCCAAATATTCAACCTACTACTACAATTTTAGGACTAGCAGATAGATCTAAAGTTGTACTAGGGGGAATACTGGAATACATAATTGTTTCTTTGGATTCATGGGAATACCCTGTAAATTTTCTAATCTTGCAACCAAAATCAAATCTACGAGGCCATCCTTTAATTCTAGGCAGACCATGGTTAGCCACAAAAGATGCCTTCATTGGATGCAGATTAGGAAGCATGATCATAACACATGAAAATGAAAGGAAACATGTTACACTCTATCCTCCGGCTCAATCTACTTCTTTATTATCATGGCTTGATGACCAACAACAACAAGAAACTCAATCTATTCTAAGCATTAATCAAGTCCTTAATTTTAGAGAAGAGGAAGAAAATGAGGATTTTATAGACCTTTTTATCTCAGAACCTGATATTTCTGAGAAACTATGAATAACATGATATGAAGTTGCAAATCACCTTTTGAATCAATGTTTTCAGGAAAATTGTACTATTCAATCATTGCAGAATTCATTTGAAAGCATTTTTCCTGTCAGCTCAATTACCAATTCACAAAGCAAAATCATTGAAATCAATCTTGGAAAGAGTCTAAATATTCGTAATAATCTATAATCATCACAAGAACAAAAGGTACTTGAATTATTACAAATATATTCAAATTTTTTTTCCTGGGACTATACATACATGCAAGGAATTCATCTGAAGACATGTATTCACCATATATATACTGATGATCATATCAAACTAGTTAGAAAACCATAGAGAAGAATGAATCCTATGATGACAGAGATAGTCAAAGAAGAACTACAAAAATGGTTACAGGTGGGATTCATCTACCCTACTTCAGATAGTCAATGGGTTTCTCCCTTAGTTGTGGTACGAAAGAAAAATGGAAAATGGAGAATATGTGTAGACTATAGGGAACTGAATAAAGCCACATTGAAAGATCATTTCCCATTACCATTCATTGACCAAGTACTAGATTCACTAGCAGGAAATAAATTATTTTCTTTTCTTGATGGATTTAGTGGTTACAATCAGATTAAGATAGCATTGGAGGATCATGATACAACTATATTTGCTTTTCCTTGGGGAACATATGTTTATAATGTTTTACCTTTTGGATTATGCAATGCACCTACTACGTTTCAAAGAGAAGTCCTAGCCATCTTCGTTGATTTAATTCATGAATGTGTAGAGGACTACATGGATGATTTTACTATCTATGGAGGTACATTTGATGATTGTTTGAACAACCTTGGAAAATTTCTAAAGAGAATCATAGAGACAAACTTATCCCTCATCAATGAGAAATGTTTTATGGTGCTAACTAAAGGGATAGTGTTGGGACACCACATTTCTTCTTCTGGAATAAAGGTAGACCCAACAAAGATAAAGGTCATTGTAAACTTAATGCCACCAACAACACAAAAGGAAGTAAGAAGTTTTTTGGGATATGGAGGCTATTACAGAGGATTCATTGAAAACTTTAGTAAAATATCTTTACCCCTGTTCAAATTACTTGCAAAAGACTTTGAGTTTCAATGGACTACAAATTGTCAAAATGCATTTAAAAAACTGAAAGAAAAATTGTCAATAACATCCATTCTTAGAGGGCCAAACTAGTCATTTAAATTTCAAATATCTACCGATGCATCAGATACAACTATAGGAGCATCTTTTGGACAAAAATAAAATCATTTTAATTATGCCATTTACTTCATAAGCAAAAATTTAACTTCGGCAGAATTGAACAATACAGTAACTGAAAAATAAATGCTAGTTGTTGTGCATGCAATTAATAAATTTAGGCATTATATAACAGGCTATCAAGTGTTTATTCATGCATATCATTCAACCATTAAATAATTAATGAACAAAGCAATTACCAATGGAAAAATTACTAGATGGTTGTTACTAATGCAAGAATTCAATCTCACTGTTCTAGATCGACCAAATAAAGACAATCAAGTAGCATATTTCCTGTCAAGACTTCATTCACCTGGTGAACCTATTCTTTTTTCAAACAAATTTCCCGATGAAAATTTATTTTATATAACAAATAAAACCCCATGGTTTGCGAATGTAACTAATTATTTATCATCCAGAATATTACCATCTCATTTCACTAGCAAGTAGAAAAGAAAAATAATCATAGAAAGTGATAGATATAGTTGGTTCAATAGTGACCTCTTTTATATTAGTTCTAATCGTTTGATAATAAAGTGCGTTAGAGAAGATGAAATTCTTGATATTTTAAAATCATGTCATGATGATCCTTGTGGTGGCCATTTTACAAACAAGCGAACATCATACAAGGTGCTCAAACTTAGCTACTACTGGCCAATAATATTCAAGGACTCAAAAGCCTATGTCAAAAGATGTGATAGCTGCCAAAGAAATGGAAGACCTGTAATATCAAATGAAATTCCATTGAAACCACAAGTACTTATAGAACCATTTGAACAATGGGCCCTTGACTTTGTGGGACCGATTAACCCGCCTTCAATGGAAAGAAGTACATTTTAGTGTGTAGAAACTATGTTACAAAATGGGTAGAAGCGAAAGCAGTGGCAAGAGAAATAGAAGAAACAATGGTTTCATTCCTCTTTGAAGAAATATTTGTAAGATTTGGAGTTCCAAGACAGATTGTTATAGACCAAGGATCACAATTCACTTCTAAACTTGTCCGTGATCTTACGAAAAAATATAAAATCAAACACAGAAATTCTACTCTGTATCATTCTCAAGAAAATGGACAAGTATAATCTACTAATAAGGTTATGGAAAGCATCATGAAAAATACGGGGCAAATGAACAAAAAGGATTGGCCAGACAAGTTAAGAGAAGAATTATGGGCATACAGAATTACATGGAAAAATGCCACTGGATTCAACCCATATCAATTGGTATATGGTAAGGAAGTTATGTTACCAATAAAATTTCAAATTCATACTTTTAAACTTGCAGCAAAATTGGGATCGGATCTGTCAGAAGCACAACAATGAAGAGTTATGCAACTAAATGAATTAGATGAAATTAGACAAGAAGCAGTTGAGCATACATCACTAATACAACAACAGAAAATCAAATGGCATGACAGATTTATGGAAAACAAAAATTTTCATAAAGGAGACTAGGCACTTCTTTTTGACTCCAAGTACAATGACTTCAAAGCTAAGTTTACTACTCATTGGCTTGGACCATATGAGATAGAAGAAATATTTGATAATGGATCAGTTAAGATCAAGACAATTGATGAAGCATCAATTTCATTTCTAGTTAATGGACATAGACTCAAAGTTTATAGTAAGCATATCAATAAAGAAGAATTTCTAAAAAGAGTCTCACCTAAAAACAATATGGAAATAATGGAACGACATAGTGATATGCATTCCCTACTTCCAAAAAAATTAAAAAATCCAGGAAACTGGCACATTACAAACTCAAATTCATATCGAAAAACAAACTTGTTTGACCAATATGAATTCTCTATTGTGTTTTAATTTTTCTTCAATTTCATTTTTCATAAATCATTCTCCAGAATTCAAAGACTTGAAGACAAGTCTCAAAATAAGCAAGGGGGGATATTCATAATAAATCAATAAACTATGAAAATAGTTTAATAACAAGCAATTGTATTACAGAAGGGACCCGAGACATCAATATTAATCATTGAGGGACCTGAACAAGTTCAATGTCATATGTTATTTCAAAAAGAACCCAAAACATCATAATAAACATCAAAAGAATCTGAGAAATAGCTACAAGAACATACAATCCATCAAAATCATTTAGCAAAATTCATCTTTGAAGTCAAATAATTATCATCATTGGAAAAAGTTCAAGTGTTGACAAAAGAGCAAAGGCCATCATCAACAGAACAAGCATTGACAATGAGCTACTAAGTGGAAGGAAAGTACTGCAAGTTTAAAAGTATTCTTAAAACCTTTGATTTTGAAAATTTTTCTAGGATTGATAAAATAATTTAAACTTGAATATGCAAATCTCATTTATTCATGGATTCATCATCCTACATCCTATTACATTATCCTACATCCTACATCACCCTACATTAAAAACATTTCATTCATTAACCTCATCTTAACCCTACATTCACTCATCATAATCCTACATTCATCATTCATGAGAATTTTTTACCAAACTTTTGGCCACATCTCCTTTTTTGGGCCATTTTTTTTTTTTTTTTTGCCTCATAGAAATGCCTACAAAAACATGAAGGATTAGTTTGCCTACAAGACCAGAACAAAAGAGTTAGTGTCATTAAAAGAGAATTTGATTTGAAATCACCTTAGGTTATGGTGATTTAAAAATAAATTAATATATAAGCATATGGAAATAATAACATACAAAATAATATAAAAAAGGAAAAAATGAAATGATATGCAACATGCAATAAGAATAGGATTTACAAATGCATAAAAAATCATGATTGAAAAAACATGCAATAAAACATACAAACAATAAGAGCGAAGACCTTAAAAATTGCAAAGCCATGATATGGCATTGAGACTGTACAAATGACAGAGCGTGGATAAAACAAACTTAATGGTGATAAGACTGAGCATAAAAACCCATGGCAGTAAGGATAATCATGTAGAGGAGAAGGCAATCAACCACGAAACATTGGAAGCACAAGTGGTAGCCACGAGTACAAAGGTTAGAAAAAGTGAGAATGAATTGGGAAATGCAACAACAAACGGTCAAAACGTTTCAAAAGATTTCTCTACATAGCTAAACCCAACTCAGAATTGAAGGGAAACACTGCGCATTCACCCACATCATAGAAGATCCCTCATTGAAAGAAAAACACACAGAGAAGAACATAGAAAATAAGATAAAACTGCGTATGA
Source organism: Pinus albicaulis (assembly GCA_034641835.2). NCBI lineage: Eukaryota > Viridiplantae > Streptophyta > Pinopsida > Pinales > Pinaceae > Pinus > Pinus albicaulis. The sequence continues at coordinate 1,203,971,371 of CM076582.1, read as the reverse complement.
GAGAAGAACCCTAAGAAGTGGAGAAATAACGTGGAATTGGGCGAAGAAATTGAAAGAAATGCATGCATAAAATAGAAGAAACATTTTGTTTAAAGAAGGAGATAGAGACCGAGATTTTCTCTACGTCGAGATGAACTTCTTCTCCAACAAATCCCAAGCATTATGCATGTGGCAGGTAAGATTCGAATTCAGAATTTCATCAACATTTGAACGATTTTGAAAATGGTTAAACTCAATATTTCGTTTATATGTGTCACAATGTGAGAAAAACATGACTCCGGTTGTGGATTTGCAATGCTCTGTCATCTAAAACATACTCTGGCACCTGTAGAATCCACAAATTTTTGAGATGTTGAGAGAGGAGTTTTAATTGAAATTGTATGTCTAACACAGGAGAACAGACCATTAACAATAATTTATACAATTTTTCTACAAGTCAATTGAAGTTCAGGTATCCCAAACGATTTCTTCATGCCATATTTGTCAAAAATTTTGAACATAAAATTTGCAGTGAGTCTCATTTTACACAATACGCAATTTTTGAATCAGAGAGGGGTTTTCATTAAATTTTATGAGCAAATTTTGCAAACGTAGAAGAGATTGAAGCATGATTTTGAAAACCAGTAAAACATTTTCTTTCACAAAGGAGATATTTTAATGATCTTTCACACAGTAATTATTTTTGGGTATCATTTGCAGTAGAACACAGGGAAATTGAAGAGTTACAAGCAGAGGAATTAGTCTCATTTTTTCAGAGCTTCAGAGGTCCGGTAAGTACATTCACCATGGTATTTATCCTAAAAAAATTGAATTAATAAGAAAGACACACACACACACACACATATATATTGCTTATTCATAATGAGGTTATTGACTGGACAAGACTATATCAATTGGTATACAAATTAGATACAAATGGGAACCAAAAATGAGCCCAAAGAATTCAAGATAGAAAACTGGGGAAAGGAAACAATAGAAAAATTGTACCAAGCAGGGTTACTGGAGTTCCTTAAGAAGTTTAATGGGCACAATGATAAAATTACATGAGTTCATAGAAAACTTTGAACATGGGAAAACTAGAATTGGTGAAATTTCTATACCAGTGAACCCAACCTTCCTCTCTTAAGCATTGGACCTTCCTTTGATAGGAGAAGAATATCACAAGGATCTGCATTTTAAGGAAAAGGGATGGACATTTTTCTTGGAGAAACAAAGGAAGGGATCCTTTGACAGGACAAGAGGAATTCCAAGAGATTGGCTCAGAGAGACATGGTCAGAGTTGGTTTTGATCATTCAAAAATACTTCACCTGTGATAATCGATACAGTGTGATATATCTTTATCACATTAAGTTGCTTCAACATATGAAGGGAGATTGAAAGTCCAATTTACCTTAATTCTTCTCAAGAAGCTTAACTCAAATGATAGAGAATGTTAAGAATAAAATAGAAGTGAAGGAAGCCAACATCTATCATCATGGGCTAATAAGAATACTTGTGGAGTATCAGGTAAGAAATAAGGGAATTATTTGGAAAGAGTTTTTGGCTGAGAATCATCTTGAAGAACAAACAACAGAAGAGAAGTTTGAACAACTGCATGTGACAAGAAGTATCATGAATTCCCCTTTGTATCCTAAGACAAGATCGAAGAAGAAGCAGAATAGTATTATGGTTGAAAAAGAGAAATCCTTTCTATCCATTCCTAGGAAGCCTAGGAGAAAAATACAAGAGGAATCAAGCAACAAAGAAAAAGATCTAGAAATTGAAATTGTTGAACCTCCACCAACATAAGAGAAGATTGATGAGATACTACAAAGAATGGAGAGGGAAGTCTAAGAAGAACCCATATAATAGTATTCCTATTTTGAGAATGCTTGGGTAGGAGCTACCTCATCTCATTCATATTCTAAGGATACCGCAGAAGAAGTGAGTGAGATGAATAATGAAGAATATCTTAAGAAGATAGAAGAAATAACAAGTGAGTTGGAGGATTGCAAGATCATGGAAAAACACTTGAAAAGGGAGAATAATATGTATAAAGAAAACAAAAATAACACTAAAAATAAAACTCAGAATATCCTCATCTCTGAACAAGCCTACAAATGGCTAAAGGATAAAAAGTCATGGTAGTACAAATATGAGAAGCAGAAGGTGAAAGCTGCCATCTACAAAGAAGGGAAATATGAGGGTATTGAATTTCTTCTTTAGGATGCATAGGAAGAGGCTACAAGGCCAAGAGCAATAGGGGCATCATCACTCAGGATATCCAAACGGAGGAGGTGAGCATGAGGATATGCTTGAACATCAGCAAGGGGGAGATGTTGGCCCTCAATTTTGGTCATTTTTGCCTATCCTAAATCCATCTATTTACCACCATATTCCATCTTATTTCATCCATATATGCCTCATTTTATCCTTATTATGAATATTCAGGTAATTAACATAAGTGTTTCAATTTTTAGAATTTTTTGTAAAAATTGGGTTTTAAGAGTAATTTTTGGACTGCACCAAAAATTATCATAATAACTTCATTGAAGCCATATGTGTAGGATAGATGGGCGAGATCTGAGCATATATTTGGAAATTTTTGGAACCACTAATGGAGAATTACCTATTGGTTCAGTCAAATTGAGCAAAAACAGGCTCGATCAAGGCTGGTCAAATTTGACCTGTCATTCAGGAATCCCTAGTAAAAAGGGGCAGATTTATTATTTTGTGGGATTTTTCTTGATTTTGTGAAACATAATGGATGATTTAGGCCTATATGGATGGGATTAGGATTGATAGGACTGTTAGAGACATTATATCTAAGTTTGTTTATGATTTTTCCTATTTAAACAAATTTTATGGACCATTCAAGCATGAAGAATATATGTAATTTTGTATTGAAACTTTTGGAGACCTTGAGATAATTTGAAGAACTAGTTCTATTGTTCTATTTGATTTTCATGTTGTGGATGATTTATTAAGTTTTGTGTAGCTGAAGAGTTCTTCAAGTGTGCAAGGCAAGGGTGGAGGGCCCCCATACCAAGCTAAGTACACTTTGGTTAAATTAGCACAGTTATAATGCAATAGCTCTGGCTTCAGATTTATGATTTAGTCATTTAGATGTGTTATGATTTCTTATGATTGCTGGATGATTATTGGTTTAAATCTAATTTTCATAAGAAAGGACAACCAAGAATTTAAGTTAATTTCTCTTTCTATCAAGTTATGAACAACAACTAAAATTCATCCTCTTTACATTTCTTGAATTCTAGTTTATAATTTGATGCAATGGTAATAATGTTGGAATAGAACTGCAAAGAAGGACAACTAGGACCTCCTAAGTTAGGAGCCTCTTCTCTTACTTTCTACTCATCATAAACTATTGCTCTTTAATTTCCTTTCTTGAATTGTTTCTTGAATTTTCAAGTTTTAATGCAACAATAATATTGTTGGAGTAGAATTGTGAAGAAGGACAACCAGGATCTCCTAAGTTAGGAGTCTCTTCTCTCTATTTATACACATCACTAATTTCTTCTCTTGAGTTTCTCTTCTTGAAGATAAGTATTGTGGGGAAGGACAACCAAGATCTCCTAAGCTAGGAGCCTCTTCCTTTGCTTACTACATCTTAAATTCAAAACTTTTTTGTTAGATCTTATATTTGTAATATGCATTTCCATTATTCTTAAAACTTCGAATATATTTGTAATATGCATTACTTTCAACTTTTAAACTTTGTCTTCTAAAATTGACTTAACCTGAAATCCATATATTTTGGACATGCTTCCAAGTCTACAAACCTGGATTGACAAGTAAAACACCTGCGTTAGTTTACTTAGTAAATTGACCCAAAAATCTCATCAAGAGATTTCTGGTGATATAAATTTCAATTCAATTTGATACCATGATTGAAAGTTATGCCCTTTTAAAGTTTGACCAATTAACTCTTGCCATATTAGCAAGACAATGTCACGAGGAACCTGTGTGTGATCCACGTGGCTCTACTACGTCACCATGTATAATGCCATGTCACCAGAAATACCTATGTGGCGTTCACATTGCCATAGCCATGTATTCATGTCTCATGCCACCTCACCCTCAATCACAAGTCCCACGAGATCCAACCACTTCATGTTTTACAATGATTTCCTCTGTATCCTATTTTGGGGAAAATTCGAGTGTGCACATAATTTTCACCTTGGCATACCTCCCAAACCCCTAAAACTTTGGATCACCACATATCCAAGGGATGTCCAGGTCTCATGCAAATAACCCCTCATGTCGGCCCCACACTAGATGTAATTCACATCTACAAAATTCGGCTCCATTCCAATTCACACTCATGTGAACATTCCACTAGGATGAGCCCACCTCAAATTATTGATACAAAACCTGGATTATGAGTAAATACAAATTTTTGCTTTCGATCACCCAAATGGGCCCCACTCTAGATACATATTATTGAACGATCCCTTCCATATAGATATAGCCCATTAAACATTCAGTGTCACTAACATTTCCATTGCGTGTGAACACTCAGATCTCGAGTTCACTGACCAAATGATATAACATATGGCTCCACCTAAGCAGAACCCTCACTAGATATTCGCCTATTGCTTTCTCCACAAGAAAAAAAGTGTAATCTAACCAGATTCCTAGATTCCTGAACACATTCAATATCCCTAAAGTGCATCCAATCCAAATATAAAACCCCGCCAACATATTATCTGGCCCCGGACACAAGCCTAATCTTTGCAATACTTAGAATTGGAAATTCTAAGAGCTTCAAGGAACTTTCCAAAGGTTCTCCTTGAAGTCTACCGTTGATGACAAGAGTGAAACCTTTAACCATACAATAATATTCCAAATATTATACATAACCATAATACAATCAATGGGGTGATCAACATGCCTACTACTAGGCACTTAAACAAAATGAACCATAGCTAACACTACTCTATAAATTCAAATACAACAAAATCATATAATATAATAAGGACTGGCCCACACAACTACTATCAGATCTACTGATATGCCCTACATTGCATCATTAATAGTCCTTTACAAGGAAGAAAAACAACACTCTTTAAACAAATAGGAAACCATGTAATTCAGAACATATTAAACAATAGAAATCACAATCTACTACAATTTATTGAGGCGCTTCCAATAGTCATACATGACCATATAAATAGCTTTTCATCTCAAGAACATATCAGAAAACACATAGGCCTTCGAACCCTCTCATAACCATGTGAACATACACCTAAAGCATATCATCATAGACAAACAATAATAACAATCATCCATTAATAGTGCTGATACATTCACTGTTATAGCATATATAAAACAATATTCATCATTCATGGTGTAACATGTATATATATACAAGAAAATACACTTATTTTTATAAATTAAAATACTAGCAACTATGGGAGGTACTTCAACTCTCCACCCAACCATAAGCTGACTACATTGCAATCTAAGTATTGAGTGGTTTTCATAGACCACCCCTGATCCAGATTCAGAGTCTAAGGAGTTATGTGCTTTGAATTCACACCAATGAAAGTCAACCAGATCATAGGAATCTAGAGAACACAATGTATCCACCTCCTAACTACATAGTGTCTCCACCAGCTAGACATTACAAGTGTCCAGATCCCACAATGTATCCACCTGTTAAACACCATAGTAAATCTAGAGCACACCATGTCCCCACCTATTAGGCACCATGGTAAATCCAAAGTACAAAGTGTATCAACCTGTTGAACACAAAATGAAATCCATAACACTCACTGTATCCACCTGCTCTTCTTTGCCTTTACTTTGCGCCACACTCCTTAGCATGCTCCCACTCCTATTCATACATTGCGTTCTTTCCTTCTCTTTTTCGATATCTCTCATTATTTCTATTTTCACCTCCTAATGTATACTCTGTTTATATGTTTGTGCATATCTTTCACATACCCACGTAGTGCCTCGCCTGTAATCCCCCTTCTTCTTCCCATCTACCCTTTATGTTGACTTCCACAACACATCTGACAAGACAAGAAGGTCGCATGGGTTTTTGTCATTTACTACAAGTTTCCCATACACACCTTCAATGATTGCACCAACAGGTCCATAAATATGTCGGTAAGATAGGTGGTAAAATAAATGAAGTGGCTTGGGTTTAATAACTTCCCAAGAAACTCCTCCTCCCCATACCTTTGAATCGATGTCCACTTCTCTAGCCCATTCATTATTTGTATTTCCACATTGGTTACATGAATTATAATTCATAGTGACTTTTACAAGAGGTGTAGAAAAAATGGTTGTTATAGACCCCACCCCGTTAGAGGAACATCATCCTCAGTGTTCTATAAATAGAACAAAATTTTCAACAACAAGTTTTATATACACACAAATATTTTTACATTTACTTACACATTAAACAAAAATGGGTAACATGCCCTCATTTGATCAACCATCTCCCAAGTGGTTTCTTGTGGTCCAAAGTGCTTCCACTGCACCTTGAATTTCTCAATTACTCAATTCCAGAGTGTGATCTGCCTTCGATCTATAATGAAACGTGATTCTACTTGGAATTCTTTCTCGGATTCCACTTATATAACATACCAATCAACAACATGGTTAACATCATGCACATATTTTTTAAGAAAAGAAATATGGAAAACATCTTGCACTTTCACTGTGGGTGGAAAGGCTAGTCTATAAGCCACTGCCCCACTCTTTCTAAGATATAAAATGGTCCATAAAAACTTGGTTCCAAGTTGGAAAAAGACCCTATTCTCAATGGTCTTCCTTGGTTTGATGTAAATTTATACATGTTCCTCCAATTGGAATTCCTTCTGTATTCTCTATTGACTTGCATAGCCCTTTTATCTGCCTCGAGCCACTTTTAGTTTTTGCCTGATTATATATACTTCCTATTCCATTTATTTCAACATATCAGGTCTAAGAACCACATTTTTTTACTGAATCCTTCCAAGTAATGGGTGTATTATATTTTCTTCCATATAGAGCCTCAAAAGGACTCATCTTCAATGATTCCTATTACCCATTTTTGTAAGCAAATTATACCAAAGGTAGAAACTATTCCGACCTCTTAGGTTGATGCATGACATGCATTCTTATGATGTATTCCAACACCTTGTTTACTCTTTCATTTTTTCTATTCGTTTGAGGATGATATGTTATACTAAATGTTAACTTTGTTCCCAAGCCAACAAGAATGATTTCCATAACTTTAAGGTGAACTTGGAACCCCAATATGAGATGATATTCTTAGGTATACCATGTGAACTAAATATTTCTTTCATGAATATATGAGCAATATCAATTTCTTTGTGGGTGGATTTGACAATTATAAATTTAGTTTCCTTACTCACCTTGTCCATTACCACCATTATAGCATCGTGTTGTCTAGATGTCCTTGGTAATCTTGTGATGAAGTCCATTAAAAAGGCTTCCCACTTCCACTTGAGGATGGGGATTGGTTGTAACAATCTTGTTTGATGCCTACATTCCACTTTCACTTTATAAAAATCCAAGCATCTAGTGATATACTTTGCAACATCCATTTTCATGCCCAGTCAATAATACATCTTTTTCATAGATGTTACCATTTATTGATAACTGGGGTGACCTGCATGAGGTCTTTTCTGAAACTTGTCATAGATGAGCTTCTTCAATTTTCCTAAGTAAGGTACATACCATATACCTTTGAATTTCAACATATTATTATCCGTGAAAGAGTAATTCTTACTCAATGTTCCTTCTAGCTCTTGTTATAAGCGTTGTTTCACATGATGACAATGTTCATCCTGAAGCAATACTTCTTTTATCCTTTCTTTTATGTCAACTTCACAAGTACTGATAGCTTCCACATGAGCCACTACTAGCCTTATGTTAAGTGCATTTGCTACTTTTATTTCCCTACCTTTGATATATTTTATTTCTATATCAAACTCATTGATTAGGGTTATCCACTTGTTGATAGCCAAAAATGACTTCATCAACATTTGGGAAGGTCATCCAGTCAAAGTCCCAAATTAGAATATTATCAGTTTCAATGATGGCTTTGAATGGTTCTATTGGGTCCAGTTACCCCTTCTCTCTCCTCACTGACTTGCGGTATTTCTATTACATACCAACAAGAAGAGAGATATCAGATCTACTCTCTTGCAGGAAAGCAACCCTTAAGATGAATTGAGGGCTCAGCCAAACCACACCTGAGGTTTGTCCCTAGGTGAGGGTAATCCTAAGAATGAAATTAATTAATCTAAGTATGAATCTAATTCTAAATGTAGTGCAAAAAAGTAAAATCAACTAACCTAACTTGATACTTAGGAGATAGCTCCCAAATATCAAGTGTAAGACTTTAAATAAATTGGGGATTTAACACGCTTTTAATGATGAATATATAATTTTTTAAGGAGTTATAACAAATGATATTATTACTAGAATACATGCTTTTTTTGGAGATTTAAAACAATGAATGATTACCCACTAAAACTAGGAAAAAAATCACTTAGTTCTAATGGTAATTAAATCAATTTTAGATAGAAATTTTCTGAGTAAATATTTACTCTAAAATTTGATTTAAGCACATGAGTAAAGTGAATATCAACAATAGATCCATGAGACTAATAGATCAGATAGTAGATCTATAAGACAACAATACTCATATTTAACAAAAGTGCATAATATGAAGTAATTAACATAGATCTGTCATAAAAACAAAATGAAATTTGAATTACAAATAAAATTATTCAAATACAAATTGGTAAACCTGGATCTATTTTCTCTTTTTTACCAATGGATCTTCAATTCTCTCCTTAAAATGATCAACTTTGCTAGTAGAAGGAAGAATTACAAAAGTGCAAGTTTTGACTCATTAACAGAGATTGAATTCTGAAAAGAAAACCCCCTCAATATTCTCATATCTGAGTTTTTCTCCATATCTACAATTGAAATCCGTTTACAAAAGTTCCTATAGTTTCTCAATTGCAGAGAAGAGAAACCTCTTCCTCATTCTCGAGAACATTATTTATAATTTACATTAAGAATTTAAAATGGAGTTGTTGAAAGAAGTTTAGATCCATCTATTTTGGAGCTGCAAATCCTTGTTCTTTCTTTCTTTTGATGGTGCAATAGCATTACTCCAAGATCCTTTAGCTTCATCCTCTCCAACATATCTCTTGTCAAAAACCAATCAAAATTCAAATAAAATGAATTAATTTTGCACGCTAAATCAAATACCAAAATTTGGGAAAACAAACTTTCAAACTAAATTCCAACTAAATGAATAAAATAAATGAAAATTGTGCCTCCCAATTATCCCTGTAATGATCTTTGTGGCCAAAGGAGGAAATATTCAAATGAATTTGCAACAAAAAGAGTTTTGGGAAAATGAAAATTCAAAAAACCATTAGAGAAATTTTGATGTCTAAAATGGGCCTCCTAAGAAAAATGTACAACCAAAATAAACTTTATAAGAACCAATAGGATTCAAGATGATGATGTCAACCATGGGTGATGATTCACCATTTTTGGAGTAAAAAAGTAAAAATATTAAAAAATAATAAAATAATAAAATCATTTTTTCAACTTTTATTTTCAACTTATCTCCCAAAGATTTTGCTAAAATTTCGAGCGAGAGTACTCATTAGATGAAAAAGTTAATTCCTCATCCAAGGAGTACCCATGTTGCATACTTTCAATGGACTCCGTTACACGAAAAATGAGAAATACATGAAAAATATGAATCACGTTTTTCATGTATTTCTTATTTTTTGTGTAGAAGAGTCCATCGAAATTATGCAACATGGATACTCCTTGGATGAGGAATCAAATTCTTCATCCAACAAGTGTTCTCACTCGAAATTTGAGTAAACCCATCGGGAGATGAGTTGAAAATAGTTTTTTCTTTTTCCCTCTAAACTTTAATGATGTAATCTAATTTTATTTTATTATTTCCACTTTTATTTTATAATTTCCTTAGGATGTCCATTTTAGACCTTAAAATTCCTCTAATGAAATCCCAAAAAAATAGTTTTGGTTGCAAATTCATAGCTCCATATTTTGCTAATTTTTACGCATAGTTAATGACCAAATCTGGTCATGCAACCACTTTCAAATATTCTCCATTGTTTTAGCTTTCCAATGAGTTGTCTTGGGCCTCATTGGACCAATTAAAACTCAAGATATCTGCCTTCAAAGTTGAGGTGTCAAAACTATGAGTGTTTTGGAACTTAGCATGCATAGGAAAAAATCTAAAACTTTTATTAAAATTTATAATTTATAATTTATCTTTGTTTTTAATACATTTTAATAAGATTTAAAAAATAAAATATTATAATTAAATATAAATAACATAATATACAAATTAAATTGAATATTTACATACAAAATAATGTTAAAATAAACAAAAATTAAATAAAATATTAATAGTATTTAATTTTAAATTTAATAAAAAAACATAACAACCCACTCCCATTTCCGAAATTATTTAATTTTAAATTAAATTAAATAACATAACAACCTACTTCCATTTTAAAAGGATCTCAAGAGTTTGTTAGTGGAGGAGGGGAGTTATAAGGGAAAGGAGAGAGTGGGTAGGAGGGGTAAGCTCGATTCCCGGGAGGAATAAGGAGAAGAAGAGGAGGGGAGGGAAGAGTAAGGAGAGGGGAAGCCTAGAGGCAATTGGAAATGGGAGCCAGAGAATTTTAGTGAGGAGAGGAGGGATACGAGGGGAGGTCCATGTGGGATTGGGACCTCTCAACAATATTTCCACCTCACCCATTTGTGATTAAAGTCCCCTATTATAATGTTAGCCCGCGGGCCTTGTTACATGAGGGAGCCTCCATTCCTGTTGTTGATTTGGTATCTTAGTGAAAAATTCAAACCATGGGACGAGTTTCCTCTTTTCAAGAGGACCAATTTGACTATTGAAGTGCTTAATTTGGATAAGGGAAAGTGTATTTTTTTAATTAAAATCCCACATGTGCATATTTGATCAGGTCGGACCTAAAGAAATTTTGACACCCTTAGAAGGCTATAAATAAAATTGACCTCAACCTCATTTGGAAATCATTATGAAACATTCTTTTATTCTCTTTCTCGGTTTTGGCTCACACAGGTTCGAGGCATGTCTACGAAGAATTGGTTCGCACGAAGGAGAAATTACAGGGTCTGAAGCTTCCACACGTTTCTAGGGTTTTGGGTCACAGCCGCAAGCTTGCCAAAGGAAAATTTTGACTATAGTCGCAGGCTTGCAGGCTAAAGGGAGCGACTGGAAGCTCTCAGTCACACACATGACTCTTCCTCCATGTGACTGGAAACTAGATTTTGGTTTTTCAGTTGACCAATGATTTTTCACAATGACTGCAGGGTTCTTTAGTTGACCACAGTTAATGACAGTTGATTAAAGGCCTCTGAATCATGGTTTTGAGTATGAGTATTTTTGGGTTCGTTTCATGGATGTTTCTTTGTTTATTTTTTTGGATGGATATATGGATGAAGATATGGATCATTGTACTCTCTTTTGCTGAATCATTCAATGACATTCTAATAATGTAGTGTATCTTCTTGTTGAGATAAATTTGATGGAACTTGGAGAGGGTGATTTTGATGTAGTGATATAAATATTATACATGTTAGACTTATGTATATGATTGTATGCTATAAACCTGGTTTAGGTCACACGATGATCCAGGTGGATATTGGTGGCCACCCGCCTATTCCACTTGGGGTCCCACCATTGTTTCTTTCAGTTTCCTTAATTGTAGCACAATTTACTATTTTTAGCAATTTTTCGAGTCCTGAACTTCCGAAGCCATTTTGAGGCCCTAAACGATGTTTTTTTGAAAAACCGAGAGAAACATGGAAGTTCCTCTGATGTTGCTCACATTAAAATTTTTAGTCCTTAGATAGATCTTTCTCAATGAGGCATTTTTCGCGTCAAACAGAAATCATATGCCAAAGTTATATCCTAGGGAAGATTGATGTACCAATTTACCCAAATGGGACCCATAGCTTTGGTGTTTCATCTCCTAGGGTTAGGATTTTGGATGTTTAGGATTATCCATTGTTTCTCGATAATAAAAAGGCCCTTGAGCCTCATTATAACACAATTCATAGGCCTGTAGCTGCCACATATCTTCTCAGAGATAAGATATCGGTGCCCTAGCTAGTTTATTTCCATTATGTATGTAAGAATATTTCAATTATTTGTTATTAATGAAATGAAGTTTTATTTCTGTAGCATCTCTAATTTTATGTGTATTTTTGTATTTCATTGTGTTCCTGCATAAATTTGGGTCAGTGCTATCAGAGCGGTCTGTTTTTTCTCGATCCTTCTTTGCATGTCCCCAACGAGGTCAGGGTATAAGGAGTTAGGGCTCGATCTGCTTGAACCTCTACAAGATCAGTCTCACAAACCCCAACGGCTACCCATGGGGGAAGAAAAGAAATATGAGGGAGCTAGAGATCCTATCAAAATATTGCTTGAGGAGTCCTTTGAGAAACAAAGGAACGCGATGATGGATAAATTTTCCCAGATCCTTCAACGACTGCCCACCGATGACGCATCTACATCCAGCAATCACTCTGGAGGCGCCACTCCTTTTAAGGTACAAGTAAAATTTGACATTCCCATATTTGAGGGCCAAATAGATACATATGTCGTAGATAAATGGTTGAATCTATTAGAAGGATATTTCTCGATTCATGACTTTTCTGACCAGGAGAAGATTATTTTTGCACTCCTCAAAGTCGTCCCCCATGTCAGGGACTGGTGGGAAACCTACTATGAGAAAAAGGACGAGGGGGGACCCTCTCTATTCTCAGTTGTACCCACTTGGAATTATTTCCGAGACGCCATCAAGGAACAATATTACCCCGTGGGGAGCTATTAGGACAAGTACATACAATGGACTACACTGCGACAGGAAAGGGATCAAGATGTGCATGAGCTGACGAATTTGTTCCATACCCTGCGCACAAAGTTGGGTATCAAATATTCAGAGAAACATTTGGTGCTAAAGTACCACAATTGTATACACAGATACATTTAGGAGGAAATGGAGTTCCTCGACATCTCCTCTCTTGGTACGACATACTGGTATGTTGCTAAGATTGAGCAGAAATTCAAACAAAAGAAGCGAGACTTTGGATCTGCGAATAAAAAACAAGGGAAAGGTGCCCCCAAACCGTAGAACAAAAGAAAAAGCCAAGGAATGGCGGCTCAAAAAAACCTGCCAAATCTGCTAGCAAAGAAAAACATTGTGAAGCTGAAGAAGGACATGAAAAAGTGGTGTGAGTTCCATAAGAGCTCCACTCACAACATAAGTGAGTTTTGCTCCAAGCAGTCACTAGTGGTCGAGATGAAGGCTTCTGAATAAGATGAATGTGTCGACTCTGAACCATAACCTGACAAGAGGAATGACAAAGGGAAGCATATTATTGATGCAAATCCCAACAACGTTGTTTCCACCACGAAGATCCAGAAGAAGGAACCAGAAGATCCAGAGGAGGAGGAACGTCTCTTTGTAAGAAAATCAAATCACTAATAAAATACATAAAACACATATAATAAACCAGAGACAAAATATTTGCAGAAAAGGCTTTAGCCTCACGACTTCCTCACATATTTTCTCATTATTAAAAGAATGTAGTGTTACAATTAAATAGATGAGGAGACAGTGTCTCAAGATAGTGCATGCTATCTTGGACACCTTGGTTGAGATAATTTCTCAACCAAACACACACCAATATAGGAGCTACCTAAGCTAACTCCTATCTTAGAGGAACAACCCAATCTAAAGAGTTAGGCATAAATTCCTAACTTCTAATTTATTTATTTTATTTTTGGATTTATTATTGTTTTATGAGAGAGGCTAACATTCCCCCCTTCAATGATAAATCCAAAATAAGAACAAGGAACCATCTTCCAAGTTCTCCTGTTGATCATAAAAAAAACATTGCTTGAAAAACCGCCAAAGATGGATGCTGAAAAACTGCAATCTGAAGAGACCATGAGTCGGCTGCATGTCTGATTCATCTCTGAATTTCGCTTGACAACTCCATCACGTGCCAAGTTGCAAAAGGATCCATCTATCCTTTGTGTGAAATCAACATCATTTGTCCATTGACAAAATTTGTTGAATGCCCAATGACTGATGATGTCAAAAACAACTCATTGTTGCTTTTGTTGTGTTGAAATATGCTCACTGTTGCTTTGATGTCGACTGCCCACTGGCGAATTTTTTGATGCCCATTGGCTATGGAAGCTGCCCACTGGCTACTTTTGTTGTTTTGTCGAGACTTTCAATCTGACAACCACCGTCAATTTCATTGACATTTTCCCCCCTTTGTCAGCTGAAAGGAGAGACAATTCTCTGGAAAGTATTCCTGAAATCCCCCCCTTCAGGTGTAGGAGTGTTGCACTGGTGTACTCCCCCGTTCAACTGCATGAGAGTATCATCTTATTTCACTGTCGGTTGAACTATGTGTGATTGTATTTGGTTGTAGAACTGAGATAATATTTTGACAGTGGATCACCATTCCCAAGGATCAATCCATTCATTGTTTATCTTCAATCTGGCTGATTGTTGTTGGTTGCAGAATTTTTCTGATGAATGATTTGGCTTGCCACAATGGCAACAAGGATGGAGATCAAAACACTGATCTTCCATATGACCGGTTTTTTGACAATGAGGAAATTTCTGTTTGACTGCAACTACGGGTTGCATGCATTTCTGTTTGTTTGCAACTTTCTCAGAACTTGCTGAGGTGATTTGTTCAAGAAATCCTACACTGACAAACTTAATTGGCTTGGAATAATTTGGGATATTCAAGTTGGCATCATCTTTGACATATCCTTAGCCTCGTCGATTTCTGTTACTTTGGATTTCTTCCCATGGCTTGATGATGGGCTTGGAAGAAAGTTGAACTGGAACAACTTCGACACTTGAAGCTGTTTGGATGAATGACTTATCATCTGGATGGTTCAAATACTTGGAAGCATCACTCTTCTCTTGCACCTCATTTCTTTGTAGTTGCGACTCTAGTTGAAGAATCTCAATTGTTTCATTTGTATGTTGTAGATGTCGTGAAAGATCAGCAAGAGTTTCTTTGCTGATTTGCACCATGTCTTCATCACTTGAGAAGATCAATTTGTGAAGAAATTCTATTATTTGGATGTGTTGCGCCATATGAACTCGCTCTCTTGAATTCAGGCTCTCTTGTCGTAGATGTCGTGCTTTGAATTGTCTCACTTTACTTTGTTACTTGAATGACAGGCACTTGATTTGTTGCTTGAAACGGCATGCTCGCTTGTACTGTTGCTTATTGTGCTTGCTTTAAAAACACTTGTTAGAGGTGTAGAAATTTCTTGCTTGAATTCAGGCTTACTTGATTGAGTTTATCATGCTTGCTTGCTTCGGAATTTTCTTGATCTCTTGGTGAAACTTGTTTTGCTTTTTTATTTTTACACATTGGAACTCATGCTCGCTTGCTATAGATTTCAACTTGCTTGATTGGTGTTAGAGTTGAACTCGCTTGTTTCCTTTGATGGTTGTTGCAATAAACTTCACGTTGGCTCGCTTGATGTTTTGAACTTTGTACTAAATTGATGGAACTTTCTTGAATGAATATTCACGCTCGCTTGATGACGATCGCTTTGCTTGAACGCTCGTTTGAACTAGATTTATTACTTCATGCTCACTTGAATGAATACTCACAATCGCTTGCAGGATATGTGAACTTGTTGTTTGTATGCTTTAGAGTTAAAAATTTCCCACTTAAGGTACTCACTTGATTGTGATTTAAATGAAGGGTTTCGAACACTGTCGAAAATGCCCCCAAAAAAGCTTATAATGATTTTAATGACTCACATAAAAAAATGAATTCACTTGTCTTAATTTTACTAAGTTGAAGAGAATTGACACACTTGACTTCTGATCAAATCAAAACTTGGTTTCAACTGAAAGTGCACCCTTACAATCCAACTCAGATTACAAACTCTTAAATTAATGTGCGATAACGTTGATGTAGACTTTGCTTTGAAACACATTAACTGGATTGTATTAAGTGAATTTTCTTGTTGAGGTAGAATGTTGATGTTGACAATATTTGATTATGCGCTGTAGTGGCGCAAATGTTGTTGAGGTTAATTATCCTTCCTTGTAGCTACTTCGTTACAGGTGTTGTGTTTGCTTGCATTGAACTTTATGTGTGTGTTAAATGAGATCATTAATGTGTCAAAACTAGACACAAATCATAAGCAAAAATATGAAGCATGCACCATCATCAACACACTCTTCGTGTACCTAAGATCCCCTTATTCAATTTCGGGCAGATCTAGGACACAACCACCACAAAAAAATATATGCTTTATTAAAATTTAGAGTACATGATCTTGCAGCTTCATAACATCTTCATGGAATCAAATTTCTAGGATTTTTTGAAAAAATGTCTTCAAAAACTTACTCAACCTCCTAGAAAAAATACAACAATGAGCTTCCCCTTTTAACAATATTCACTCTTCACTCCAAATTCACGTCAAAAATCTCTTTTAAAACACATTAAAATTTTTATTAGTCGGAATTACATATTTCAAAAACAATAATTTCACCTTATTACAAAATTAATTACACTCTTTACCCTTATAACTCCCAAAATATATTATCCACTTATTCTCTCCAAAATTAAAAAACACTTATTGCTCCAAATTTCCAAATTTACAAAAATAATTTCACCAACTCACTCCAAAATTATAAAAACCGAACCTTATCTCTCCAAAAAAAAACTTTATGATCACTCTTTAAAAGTTCATTTACATATTTTCCTTTAAAATAATTATTAAAAACTTTTTAAGAAGTCACTTAAAGTTACATGTCGTTTTACAATTTCAAATCACTTTATAAAAGTGATATATAAAAAGTAACCTAAAATTTCATTTAAAAATGATTTAATGATTTCGTTGAATGGAGATGAGCAAATTGTGAGGAATTTCATTGAAGTGATTTATCACACCTACCTGACGTTTTATTTTATGACATGGAATCATTTTCATGTGGTCGTTTGAAATCCCACTGATTAGCGTGTCGAAGGAGTGGCAGGATCAGGAGATGGGTAGCATGTGCTCCTGCTCGTTTGCATCTCGAAAGCACCCCTGGATCGAATCCTAGAACCTCTATCCTTTGACAAATTGACCCATTGAAATCACCAAAATTTTCCAGAGCAGTAGTCGCTTGTAACATGAATCGATTTCATTTAACCTCCAGCAATTTTCCGGAGCAAAAATTCGGCCTTCACAATCAACATGAATTGAATGGCAACATCTACAAATTGGTCTCAAATAAATTGTAGAACTTGATCTGAATCAACCTGAACATCTCTCCTCGGTGATCCAATTGTACTCATTCTTCACAAGGGCCCCAAACAGCAAGCACCATCGCTAGATCCACAACGCTTCAATTTGGCTCTATTCCTTCATTTCAATTTGGAAGTTAATGCTAACGTGACCACCCCAACGAGATAAATTGACAAGAAGGAGAGTCAGACATTCCAGGGAATAAAAAATTTGCACTCATAGTCAATACGACTTCAACGCATAGGCCAATGCACCATCTTCATATGCATATGGGCATTCGAATTGCGAATATCTCCCACAATGATAATCAATATATTTATTGTGAGCATTCTCAATATAGATATATCCCACTGTGATAATCAAAAAAGTTATTACTCTGGAACAAAGGTTCTATAAATTATTAACATTAATCTACTGCTTTACGTATATCACTGTAATCTTCAGGCTTTAATGCATAGGAGGGTTTGAAGCAGAATGGTTTCCGAAAAATTCTCAACCAAACAAAATAGCTTAGCTTAGTTGCCATTGTATCCACACTGATACCTAATGCAACACTCAATACTCCAAATTAAGTCTTCTCACAACTGCACTCCACCAACGAAACTTGGCTCCTCTACTTTAGACTTTCAACGACGCCTGAAATGATCTCGTACTTCAAACCATAGTACTCACCCTCTGCGTTCCTCATCAGAATTGTCATATATAATGGAAAGGTCGACGAGATTCAAACAATAATAATAAAGGGAAGCGAATATATATAGCTCCTTGGCATTACTTGTTTGTCGACCATCATTTTTCTGCTTACAACAACATACTCAGTCGTTGGCTCAATTTTCAAAAGCCACATGCATAGATTTTCCAACAGGCAGTCTGTAATTTCACACTCATTCTCGGTGCAACATTCTCACAAAAATCTCAACGCAACTTCCCACGTAGTGTCCACATGCAACAGGTTTCCAACCATACAGCACAATTCTACAGCTTCTCCTCGACATAACTTAATGTAAGTCACAAATGTTTCCAACATAGATTCAACACATCTCAACACAGGTTTCCAGCTCTAGATCCAAGATCTCCATTAGCTCTGATACCACATGTAAGAAAATCAAATCACTAATAAAATACATAAAACACATATAATAAACCAGAGACAAAATATTGGCGGAAAAGGCTTCAGCCTCACGACTTCCTCACATATTTTCTCATTATTAAAATAGTGTAGTGTTACAATTAAATAGATGAGGAGACAGTGTCTCAAGATAGTGCGTGCTATCTTGGACACCTTGGTTGAGATAATTTCTCAACCAAACACACACCAATATAGGAGCTACCTAAACTAACTCTTATCTTAGAGGAACAACCCAATCTAAAGAGTTAGGCATAAATTCCTAACTTTTATTTTTTATTGTTTTATGAGAGAGGCTAACACTCTTCCACTCCCATATGTGGGTAAAGGGTTCCTCGCTATAGTTCATTGTTGATAGTGGGAGACAAAAGAACCTCATTTCAGCAGAGGTTGTAAAGCGTTTGGGCTTGCCGACCACATCACACCCACAGTCGTACACCATCGGGTGGCTTCACGAAGGACGGGATCTCCGCATCAGCGAGAAGTGCTGCCTTCCTTATGGTATCAAGCCCTTCACGGATGAGGTATTATGTGGCATTTCTCCTCTTGATGTTTGTGATGTATTATTAGGCCAACCATACTTGTGGAAGCGACATGATGTGTATGAGTCCCGGCCTCGCACTGTTATTGTTACTTTGGGCAATAAGTTGTACAGGATACCAGAGGTACCATCACTTATCGCTATCTCTTTGGTTACTTCAAAACAATGTAGTAAGCTCATTTCTAAAACTAGGAAATTGTTTTCCTGATGATCCGCCCTCAGGGCAAGAAGAAGGTTGTGGCCACGACCTCTAGACAGGGCTCCTCCGCACGAAAAAAACAAATGAACAAGGTCGTGGAGGATTACAAGAACATATTCACCTCACCCACATGGGTGCCTCTGCACTGTCAGGTCAAGCACCCCATTGATCTGACCCCAGGCGCGTCACTTCCCAATGGACCGATCTATCAACACTCCGTTTTGGAGAATGATGAAATCAAGAGGAAAATTTAGGAGATGCTACAGAAAGGTCACATCCGGCTGAGTTCATCGCCTTGTGGGAGCCCGATCGTGTTGGTGAAAAATAAGGATGGGACTTGGAGACTCTATATTGACTATCGGACACTAAACAAATTCATTATCCAGAATAGGTACCTGATCCGACGGATTGATGACCTTCTAGACCAACTCAAAGAGGAAAAATATTTCAGCAATATTGACTTGAATTCCAGGTATCACCAGGTAGCAATTGAACCCTCTGATGTATGGAAGACTGCCTTCAAAGTTAAGGAGGGCCTTTTTGAATGGTTGGTCATGCCTTTCGGGTTGACGAATGCTCCCGCAACCTTCATGAGGCTGATGGACGACATCATGTGGCCATTCACCAACTCATTTTTACTAGTGTACTTAGATGACATCCTGATCTTCAGCCAGACCTAGGAAGATCACCCCCACCACATCCGACAGGTCCTCCAAACACTGCGACAACACAAGTTGTGTGCCATTTTGGAGAAGTGATATTTTTGCATGACCGAGGTTTCATTATCTGGGATATATTATTAATGAGAGGGGGGTACATGTGGATCCAACCAAGATCCAAGTCATTCGGGATTGGCCAGCCCCAACCACTCTAACAGAGCTTCGCAACTTTCTGAGTCTTGCTAATTTCTACCGCAGGTTTGTGTTGGGATTCTCTCATATCACTTGGCCCTTGAGTCAAGTCACCAAGGGAGGAGTGAAAGCAAAAATATTTTTGTTAGAATCTCAACAGAAGGCATTCGTAGAATTGAAACATCACCTCTTCTCTTCCCCGGTGCTCACATTACCAGACTTGCAACAACCATTTGAGATTGGGACAGATTCCTCTGACTATGCTATTGGGGCAGTTCTTACTCAACAGGGGCATCTAGTGGAATATCACATTGAGACACTTCCTGACACAGTCCGCAAGTATCCTACTTATGAAAAATAAATGTATTCCATTGTGCAAGCTTACCAAAAATCGAAGCATTACATTTTGGGGAAGGAAACGGTCATCCACACAGACCACCGACCCCTACAATTCATACAGATGTAAGGGAAGTTTCAGAATCATCACCATGAGAAGTGGTTCACATATTTGCAACAGTTTCTTTTGAACATCAAGTATAATAAGGGTACCACCAATAATGTTGCAGTTTACCTCAGTCGACCACTGATCGTGGCGCTAACCACTCTTCTCAACTCTTGTGGGCATGAGACTTCTGATTGGTTGCTTCTCTACAAGAGCAATTCGGAATTCAGCCACACATACAAGACACTCTTGGAGGGTACGCAAGTTCCAAATTTTCACCTCCAGGATGCACTGCTATGTCACTTAGGACACCTTTGTGTTCCTTCAAGCGAGCGTGCTAAGATGATTTTGGAAACGCACTACAGTCGATTCGTTGGGCATTTCAGGGTTGAGAAAATCGTGGCAGTATTGCAGAAGTATTTCTATTGGCCAAAACTTCAACAAGATGTTAGAAAGTACATCATATCCTGCACTGCTTGCGCCAATGCCAAACCGACCATCAAGAAGCAAGGCCTCTATACTCTGCTACCTACCCCTATTCAACCTTGGGAATTCATCGCCATGTATTACATGGCGGGCCTTCCTTCTACTAAGCGTGGAAACGACAATGTTTTTGTGGTCATTGACAGATTCTCAAAGAAGGTCATTACGGCGGCCTGCAAGAAGAATATCACAGCAGAAGCCACTGCTAAACTCTTCTTTGAACGAGTGTGGGTGCACTTTTGGATCCCACAGTCCCTCATCTCAGATCAGGACAACAAGTTCCTCAACACATTTTGGTCCAGTTTCTGGTCAATGCTGGACACCAAGCTCACCAAGTCCACAGCTTTCCATCCCAAAACTGATGGCCAGACAGAGGTCGTGAACAAGATGATCATACACATTCTGCGCATGTACAATTCAAAGCATCCACACACATGGGATGAGAGCCTTCCCTATGTACAACACAGTTATAATCAGGCTCTCTGCATCTCAACCAACCACAGCCCCTTTCAGGTTGGCTTGGGATTCTAACCACTATGTACCATTGATGTAGCCATGCCATTTGCGGCTACTCAGGCCGATTCGTCTCATGTCCAGTTTGAAGCTGACAAGGCGAAAAAATTCATTGAGCACATTCAGCACATCCGCCAATAGGTTCATGACATATTGGATAGAGCCAATGCTAAGTACAAGTAATGACATGATCAACATCGGGTGCCACACAAATTCTAGGTGGGAGACAAAGTGTGGCTACATTTGCAGAAGGAGCGCCTCACTAGACCCCACGCAAGCTTCGTCCGCTCCGATATGGGTCATACACCATCACCAAGGTTGTAGGGTCCAATGCCTTAGAGATCAATATTCCACCATTCCTTGGTCTACACCCAATGTTCAATGTGGACCGCCTTCGGCCCTACTTCCCACCTCTGTTGGACACCTCCGACATTGCAGAACAACTCACATCAACAGAGTTAAACACATACTACATGGAGCAAGCCACCATGGATCGTATCATGGACATGCAAATAAAGAACACTCACCAACAAAATATCCAACTGTATCAGGTTGTCAAAGTTGGCCAACTCCTGCACTAAGGCAAATGGTTCACCAAGGACCAAGTTTAGCAGAAGTTTCCTCATCTCACGGAGGAACTCAACACAATGGGGACCATTGCTTCCTAAGGGGGGAGGAATGATCCATAGGTGGCCACCCGCTTATTTCACTTGGGGCCCCACCATTGTTTCTTTTAGTTTTTCAGTTTCCTTAATTGTAGCACAATTTACTATTTTTAGCAGTTTTTTGGGTCCCGAACTTCTGGAGCCGTTTTGAGGCCCTAAACGACATTTTTTGGAAAAAAAAATTTAGTCCTCAAATAGATATTTCTAACGAGGTATTGTGCGCATCAAACGAAGATCGTATGCCAAAGTTATGTTCCCGAGAAGATTGATGTACCAATCTACCCAAATGGGGCCCATAGTTTTGGCGCTTCATCTCCTAGGGTTATGTTTTTTGATGTTTAGGGTTACCCATTGTTTCTCAATAATAAATAGGCCCTCTAGCCTCATTGTAACACAGTTCAGAGGCCTATAGCCACCACATCTCTTCTCATAGATAAGCTACCATTGCCCTAACTAGTTTATTTCCATTCTATCTATAAGCATATTTCAGTTATTTGTTATTAATGAAATGAAGTTTTCTTTTTGCTGCATCTATGCTTTTATGTGTATTTCTGTATTTCATTGTGTTCCTGCATAAACCCGTATCACACGGTTGCTACATGCTTATGATAAAGATTGATCTTGGTTAAGTGCATATTATCGATGTTTTCTCTTTTGGTATCCTAGTTTGGACATAGGTGTATGGCATGGATGGTGATCCAGAATTGAGACACATAGATCCAAGGATGATCATGGCTATGTGGAACATATGGTTAATTATGATTTATGGATTATACATGATTTGTATGACTATATATATGCTTAATATTGTACTGAGAAATATGTGGTAGGGGGCATGGTTATTTGCAAATAGGGATGCTCAAATTATAAATCACTATGGAAGTCATGATACATGATTTTTATTATTATATATGCTCAATATTTTACTGAGAAAGATGTGGTAGGGGACGTGGTTATTTGTAAGCAAGGATGTTCAAATTATAAATGATTGTGGAAGCCATTTCTTCAAAACCAAAATGACTGCAGAAGTCATGCACAATTCTTGGTCTTAAAACAAGACCTTGCCAACGAACCATTAGATAGGTATGAGCTCACAATCAGTACCTTAAGGTGAAGCGTGAAGTTTAAAAGAAAAAAGAAAAGTTTATTTGAATTCATGGAAATTAGGTTGTGGAGTCCTAATTCCATGAAACATAAAGACGTGGAGTCTTGGAACTATAATAAAAATATTTGGACGCAGAGTCCTAAAGATTTTAAAGAGCAAGGTGTGGAATCTTGGATCCTTGGAGTAGATCAAGGCGTAGAGTCTTCAATCTACTAAGGGACAGAGATGTATGCAATAGGGATGTGGAATCCCTATTCTTCGGAAGAAAAATACCACTCATGGGAAACTCAGGGATAAATTTCCTTAATAAAATATCATTTCTGACAATTCTGGAGTGACTTTCTAAAAATAGAAAGGCATGTCTAGCATCTCAAATATGACTTTCCAAAAATAGTAAATCACCTTGCATAAATTGGTAATTAAGCAATGTTGAAGGAAAATCACTTAACTTATCATTAATCAATCCTAATAGTTCAATCTCGACATAATCCTCAATGTTATTAATATTATTATTATCTTTTATTAGGCTATAATATTATTATTAAAAAGGGAATTATAAGTCACCTTCATCTCCTCAATCACTTCACACCTCTCTCCTTGATGATTCTCATGTCTATATGTAACTCTCTCTCTCTTATAATAATACATTACACTCTCTTTCATGCACTCATCAAAGAATGACATATTCTTCTTACATTCATTAAGACAAGTCATAAGAGATTCCTCTTACGCTCTCTTTAATGCATATGTTACACTCTCCTTAACTAAGGCATGCATACCTCTCCTTTATGGCGCGAGTTACACTCATGTAAATAGAATACAAGGCATGCATATTACTCCTCCTTTATGACAAGAATTTGTTGCTCCTCCTATATATGTGTCTCATGTATTCTCACTTGGGGGAGGTGCATTGTGATACAAAGAGTTGGAGACATCTAAAAAAATAAAAGATTATTATAGGGAGAGACTTGGAGAGTAGCCAATTTCTTTCGAAATTAACTTGAAATTCCTAACCTAAATTACAAAGTAGCTCTACCTGGTGGAGATGACCATGATTGGTATTGGGAGGAAGTGAAAATTATCTTCCTCAGCTTGCCTTGTATATATTTGTAGTACTATATTTTGGTATTGCTTGTGAGCTTATACAACTCAGGGGTTTCAGGGGAAGAAGTTATTCCTGGATATGGTTGGGAGGAAAACCAGATGGTTCAAATGAGTTGGTTAAAGAATCATAGATGGATCATATTCTCAATGAGTGGAGTTGAATATCTTATCAAGTATAATTTAATTGTTCTAAGATTGTGGTATAGCATTATCATAAAATAAAAAGTAGAAATTTAAATTGTTTTAAGCATCTAATTTTGGTTTAAGCTTATGTTATCTCGAACCTTATTGGCTAGTTGAAAAATAAGACTAAGAGTAGTCTATATGTATGGATGTTTAGATCTCAAGATTGGAATTATTATTGGAGTAGTTTATGGTACTAACCTTGGTATTGTAGCATTTGAGAAAGGAAATCCAAATATTAATAAATGTAATTATAATGAAGAATTGTGAATGAGGTTGGGTAAGAGTTTCATGACTTATGGTTTTGTGTTGTTTCAATTGAAATAGGTAATTATATGCATTTTAGAAAGGATTTCAGGGTATGTTTACAAATTGTTTGACAAAATCCAGAATGAGTGATGCTATCAATTTATTTATGCATGAATAAGTACTAACTTGCAGCTTTCAAGAGAATTAAGAAAATGGACATGTACCCAAAATATACCTGGAGGAATTACAAAATTAGCCATTAAAAGAAAATGCAAAAATAATGGTAGCTAAAATATGGTTTGGAAGATCAAAGGCTTGAGGTAAATTTCAGTTATGGATTATGTCTGATATTCTTATCAATAATTCAATGTTTTGTGATTCAATTTTTTAGTTAGTGCTATTAGAATTTTTATATAAAGCCTTAATGGTTGTAGCATTCAGGGTTTCCATGTGTTTGTAAAATTGTAGCAATGGTTGCAATAAGCTTGTCAAATTTTGTCGAAGGAATTAGCTTGTGGGTTGTAAAATGTTTCAAGAACTCATATGGTGGATTTAGAAATGTGTGAATTCAATTAAAATATCTTACTAGCATAACTCTGGATTGTCTTTCCTCTTGTAGAGTTGTACATGAAAGTTTGTATTACATGTGTTTGACAAAAGTGGTAAATGAGAAATTAAGGATCTAAATTTTTGTTTTTTTAAATAATCGCATCCTGGGAGTTTTGGATGTGATTCAACCCAACATTAGGGGGTAGACTTGTAACTCCCCATTTGATTCCAAAAAACACTTTTCAGAATCCAGATTGTAAATTTGGGGATTTTGCAATTGACTGTTGCCAATTGTGTGTGTATATTCTCGAGTTTTTGGTGAAAGATTACGATGATTTAGTTTTTATTTTAATTGGCCAATATTTGAAGTTTTAATTTATGAATTTTTAATTCATGTTGCTAATGGTTGTCAAAATTGTCTTAAGAGATGATGGTCGCCAAGTGTTTGACAAAATTCCTAAATGGTTGTATATTGTATGCTTGCAAACTATTTTCCATAATGATTCAATGGATTTAGATATTTACATTTGTGAATTTTATGTAAAAAAAAATCCTAATTTAAATTAGGATTTGCAACCAAAATGTTTCTAGAATGTCTCAATGAATATGCGTGATAATCCCATTGAGTTAAAATTCATGTTGATAAGGTCAAATTTGGGTAAGTGAATTGTTGTAATGTCAGCTTACATATGAATTCATAATTATTGGATACCACTCCTATAGAAGTTGAATTATCCTTTTAATTAATGAATTCACTAGCATGCTATTTAATATTAAAATCAAATTAGTCACTCTTGAACACATTTAATTGCAACAGAAGTACAAATTAGCTTGTTGGAAATTGTGGCTTTTAAAGTTTGATATTTATTCATTCCACTAAAAAAAATCTCTTTTAAATATGATTTTTGAGCTTGATGGTCAAGTGATGGTTTTCGTTTGGTAATTTGACTTTGGGGTTTGAGTGAGACGTTGGCTTTGGGATTTGGAAACAAAAACAAAAAAAATATCGCATTTGAGTCTTAGTGTTCAATATTTCTCTATAATACCAATGGTTGGTAAGTTGGGACCTTACAAATAAGAAGAATAATTTGAAAGGGTTTTCCCCATAGTTGTTTTTTCCTGGTCTCTTACCAATCCTGGTGTCTCTATGTGTGAATGATTTTCTTCTATTGTTCCTTTATGTTTCACTTCATTGATGATGATATTGTTCTTTCTACATAGTTGCATATGTTGCTAAATAATGTTGTAAATATGAACAATATTACGATGTTATGTGGTGAATTTAATGTGTAAATGAAGAAATGCAATTATCAAATCAAAGAACAATATATCCCTAAGGAAAATTAACATGGTATCAGAGTTGGGCTGAAGAAAAGTAATTGAATATCACCCCTATAAAGATACCTTTGAAGGATGCAAGAGACTCATGGAGGATACCTAAAATAATTCTAGGGGTTGAAGGAAACCCTAGTCAATTTGGTTATTAGGGTTTTATGGATAATATGATGTTAGGGTTTGAAAGAATCCTTGGTTTATGGCTAAGATTTGAGATATGCAATCTATAAACCCTAACAAGATCAATGTGAAGATGTTCTAGCACTTTTGACAAGTTTCATGTAGCCCTTGATGGGATAGTTTCACTTAGGCCTTGCTTACTAATGAAGAAGGCAACAATATTATGTTGTTGATGGATAGTCACAACTTTTGAAGGTTGGTTAAGGAGGGAGTTGATATCCTCTCATTAAAAGATAAGTAATTTTCGATTTATGTTACTTCTGTTTAGATTTATTGATTTGATCATTGATTATGATTCCTGTATGTATATTTTAGTATTTGATACTTCTGACCTCTTTATGAGATGTGATAAGTGGGTCCTTCTTAAGGATCATCTAAGATGCAGGAAAATATGGCTAGTGCAGGAAGAGAAGAGCTACAATTTTGCCATGAAAAATAAGTTGACAAGGTGCTCCCATTGCCAAAGTCAAATAAGAAGGTGCACATGTATGTGAATACTACAAGGTATGGTGTATTATTTCAAATGAAATATTGGATGGAAAGGTAAGCACTATGGTATGGTGAATATATCCCTTCAAAAATGGCTCATGCATGCATATGAAAGTATGTTTGATTCACGATACTTATGATGAGATGTTGAACTTGATGTTGGAAAAGTATCTTACATTCTAGTCATGGTAAAGCTACATTGATTTTTGATATATTGGTATACTTTATATTTGGCATGCATATTTCATTATATACATGATGGATTTCATATAGAAGGCTAGCTCATTGATTCTTATATATGGTAGCTTGATACTATTGATAATTATTGTGATAAGCATGAAAACCTTGATGATAGAAGTGTAACAATAAGATTTATATTCACGATCTTATTGTTGACCTTAGTAATTATGACATATGGTAAAACTAAATACCCTGACTTGATGGATTGAGTTATGTGATAAAGAAGTGATGTTGTGATCATGATTCTTGAAGTATACTCATATTAGTTATTTGACACTAACCCTTGATGAAATATTGATGTCATGATGTAATGATGAATTAGTTGATGCTAACATGTTATGACAATGATGGATATATGTTTTAGAAAATGATATAGCTTGACTTCATGATCTAACAGTTTTGTTGACTCATGATAGTATTATAGACAGGTTGATGACTTATGGTTGAAGGGGTTTCTCATTAAGAAGGGGGATTTCTCCATAAATATTCCTACACCTATTATCATTTGCATTATATGGATAGAAAATTCTTTACTGTTGAAGTATGATTTATGGACATGAATAAACAAATATCTGATATTTTTGTTCTGCAACAAAGTTTTGGTTTGAGAAGAGAGATTTTTTCTTACTCTAAGCCTCAACTACACAGAAGCAAGCTTAAGGGTGAGATTTTGGCCTCACAACTGCACGGAAGAACGCTTATGGGTACGGTTATGCCTGTAAGTCACAAAATTAAAGCTTTGTGCATGAAATCAATAGTACACTTGAAGGATGACAGTCCTACAGAAATAGAGCAAACAATAGAATGTCCTATGAGCAAGGAAGTTTGAATATTTTCCTCACTTGAGAGAATGTGAATGTATTGACTAAACGTGTGTTTGCAGGTGACCGAAATATGCATATTAGTGTGTTATTTTGATTTGACCATTGAAGCTAGTATATGGAATTTGATTGCAAGGGTTTGAAAAGATTTGGATGATTAATATAAATGAGCATTGGCATGATGCTTCATATATTTTTGTGTTATGGACTGATTCAACTCATTTTGATAACAAATTAGGGTTTTGAATTGATATCTGGATGAGTTTCCTTGATTATAGTGCTATATGAGCATAGTAGCTTTCAGTGAATAATATATTTTGTATTTGCCTCATTGTCCTTGGCACAATGGTTAAAGTATAAACAATTTTGATTCAATATGAAGTAATCTCACAATACGTGGATGGAACCTGCATACATTGGCATCTAGTGACAAAAAAGATTTATATTATGATCATGAGGATGAGTTGATGAAGTTTGGTTTGGTATTTCTTCTTAAATGAAAATTTGTTGACATGGAAATAAATGAAGTTATAACTTGATATTTGGATGTGAGCTCTACCTGTCACCTGATCCAATAAATTGTTACAGTGATATTGACGATTTTTATCTAGCATCTAAACTTTGATAAGATGACTTAGTTGATTTGATTGCACAATATTGATCTATGTAAGGCTGAACATATTGGTCTGGTAAAGTGTTATGCTTGCAGAAAGCGTTGTATGAAGCAAGCTCTCTGAGCCCAATCATATGTTCGCATTGACAGTCATCTTCTGAAGTCAGGAAGATGTGACCATACAAACCTATAATTCAAAATGGGTTCAAGGTATGAATCTAATTTTGGTTTTATATAATTATGGTCTATTCTTGAGAGGAAATGAGCCTCCGACGATCAAAGAGGGGGTTGGCTTCTAAAGCTCAAAATAATGAATTGTGGCATGATGAATCACTTTCTGAAGTTTGGAAAAGAAAATCTATAACATGAAGCTATTGAAGATTTTTTAGAAAGTGGAAATGCAAATCCTTGGACACTTTGATTGAATTTCAAGAAGTTAGTATGAAGATATATTATTGAACCTAATTTGGAAACTGACTGTTAATTGAAGCATTAATGTTCCATTTGAACACTCGTCTATATATATATATATGTGTGTGTGTGTGTGTATATATATATATGGTGTGCATAGAACCTGATTAAATTCATGTTTGAGTCGCTTCATACACATTGAGTTTCCACCAAGAACCCTTCAAGATATTTGCATGGGACGATCAATTTTTGATCTGTGATATTCATTCTATGATATGTCACTACATGGATATACTAATGTTGATCATGATCGCGATTTATGATATAATCACATATGTGTGCTGCCTTATTATGATATCTTCCATGACATTCTGGATGAGAAGTTCGTAGCTTTAAGCACAACCGAGGTCGAGTATGAAGTTACGAGCATGACTAGTTGTGTGGCAGGATGAAAAATCTCTTTGGAGAGTTGTTTGAGCAGGTTCTAGATAGGAGATGAATATGTTGTGATAATAGTGAGTGGGATCCAATTGGCAGGCAATCCCGTATATTTTTTAGGCTGAGATACATTCTTATATTGAGACAATGTTGCAATATGAGACAAGCTTAGGCTTTTGGTTGTTGGTTCCATGAGAGGGGGGATGAAAAAGGTATCATTTTCATGATATATATATATTATATATATGTGTGTGTGTGTGTGTGTGTGTGTGTTTGTTCTAATATAATATTTGATTCGATGTCCTTTATGAACATGATACTACTGTTATTGAGACATGATGATTACCATATATGAGAATGATGATATACAGTGAGTGGGATCCAATTGGCAGGCAATCCTGTATATTTTTTAGGCTAATATAGCTTCTTATATTGAGACAATGTTGTGATACGAGACAAGCTTAGGCTTTTGGTTGTTGGCTTTATGAGAGGGGGGATGAAAAAGGTATCATTTTCATGATATATATATATATATATATATATATATATATATATATATATATATATATATAAATGTTTGTTCTAATATAATATTTGATTTTATGTCCTTTATGAACATGATACTACTGTTATTGAGACATGATGATTACCATATATGAGAATGATGATATAGTTATGATCTATAGAGAGCATTGTTGATTGAGGACACAGAGTCAAATATTCCCCCCTATTTGAGCTCCAAGGGTGTGGAATTGAGATGGAGGGATCCTGGGGTTGAGGGATATCTCGACAATAGGGTATCACCCATATGATGTGTGTGATCCTTGTTAGTTTTGAAAAGTAGGGTATCTCCCCTATCTTGGTATTTGTAGAGTATACCCCAGTTGGAATCATACCCACAAGCCAGACTTGTTGGGAATGTCCCTCCCTGTCTAGCCAATGGGTTGAGGAGGCTTGGGGGCGTGTGATCCTTGCCTTTTGGTAAGTCGGGTATATCGCCCAAGCTCGTATTATGATGCAAGTTTTATACCACATGACTCTTGAGGGTCATTGCTGGGAAGATCGACATGCAATAAGATGGGTTGAGACGTGCTCCCCTATATCATGTATTGCTCGATATGGGGTTGTATATGTTTAGCTCCCCCATGAGGTTTAGAGTAGAGACTAAGCTCCTCGATGTGGTCTCAGGTTGAGATGTGCTCCCTGATGTTGTTATGGATTGAGGTAGGCTCTCTGATGTTGATGTGAATCGTAGAATTGTCTCCCCACTGATTTTTTCGAGGTAGTAGCATTAGGCTCCCGCTGGTAGTGATTTTGGGTGGTAGCAGTGGATCCCCGATGAATAGAGGGTTGTAGAATGAAATCCCCTATGATATCAAATTATTTTTCTTTTATATATGACAATGTTCAACATATGAGCAGAGACAATCAAGAGATAAGCATAAATGAGTAGTGATGACATTTGATGATGAGATACTTGAGACAGGATATGATTTGATGATAAGATACTTGTGTTGATTACATGATGCAATTTGAATTTCTCCCTAGATGAGAGGGAGTATTAATTTTGAAGCACAATGAAAATTTCAAATCATTGGACGAGTTTCCTCTTTTCAAGAGGACTAGTTTTGACTATTGAAGTGTGCAATTTGGATAAGGGAAAGTGTATTTTTGAATTAAAATCCCACATGTGCATATTTGATCAGGTTGGCCCTAAAGAAAATTGGACACCCTTGGAAGGCTATAAATACAAGTGAACTCAAGCTTAATTGGACATCATCATGAGACATTCTTCTATTCTCTTTCTTGGTTTTGGCTCGCATAGGTTTGAGGCACTTTCGCAGAGAATTTGTTCGACCGAAGGAGAAATTACAGGGTTTGAATATCGTGTGCGTTTCTAGGGTGTTGGGTCACAACCGCAGGCTTACCAAATGAAAATTTCAATTGTAGCCATAGGATTGTAGGCTCAAGGGAGCGACTGGAATCTCTCAGTCACATGCATGATTCTTCCTCCATGTGATTGGAAACTAGAGTGTGGTTTTTTAGTTGTACACAGATTTCGCTCGATGACCGCAGGGTTCAGAAGTTTACCACAACCATTGGAAATTGATTACAGGCCTCTAAATCAAGGTTTTGAGAATGAGAATTATTTGGTTCATTTCATGGATGTTGTCTAGTTTATTTCGTTGGATAGATATATGGATGAATATATGGATCATTGTACTCTCTTTTTCTAAATCAGTCAATGAAAATCTAATAAGAAGAAGAATTTGAAAGGGCTTTCCCCATAGTGGGTTTTACCCTGGTCTCTGACCAATCCTAATGTCTCTATGTGTGAATGATTTATTCTATTGTTCCTTTATGTTTCATTTCATTGATGTTGATATTGTTCTTTCTACGTAGTTGCATATGTTGTTGAATAATGATGTAAATTTGAATAACATTATGATGTTATGGATGAATTTAATGTGTAAATGAATAAATGCAATTATCAAAGCATAGGACAATATATCCCTAAGGAAAATTAACACCATAAGCCTGAGTCTTTTGGAAATACAAATAATTTTTCTTTCGGGATCCAGGCATTAAAATTTTTATTTTTTATTTTTGTTAATAATTGTTATTATATGCAAAGTACAAAGTTGTATTATATAGTTCTATCTATTATACATTCTCGGCCGTGGTGGTTAATAAATTTGATAATGTTCAACATATGAGGAGAGACAATCAAGAGATAAGCATAAATGAACATTTATGACATTTGATGATGATAAGGCTTGAGATAGGATATGATTTGATGACATGATAATTGTGATGATTACATGATGCAATTTTAATTTATCCCTAGCTGAGAGGGAGTGCTAATTTGGTAGCTCAATGACAAATTACAACGATGGGATGAGTTTCTTCTTTTTAAGAGGACCGATTTTCACTATTGAAGTGCTCAATTTGGATAAGGGAAGTGTATTTTTGAATTAAAATCCCACATGTGCATATTTGATCAGGTCATCCCTAAATAAAATTGGACACCCTTGGAAGGCAATAAATACAAATTACCTCAACCTCATTTAGACATCATCTTGAGACATTATTCTATTCTCTTTCTTGGTTTTTACTTGCACAGGTTTGAGGCACGTTCGCGGGGAATTAGTTCGCACGAAGGAGAAATTACAGGGTCTAAAGATCACACACGTTTATAGGGTTTTGGGTCACAGCCACAAACTTTCCAAAGGAAAATTTTGACTGTACTCACAGCCTTGCAAGCTCAAGGGAGCATCCAGAATCTCTCATTCACACGTATGACTCTTCCTTCATATGACTGGAAACTAGGGTTTGGTTTTTTAGTTGGCCGCGGATTTCGCTCGATGATGGGTTCAGAATTTGACCACAGTCAGTGGAAGTTGATTACAAGGCTCTGAATCGGAGTTTTGAGAATGACCATTGTTGGGTTCATTTCATGGATAATGTCTAGTTTATTTTGTTGGATAGATATATGAATGAAGATATGGATCATTGTACTCTCTTTTTCTAAATCATTCAATGAAAATATAATAAGAAGAAGAATTTGAAAGGGATTTCCCCATAGTGGCTTTTTCCTTGGTCTTTGACCAATCCTAATGTCTCTATGTGTGAATGTTTTTCTTCTATTGTTCCTTTATGTTTTGTTGCATTGATGATGATATTGTTCTTTCCACATAGTTGCACGTGTTGTTGAATAATGATGTAAATTTGAATAATATTATGATGTTATGGGATGAATTTAATGTGTAAATGAATAAATGCAATTATCAAAGAAAAGAACAATATATCCCTAAGGAAAATTAACGCCATAAGCCCGAGTGTTTTAGAAATACAATTAAATTTTCTTTCGGGCTCCAGGCATTAAAATTTTTATTTATTATTTTTGTTAATAATTATTATTATATACATAGTACAAAGTTATATTATATAGTTTTATCTATTATACATTCTCGACTGCGGTGGTTAATAAAATAATAATTAAATAATTAAAAGTTAATTATTTACAAATTAATTAAAATAATTGTATTTAACTTTAATTAATATAGGTTGATTAATAAGTGATTAATAATAATATTTACAAATTTAAAATTAATTAAATTTACAAAAGTAATTATACATTTTGTACATTTTTTAGCCTAGGTAGTGAAAATTAGTCGGACTTTTTATAAGATCCATTTGCAAACCATAAGTCCAAACTCGACAAAATTAGTTGTTGGGAAGTTGGCGAGAAACCACACTCAATGAAGCAATCAAAATGCAAATTTGAAGAAAGTGAAATTCCCACAAAATTAACCAAATCAAAGTTATAAAGATAGCAATATGACCCAAACTTACTTAGAGGGTCCCCATTATTATTATGAAGATAATAAAGTAAAATTAGGGGTTGTTGCTTTCCCACAACAATGGCGACACAAGGGGAATAAACATTTATCTTTAGTTAAAAAATATAATGAGCTCAAATTTACCAAAAGGTTGAAATGATGAATACTATCAAGCCTTCAACATCAAAACATTTCCCATGGGTCCCACATTAATTGATCAATCAATATAAGTTATAAAAATATAAGTACTTGAACAAACTGAGCCTAAAAACCATGAATCCATGATTTTAGGAAATCACATAATTATAAATTTTCCTTCTATGAGTGACAACAAAGGTACATATAGGAAGTTTTAAAGAAAGTATACATCCATCAATATAAATAGTCTCATATACCTGACATCACTTCGTTGTCAACGAGCGTCCATAGCCCTGATGAAATTGTCTTAGTAACACACAAGCATAGCCCCGCTTCCAACGAGCCTGTTCAGTACCCCGGCGAGTTTACTTGTGCTTCCCACACATATGTGCTTTCAACCCTATTTTACCACCCTTTTAATAAATTTTATTTAGATAATTTATTTTTACGATTGGTTGAAGAGGGAGGGGTGGTACGAGATATTTTAAATGGAATGGATATAATACTCATAAAAGTTTGACCCTCATCTTTATCACAACTATCAATCTAGAAGCTCTTTATTATGTGAAGTGAGGGGAATGGGTGAGATTCATTGAGTTAGAATCAAGCCATATCGTTCTTTGGAAAAATGAACTATATCACTTGGAAAAGATGAATGTTCCTCCATGAGAAAAGAATAAGATAAGAGGACTTTAGAATTCAATAAATATTTCCCTTTAAGGTAAATTAAAACACGTGAAATTTACAAAGTAAAAACTTCCCATGTTTTTTGACCAATGTTGGGTGAGGAAAAACTCCTTCGATATAAATCTTGGCAATATCACCAAAACCAATATAAAGCGAAAGTGAAATCAACACTCCAAAAATTGCCAAAAAGAAGAAAAGAGGTGCAAACTAAAAGAAAAAAGTTGAATGAAAAGTCGAAATTGAAAGAAATATTTAACAAGACTATTTATGAATAATGTCTCAATAAAAGAACCAACATGAGGGGAAAAATGCAAGCTTTTCTTAAGTTGATATTTTTTTACGTTTCCTTGCAAAGTTGTGATTGATTATACTTTAATCCAAACAAAAATTCTAACTCCATATAGTAGTTGTGATAGAAATTGAAGCCAAATAAGAAGTTTATCCCCTTTAAAATTTCATTGTTTTCAAATTAAGCCTGCATGGAAACATCATAACGATTTTATAATAACAATAAGGCTTGTGAACAAACTATAGGTTCATAGACTCCACGATTTAACTGATTTTCAATTTGATCGACATCATAAATTATTTTACAAAACTCAAAAGCTAGCAAAACAAGGAGAGCGAATTCCAAATATGAGAAAAAATGGGTGCAAAGTTTTCAAAGCAATCCTTGAAGACCTGAAAAAACATAGCTTTAGATTAGCAAACACTAAAAATGAAGCTGAAACAAAAAACATAAAGAAAATAGAAACAAATGGAAGCGAGCTTATGCAACTTATCTTGAATAATTTTGCTAAGACTTACTTGAAAGAGACTAATCTTCTCCAAAAAGGTAAATTCTTCTTTTGATTGAAATTAATAGCATGAAGAAGTTGCATTATATGATGTTTTCACTTGCCCAAAATCATCACTTATTGAATCTAAACAAGAGTGAGCATTAAACTAGAAAAATAACGTCTCATGTCCAACGAGCTGGAAGTAAATAACAAATCATCAGAAAAAACAAAAAAAGTGCTTCATTATGAATTGCAACAACAACTATTCCTCTTGTCACTTTCGATTTTATACTAGCACCAAAAATATCTATAAAATCCCATGGAATCAAATCCAATGCCCCAACCAATGTAAAGGTTCATATAAATATAGATATAGGACTTGATTCTTTTCATAACAGGAATTAGAGTGGAGGAATGTGTGTATATAATCAAATCACGAGATAATATCCCAAAATTCCCACAACAATAATTATCTTTGCAAAATTTTGGGTATGCTCACCAAATTACTGTATCACATGGTTGTTTCTTTGGAATGATGAATAACACATTTTGATCTGGGAGAGAAGTATGAGTCAACAAACATCATGCACATTCCACATCATCCTAGATAAATGGATCTCGAGAGGAAATCGCCCAGGCGCTTTACGAGGAGGCACAATAGTAGTGAGATCCATCTACGCTTGACAATAGGAAGATATGTCTGGAAGAAAATTGAA
Source organism: Pinus albicaulis (assembly GCA_034641835.2). Taxonomy (NCBI): domain Eukaryota; kingdom Viridiplantae; phylum Streptophyta; class Pinopsida; order Pinales; family Pinaceae; genus Pinus; species Pinus albicaulis. The sequence continues at coordinate 1,203,934,808 of CM076582.1, read as the reverse complement.
ATGTGATTTATTAGTTAGTCGGACTTCTGGGCTTGTGTGTAGTAAAAGAGTAAGCGTAAGTATAGTAGCCTAGATATGACAGCCCTGATACAATTAGAATAATGTTATGGGCATAAGAGGCATGTGGTGTGTAGAGAGGAGAGAGGAGTACTCAGAGCTCAAATGCCCGGAAGGTATTATGAATTGAGATTTGGAAGGATTTATGGGCTTCAGAGTACGCAGGTTATTGAAGTAGAGTGGGGACACTACTCATAAGATAATGTAGTAATATGATGGGGTAGGGGCCAAACCTTGTATGCACGTAAATCAAAATTTGTGATGATGTGGTGCCCTGAGCCCGCATGCCCAGAAGATTTTGGAATTATATTTTAAGAGGTTATGGGCTTCCGGGTACCAGGGTATAAGACAGATATGCAAAGATGGAGTGAAGGTAAAAATGGGCCTAACTATACATGTTCTAGAAGAAATCCTCCAAAGGTAGCCCATTTGAGATGGCTCCCGGCTCACATGGAAAACAAAGAATGAATGCCCAGTTAAAGCACATGAATAAAGACCCATGTGCACACGCCATGTAGAATGGATAATCCTAAGGTAAATTAGTCATCTCGAGATTTATTAAAAGGGATCAAACCAAAAGAGAATATACGAGATAAACAGTGCAATGTGATTATGACTTTGGAAAATGAAAAGTACAAGAATGTGCAGAGGTATGGTTATGGGCGAGAGTATTTTTACGATTATTGATATATTCTTTGCAATTTTCCTTTGCTTACGGGCCCTTTGATTTTTTTTCCATTTATAGCATGAGAAGATAAAGGCCCCTTGGCAAATAAAATCTAGCAGGAGTCAAGTACGAGATTTAAATTGCATCAATAAGAAGGGAAATATGATCATGCCTAATTTTTGCAAATATGCAGGGCAAGGGAAATATAAAACAAAGCACCTATACAAAGCACAAAAATAGAAATTTCAATGAGAAAATAAATAATTCCTTGGCCATTTTGTGAATTGGAAAATGCTAGTTTCTATCTTTATGCAAATATTCAAATCAAGTCAATGAAAACTTGCAAAAAGAAGTACAAATGAGAAATAAAATGACTGAAAAGGAAAATAAAGCTAAAATGCAAACTAACAACAGATGAGGATGAACATGTATACACATATCTAGAAGAATCTAATTGGAAGTTTACCTTATAAATATTAACATTTTTCCATTCATCTTCCTTAGAATTTGCATATGTTCAAAAACTTCTACTTATTCAATCTAAGTTAAATGTTAAGTAATGAGTCATTATTTTGCATCTACCTCAACATTTCATAACAAGAAAAGGTAAAAGAACTTATTTAGAAATGCATTGTAAGGACTATGAAACACATCATGTTAGGAATGAATGTCAAGGAAACACTTACTACTCACTACCCGCTCATTCAAAACCATGCAGTATTAAAAAAAACAAAATAAAAGCAAACTGATTAAGCTAATCCTACTCCTGATCTAATAGGGAAAATTAAATATTAAGTGAAATCATACTTCTAATCAAGCCATTCTCTCGATTGTGTTTTTGCACATATGCACATATCAAAAATGAATAAAAAAGTAAAAATATGATTAAACTGGCAAAAATTAACCTTAATGGAATATGTACATCTATTGCTAACATATCTACAAAAAGAAGCTTATTTACAATGACTATTTTTGAAAATTTTCCTCCAACCATAGCTTTATGGGATTATAAAAATATGGATGAATCTTTGTCAATGATTGGAGAGACGACGACAAACCAAGTTCAAATAATTTCTTTTTAAATGCTCTGGCCTATAGTAATAAGTTGACATTCTATACAAAAAAAAAATCGCCAAAATTCTTTTGTGAGATTGAGCTTTTCAAATATTTTTCGAATGAATCAATGAAGTGTGAATGGAAGCCCAGTAAATATTTAAGAATATTTCTAGACAAATTTGAATGATGGTTAGTTTGTAATAATCAATTTTCAAGTGCTAGAACTTGTAAATAATTCATTTCAAAAGAATGCATGCATTGGTATAAGATGAACATCAAATAAAATTGAAAAAATAGGAGTTATTGATACTCATGGTTAAATATTTGAAATTGGTTTTCATGTATGCCCATAACTGCATTTGATGAGTGTTCAGAGCCTAAGTCCTCAAAGTTCCAATGTAATATTTCCAAAAATTTAAAAATAAAATTCGAAAGAAAATTAAACTTAAATCGAAGAAAATGAAAAAAAACCAAATTATAATTTACATTAATGTTAAAAATAATAGTACAACATTGTTGGGGTTTGCTTATTTGCTTGATGATAATTTAAATTTGTACTCATTGCTTTCTTGTTGACGTTAGCTTCTTTTGCATATTTTTTATCCTTCACTTCAACAGGAGTAGCATGATTTGAAGCAGCTGAATTTTGTTGATTAAAAGCATCTCATAAATCAACATTATTTGTTTCAGCAATGTCTTCTTCTTGTTGATATTTTTTATTAGGAGTGTTTGTATTTTCAATTTGTAGTGGATCAACATTCTTATTTTGAGCCTTTGACTCTTTAGTAAATGCCATACCTTCTAGTTCCTTACAACGATTGGAAATACAAGGGAGAGAAACTAATCCCTAAACCATCATATTAAGTGATATTCGGGAGGTAAATTTTTGGAATGAAATTATCAACAAACAAGTTTAAATCTTATTAGAACATTTTCCAAATACTCACCTTCTAATCTATGCAATGTTTCTAATTGATCACAAACCTTCTCAGAATTATATTCCTGAAAAGCATGAAGGAATTTATTTGAAAAACCATCCCAACTATGTACAAAAGAAACTGGTAATTATCGACACCAGTCTTCAGATTGACCTATCAAAATAAGAGTGAATATCCTCCGAATGACACCTTCGTCAATATCAAAATTATTGAAATATAAAATAAATCTAAAGTTTTGATCAAAAGAAGAAGTCTTACCATTGAATTTAGCTTTAGACAAAATCTTGATTACCTTTATTGGACTAGTGGTTGGTGGAAGCCCGGTGAAACAACTCCAAGAAGGTCATTTGGAAGGAGCCATTATAAAGTCACTTAAAAACTTTAAATTCAAAGCTTAAAATGACAGTTTATTGTAGGCCCTCCTTCTAGTGCCAAAAATTTCTTCATCAAGATTTGGGAAGGTCATCCAGTCATAGTCCCAAATCAGACCCTTATCTATTTCAATGATAGATTTGACTGGCTCTATTGGGCTGATTTACCCCTTATCTATCCCCATTGACTTGTGGTAATTATATTACTTACCAACAAGAAGAGATATATCAAATCCACTATCTTGCAAAGCTATTGCAGGAAAATGACCCTTAATATGAATTGAGGGCTCAGCCAAGCCACACCTAAGGTTTGCCCCTGTGTGAGGGGACTCCTAAGAATGTGTTATAGTTGCACCAACCACCCTCCAAAATTTTTCCCATGCTTATATTTTGGAGCCTCCCTTCTGTCCACAGGAGCTTATCCTTCTTTGTCGTCAAGTATCCATGCTATGTCAAAGACTTATCATTTCATGTAGAGCTTGTGATGTCTTATTTTAACCTCGATCTCCGCCTTTTTAGTCAAAATTTATCTTCTGCCTTGACCTTGCAGCTTTGTCAGTCTTCCCCTTAGAGATTGTGCAATCTTGGAAGGTCGACCAACCTTGAGGAACTGAATTACACAGTTCTCAAATGCACACCAACCTTGAGCTCAGAAATGATGCAATCATGAGGGGAAGGCATGCCTTGAGCTCAGAAATTGTGTAGAAGCTTCACTGCCCTCAGAAACTGCGAAATGCACTGAGCCAAGGAGTTTCCCAGTTCCTTGTGATTGGGAATTGTGCAATCTTCCCGGGCAGTGAGAGAAGCCAGTTTCTCGGAAATGCAAAAAAATAAAAAAATAAATAGAAAAAACAACTCCTATAAAGTAGGGACTAGAAAAGCAGTTTCCTAAAGTCCGACACAAGTTGTTATTTTTTACCGTTATGCCAAGTGTCGCTTTTTCCTTGATTTTAGGCATGCACATCATAAAACCTAATCAGCCTAAATATATATAATAGATGCCCCTATAGCTCATTTTTACATTCAATCTTGGAGCTCTAGCATTCCCAAGGAGATCAAGGAGCTTTTGGTGGATTTTGTGGCACTTTTCCAAGTAAGTTTTTATTTTGTCATCTTTCGTTGCATTTTTTGTCGTTTTTCTTCTGTGAGTGTTGTTTTTCTATTTTCATATTTTCTCGTTTTTTACCTTATATTAGCTTGTATAAGTGTTTTTTTAGTTCATCATTCACATTTTATAAGTGTCGCATCAAATTTCTTGTTTTTTCCCACTAGTGATTGCCATTTCGGAGACTCCCTATGCATGTTATTTTTCCTTTTGCATGTTGATCTTATGCCCTTGATTTTCACTGATTTATCTTTACTTAATCAGATCTACACTATCACTTGCACATTCACTCTAGATATGTCACTTTTCACCCTCTTCCTAGGCAGATATTCCCATCACTTGGCCAGCAGTTTCCATGCTCAACTGGGAATTGTGCAAGCTTAAGGCCCAAGTTTCATGCTTGTCCTATGAGATTGCATAATGTGCAGTACCTGTCTACACCAAATGTGCATTGTGCAGTTCTCGGGCTCAAGCCTGACCCCTTGGCCACTGAGACTTTGCATTGTGCAATCTCTCCCTCAGTCTGCCCAGGCTGCGACTGTGAATTGGGAAATATCAAGCCTCAAGATTCCCCCTTGACTGTTGATATTGAAAAATGCACAGTTCATGAAGCCATTCTCTTCCCTCATCCCATATATTTCACAGTGTTTCCCCTCAGTCTGATAGTCGTTTCCCAGATCTTGCTTTGTGAGTCGATTTGTTGAAGCTAATTTATGTTTTCCACCAGTGCATTTCTATCTTGGAGGAACTTTAGTTGTTTAGGACTCCTCTTTTTAATTTACTATCATTATGGCTCCCAAGAGAACTGCCTCCAAGGACACCACAAAAAGAAGCACCGAAGAGGCAGTTGAGAGTACTCTAGTGAACTTGCTATTTCACTCAGACACTTAATTGTTCATAGAGAAAGAGTCATATATCACATGGCATAATGTGAATGAAGTATTATTAGTAAATACCTTCAAATCAGATCTTGAAGACTGAAAGGTGTATCTCAATTTGCATAGGTTAGGGATACGCAAGGTTGCATGCAAGTACCCAATTTTCCCATGTACATACATCGTCAGCTAGATATTAAAACATACATGTAATAAGACTATGACTCCCAGTAATGATAGTGGATAAATTATTTCCTCTTTCATGGCACCTGATTATCATATGATGCATTATCTACCGATTTCATATTCATACATGAATTCATACTTTTATGCAGTCACCAATTATCTGAGTAAATAGGATGTCATCAAAGGTTGGGAGAAGATCATTCAAAATTCTGCCAGACACCCAACAATACTTACAAGATAAAGTATCTCAAGAAGTCTTATTAGTACTTGATAACCCTATGTTTCCAAATATATGGTTAGATCAATAATGAGACCTTCCCAGAAGGTTCATAATTCTTTCTAAATCAAGTTGTGAACAAAGGTAAATCGTTCAACTGGTTGGACTTGTTTTCTCAACAATTGAGAATCCATGTGACCAATTCCAAGAACCCTCCCAAGGGTGAGCAAGCCATATTCTAATTTCATGCCTATTTTTCGGATGCAATTTACGCTAAGAATTCATTCTGTGGCATGAGTTTGACCTAGTCACCACGAAAAAATGTTGTGCATATCTTGCAAGATGTTTTCGAAGTTTAGTTTCAAAGGAGTAATGGAAAAGTTGGCTGATCACTTCCTCATCCCACTGTACAAGTTAATATTTGAGGAAGAGCCACCTTGCATGTTTCGTGAAGCAATACAAGCAGTGTCAGAAATGACATATTAGTTTACTTCACCGGATGGCACCTACCTCAGAGTGTTCGGCGAACATAAGCCTCCACATCTTCTTCTGAGGTATGCCACAGACAACCTAGTCATGCAAGAGGTTTATTATCATATCTCCATGGGTTTGTTAGTAGTATTGCAAAGGAAGAAGAAATCACCTTGGCCTGCTCTTCCTTTGCAAATCAGATTGTACAAGATCAAGAACCTCATGGTTGCGAAGACCGAAGGTAAGGTGATAGAAAAATTTGCATTTGGTCGTTTGGAATTCAATCCGTATGATCCAAGGGATATATGCAAAGAAAATTATGCAAGGATTCATTTCAAATGGCCAAGCAATACATTCTACAGGCCCCGAGGAGGTAGAGATGAATAATTGTTACAATGCCTCCAAGTCTCGTGAATTAGTCAGCTTTGTTGGAACATCACAAGTCACTCCGCCGAAGGAAGTCACTTCAGAGGCAGAACCAATATAAAGGTGTAACCCAGTGTGCGAGAAAGGCAAGTGGAAGGTTGTGCATAGTCCACTGGAAGAGAAAAGTTGCAATATGAAAGAAAATCCCATCATCCTAACATCTGCGATAGAACCAGAAGAGAGGAGGAAACAAAGGAAGATAGAAAAAGAGCAGAAGAAAAAGGAGGAACATGAGCAGAAGAGACTAGAATAAGAAATACATAAATTAGAAGAAGAAGAAAGGTGGAAGATGGAGGAAGAAGAAGCAGCACGGAAAAAATCCAAGGAACAAGAGCATAACCGACAGCTAGAAGAGGAGAACAAGCAATTGCAGGAGAAATAACTTTCCCAGGAGATTGAAGACTCGATCATAATACAAGACATAGAGATGGAATCAGAGTCGCAAAACCAAGATGTTGACCTTATGCTGAGTACTCAGTTGATCACCATTCAGTCTCATCCACCTCTGACATCAGAGCAAATTTCGAGAAAAGAAGAGGAGATTGTTCCTCTCGATGATGGTCTAGTCATGGATACGTACAATCTAACTTATGATGAACTTTAGAAGAAGATTGTACAGACGCAGAAGAAAAAAATTTCAGACGAGCTCACGTCCCCTGCATTCATCTGAGAAAGGGTAATTATCACAAACACCAAAAGGAATCTAGTAGACATCGTTGCTACCAACTTAGCCTTTGCAGGTGCTTCCAAGCCAAACACAAAGTATCTCATGGTCGAGAATAAACAAATGGAAAATAAATTTTTGGCTACGAGGAAATAAGTGGAAAAACTTCGAGAAGAAGTGCAGAACTCTGACAAGTATATGACCGAGGAGGAACTACAAGTGGAGGTGGCTAAGCTAGATTTTCACCAAACTCAAGCTTAACATGTTTTGTCTTATTAGGTTGTCTAGTTGACTCTACCCTATTTTGTCTTATATGGGTATGAGAAATATTGTAATATTATTTTGTAATTAATTAGTTAAATTACAAGTGTAAGTTTTGGAATGTGAAGAGTCATTTTTAATGAAGTCCAAAGTTCATGGTTGTAGGAAGTCAAACAGTCATGAGGGAACTCAAAGAGTCACATGGGGAGATAAATAGTCACAACTTTTGTTACAAATATAACCTCATGAGTCATGTAAATGGATTTTGGTCAGGCTTTTTGATTGATATGAGAAGCTTGGTAGTTTTTTTGAGAGCCTTGGCTTCTTCGTAGCATAGAGGGAGTATCTTTCTTTGGAGGAGCAATTTTTGGCTTCATGTTCCACTATTGGGGCTAGTGGTTCGTCAATTGTATATGTATGCTTGGAACTTTCACTTTAATAAAATCTCATAGCCGACATGTTTTCATGCATATGTTTTGAATATAGTAGGAAAATTCTTGTTATGTTTGCAATATATGCTATTTCATTTACCCTAACACTTATGAACTATTTCATTTTCATTAGTACGAATCTTGTTGAATGCGTGCTGCTGTATATTTGTATCATGGTTAACTTGTGAACTATTTTGCAAGCTAACTTATGATCTATTCCATGCTCGTGTGTTCCTTTCAATTTGCATACTATTACAGGCTTTTAAGGGTCTCACTCACTTTCCCTTTTTCATGTTAGAACCTTTCATGCATTGCACTTAACCCTCCATAGAGTCAAACACTTGTTTCCCAAAAGTCACGAATACATCATCCTATGTGTTATTGCAGCTAAGGCATACGACTCAAACCCACCATTTCGACAAATGGGTCATATTCCAAAGGGGACTCCTACACAAAACGGTGTGAGTTCTATTTGGGACTTCATATCGGGGAGATCCCCTGAATGTTGGCGGGTCCCGAACCGTCAACATTTTTGGCGCTCGAAGGAGGGAAGATGAAAATCTGATAACATGAAGTTTGTTTGAAATTTCCGTATCTTTAATGGCTTCTTCCCAAATCTTAACCATGACATTTTTTTTCAAGAACCATAAATCTAAAAGTGTCCACGGGAATAATCAATGACTTGTCCAATCTGAAATTTGATGGCGAGGATGGAACAACCGTTCTTGAGCACACCGCTCGCTTCCTCTAATTTTGCATTAAACACAATATTCATTGTGAGGATACTACTTGCAGGTTATTCGTTCTCACATTCGAAACATGCATGAAGGAATGTTGTTACACATTTCCAACCACTTCGATTCACTCTTTCGAAATCCTGTCAAGGAGTTATACCGCACCTTTGACAGGTATGATTATAAATTTGTTTACAGTAAAACCATGCGTCTGCGGAAAGCACCTAATGAATCTCTTAATGATTTTCACGATCAATTTATTCATTTATGTTATGAATTTTCTAAAGATGATGTTGATTGGAATCTTATGGAAGAGAAGTTCAAATTTCTTATTCATATCTCAATGAATGCGAAAGAATATGAATCTTTTGAAAGTCTCCAACATACCTCAATTATGGAGCTCCTAAATCTGCGACAAAGGAATTTGTTGTTTTTAGTGACTCTTTGTCTTCTCCTCGTTAAAAAGCTTCATTTATGCTGGTTGAGGTGGGATAACTTGACAATTCATCTGTTGGTCTACCACCATCTTCTCCTACTACACATAGTTAGAATTCAAGTGCATGTTTGGACTGTGAATTTGATGTTTGCGAGGACGTTTTCTCATTAGAGTAAATTTCAGCCTAAAAGTGGCCTCCTAAGGAAAAATAATAAAATAATAGTTAAAATAATAAATAATAGTTATAAATTTTGGAGGGAAAAGAAGAAAAATACTTTTTTAAATTGTATTTTTGGCTTATCTCTTTATATATTTTCTCAAATTTAAAGTGTAGACACTCATTGGATGCGGATTTAAATTCCACATCCAACGAGTACCCATTATGCATACTTTCGAGAAGATCCACATTGATAAAAATGCATATACATTTAAAAAATGTTTTAAACACACTTTTTTAATGTACCTACAATTTTTATCAATGTGGGTCTTCTCGAAAGTATTCATAATGAGTACTCATTGGATGTGTAACTTAATTCTGCATCCAACAAGCGTCTACACATGAAATTTAAGTAAACCTATAATGAGGTAAGCCAAAAATACAATTAAAAAAAGTAGTTTTTCTTCTTTTCCCTCCAAAATACTTACATGTACCTCTTTTTAAATTTAAAGGATTTTGATTGGTTTACATATTATGACATGGAAATTATATGAAAATTTCATGGGCACTTTTACGATGAAATTTCCTTTAATGCTCCTTGTCCTCCATCTGTTAGCTCTTTAGGTCCTCCAATTTGTGATTTGTTTGATTCACATGTTTCAATAGTTTCTTCTAATGTTCATAGGACCTAATGTTGATGTGTAGTAAATCCCCTCTGCGGACAGAGGCGATCCCTCCAGCCCTAGGGTGGGTCTAGCAGCAAGAGGAAATTATAATGTGTCGGTTCCTAGTTAATGAATGAAATGAGTTGGGATAGATTGTCCTACTTGTGATCCAACACAATTGTCGTAGCTGCAGCAACAGTCTCTTGATCCTCATCCAGACACGTCGCGATCCTTCAGCAATGGTACTCAGGTGCCTGCACAAATATCAGAGAATGAAAGCAGCATAAAAAACAATGTTTGCATTCATAACTATCTAACTGGTCAAGGAGAATTAAACATATTGCATAAGATCAATCACATCAACACAAGATGGGAACCAAAACATCATTCATGTATATATTAAGAGGAAGAAATAGATTACAACCAAATGAGCCTTGATGTCGCAACCTCCTTCAGCGGGTTCAGTAAAACCTCGTCTCGAGAATTCGTCGGGGAATATGGACGTGGCGAGGCAGAAATCCTAAGCTTTCTCGCGACAGGGGTCTCTCTCTACTCTATCTCACACCAGCTATATCAGATTGTTTCAGCAAAATGTTCAGCAATTCCTATTCAGCTAGTTGCATCTATGTGAGAGAGGTGTATTTATAGAAGGAGAGGAGAAGGTTGGGATCCCTAAAATGGTGGATAGGAGGCCTTATCCTTTGGAAGGTTGCCCCAAAAGGAGGAAAGAAGAAGCCAAAGGAAGGTGCTCGACATTATTCAGTCGAACAACCCAAGTTGACTCGCTCATGAAGTAGTTAGCTTGGAAACTTCGCTTTTATATTTAAAAAACTTTCCAAAAATAGCTCGACGCGGGCAGCTCACTGAGATGGAGCGCCAATGGGCACGGGGCCCAGTGTTAATTTATTTTATTGGCGTGAGGCCATAATTGCCTACCAGCGCCAACCCAAAAGCATGTGTTTTTTAATGGTCTATTCCAGGAAAAGTCAACAGAGGAAATGTTATTCTCATGGAAAGGGATGCAATGACACTTTTTGCAAGGCATGAGACTTCACATAAGTCACAGAAACGGTCCTCCAATGTGTGGGATGGGGATTGTAGGGATGGTGAAAAAATGTTGTGTAACACCATGCGCCGGTGGTTGCACTGGAAGTTTCATTGTACGTAAGCCTGGCCTATTATCGGTTAGTTTAGGAGTAGGAGTAGTTTGTTTGTTTTCTTTTTTATTAATTTTTTGTCCTACTCTTTCTTTCCTTTTCGATGCAGTTTATTTTTCGCGTGAGACTGTGTTTGGTTTCTGAAGCAAGCATGGTGAAGTTCAAGAGGAAATTGTGCTACTGTCAATGCTTGGTTATCTGTTTATTTATTCTCTTTGTGTGGATTTTGCATCTTTTATTCGATGATACTATGATGGAGAATATGTTCTCTATCGAAGAAAATTGTAGGGGAATCATTATTCTTGAATCTATAACTAGTACCACCTACTCTATTCGGTTGTTATGTTTATTCGGTTTTTCTTATCAACTAAGTCGGGTAGAGTAAGGAGGGGAGGAAACTTTAACAATCGAACTATATTTCAGAAGTGTATAAATATTCTTCTATGAATGGAAAACCTCTTCTACTCTCAATAAGTCGGGATCCCTCTTCCACCCCATGAAATTAATAAGTTAATATGCACAGTTTTATGAACAAAGTGAAAAAAATGAAAAAATAAAATAAAGGGTGAAATAAGAGAAAGGCTTCCTGTGCAGGGAGGTAAAGCAAGCAACTCTGTCGGGGTAATATCCACGCTCGTTGGCAGGGGAGAAATTGTTGTGTTCCTGAAGTGACTCTGTCAGGGTACTGTCTAGGCCTGCTAGTTGCGGAGCAACACTAGAGGAAAAAATAAGACTTTGACAATCATGTTTTCAATGTAAACCTGTATTGTCCTCATCCCCAATCAAAACAACTGAGTTTGAATTGACTTTGTTGAGTATGTTTATGATGAAGAGAATGGTAGGGCATATATCTTTAACTCAATCAAAGTAAAGAAGTTATGGTGATCGATGAAATAAACAATACTTCCTAAATAGTTAGACCTATTTTACATGAGACAAGACCCATACAGAGAGTTAGAGTTCTACTAGTGTGTTGAAAGTGTTATAGTTGCTACAACCACCCTCCAAAATTTTTCCCATGCTTAGATTTTGGAGCCTCCCTTCTGGCCGCAGGAGCTTATCCTTCATTGTGGTCAAGTATCCATGTTATGTAAAAGACTTATAATTTCATGCAGATCTTGTGATGCCTTGTTTTGACCTCGACCTCAACATTTTTAGTCACAAGTCATCTTCTACCTTGACATTGTAGCTTTGTCAGTCTTCCCTTTAGATATTGCACAATATTGGAAGGCGGGTCAGCCTTGAGGATATGAATTGCACAGTTCTGAAAGGCAAGCTAGCCTTGAGCTCATAAATTGTGAAATCCTAAGGGGCAGCCCTACCTTGAGCTCTAAAATTGTGCAGAAGCTTCCCTACCCTCAAAAACTGCACAATGCACTGAGCCAAGGAGTTTCCTAATTCCTTGTGATTTTGAATTGCACAATCCTCCCTGGCAATGTGAGAAGCCAGTTTCATAGAAAAGAAAAAAAACAAAAAAAATCAAAAACAAAAAAAGAAAGTCCTAGAAAATAGGGATTGTAAAATAAGTTTCCTAAAGTCTAGCACAAGTTGCTATTTTTTATCGTTCTGCGAAGTGTCACTTTTTCCTTGATTTTAAGCATGTGCATCATAAACCCTAATTGGCCTAAATATATATAATACATGCCCCTAGAGCTCATTTGTACATTTGATCTTGGACCTCTATAATTCCTAAGGATATCAAGGAGCTTTCGGTGGAGTTTGCAACATTTTTTCCGAGTAATTTTTTCTTTTGTCGTGCTCTGTCGCTTTTTCGTCACTTTTTGTCATTTCGCTTGTGTGAGTATTGTTTCGGTTTCTTATTTTCATATTTTTTGGAATTTTACCTTATATTATATTGTAGAATTTTTGGTTCATTCCGTCATTCACATTTTACATGTGTCGCATCAGCCTTCTTCTTTTTTCCCACCGATGATCATCATTTGAGCGACTCCCTATGCATGTTGTTTTTCCTTTTGCATGTTGATATTCTGCACTTAATTTTCACTGATTTATCTTTACTTAGTCAAACATGCACTATCACTTGCACATTCACTCAAGTTCTATCACTTTTCACCCTCTTCCCGATTATATTTTACCATCACTTGGCCAGCAGTTACCATGATGAAATGGGCATTGTGCAAGATCAAGGCTCAAGCTTCCTGCTTCGCATCTAAGACTGCGTAATGAAAATTATCTAGCTGACACAACTCTGCATTTCATGGTTCCATGGCTCAAGCCTGACCCCTTGGCTACTGAGACTACGCAATGCGTAGTCTCTCCCTCAGTCTTCCCAAGATGAGATTGTGCATTATGCAATCTAAAGCCTCAAGCCTCCCCTTTGACTACTAAAACTGCATAATGCATAGTTCATGAATCCAGTATCTTCCCTTATCCCAGATATTGCACATTTTTCCCCTCATTCTTATGCTTGTTGCCTGGATATTTCTTTGTGAGTCGAGTTTTTGAAGCTAATTTATGTTTGCCATTAATGCATTTATCTCTTGTAGGTATTGCATTTTTTATGACTTATATTGTTCATTTACTGTCATTAAGGCTCCTAGGAACACAAACTTCAAGGACACAACACAAAAGTAGCACCGAAGAGGCAGTTGAGAGTACTCAAGTGAACTTGCCAGTTTAATCAGACACACAACTGTTTATAGAGAAAGAGTCATATATCACATGGAATAAGGCGAATAAATTATTGTCATCAATTACTTTCAAAGTAGATATTGAAGAACGATAGGTGTATATCAATGTCCAGAGGTTAGGGCTACACAAGGTTGCATGCATGTACCCATTTTTCCCATGTGGATACATCTTCAACTGGATATTATCGCATAAAATAATAATACTATGACTCTTAGTAATTCCAACGGAAAAATTATTACCTCTTTCATGGCACATGATTATCATCTGATGTATCGTCTACGGATTCCAAATTCCTACATGGATACACACTTTTACGCAGTCACCAGCTATTCGATTACAAAGGACGTCGTCAAAGGCTGGGTGAAAGAGCCTTCAAAATTCTGCCAGACACCCAACAATACTTACAATAAAAAATATCTCAGGAAGGCATATCATTACTTGATAACCCTATGCTTCGAAATCTATGGTCAAATAAATATTGACACCTTCCCAAAATGTTGGGTATTTTTACTAAATCAAGTTTTGAACGAAGGGTCCATGAGGTCTTGGATAAACGATGATCGGGTGCTTTGTTAAGTCACTCCTTGATGTGCAATCACTGGTTCAATTCCCTGCCTGGATTGGGGTGATATGTATTGGATATGATGATAAAGATGTAGTCTTACCTAGCTTACAAAAAAAAAAATTAACGAAGGGAAACCGTTCAACTAGTCGGACCAGTTGGCTCAACAATTGAGAATACATGTGACGAATGCTAAGAATCCTCCCAAGGGTGATCAAGCCATATTTTACATGTCTACCTATTTGTTAGATGTAATCTGCGTCAGAATTCATTTCGTGGCATGAATTGGACCTGGTAACCACGAGAAATTGCCATGCATATCTACTGCAAGTTGCTTTAAGAGTTCAGTTTCAAAGTAGTAATAGAAAAGTTGATTGATCACTTTCTCATCCCATTATACAAGATAATATTTGAGGAAGAGCCACCTTGCATGTCCCATGATGCAATGTAAGCAGTGTTGGAAATAGCATATTGGTTTGCTTCACCGGATGGGACCTACCTCAGAGTTTTCAACGAACAAAATCCTCCACATCTTCTTCCGAGGTATGCCACCGACAAGTTGTTCATGCAAGAGGTTGTGTATCATCTTTCCACAAGGTTGTTAGAAGTATTTTAAAGGAGGAATAAAGTACCTTGGACCACTCTTCCTTTGCAAATCAAATTGTACAATATCAAGAACCTCAAGGTTGCGGAGACTGAAGGTAAGGTGATAGATAAATTCACATTCGATCGTTTGGATGTTAATTTGTACGATCCTAGGAATATATACAAATAACATTGTGCAAGGATTCATTTCCAATGTCCAAGCAGGATATTCTACAAGCCCGAGGAGGAATATGTGAAGAATTGTTACAATGCCTCCAAGTCCTGTGAACCAGTAAGCTTCGCTGGAACATCATAAGTCACTCCATAGAAGGAAGTCACTTTAGAGGAAAAACGAGTAGAAAGGTGCAACGCAGTGTTCAATAAGTGTGAGAAAGGCAAGAAGAAGGTTTCACATAGTCAAATGGCAGAGCAAAGCCTCAAAATGAAAGCATATCCCATCATCCTAAAGCGTCCATAGCAGCAGAAAATAAGAGGAAAAATAGGAAGATGGAAGAAGAGCAGAAGTTGAAGGAGGAACATGAGCAGAAGAGATTAGAAGAAGAAATACATAAATGAGAAGAATAAGAAAGGAAAAATATGGAGGAATAAGAAGTAGCACGGAAACAAGCCAAGGAACAAGAGCATAATCGACAACTAGAAGAGGAGAACAAGTGATTGCATGAGAAATAAATTTCTTGGGAGATTGAAGAATTGATCATAATTCGACACAGAGAGATGGAATTGGAGCTGCAAAACCAATATGTTGACATTATTCCAAGTACTAAGTCGGTCACCATTCAGTCTCCCCTACCTCCGACAGCAGAGCAAGTTCCGAGCGAAGAAGAGGAGATTGTTCCTCTCGATGATGGTCCAGTCATGGATACGTACAATATGACTTACGATGAAATTTAGAAGAATATTGTATAGACACGGAAGGAACATTTTCTAGATGTGCTCACATCTCCTACATTCATCAGAGAAAGGGTTATTATCACGGACACCATAAGGAATCCAGTAGCCATTGCGACAACCAACTTGGCCTTGGCAGGTGCTTCCAATTCAAACATGAAGTATCTCATGGTTGATAATAAACAAATTTCAAAGAACTTGAAGGCTGCAAGGAAAGAAGTGGAAGAGCTCCAGGCAGAAGTGCAGAAAGTAGCCTTCGCACAAGCATGTCTCGAAGAACTTAAGGAAGCAATACTTGGAGAAGTATCGGCACTAGGAGAGACCATGCAAAGTATTTATGAGGAGTTGGTCATCGTGCATAAAGTAGTTTCCATCTTGCACGACATGCATAAGAAGTGCAAGGAAATTTCTAAGAATCTCAAGGTTTTCCACACAGCCATTGTTGCTGTGCATGAGTGTTCAATGCAACACAAAGGGGCACCGTCCGAATTGGGAAAGAAAAAAAGGCAACATGCGGAGCTGGAGAAATAGCAAGTGCATATGATCATTCATAGTAAGAAAAAACTTGCCTCATTCATTTCCAACATTCAGAAATCATATGAACGATTATACAACAACATGGATTTCATGGTCAAATCACATAAGATACCTTCAGTTGGCTAACTCACCGAGGCCAAACAAAAAAATCAACTTAGATAGGAGGTATTTGAATACTTGGACCAGCTAAGACATATCACCACCAAGGAATATCTAGAGATGAACAGGAAAAATATGCAGAAGTACATTGGTGGCCTTGTCTAGATCAACATGATGTTTCTCTTGTTGAAGAAGGACATTCAGACCAGTTGCAAATCAACCTACCCAGATGCAGTGGAGGCTAAAATCTGCTTCCAACTTTATCATCCCATCGCATACTTTGGGGAAGTCATCGCATTGTACAAATCTTGGCACAAGTATATGAACGAGGAACTACAAGTGGAGGTTGTTGAGCTAGAGATTCCCCAAACTCAAGATTAACATGTTTGTCTTATTAGGATGTCTAGTTGACTCTACCTTATTTTGTCTTATATGGGTATGAGAAATATTGTAATATTCTTTTGTTATTAATTACTGAAATTCAAAGAGTAAGTTGTGTAATATGAAGATTCATGTGTAATATGAAGATTCATTTGTAATGAAGTCCAAAGGTCATGGTTGTAGGAAGTAAAACAATCATTAGGGAAGTCAAAGAGTCATAGAGGGAGATGAATAGTCACCCATTTTGTTATAAATATACCCTCATGAGTCATGTAAATGGATTTTGGTTGGGATTTTAGCTTGAGATTAGAAGTTTCGTAGTTCTTTTTAGAGCCTTGGCTTCTCTATAGTTAAGAGGGATTATCTTTATTTGGAGGAGCAAGTGTTGGCTTCACATTCCACTACTGGAGCTAGCATTTCGTCAATTGTATATGTATTCTTGGAAATTTCAATTTAATAAAAGCTTAGAGTAGGCAGGTTTTCATGCATATGTGGTGAATATAGTAGGACTATTATTGTTATTTTTTCAATATATGTTATTTCATTTATGCTAACACTTATGAACTATTTCGTTTCCATTAGTACAAATCTTGTTGAATGTGTGATGTTGTATATTTGTATCACGGTTAATTTGTGAACTATTTTTCATGCTAACTTATGATTTCTTTCATGTTTGTGTGTTCCTTTCAACCTATGTACTATTACAAGATTCCAAGGGGCCCACTCACTTTCCCTTTTTCGTATTAGAACCTTTCATGCATTGCACTTGACCCTCTGCAGAGTCACAAACTTGTTTCCCTAAAGCCACGAATACATCATCCTGTGCATTATTGCCGCCAAGGCATACTACTCAAACCCACCATTTCGACAACCGGGTTGTATTCCAGATGGGACTCCTACACCAATCGGTGTGAGGTCTAATTGGGACTTCATATCGGGGAGATCCCCTGAATGTTGGTGGGTCCAGCACTGTCAACAGATTGAAATTAATTAATCTAAGTATGAATCTAATTTTAAATGCAGTGCAGAAAAGTAAAAGAAACTAACCTAACTCAATACTTAAGATATACACCCAAATATCAAGTAAAAGACTTTAAATAAATTGAGGATTTAACACGATTTCAATGATGAATATCAATTTGTTGAAGGATTTCTAACAACTGATATTATTACTATCATAGATGTTTTGTTTGGTGATTTAAAAAAGTGAATTATTAGCGACTAAAACTAGGAAAAAGTTCACTTAAAATTCTAACGGTAATTAAATCTATTTTAGATAGAAAATTTATGAGTAAATAGTTACTCAGAAATTTGACTTATGCACATTAGAAAAGTGAATATCAACAAAAAAATCCATGAGACGAATAGATCATATAGTTGATCTATAAGAAATCAATACTCATATTTAAAAAAAGTGCATAATATCAAGTAATTTACATAGATCGGCCATCAAAAACAAAATGAAATTTGAATTACAAATAAAAGGATTCAAATACAAATTGGTAATCCTGGATCCCTTTTGTAAGTTTCCAAATGGATCTCTAATAATCTCCTCAAAGTGATTAACTTTAATAGTAGAAAAAAGAATTGCAAAAGTGCAAATTCTGCCTCATTAACAGAGATTGAATTCTGAAAAGAAATCACCCCAATATCATCATATTTTAGTTTTCCTCCCTGTCTACAGCTAAAATCCCTTTACAAAATTTCCTAAAGTCTCTCAGTTGCATAGAAGAGGAACCCATTCCACATTCTCCAAAACATTATTTATAATTTACATAAAGAAATCAAAATGTCAAGTTGTTGGAAGAAGTTTGGATCCATCTATTTTGGAGTTGCAAATCCTCTTTCTTTCTTTTGTTGGTACAATAAAATTGCTCCAATATCCTTTAGCTTCATCCTCTCCAACAAATCTCTTGTAAAAAACCAATCAAAATTCAAATCAAATGAATTAATTTTGCACACTAAATCAAATACCAAAATTTGGGAAAAAAAGTTCTCAAACTAAATTCTAATTAAATGAATAAAATAAATGAAAATTGTGCCTCCCAATTATCACTGTAAAAATCTATGTGGCAAAAGGAGGAAATCTTCAAATGAATTTGCAAAAACAAGAGTTTTGGACAAATTAAAACTCAAAAACAAAGCCCAGAAAATTAGTTTTGGTTGCAAATTCAAAGCTCTATATTTTGCTAACTTTTAAGTATAGTTAATGACAAAATCTGGTCATGCAACCATTCCCAAAATATTCTCTATTGTTTTATCTTTTCAACAAGCGTCCTGGGCCTCATTTGACCAAGTAAAACTCAATATTTGGCCAAGTAAAACTCAAGATATTTGTCTTCAAAGTTGAGGTGTCAACACTGCTATTGTTTTGGAAATTAGCATGACTAGGCAAAAATTTGAATATTTTATTAAAGTTTATAGTTTTTTTAATTTTTTAATTTTTTGGTTTTTTTTAAATAAATTTTAATAACATTTAAAATATGAAATATTAAAATTAAATCTAAATAACATAATATACAAATTAAATTGAATAATTTAAATACAAAACAGTTTAAAAATAAAATATTAAAATGACTTAATTTTAAATTAAATTAAATAATTGTTATAGCATCATTTCTCACCTTGACATGATTCATGATTGCTACATGGCTTTATGGGCACCCATTCCTACAGACTTGGACAAATTCACTTAAAAACAGTGGAAAATCCTTCATACGCGACTATGCCCGTGTTTTTTCGCGTGTATACGCTAGTACAGCTAGACTTTTCCGCGTATGCCATTTTAATGGTTAAAAAATATATAAAAAATCCCTAATTTCGCGCTGGGTTGATAGTTACTCGGGTAGTTCAACTACCCCAGCCCGTGGCCAACTGTTTCCAACTGCTGAAACTACTTGGAGGGACTATAAAAGGACCTCATATGTATGGCCTAAGGGAGAGAGAGAATTATTATTATTATACTCTGTTGGTTCCCTATCCAAGTCTGATTCCCCGTGCCTCCTGCACTTTCCCAGTTCATTTCGGGAAACCCTTGTTTCCTTGAGATACACATCCCTTTATATGTTATCTCGTATGCACTCATTTGGAAGGAGTCTTAGCGAGGCAAGGGCTGGACGGATCCGGACGACGGTCTGCGAAGGCCTTGGAAGGATCAGGTGATCTCTCCACTTACTTTTGTACGTACTATTTTTATAATACAGAAGTATCATGTTGTTCCCGAAGTAAAACGTGTCAGTGTATGCTTTAATGTGTGAAGAATATTTGTTATACAAGCATTTATGATGATTTATTTAATGTTTTATATGAATCTCGCTAACATATAGAGTAGAAATATACTGTACAACTTGTCCTTTGTGTTGGTTTCTTCTTGTATTTCAGGTGAAAAAGGAAGGACGGTTGCAGGGAGTTTGAACTCCACGTGGATCTACTTCAAACGTAGGACCAACGGGTAAACCTCTCGTTCTGCTCTATTTCGTTTTCTTGACTGTGCATGATCGTGTGAGTCTCTGTTAAATAGTACGCCCCTGCTCTGTGGAGGTTGAATCCCAACCAACCTCTAGGGTGTTAAATCCCCGAAACAATAATATAACAACCTGTTGTGGCCAGCAACAACCCCCCTTCTTATTTAGTATTAGTGATAATACTAAATAAGTGGGGACCCTTAGTAAAAAAAAAACTAAAAAAATCAATTAGTGCTTGTTTTCCTTTTTTCCAATAAAACTTACTATCATAAACTTAGGAGAAAATTCCTTGAAAAATCTAAAAAACTTAAGTTTTATGATAGCTTAGAATAGAATCATTCTTTGAGGAATATCGCATCGCAAAAAGGTAATGAACGCCTATTTATAAGTGAAATTGTGAGATCGCGATGCAAAACTACGCGCTAAAGGAATATTCATCGCATCGCATGCTTAAAATGTTATATCTTACGATGAAAACTTCAAATCACCGATGTACGATAATATATATCGCAAATCGCATGTCGCGAAAAATATGTTAACGAATGTTTGTCATATGTTATGTCTTGCGATTTTGCGATATTGTGATATAGCGATTTCGCGATGTTACAATATTGCGCTATTTTGATTCCACGAGATTGCGATTTGCGATCTTGCGAAGAAAATCACAGATCGCCTTATCGCAGATATTTTAAGGCTCATTATACGAAGAAAATATTTCCATAAATCGAGACCCCGTTATACGCTTTAATGTTAAATTAATGAATTGATTGTCATTCATTAATGAAAAATGGTTTCATTCTGATTGAAGTGTTATTTCACGTAAGGTAGTATATTTCATACGTCTTCAGCATTTAAAAATTTCCCATCACATTTTTCTATCATTATTCTCACTTAATTCGTGAACTGCAGGAGCGAAGAGCTGAGAACTATACAAAGCAGTATTCAGAGTATTATGGGAAAGAAAGACAAGGTTCTAGGTTCTGAGAACAAAGAGATGACGCCCTTATACACAGACACCGCCTGTAACAAAGATGTTGGTATCACTACTTGGGAGGGCATGTATAATCTGCTTGAAGAAGAAAACCCCAGAGTAATGAAGGATACGGCTACTACAGGCTCACATGAATCTTCTGAAGCATCTCTTACAGAGCTAGCTTGTTCATTCTTGCACCGAGTAGCAGCGAGACCGAGAATTCTTCCATACACAGACATGATTAAATGGGTACTTGATAGTACTGATATTACAGACAGACAGTTTAAGACTCAGGGTCAAGAGCTCATTGGCTCATTCACTCCACAGGATTTGAGACTCATGTGTCATTTTCCAGAGCCACAGGCAACTTACAACAAACAATTCATGGAGAAGTTTGCCAAAGAAAATGAAAACCTAGCAGAATGCACCAAGGACTGGTCCAGGAGAGACAAACCATTGAAGAAAGATAAACATGGTATGTATAGTACTGGTTCTCTCACTTCTCCGTATTGCTTTGCTGTTGCTATGCTCTGTCGGATTTTTGGAAAGCCAGACATTAATAAGTTTTCACCTGAATGGCTTCCGTTATTGAATGTTGTTTTTAATTCTACCATTGTGGACTGGGCTAAGATATTATCTGATAACTTAGCCACGACTATTTTTAACTACCGGTCTAAAAGAACTGTTTCTCAGAGGATTTATCCTCCTTTTTACTTATCTGCTTATGTGATGGATTCAATCTGTTTTGTTTCTAAGTTTCCGTTAATGGGTTGGAAATGGACAATTCAAGATCCCCTGCCCATTCATGTTTATCACAAAGAGTTGTGGGATTCAGAGTTCATTCCCTGTTTTTACAAGATTTTCCATGGCATTATGTTACCCCTGTACAGAATATTGTATGATAAATATGCTCCAAGGTTTTCTCCTGAAGCAGAGGTGGACATTCTACCTGTTGCGAGATGGTTTGGAGAAGAATTATTTACATATGTTAGGGTTTTTGGAAGTTTTGCTTCCCCTCATGTTTTACCATTGTATGTTCTTGATAAACTCATCGCCCGAGAAATTTCTTATCAAACCTGCGGAGAAGGAGGTTTGACTAAAGAGTTGAAAGACAAGAAGAAGGCTATCTGGCCTCAATTTCCTGTGGCCTGTGGGGCCTTTTCATTATTTGATGTTGGACATGCATTTAAAGAAGTAAACAATATTACATGTTTACATTTGTTCAAGTTTCCAAGAAGACCATTCGATCCATATGATGTTGTTAAAAATTTCACTACTGCAGTTAAGATAAGAGTGTTTTATAAAGAAGAAGATTTGTTTGATGACATGTTCCAAGAAAAAGGCACACTTAAAGAAATTCTACATTCGGCTCAAATACGGTTTCCTCCAGCAGAGTTTCAAGAATTCAAAATATACAAAGAAAGAAGGTTAACTACTATCCCTCTGGATAAATTGCGCTTGGAACCTGTAAGGGAACCAACTCCTAGTGTCAGTCTCAGTAGAATTTCAGGTACAAACAGGTCTAAGTCAAAGTCTGGAAAAGAAACCTCTGAACATTCTAAGAGTGAAGGGTCAGTAAAAGATACTGCCCAGTCTAAAGAACTCTCACAGCAACAGATTTCAACCTCTCCACAATTAAATATTCCCCCTCTCATTGTACAGCAATCATCAGTCAGAACTGAATTGGATAAGGAATAAGAAACGTTCAATGATTTGATTAATATTGAAACACAAAATACATAGACACCTGTGAGCAATGTACAGACAACAATTAATATAGTCACAGGGGTAACTACCAATGTCTCAGAAAAAGAACATATTCCCATAACCCCATCTTCTGAACTCATGCTCAAGATAGAGGAAATTCCTCCTCTTGATGTATTCTACAATCCACAACACAAGGTAGTGGTAAGAAGATAAAGGAAGAAAAGGAAATTAGAAAATGTGCCTTCTCATGATGCAGAACACCTAGATGTTCTGTGGAAAGATCCTACTACTGATCCAACTGAAAATCTCACTAAATTATCTCAGATCACAGGAGCTTATGCCTCTGCAGCCATTGACAAAGCATCTGAGGTATGGCAATTATTGAATGAGAAATAAGATCAGATACAGGTCTTGCAACAACAGCTGCAAGAAGCCAATGCTAACGGTGAAGCTCAGAAACAACTTGAAAAATTACAGCAATATTTTCAACAAATGCAGATTGGATATCAGAACAGTTTGGCCGAAAAAGAGAAATAGCTACAGGTTATGCAAGAGATGCACAAATATGATCCCAAGCTCACAGAGTTTATCACAGAGTCTATTTCCTTAAATGACCAACTACTGCAACAACAAGAAATTTTTTGCCAAAGAATATCATAATGGAACTCTTATTGTGAAGAAAGTGATAAAATCACTAATCATGTCGTAGACTTACGACATGATTATGATTTAACTGGAAAAAAAAAAGGAGGTTAATGATTATTTGGCTTGGCAAAATAAAGAGGAGGGGAAAAGAGCAGGTGCACCTACAATCAATGAAAATCACAAAGAAATACTTTTTAATAATTTGGATGCACAGTTCAGGAAGGCAGAGCAAGCGGCAGAAGAAGCAGCCACAGCAGCCAGCAATATTATTGATTGTATAAATGAAAATTTACAGAAGGAAAATTTGATCTCTGAAACTATTCCAGGATACCTACCAAAAGCACAGCAACTGCAGACAGACTGGAAACAGAAAGCCCAAGAAAAGGCAGAATTGATTAAAGGATTAACAAAGTTAAATTGGGATTCTTACTGGGCATGTCTGGTAAAACCACACAGCCAATGCATGACTCTCGAGTGTATCATCAATTCTGCCGAGAAGATAGCGCCAGCTCTTGCCAATTCCGTTTTTACGGGACAGTTGAAATCTAAAGTCGGCCAGCCTATTCTTCTCAAATCAATGTTGAACGCTTGCAATTCCAAAAACCAGATTCACAAGTAGTTAGTTGTTAAGTTTTAATTTTAGATTTAAGTATTAGTTTTTCTTTATTTTTGCCTAAAAATAGGACGGTCATTTAAACCGTATCCTACATTCTTGTAATTAATTATTTTTAGATTTAGTTAGTAGTATTTAAACCCTTCTCATGCATTTAGAGAAGGGTCCTGAAATTTGTCAAAAACTTGTCCTCAGAATATGCACTTCTGCACCCAGAAAGGAGGTTTTGATGAATGAATGGAACATGATTTATTGATATCTGCGTTTAATGTCTACTACTGATGTTTCACTTCTGTACTCTTAGTGGATATTGAATTAAGAAGAGATAAGTCATTATTGCTTGAAGCTCATGAGTAGAACTAGTTATAAATGGTACTTTTATCTCTTAACTATTTCTGCCTCTATGTTAAAGTGATATTTATGTTCAGTTGTTTATGTATTAACGCTTGAATGTTTGAGTTATCATTTGGCACTTTTGTACGGTGATAGCCACTTGTTTATGCTTAATATATGAATAACTTATTATGCGATATATTTTTCACAATTGTTTCGTCTAACTTTTTATACGAAGTGGTTTATCTTTATTGAATTATTTTCTTATAACAGTTGAATGGTCTTTATTACCAATTGCTATTTTAAATCATTTTAGATCGCATAAAGAAAAGATTACATCCCGGGTTTAGTTTAGAATTAGATATTTCTATTTAATTAGAATACAATTTGCATGTTATTAGATTAGAATTAGAATAAAAGCATTTCACTTAGGAACTTTTTATAAAGGAAATATCAATTCTCAACACACACACACATATTGGGAAACTGGTCCCATTATCCCCAGTCGGACCCACTACACCAAACGGAAAAGGAGCTACTAACCAAGGTCCAGACCGGGTGGGTATCCCCCTTGTTGTAGACCCGATTTTCGGGGCTTCAACATATTTGGCGCTAGCAGGAGGGCATCGAACTATGAATGGCAAGTAAGTCAAAATCTAAATACCATTCTGAGAGTAAATCGCCCTCACCATCTCCCCCGACTTCTCCATCGCACATATAATTTTTAAATCTAGAGCCAGAAGTCAAAAGAACAACAGCCACTGCCACAAACCCTGACTTTTCAGAAGAATCTGCTATTGAACCTCCTGAAGTTGAATCTTTGATTCATAAACTTCAGCGATTTTCAATATCACCTCAACGATCTGATAAATCTCAAAGCAGTGTGACTTCGCAATATAATCCTGCTCATCCTCTTACCAGATTACAGAGCGAGAAGCTTGGAATTCAGCCAACTAAGTTACCTCTACCTACAAGGAAGAGAGCAAGGAAATCACCTAAAGGGTCTGATAGTGAGACTCTTTCATCATCATCATCCATTTCAACCTCTTCACCGCGAAGTCAACCATCCACCCCTCCACTTCAGACTATTGTCCGTCAGTCCACTGGAACTTCCATATCTCCTTCTCAAACATCTGGAATCGTAATATCCTCATCTTCCCAACCGCAGGGATCGTCCTATACACTTTCCTCTGTTAGTAGTTCAGCGATGGCCCAAATGCCATGGAATAATCCAGGGGCAGTCTTAATGCCTGCACCCTTGAGTCAAATACCGGCCCATCCTGAAAAATGGCTGCCTAAGTTTAACCCTGAAGCAGGCATGCTAGCAGAAGAACATATAAACAATTTTATGTTGTCCATAAATCTCAATGGAGTTACTAATGAAGATGTTGTCGTCCGACTTTTTCCCTATACTCTACAAGGAGCAGCCGGATCATGGTATTTCTCATTACCATCTGGATCTATAACTAGTTGGGATATCTTTCAAGATCAATTTTTGACTAAGTTTGGTGATGACAGGTCTACAGCGACACTGATCAATGACTTGTCTAATCTTAGAGCTGAGTCAAAAGAGCCTATCAAGGATTTTAATTCACGTTTCAATAAATTGTTAAATAAAATTCCTACTGCTTCCAAGCCTAGCGAAGAAGTGCGAAGTGAATGGTACATATCTGCTTTACCATCAAACATAGCAATCTTCGTTGATAGGGCTAACAAAACAACTTTAGCAGATAATATGAAGGAAGCAATAGCAGTAGAGAAATGTATCATTGCTTTAGAAAAGAAAAATGCGATAGAAGAACGAAAAATCCAAGAAGGTTACTTTTAAGGAAGACCCCAAGAAAAAACAATCGAAAGATCCATTTGATTTAGAAGGATTGCAGAAAGTTTTGAAAACCATGTCTAACGAAATGGTTGACATTAAGAAACAAGTGGCAGAAAAATCTTCTAAAAAGTCTTTCAAGCCTTTTAGAAGAAACCCTTCAACTGATCCAAAGCCACCAAATGCTATTACTAATGCTGAATCAGAAGAAGAAGACTGCTACTGAAGAAATTACTGATGAAGAAGAAGTTGTAGAAGTACAAGGTATGTGGGATTTCATCCTCCCAGATGAGGAAGATCAAGAAGCATCCCCGGTTAGTACTCGAAGTAGAAATCAACTTGATCCTCCTCGACCTACTCCTAAGCCAAAGAGCGCAAGCTCAATGACTAAAGATAAAGTTGCAGCCAAGAAAACGATATCCAAAGCAACTCAAACTAGCCCAGTCCAAACAGATTCATTAACCCCATCAAAAACACTTATTGTTTCGGATGAAATGGAGTATAATATCATAGAAGACATGAAGAAGACTATGGCTAACATCACTTTTTATGAATTGAGAAAGTTAAAACACCAGCAAAAGGTACTTTTGAAAGAATTACATGTTGTACCAGAAAAACCTTTGCCCGATCCTATAATTTCTCAAGCTTCCAACGAGATGGGAAGACCAACTAATGCGATCAGTAAAGTTGATCTAGAAAATATCGCTTTAATTGGAGGTAGGTCAAGATCTCATACTCCTCCATTTCTTCTTACTTATGAAGTTTTCAATAAAAATTTGCATAATTGTTTAGTGGATTCTGGAGCTTCATCCAATATTTTACCAAAATCAATATGTGCAAAATTAAATATTCAACCACAAAAATCTGTTGTGCACATAGTCCAGCTAGATCGATCGCAAGTTGAAGTGATTGGCGAATCAAATCAGGTTACCATAAGGCTGTCATCTAATCCAAAAGTATGTCAAGTTATCGACATTTTAGTTGCAGATATTCCATAATTTTATGGCTTAATTCTTAGCAGAGATTGGTCAGAAAAAATTCATGGATACTTCGCAACTGATTGGTCGCATATGTGGCTTCCTTACAATGGTAAACCAAATCAGATAAAGGTTGAGCGAGAAAGACATCAGAAATAAATAGTAACAGAACTGGAAGGAGAAAATGAACCAGTTGCATACAGCAATAATATTATTAGCAATTACTCAGTTGATTCTTTCTTAGGAAATTTTAATGCTCATACCTCACCTTATTTAGAACATTCTGTTTTATCTCAAGTAGAAATTTTTTCTCAAACAGATAGTTCTAAATGCATTAATTTTGTAGATACTCCTGTAAATAAATCTTTATTTTGGAAGTTATTTTTTGATGGTTCTAAGTCTAATGAAGGAGCAGGAGCAGGATGCGTTTTAGTTAGTCCAGAGGGAAACAAAATTATGCTAACTTGCAGACTCGAGTTCGATTGCACCAATAATACCGCAGAATACGAGGCTTTAGTCCAAGGATTATACAAAGCAATCGGATTAGACATCAAATATCTACAAGTTTTCGGAGATTCTGAAATTGTAATCAAACAGGTACGCAATACTATACATTGTTTTTCAGGTCATTTGAATCATTATCAATATTTAGTTCAAGATCTGACTGAACATTTTATAGCATTTAATATTTCATCAATCCCCAGAATCAAGAATGCTAGTGCAGACCTCCTAGCTAGCGTGGCCTCCAAGCTCATTCCTGCAGAAGACTATAGCCCTGATCGATTTTCAATCGAATTAATCTTTAGGCCTTCTATTCCTGATAACATTACCAATTGGAGGATTTTCAATGATGATCCTGATATTGTAAGTTTCCTCACATCTGAAGGATCTTACACTAATCAGATAATTGATGAAGACCAACATGACAGACAATTGCAACAAGATAGCACTAATAATGCTATGCCAAAGTCAGTAGTCAAGTTAGAAGACCTTTATGATTTGAAAGATCGATTCAAAAGATCTACCAATTCAAAACTCCAAATTTCAACTTTGAATTATGAATTAGTAAATCTAGGAACTCATACCAAACCACAGAATATCAACCTAGGCCTCGGCCTAACTCCTGAAGAAAAAATAGCATATGTTCATCTTTTGAAACAATACAAAAGTTTATTTGCTTGGAACTACGATGAACTCAAAACGTATGACACTTCTATCATCCAACATACTATCCCAATGACAAATGACGAAAACCCTGTCCAAAAAAAGCTGAGAAAGATCTATCCCAATCTAGAAAATCAGATCAAATCTGAACTCAATAAATTATTGAAAGCCAAGATTATTTTTCTCGTTTGACATTCTAAATGGGTTTCCAATATGGTTCCTGTTAGAAAGAAGAACGGAGACATTAGAATTTGCATTGACTTTCGAAATCTTAACAAAGCTTACCAAAAAGATAATTTTCCTTTGCCTCCTATGGAGCAAATATTGCAGGCAGTTGCAGGATCAGAATTAATGTCTTTCTTAGATGGTTTCTCTGGTTACAACCAAGTGTTGGTCCATCCTGATGATCAATTGAAAACCACATTCAGAACCAAATGGGGCACTTATGCATATCAAAAGATGCCTTTTGGTCTAATCAACGCTGGTGCCACATTTCAGAGAGCAATGGACATCGCTTTCAAGGGATTAGTTAATAAATCAGTGGTAATTTACTTGGATGATATAACTGTATATTCCAAGAAACGAAGCAATCATCTTAGAGATTTAAAACATATCTTTCAACGTTGTCAAAGGTATGGAATTTCACTTAACCCAAAAAAATATTTTTTTGCATTAAGTGAAGGTAAACTTCTTGGATTCATAGTGTCAAAATCTGGAATTCATATTGATCCTGATAGAATAAAGGATATTTCTGAAATACCCTTACCTCACAACAAGAAAGCTATGCAATCTTTCCTTGGCCAGATTAATTTTTTAAAAAGATTTGTGCCAGATTTTTCAAGAATTGTATCTCCTTTACAAGCAATGATTAAAAATAATTCAAACTTCAAATGGGGCCAAAACGAATATGAGGCATTCAATCTGATCAAACAAGCAATTGTTAATGCTCCATATTTAGCAACTCCAAATTTTTCCGATCCTTTTATTTTGTATACATTTGCCTCTGATAAATCATATGCTGCGATTCTCACTCAAGCAAATCAAGACAAGGCAAAAGCTCCAATTGCTTTCTTCAGTTCAAATTTACAGGGGGCTTAATTGAATTATTTAGATGTAGAGAAACAAGCTTATGCTGTTTTCAAAGCAGTTAAATATTTCAGACCCTTTCTACTTAAAACCCATACAAAAATCATAGTGTCGTTTCCAGCGGTAAGAAATCTTTTAGTTCAGAAAGATGTGGGTGAGAAAAGAGCCAATTGGATTACTGCCTTACAAGAATATGATGTAGAAATCAAACCAGCAAGTATTGTAAGAGGTCAAGGATTTTGCAAAATACTAGCTGGGGCATCACTTATTTCCGAGAAACCATCTGCAAAGATACAAACGTATGAGGTAAGCCTAAACGATGTTGAATCATTATATGCTGATATCATTTTTTATCTAAAGAATGGATATGCTCCTCCAAATCTCGATTACACTAAGAAAAGAGCTCTAAGATTGAAGCCAAAACAATATCAGCTTGTGAATGATGTTTTTTGAGGAGGTAAATCCCCTCTGCGGACAGAGGTGATCCCTACTAGCCCAGCAGGGGTCTAGCAACAAACAAACAATGCTATGACGCAAGCTCCTAATTACGAATGAAAGACTTGGGATAGAAGCCTACCTGGATTCCAACGCTATGATCTGAAGAAGAAGTGTCCCCGTCCTTCAGCCCTGGCAGATCACAATCCTTCCACGATCTCCGCGGATGAACACCTGCACATAGAAGAAACGAACAGATGCAAGCATAGGAACCAGCATACGTAACTAAACATCGGTCAGAAAAGATATTACTCGCATTAACATGATGGAAAACGGAGTGGAACCATAATCATATTCATCTATTAAGTAATAAACGAATAGAAGTTACAACCAAGTTCTGACGTCGCAGCTTCCTTCGAACGGGTCTCCGGTCGTCCACGTCTCGCAAAGCTCGCCAAGGAAAGGGAAAACCTCTCCATAGTCTCGTAACAATGGTCTCCTCGCTTGAATGGGCCTTAAGGGAAAGAAGGGATTCTTTACAGCACAAAGGCACTTGGGAATAGGGAGATGCAAAGCTTCAACACTTCAAGACTAGCTTGCCATGGATTTGAGCAGGCTTTTATAGATGGGGAAGGAGGGAGTTGGGATCCCTATTATTATGGGATTGGCCCTATCAACAAGGAAGGTTCCATGGAAGGTGGCAAAACCACTTCCCTTCCATAGAACTCCCGCAGCCAAACCTCCCAACTCAAGATAGGCGATGGTTGTGAGTTTGTTTGAACTCAACTTCCGCCATCCATATTTAAAAAACAGTCCCTAAAATGGGTGGCGCGATTGCTGCTCTATGACAGAGCGCCAAGTGGCGCGACCTCTTTACAGGATTTCCCTGATTGGTGCGAGCACTGAACTGTCCACCCGCGCCAATGCAAAAAGAGCTATTTTTCATGAGTTTTGCAAGGAGATGTCTCAAGGGAAAATGAAGCTCATACTCAGAGGGATTCATTGATGATGTTTTCAAGGCATGATAGTGTTCACAGGTCACATAATGGGTCCTCCATTGTGCGGGACGGGGAATGGTAGGGACGGTGACAAATTATTGTGTAACAGATGCCCCCTAAAGCATGAGGCCCGAGAGAGAGAGGGGTGAAATGCTTTACGAGAACATGTCCAACTGAAGGCCCGCCGTCGGAAAACCTGCACAGAAAGATACAACTGATATCTCAAGTACATGATGTATATATATGGTATGGATGCAGCCATCCGAACAGAGTATGCTATAATCCGGATCCAGGGTATGGGCGCAGCCATCCAACTAAGATCAAACAAATAGACTCAGGTATGGTCGCAGCCATCCAATCAGTGAGTCATGTACATAATGATAATAATCCACAATCGCAGCCTGGATTACAACAGACACAATCCAGGGTCTTGCGCTCCATCTCGACTCAAACAAAGTACAAGTTCAAGCATGTGAATATGTGAGCTGAAGTCGAACATGCAAGAACATCGTCTGATTACCAGCCAATGATGAAAGCTGTTAACAGACGCGAGAGAAACCACCAATAATGACAATGGTCCTCAAGGTACCACAGGTACAATCTACGGCGTGTGAATAAATGAGTTGACGTCGAACACCCGCAGAATCACTCGATCGGAAGTCAATGATGTAAACTTCACGTCGAATGCGACGAACCTGCCATTGAGGCATGCAGGCTCCAAGGTACCATCAGGAGTCTCTAGACCAACTTCCGGGATAATGAGTTGAAGTCGACAGGAAGTGACCTTGATCGAAGGTGGGCCATAATGATTCCCACATCATCGACACGAGACAGAGGAACATAATGTTTTGTTGTGAATCAGAACCATATGAGAAACAGAGGAAGGTTGATATTTGCAGAGGCCAACTTCTCTTGAACACATGAACGGCACGACAATGGACTTGGCAGCATTTGACATCAACGGATCAGAGGTCATGGTGACGAGGCAGTGAACAGATGAGAGGTCAAAAGAGATTACCCAAACCCATGGAGGCAAAGTGAAGCAATGAGATGAGATGTCCCCAACCCGACACGAATGCAGACAAGTGCCATGTTCAAGAGCGACATACTGCCGACGACAACGACGATGGTTCCATTTTTCCCCCACCATTTCCGGCGAGTACCCCAATTATTTTTGATAACAAGCTTGAAGGGGATAGCATATGCTTGTGATATAAGTCCGCCCTTCGGGCGAATCCATCCTAGTGCATTTAACGAGTCCTAGGAAGGAGAAACTCGGAGAACGTCATTTCGACGGAATCCAATGTCATCAGGGTTTAACGAGTCCGACAAAGGAAGAACTCGGCGTCTTTTCATGTTTAGAGAGTTTGAAAAGACAGCGGAAAAGAAAACTCCACAGGTCCCTTTTCGTAAATAGTTCCCCAGATCCGAAAAGGTAGAAAACAATATCCCGGAAAACCTCCTAGTCGCGATAGGCTAGGGTATTCCTTTTTCGTAATCAATCCATCCCAGCCCGAAAAAGGGTTAAACTTATACTGGGTGGATGTCGATTCGTGTCCATTTTAACGAGATCGAAACGACAAGGGCCTCGGCGATCTTTTCATATTTAGAGAGTCGGAAAAGAGCTGAAAGATGACTCCAGAGTGACTTTTTCGTGTATTTACCGAGTCCGAAAAAGTATAAAATACAACTCGTTTCCATCTTTTAAGTCGCAAAAACCTGCTGCTGCACATACCAAGCAAGCGTAAAATCCATTTTCGACATAATACATGCAAATATTTGACAAAAATAACTTTTAAAGCTCATTTAACGTGAAAAAGTTATAAATATGTCTAATTGGTAAAAAATGAAATTAATTTTTACTATTTACCTTGTGGAAAGCAACAGTGGTCCATTTGGAGCAGAATCTTCTGATGGTGATTGCGACCAATCCAGGCAACCATTCAGCGTCTCGTCTATCACAGGTAAGAGGCGCTCCTTTTCTCTTCATTTCCATACATTTTTTAATGATTTCCCTTCATAAATCAGCTCTGTAAGGGCATTTTTAAAATTTTAGGGCCGGGCCCAGTGGCGCGGGTATCGGGCACGGACCCGCGCCACTGAGCTCTTTTTACCAAAAGGCTCGCGCCAGCGGCAGAACCCAAAATTTCGCCTAAAATTCCGATATTTACACCAAATTCTTTGAAATTTGAAGCTCACCAAAGATCTAATCAGGGGCTTTTGACCATGTGAATGCAGATAAACACTCGAAATGGCGATTGAATGGAAGGAACGAGAACACGGAGATGAGGATGAAGAGGCCATGCAAAGCCAGGCTTGCATGAACGCTCTGAGAGATTGCGGATTGAAAAAGTTCTTCCTCACGCCATGTTTACGAGCTCAGCCCGAGCTTCTCCAATATCTAATCAACATCTGGGATGAAAATGACCAAGTATTCAGAATACGAGACCAGGTGCTGGAATTGGAGGTCACTGACATTTATTTCATTACTGAATTTGTTGAGGAGGTAAATCCCCTCTGCGGACAGAGGCGATCCCTACTAGCCCAGCAGGGGTCTAGCAACAAACAAACAATCCTATGACGCAAGCTCCTAATTACGAATGAAAGACTGGGGATAGAAGCCTACCTGGATTCCAACGCTATGATCTGAAGAAGAAGTGTCCCCGTCCTTCAGCCCTGGCAGATCACAATCCTTCCACGATCTCCGAGGATGAACACCTGCACATAGAAGAAACGAACAGATACAAGCATAGGAACCAGCATACGTAACTAAACATCGGTCGGAAAGATATTACTCGCATTAACATGATGGAAAACGGAGTGGAACCATAATCATAGTCATCTGATAAGTAATAAAAACGAATAGAAATTACAACCAAGTTACGACGTCGCGGCTTCCTTCGGACGGGTCTCACGGTCGTCCACGTCTCGCAAAGCTCGCCAAGGAAAGGAAAACCTCTCCGGAGTCTCGTAACGATGGTCTCGCTTGAATGGGCCTTAAGGGAAAGAAGGGATTCTTTACGGCAAAGACGCAGGAATATAGAGAGATGCAAAGCTTGACACTTCCAAGAAGAGCTTGCCATGGATGCGAAGCGGGCTTTTATAGATGGGGAAGGAGGGAGTTGGGATCCCTATTATTATGGGATTGGCCCTATCCTTGAGAAGGGTTCCATGGGAGGTGGCAAAACCAATTCCTTCCATATAACTCCCCGCTGACCAAACCTCCCAGCTCAAGATGGCGGTGGTTCGTGGTTTGTTTGAACTCAACTTCAGCCATCCATATTTAAAAAACGAGTCCCTAAAATGGGTGGCGCGATTCTTGCTCTATGACAGACGCGAGTGGCCACGACCTCTTTACGGGATTTCCACGATTGGCGCGAACCTTTGAGAGCGTCCACCGCCTTGTGCAAGAGCATTTTTCATGAGTTTGCAAGGAGATGTCTCGAGGAAAATGGGAGAAGCTCATACTCAGAGGGATGCATTGATGATGTTTTCAAGGCATGATAGTGTTCACAGGTCACATAATGGGTCCTCCATTGTGCGGGACGGGGAATGGTAGGGACGGTGACAAATTACTGTGTAACAATGTTCTTTTTAGAATGAATTATGATTATGTTCTCCTTAGATGTCTTGAGAAATCTGAAGCTGAAAAAGTCTTGCAGGAACTTCACGATGGGCCAGAAGGTGGACATTATGCTAGAGACACTACTGCACATAAAATCCTTCGCGCAGGCTATTACTGGCCCACATTATTCAAAGACTCACAGAGCTACGTAAGGAAATGTCAAGTTTGTCAAACTGTTGCTGGAAGACAAAAGAAACCATCATTACCGTTACAACCAGTCAACATTGAGCAGCCTTTTGATCAATGGGGATTGGATATAATAGGTGAGATCGTTCCTCACTCTTCTAAACAACATAGGTATATCATTACAGCAACTGATTATTTTACGAAATGGGTAGAAGCAGTCCCTCTCAAGACTTCTAATGCCGAACATATCATCGAGTTCATAGATCAGTTCATAATCACCAGGTTTGGTTTACCTTTTGCTTTAATGTTTGATAATGCATCGTATTTTTCTGGCAATGCTATGACTGAATTTGCACTCAAGAGAGGTTTCAAACTTAAATGCTCTACCAATTATTACCCACAGGGAAATGGTTTAGCTGAATCCACAAATAAAAACTTAATCAAAATCATTAAGCGAACCATTGATAAAAATCATAAAAATTGGCATAAGCCTTTAATATATGCTTTATGGGCAGATCGAATAACGTAGAAGGCCTCCATTGGCACTTCTCCCTTTAATTTAGTTTATGGCAAAGAAGTGGTTCTTCCAACTCATCTATAAATTCCTTCTTTAGCATTAGTTTAATATATTGATGAAGCACCAACTTCTTCCTTACAACTAAGGCAGATGGAAATAATTAAGCTAGAAGAACAACGAGAAAAGGCCAAAATAACTCATGCTCATCACCAAGCATTAGTTAAAGCTTATTTTGATTCAAACATGACATCCAGAAAGGACTTTCAGATCGGAGATCTAGTTTTAAAATGGGACAAAGCTCATGAGGAAAAAGGGAAACATACGAAATTTCAATGAATGTGGCTTGGTCCTTTCCAAATCGCAGAAATCATAGGTCCACCTACTTTTATGTTACAGGATTTAACAGGAAAAAGAGAGGCTTTACCTGTTAATGGACAGATCCTCAAAAAATATTTTTCATATAAGATCATCCTTCTATTTTGTATATTAGTTTTCTTTATTGTCATAATAAAACTGGTTGTTAATGGTTACATTTGAAATTCACGAAAAAGATACAAATTATCTTTTAGATTTTGCTTTTTCACTTATACAAATGGAATTCTTTCAGAAAATTGATCATTATTATTTAAAGATACAGTTAAAAGCTTTAAACCTAGAAATGATATTAGTTTCAACTTTGAAAATTTTGATAAAAAGCAACTTTTAGTGAGAAATTGTTTTATATCAGTCCAATGAAAGGTATCAATAACAAAACAAAGATTCTCTGTAGAAAAGTTCTTTCTACTATTTCTGCCTCTGTGTTAAAGTGATATTTATGTTCAGTTGTTTATGTATTAATGCTTGAATGTTTGAGTTATCGTTTGGCACTTTTGTATGGTGATAGCCACTTGTTTATGCTTAATATATGAATAACTTATTATGCGATATATTTTTCACAACTGTTTCGTCTAACTTTTTATACGAAGTGGTTTATCTTTATTGAATTATTTTCTTATAACAGTTGAATGATATTTATTACCAATTTCTATTTGAAATCATTTTCGATCGCATAAAGAAAAGATTACATCCTGGGTTTAGTTTAGAATTAGATATTTCTGTTTAATTAGAATACCATTTGCATGTTATTAGATTAGAATTAGAATAAAAGCATTTCACTTAGGAACTTTTTATAAAGGAAATATCAATTCTCAACACACACATACATATTGGGAAACTGGTCCCATTATCCCCAGTCGGACCCACTACACCAAACGGAAAAGGAGCTGCTAACCAAGGTCCGGACCGGGTGGGTATCCCCCTTGTTGTAGACTCGATTTTCAGGGCTTCAACACAACCCTCTACCATTTTAAAAGAAGCCTGAGAGTCTGTTATGCAAGTAGAGGATTTATAAGGAAGGGATGGAGTGGGTAGGAGGGGTGAGTCCAAGACCCGGGAGGAATAAGGAGAAGAAGAGGAGAGGGGAAGCCTAGAAGGCCGGAAGGGAGGGGAGCCCAAAGACAATCGGAAATGGGAGTCGAGGAATTTTAGTGAGGAGAGGAGGGGAGGCCCACGTGGGAGTGGGAACTCCCAACAATATTTCCATTTTACTCATTTTTTATTAAATACCCTATTATAATGTTATTTTGTGAGCCTTGTTACATGAGGGAGCCCAGATTCCCGGAAGCT
This sequence comes from Pinus albicaulis, assembly GCA_034641835.2. Taxonomy (NCBI): domain Eukaryota; kingdom Viridiplantae; phylum Streptophyta; class Pinopsida; order Pinales; family Pinaceae; genus Pinus; species Pinus albicaulis. The sequence continues at coordinate 1,203,898,059 of CM076582.1, read as the reverse complement.
TGGGTGTTTTGAAAATACAATTAAATTTTCTTCCAGGCTTTGGGCATTAAAATTTTTATCTATTATTAATTTTTAATAATTGTTATTATATGCATAGTACAAAGTTATATTATATAGTTCTATCTATTATATATTCCTGGTTGTGGTGGTTGCGGTGATTCTGTAGGGTAGTTAATAAAATTAATTAATAATAATAAAATTAAAAGATTATTATTTACCAAATAATTATAATAATTATAATTAACTTTAATTAATCTAGGTTGATTAATAGCAATATTTACAAATTTAAAATTAATTAAATTCACAAAAGTAAAACACATTTTCTACATTTTTAGTATAGGTGGTGAAAATTAGTCGAACTTTGAATAAGCGTCATTTGCAAACTGTAAGTCCAAAGTGAACAAAATTCGAGTCATTGGGAAGTTAGCGACAAACCACACTTAATGAAGTAATCAAAACTACAAATTTGAAGAAAGTGAAAATCCCGCTAAACCAAACCAAAGTGTTAAAGATATCAATATGAATAAATCTTACATAGAGGGTCCACATTATTATTATGAAGATAATAAAGTAAAAATGAGGTTTTTTGTTTTGCTACAACACCACCTTGTCTGTCTTGCATTCATCTTGGGTTGGTCAAGTTAATATCTCAACCCTCCATCATATGACATGAAAACAAAATTCCTTCCTAGCAAATAATGCCTCCACATTTTTAATACATGCATTATCACTACTTGCTCCAAGTTATGCATGACTTAACTTCTCTCATGCTCATTTAACTTCCTTGATTTTTAACAAGCCACTTGTATTTTTTGCATTAGGAATCCACCAAGTCCTTCCTTGCAGGCATTTATGAAAAACAAAAAATCATTTTCCGGGTCTGTCTGTTATTCTCAATATTGGTGCATGTGTGAAAAAATGTTTTAATTGTTCAAAATTGGATGCTCATTTTGATGTCCATTGGAATTTACTTCCTTTCCTCTACAATGTTATGATTTGATGCCTGATATTTGAGAAATTCTTAATGAACCTCAAATAATACCTAGTAAAACCCATAAGGACTCTAACTCCTGCCACATTCTAAGGAGTAGGCCACTCCATGATGGCTTTGATCTTCTTAGGATCCATTGCTACTCCTTCCTTGGAAACAATGTGTAACAAATACTAAACTTGTGATTGGAAGAAATTACAATTGTTGAATTTGGCATAAAGCTTGTGCTCTCTCGGGAATTGCAAAATTGCTGCCAAATGTTATTCATGTTCCTCCTTAGTTTTAGAATAAACCAAGACGTCGTCTACAAATTCCAACACAAAATTTTCCAAATATTTATTGAGAATTTTGTTCATCAAACACAAAAACGTTGTTGGAGCATTGGTGAGTCCAAATGGCACCACCACAAACTCGTAATGCCCATACCTAGTCCTGAAACATAAAATCGTCCCAGCTCTTGAAGGGAAATTTCCCTTGGGGTATTTCACCCCATTCAACTTGTATAAATAAGAATTTTGATGCCTTGTTTCTACACCATCAAAGAAATCAAGTCCGAGCAAGAAAAATTGGTTTTGTATATCATCCTTTTCTCTCTCTCTCTTGGTCGAATGTGTGGAGGAGCCATTGATCAAGTTGAATGAGTGTTAGCTGAGTTGTTTGACCTCATATTAGATCACATAATCATACATAATTGATTGCAAGACTTGATTGTAGACTGCAAGGTTGACTGTAGGGCCGAACTTTGACTTCAGGGCCAAATTTAACCGCAGACAGACTATTTGACCAACTGATCTAGATATTTTACTTCATGGATGCATACATAATTTCATATAAAAGAGTGTATAACCAATTAACTTAAACACATGAAAAGAAGCTAAAATCATAATAAAACATGAGATCAAAGACACAAGACAATTTGATTATGGACTTCACCCAGTGTGGGCTATGTCTTTGGGCCCTGCTTAATGTGGGGAGGCCTCTTTCATTAAATTGCAGCATAAATAAACTACAATCAAATTCCAAATTGACACCTTATAACTCCACTTACGATGATGGCCTGAAAATGGAGACCTCGGATGGAGAAACAGACTACACGATTGGATTCCTGGTGAAAAATCATGTAAAAATTACTATAAACTTGTCTCGTTCTAACACTAGTGTTTCTAGACCCTAAAGGAATATTTTCAGCATCCCAAGATTCCCCTTTTCAGGGTTCTGCTCCCTGGTCTGCTCAAGGTTCTGTTGGTCCGACTAGCTCTGCTCTCCACTAGTCCGTCGAATGAGCAAATTTTGAGGTTTTTATATTAAAAAGAGGGCATAGTTTACAAACCAATTCGTTTGGCTTGTTGGAAAATGTGGCAAATGTGGTGGGGGTGGGTCAAGTTCAAAACCCGTCGCACCCATACATAGTACGGAACTGTTATTTGTTGGTGGTGTTAATTTTATTTTTGGATCGCCTGTTGATGGGTCGATGCACATGAGCCGGGCGGCTTCGAACCCAGTAGGCCTCCCTCTACATGTTGCTACTATATTGGGGTCGTTTATTGTTTATGGGTCATCATGTTAATGGGTTGGGCAGGTCTGTCGATGGGTGGACCGCCCACCTAATTTTTTTAAACACACACACACACACACACATATATATGTCATGGGTTGGCACGGTTTGACCACCCGCCAACCACATTTGATTTTTTTAATATTAATATAATGTCGTTGGGAGGGGTGGCGGGGGTGGTGGCTTGCATATATATATAGATATATATATATATATATATATATCTATATATATATATATATGTATATATATATATATATATATATATATATATATATATGTATATATATATATATATATATATATATATATATATATATATATGTATATATATATGTATATATATATATATATATGTATATATATATATATATATATATATATATATATATATATATATATATATATATATATATAACCCATATATTTAAAATTTTGATTTTTGTTTTTAATAGTTATTAGGCAAACTAAGGAGGCGACAAAATTTCCTTTTCTGGTAGTCGTTTTCCGTGCATCGTCCCTTCGCCAAAAATTTTCCTCATTAGTCACTGCCACTTGGCCTAGTTTGACTATAACTTTTACCAGGTATAACTTGAGCATATGAACTCATATTTGAGTTCCGTTCGCACCGTTGAAATAAGGAAGACGAGCACTACGATCTAGTCCTAGTTTCAATTCAATATTATGACTTTTATTTTTGAGTTATTTCAAGGTCGCTTCTATTTCTGGAGCCATCCAGATCATGCCTCCCCACTAATGAGATTTTGGACTGCCAAAATATTTATCAGTCAATTTTCAAGTGAGGTAATTTCTCCCTTAATTTCTCCTTTTCAATCCACCTAGCATTACTTGGATGCATTCCATTGAAACCAATATGAAGGTACTCCATGTCTCCGTGCCGTGAAGTCCTAGTTATCCTATCAAGAATGATATCCTCGGGTATCTTTTCCAAGTATTCAAGTGAAAAATTATCCACTTTAAGAACCTATCCAACCTCTTCGATGTCCATGATCAAAGGAGGATCATAAAGTTTCAAGTTTTCAACGTTCACCACCTAGTACATCTGCATGTGTGTTGGAAAATCGAGACGAAAATTATTGTCTCCAATATATCTAATATGGTGAATGGGCCATATTGTATTGGTCTCAAATTTTGTCCTTCCACTTTTTGTCTTTGCTGATGTGGAGTCACACTTTGTCTCGAACCTGGAATCGGTGATCAATCTGGTGCTTGTCACGTCGACCTTAATATAGAGCTTGACTTTTCCCCAACTACTCCTGCACTTCTTGGTGAATCATCTGAATCTGCTGAATGAAATTTCGTGCTTGTCCCTATCATCTTTCCCACTATAATATTCATCTCTCCCAAAGACCATGTCTAAAGGATCCTTTGGAAAATATCCAAATCATTTCTTGAATAGTGAGCTCTAGGAGGATGAATGCACTGCTTTGCTATATGCATGATGTAAATAAGGAAGTTTCTCATCCCAAAACTTGGGATTATTGCCACAATAGCCTCGGAGTAAATGTATCACTATGTGATTGACAACATATGTTTTTCTGTCGGTCTGCGGATGAAATGTTGTGCTCCTCTTTAGCTCTGTGTCCATCATTCTCCACAAACTCGTCCAAAACTCTCCAAGAAATCGAGAGTCTCGATTAGACACAATCAATGTGGGCAGCCCAAAATGGAATCATACAAATTGGAAGAAGAGATGAGTAGTCTACTCTGTAGGGAACTTCTTCTTACAAGGCATTAAGACACACGTTTTTCTAAATCGATCCACAACGACATAAAAATAGTCATGACCTCTCCTAGACAAAGGAAAACCGCCAACAAAATCCATTAACACACTTTCCCGTGGATGACTCGGAATAGGGAGTGGTGTGTAGAGCCCCATTTTTTTTTTAGAGGGCTTGAAAACTAGACACAACACACATCCCTTTACATATCGAGTCACAATATTTTTCATGTGAGGCTAATAACAAAACCTTTGTAAATGACACAAAGTTTTTTCTAAACCAAAATTACCTGACACAAGAGAGGTATGTGCCTCTCTGATTACATGTATCATTTCTTTGGTTAGAATACAAATTTTGCAAATATGGTACAACAATTTTCCCTACAAGTGATAATTTTCCACCTGTGATCCATGCATCAGTTTTGCAAAAATCTCCTTAAAATCATCATCAACCACCTACTTCTCAACACAACTTTTAAAATATAAAGAAGCATTTTGAAAAAATATAGATACATAAATAAGAGGGTGAGAAAGCATATCTGCCACTTTGTTGTTGGTGCCCTTCCTGTATTTTATTACCAAGTGAAATTGTTGGAGGAAACCCATCCATATGAAATGACGTGCTTGTTGAAGCTTGGTTTGCGACTGGAGGTACTGCAAGGTTCGGTGATCTGTGTGAATGATGGTATCCTTGCCAATCAAATAGTGATTCCACTTCTTCCGGGTTTGAACCAAGGCATACAACTCCTTGTCATATGTGGGATAGTTCACAACAACTTGACAGAATGTCTTTGAATGGTAACATACATGTTTCCTCTACGGCATCAACATTTCTCCCATGGTGTACCCGTTGGCATCTGTCTCGATCTCAAAAGGTTGTTGGAGGTCAGGTAAGGCCAAAACTTGTGTAGTACTGATCTCCGCTTTTAGTTTATCAAAGGATGTTTGTTGCTTCCCTCCCCACTGAAAGGTTTGGTTCACACTTGTCAATGCATGTAAGGGGGATGCAATGACCAAGAAGTTGGAAATGACCCTTCTCTAGTATTCTACTGCACCAAAAAATATATGAACCTTTGTAACATTGGTAGGTTTAGGCCACTTTACAATCACATCAGTTTTATAAGGATATATCTTTAATTTTCCACCTCCAGCAATGTGGCCTACGTAAAAAAAAGAGGTCATACAAAATTCACACTTAGACATTTTGACATACAATTTTTCTTTTTTCGAAACATCAAGCACCTTTTTAACATGAATCGCATGATCTTCCCATGTCGTATTGTAAACAAGAATGTCATCAAGACACACAAGTAAAAAATCATCAAGAAAAGGCCTAAAAATATCACTCTCATGAATGTGGTCGGAGCATTGCATAGTCTGAATGGCATCACCAACCATTCAAACAACCCATGTTTTGTCTTGAATGCAATCTTCCGTACATCATGTTCTACAATCTTGACCTGATGGTAGCCACTCTGCAAGTCTAGTTTTTTGAAATAGACAACATTTTTCAATTGATCTAATAAATCATCAATGCGAGGGAGAGGTTACCGATTTTTCATTTTTTTTTGTTGAGTGCTCTGTATTCCACGCACATCCTCCATGTTCCATGCTTATTTGGCACGAACACAATAGGTGAACCTCATGGAGAAGAACTAGGCCTTATGAACCCTTGGGTCAGTAATTCCTACACTTGTTTATTTATCTCCTCCGTATCAATGGCTAAAAACCTGTAAATACCAATGTTGGGTAAAGGAGCATCCTGCTACAAGTGTATCTCGTGTTAGATCTCACACTTTGGAGGAAGCCCACTTGGTTCCTGAAAAATCCCATCATATTTAGAAATAATTTCATACAATTTTTCTTATGAGTGGGATCTCAATATTGGAAATCTTCAGATGTCTCTGCATATTTTTCTCTCACAACCAAGAGCATGCACCCTTTTCTGGAATTCAACAACCCCTTCATCTGACCTGAACTTACAAGACTGGCATTTATTTTGGCACGATCAGATCCAACAATGTATTCCACCTCATGTTTCATGAGATGATACTTGTTTTCATGGTGAAAGAAAATTTATTTCCTATCATACAAATATGGACTCCCCAATACCATGCCACAGATATCCAAAGGCACAACATCAAGATCAACCTCATCTACTAGTTTGGATGCAATCCCAAATCTATCTCTACACCGCTTGATTACATGTAATTTGGGTTTATCACACACCCAACCAAGAGGGTAAGGTTTCAGATGAGGCTTGGTTTTCAATCCTAATTTCTTAACCAATGATTCTGAAATCAAATTTACTTTTGAGTCTGGATCAAACAAGGTTTCCACTTTAGTATGTTTCATTATGACTCTAATATGGAACAATTCAGTCCTCTTTCGTTCATTAACAAGAGACTCATTTTAAGAACTTGAACTTGCACGAAATTCAGAATTTTCATTAGCATGAAGAGAAAGGTTACCTTGTATTCCCACTGTTGTGATCTATGTCTCATCACTGAAATCAGATCCAAGGTCTTGTTGCATGGTTTCCACCATTTTTTTGCTTATTTTTTCCACCAAATATCTTTTGTTTCAACTCCATATGAAAATTCCAACATTGTTCATCATCATGGCCTTCCTTCTTGCAATGAGTGCAAGAGGACTTTGCTCCTTCCTCCTCCTTGGTTTTAGATGCCTTCTTGTCCTTTCCTTTGGAGTTTCTAGGATTATTAGGTTTGGAAGACAATTTCTTTGGATGCTCTTATTTTTCATTCGTTCCCCTACTTTCAAGGTGAATTGCCTTCACACTGGCCGCATCAATAGTAGTAGGCTCAAATAATAACAAATAATGCTTTATGTAACTATGTAAACCACCCATATATTTTGTTACAGTTTCTGGTGAGTCAAGTGGAATGTTCGAATTCAAAGCTTGCTTCCTAAACTCTTCTATGAAGCTTTGTACATTTTTACCCTTTCCTTGTCTCAAATTTTTCCATTCCACTAAACCCTTTTGTTGATAACTCAATGGATAAAACTGATATTTTAATGTAGAAACAAAATTGGACCAAGAAGAAACTAGATTACCCAAGTGTTTTTTTCCTTTTTGCAACTTTCTCTCCCACAAAACGAAAGCGGTGCCACTCAGCCGAAGGGATGCTAATTGGATTTTGGCCTCATCCTCCTCAATCTGATGAATCCAGAAATAAACCTCGATATGTCTAATCCAATTTTATTTTTTCTCTACATTACATTCTCCATTATATGTGGTCAAGTCAAACTTTACATCTAGCTTGAAAAATGCCTTCTTAGATGTATTTTTATGGTGCCTGTTAGAATGATGAGAAGAGGAAGAAGATGAAATTTCACTGGTGGATGGAGAGGGAGGAGGCTCTTCTCCTCCACCTCCATGGTGTACTGATGCATTATCATTGGGATCTTTCTTCTCATTCCTGATTGTCTTCTCATTATCTACAAACAACTTGTCAACTTTCTTTGCCATGGTGAAGAATATCTTGCGATAATTCCGCTCTTCCTCCACTCATGCATCCTCATCTACAATGTTTCGTCTTTGTGGTGCACGCCCCACTTCGGGATCAAATAATTTGATTTTTCCTTCTCCCGTTTGGAGCTTGTTCCTGGTTAAAATTCACTCATGCAACTCGCATCAAGAAGACCTACTTTGATACCAAACTTTACTTTATGGACGCATACAGAATTTCATATAAAAGAGTGTATAACCAAGTAACTTAAACAAGAAGAAAAGAAGAAAAAATCATAAGAAAACATGAGATCAAATACACAAGACGATTTGATTACGTATTTCACCCAGTGTGGGCTATGTCTTCAGGCCCTTCTTAATGTGGGGAGGCCTCTTTCATTAAATGGCAGCATAAATAAATTACAAGAAAATTACAAGTTGACACCTTACACATACACTTCCGGTGATGGCCTAAAAATGGAGACCTCGGCTAGAGAAAAAAGTTACATGGTTGGATTCCTTGCGAAAAATCGTGTAAAAATTACTATAAACTTGCCTCTTTCTAACACTGGCACTTTTGGACCCCCAAAGAAAATTTTCAGCATCTCAAGATTCCCCTCTTCAAGGTTCTACCCCCCTGGTCAGCTCAAGGTTCCGTTGGTCTGACCTACTCCGCTCTCTGTCAGTCCGTTGAATGATAAAATTTTGAGGTTTTATATTAAAAATAGGGTGGAGTTTACAAACCAAGTTGTTTGTCTTGTTGGAAAATGTGGCAAATGTAGTGGGGGTGAGTCATGTTCAAAACTCGTCGCGCCCATACACAGTGTGGATTTTTTTTTGTTGGCAGTGTTAAATTTATTTTGGGGCCGCCCATTGGCGGGCCATCCCACATGAGCCGAGAAAATTTGAACCCCACTGCCCTCCCTCCACGTGTCACCATTGTATTGGGGTGTGTTATTATTTATGGGTCATCATGTTAACGGGTTGGGAGGGTCCTCCAGTGGGTGGCACACCCACCGTATTATACTAAACACATATAGATATATGTCGTTGGTTGGCGAAGTTTGACCACCCACCAACCACGTTTGATTTTTTTAATATTAATACAATGTCGTTGGGAGGGGTGGCAGGGGTAGCGACACGCCACCCCATTTAATATATATTTTTTATTTTGTTAACCCATATAGTTAAAATTTCGATTTTGGTTTTTAAGGTTTATTAGGAAAAATTAAGGAGGGTTTTCCTACCATACGAATGGTATGGTTTTCCTACCATACATCCAAGGAGTCATTGATAAGATCTCAAGAGCTCTTAGAAAGAAGGACATAGTCGCGCAATTTACAGCCGCTGGGACTATTAGACAAAAAATGTGATCAATTAAAGATAACATCAATCAAGGGAAGCTTAAAGGAGTTTAGAAGATTGATTGTTCATGTGGGAAGATTTATATAGGAGAAATTGGACGATCCTTACATATAAGATTGAGAGAGCACAGAACTAATATTAAGAAAGGAAGATCTCGTACCTCAGCCCTTGCAGAACACTCTTCAAAAAAGAAGCATCACGTGTGTTTAGAGGAGGCTAAAATCATCTCTAGAGAAGGTCAATACCATAGAAGAAAAATCAGAGAAGCCCTCGAGATTATGAAGCATCCTCATAATCTCAATAGGGATGGAGGAATCGAAATCAGTGATAGTTGGCTTCCTCTCATCAGACAAATTTTCTCCTCCAGCCAGCCTTCCCAGGTACAGTATCCCAGGTAGAATTCTTCTCCTTTTTATTTAGGGTTTATTCAATAATTAAGTTAATATTAATGATAAAGAATAATGAATGCACATTTGAGGACTAACTATATTATTTCTAACTATTTATTGCCTAAATATCTTTTACAAATAAATATTAATAATAAGATTAATTATTAATTTTAACCAATAATCATTATTGGGTAAAGGTAATAATTAATTGTTTTAATATTTATTCATAAGCTGATTAATTAATAATATAAATATTTTTTTTAAATAAAAGCATAATAAAATAAAATTAAGTTAGTAAAAATTATTTAAACTATTAATTAATTTATAATTAACTTTATTATGAATTATTGATTTATAAGAATCATTATTATGAATAATTATTACTCTTAGTATGATTAATTAATAGGATTATTAAATATTAGTAATATTTAATATCACTATAATCATTAAGAATATAGAATGATTCATTTTAGATATTAATATTAATTTTATTTTGGGAAATTTATTTTAATACTATTAAGAGAAAAGTAAATTCATATTTTAATTAAACATTTTTTTTTAAGTTGTTATTACTATTATTTACTAATAATTAATTTAAAACTTATTAATATAAAATATTAATAATTATTACTATTATGTATTAACATTATAATCATTATTGATAATAATTTATACATAAATATTAATAATGTAAAAATTTAATCAATTAATCAAAAATTATATATAAATAAAATTATATTTTTCTGAATAGTCGGTTCTCTTAGTGTAATTAGGTTTTTCACTATTTCACTATTTATCTCTGGTATGTTCTCCTCTCAAGCTCTCATTCACAATATGTCCTAAAAATGAATCCCCATTGGGATTCGAAACGTCAACAAAGTTTTATTCATATTGTGGAAAATCCGAATTGTGTTTCTTCAAATTAAGGTGGTGACAAATTTGCCCTTTCCGAGCATCGTTTTACGTGCGCCATCCCTTCTCCAAATTTTTTCCTCGTTAGTGACTATCACTTGGCCTAGTTTGAACAAAAATTTTACCGACTATAACATGAGCATAAGAACTCGGATTTGAGTGTCGTTCACACCGTTAGAATTAGTACGACAAGCACTATGATCTGGTCTTGGTTTCACTTCAATCTGATGACTTTTATTTTGAGCTATTTCAAGGTCACTTCTATTTCTGGAGCCACCTGGATCGCGAACATTGACTCCTAACTATTTTGTTTGGTTTGAACAACGTTGTTTCGTTGAATATTTGACCAATTTTGATTGGTATTTGACTTGGATTATGGGTAAAAATTTCTAGACAAAACTTCTTATTTTGTAAACCTTGTTGAAGAATAATTTCTCCTAAAGAAAAGTTGTTGGGTTTTATCCTATGGTTGGGTTTTCCGAGGTAAAAATATTGTCTCTATTGTGCATGGTTTTTTATATATGATATTGATTAGTTTCACTACATTTACAATTGATAATTTTTGAAGTGTAATTGGTCAATGATATTAGTGTTATAATAATAATGTGTAAAAATCTGGAAGAAAATTGTATTCTATTATGAACCTTATAGAAAACTTAAGCATGGTATCAGAGCATTGTTTAAAGAGAATCCATTGAAGCCAACCTAAGATACAAGTGTTCAACAACTTGACTGGTTTTTTATCTCTTGTAAAAATCGCACCAAGCCTCAGAGTTGACGATGGGTTAGATGGCGCCATCAACTTCAGATTGTGGAAAACAAAGATACTCCTTAACTTGGAAGAAAATAAACTTTAAGATATTTTGGAGAAAGTTATTCTATAGCCAAAGGTTCAGGATCAATCCACGTATGAGAATAATGAAGCCAAGGCTAAGAGAATCTTGGTATATTCCATAAAGGACCACTTGATTCCTCATGTTGCCACATTGAAGACTTCCAAGGAAGTATATGATGCTCTACTAGGATTGTATGAGAGAAACAACAATAGTAGGAAGTTAACCTTGAGAAATCATCTCCATAATGTTATGATGACTAGATCATATTATTTTGTCTCATATCTTATGATCACATATTAGAGATGAGATTGTAGCCATTGGAGATACCATTGATGATATATATCTTATTACAGTGACTCTAAATGGATTTCCTTCCTCATGGGAGCCATTTATTCAAGGAATTTGTGCATGAGAAAAATTTCCCAAGTTTGATAAGCTATGGACTAATTGTTTCCAAGAGGAGACCAATTGTTGTCTAGGAATGGCTTGCAAAATTCAGAGGATGAATAAACTAAATCTCTTGCATCTCACACAAGGAATGGAAAAGGAATAAGGAACATAGGAAGTTTTATAAGAATAATACAGGTAGAATACCCGCTCATGTTCAAGATCAAATGAAGAAGGATATGCCTCCCAATGTCCTAAGAAGAAAAGGAATGAAAATCAACATGCAAAAACAACTAATGTAGATGATGATGATGATAAGCATCAACCTCAGAAGAATTCAAAGGAATTTTTTCCTTTAGGAACTATTACCAACTATAGTGATGTTTGGACTATTGTGCCTATAGGAACATGACAAGTTTCTGATTTTCTCTTACATATTTTTCAGAGAAGAAGTTGACAATTCCATACAATCCTCAGCTCAAGAGATAAATCTATTATTTATTTATTTATTTATTTTTCTAGTCAACCTCTTATCCTCGTATTTTTTCTTGGTTATAGTTTTTCTTCCATGTCCTCCTAAATGGGGAAAGGAAAGACAGGTCCAATGTGGATGCTTCCAAGGCAATGATTCATGCATCATATGGAAACATACAAGCAATTTTTGTGGCAAGAAGGTTCTCCTAGAAAGAGGGAGTGGACTATGAGGATATTTTTGCTCTAGTCACCATATGGTCAGGCTCTTGTGTGGCCTAAGGGCTTGAACATAGACTTAGCTAGAAGTGATTGATGTTCGAGAGGGAGGATTGTACAAATTATGAGGACATCCAGAACCATACCATATGACTGCAAAATCCTCCAGTTCTGAGGAAGCGGATAGTCAAGAAGAATGGAAGGAGAAACCTTCTAAGAGGATGTCATGGGTTATGATTGTTAGACTAGATGCTTAGAGAGGGGAGGTATCTAGGATTAGTATGCCTTCTATGAGGAGACCGTGCCAAAAAACAGGATACACTTCAGTTACATAGGGAGAAACATTGGAAGAGGGGGAAGCCAGGATTTCCATAAGATGATATGTTTCAGTATTAGAGGGAGCAGCCACCCAAGGTGACCAGAAAGTAGTTGTGGTGATGGATCCAATGAAGTAATATAGTCAGTTTATGGTTGAGATAAGGCATGCAATGAACCATGTCTTGAGGTACTTGCGTGGTAAAATTATATACGGTTTGAGATATGTCTCGGGTGGTGAAGTGAGGTTGTCACGATATACTAATTCAAATTGGGCCAGGAGTGTAGAGGAAAAAATGAGCACCTTGAGGTGTTGCTTCAGCTTGATATCAGATATGATATCTTGGTTTAGAAGGAATCATACTTTTTTTTCACTCAGTACATCATAGGTAGAGAATATTTTATCCAATGTTGGAAGTTGTTAAGAAATGTGGCTTTGAAAGCTTCTTGCAGGACTATTTGATCAAGTCACTTCATTCGAGAGATAGTGCAAAAGGGAGCAGTGAAGCTCCAATACATATCCATAGATGAGAATATTGTGGAAATTATCACCAAGCCTATTTCTAGAGTGAAGTTTTTATACTTTAGAGATAGCCTTGGTGTGATGCAGAATGTCTCCCTCATTGAGAGGGAGTGTTGATATCTTTTCAAGAATGATATATTTGCAGGAATTGGCATACCATCTCCTGGGAAGCCATATTTTTTTGGATGGGTCATGTTGATTTGACCAAGAGTTATGGATATATTCACCTAAGTAGACGTGAAGGGTCATGTTAATTTGACCAGGGGTGAATGGCCCAAAGAAATTGAAGGATTGGATAAATCTTTGCCTGAGAAGCCATGAATGACTTTGGTTGGGTCATGTTAATTTGACCAAAGTAGATTGATGTGATTCACCTGAGAATCCATATAGACTCTCAAATAAAGCACTAGAGTTTCCTATAGGGACTTTTGTGGTCTTTGAATTCATGGATGGAGTGGAAAATGACCAAATGGTCATCCATGTATAACCATTATTCCCTATAGAGTGTATTAAAATTTTTATGTAGGTACACTCAACAAGATTTTATAGGTTGGAAGTTTTCAACAATTTATGTGTTTTATTTATTTATTTTTATTATTTTTTTCATATATGCAATATGTTTATAATATAATAATCCAAATGCACAATTAAGGAATAACATTTTTTCAACTAAACCCCATTGTTCACACATATGTTAGGGCCAATAAAGAATGTACTTGAATGTCAATGTCAACAAGAGTTGCACTTGAATATTTTTCCTCTTGTAGCAAAATATTGATACAGATAATGTTAGACAACCCCAGAGTATTGAAAATTGTATATTCAGTCTTATGAATATAAAAGTATTTTTTCTTATGGGAAAAAAATATTACCACTTTTAATGATGGAGTACATCTTATATACATATATAGTTTTTATGAGTCAAAGTGTTACAAATATCACAAAAGTAGTGGTAGAATGCATATAATAATAATAATAATAATAATCTATTTTTAAGTTCGTGGTCAAGTCAGAGATCAAATTAGTGTATTAGACCCCCTTGTTTGTGGGACAAGGGGCCCATAAACAATGATTTAAATACTAAATTCTACAGAGGTGTACATACTCTACGCTTCTCTGGTTTTTAACCTATGACCTCTTAGGAGAAAACACATATTCTTAACTATCAGGCCTACTCAAACTGTACATGGTTTTAATAACTTAAACTATAATTTATAGTAACAGTTATCCCAACTACCATTTCTTATATAAACTTAAAAATAATTGTGTATACGAAACTTGATTCAAAACGAGATAGATTGGATACATTAAATACATGACATAAGTCAATAACAAATATGAATAGAATATATAAATATTATTCCCACATCTTGGCCTAGCTAGTAAAGTTAACCAATAACGTACACAATTTGGAAGATATACATAATCAAATAAATTTGACCCTCTTGGTATGGTAGGATGTTATGTTAACTTCTTGTTAAGGTCACTAGCAGTCTCTTGATTTTCCTATCTTTCTAATATGACTTGTAGGCTTATTCAACCCCCTGATACTTATTCTCATAGAGGGAAAGATCACTTGCCAATTTAAATTTTTTTATTGATATTTCGTCATTTTATAGTTTATTTATGAAGATGTTTTTTCATGGTCTACACTTCTTCACTACTTGCACTACATGAATAGGCAATTTAAGTGGCATTGTTTTGAAACAATATCATATATCAGGCATGTGACAACTTTGTGATTAGGTGTGAATGGAAGAAACATATACAATTCACTCAAAAAATGACTAAGGAATTTTGTATCTTTGTTTTAAGTAATTGTCTTTGATAATTCATGTAGGCTTATGCTACATGAATAAGCAATTTAAGTGGCATTGTTTTAGAAACAATATCCTATATAAGGTATGTGACAACTTTGTGATTAGGTGTGAACGGAATAAACATATACAATTCCCTCAAAAAATGACTAAGGAATTTTGTATCTTTGTTTTAAGTAATTGTATCTGATAATTCATGTAGCCTTACACTAAGTTTTTTCCCAAAAAAAACATATATTTCGAAAAACTAAATATACATTGAGATGCAATTTTGAAGGTCTATCCATGTCCTACCAAAAAATCTTCATATGTAAACATTATGTTCATATATAAATAGTTACATACACAAAATCAGCTCATATCCTAAAATTGTATGATTACATCCTCTAAAGTTTGATCATCTAAAAACTTTGTAATATGGAGTGTACCAATCTGAAGTCTCAAGGACTCTTTTGATAATCGATTTTCTTTGTAACATTACACTAATACAATACATTATTCTAGCATTATTGCCTACCATTGCCTTGCAATTTTTTTTGTCCCAAAAAATTTAAGTATGGGTTTGCATTAAACACAGTGTTTCTGGGGGCATCATGTTTTGCAACTTTGTTTTTTTAATGCAAACCCTAACTGACATCACTGTGGCAAAGATGCAGATGTCATTGAACCTCTTCTAGCATTATCATTGGCTCAAAATATGTATTTTGTCTTGTCAAAGGATTTATCTTTCATGTTAATTTTGCGTTGATATGTACTTTAGCAACATCATATTTGCCTTTATTATGCGTCATAATTGCACTAAAATATAGGTAACCTACACTAGGTAGTTATCATATTTTTGTTGATTTATATAAACTTTTCATCTAGTTATGTTGTAATAATGTCCCACCAATGTCAATGTTTTATCATATTGCACCAATGGTCCATTGTATTAACTTTCAAGTTATGTTATGTTAGCATCAAATTATGTTTAATTATTGTTATTTATTTATTATTATTTTCACAATAAGAGGTAGATTTTGTATTAGAAAAGGATGCAACTAAATTGAACATCTTTATGGCACAAAATTTTAAAGTATCCAAGTCACCATTGAACTTTAAAAAAAAGACAATTCAACAACAAAAAAACTTCCTCGCAATACCTATCCATGTCCAATATATGTAGTCCTGGAAGATATGGAAAATAGAATAAAAATTTTATCTAATTAGGGCATCATCATGCATGCAAAATTCAACCTTCATATATGTGTACACACATATACATATATTTTTTATGTACATGTCCATAAAATTTTGATCCACAAGGTTGATAACACTTATTAGGACCTCCAAAGATAGATTAATATCATGCTAAGCATCCAAATCCTTCTTATTGACTGGAGAGAATCCATTGAGAGAAGTGTCCCCCATTGAAATAGAGGTAGAATATAGAATTATGAAAGTACCTCTTGTGGGAGATTGTGGGGAGTTGCAATTATAAAAAACAATAATTATAGAGAACCTTTCTAAGATTCAAGCTTTGGGAATTGCTAATGAGTTACCAACTTGAAGGAAAGTACCTCTTCTATAATTCCTTGAGTTTTAGTCATTGTGATGTATTTTTCACAACACATTCATATTTTTTTTAAATGGTAACTGGTGAATTGGTAACTTTGGAGGGATGTTCTAAGAAATACCCAGGATCGAATCACAATGGTCGCCACTATTCACCTCAATATCAATATATTCAAATTTTCCCACCCCTTCGGGTTTATAGGAATTATTCGTCATGATTTTAACAAGTTAAAAATTTTGCCACACGTGCTAACATGTTTCCAGAGAATAGAACCCATGTAAAGGGGGAATTTAACCTGCTAGCTACCACTTAAGCTATTTTCCTTTTTCTTCACTACACATTCATAATTGACATGATTATCTTCCTCTAATTTCCTATCACAATCCTCGTGCCAGTGAGTGTTGAAATGTAGAATTCATAACATAACACCAAGCCTCAAGGACCTCTTTCTTACATTGCTAAATGCACTATTGTACCTCTCTTAGTTCACATAAAACACACCAAAAAAAAAAATTTCTTACAATGGTGGTGACTGATATTCATAGTAAATATGAGGGAACTACACACCAATGCACCCTAAAAAATCATTGTGGAATATAGGTAGAAACCAAAAGTCTCCCTTGGCAAAACAAAATCTATTTTTTGTCACTATTGTAGCATTTTGAAGTCTAGGAATATAGGTAAAATCAGTTATTTGATCCTATTATAAAATCATCAAGATATTATAATGCACACATAATCTCACTGACTCATCATATTGCTAATGAATTTGCATGCTAGTGGGAGAGAAGTGTTGAATATTAGGTACCATGGAAGCCTTAACTTCCCATTTATTTTGTGTTGAATGTAAAGAAATTAGTTAATGAGAGAATTTAACTTCATAAGATGTTACCATTTTCATGAAAGGGATGTGAATAAGGGGTCCTCCCTACCATAATATAACCCTTACTCATGCTCACTCCTAGATTGGCTTGGGATTTTTCATCTCCATGATATATTCTCAAAACCTAGAAAAAGGAGATTTTTACAAAGCATCGAGTTAGAGAAATAATCATTTGCATAACATGAGATACTCAAATTTTTATAGAGGGATTTGATGGATCGGAAATTTAACGGTTCTCAAAGAGTCCAAAATTATTATCACCTAATTCACATCCTAATCATTTAGCATGACTAGACCTTGGAACAGCACTTAAGCCTCTTTCTCATTATCATATGCCGCTTTATTAGAACCTATGCATACTCTTATTTATTTTTTGTCATTGGGTCATAGATGACCCCGCCACCACCTCGCCCTTCCCTCTAACAATTTCCATCCTTGGGTTCTTTTTAAGGCTTCACTACATAGTAACAAGTACAATTTTTTAACTACTCTCCACTTTTATCATTCATTATCCCCCAATATAAATTTCCATTTATGTGACTAGTCAATTTCAAAACCTACCCTTTTACTTCATAGTTTGCTAGAAATACTTATCCTACACCATTACATTAGATTGTTTCAAGTAGAATTCCCCAACATGATTGGATACTCTACTAACAATGAAATATTCTTGACAAAATATGGAACAATTTTAGACTAGACATATTTCTAAGAAAGGAATTGTTGGCGTCCAAGATAAGCTCTTGCAAAAAAACATTTGTTTACAAGTGATAGGATACAAATTCAACCTCTTCATGGATATTTTCTTCTAATATTGTAGGATTGAAAGGTTGAAAAGTGTAACTAGGATTGGTCTTCATATTGACTATGTAATTATGTATTTATCTAAAATAGAAGACAAAGATAGTAAAATGTATTTTTGTTATGCTTGCTTCATGGGTTTCATGAGCAAGTTTTTATTATAGTTCAATAGACTTATTCTTTATGTCTATTAGTTTGTGTCATCTATTCATAAATATGAAGATTGTAGTCATCCAAAATGCTCTAAGAACTTGTGGAAGAGTGGCTCATAACAGCCCTAAAGACAGCCCATATTCAACGTTGGAATAATTGCAATACATGTCGGCCTAATACACAGTGATGAATCCAGCTTACTAGCTGGTTGTATGGTCGGCCTCAAGACAGGAATTGTGCCATATATATAACCATAACCTACGACTCATTTGACACCAACTAATGCGGATCTCTATAAATTAACCACAGTGGTTAAGTGTGGATTTCTCTGTGTCAGCGTGATAGGGTCTGGTATAAAGGCGAGTTGAAGGCAATGCAAATATGTTTTTGTGAAGCATACTGAAGCAGTGGATGTGTATGAAGGAGTTGTTTTCAAGTGGTTAAGTGAATACTTCACGAAAGAGTAAATTATGAAACACATTCAGATCATATCACAAGAAAAAGGAAATGTGGATTAGTCTGAAGTAAGTATACATGCATACAGCAAGAAATTGTGATAAATGCTATAACAGGAGTACGGATAGCTCTAGAGCAGTAGTGCAGATATACCAGATATCTTTGGACTTTTCTAAGGAAGAAAATTTGGATGATTCACAATGATATTAAGAAAGGAATTAAAGGCTACAGTACGAGAAAGAAAGGAAGGTAAATCTATGATTTACCTTCCTGTTCTACAGTGCATAAAGAAGAAGGATTTCATCTCAAGTGAAGAAGCTTCAGAATTATGTAAAGTGAAAGGTTCTAGTGTTGGTGCATATTAGTACAAGTTGGTGCAAAAAAGAAGGATCGGCTTTAGAGGCAGACAAATAAGTAGTGACGAGGTCTTGGAGGCATTCATAGGTCAAGGGTCTATGTCTTGGTTATGGTACTTGTCATTTGAATATCTATAAGAAGAATTTCTCGCAGTTTTTCCTCTCCAAGAGGGAGAGCTTTTTCCCTGGCTCTACGTGCCTAATTTTTGTGTCTAGTGTATTTTGATAATTGACATGATGAAAGAATAAGTAAGCTAAAGAAGAGAAGGCATAAGTAACTAAAGTAAGCTCACAAGTAATTATCAAGAAGATAATTTGAATTAATCACCATCCCTCTAAATTATCAACATCGTATCAGAGCTAACGTGTTGAACACAAGGGCTACTTGACAAGAAGACACTCCAGCAAGCAAAGATCAAAGTTTGGGTGAAAATTCAAATCAGTTTGCAAGGTAGACTCTCAAGCTATTTTCAAGAAATATATTCATCTCATTGAAAGGATCAACTCATCCAGAAAATAATATTTTCCATAAAATATTTATATTCAGAAATATTGTTGGAAGAAACGTCATCTTTTGAATATATCCTTTATTATCAAGGATCCAAGAACACCTACATTGAAGATTCCAATCCCAGAATAAGCTCCTGAATTCATCTTCATCATCATCAAGGAAACTGCAACTCACTCTACTCAAGTAAGTATCTATGACCTACTTAAATCTGTCAATATGACTTATTGTAAAGAGAGCAAAAAATTGCTTGGGTCATAAAACTTTAGTGCATGGAAGAAGAGGACACATTTGAATTTAATTGAAGATTAATTTATGGATTACATCGAAGGATATACAATTCAACCCTCGAAATAAAATTCTCCAGCTCATGCCAAGTACATGATGTTAGGAATCTGTAATTTTAGCAGATTGGTGAGACTAAAACTGCAGAAACAACATCGTTTCAACCACTTTGGGATTCTAGGATCTAGCCCTCCTGAATCCGGAGAGGGATATCTCCAATAAGTGCAAAGATGTATTTGTCTTTGAAATTTGGGGTTATGATATTAGGCTAGTTATGAAGGCCAAGGGTTTGTTTGTTTTTTGGATGGTTGAGCATGATTACTGTTTGAGGTGGAAATTCCCAAATGCAAAGAGTTTCAAAGGTGAGAAGTTGCAAGCAATCAGAGTAAGCTTCGGCCAAAAAGATAGAAAATTGCAGGTTTTAGTCCATTGGGCTATGGATTCATAATAGGATTTAATTGGGACAGCAAGAGGCAAGAGTGGTCCATGGGGAAAGTCATATATGTCTAAGGATCTCTTTGAAGTTTGATTTATGGAATGAAATGATACAATAAGAAGGGGAAATAAACAGATGAGGAACAAAGAGCAACCTAGGATCTGGTAAGTACTTCTAAACTAGCCATCCTTTGACATAAACTCAAGAAAAACATGAAGGTAAACTAGGATCTGGTAAGTACTTTGAAACTAGCGAGCCTTTGAGACACTTTCAATAGAAAACATTTTAAAACAAAGGGAAACTTGAAGGAAACTTTTGGAGTAGAAACCAGTGGGTCGAGCTCACCACAAATCCTCTCCTAGCTCTGCTTTACTTGGTTACTTTCAAGATAAACACAAAGATAACAAAGAATGGCCTAAGATCTGGTAAGTACTTCTAAACTAGCCAGCTTTTAACACATTCCAAGGGAAACATTCAGACAGTAGTGGAGATAAAACTGGGACCAAGGCTCACCATATCTTCCTCAGTTCATCTTCACTAAACATATACTGAAAATAACATTTAAGTAAAACATTCAGCTAAGAAAATAAGATGAGGGAACGCCAGCATTCCTATGCTTGAACTGAATTAAATCATTCCTAAATAACACAGTTTAGAAGAAAACATTCAGATAAAGATTTTCAGTCAGAGAAGGTTACTGATGTACAGTAGGTCCTAACTCTATGCATGTTGTACTTTATAAGAGAAAATGGAACACAGTGAAAACAGAAACAAAATGACAAGTTACAATGAGAAAAACATCACCGTCAACATAGACCAGGATTCCATAAATTAGCTTGTATTGATGCTCCAAACTAGTTACAGCTTTAAGTCCAGTGCTTTAATTTAGCAACCATCTACACATCTCAGCCTAACTTATCTATTACAATCAGAGCTCCAAGAGCCAGTGAACACTATTTACAATCAGAGGTTTAAGCTCAAATGTATTTCAAAGTTCTGCAACCAACCCCTCACTCATCTTCTGCAGAGGTATATATAGAAGAATGAGGAGGTGAGATCTGATAAAAGATCTCCAATTACAATTAATACAGATTTAATGGTTTCTTGGCCTTTGAGGGGCTCAATGAAGAAACTTACATGGGTGCACTCTGTATTAAATGTTTTACATAAAGTTTAAACTCGGTGGGAGCTTTTGTTGACCTTTGAGGCTCTGTGTGGCGTTGAAGTAACTCTGTAGATGTTTGTCATTAATTTGCCTACATAATTTATCCTTTGGTTGTGTCGTGAGGCAGATATCTGGTCCTGATCAATAAATTCGGCCTCTGATTGAATACTTTGAGGCACAGGTGGCATCGCGGTAGCTAGAGGGATCAATTTGCCTCAATTGTGGTGGTGGAGGTTTTCCTGTCGATAAAACACTTCAGATTTTCTTTAAACTGTGTTTTGAATCGGGGATTAGGCTTTTGATAAACATTCTTAGCCGTGATCCCTGTGAAATTTGTCTTTAATCCTCTGTTCTGATAAATTTTGGCCTTCGTCACTGATATTCTTCTTACTGTGCCTGATTCATGGTTTTTGCCGATATACAGGGCTGCGCAGGGGCGATATGGCATCAATGCCTCATGAACGATTGATGAAAACGTGTTTTTAACACCCTGTGATGATTTTCTTTGGTGAATCGAAGGCGGGAGGATCGTCACCCTCTTCCTTCGAATCTTCTTCAAAAATGGCGAGAAAACCATTGAAACCCTGCAAAATATAAACAAATATTAAAAAATCCTGCATATATAGGTTTATTGCTGCAGAAGGCATGTGGAGGAAGTGTGGCCTTTGGATGGCATCATCCAACGGTCAGGATTGATCAGGAGAAGTCATAAAGAAGGCGGAAGAATTGTTGAATCAGAGTCGTCGATCGCGTAGAGATCGACGATCGGGAGTGAAAACGGGAAGTCAAAGTGGAAAATGTTGACTGGGCGATCGAAACAGGGAGATGGAATATGGGCCGTCGATATGCAGATTAGATTGATGGCGGAGATCTATTGAATGCCGCATCGTAGCCCGGTTAACTGTCGGGCATCTTCGGTGAGCGATAGCCGTCGGATGGGCGGCCTCAGATCAGACGGTGGACGTCAATATCGCACGGGGTCCACGTCCAAATCTTAATGCGCGATGGGGGGGCGGTTTTCAAATAGTACACGGGACACGCGTCGGCCAGCGTATGGAATCGCTGCCAATCGGGAAAAACCACCCTTTCCCCAAAGGCGGTGCGATGAATACCGTGCGGTTTTTGGATAGGTGAGTGGAATGCGGGGACCACCGAGGAGACGGACTCTGCACCGTCGATCTGCAGATCAGATCAACGGTGGAGATTAATTCGAATTTTGGACCGGTGGAAAATTAAATAAAAATAAAAAAATTAACATAAGTGAAGGTTTATATTAATTTACGATGCGGCTTGGCGCCCGATTGCGGGGCCATGGGGCACATGGGAGATAATAAGACCAGAGGCTTATGAAGAAAGGGCTAACCGGCAATCGGGCGACGCGATAAGCGCTTTGGAGGGCCGGCGCTTGGTTCTGGTGCCAGGCTGTATGGAAGGGAGGGGTTAAAGACTTAGCCCAAGCGGGCTTAAGTCTACGATATATAAAAAATGTGATTTTTATGGATTTCCAATGGTTTTCAAGGGAAATTGAGGGTTCCGATTAGTTTAAAAATGAGTTTTAAACTATGTAAAAAGGATTTTCACGAAAGGGAGAAAAGGAATCATGAAAATAGAGGAGTTTTATGGAGAAAAAGGAGAGCAAATGAAAGTTAGTTTTGGGAGAAGGGGAAAAGGGAAATGGTGCTTGCAGCAGTATTCTGGATTGGAAATCAGCAGGATTTCTAAGTTCTGAAGGGAAACAACAGTGAAGTTTTGGACAGAGGAAAGGCATGAGGCCTTCGAGAGTCTTCAAGAGCCAACACTTTTTAGTAATAAAATTTGTTCCTTGAAGGCTCAAAAAGTCTTAGCCACCTTTTGATATAACAAATTTTATAGGTGGCTAACAGTGGCTCCACTTGGGGATGGTGCCTTCTTGAAGGCATCAAGAACTTCAGAACTGCATTCTCTGGGAGGCTGACCTGTGCCACATCCATTGTGTTCTCTGGGGGGCTGATCAGTTGCCTCATCCATTGGGTTGCCTTTCTTTCTGTGGATGATGTACTCTGAAAACATATTAGCAACCATAAAAACAATGGATCTTCATCAATACAAACTTTCTACCTACCCAATCCTACCGATCTAACATTTTTTCTTCATTAGAGTGCACTTGGATTGGAAAATTCTCTTACAACATTTTATTCTTTTGAAAGTAGGAAATCTAATCTATTTCTACTCCTTATTTCTCCATGGACCCAGATTAAACAGTTGAGCCCATATGATCCTCTACCTAATCTACTGTATGTTGGGATTAGACTGTCCAACAGACTTTATTCTCTAAATTCTACAACAGAAATTAAAAAGCACTCAAGTCAGGATTGAACAGTCTAACTTGATGCTGGTCCATGGCATAAAGACAAGCTGCACATAGACATTTATTTTGCAGAAAATTAAATCAAAAATGGAAGGCTTGAGATCTGAAAGTTCAAAGTACTGCCTCCATCTTTTTAACAGCTTTGTTTTGACTTTTGTTTGAGATGTTCCTCCTTTGCTCTCTGGTTCAGATTTTGAGTTAATTAGAACCAGATTTACATGTTTTTTGACTCAGAAAATGAAATGGATTTGAGTCATGTCTTTTTGGAAACTTAGGTTCAGATTTTGATCATGTTTGAACCTTTAATTTCTATCCTAAACTATCTACTGATAAGCCAAGATTAAACAGTTTGGAAAATCGATTTCACTATCCTATCAGCAGAAAATTTAAAGCTAATTAGTCAAGTTTAGACAGTTTGACTAACTAGAAGTGTGTTGGAGTGGCATTTGAGCTTGCACACTTTCAGATTTGTTTCTCTTTTTTGGTATGGAGCTATACCTTTATTGTTTTCACAATCTGCCCTCTTTTCTTTCTTTTCATTGTTTTTGTATTTTTGATTTTTACAACTTTGAATGCAATGGTGGATGAAATATTTATAATGGAAAAAAGATAAAAAGGCTTTTGGAACATAACATGGATCAAGAGAAGTAATTCTTAAGCATCCTGCCATTGACAGGACCCCCAAACAATTCCGCTCCATTCAACTCCTGTAAGAAAAATGCATTGTTACCAGCAGTTGAATGAATAGCGTAAGGGCCAAGCCATAAGTTGTCAAATTTTCCATGCTTTCCCTTATCTTCCCTCCTTGAGTCCCACTTTAAAACTTGGTCCCCAATTTTGAAATTGTTGGCCTTTGTTCTTCTGTCAAAAAGCTTTTTAATGCTGATATGTTTCTGCAATGCTTTGTTATAAACTTCCTCTCTGGTTTGCTGAAGATGGATGGTCTGGTTTATTCTTCTAATCATGTCATTATCTTCAGTTTTCAACTCTTGAATCAACTTCATTACTGGTACACCAAGGTTGTTTGGAAAAATTGCATCAGTACCATATACCAGCTGAAAAGGTGACATGCCAATGGATTTCTTCAAAGTAAATCTATCAGCCCAAAGTGCATGAACCAACTTTGTGTGCCAAGAATTTTTGTTGTCCTCCAACAGTTTCTTGATTATGTTCACTAAACTTTTGTTTGAGGATTCTGCAAGTCCATTACCTTGAGGGTAATAGGCCGTGGAATGCCCCAATGTTATCTGATATCTGTGACAGAATTCAACCATCTTGTTTGATCCAAATGCTGCTGCATTATCAGTGATAATCTTGGTAGGACAGCCAAACCTGGAGAGAATGTTAGTCTCAATAAATTTTATGATAACTGAATCATTGGCCTGCCTACAAGGAATGGCTTCTATCCACTTAGTGAAATAGTATGTGGCAGTGAGAATCCATCTATGCTGGGCAGAAGATGGTGGGTGGATTTCTCCTATAAAGTCAAGTCCCCACTGTTGAAAAGGGGCTTCAACAGTGATGGGATGCAGAGGTAGGGGTAGCAGTTTTCTTTTGCCTTCAAAAAGTTGACATTTGTGACAGGCTATGATCATCTTGTGCACATCATGGAAAAGAGTAGGCCAATAGAAACCAGCCCTCAAAATTTTGTTGGTTGTTGTCTTCCAGTATAAATGACCTCCACACTCTCCTTCATGGAACTGGTATTTAACCTTCTCTGCATCAAACTCAGGCAAACATTTAAGCAATACACCACTTGCATTTTTCCAGTAAAGACATCTATCAATAATGCAATAGTTTACAGCTTTAAATTTTAGAAATCTTGCCTTTGTTTTTGTCAAACTAGGAGGTGTATTAAAATTAAGTAAAACATAAACAATATCAGCATACCAAGAGGAATTCATAAAATGGTTTTCAACAATGGGAGTTGAGAGTTCCTCTTGATCATCTAAAGCATTAATCATATTAATATCAAGAACTTCAAAATTGGATTCAGCCATTAATCTAGCTAGACCTTGGCCTTTGATGAGTTTAGTGGGTTTTATCTCTAAATCATATTCAAGGATAAAAGCTATCCACTTACCTCTCTTACCATCTGGGTCCTGTGTTAGAATGTCTTTAACAATTGAGTTTGGGACAAAGGCAATGATGTGTGAGTGAAGAATGTATACTCTGAAGTCTTTTAAAGCTTTAACCAGAGAAAAATCTTGCTTCTCCAAGATGTTATACTTCAGAGGGGCATCCCTCAATGCCTTGCTAAAGAATGCAATAGGCTGCTCTTGTCCTTGTGGATTTTTCTGTAAAAGGACAACAACTATGGTATGTTCTGATGCAAATGAAAAAATATAAAAATCTTTTGAAAAATCGGGACTTATAAGAACCGGTGTTTTGGTTAACGCTTGTTTCACCAGTTCAAAGGATTTATTTGCTTCCAAGGTCCATTTTACCCCTTGCTCCTTCTTTAACATGTTTGTGATATTCCTAAGGAGCTCAGCCAAGTTGGGGATGAACCTTCTCAAAAAGTTAATCTTTCCAATGAAAGATTGCAACTCCTTGATGTTCCAGGGATGAGAGATTTGCAATATGGCCTCGATCCTCTTTGGATCTATCTTTATACCCTCTTCTGAAATAATGTGTCCAAGAAGTTTACCTTCTTGGAGACCAAATAGTGTCTTCTTAGGGTTTAAAGATATCCCAAACTTTCTGCACTTCTCGAAAACCTTTCTTAAATGTTCTAAGTGCTCTTCATCTGTTTTTGAAAACACAGTAACATCATCAAGATAGATAATGATGAAGAATCTCAGTTCGTCCTAGAATGTTATGTCCATGGCTCTTTGAAAATTTGCTCCAGCATTCATTAGACCAAAGGGCATTTTCACATACATGAAGGTGCCCCATGGTTTAGTAAAGGTTGTCTTTAACTGATCAGCGAGGTGAACTAAAATCTTATTGTACCCTAAATAGCCATCCAGCAAAGAAATTCTTCTAGACCCTACCACCCTTTGTAAAATATGATCCATCTTGGGTAAAGGGTAGTTGTCTTTTAATGAAGCTTTGTTCAAGTCTCTAAGTCTATACAAAGCCTGATCTCTCCAGTTTTCTTCCTAATCGACACCAGATTAGACACCCATTCAGAATATCTAATAGGGACAATAATACCAGCAACATACATTTTCATGATCTCCTTCTGAACCAATGGTAACTGAACAGGGTTTATTCTGCGCAGTTTCTGTTTGAATGTTTTTTGGTTTTCTTTAAGGGGAATTTTGTGTTGTATTATTTCAGTGTCATAGGATTTAAGATCTTCGTAACTCCACGCAAAAACATCAAAAAAATCTTTAAAAAGCTCTATGTATTTAAGTTTAATGTGAGCTGGTAAAGTTTTATACAGTTTAATCATTTTCGGCTTAAGTTCGCTGCCAATATTACACTCTTCCACTTTAGTCTCTACAGGTTCCAGTTTTGGTTTATTTGCCACATCGTTAAAATCGAACAACTCTTCTAAAGGGGCCAGACCCTTAGGCAAACTTTCATCTTTAGAGTGCAGAGTTTCTAACTCCTCTGTTTCGAACTCTGCATTCATTTCTATTTCGCTTTTTAGTTTGCTTGACAGTAGGTTAATATTAACAGGTTCAGGAGACGGTTCCTCTTCACCAAGGAAATTTTCTTCACTGCAGTCTGTATCATAATCTGAGTCTGAACTGTGTAGTTCAAATTCATTTCTGAATTGCATGAAGTCTTCTATTTGTTTATCATTGTCAAACACCTGCCAATACTTTTCATTATCAGGTACAGCTGGTCCAAATTTTATCTCAGTTGTGCAGTCTTTGGTTTCATATGGCGTCAAGCATGTCCTAGCTGCAAAGGCTAAATTGTGGGCCGCAATATATCTTTTTCTTGGGACAAAAAATAGTTTGGACTCCTCAAAGGTTTTCAAAAGGTCCATGACATTGTTTCGTTAGGCCCTAAGTCTGGGATGATTTGCGTTATACTCCCCATTGACTTGCCTAATGAATAACTCTGAATCCCCGTATACATTAATTCTTGTGGCTCCTAACTTTTTCAATAGATGTAAGCCTAAGAGAAGGGATTCATATTATGCTATGTTATTGGAACACTAAAAGTTTAACTTGCAGGAAATGCTTTCTGTGTGGTTATTTTCAGTGTTGGAAATCCAGACACCTGCACCAGCGTTGGTTCTAGTGCAGGATCCATCAAAATACATACTCCACAGAGGACTGTTTTCGGTTTCATCCTGGTTACCGTCCTCTTCAACTACTGTGCTTTCTAAATTTTCATGATTAGCGGCACTTAATCGATTTTTTTTTTTACTCTTCAGGTTTTGTGTTAAGTGGAGGCACATTTTCTTGAGTGTCAAGGTTTAAAAGCAACGAATGCATGACTTGTAGTTCAAGACCTTTGTTTAGTTTGCTAATGTTTAACGGTTCATCAAATTGTTTTGACAGTTCTGTGGTGTTTACCTCTTCCTTCCTATCGACCATTAACTCTGACAAAGTTATTTGTTCATCTAATGTTTCGTCATTAAAAAGGATAAATGAATCAAGGCCTGTGTTTACAGAGTATAAAGGGGAGTTTTGCGGTCTGTCTAGACTTGTAACTGTGTATTGCATATGGGACTCCCTGTAGAGTCTTCTATTCTGATTGAAAACATGGATAGTCGCATAGGTCATGTCCATTTTCATAGTCCCCTGTAACTTAGCCCCCCATGATCTTGATAACAACATTCCATACTTGGGGGGAACATCAGCCACAACAATATCCATGACTAAACATTTGGCTGGAATTTGGGCTAAGTTAACACAGAGGTCTTTGATTAATCCTAAACATTTTACTCTACTTGAGTCAAAGGAGTAAAGATCTTTATAAGGTCTGGTGATTTCTAGACCAAAGCTCTCCATCACAGCTCTAGGCATTAAATTATGAGAAGCCCCAGAATCATGCACATCGTTGTGAAAAATTTTGTCATGAACATTTAAACTCACATAAAAGGGAGGAAAAGGTCCCTCTTGATACATACCTTCAATATTTGGACCAAAAATAAGCTCTGGTTGGTCATCATTAAGATTGACAGTGTCCTCATTCTCTTCAATGTTAAAAGCCTTCAAAATTTGGGTCCTATATACATGATGGGCAGCTAACTGAGTTAAGGGAACAGAGATTCTGATCTTTGAAATTTCCTGGTCAAGGCTGAAAGGGCTTTGGTTCTTTGAAGAACTTGTTTCAACCTTATTAGCTGTCATTCTATCAGCAATATCAGCTTGCTGATTTGTTTTATTTACACTTGACAAAATTGTTTTCACAGGAGTACTAGCCGAAGTGTTAGTACTACTAATGTCTGCACTCTGTTTTTCTTTGTTTTGAGTGTCTTTCTCTTTATCATTACCAGAATTTACAGCCACTTTTTTATCCTTTTGTTTGACAATTTTAGGCTTGGTTGTAGTGTTGTTTTGTGAATATTTGTCAGAGGTTTTGTTGTTGGGGGTTTGTTGATTGGTTTTGCTTCTAAGGTTATATTATTTTTGAGATTCTATGATGACATTTTCCATGTCTTGATAATAATTTTCATCATCATCTCTTCTGTCATCGTAAGGTGTGTATAGACCTTGTTTTCTATCATAATGAATCTCAAAGTCATCATCTTCTACCCCAAACATGTTGACATCATCTTCCTATGTTATCTCATCTGTTTCCTCAACCTCACTCACATAATTTTGATGAAAGGGAGGAGTGATCTGTTGATCATCTTCCCTAGGTCTGTTTGGAGGTTGGTTCCTTCTAAACTTCTGATTCTGGTTCTGATTTCTATTTTGAGGAGCATTTTGGTTTTGGCATGTTTGTGCTCTCTTAATTATGCTCATTTATTTCATCATTTCTTCCATCATTTTCTCCATTTTTGAGTTGGAAGTAGAGGGTGCATATTCCTCTCTAAAGGACACTCTCTTTTCATTTTTCATTCTTCCATTAAGTTGACTTCCACAGAAAGAGCACCTCTTTGCATATCTTCAAGAGTTGCAAAGTCTCTCTCTCTCAGCTGATAGGTCATGTCAGAGTCAAACCCTTCAGGAAACTTGTTTAAAGCTAAGCCTTGTGGAGGTTTTAGTTTTGGGGAAAGTGCATTATACACACTATTGAATCTAGTGCAATAAGCTTGCACACTTTCCCCAGTGTTTCTATGAAGGTTCCTGTAATCATAAAGGACTTGGAGAGTATTCTTCTTTACTTCCCATTTGTTTAAGAATGTTTGATGGAAGGCTTGGAGATCATTAATACTATGTGGGGTTAAACCTTTAAACCATTTTCTTACTTCTCCCATTAAGCTCTGAGAAAATAATCTAAGCTTGACAGAATCATCATTAATTTCATTTCTGTCAAAGTAGTCATCCATCTTATCCACATGTTGTGATGCAGTTGTAGCATTGCTAGCATCATATAATGGAATTTTGGACTGATAGTCCTGTGGAAGATTGACTAATGGTGCAGGAAGGACTAAGGGAGCATACCATGTTGCCATGATATGTGGTGGGGGTGGATTTACAAGGGGTGGATTAACAAGAGGGAAAGTGGGATGAAGTGGAGTGGTTTGAACAGTGGATGTATGGTGAGCAGAAGTGGATGGACCAGAAATAGATTGTTGAGCTGATCTTGGATGAGAGATACCTAAATTGTGAAGGAAATGCAAATCAGGAGGTGTTGTTTCTCTACTACCAGGATGTTCACTTGTCTCCGGGGATGAAAGTGAACACTCAGAGTCTAGCTAGATTATATCATCAAATGACCTAGTTCTAAATGGATTTACTAAGTCAACTTGTGATTTTTGTAAAGCTGTAAGATTTTCAGGGACTGAACTAGCTCTCAAGGGTGATCTGAAAACAGTTGATAATTTATTCCTAGGAGAATTCCTAAGCATACTTTCTGGGTTATCAACTAATTCAGGTGGATCAGGGTCAAGATAGGCTCTAGTATGAATCTTTCGAGGAGCCACTATGTTGTGTTTTTAGACCCAAATAATCAGGAAAAGTTCAACCAGGTATGACAATGTTTGAGAGGTTAACCTGATCTGTTTGCAGAGATTTCAATCCTACAGTCCTCTAACTAAGTTTGACTAATGTTACAATGATGAGGGTTCTTCCCAGTGGAGTCTTAAGGTCTGCTAAGGATTGTGGAGTCGCCAAGTGGAAGTTTTTAGCTCCTAAGGAGGTAAAAGGTTTTATGGTCCACCACCATGTTTATTGGATACCAATCTGAAATATTTTTGTGTTTTCTGAGTTCTTTTTCAGTTGTGTGGTTTTTAAGAATATCCTAACTCTGTTTCAAAACTTAGCTACGGTTATGAGACAAAGAAAGTCTACTCTTATGGCTAAGCCAGCTGATCTTTCAAGGTTAGATAAAGTCTTAAGAGAATCTTAGGGTTTACCTAGTTTGTCACTGATTCAAACAAGTTTTATCATGATTACCATTATTTGGTAGTGCTTGAAAAGGATGCTTTTTACTCACAAGTTTTATGAAGTTTTTTAGGGATGTATCCCCAGCGGAGTCACCAGAAATGTTAGGAATCTGTAATTTTAGCAGATTGGTGAGACTAAAACTGCAGAAACAACATCATTTCAACCACTTTGGGATTCTAGGATCTAGCCCTCCTGAATCCGGAGAGGGATCTCTCCAATAAGTGCAAATATGGATTTCTCTTTGAAATTTGGGGTTATGATATTAGGCTAGTTATGAAGGCCAAGGGTTTGTTTGTTTTTTGGATGGTTGAGCATGATTACTGTTTGAGGTGGAAAGTCCCAAATGCAAAGAGTTTCAAAGGTGAGAAGTTGCAAGCAATCAGAGTAAGCTTCGGCCAAAAAGATAGACAATTGCAGGTTTTAGTCCATTGGGCTATGGAGTCATAATAGGATTTAATTAGGACAGGACAGCAAGAGGCAAGAGTGGTCCATGGGGCAAGTCATCTATGTCTAAGGATCTCTTTGAAGTTTTATTTATGGAATGAAATGATACAATAAGAAGGGGAAATAAACAGATGAGGAACAAAGAGCAGCCCGAGATCTGGTAAGTACTTCTAAACTAGCCATCCTTTGACATAAACTCAAGAAAAAAATGAAGGTAAATTAGGATCTGGTAAGTACTTTGAAACTAGCTAGCCTTTGATAAACTTTCAATAGAAAACATTTTAAAACAAAGGGAAACTTGAAGGCAACTTTTGGAGTAGAAACCAGTGGGTCGAGCTCACCACAAATCCTCTCCTAGCTCTGCTTTACAAGGTTACTTTCAAGACAAACACAAAGATAACACAGAATGGCCTAAGATCTGGTAAGTACTTCTAAACTAGCCAGCTTTTAACACATTCCAAGGGAAACATTCAGAAAGTAGTGGAGATAAAACTGGGACCAGGGCTCACCATATCTTCCTCAGTTCATCTTCACTAAACATATACTGAAAATAACATTTAAGAAAAACATTCAGCTAAGACAATAAGATGAGGGAACGCTAGCATTCCTATGCTTGAACTGAATTAAATCATGTAGAAATTAGCTGAATAAATCACTTATTCAATGAATATTAACCCGATCATACATCAATTTCGAATTGCATGCATAACACATAACCTTCTTCTACAATTAATTGTCACATGCGGAAATAATAGAAGCAATCTCACATCAAATCATCACACACATTAACACAGTATGTATGGGGAAAGCTTATAGCTGAAAACCCCGCAGCTATAGTATATTATACATGGAGAGAACATGCAGCAATTACATAGTACAAACTCCTCACAAGTACTCAGTACTATCTCCCAAAGCTACACAAAAACTAGCTTGGTTTTGAACAAGTCACAAGTTCAAAACACACCCACTACTTCTCTGCCTCTATTGCGCAATCAAGGCTGGTCTAAATAGAGATCCAGGTTCGAATCTCACTGGCTTCAACTACGCAATTGTCATTGGTAATTTCCTCCAAGTGTTATGCAAATCCCATGCAAAACTGATCCTCCAACTGATAGCTTTACTCACCCTTTCATCTACCTCTTTCACTGGTCTCCACTGAACTGTCCATGCATTGAGTTAAACTGATGTGTTCTTTAGTTGAATAATGAGTTAATAATTAGTGAATTAAATAATATTTAATTCACACAACTCATCTCTAGTGTATTAGCCAGTTAAACTAAATACAACTAGTTCAACTAGTTAACCAGAACACCACCTCTATTAACTCCTCAATCAACTCCACCAAAACTCTGCCACATGAGTCTAACTGAAGTCTAACATGCAATAGCTCACTTAACTCATAGGAAATTCGAATTTCCTTATGTCAGCTGCATGCCCCACCTACGGGGGTCAAACTGAAGTGCTCCAAGAGAGTAAACTGCTGTTTATAGTCTAAATATTATTAAGGGTAAATAATATTTGACTTCCATATTTTTAGGAGAGGCAGTCTAAAAATAGCCTGTGACCTAAAAATATGAGTCTCATCTATTTTTACCAACATGTCGTATACTTCAAGAATCTCCAACTGGAATCCCCGAATCATGCTCCGTATGTCTAAAAATAGACATAGTCTAAAAATAGACTTTTCGACAAAAATCACATGTGTGGTCCCCACCTAGTTTAGGTGATCACTTTCCAACTAGGATCAGGAAAGATGTTTCAGGAGGCCTCCTTCATTGTTTCTTGTTTCCATTTTCAACACTCCCTCTCAACAAGAAAGGACTGTCTTTGCATGCGACATGCAACTCCATGCATTCGCCCTGCAACCTTCACAAGCGCCATGCAACTCCATGCATGCGACATGCAACTCCATGCATTCACCATGCACCCTTTGCATGTGCCATGCAAACTCATGCATGCACCATGCAACTCCATGCATCTGCTCTGCAACTTCTCTGAAACTGAATAGGCTCCAAACAACTCGATTAGTCTGATGCATCTAGCATCTATCATCAAAGTCTTCGACTTCTGCTTGGCCAACTGCACATGTCATCAGGAACCACTGCGCTGTTGAACTCTTTGCACCCATGCACTCTTGCACTTGCTGTCAACTCTGATCCGCGCTCCAGTATTCGACACTGTCACTTTGATCTGCCTGCATCACTCCAACTGATCTTGCTACTGCCATGCTGTGGGCACCTCGTAGCCAGGTTCAATCCATGAGATCCACACCATCTCATGAATCTGCCCAGAAATCTCCTCTTGGGATTACTCATGCATGTCGCCCCACCTCATGCCTGGTGGTATAGCTGCATGCACTCCCTCTGCCCGTCTGGCACGAAATTTCTCTGCATGAGTGGTCTCTTCCACTCCATGATCCTCTTGTGGCTGCTCCACACTCCGAGGTTCACTATCACCTGCATGCAAAACCCGCTCCCTCTCAAGCTTCAGTTGCATGTCTTTCTCGCCTGCATGCAACACTTGCTCCCTCTCAAGCTTTAGTTGCATTTCTTCCTTGCACTTCCCATCAGCAGGAAGCTCCGTAGACATCCCATCTACTTCAATACCTGCATGCAAAACTTGCTCCTTCTCAAGCATCAGTTGCATGCCTTTCATGCACTTCCCATCAGCAGGAAGCTCATACCATGTAGAAATTTGAATAATGGATGAGTTATTCACCGAGATTCTCCTGATCACACACTATTTTAGCTTCATGCATAATACAGAATCTCTTCTACCATTGATCATCACATGCGGAAATAAAATCAATTGCATGCACAACATTAAAGCCATAAAAATTCACACATATGAACACAGTATTTCATGGGAAAGCTTAAAGCTGAAAACCCCCAACTATCTGTATATTATACATGTCATGGAGATCATGTAACAATCATAGTACAAAGCTCTTTGCAAGCTCTCATGCACTCTCTCCCATGCTACACACTATCAAGCTAGATCTAGCAAAACTCATGCTCCAACCTTTAACCACTTGATAGCCAACCTCAATTGCGTTTTCAAGCTATGGGATGGCCTCTTTATATAGATAAACCACCCAGCCTTAACTATGTAATCCTCATGGGTTACTCCACCCATCTGTGTGTTGCAAATAGCAATAGTATAGTCACAACCGATAGTTAACCTGCTCTTTCACCTATTTCTGCACTGGTCTCCACTGAAACTGTCCATGCACCGAAGTTAACTGATGTATTCTTTAGTTGATTTATGAGTTTATAATTAGTGAATTAATTAATAATTAATTCACACCACTCTCACTAATTGTATCTATTAGTTAACTTGGATACAAAAAGCTCAACTATGTTTAGATTAGTTAAACTGAATACAACTCCACTAACTTCCTCAATCAACTCCACCAAACTCTGTCACATGAGTTCTAACCGAAGTCTTCATGCAATAGCTTCACTTAAACCCTAGGAAAAGCGTATTTCCTTCTGTTAGCTGCATGTGCCACATCCAGGCATCAAACTGAAGTGCTTCAAGAGAATAAGATAATGTTTATAGTCCAAATATTATTAAGAGCTAATAATATTCGACTTCCATATTTTTAGGAGAGGCAGTCTAAAAATAGCCTTTGACCTCTTTGACCTAAAAATAGAGTCCCATCTATTTTTACCAACATGACACATACTCCAAGAATCTCATACATGCAATCCCTGAACCATGCTCCATATGTCTAAAAATAGACATAGTCTAAAAATAGATTTTTCCGACAAAAATCACATGTGTGGTCCCCACCTAGTTTAGGTGATCACTTTCCAACTAGGATCAGGAAAGATGTTTCAGGAGGCCTCCTTCACTGTTTATTGTTGCCATTTTCAACACTCCCTCTCAACAAGAAAGGACTGTCTTTGCATGCGACATGCAACTCCATGCATTCGCCCTGCAACCTTCACAAGCGCCATGCAACTCCATGCATGCGACATGCAACTCCATGCATTCGCCATGCACCCTTTGCATGCACCATGCAAACTCATGCATGCACCATGCAACTCCATGCATGCGCCATGCACCCTTTGCATGCAACATCTCCGAAACTGAATAGGCTCCAAACAACTCAATCAGTCTGATGCATCTATCATCAAAGTCTTCGACCTCTGCTTAGCTACTGCACATGTCATCAGGAACCACTGCGTTGTTGAACTCTTGCACCCATGCACTCTTGCACTTGCTGTCAACTCTGATCCGCGCTCCAGTATCCGACACTGTCACTTTGATCTGCTTGCATCACTCCAACTGATCTTGCTACTGCCATGCTGTGGGCACCTCGTAGCCAGGTTCAATCCATGAGATCCACACCATCTCATGAATCTGCCCAGAAATCTCCTCATGGGATTAATCATGCATGTCGCCCCACCTCTCACCTGGTGGTATAGCTGCATGCACTCCCTCTGCCCGTCTGGCACGAAATTTCTCTGCATGAGTGGTCTCTTCCACTCCATGATCCTCTTGCGGCTGCTCCACATCCCGAGGTTCACTATCACCTGCATGCAAAACTTGCTCCCTCTCAAGCTTCAATTGCATGTCTTTCTCGCCTGCATGCAACACTTTCTCCCTCTCAAGCATCAATTGCATGTCTTTCATGCACTTCCCAATAGTAGGAAGCTCCGTAGACATCCCATCTACTTCAAATCTATAAAGATTCTTCTGCATCTCCAGTTGTGGCTGCTCCACAACCTTCCGAGACTGCTTCTCACGCTGCATGTTGAGAGGCTCCCTCTCAACCACCAAGTCACTAACCTCTGCTTTGCTCTTCAAAGCTTTGCATGCATCTTGTACCTCAGTGCATGTAGATTCTTGGCTCACGCACATTGCAATTGTCCCGCCGTCGCAAAATTTTCTAACAAAAGAGCTGATTTTAAATCGATGATATCTCCCTCATCCGAGCTCCGATTCGACCGATTTGTTTTTTCAATTGGGGTATTTTTTCGCAAGGAATCCAAATATGCTATTTTTTTCTGAAAATATTTCACCAAAATTTTCATATATTCCCTACAAACTCGCGCACCCAAAAATTCTCGCTCTCATTCCATGTAGAAAATTATATACAATATGCATGTATATTTCCGGCTTTCTCCATCTTTATGTTTCTTGAGTTTATCCTAAAACTCAACCGCTTCAATGCTTTGCAATTGCCCCAATGATCAATATCGCTCCGATACCATGTAGAAAATCTATAACACAGCTCCGATACCATGTAGAAAATTTGAATAACTGATATGAGTTATTCACCGAGATTCTCCTGATCACACACTATTTTAGCTTCATGCATAATACAGAATCTCTTCTACCATTGATCATCACATGCGGAAATAAAATCAATTGCATGCACAACATTAAAGCCATAAAAATTCACACATATGAACACGGTATTTCATGGGAAAGCTTAAAGCTGAAAATGCCCAACTATCTGTATATTATACATGTCATGGAGATCATGTAACAATCATAGCACAAAGCTCTTTGCAAGCTCTCATGCACTACCTCCCTTGCTACACACTATCAAGCTAGATCTAGCAAAACTCATGCTCCAACCTTTAGCCACTTGATAGCCAACCTGAATTGCGTTTTCAAGCTATGGGATGGCCTCTTTATATAGATAAACCACCTGGATTGAATTGCACAATCCTCATTGATTACTCCACCTATATGTGTGTTGCAAATAGCAACAGTATAGTCACAACTGATAGTTAACCTGCTCTTTCACCTATTTCTGCACTGGTCTCCACCGAAACTGTCCATGCACTGAAGTTAACTGATGTATTCTTTAGTTGATTAATGAGTTTATAATTAGTGAATTAATTAATAATTAATTCACACCACTCTCACTAATTGTATCTATTAGTTAACTTGGATACAAAAAGCT
Organism: Pinus albicaulis; assembly: GCA_034641835.2. Lineage (NCBI taxonomy): Eukaryota > Viridiplantae > Streptophyta > Pinopsida > Pinales > Pinaceae > Pinus > Pinus albicaulis. The sequence continues at coordinate 1,203,860,291 of CM076582.1, read as the reverse complement.
CAACTATGTTTAGATTAGTTAAAGCCGAATACAACTCCACTAACTTTCCTCAATCAACCCACCAAACTCTCTCACATGAGTTCTAGCTGAGTCTTCATGCAATAGCTTCACTTAAACCTAGGAAAAGCATATTTCCTTAGCCATTTACATGCCACATCCGGGCATCAAGCTTTAGTGTGAAGAGAATAAGATAATGTTTATAGTCCAAATATTATTAAGAGCTAATAATATTTGACTTCCATATTTTTAGGAGAGGCAGTCTAAAAATAGCCTGTGACCTAAAAATATGAGTCTCATCTATTTTTACCAACATGTTGCATACTTCAAGAATCTCCAACTGGAATCCCCGAATCATGCTCCGTATGTCTAAAAATAGACATAGTCTAAAAATAGATTTTTCGACAAAAATCACATGTGTGGTCCCCACCTAGTTTAGGTGATCACTTTCCAACTAGGATCAGGAAAGATGTTTCAGGAGGCCTCCTTCACTGTTTCTTGTTGCCATTTTCAACAATCATTCCTAAATAACACGAGTTGGAAGAAAACATTCGGATAAATATTTCGATCGGAAGAAGATTCTTGATGTGATGGAAGTCCCTAACTCTATGCATGTTGTTCTTTATAAGAGAAAATGGAACACAGTGAAAACAGAAACAAAATGACAAGTTACAATGAGAAAAACATCACCGTCAACATAGACCAGGATCCCATAAATTAGCTTGTATTGATGCTCCAAACGAGTTACAGTTTTAAGTCCAGTGATTTAATTTAGCAACCATCTACACATCTCAGCCTAACTTATCTATTACAAGCAGAGCTCCAAGAGCCAATGAACACTATTTACAATCAGAGGTTTAAGCTCAAATGTATTTCAAAGTTCTGCAACCAACCCCTCACTCATCTTCTGCAGAGGTATATATAGAAGAATGAGGAGGTGAGATCTGATAAAAGATCTCCAATTACAATTAATACAGATTTAATGGTTTCTTGGCCTTTGAGGGGCTCAATGAATAAACTTACATGGGTGCACTCTATATTAAATTTTTTAAATAAAGTTTAAGCTTGGTGGGATATTTTGTTGACCTTTGACGCTCTCTGTGGCATTGAAGTAACTCTGTAGATGTTTGTCATTAATTTGCCTGCAGAATTTATCCTTTGGCTGTGTTGTGAGGCAGATATCCGGTCCTTATCAATAAATTTGGCCTCTGATTGAATACGTTGAGGCACAGGTGGCATCGTGGTAGCTAGAGGGATCAATTTGCCTCAATTGTGGCGGTGGAGGTTTTCCTATCGATAAAACACTTCATATTTTCTTTAAACTGTGTTTGGAATCGGGGATTAGGATTTTGATAAACATTCTTAGTCGTGATCCCCACGAAATCTGTCTTTAATCCTCTGTTCTGATAAATTTTTGCCTTCGTCACTGATATTCTTCTTACTGTGCCCGATTCATGGTTTTTGGTGATATACAGGTCTACGTAGGGGTCATATGGCATCAATGCCTCATGAACGATTGATGAAAACATGTTTTTAACACCCTGTGATGATTTTCTTTGGTGAATCGAAGGCAGGAGGATCGTCACCCTCTTCTTTCGAATTTTCTTCAAAAATGGCGAGAAAACCATTAAAACCCTGCAAAATATAAACAAATATTAAAAAGTCCTGCATATATAGGTTTATTGCTGCAGAAGGCATGTGGAGGAAGCGTCTTCATTGGATGGCATCATCCAACGGTCAGGATTGATCGGGAGAAGTCATAAAGAAGGCGGAAAAATTGTTGAATCAGAGTCGTCGATCACGCAGAGATCGACGGTCGGGAGTGAAAACGGGAAGTCAAAGTGGAAAACGTTGACTGGGCGATCGAAACAGGATGATGGAATATGGGTCGTCGATCTGCAGATCAGATCGACGGCGCAGATCTATTGAATTCCACGCCATAGCCCGGTTAACTGTCGAGCATCTTCGGTGAGCGATAGTCGTCGGATGGGCGGCCTCAGATCGGACGGTGGACGTCAACATCGCGCGGGGTCCACATCTGAACGTTAATGCGCGATTGGGGGGCGGTTTTCAAATAGTACACGGGACACGCGTCAGCTACCGTATGGAATCGCTGCCGATCGGGAAAAACCACCCTTGCCCCAAAGGCAGTGTGATGAATACCGCGCGGTTTTTGGATAGGTGAGTGGAATGCGGGGACCACCGGGGAGATGGACTCCGCACCGTCGATCTGCAGATCAGATCGACGGTGGAGATTAATTCGAATTTCGGACCGGCGGAAAATTAACATAAGCGAAGGTTTATATTAATTTACGATGCGGCTTGGCGCCCGATTGCGGGGCCCTGGGGCACATGGGAGATAATAAGACCGGAGGCTTATGAAGAAAGGGCTAACCGGTAATCAGGCAACACGATAAGCGCTTTGGAGGGCCGACGCTTGGTTCTAGCGCCAGGGCGTATGGAAGGGAGGGGTTAAAGACTTAGCCCAAGGGGGCTTAAGTCTACGATATATAAAAAATGTGATTTTTATGGATTTCCAATGGTTTTCAAGGGAAATTGAAGGTTCCAATTAGTTTAAAAATGAGTTTTAAACTATGTAAAGAGGATTTTCACGAAAGGGAGAAAAGGAATCATGAAAATAGAGGAGTTTTATGGAGAAAAAGGGGAGCAAATGAAAGTTAGTTTTGGGAGAAGGGGAAAAGGGAAATGGTGCTTGCAGCAGTATTCTGGCTTGGAAATCAGCAGGATTTCTGAGTTCTGAAGGGAAACAGCAATGAAGTTTTGGACAGAGGAAAGGCATGAGGCCTTCGAGAGTCTTCAAGAGCCAACACTTTTTAGTAATAAAATTTGTTCCTTGAAGGCTCAAAAGTCTTAGCCACCTTTTGATATAACAAATTTTATAGGTGGCTAACACATGAAAGGAGAAATTAGAGCCCAGAGGATTCTCATAGAATCCATTAAGGACTCACTCATTCCCTATGTATCAAAACTAAAGTCTACTAAAGAAATATATGAGAAACTGATGGAGCTATTCTCTGTGAGTACTGCGGGAGAAGCAATCTCTCTGAGACAAGAATTATACATAATGAAATTGTCAAGAGAATAAGGAATCACTTCATACTTTATGAGGATTTATGAAATAAGAGACCAACTGTATGAACTGGGAGAAGTAATGCCTGATACTGAGATGAATACAATGGTGTTGAATGCTCTACCAGAATAATGGGGAAACTTCACTTCAAATTTATACGATAAGAAAGAAGCAACACCATTCCATGATTTATGGTCTCTATGTAAAATAGAGGAAACAACATTGAAATAAAAATCTTATACATGATCAAGTGAAGGTAATCAAGCCTTTGCAGCCATATCCAGGAAGAAAGGAATATTCAGAAAATTTGGTCCTCATAATAAAAGAATAAATATGGAAAAATTACGATGCTTTGGATGTAATGAACTTGGGAATTATAAAAGAGATTGTCCTAAATCTGGAAAGGACAAGAGGAAAAAGGAAGAAGCCCATTTCAAAAATATAAGGGAAGAACCTGATGCAAATAAATCTAAGGAAGAAGTGAGGGATCTCTATTATGATTGAGTTTATCTTCTTCTTTAAGTGATTTTTGTTGGTTAGTATGATAGGAAGCAATGTATATTAATAACACCATGATAAAATCATGGTAGGAGCTCTTGGTGAATCAGCTCCTGGAAAACCTCTCTGATAACAATACTGATGGAAGGCAGACATCAAGATCAAGGGTCATCATGGAAACAGGTGCTGACATTTTCTAATGGAATTCTCTATGAACTCACTGGTTAGAAAGAAATCAGAAAGGTTCCCTCAAAGAATTCTATGCTACAGAATTATGGGATTAGGATGTGATGACATATTGATGAAGAAGGTCAATGGAATGAAGTTCCTCATTATAGTAAAATTGTTATATTATGACTCAAAGGAAAAAGGTACGAGGTATATATATCTATATGCTGACTGTGGATGTTGTGAAGTCATGTCATATGGTTGCAGGTAATGGACTTCTGTATTTAGAAGTATGATCTATGGAGGAGGATCTCTCATAGTGCACTGACAGATGAAATCAACATAATATATCCTCATATGGAATATGAGGTGGTTGTATATGAACAAGGAACTATAAATTGGAAGTTCCCGAGAATGAATATGTTCAGAAACGAAGAGATCATGAAGTGAAACCATGACAAGAGGAAATTATCACCCTGAAGCCAAGAATATGTGGCTAGAATATCTCCTGGGAAGATATGTAGACTCTGATATAAGTCTAGTAAAGAAAAAAACCCTTAACAAAACATATCATTAGGAGATGTGTCAATCTGAATAGAGGATGTTGATGCCTACAGGAAGATGTCACGGTGAAAGATCATCACCAAGGTAACTTTTTATTTAAAAATCCGTATGTATATGTTTATCTGGATGAATTTATGCAGGGCTCCCAATCATGTGAAAGGATGTAAGATCCTTGGAGATGGTTCAAATTAAAGCAACATGGCATAAAGGTGGACCAGATGAGAAAGTCTGATGTATCACTTTCTGGTAGATGACATGACTCATGGATGGAAGTGATGGATGATTTATTCCCTATGGAGCTAAAGTTGAAGATTCCTCAATATCAAAATCCATGACATCGAGGGCAAGAACTCTTCATGAGCAGACGGGCGTCTCACCGTTGCTGCTGCAGGTCCCTGGTTAAGAGGGAGCCTGGTGATAAGTTTCTTACTTGGAAGAAACCTGGTAATTCCTAAGAATGAGCTTAGGTACATTTCTTATAAAGGAATGAGTGCAGTCCCTTATGGAATAGATCCTCCCTGGCTGAGAGAGAGATAGACACATCATTCTGGTCTTCACTTGGGAGGACAGAATGGAGGATTGGGTAATCCTGTGGCATTCGATACTCTTTGATAATGTGATAGGGAATTCAAGATAAGAGTAGTCAGGGACCAATACTCTTTTAGGGCTAGCTACCCAAGAGAAGAATAGTCTAAGAAGGTCATACTTTATGAACACTTGGGTGGAGTATGTACCTTGGAGAGACAATGACTATGGTGTTTATAAGTCATGTGTCTCGCCAGCATTGTAGCCCATTTTCTCGTTGAGAGATGGGGTTGTTAGTCAAGGCCTTGCACTAGGAAAATTTTGGTTGATATGATGCTATACAGATGTGATTACCAATCAGATTCTTCTTATGAGATTCTTCGATTTAAAAGTGACCATGTACCTATATGAATACCTCCCTAGTTAAGATGGAGTGTTGAAAAGTGTAACTAGGATCGGTCTTCATATTCACTATATAATTATGTATTTATGTAAAATAGAAGACAAAGATAATAAAATGTATTTTTTTTATGCTTGCTTCATGGGTTTCATGAGAAAGGTTTTATTATAGGTCAATGGAATTCTTCTTGATGTCTATTAGGTTGTGTCTTCTAGTCATAAATATTGAGATTCTAGTCATCCAAAATGCTCCAAGAACTTGTGGAAGAATGGCTCATAACAGCCGTCAAGACAGCCCATATTCAACGCTAGAATAATTGCACTATATGTCAGCCTAATACACAGTGAGGAAGTCATCTTACTAGCTGGTTGTATGGTCGGCCTCAAGATAGGAATTGTGCCATATATATAACCATAACCTACAACTCATTTGACACCAACTAATGCGGATCTCTCTAAAGTAATCACAGTGACTAAGTGTGGATTTCTCTATGATATTTGCAGCGTGATAGGATCTAGTATAAATGCGAGTTGAAGGCAATGCAGATTTGTTTTTGTGAAGCATACTGAAGCAGTGGATGTGTATGAAGGAGCTGCGGTCAAGTGGTTAAGTGCAGACTTCAAGAAAGAGTAAATTTCGAAACACATTCAGATCATATCACAAGCAAAAGGAAATGTGTATTAGTCTGAAGTAAGTATACATACATACAACAAAAAATTGTGATAAATGCTATAAAAGGAGTACAGATAGCTCTGGAGCAGTAGTGCGGATATACCAGAGATATTTGGACTGTTCTAAGGAAGGAAATTCGAATGATTCACAGTGATATTAAAAAAGGAAGTAAAGGCTACAGTACGAGAAAGAAAGAAAGGTAAATTTGTGATTTACCTTCCTGTTGTACAGTGCATAAAGAAGAAGGATTTCATCTCAAGTGAAGAAGCTTCAAAATTATGCAAAGTGAAAGGTTCTAGTGTTGGTGCAAATCAATACAAGTTGGTGCAGAAAATAAGGATCAGCGTTGGAGGTAGACAAAGAACAAAGAAGCAGTGATGAGGTCTTGGAAGCATTCATAGGTTAAGGTTTTGTGTCTTGGTCATGGTACTTTTCATTTGAAGATCTCTAAGAAGAATTTCTCGCAATTTTTCCTCTCCAAGAGGGAGAGGTTTTACCTTGGCTCTAGGAACCTAATTTTTGTGTCTATTGTATTTTTATAATTGACTTGATGAAAGACTAAATAAGCTAAAGAAGAGAAGACATAAGTAACTCAAGAAGAGAATTTGAATTAATCACGAGCCCTCTAAATTCTCAACATGAACCTGGTTTTTGTGTCGAGAGGCTCAATATACAGCCTAACTATATGAGGGAAATGTGTAATTTTTTCCTTGATCAACGTGGAGTTGAGACGTGCCCCTTTTAAAATAAAACTAAAATATTCTCTACATAAAAATACAATTTCGGCTATAATAGAAATTATTAATGAATGTGCATGTTTGGTTATTTTTAATTAGCTCACTATGCTCACTCGGATAGTTGGTATTACAACCATGTATGAAGAATATGTAAAAATCCTTCACTCTCACTCTCAACCATATATAAAATATTTAAATATCCATATGAAATAACATATTTATATCAAACTTAGATACAAAAAAATCTCTTATATTTTCTATTTCGAAGTTAGAAATATATAGTTTTTATATTTTTAAAAAATATATATATATATATAATGAAATATTTCAATTTACACATAGAAATTGAATTAATTGAAAGTAAAAAAGTTCAATTATTCCCTGATAAGAATAATAAAAGGGAGATGTGTATTTCATTCAAAATTTTAATATAAAATTAATATATGCAATTTAAAATATTAATAAAAAATAATGTACTTTATAAATAAAATATTTAAATATGCAAGGTTAAGTAATATTAACATGAAAAAAAAACTTTTTTCTATGTACAATGCGTTTCATAAATAAAATATATGTATATATTATATAAAACAATTGAAAATTAATAATAATTATAGTTAAAACATTTCAAATAATCTCACCATTTTACAATTTAGCCCCTTTTCAGGTATTTTTTTTTTATCATTTTTTTCTAAAATTCAATGAAGATTTGTTGGAATTGCAAGTTTAAGCTATATAGATTACACAACCCAAGTCTCCAAGGGGATTTTCAAGTCATAAAATCCATTTATACATTCAAAAACACAATTTAAACAATGAAAAATTTCACATGATATATATATATATATAAAGAGAGAGAGATTCATATTAAGCATGGATCTATCAAGCACCGGGACATATGAGGTAAACATATTTTCAAGCATTGCACTATAACAATGGTTTTCACCTAAAAATATTTGATCCCTCTTGGTGTGTGCTAGATTTGTGCTTAAGATTGATCTATATTGGTCTTAACTCTTCAAAGTTTATTTTCCATGCTTAATGAGTAAATTCACAATCTACAAATGGATTTTGCACTAACTCTTCCATTGTAAGATAGAGATGGCATCTTGATGGCATATATTTTTCCTTTAGGATACAATATTTTCTTCATATGCATTTCTAGATTGTCGATTGGGTGGGAAGTTCCATAACAACCAATCTAAGATACAACATTATTTGATTGCATATGGTCCCTTTACTATCCCCAAACCTCATGAATCCTTGAAATATTTTCCTAATGGGGTTGTACCACCAAGATAGGAGAAAAATAAATCAATGGTCCTTGATATAATCATGAGAATGAAGAGTTTTTCACCCTACCCACTATTCAAAATATTTAAGCTCTAAACTGGATAAATTGAAGAGGGATCTAATTCAATGTTCCGTAAGCCAAATCTTGATGTCCATTGATGATGGATATTAGGATAGAGGAGGTTGACCCAAGAATTTTTCCATCTAATATTTGAATGAGTTTCCCATTCTAGTGAAATGAGCAAGATGCCCTTGGATGATAGATTTAGTAGCCCTACATAAATGCTAGATAGGGGCACTGCCTATCTTGAGGAGAGTTTCATTTAGAATTTGAAGTCTTACTCTAGAAATATATTTCTTTTGTAGTATCTCCTTCCACCATAGTTTATTTCTAATAACCCACAGCCATTAAGTTTTACCTCCTAGTTATAGATTTATTAAAAGAAGATCACTAATCGTAATTCCCCATTGATCTAGAGGCATTATCATTGTGGCGCAATTTACTAGATGGAACATTTTTATATTGGTATTTTACCCTTGCTAAAGGAATCTTTTGATTTTATTGACAATGATTTGGATGATTCTTGTTGGTGCCAAGAGGGTTGTGCCTTGATAAATTAGAAGCATTGACATAACAGGTTTGATTAACACACTCAACCAATTATATTGAGTCATTGATACCCATAATTTTCCTTTTTATATTTTATTTTCTATATGATTGGCATCCAATATCTACTTTTGAACGTCTTAATGCAATGGGGATCCCCAAAAATATAAAATGTTTCTAGGTACTTGCTATTGAGAATTCCATGGTCCTAGAAATTTGGTGCAAAGTGTTGGGGGTGGAATTTCAACCGTAGATGTTACTTTTGGAGTTGTCTATCTCTTGCCCTAGATGCATCAAGGTAAATTCCAACAATTTCTTGAACATATGAGAAATCACCATCTAAGCCCTTACTAGAAATATTGTGTCATTAATAAATCATGGTTTGTTTATAATTTGACTCCTCTAAAAAAAAGTATTCCCATCACATTTTGATAGATTCACTCCTACTCTAACTTCCTTCCAAAAGTGTCCACCATTATGATATACAACATAGGTGAGAGTGGCCATCCTTACCTCAAGTCCACTATTACTTTGGAAAATTGGGCTAACCCATCATTCACCAAAGGGTCTATCCAAGGTTGGATAATATAGAGTTTAATCCAACTAATATATGAGGGTTAAAATCAAAATTTATTGATAAATTTAAATAGGAATGGATGATTTTATTTATCAAATGCATTTAACATCTCAATTTTTTTTTTCCACAGAAAAAAATCAAACTTTCTATTAAAAATAGATAGTCTCAGAGCATATGCAGAGTATTTCAGTACAGTTCCATTCTCCTTAGTGCGAAGAGGAATCGGCTACTTTGCAAGACCAGGGGTAATGCCAAGCAGCCATAAAAACCAAAAATATCTGTCTAGAACCAAAGCATCTCCTTTTGTTCATCATCCCCCGGATTTTAGGCCGAAACAGAGATGAGAAAACAAAAAAGTGATAGATGCCAAGGCGAAGCCCAAGGCTTCTTTTATCAAAAAAGGGACTGGCAGTAGACACTATCCCAGTCACCTATCAACAGTATATAACAAAAAAGGGACCCAGAACCTCCTTACATAACGAAAACAGTTCTGAGCCCACCGAAATAGTGTTATAGAATTTTAACAGCAAATATGTACATAACATAAATAAAAACAGCAAAATCAAACAAAAACCGATTGTTCCCTTGCATGAACAGCTCCATTCACCAACTCAGTTACTATCCAGGACCCAAAATCTTGCTGAGAACCTTCTTTAGATAAGTGATCTGCTTCCTGGTTCCTTTCCCTGTAAATGTGACAGACAGAGATCTCAGTGAAAAAACATTTGATGCGACGAATCTCATTAAGTAAGGGTAACAAAATATAATTCCTACACTGTTGGGTCCCATTAAACCAATTCACAACATTTCTAGAATCACCAAAAATCTGGATCTGCCTCAAGTGTTTCGAAATCAACCAGCAAAGGAGGAAGTGAAGGGCTTTAAGTTCTGCAAAGTTGTTTGACCCTTGTCCAAGGCCCACCGAAGCTCGAAAGGATTTTGCAGGAGAGAGATGAATAACTAGGCCAGCACCACAAGAGCCATTAGGATCAGAGGCCCCATCAAAAAAATCCCATGGGATTGTTTCGTTGATCACTTCAGGTTGAATGTTTCAAAGGGGCGTTGGTCCTGAAGGAGAAGGGATACTGTCATATATTGCAGCTCCTTCTACTGCCAGTCTGGAAAGAGGAAAAGACTGCTCATTAAAAATAGCACTATTGCAAGAAATCCAGGTTCCCCATGCTATTAGAAGAGGGATTGATCTGACTTTATCATTTGGGGCCTCCTGCCACCACTGATTCCAAGCTTGAAGAAAATCATCACCACGCCATCTAAAAGGAATATTGATCAAACTTAAAGTTTCTGCCCACAGACTGGAATTGAAAGGGCAATGAAGGAAGAGATGGATAGCAGTTTCTTCCGCCGACTTACAGAGAGAACACCAACTCGGTCCCGATTTTCCCCTTTTTTGAAGAAAATCCCACGTTGGCACCTTTTTTTTAAGAATGCACCAAAATAATAATCTGGTCTTGGCTGGGCATTTCAGCTTCCAGATTTATTTGTACCACCAGCTCGTGGCCTCCCTCCCCACTTCGGACATCAGCCATTTGTAGCCCGATTTTGGAGAGTAAGAGCCTATCTGCGCATGAACCCAACGCAACTCATCACTTGCATCTGAGATTCAGACAGAAGAAAAATGTAATGTTGTGACATAACGGCTCCATTCTTCCAACCACCTAACATCCAACTGCAAATCCATACCAGAGAGCCAGCCTTGTTTCACAAGGGAGGTTGATCTAGGATCAGCTACCTGGTTCAAAGTGTAATATCCCCTGTCATTTAGAAACTCTACCAAATCTGGAGAAAGAGAGAAACTGTCAGAACAGCCAACCCAAGGATCGCATCCTAAACAGACTTGAGTACCATCTCCTATGTTACATGCCAAACCATGCTCGACTGTTTGAACCGACGCAACAACAGCTTTCCAAACTACAAAAGAATTTTTTGAGGACTTAACTGGAGAGCGAATCCAATCCAAAACCGGAGCTTGGTTGAGATATTTCCTTTTGATGACTGATACCCAAAGAGAATATGTTGAGATCAAGCGCCAGGCCAGCTTGGCTGCGAGGGATTTTGAGAGGGAAGACAAATTTTTTATCCCCCAACCGCCCCATTCCTTTGGTCTGGTGATTTTGTCCCAAGCGACCCACGGGGTAACATGCTCCAATTTCGACCCTGCCCAAAGGAATTTACTGCACAGTTTATCTATGGAGGCCAAAATTATTTTCGGGACCCGGGAGAGGCTGGCCCAATATACCGGAATAGCCATCAGCACTGATTTAATTAGGACCAGTCTACCAGCCCTTAAGAGCCACCTGAAGCTCTAATGATTTAGCCTTTTTTCTATCTTTGCAAGCAGCCACTTCCAGTCCCAAATTCGATAGTTGTCACGCTTGAGATAAAATTCCAAATACTTGAAGTTGTCCTGAATAGGTTTTACTTCAAAATTCAAAAGACTTACCATTCTTCCAAGTTCTTCAGCAGAAAGACCAGAAGGGGTGAGAGTCGATTTTTGAGCATTGATTTGGAGACCTGTAGCTTTTAGGAAGAGGTCCAAAAGATTTTTCAAGGCATGACAGTCCTCCAAAATCCTATTTACAAATAGCAAAATTTCATCCACAAAGAGGAGGTGAGTAATCCAGGGATTTTGCGCCACTTCAATACCTTTAAGATTTCCCTGCCTTTTAGCTTTATGAATCATTAAGCTTAAACCTTCCGCTGTCAGGAGAAACAGAATAGGCGAGAGAGGACAACCCTGCCTGAGACCGCGTTCGAGGTTGAAAAAGGAGGTTGCAGCACCATTTATTAAAAGGGAAATGGCAGTATAGGTGACACAGCTCATAATCCATCCGACAAAATCAAATCTAAAGCCGAGATGAGTGAGAAAAAGGCACAGATAAATCCAACTAAATCTATCAAAGGCTTTAGACAAATCAAGTTTTATAATTGCCCCTTTCCTACCACTTTTTTTCAGACTATGGAGGGTTTCTTGAGCTACCCCTACAGCTTCAAGGATTTTCCTACCATCCAAGAACCCAAATTGTTCAGGAGAGATATGGCTGGAAAGAAAAGGCTTTAACCTGGAGGCTATGACTTTTGCTATTACTTTATAGACACAAGTGCACAGAGAAATGGGGCAAAAATCAGCAAAAGAGGTGGGATGATCAGTCTTAGGGATCAAGGCAAGGAAGGTGGAATTTAAGGGTGGGAAAATGGTCCCAGAGACTCTGGATTCTTCCACTACAGCAACCAGCTCTTCTCCAAGAACATCAAAAAAATGCTGAAAAAATTCGACAGTCCATCCATCCGGACCTGGACTTTTGTCCTTTGGAATTTCTTTAAGGATGTCCTCCACTTCTTGTTTCGTGACAGGAGCCATTATAGCCTCGTTGCCTTCTTCAGCAATGAAACTAGGAAAAAACTGGGCAACTCTAATAACTTCGGCAATGGAAGCTTCTGCAGGAGCTTTGAAGAGGGCTTTGAAATGACTAATACCCAAAGAAGCCAGGTCCTCGAATGAGGAAGCCTGCTCACCATTACCTTTAGGGAGTTCCCAGATTGTGTTTGCATTCTTCCGAACTTTTCCAAAATTTTGAAAGAATTTAGTATTCTCATCTCCCGCTCGGAGCCAGATCGCTCTGCTTTTCAAGCGCCAGCTCTCTTCCCTGATCTAAAGAATACTTCTTCTGGTGGCCTCTAGCTCCTTTAATTTTTCCCTCGATTCAACATAAACATACCCTCGCCCTTCAGGATCTTCCATCAAAGCAATCTCTGAGTTGACATTCTTTAGCTACTCTTCTTCTTTCGCCTTTTTTGGGCAGCCCATGATTTGGAGGCTACTTTCATTTTTTTCAAGTCGTTCATAAAAAAGGCACTCCTTGAGATTTCAGGGCTACGGTTGTCTTTCTCCCAAGTAGCAGAAAAGATTTCATTGTACGAATCATCCTTGAGCCAGGATGAGTTGAAATCTAACATCTCAATTTTTATAACCATTTTCATTTCATTTTTTGACCAACTTATAGTGGATGACCTCTTGAACAAGGAATATATTATCAACAATCTACCTTTAAAAATCCTCCTTGGCTCTATAAAATAATATTGGGTAAGAGAGTACATAACCTATTGGATAGGATTTTAGTTAGTATTTTTCAAGAAGCATTATAAAGATAGATAGGCTAGAAACTAGTGATGGAGGTCAGATTAATTTCCTTGGGAACCAATGCCATGATGGATGAATTGGTCTCCCCCCCTAGTTTTTATTTCCATTGGGTCTCCTTTATTATTAAACATAGCTCATATGAGAGTATATTCAAACATGCCCTATAGCAATAGATGATGAACCCTTCCAACCCTAGCACCTTGATTGAATGATGACCCCATATTGTTTGAATCCTCCTCTATGTACCAAGTAAAGACCCAAATGTTTGTTGTTGTGGTAAAGATAATTATGGATTGGAGTATATCCTTTTTGGATTATTTAGAGGTGAGATATTCCTCCATTCATAAATTTTTATAATTCCATTGTGTTTCATTATAGAGATCTTCAAGCTCAGTGTGTTTTTCTCTCCTCTTAAGGATTATTTCTTGGACATGATTATGAAGCTACTAAGTGTGAGGATTGTTTGTGGAAAATCCCATGTTTCTATTATGTGTATGCTTTTAGCTACAATATTTATGACTTTAGCATCCAATTTTCCTCTTTCTTCCTTAAATATTTACGTAGTGTTCTCACTGGTTATATTTTCTCAACTTATAGAATAGGTGTGATCTCTTGATCATCCATTGTTGATTGATGAACACCCATTTTTTGTTGTAGCTCCTCTCTCTCCATGGAAGGAGAGATGAAGGAAATTTTTTCCCACTCTTCTAGCTTATAGTTGGTTACCTTAATTTTTTATTCCCACACAAAGGGAAGATCTCTGTCCTAAGAGGCTTCATGCCTCTTCAAAAACTACCATGGAGTGAGTACCACGAAAAAAAGGGAGGATAAATTTGAAATGAAATGACCATAATTTTACTCTATATAAATAACGAGGATACTTTTGCAATCTAAATCCAACCATGAAAGGATGAATAAACCAACGTGAGAATTTTCCAATAAAAAGGAACTCTCAAGAAGAAAGTAATCCAATATCTTAGTGATGTGGTTGAGCCCAAACCTTATATTTTTCTAGGTAGATTTCCCTTTATTATGACTTAGGATATATATATATCCCAATTTCACAATTAAATGTTACATAGATTCCCTTAAGGGATCCCTTATGAAGGAGCCCCCTTTTTTATCTTCTAAAGAGGGCCATATTTAAATATCTAGTTAAAAATTTATTGGAGATTGGAAAGGCATCTCCAAAGGGCTTCAAGGAGGCATAACATTCTCACTTTAATTTATATTGAAACAAAACATAAATAATAAAAAAATTCATATACTTACTTATTGATCGAGAAAAAGGAGTGTGTACATCCAATGTCAAGACACATTATTGAAGGGTTCACATATTTTGCAGTTGCTTCCAATGGCCCCTCTTGCACTTATATCTATTCCTTTACTGAACTTTTAAATCTTACCTATTAATTCTAGAATGTGAGCACCTTGAAGTTCTATTTCTTGGAAGATAATTATATTTGAGCATGTTCAATGGATTAGGTTTCTTATTGATTTACCTCATTTCCAAATCCTCTACAATTCTAAGGCATACCTTCATGATTCATTGATTAGATTTTTAGAACCACTACTAACGGTAGCCTCCAACGTTGATTAAGACTACAAGTCCTTTTCCCTATTGCTTCTTCCCTCCTTTCCTTGGCATATTTTTGTCATTTTTATTTTCTTTCTTGGGCTCCTTATACTGCATCCTCTTCTTTTCTTGTTGTTGCAAATATATTTTTTAGGTTACTACCCCAATATGGGAGGGATACAATTTTGAGGAGGTATATGAGGATACTAAGATGATTCTTAAAATTCCAAGAAAAGGGTCAATATGAGAATTAGGAGTGGGAGAGGATGAAAAGACCTCAAATATGGCCAATGACAGAACAAGAAAATAGGATTTGGAGCTTGGAGGTTGGAGGATGGGAAGAGAGTATAGAGGATGGGGAGGCTCTCTTCATGATGGAGCTCAAGGCTCAAATTTTGAAAGTATGAAAAATCTATGAGAATCCACAAGGATCTTTCCTTTTTCACTAATGAATTTGTTAGGGCTTGGTTGCTTACTTCTAGTAGATTTCTTTACATATTGTCACTATTTATAATTATTAGGGGAGATGGAGGAGGGTTTGAAGCCTTATAATCATTAACAATATAGCCATTTTCATGGTATGATTTACACTTTAAATCAAGCCATTCAATAAAGCTTCTAAAGATGAGTTAATCTATCTAGAAAAAGGTTAATGGTTTCAACAATTCGTTTCTCCACATTCACCTAGAAAAAAAGTTTGGCATGGGAAAATATGTCAAGCTTAGGCTTAGGTTTATCAATATATCTCCCCAAACCAATTTCAACTGATCCTAAAAAATTATCGTTCCACTAATGGAGGGAAAAATAAAAAAATCCATACCCACATTGAGGCTACAAGAGGAACATCAAACTCAAGATTTAAGTCTAGGATCCAATTATTAAAATTCATTCTCCTTAAACCCATGACATAAGGTTTGATTAAAAATATTGATCTGTATCTTCCTTAAACTCAAAAAAAAAAACTATAAACCATTCCATAGAAAAAATATGAAAAGTTTCCATTGATATTAATCATCTAATTCTTCTACATCCACTGATCCATAGCCCAAGATGAGGACCATCACTAATAAATTTACAATGAGGGGATTTTTAACAAGGGATAGAGATTTCCTTTGGATAAGGTGGCACATTTTTAGGCATAGATAAATGATTAATAGCCACTGACAACCTCCATCAAACTTAACGCATATTAGATAAATGGTGAAGGAATAATGTATGCTTAACATGCAACATGCTTGGGGATTATGGCAATTGATGCCACACTCCTCATGACAATACTAGAAACCCCTTCCCCCCCCCCCCCCACCTCTGAGATAATTCATATTGTACTTATCACTTGTATCTAGTCATTAAGAAGCATGATCAAACTCATTTTACAACTAATAAAATATCCTACTCATACATAAGAATAGATTTTCTAATCACATAGAGTGGGGTGAGTTATTTCACCTAGCTAATTTTGGTTTTTGTTTAAATTAGATTCAATTATTTGGCTTACTCTTAGTCATAAAGTCAGGTATACAC
Organism: Pinus albicaulis; assembly: GCA_034641835.2. Lineage (NCBI taxonomy): Eukaryota > Viridiplantae > Streptophyta > Pinopsida > Pinales > Pinaceae > Pinus > Pinus albicaulis. The sequence continues at coordinate 1,203,843,903 of CM076582.1, read as the reverse complement.
CCCTATTTTTTGGACTTCAACCATTTATATCCCCTTTCCACCTTGGTTTCATCCTCATGTTAAGTCACTTCCTCTCCTTGTGACCAGTTTTAACTTTCATGTGTAGTTTTTTCTTGTACTTTTCTCGATGGTTTGTCCCATAAATTTAAATTATAGGTTTGCTCCCAAATGAATTTCTCTTATTTACAGTGGTTTTGGTCTACTCATCTTAGTCATCCTTTTCCCAAAACCCCTGATGCCTTCAAATTATCCTCTAACTATGTCTCCTCTCACCAACCTTTTATCCTAACCAATTGTAGACATCCAATCAATTCCTTGTCATTTAGCTCTTTGTCACCCCTTTTTAGTGTCTTAGTTTCCTACGCAACAACAAAAATTATTAGGTGCAACATCGACCAATATAGTCTTCCAGGGGTGGTTGCAGATTCTATCTCCATACACACACCCAAATCAATGTTGAAAGATATATTTCCATTTACAAGGAAGAGAAGACTCAGGAGGCCCAAAATGAGATAAATCTTGTGGAAGAAGAGGAAAAAGTTAAAATTTGTTTCACCTAGGATGAAGAAGTATTATAAAATGTAAGAAACTGGATACTTGACATGAGCACAAGCATTGGAATATTTGAAAAATATCTATAAGTAGTGAATATTTACTAGCAAATGAAAACAATAATGGGAAAAGTGTTAGCAAAGAGAAGTGAAGCCCAATAGGAAATATTGTTATATATTGAGGTACTCCAACTACATTTCCAATAGTGTGATCAAAAGGCATCACATCTAGCCAAGGAAATAACAAACTTTCAGTTTGTTGAATTGGATAATGAATAAGATTAGCCAAAAATTACACAACAACATTCAAACTTTAGGTAGTTATGTTTAGATTATAATTTTTTGTTTTACATTTTATCAGTCGTAAACTTGTTATGCAATACTACTATAGGCATATGATAAATAGTAGAAACTCAAACATTCTCAAAGTTATGGAACTTTAGTATAAGGTTATTTTGAATTTTTGCTTATATGGACAAAAACAATGATATTATGCTACTAGTCTAGTTTCCCTAGTTCTAGACTAGTAGCAAAACATTTGTAAAATTTTAATACTAATATAGATGAAATACAATATAAAGGTGAAACTTATAGACAAAAAAATAAAACAACGGCTAGAGCTTTAAGTTGTGACGGTCGAGAACGTTGAGTAGCTAGGGGATGAAGGCAAAGAGATTCAAGTAAATATGGATAGGGGTGCACCTTCTTCCTTAATAATTTAATTGTAACAACACAACCTTTTAATTATTTAACCATTATTAATAATTTAATTGTTATTATAGTAATTAACCCATTCCTAGAAATAGAGTAGTTCTGATTGCACTCCACAACTTTTTTAACTCCTGATAAAAACCTAGATGATAGCATTTGATGGTTGGTGCAGAGGGGGTTCTCCCCCTCACGGAAGAGGCAACAACCTTTTAGGCTCTTATCTCATCTCTTCCTAAGAAATTGAAAACGAAGGAGGCACAATCTAAGTTTGTAAAGAAGGTGGACTCTATTCCCTTTTTCGTGTTGCTTCCAAGCTTTATGAAAAATTCTCTAGAATTTTCTAACTACGCCTAGTTGGGAAATTCACGGGTATATGGTTGTCCCCCCAGTATATGGAGCAATGGCTAGATAAATCGTGAAAACCTATGATAAAAGAAAATATAGGTTTATATGACTATGGAAAAGGTTTTTTTACTTTTCTGTTTGAATATAAAGAAGACAAGGTTGTAATTTTCAGAAATGGCATGCACTTATTTGGGCCAAATGAATGTACCTGAATAAATGGACTTTGGACTTCGACCTGGATGAAGACATTCCCATCGTATTTCCTACTTGGGTTAATCTTTCAAGGCTCCCACTCTCATGTTGGAGAGACGACTGCCTGAGAGTGATTGGAAACAAATTGGGGAAGTATTTGAATAGAGTTTATCCGAAGGGTTCTTAGTTTGATTGTACCAAAATATGAGTTGAAGTATACCTAGAAAAAGGTCTACCATCGGAGATTAACCTCACCCTGTCTGAATGGATCCATTGACAAGTGTTGGAATATGATCATCTGCCTTTTAAATGTCGGATATTCAATGACTATGGAAATTTTGCAATAGATTCTAGGAAGGCTTAGTCTATTAAGGTTGAAGAAACAATAGTGAATGAGGAAGAGAATTGGAAAACACAGAGAAAGGGAGGGACCAAAGGCAAAGTAGCAGAAAATAGAAAAATGCAATCCAAAATACAAATTCAAATTCAACCTCTACGAACCTCTTTAAGGTGTTGCAATTAAAAAAGGACTTGAAAAAACAAGAACCACATAACAACAAAGATAAAGGAGCTCTAGAGGAAGAAGATGAAAATGCATAATCGAAGGAAAGGGAAATTCAAGAATCAACAAGACAAGAGGAAGAAGAGCCAGATTGGACCAAAAAAATCCCATTTCATGGCATGAAAAAGGTAAATCCCTAATTGAATAGGAGTAATTAAAATACCTTCGGCAACATCAATCAATGCAGTTGATACCACACCAAAGAAATTGAACGAACCAATGATTGAATATGCCAAGATCCTAATAAGGAATATGGCACAGAAAATCAATTGGGCTTATGAATCAGGCAACCAAGAAATGGAGAGAAACAAAAAAAAGAGGAATGCACTCCAAGACACTCCAAGAAAGTCTCCACAGAAAACAAAGTAGAGAAAAACATGAAATTGGGAAATTAACCCCAAATTACTGAAATTCTCAAATAAACGCTGCTAAAGGATCGAGAAGGTGTTGTATATGGAGGAGGTAAGTCCCAAATCCCTCCAAGTAAATATTTAAAATACTTTAATGGAACATCGGGGGCATGGGAGTCCCAACCAAATCCAAACCTATTAAAGATTTAGTAAAAAATGAGAATCCATTAATCCTACTCCTCCAAGAAACAAAACTTGAAGAAACAAAAATTTTGAACTCAACCATATATTTTTGGAGATGGAATAGGTATAGTGCACGGTTCTCGCAAAACTTCTGGAGGTGTGGGAAATTTTTGGTTAGATTCAACCTTCAACGTGAAATATAGTATAAATCTAAACATTGGATAACAGTATTGCTAGAAAAGAAAGATACGAAAGAGATAATTCCAGTAGTGAATGTATATGCACCAATTGCGTATGGGGAAAAAATGCATTTTGGGATCCCTTAATTTCACTAAAGGAGACACAGTGACACCAAAATAATATAGACTTCAACACAATTTTGTATTCCTCATAGAAAAGAGGAGGCAGTCTTGTCTGATATCCTTTAAGAAAGAGACTGGAAAATATGATAAATGAATGGGATATTCTTGATATTATTCCTAAGAAGGGTAAATATACTTGGAAAAATAGAAGATGTGGAGAGGGGTATTTAGAAACTCGGCTATATAATTTTTTTATACATGGTAATTGGATGATTCAAGGATTGGATTACATTTCTTCAATATTAGCTCTTGGAGAGTCAGATCATTGACCTATCTCCCTATACATTGACCCTTTGGAATATTTGGGCCCTATCACTTTTAGTTTTAATCTAGGTTGTTTAGAGGAGGAGGAGGTTCCTGAAATAATAATAATAATAAAATTGGATGACTAATATTTTTGGATCTCCAACTTTTTTCTAGGAAACTAATTTGAAAGAGGTTAACAAAGTGTTAAGAGTTTGGGCTTGTGAAAGATATATTCCTCCAAATCAGAAAAAGGAGGATTTGGTTAAGGAGTTGTCACAACATCAAATGATTATGGACAATAGCATGATGGAGGACTGGCATATAGTGAAAGAGAAGGATCTAATCAGGCATATATTCAAAGTAAGCAAGTGAGAGGAGGAATAATAGCGATTAAAATCAAGAAGTGTATGGCTAAAAGTAGGAGATCAAAACACTATATTTTTCCGCAAGCAAACTAAACAAGAGAAATATATAATATAGTTAGAGAAAATGATCTATAAGGAAAACCAAAGATTCCACTCTTCTTTGACATTAAACAAGAATATTTTAAACATTTCCAATGTCTATATTCTAAAGATAAAGAGCTCAAGATGGATAAAGCTCAGAAGTTCATCTCATGTATTATGCCATCGATCATTAATTTTTATAATCAACAATTAGTCAAGGATATATATGAATCTGAAATGATTGATGCCATTTGGCTTTTGGACCTTGACAAAGCTTTTAGACTGGATAAATTTCCCATAAGTTTTATTGAGCCCTTTGGTTTCTGATAAAAAATGATTTGATAAGTATGCTAAATTGGACAAGGAAGAAATAAAAGATCGGAGGGGGTACCAATTCTTCATTTTTTTCTTTAATCCCAAAGGAATCAAATCTAGTAAATTTTCCTCACTTTATCACTATCTCTTTATGTAAAGAAACTTATTAAATCCTCACAAAAATTATGTCGAATAGACTGAAGAAAGCTATATTGAGGATCATCTTTGAAAACAGAGAATTTATGCAGCAAATACACATATTGGACAACATAATTCGGGTGGAGGAGGTTATTCATTCAAGAAAAGAGAGGGGGTAATCTATAATTGTTATCAATCTTGACATAGCCAATGAATTCGATCAAGTAATACATTCCTACATTTTTCTAATTCTTGATAAATTAGGTTTTAGAGAGGATTTTAGGTGGGTAAGGGATTGCATCGATTCTCCCTAGATTGTGCCTCTTGTTAATGGTCATCCCACTTCATTATTTATGGCCTCTAGGGGGATTTGTCAAGATGTCCCCTCTCCCCTATATTATATATTATAGTGGTTTGAAGTTTTATTTAGAATATTGAGAAATTCAGGATACAGGTGTGACATCCCTTAGTAAATATTACTCTCGTTGTAAATAATAGTCATTATTTAAAAAGGTTGAGAGAAGGGACGCAAATCCTAGATTTCTTAAGGTATGAAATTTCTTTAGGAATGGGTTGTTTTAAATATTAGTCCTCGTTGGTTGAGTGGTTTTAATTGGGTTGGTTGAGTAATAAATTTAATTAAAAAGAAGAGGACGAGACAAGTGTCCTTTAACTTTAACAACAAGAAAATGGGACAATCATTGAATACCAAGATTGGGTTTCATTATCCTAGGTGGTTGACTAGCATGGAGCTATAAAAATACAGACAATTAGTATGTTTTGGGGAATTCCCACATGATCACGCATGGGACTACACATACGCAACAAAGAAATGGGAACGAACATTCTCATTTTCTCGCATGGAAGCAGTGGAAGAGAAGGGGGGAAGTGGAAAATATTGTAATAAAATTTCTCCAAGGGCGAAGGAAGACCAAAGAGAAGGCAAGGGTTAGAATTATAAATTGTTTAACTTTGGATAGATTAAACCAGTTGAAGAACCCTCATAGAGGATTTCTAGGTGAAATAATCAGAGAGAGAAGTGACTTGCCTGTAAGGTTGAAGAACCCATTGGAAGCTTGTGGATTTATGAACCTACTTGATTGGTAAGAGTCACTTAGGTGCTTGTGAGGGATGATGAAGCACCAGGAGTTCCCCCGGGGGTTGAAAATTTGGTGCTTGACTCACTGATGTACCACCTGTAGGATATATCTCTTTACCCATCAATAACTTATCCATTGATGAACCTTCCTTAACTTGGACTCCCTTCTCCTAAAACTGAGTTGAAAACTATCTATACTGTGATATCTTGGCATGAATGTTATCATGTTTGTAAAATCTGGAAAAGTTAAGTGAACGCTTGTGCAACTACTGGATGAAGGAAGTGTAGCCTTGTGGAATCCTGTTTTAGCTGAAGTTCCTCTCAAAAAAACTCCACCTCAAACTTTGAATATGGCTCGGGGTGACAGCTACAAGTAATGGTAGTTATAGCTTGTCTATGGTTGGGTGGAGAGTTAGAGTCCCACTCTTAGTTTCCATATATTTTATAATTTAAGTACACTCTTATTTTTTTTGCTTGTGGTTATTATTATGTCTCTATTGTTTGTATCAAAATAATATTATGTTGATGTTGAGGAGTATTGTTTTCTGCATTAGTGAGGAATGCCAATGTTTTGTGTAAACATCCTGGGAAATGATTTCATATTTGTGGATATTATAAGCTTTAAATAATGTAAGTCCACTAGAGCATCAAGAGTTAGAAATATCATTAATCAAAAATTACTTACACTAGCATGTTGGTATATATGGTTGATGTGTTAATGACTGGCACATGTTAATAATAAGGGATGCAAAATTCCTATCTATAAATGCTCTTGAATGTCCTCCTTCAGAAATGGTTAATCATGCAACTATCCTAAGTATGTGGATTGGTCTATGTGACATGAACATGAAGAGGTAGACGAACTATGCTAATTAATTGACTGACCACATAAAATGGATTTAGGTAGTGGGTCTTACGTTATACATTGCATAATCAAGAGGATTAACATTTGTATTTGTGTGTGTGAGAGTGTGTGTATATATCTATATATATAAACACATTTTTCAAGCTAATTTAGGTTAAGTTATATATGTGTGTGTGTGTGTGTGTGTGTGGCATTAAAGGAAGAGTCCTATAAGTCCATCGGTCCAATATTTGTGCATATGGATTGAGTGGGAAGCGAGCCTTAATTCTCTTAAGGTCGGGCGTTATGCCGCAATGGATTATATACAGTAGAACCGCAATATTCAAGACCAAGGGCTGGAAATTATCACCAAAACATTCACATTTTACATATGTCGTAGCTAGAGATAAGAACTGAGAGGATCCAAGGGGTTTGAACCTCATAAGCCAAGTGATTATGTCCAGTGATCAAGCGCATATGGACCGTCGGAGGATGAGCATTATTCATAATTTCCAGATGAATCTCAACACATTATCCCTAGAAGTGGCAAGGTGGGCCATTCCATGGATGTGTACGTCGACTAGGTGGAAGGTGTATTCCTTCATAATGTAAAAGTCATGAATTGTAGGGGTTCAAAGATTATGTGAAACATAGTCCATGTGGAGGGTGTTATATAGTAGGACTTCATCCTGGCATTTAGGGATTGGTGACGTCACCCTAGACCACTTTCCCTAGAGATTATGCGTAGAGAACAGGGTAGAACTCATCGGGACAAAAATTCTTGGGTAACTTGGCATGTGGGACCCATCTGGTAAGGATAAGTGTTGTGTGGCGTGAATGAGGTTGATTGTAGGTTAAGGGGGAGACCAAGTTCCATGGTTAAATGTGCTACACCACGTATCCTGGAGGGAACATCCATGGTTGTTTCGGTGAAGAGTAGGATGGTAAACCATTGGGATTTTAGGTAGCAGGGTGATGTGGCCAGGGAAGGACTCGTGCCCACTTTACCCACCTTACACTTATATGGTAACTCATTGGTTGGAAGGGCATGGCGTAAGAGTGATTCAAAAACTTTCACATTTAATTACATGGCTTATAATTTGACAGCCATGTGTAACACCATGTGGGGGACCACGTGAGTGCCACGTGGCAGACATGACATGGCACAGTTTAATTTCCCAAGACTTTAACCGGTCATATTGTGCGATATGAAAACTGGATTTGAGAAAATTTTATATAATTAGAAAGGTATTGACAAGACAAACATGACAATTTCATTTGTTTCTTTTTTTGAGCAAGTCAGAAAAACGCCAAAAAAAATAGACCCCACTTCCATGACGTGATAATGGGAGTTTGGTCATCATAGTAATTGTTGGATGTGGATCCTGATTATCTTCCTTATTCAAAAGTCTTTTTTCGTCCACATTTGTATCCCAATCCTTGAAGGGGGGGTGTGGGGGGGTATCCCTACTACTAACGGGGGTTTGAAGGCAGGTCCCTTGAATCTAAAAATAGATGAAAATTTCCTTGTAAAATATTGTAATTTCGCAGATCATATGATGGTAGAAGTTATGTTTAATTTAGGGTTTTTTGCCCTAGAAGACAACCCCTCGGTTTATATGAGTGAATTTATTGCGGTTGTGTATTATTATTTTGAGCGAGAAAGAGAGAGGAGATTGTGTGAGAGCAAAGAGGAAATTACAACACATATTTTGCAGGTTGTATATCTTCATTTTGTTGGATAATATAAAAGGAAGGACTAGTTGTTTCTCCATGGATGTAGCCCAAATTGGGTGAACCACATATATATGTGTCTCTCTTGTTTTATGCATTTCTGTATTTGCTTTTCTGCAATATTTTGTGTATTTTATTGCTCCATTAAATAATTTCTAACAATAGCTACCTCCTTCTACTCTTAGTTTTGGGTAAGGTCAGTAGGGGATATGTTACCGGGTGGTATCAGAGTTTCTAGGTTCAACAATTAGACTGGAAGGGCTCTATCACATAACTGAAAACTAAAGGTTTGACATTGTACATTAGAAGATCTAGTGAGGCCTTAAAGCCTCATATTAAGCATTATAAACCTGGATGTTTGTGTATTGATTATATGTGTTTCTTTGTGTATTTTATTGTGAGATATGCATGTAGCATAGGATTTGATGATTTATGTGATTTTATTGATACTCATGCACTAAATAAGGTGTTATGTTGCAACGAACCTCATTGATCTGTATTTATGTAGGAAGGCAATAAAACATAGAAATAGACATAAACACAAAGATGTAGCGGAAACAATACTTTATTTTATTAAAATCAAATGACTGAAATATGCCTACAGACATAATGGAAATAAACTAGCTAAGGTGTTGGTAGCGTATCTCTAAGAAGAGATATGGCAGCTACAGACCTTTGAACTGTGTTACAATGAGGCTCGAGGACCTATTTATTATTGAGAAACAATGGAAAACTCCAAACATCCAAAAACCAAACCCTAGGAGATGAAGCGCCAAAACTATGGGCCTCGTTTGGGTAAATTGGTGTTTCAACTTCCCGGGGACGTAACTTTGGCATATTGTCTCTGTTTGATGCACATGATACATCGTTAGAAATATCTATCTGAGGACTATGACTGTTGATTGTGAATATCAATTTTGGAACTAAATCATATCCGTTGGATAAGCGATGTCCAAAAAACGTCGTTTAGGGCCTTAATGGCCCCAGAAGTTCAGGACCTGAAAAACTGCTAAAAATAGTAAGTCGTGCTGCAACTTAAAAACTAAAAGAATTGATGGTGCGAGTCCAAATGGAATAGGTGGGTGGCCACCGATATTCACCTGGATCATTAGTGCCCCAAAATGGCTCTGAGAGTACAGGACCCGAAAACCTGCTAAAAATAGTAAGATGTGTTGAAAGTGAAAAGATGCAAGAATTGATGGTGTGGGTCCAAATGGAATAGGTGGATGGCCATCGATATCCTCCTGGATCACTCACACCAGTAGATTTTCATCAGAAATCCAAGGTGATAATGTTTATTATGCATTGTGATTTGATAGAATCTAACAATTATATTTGTGTATGACAACATGTAAAATACATTAAGGCCCAAAGTGATGAAGGTTAAAGAACACATGAATAGCAACGGAATATATAGTATAGAACTAATGGACCAGGGAATGAATAATAGAATGGTGCAATATAGCTCTAACTAATCCCAGCATGGGCATGAAGAAGGAAGGAAAAATGATGAGGAAATATCAGTTGGACAATGAGGAGGGGTAGACTCTCATGATTGGATGGACACATTAAAGAGATTGAGAGCAAAAATAAGGAGTTATAAGGTTGACAATGAGAAGCTTGTCAGAGCACAAGAGAAACAAGCAGAAGTATATGAAATCATATTGCAAAGCCTATCATACCTAAAAAGGTAAAGGTAGCATGAGATGGGAATCATCAATAGGGGCATGAAAAGTCTTTTGGGGCAAGAAGAAAGAACCAATGGGGAAAATGAGAGTAGATCTAGAAAGAGGCATAGATTTTCAAGTGAAGCCACCATGAAAGGAGGCACTTTTTAAAGTACTCCTAAAAATAAGTCAAACACCCATGAACTATAGTATGAGGACACTCATAGAATAGCCCAACCTCATCGTTATCATCATCACCATCATCATCATGCAAAAATAAGGGAGAAATAATATGTACCGAAGGAGTTTAAGAAGGCAAAGCCTCCTAAATTTTATGGTGAGATGAAGAAATCAGAGGATGTAGAAGTTTGGCTGCTAGGAATGCAAAAGTTATTTTGAATTTAGGATTACTCAATAAAAATGAAATAAAAGAAATTTACTTTCAATCTAAAAGCCAAGGCTGGCATATGGTGGTAAGATCTGAAAAATGTAAAGAGCATGTAGGAAGAAGAGTTTTCCTAAAAGGAATTTTAGGAGAATTTTAGGAACAAGTATCTATCTGAGAGATACTTCGATCAATAAGGCTAAGGAGTTTTATGAGCTAAAATTGGGTCAAATGACAGAAAATGAGTGCACCACCAAATGATTAGAGTTGCTAAGGTATGTTCCCTACCTTAAGGAAGAAGAAGAAAATATTTAGAAGTATGTCAGTAAACTGCTGCAATCCTTCAAGGATAGGATTGAATTTGATGAGCCTGAGACATTATAGGATTCAAATTGAAATTTGAAGCATTTCTATGAGAATTCTAGGCATCGGCCTGAGAATAATTCAGACTGAAAATTCAAGGGTAATGCCAAATTTAAAAGGAAAGGGAAAAAGGAAACTAAGGGCGCAATTGTGACCCTTGTTAACCAAGAAAACTAATGGAGGTCTAACGCTGCCAACATGAATCATTTTACTCAAGAAGAAGCCAAGGGTTATGATAAGGGTTGATTTAAGTGCTAGACTTGTGGAGGAAATCACTTGAGGAAAAATTTCACATGGCACAAGCATGCTAGCTCGAGATTGTACAATGCACAGGGAGCAGAGTAAGTCAAGGACATGGCTCAAAATATACCCAAAATTAACACGATAGTGGATAATCATCAAGTTGATCATCAAGCAACGATTATAGAGATAGAAGGTATGCTTTGTGACCAAAAATTTTCAATTTTGATTGACCTTGGTTCAAATTTCAATTACATTAGTATCGTTATTGTTAGAAATGTGCACTAAAGAAATAAGTATACAATGAGTCTTAGCTAGTTCAATTGGACACAAGCACGAAAAGAATATTTGAGCATTGGGAGAGGAATTTTCCCAATTGAATTGAATGGGATGCCAATTGTTACAAATATCAATGTGCTGACATTGGGAGCATATAACATAATGTTGGGTATGGAATGGTCATACTTGCATCGAACCAAGGTAGATTGTTTTGAGAAGACAAACAAATGTCGAGATGAAGTTGGAGAGCACACAGTGTTGCATGGAAAGATGAGACCCACTTCAATGAGATTAATTTCAACAATGCAAGCTAAGAAAAGCTACAAAAAAGGACGTATTTTATTTGTTGTGCAAATATCCAATAGTGTTGAAGCTAATTGCGGTGATGGGAATGATGACAATGATGTTCTAAGGAAATACCTTGTTTTAAAGCAGTTTTCATATGTTTTTCTAGAAGAGATACTTGGGTTACCTCCTCATAGAGAAGTGGATTTCTCCATTGAACTAATACCAGGAGAAACTCTAGCATCAAAGGCTCCAAATAGAATGATCACTCTAGTGTTAGTTCAGCTAAAGCTACAACTCAAGGATATGTTGGACAAGGGCTACATAAGGCCAAGTGAGTCTCCCTAGGGAGCACCAGTTCTTTTAGTGAAGAAAAAGGATGGAACACTTAGGTTGTACATTGATCACATGAAATTGAATAAGGTTATCATTAAGAATAGGTACCCATCACCACAAATCGATGATTTATTTGATCAGTTGAGAGGAGAAGTGGTCTTCTCCAAGATTTATCTAAGGTCAGGATATCATTAGGTGTTCATAAAGGATGAGGATATCCATAAAAAAACCTTTAGAACAAGGTAAGGTAATTACAAATTCATGGTAGTACCCTTTGGGCTTACTAATTCCCCTACAACTTCTATGTGCCTTATGAACAATGTGTTGTGCCCTTACTTGGATAATGTTTTCATAGTTTTTGTTAATGAAATTTTGGTCTATATTCGAAGACTAAGGAGGAGCATGAAGAGCATATGGTTGCAATACTAAAATTTCTAAGAGAGGATAATCTTTATGCAAAGCTTATTACGTTCAACTTCTTTCGTCCACAAATCCATTACCTGGGACACATTGTCTGAAACGAGGGAGTAGCAGTTGATCCGAAGAAGGTTAATACCATCATGGAATGGCCAACACCCAAGAATGTGGCCAAAAGTTAGGTCCTTCATGGTCATAACAAGATATTATAGGAGGTTCATTAAGAAATTCTCTAAGATTGGCCACCCAATTCTCTAAGATTGGCCTCTAAGAGGTTCGAATGGACAATTGATTCTGTTAAAAGATTTGAGCAATTGAATAAGTTGTTAACTAATGCACCAGTCCTAAAGATAGTAGATTCTAAGAAGGATTTCAATGTATGCACAAATGCATGCAAAGAGGTATTTGGTGCAGCCTTGATGCAAGAAGGCCAGGTGGTCTGCTACGAATCTTGAAAATTAAATGAACATGAGAAAAATTATATCACTCATGAATTTGAATTGGCTGCCATCATCTATGTGCTGAAGATGTGGAGGAAAAACCTTCTTGGTAGAAAATTTACGCTAATGACTAATCATGGAGGGTTGAAATATTTATTTGAATAACCCAAGTTTAATGCAAGGTAAGCTAGATGGTTGGCTATGCTCAGGGAAATCAAATATGTAAAAGGAAAGGAGAATATATTGGCTAACACACTTAGCAGGGGAGTGAAATTAAACTATTTAGCAGCCATGAGTTCCTACAGAACTGATCTTGAGGAAAGGATAAAAAAAAATTGGCAAAAAGACAAAAAATATCAGCAGCTGAAAGTGAATTTGCAGCAAGCATGTGAAGGTGAAAATGATAAGGAATACAACCTTACGAATAATGGGGGTATTAGATTCTAAAATCGAATCTATATGCCAAATGAAAATGACTTGAAGAAACTCATACTAAAGGAGTTTCATGCAAAGCCATACTCCAGCCACCTGGGTTACCAAAAGACTCTTACAACCATCAAGAAATTACATTTTTGGCCTGATTTGAAAATGGAAGTGGCAAATTACATCTCCAAGTGCATAGAGTTCCAGTAAGTGAAGGTTGAGTGCAAGCACCTAATTGGCTTAATGAAGCTTATTCCTATTCTAGAATGGAAGTGGGAAGTTATTTCTATGGACTTCATTTCAGGGTTTCCAATAAATCCTAAGCAACATGATACAATCATGGCAGTGGTCGACAAGTTGATCAAGGTGGCTCACTTTGTAGTTTTTAAGTCTACAAACTCAGCCAGTGAAGTGGCTCAAATTTCATAAAGGAGATTGTAAGATTGCACGAAGTTCACAAGAATATTATCTTGGATAGAGATTCCAATTTCACTTCAAATTTTTGGAGAGAACTATTTGCAGGACTGGGAACTGAGATATAATTTAGCACAACATATCATCTTAAAACATATGGGAAAATAGAAAGAACTAACAAAATTCTTGAGGACATGATAAGGATGTATGTAACACATCAACCTAAGTAGTAGAATATCTTCATCTTGCAGATTTTGCTTACAATAAAGGGTGTAAAGAATCATTGAGAATGAGCCCATTTGAATCACTTTACAAGAGGAGTAGTAATACTCCTATCAGCTAGAATGATCCAGTAAATAAGTTCTTTATTGGGACTGATATGTTTAAGTACATGGAACAAGAAATGCAGACCATCCTAAGGAATTTAAAAGTGGCATGAGACAAGAAAAAGAGCTACGCATACCAACATAGGTTCACAAGGAGTTTCAAGTTGGGGAACATTTAAACTATGAGTTCGACCCAAGAAGAGATCCTAGAAATTTGAGTCGTGTGCCAAGTTAGCACCACATTTTTGTGGGGCATTTGAAATGCTCGAAAGAATAGGGCCACTGGCCTATAGGTTGGCCTTGCCTAAGGAAAAAAGATTTCATGATTTCTTTCATGTTCATTTCTTAAAAGATATGTGCAGGTTGTTAATCATGTAATTGATTGGTTTGTGTTACATGTAGAACCAAAGGGAGAGTTCCAATTGGAACCTATACACATCCTATATTGAAGGCAACTAATACTTTGAAATCAATAAATAGAGAAATTCAAAGTGCAGTGGAGGAAATTTGGGCCCAAGGAAGCCACGTGGGAAATGACTAACCAGATGCATGCAACATATATTTTCTTAATTGTTGAGTAAATAAAATGTAAATATAATGTAAACTTTGTATAAAGTTGTGTATATAAAGCTCCATATTAACAATGCTTCGTCTAAAGCGTGTTATGTTTGTGTATGGTTATTGAAAATTGAGGACAGTGTTCCCTCCAAGGGGGATGGGACTGTGACATCCCCTAGTAAATATTTCTCTCATTGTAAATAATTTTAATTATTTAAAAAGGTTTAGATAAGGGACACAGATTCCATATTGTTTGAGGAAGGAGATTACTTAAGGAATGGCTTATTTTAAATATCAGCCTTAGTTGGTTGAGTGGTTTTAATTGGGTTGGCTAAGCAATAAATCTAATTGAAAAGAAGAGGGTATACCTTGTGTCATTTAACTTTATCAGCAAGAAAATGGGACAAACATTGAATACCAAGAATGTGTTGCATTGGCCTAGGTAGTTGATTGGTGTGGAGCTAGAAAAGGACAAAAAGTTAGCAGGTTTGGTGAAATTCCCATATGATCACACATGGGCATACGTATATGGAATAGAGAAAGGGGAACTAACACTCTCATTCTCTCATGCAGAATTAGTGGAAGAGAAGGGGGACAATGAATAATACTTTAAGAAAAATTCTCCAAGGGCAGAGGGAGAGCATAGAGAAGGAAATGATCAAAATTAGAAATTTTCAAAATCTAAAGAGATCAAACCAACTGAATAACCCTCACAGAGGATTGTTTGGTGAAATTATTATAGAGAGAAATGGTTTTCCTATGCTTGATGAAAGAACCCACTAAAATATTTTGGATTGATGAACCTATTGGATTGGGAAGAGTCACTAAGGTGCTAGTGAGGGCTGATGAACCACCAGGAATTTCCTTGATGCTGAAAATTTGGTGCTTGAGTCACTAATGAACCAATTATATGATTTATCTCTTTACCCAACAATATCTTATCCACTGATGAACCTTCCTTAATGTGGACTCCCTTCTATTGAAAGTGAGCTGAAAACTATCTATATTGTGATATCATGGCATGACCGTTATTATGTCTATAAAATATAGAAAATTTAAGTGAAGGCTTGTGCAACCGGTGGATGAAGGAAGTGTAGCCTCGTGGCATTTTGTTTCAATTGAATTTCCTCTAAAAAGCACTCCACCTCAAGCACTTGAATCTAGCTGGGGGTGATAGCTACAAGTAATAACGGTTGTAGTTTTTCTATGGTTGGGTGGAGAGTTAGAATATGACTCCTATTTTTCATATCTTTTATAAGATATGTACACTCTTATGTTTTGTGCTTGTGATTATTATTGTCTCTGTTGTTTTCATCAAAATAATGTTATGTTGATGTTGAGGAGTATTTTTTTCTGCATGGATGAAGAATTTCAATGTTTTGTGTAAAGATCCTATGAAATGGTTTCACCTTTGTGGATATTTTGAGCTTGAAATAACTTAAGACTGCTAGAGCATGAAAAGATATAAATATTTTTTAATGAACAATTACTTACACTTACTTATTGGTATATCTGGTTGTTTCGTTAATGACTAACACATGTTAATAATAAGGAATGTAAAATTCCTATCTAGCAATGCTCTTGAATCTCTTCCTTCATAAATTATTAATCTTGTAACTATCCAAAGTATGCAGATTGGTCTACGTGACCTGAACATGAAGAGGTATACGACCTATGTTAATTAATTAGCCAACCACATAAAAGGTATGTGATCGGTAGGTTACACATCATAGACTCGGGATATATATATATATATATATATATATATATATATATATATATATATATATATATATATAAAGTGCTAAGGGAAGAGTCCCTTAAAACCATCGAGTCCAAGCTTTCTGCATATGGATCGAACAAGAGGTTAGCCTTAGTTCTCTTAGGGCCGGGCGTTATGCCGCAATGGCTTATATAAAATAGAACCACCATGGTCAAGAATGAGGGCTGTGAATTAGCCCCAAAACATTCACATTTTACATATGTTGTGCTTGGATATCAAAACCCGAAGGAGGCGAGGGGTTAGAGCCTCATAAACCAAGTGACTGTGTGCAGTGACCAAGTGCATGAGCAAGGGAGGTTTGGACAGTCATAGGATGAGTGTTCTTGAGTGTTGGATGAATCTCGATGCATTGTCCCTGGAAATCCCAAAGGGAGCACCAAGAGGGAACTATTGAGACAAAATTCATGGGATGAGGTGGCCAGGTGGGTCACTGCATGGACGTGTAAATTTACCGAGCGAAATTCCTATTCCCACATAATGAAATATTCATGAATTGTAGGGGTTAAAATTTTACGTGGGACCTAGTCCACGCGGAGGGAATGATGTAGGAGGACGTCATCCCAACGTTTAGGAATTTATGATGTCACCCCAGAACCAATTCCTCAGAGATTATGAGCAAAGCATAGGGAAAAACTCATCGGGACATAATTTCTATGGTGACCTAGTATGTGGGACCCATCTGGTGGGGAATGGCATCATGTGGTGTGTTAGACTCCTATATCAATAGGTGTCATATATCATGATTGAATTGATGGGCTATGTAATATGTTCATACCTTTTCTTGTTACAAAGGTTTTCCATATTGTCAAAAAAAAAATCAAAAAAAAAATTAAAAATGTAAAGAGGGTATACCCTAAAAGAAAATTCAAAGGGTAAAAAGAATAAAATGGCCAAAAAAGTAAAAGAAAATGAACCCCACCAAAAGAAAGTCCAAGGAAAGTGTGCAAGTCTAAATGCCACTACTTTTTGCTCTTATGTAAATAAACAAATTGTGTGCAACTTGTATTTTATGCCACAATTTATGAACAGTCAAACAGTTTAAGCTTGGCTAGTTCATTTTTCAATTTTATGTTTTAGAGATAGAGAATAAAATCCGACCAAACTGTTTAATCTTGGCAAATAAGTAGATAGGTAGAGTAAATAAAAGGAGCTCAACAACTTAATCTGAGCCCTTGGATGTAATAAGGATAGATTTAGATAGATTTCCACATGTAAAAGAAAAGTGTGATAAGGGTTTGCCAGTCTAAGTGCACCCTAATAAAGAAGAGAAATGGTAGGGTAAATTAGGTAGGGTAGGTAGATGTTATTGCACAATTACATGTGATGGATAATGAAGATGTGTTAAATATTTACTTTCATCACAAATGCAAAGGCAGACACTACACTGGAATAATTTCAAGCAAAGTCAAAATTATTAACTTCCCTTCTCATTTTTCCCTAAAAATTTCATTAATTTCCCCTAAGTACTAATGCATTTGAAAATTAGAGGGGCTCAAGGCATTTCCTTGACTTTTGGAGGGACCTGACCCTCGGCCCAATAATTGGAAAAGCCTAAGTATTTAAAACCATTCATCATGTCATTCATTCACTTCTAAAAAATCTTTTCCTAAGTAAAATCCCATTTTACTTAGGAAAATTATGCAATATTTCATAAAAACCCTATTCATAAAAGCATAAGTTAAATACATTACCTTGATGTTTTACACTTAGCGCTTCTATTAATTTTCCATATTAATTTCTAATTTATTATATTAAATCCCTATGAAAATTTCCCCTTTCCCCGTATTAATTTAAATATAAATTTCCATATACTATATATCCCGCCCCTTTGGTTGAAAAATAACCATATAATTATTAATTGTGATTAATTGGTTGAAATTTCCAATTAATAAATAAAACTGACACTTCGCCGTATAAAGGGATTAATTAACCCTCATGGTTAATTAATAACCTAATCCACCAATAGAATTCCCCCCGATGCGATTATTTCATAATAAATTACATTGGGCCCGCACTTTTAATTTCCTGTCATCTTCCCTTTCCGAAGACCGTTCGATCAACCAATTTGAGATCTACGGTTGATGTTCATATCGCTGCCCATCCACATCCGAACGATAACGCGCGATGGCGAGCGGTTTTCTGAACAGTGCCGCGCCACGTGTCATTTATCATATGGAATCGCTCGCCCTCCGCTTAAAACCGCCCATCCCCAAAAGCTGTGCGATAAATACCACTTACCGCTTGCCTCCCGTGACGAAGCCACCGTACTTGCTGACGTCATCCATTAAAAATAATAAAAAACCCGCCAACCTTTGACTTTGCAAATAAAACAAATGTACTCGCGTCATTTTCACTATTTCACGCAGTGACTAGTGTCCCATGCAACGAATTCCAAAATCAACTGTCGAAGTTTGTCAACCGCCTCCGTGCTGAAGAAAATTGCAGAATTCATCCGCCATAACCAACACCTGTTTTAGCTACTGTGCATTTCCCGGAAAACAGGTATTTACCCAAATTCCCGTTGAACTCTGCAAAATCCTAGTTTTTGTTTTACTTCCACATTAAAAAACTGAAACGGGGTTCAATATTGGTCTTTAGTTCATTCCTCAAATCCCAAAATTGCATTTGTATTCCCAAACCTGTGATTGTTCCCGTTTTTTCATCAAAACCTGAATTTATTTCTGAATCCACAAGAACCAGAATACCAGAAGCATAATGGTGTGAAGACATGTTGGAACTTTTGTAAAAAATATCCTTGGATGAATTTTGGTTATTTACTACAATAAGTAATGGTAAAAAGGATAAACAGAGGTTTCAGTGTATCAGTGCAGATAAAGAGTATCAGTAAAACAGAGCAGCTAGCACAGAGTTACTATAGAGGACAGCAACAAGCCAAATCATAGGGCCTGCCTCCAGCACATTCTCAAAAGAAGGAAACAACACAACATCAGTTATCATTTCTCTTATCTACGAGACCATCTGTCTCTAGTTTTTTGTAAAATACTTATGAGTCATCCTAGATTATATCTCAATTTGTTATGAGATATTTTTATAATTTTTTGTATAAATACTCCCTCAATTGGAGTATTGAGGGGTGGATTCTTAGACTTTGTTGTAACATTGATTACTTTGGAATAAAGTGTTGTTGGACATTTTGTATGGCTAGCTGGATAAGGAATTGATGCAAAGACTTTTCACAGGATTCTTGAATCAAACAACGGATCAATAAGTCATCTATCTCTTATGTTTTGAAGTGTTATACTTATTTATTATATCATTTGTGTCTCATATCTACAAAATTAACGAAAAGGAATAAATCAGAAAGTGCTTAAGTGCAATCTATTTGTAATCGTTCTTATTCTAAATGTTTTCTTCTGAACTAGTTTAAACAGTGAATTCTTAATTGCTCCTGTTTTTCTAGTTTATGCATTTTGATTATTTGATAAAGAATTCTTAATTGCTCTTTGTTAATAATCATTCAAGTTCCCCCTTTTGAATATGTTGAAGGATTTTTAATTTCCCTTCACCTATTTCAAGATTCATTCCATTCACTTTAGATCTATAATTGTTCCCTATTTGATCATCTTGCCCTGTGAAACCATATTTTGTTAAGAAACTTAATCCAGTTAAGCTATCTTCTTTGACTCCATTAGCCCAATGGTCTAAATTACTCAGTCTTACCCTTAGCTATTGAATTTCATCACCCAATTTCAAACAAAATCCCTGGACTTTCATAACTAGCCTAATATATTTAAAAACAAAGCTAAATTTTACAGAGAGAGCCCTCTCTGGGTACAGATTGGCTGGATTCTGTACCTAAAGTTGGTTTGTGGTTACCTCAGGCCCCTTTCCTCTTCCAACAACTTCAAGGAAAATCTGAGTGATAACATGGTGTGAACAAGGTTGCTTGCAGGTTAAAGAGGATACCAAGTCCCATGGTGAAAATTGTTATGCAACGTAGCTTGAAGGGAATGTCCCTAGTTTTTTTGGCAGGGAATGAGATGGAAAAACATCGGGGTTATAGTAAGTGGGGTGACACGGATAGGTAAGGGTTTGTGCCCACTTAACCCACCTTTCCCATATATGGACGATCATTGGTTGGAAGGGCATGGAATATGAGTGAGTTGAAAACTATCACATGGCATGACATGGCTTATAATTTTATAGCCACGTGGACACCATGTGGGGTACCACGTGGTAGACCTGATGACGTGGAACAGTTTAATTTTCAAAGACTTTAATTAGTCATACATTTTGATCTGGAAACAGAATTGGAGAAAAATTTATATTGTTGGAAAGGTCTCGATGAGATGAACACAATGATGTAATTTGTTTCTCGTTTTTAGCAAGTTGTAAAAAGCCAAAAAAATTAGACCCCATTTCCATGACGTGAAAATGGGATTTGGGTCATCATAGTAACTACCTCCTTGTACTATTATTTTGGGCTAAGATCAGTAGGTGATACCTTACAACAAGGACGATTGATGGGATTAAGTATAGATCGAAACATAAAAGAATTAAACCATTCCCAATTTGTTGATGATACCCTCCTACTGGGAGTGGCATCCAAAATAATTATGTCACATTTTAAATCCCTCCTTGATTTTCATCTCAATATTTCAAAAGGACTAGTGAATAAAATAGAAGATTCAATTGTATGGATGGCACTGCTCAGATGTGCTTCTTCCAGAGATCTCTTCTGCTCTTGAGTTTTCAACAGTGATATCATGGAAGTCCTTAAAATATCTAGGAATTCCTATTTTTTTATGTGCTTCATGTTTGGAGGAACGGGATGAAATTATATAGAAGATTAAAAATAAGATTTAACAATGGGGAGCACATTGGATAAATGTGGTTGGGAAGGTCGTGCTTCTCAAATCAATCTTATTGTCTCTGCCATTTTATATGCTCAAGTCTCCTCAATCCAAAGAGTGTGATTAATCAAATAGATGGGATGATCCAAAAATTCCTTTGGTGAGGTAAAATCAATGAAAATAATTTTTATTTGGTGAATTCGAATATTTTGTCTTATTAAAGAATATCGAGGGTTGGAGATAAGAGATCCCCAATTCATGAATCTCACCTTTGGTGAAAAAATCATTTGGAGACTTCTCTCTAAACCTTAGGAGTGGTGGAAACATACCTTTTTGAGGAAATATTTCCATAAATCCAAACTCCTTAGGGCCAAAAAACTAGACTAGATAGGCTCAAATTAAAAGATATGGAAGTTATGTGAGACAACTGCCCTGATTATAATTGATCATCTACATTGGAGAAATAGAAATGGAGCTAGAATAAATTTGTAGAAATACAACATCCCTTCAGTTGTCATTTTGGAATAATCGTTAGAAATAAGAGATTTGGCTAACTATATGAAAAGGGAAAGATATATTAGAATCAAATTGCTCTCTCAGTGGGATGAAATCAATGCGTGGAAGAATTGGGATTTCCCAAGACTCCCATCCTTTCTTCAATGCCAATGGGAAATACTAATTAATTCTCTGAAAGGATATGCTCCTAGTGAATATCATCATCTAATCAATGATCATGGAAGATTGGCCTACATCAATGATACTCAGTTAAAATTGGATATGATCTTCTACTTCACAACCTTCTTCATCTATCTGCATCAAAGATATGCAAGAAGATCTGGCATAAAGATGGAATTCCCAAAGTTAATATATCTTTTTGGACACTATTTCATGGGAAAATATTAACATCGGAGAATTTAAAGAAACGAAATATTCAAGTTTTGTTCAAATGCGCTCTTTGCAAGACATAAGAGGAAGACATCCCTCATATTTTTTTTTGACCCTCTTCTCTGGTAGTATGGCATAAATCCTTTGAGAAAATAAGAAATGTAGACTTTGTTAGCCACCCATAAATTCTGTCATATCAAGTGGTGGCTAAATGATTTTGGACAGCCTTCAAGAAACAATTTCATTACTAAAATTGTTGGTGCTTAAAGTCTTTTGATAATATCCTATCCTTTGATAATCATCACTGTTTTTCCCCTTTTTTTCAAATCAGAAATTCTGTGGTCATTACATGAAGAAAAACTGTTGCAAGCACCATTTTCCTTTTTTTCCTTCTTCCAAAACCAACCTCATTTTACCCCTCCCTTTCCCATGAAAATCCCTCATTTTCATGTTTTCCCCTTTTCCCCTTCATCAAAACCCTTTGATAAGGCCTAAGTATTTTTCTTTGCCCTATCGAAACCCTCAAAATCCTTTGAAAACCATTAAAAATCCATAAAAATACATTGTTCATGACTTAAGCCCCCTTGGGCTAAGCCTTTAACCCTCCCTTCCATGCGTCTTGGTGCTGGAACCGAGCGCCAGCCCTCCAAGCGCTTATCGCATCACCCGATGTCGATTAGCCCTTCCTTCTAAACCCCCCGGTCATATGTTTTCCCATATAACCTATGGCCCCGCAGCTGGGCACCTAACCATATTTTATATATATCCCGCCCCCCAAAAAATTAAAACCTTATGTTATTTTGAAACTTTGGGTGTTTTATTATTTCCTAAGGTTTTCCACCGGTCCAAAGTTCAACGCACTCTCCACCGTCGATCTGATCTGCAGATCGACGTTGCGCAATCCATCGCCCGATGGTCCCCGCCATCCACTCACCGTTGCAAAACCACGCGGTATCCATCGCACCGCTTTTGAGAGCGGGGCGGTATTTTTTCATTTTGCAGCGATTCCATACACTGCTTGACGCGTGGCCTAAGCACTGTTCACAAAACCGCCCTCCATCACGCGTTAAAGATCGGACGTGGACCCGGCGCGATATTGACGTCTATCGTCCGATCTGAGGCTGCTCATCGGACAGTGATCGCCCACCAAAGAAGCCCGACGGTTAACCTGGACCCGACGCGATCATTAGAGCATCTCTGCCGTCGATCTGATCTGCAGATCGACGGCCCACAATTCATCACCCTGATTCCTCCGCTTTGACTTTTCGCCTCAGCTCCCGACCATCGATCTATGCGCGATCGACGGCTCCGATTAAAATTCCTTTTCACTCTCCTCTGACCTACTCTAAATCGATCTCGACCGTTGGATGATGCCATCCAACGGCCACGCTCTCTCCACGCACCGTCTGAAGCAGTTAACCTATACATGCAGGATTTTCTAATATATTTCGTATTTTGCAGGGTTCAAATGATTTTTCGTCATGTCTGAAGAAAATTCAGAAACAGAGGGTGACGATCCTCCCGCCTTTCATTCGTCAAAGAAAATCATTCGCAGGGTTTTAAAATTCACGTTTCATCGGTGTTTTCATGAGGCATTGATGCCATATCACCCCTGCGCAGCACTGAACACCGACAAAACACAGCAAGTCAATCACAAATCGAAGTATATCGATGCCTAACACAAAACGCATCTGCATGGAAGTTTGAAGACAGTTTTATGAGGATTACGACCAACAAATGATTATTGAAAGCCTAATCCTCCCGACTAAACACAGTTTGAAGAAAATCATGAATATTTTCTTAGGAAGAGAGCCTACGCTGCCACATCAGGGGCTAATTGAATCCCCTAGCTACCCCAGAGCCACCTACAGCCTCAAATCAATCAAAAGAAGGCCGAAGTTATTACTAGACCAGAAGATATTTTGCATCAATACAGCTGAACAGTTATTTCAACCAAAGGAACTTCTTATAAGCTATCAGCAGAAGTTATTGCAAAGATAACGAGGAGCCTTGAAGTCAACAAATTCTTTCCAGCAAGCCTAATAGTTAATGTAAACCAATTAATACAGGGGAAATACCAAAAATCTTCTCTATTAAGCCCCTCAAAGGCCGAGAGACAGTGCACTGTATTAATTGAACTTATAAGATATTTTATCCCATTCCACCTCCTCATTCTTCCATAAATATTACTGGAGAAGATGAGAAAGTGTTGGTTGGTTGATCACTAGTTGTAATATTGGAACTCTCTGAAATAATACATAGTCTGTTGAAGTTGAAGAACAAATTGAAGTCTTGGAAGCCTTGATGATGTTGTTGCATGCTTGTTCCTAAGAAGGCTCTATCATTGGATCCATGAGCTTGGTTGTTGGTGAAGTATTCTGAACTGTTTAATGTTTTCCCCTGTCTTCATTATGTTCCATAATTTCTTACTACAGTAGGTTGAAAATTTTAGGCTAAGAAATGACTCTTGGAAGCACCTTAGACCTATTCATCCTTCATTGTTTTATGTTTTCTTCCGCTGAAGTATTTTAGAGTCTTTAATCTCTCTCTTTAGTCTTCATGCTTGTTTATTTCCTTAATAGTTCGAACAATTGTTCTCAGCATGATTTATGGTTCTCCCTACTTGTTTGATGCCACTTAAAGACTGTTATTGAAGTCTCAATTTGAAGTTCTTTTGTTTACAGGAAGTCAAGGAGGTCTGTTCTGATCTTGCCCTTTGTCCTTGCTTAAACAGTGGTCTTAAAGGACTTTATAGTTGTGATCATAGATGTGTTAGGTGTTCCCTCTTCTATGACTGTAGTTATCAGTGAATCTTTTATGTTTTCTAAATCATTTGAAATAAAATCTTTGAGGAAATAGGGTGTTCCCCGAATCTTAGATTTCATTTCAAAAGTTGTTTTGAAATCGTTGTTTGCTTAAAAGTGTGATTTTTAGAATTCATGGTTAGCCCTGTCTATCAAAAAGCTCTTTATTGTTCAAATTGTGTTTTCAAATTCCTTTTGTTGAGAATTAAACTTCTCTTTCCAAATCATTGATGTCCATCTCATTCCAAAACCAAAGGATCCTGCGGCCAAGTTAGATTTGCCCTCTGATATCCCATATCCATAGATGAGTATGTTATGACCTCTTCTTGACTCCATTGCCCAATGAACCAGATGTTTCTCCATTCTATATATCTTTCCTAGACCTTTCATGTTCTATTGTATCAATTCAACCAAACAAACAAACAAACACCTGCACTTAATAACTATTCTAAAACCAATACTCAAAGCACACAAGATAAACCTTTGCAAATAAACATTTGAGAGATCCCTCTCTGAGAACAGGAGGACTAGATCCTGGAACTCTAAAGATTGGTTTTGATGTTGCCTTGTCTTTTGATTTGCCAAACTATCAAAACACGGGACACCAACAGACTTTATTCCAGAAAGAAGGATGGAAATGTTTAAAACTTGGGGAAACAAGTTTCCTTGGCTATGAAAATATTCATCTATGTCAATGTGATGTTAGATGTCTCTTTGAAATACCTTTGTTGGGAAATACGGTTAGCTCAAAACAATGTTGTTTTTAAAGGAAATCATTCATCCTCATCCCAAACAACAAATAAATCTTCGATTTTAATGTTCGAAGTTATAACAGCCAGTGGTTATAAACTTTTAGATATAGAATATTTAAATCCAAGTGAAAGGAATTGAATAGAATTTGGTCAGCCTTCTCCTCATGCGAATTGCATCAAGCTCCAACCAATTTTCATGGAATCCTTTTATTTAAGAAAGGAACTTCCTAAATTCCAAAAATGGAGAAGATGAAAGGATCATCTATCGTCATTTTTTTATGGAGCTTCGAAGGGAAACCATGGGTTGGCAGGAGCAAGAGGGGAAATGAAAGATACAATTTTCCTGGGGCTTTGGCACTATGAAAAACAACCAGGTAGAATATATATCTCTTTGGAAAGGGTTTGAAATCGCTATAAGCAAAGGAACACATTGATTAATGGTATTTGAAGACTCAATGTTGGTAATTAAACAAATCCAAAGTATTAAGGAATATCGAAACAATGTTTTCCACAACATATTGTCAATAATCTATATGCGATTCAGATTATTAGAGGAGGTCAAATTCTATCATATAATCTGACTTTTGAACAAAGAAGCAGATGCAGTAGAAAAAAAAAGGTGCTAGAATGGAACAAGGCATAATGGAGACTGATGATCACCATATAGCTTACATATTATTACCATGAGTTGTCATCAAACTAAGAAAAAGAATAGGTGCATTGTCCAATGAAACGATGATTCTCATCGTCAGAAAGCCAGTTTGACAATGCACAATATATATCAATTAATTCTACTGGAATCAATCTTGCACCAATATCAAGGAATATTGGACTTGAGGTAAAATTCTTCTACCAATTTATATCTGGAATATGCAAGCCATCATGATACCTTCTCGAGGTCATTACATGACACAAAGTGAAAAGACTAATGTTGGTCGATTGGGTCACGCAGAGAGCACAAGGTGCAACTCTATTTAAATTTTCTTCGTGTCTCAAGTAGGCATTCAAGTCCCATACATTCTGAAATAAATGTGAAAATCCTCCAAAAAAAATGTAAATTAATGGAAGTTGTTGGAAAGGATTGCATCCTCGGCACTATGGATTAGGATGCCCTTGTATTAATTACATTCTATTGGTGTCATCGCAACATAAGATAATCTCCATATATATATCTAGCTCCAAAAGTGGCATGTCTTCCACTATTGTCAGTAAATAGTGAAGAAAACTTGCTTCTCATTGGAAAAATAACATGAGTACAACATCACAAGTCATTCTTAATGGCGTATCTAGATCAAATTTACCTTGAGCAAGCTTTGGCTCGGATGAATCAAATGACATATAAGTTGTTGAAACTGTAGTTTATTTGTTGGAGTTCATGATCCAGCGAAGAAACCTGGAAAATAAGGAAAGGGAACTACAATTGGTTCTTTTAGACAAGACATTCGAGTTGCTCCAGACAAAATTTGAAAAATCATAGACATTCATGGAGGCATAGGCAACAATTTTAAACATCGAAGTGAGTAGATTGGAAGCTATAATCAATCAAGGTTTGAATAACGACCAAGAGGATATGTAGGAAATAGTAGGGCCATCCTAGGTGTTATCACTCATAAAATGTGAAACATTATTTGACATGGTCATAGAGTTCACTCTTCAAAAGGATAAGGTCTCCTTAAGCCTTTTTCCAAATTGGTATAGGGAAATTTTAATTTTTACATGTTTAACCTATCCTAAAGTTCAAACCCACCTCCATTTAGGTCATGTCATGTCTCATCAATCATCATTAGGTGTCAAATTTAATTTTCCAAGCGTTCAAATTCAAAAAGGACACTTAAGCAACTTTTACCTCTTTTCGTAGCCTTTTACACTACGAAATAGTAGTTTTCGCTATGAAACTGCCTAATAGTTTCGTAGCAAAATTGTCATAAAATGAACTAGCTACACTACGAAAAATAGTTTTCCTGTCTGTCTTGTCAAACCTGAGGTGAAGTATCAGTTCATCATTGGAGGAGTTAGGGTGGATGTCATTCGAGTTTGTTAGGGTAAATTCAAGGTACAAAGGTCATGTCTGAGGTCATCATTACCATTTTTCGCATGTATGTGTCATGATTAATGCATGAGTTTTCATCAAAACCATAAAACATTACCCAATTGAGTCTTTTTTTCATTCTCTGCTTTATCCTTGCATGTTATTGAGTTCTGGAGAGTTGCTTCATCGAGTCAAGCAGGTTGGTGGCATTTTCAAAAGTTGCAGGTGTCATTAATCAAGCGAGCCTGAGAATATATAAAATCACCATGGTTGCTAGGAAGAAGACTAAAAAAAGGTGTTCACTGCCACAGATATAAGCCAATGGACATGAATTTTTTAAATGAAGACCCAACTACCTTGGAGGTATTCAGAAGAACAGGTTGTTTTCAATTCTTCCAAAGGCTGCAAGGTTTTCATCTACAGGTTTCCAAGGAGTTTGCTAATAGTTTTACTAAGATAGCTTCAAAGGTGGGAATGCTAAACCTCATAGTAACACCAAACAGAATTTCCATAGCCACTGGAATCCCTAGGGGAGGGGAACAATGGTTCAAAGGCATGAAGTTCACCATGCAGGACTACAAATAATTCATCAAGCCATAGCATAGTGAAATTGATCTCACAAATGCTATCCCAAAGAGCTACATGAAGGACAACTACTCAAAGTTGTTGCTAATTATTCAGAAGTACTTCACCTGTGAAGGAAGGTTTCACATGGTCTACTCCTACCACCTTAGGCTTCTGCTGCATTTTGTGGGTAAGAGGTCTCTTGACTTGCCCTTTTACATATACAGAAGTCTAACTAAAATGTGAGATAAGGTCCAAGTTAAAAAAGAAGGAAATGAAACCTCTCTCTTTCACCATGGCTTGATTAAGTTGTTGGTGTTAGAGGAGTTGAAGAGATTATGTAGAGACTGGTCATCTTTTATGTTCATGAGTGGTTTTGAAGTAGATGTTTTCACTCCCAAAAGAGTTCCCAAACCTAGAGATATTTCATCACCAACAGTAGCAAAGCAATTAGAACCAGTGAGCATGTAGGCAGAGCCTTTGCAGAAGGTTGATACACCCAAAGCTACACCTGCAAAATAGAAACAAACAGTTAGCAAACATGGCAGCAAGAGAGTACTAGGAGCCAAACAGTGGTTAAGGGTAACTTAGAGGACATCTTGCATGCAATTGATATTGAAGAAACTCCCACTATCAAAGCTGAAGATGTTGAAGAGGGAGGAAGAAAGGTAAAGAAAGACAAAACATCTAAAAAGTTAGAGTTTGCAGGTGATGATGTTGGTTTCATGTTTCAAGCTAGAAAACCAATGACAAGACATGCAAGAAAGGTCTTGTAAATCAGCAAAGAATCTCAGAAGGTCAGTGAAACTACTCAGCCACCACCAAGCATCATAGACCTCTCCTCACCTACAAAAGAAGAACTAGTCATCAAACAAAGGAAGGGTAAAGAGAAAATCACTGAAAAATCAGAAGTTGAAACCCTTAAGGAACAGTTAAAAGAGGCAGGTGAATAAATATTAGTCTTGAGGAAAGAGGCAAAGAAGCATAGAGCTGAAAGAGTGCAGTTTGAACAAATGAGGAAAATTTGGGAAGATCAAGTCACAAGTGTCTCAAAGACCTTGGACAACACAGAGAAACTGATAAAGTGGACTCAGCCACTAAGAAGAGAGTTCAAGCACATAAAAAAGGTAAACCTGAACTTTCAATCCAAGAATAGGACACCTTAGGACCAAGTTAAAGATCTTCAAGAACAATTGGATCTGATTCATGAAGAGTTGGAAAAGAAAGGTTTGAAAATGACTGTAGTGGAAGAGCCAATAGCTCAACTGATCATAAATGAGGAGGAAACACCACAAGAACAATAAGTTGAGATTGAATATGCCTTAGAAGCTTCATTACATGCATAAAATCAAGATTTTGTAGTTGGAGGTCAGTTTTTGGAGACAGTTTTGAAATGGCCAATTTCTGGGTTTTTACACTATTTCGTAGCATTCCCTAGGCTTAAAGCTAGGAAAACGCTACGAAAAAACATGTAGCAGCCTTTTTGCTTCTCAAGTCAGTTTTTGTAGTTTTCAAGGAGGGAAATTGATGGTGGTGACGTGTCATGACATGATTGACATCATAAAACAGCAAATGAGCGGAGTAAATAGTTGAAAAAACTACTTTTCCAATGCTACCAAAACTGGCTACGAAACTGTCATGTTTTCATAATGAATAATTGTTAAAGGTTTTGGAGCATCTTAATGGAATTTTTGGACAACTGGAGTCCTCCAAAATGTCAAGGGATCTTATCATCAAATACTTATGACTCGAAGGAAGTGCTATTAAGACAGGTCATCAGCCAAAGCAGCTTTGAAGATAAGGGTCATGCATTTCTAAAAAGTAGGGTTATGCTCCACAAGTCTAGGAGGGTTTTTAATATGTAAAGTGTTAATGAACTCTATCATGTGTCTTTCGAGCATGTGATACTTATTTTGTAACTATCATGTAACTGTTTCATAGATAAGGTAGAGCTATGTAATAAATAGGAGTCAGAGTCCTATTAGGAGACGTTTTCTTTAAGGTGTAGCTGTTAGTTTTTCGTTAAAATTCATGTATTTCAGTTATGTGATGTGTCATAGGAGAATACGATGATCTAGCCATCAGGCAGATCATCCTTGTTGTAAATAATGTCTATTTAAAGACAAAGCATCGAAGTAGTTAGGGTTGGAGATTTTTTGGACCAAACTGTTGCTTTTATGTATTTGACTTATATCAGTAATATAGAGTAACTTTCTTCTTGACAAACCTAAGATTCTCATGAGGTTTTTAATGTCCTATTGATCTATATTTTTATGTTTATCACTTGCAGTAGATTTCATCTCTATTACTCAAAATTCATAAGTTTATGATCTGACTTCCTTTAGTGATGAAATGACTATGTTTTTCTATGTTTTATGTGTGAGTTGCCTCTGTTAAAGACCTTTATCTACCTCAGCTTCCATGTCAAGAAACCTTGCCACTGAAACTACTGATTGTTGACTCCAGAAGCCCAATGGTAGCAAGCCTGCATTCTTTTCAACCTGCAAACAAAAAAAAACAAGTTACATTTCCCATAGAGTTAGACATCTAGTACTATCATTATTCAATATTATAAAATCCCCTTGAAAGAGCCCTCTCAAACTGAAGAGGCTAAGCTTCAGTTAGAAGTGGTTTGAAACAGTTACACTGAGTTGTTTTATAAGCAGCCAATCAAGTACAATTTTGTGATAACACTAGGAAAAGGAGTTGTGGTGTTGCCATCCAAGTTCGGAAAGTTTCAGAACAGGCTGCATACCTAAGCAACGCAAACCAACAAGCTAGGCCTCCTGGTTCAAGTCACACTTAAATGTCTTAAATAATGTATTGCAGTTATATTATGTTGTTAGGTGTCTTCTTTAGAGTTTATGGTAGATACAAGTGTGAGAATGTAACCAAAATATCTTCTAGATGTAGGGAGACCCATTTTGGAAGGGAATCATTAGTGAAATTGTTGAGAAGTTAGAAAATGTGAGGTACTGGCCTAGAATCCATTTTTTATTTTTAATATAAAAATCCTTACCCATTTCATTTTAAAAAACAAATTATAGTTATAATCAATTAATTATTTTTTTTCGACAATATTGTTTTATATTATTTAAATACTCAAGACTTTGAATATCGGTATACCCAAATTGATCACGCTAAAAATTAATCAATTTCATGCTATGATACTAAAAACCCATTAATAACGATTATGGATTTTCAAAGCATTGATATTCAATTTATTTCACACCATGGAAACAAAAAAACTATGCATATCTAAACACAATGACTTTTTTTTAAATTAAATAATCATGTGATTTTTTTCTCTCTATAAAGAAGTGGTATGGGAAATTTCAACTATGTATACAACATTTATGGAAAAATATATACACATAAGGACATAAAATGAATTAGCATAATCTAATTATTTGAAATTTTTTCTTTTTTCATTGAAATTTGATGATGCAATTTCTTATGAGATTATGATTTCTCATTGTTTAAAATGTGTTGTTTAATACATAAATGGATCCAACGCCCTGAAAAATCCCTAGGGCACTTGGATTTTGCAGATTATGTAGCTCAAACTTACAATTTTAAGAGATCCTTATGAGATTTCAGGCAGAATTAGAATTAATTAGAAAATATACCCAAAAAAGAAAGAAAATGTTGAATAGTTAGACTACGCTCAATGAATTTGATCGTCATAAGTTTATTGAATTGTTGTCATATCCCTTCTCATCCTCCAAACCCTTTTCATCATCTATTTAAAAGAACATGAGTATAAAAAAACAATTACTAGCATTTAAAGGTGTACGAAAAATAATATAGATTAAAAGATTGTTTCCTTTGTATCACTCTCATCATCTTAAATCTAGAAAAATATGATTTATTCAAACTAAATAATAGTTCCAACTTTAAAAACCACATAAATGACAATTAATCATATTTGATAATGGCATGTTAATACACTAAATAATAATTTCAACTTTAAAAAAACACATAATTGACAATGAATCATATTTGATAATGGCATATTAGTATTAATACAATATATTCGCAAAATATATGAATTTGTATTAATAAACTTACAAAATGTCCTTAAAAGATCTCCCATCTTGATAACATACCATAATATTAATTAAGTTCATTGATACATAAATGATAACAAAAGTAAGTTGATATACTAGAAAAAAAATACATCATAGAAAAAATAATATGTGAAAATCATATTAAAATAAATAAGTGCAAACATATTAATATTAATAAGTAAATTGAGAAATAGCTTAATGGGTTGAGTCTTCGTGGTTAAAGCATCTTTAAAAAAGTTAAAAAGTTCAATTCTCTCGACACTTGGAAATCAAACTTTGTAAATGATCTATTTTAATACAAATATTATACCATTTAAAAATTAAATTAAAAATTTATTTTATATTATATATATATAAATTAAATAATTAATGATAAATAAATTGTAAATAATAATTCAACAAATTATATATTATTTATTATCTGCGTATTTTTTTTGTTGAAATGTTTTAGAGTCCACTCCCATGCCTCCCCTAAGTATCGATCCTCTTAGCCTATTTTAAATATTCAAGGATGCTTTTAGATGCAATTTAATTAACATCCCATTATTTATTTTTTGTTTTCCTGTTAGCAAGAAATAGATTGTTGATGTACTTACTGAATTTGTTTGTCACCACAGAAAATAATACATAATGAAGTTTCAAAAGTAAAAGACTGAAAACATGTATCACCAAAACTAAACTAATTAAAACATATTTCATTTGATATGGTTTCTCCTCCTTTTCAAAACCTTAGATCATTTATGAAGACCCCAAAAATTACCAAACACTTTATTGATGCCTAAAATGGAATCTAAACTCAACTTTTGAAATATCTCTCAAGGAAAAAAAGTGGGGAAAGAAACCTAGGATACTTGAAGTCCTTGAGAACTATGGGATTGGCATTATTTATGAATAAGTTGGTGGAATTTTTTTCCTATGGACACTAATCTTTTTAGTTATGTTCATCCAAATTTTAGAATGTGTATATTAACCATACATTTTTTTTAATATTTATTTAAAATGTAAATTTATTTCTAAATAATTATGTAAATAGAATTTTAATGTGACAAAATTAATTGCAAAGTATGTAGGATTATTGTCAATTAGTTTTTGTAGAATATAAACTAATATATTATTGAGAAATGCAAATTAATTTACATATATAATATTATTGTTGTGTGGGATTTATTTGTTAAAGAAACTTATACTCAATATTTTGGTGTTTTATGGACTTAAGTAAACATAGGAAACATCTCAAATTGTTGCGGATTTGTTGACTATCTTTATGATGTTCAAAGTTAAATTTATAAATGATTAAGATAGATTTTAAAAATTAATTGGATATATTTTAAGGATGTTTTATGTAAATATAAGGGATATATCTTTAATTTTGGCAATGGACATTGATGATTGGACAATATGATCATTTTTTATGTTTTTTATTACATTAATTCAATCTAAATATATTGTACAAGTTGCAACTCAAAACATGGGCTTTGAATGATAGGTTTTGATCTTGGTTAAATTATTGGTTTTTTAGCAATAACATCACATCAACCAAAGTTTTCATGCAAAAAACAATGAAATGCAACATTTCAAAGCAATCATCCTTGTGGTTTTTGTTCTTTTTCTTCTCATTTTTAGGTTATCTCATTGTTTATGTTGTACATGGCTTTTTAAGTGTCATTCAAGTGTAGTTCTTCCATGGTCTCAATCTCGAGAATTATGTAAACAACTAGATATAATAACTTGGATTGATTGCTAAATATTTGAATAAATTCCTCTTCAATTACTTTCTTATTTTAAAATATGAATCTAATCTCTTCACCAAACCAAAATGTTTTATAATTGTTTTCAAAATAATTATAAAAACCTACAAAATCTATTGAAAATGATAATAATGTTTAAGTTTTAATATAAACATAATTAATAAGAAATATGATGATAAAAAGTTGCTGATAAACATTTTAGTAACCTTATTGCAAATTAAAAATAATTACAATTAAATTTTCCAAAATTAAACTACATATTATCAAAATTATATCGGTTATTTTTTCAAATCACTTAAATTTTTTTTAATTTGAAAATTATATACAAAATACATAATCTCATATAATATAACTTATTATATTTTTAATTTTTAATAACATATATGTATATATACACTTGTGTTATTGTTATCCCAAAAAAAATGCAATTTAACCATTTCAAAAACGCTTACCTCATTCCAAAAAAATCACATCAACATAACACAATATAATATATAATACATGGTAAAAATTATAAATGAAAAATAAACTTAAATTCATTAAAATTAACGTACTTATCATAAAAAATACCTAAGCCAACATGACTAACATATAAGTAGTCATGTCATCATACCAAACGTAGTCATTAGGTGGGATGTAAAGTCAATCAAACTAAACACCAAATGTCTCCTCAACAAGTGTTGTGAATCAATGCTCATGTCACCTTAAACAAACAAAGTAGATTTGAATACAATATCAAAGGTTGAGACATTCCACTACAAATGGATTAAATATCGAAAGGAAAGCAAGTCAAGTCATTGGATAGAATATTAATATTTATTTGGTTGGAATTTATATTATTAATTTGTATTTTGTTCAAATTTATATTTTTTTATTTTGTAATAAATTTTTATGTAATAGATTTTGGGATAAGAAAAGCTATTATTTGTAAATATAATTTTATTATTACTATTATTATGTAATATTCTTATTTTAGTACATGGCTAAATGGAATATTAAAATATTGTTTTTATTATCTTGCAGCTAAATAAATGGGTAAGGAACTCATTCTTATTGAACACATGAATAAAATCCCTCATAATGTGAAAGGAATCATCAGAGTAGCTTGATTTTTCACCCTCAAGTGTGAAAAGGGGCAAATGCATGAAGACAAGGTCAGGTTTGACCAAGTCAACAGCGCTGCCATAGGAGGAGCAGCTTACTTTAGAAGACAGTGCAGTGTGAATGAGGAAGAGGATATTTGGTGGAGGAAACACTAATGGATGGGGCCCATGGAGAGAGAGCTTTCACTTATTTAAAAGGAGGGCAAGGCAACCATTGTTTCAAATGCTTGTATTATTTATTTCATTGTTTATTCAGACAATTGTGCATTCTCTATTGTTTAGCAAGAATTTCTGGGAGGAATTCCTGTTTAGGATTCTTTCACCTTCTTGAAAGGCCTCTTGAGGGATTGCTCAGATTTTCCTCACATCCAGGCTTGAGGCTGAGCATCCTCCATCAAGACAGCGTTATTTCTGCAGCAGAGTAATGTTGTGTTGCTAGGTGTTGCAGTGAGGGTTCACTACATCACTTCCATCAGCTATTTTCAGAGGAGGAGCCTCTTTTTCTTTTGAGATATCAGATTGGAGATATCCCGAAGTTTATTGCAGACTTTGGCATCAAGGAAGCATTTCTCTTCACCAACAGCGCAGTCCCTTCTCTAGACTACGTTATTTCTGAGTGTGTTTTCAGTGGAGACTTGCTCCACATGTTTAGAGGGTGAGATCTTAGGTGAGAGGATCAACCTTTCATTCTAGAGATCCATTGGAGGAGATTTTGTCATTGATTGCAGCATCTTCAGTCGTCTCCATTTGTTTCCAGTTCTTGAGTTGCTGCAGCTACCCAGCAACTCTGGCATTTCTGTGGATTTGCCATTTTATGTATATTTCAGCCAATCCCTTTGAGGATTGTGTATTGTATGTTTTCAGGGGTTGAGATCTTGCTCCCCCTCCTTTATTTGAGCCATTATTGTCACATCTATGTATTATTGACATTTTGCAGCAGTTCCTCCTCAAGGATTGCACAGTCATAACCAGGGCCTCTTTTATATAACAGTATTTCTCCATATTTCATGTACATGTTTCATTGAGGATGCATTATTTAGCTTCAGAGATCAATTCCTCAAGATCTTGTATACATTTGTTGCTGCTAT
Organism: Pinus albicaulis; assembly: GCA_034641835.2. Lineage (NCBI taxonomy): Eukaryota > Viridiplantae > Streptophyta > Pinopsida > Pinales > Pinaceae > Pinus > Pinus albicaulis. The sequence goes on along the minus strand of CM076582.1, from coordinate 1,203,808,052 downwards.
AATCTAATGTGATTGTCATACCCAAAACTTATGGTAAGGGTATTGTCTATTTGCATAATGATTTGTATATTCATCCCTTAACCATATATGTACAAGATGTTGCTCCAAGGAGGAGCATTCTTCTTTCTAGACCCCATGGTCTACTTGAGGCCATGAGCATTATTGGTGACCACTCCCTAGGAGGACTTGGGGAGGAAATGTATTTTGGAGGACATACTCACCTTTCACCATGCATCATTTACTTTCTCCATACATTTGAGGAGAGTAGGACAGCAAGCAAGTGGTTGAGAGGCCACATCTTTTGTCATACTCTTTTGCAGTTGAGGGTCAAACGGCATTGGTTACAATTGAGAGACCATTGTCCTTCTCCCTTGCCACACATGACAGCAAGCATGGTTCTCATTATGGTTCATTATGTTGTTGCTATCTTTGTTGAGAGCATGATTGGGGGAATGGCACATTGGTTGGATGTGTCCCTTGGGGGAGAGATCTCCCACATTATTTGCATTACATGTTCTAATGGGAGCATGAGAGGACAATTGGCCACTACAGCAAAACACTTGTTTCCATTTGAGGTGAGCCATATGATTGATTGGATTCCATATGATGGCGACTTCCAACTCATCACATATGAGGTGATTTGGGATAGCATGTTTCATAACGTTGGGGAAGAGATCCTTGGAGGTCTAGTCTTCATCTTGCCACTGGAGGGCAACTTTATTGCAGCCCAAGATTAGCATATACTCTACACTTATCCTAAGTGGAGAGGAGGACAGCATGGGGTAGGCTATTTTGTCTACCAAGATCAAATTTTCAGCCCACCTATATTGTAGGAGCCAAAGGTGGAAGGTGATTGTCAGGAGTTTCCATGTTGGGAGGTAACTCACTTTGTATGGATGATTTCTTAGGGGATGGAGGATCTACATGAGGAAGATGTTCCTCAACATATTTCAGACTCCATGCCTTGGGTAGAGATTCTTCAGTTCTATCCTTGCAGTTGCTTGAGGACAAGCAACATTTGGGAGGGGAGGACTGTAATATTCCCATTTTAGCACATTGCTAAATGGGATATTAAAATTTTGCTTTTATCACCTTCCAGCTAAATAAATGGGTGAGGGAACCCATTCTTATTGAAGACATGAATAAAATCCCTCATAATGTGAAAGGGATCATTAGAGTAGCTTGATCTTTCACCCTCAAGTGTGAAAAGGGGCAAATGCATGAAGACAAGGTCAAGTTTGACCAAGTCAACAGTGTTGCCATAGGAGGAGTAGCTTACTTTAGAAGACAGCACAGTGTGAATGAGGAAGAGGATATTTGGTGGAGGAAACACTAATGGATGGGGCCCATGGAGAGAGAGCTTTCACTTGTTTAAAAGGAGGGCAAGGCAACCATTGTTTCTCATGCTTGTATTATTCATTTCATTGTCTATTCAGACAATTGTGCATTCTCTGATGTTTAGCAAGAATTGCCGGGAGGAATTCCTGTTTATGATTCTTTCACCTTCTTGAGAGGCCTCTTGAGGGATTTCTCATATTTTCCTCACATCTAGGCTTGAGGCCAAGCATCCTCCATCAAGACAGTGTTATTTCTGCAGCAGATTAATGTTGTGTTGCTGGGTGTTGCAGTGAGGGTTCACTACATCACTTCCATCAGCTATTTTCAGAGGAGGAGCCTCTTTTTCCTTTGAGATATCATATTGGAGATATCCCGGAGCTTATTGCAGACTTTGGCATCAAGGCCAAGCATTTCTCTTCACCAACAGTGCATTCCCTTCTCTAGATTGTGTTATTTCTTAGTGTGTTTGCAGTGGAGACTTTCTCCACATGTTTAGAGGGTGCGATCTTAGGTGAGAGGATCAACCTTTCATTCTAGAGATCCATTGGAGGAGATCTTGTCATTGATTGCAAGATCATCAGTCTTCTCCATTTGTTTCTAGTTCTTGAGTTGCTGCAGCTACCCAGCAACTCTGGCATTTCTGCAGATTTTCCATTTTGTGTATATTTCACCCAATCCCTTTGAGGATTGTGTATTGTATGTTTTCAAGGGTTGAGATCTTACTCCCCCTCCTTTATTTGAGCCATTATTGTCACATCTATGTATTATTGACATTTTGCAACAGTTCCTCCTCAAGGATTGTGCAGTCATAGCTAGGGCCTCTTTTATATAACAATATTTCTCCATATTTCATGTACATGTTTCATTGAGGATGCATTGTTTAGCTTGAGAGATCATTTCCTCAAGATCTTGTATACATTTTTTGTTGCTATAATCTAATGTGATGGTTATGTGGATCTTCCGGAATTTTGGTTTTAATGCATTCACTATTATTTCTAGCTCATGTTTATGAATTGATGATCTCCACATTGGTAATATCTTGAGATATTCCCAATAGTGTAGCTGTTCTTAATTTGGGAACATTACAGTGGTATCAAAGCATGATATTTGGCTCAGCTTATGAGTCTTAGCCAAAGAAGATCAAGATGATGAAAAAGATGAGTTTACTCTCATCTATTTTCAAATCCAGAGAAAACCTCTCCAAGGAGGTCAAGAAGAATGAAGAAGGAGAAGTGGAAGGACCATGCACTTCGTATTCTCACAGAAAAGAAGGCATGAAGCATGAAGAACACTTGGAATTCAAAATTCTAAGTGAGTATTCGGCTGAATACCGAGCAAGCCCTAGAGCTTTATCTTTGCCACAATTTATTCAATAGAAAGAAGAAATAATACCCCTCAGCTATGGGATGATGAGAGGCAATAGATTTCTATTGTCCACATTCGATGGATCACTCACATGTGCAGCAGAGGTTTGGGTGAAGAAGCTAGAGGCTTTCTTCCTACTACATCCTGTAGTAGACAGAGAGGCTGTAGAAATTACAGCGCTTCACCTTGAAGGTGAGGCAAGGATTTGGTGGATCAGCCATCTAATCCATGCAAGGGTTTTAACTCTTGCTGAGTTTTCTCAAAGGATGATCAAAAGATTTGGCAAAAGGAGAGAGGAGCCATCACCACCAGTTGATGAGGCATGTACCAGCGTTGTTGAGTCCATGGAGGAGCAGCCTTCATCTTCAGCAGTTTGGGAATCCCACACATATGAGGAGGAAACTCTTGTAGCCCTGTAAGGAGCTTCCAAATTTCACCAAGGTATGACTAAAAATCCATCTCTTGTCATTTCAGCAAACACTTTGGATGGGTCTATATCATTGCATGTTGTTGATCTAGAGCAGCAGAATAGCCCTGCGTTGAGCAATGATGGAGAGAGGAGGAATCATTCCTCATGTGAGCATTCAAAGAGCAGCTTCATTCAGAAAGCCATGAAGGAAGCAGTGAGAAGGAGTAGACATCTGGAGATAAGAAACTCTTTCTCCTCTCTAGATGACACTCTCTCAATGAGCAGGCCACAGCTCAAAGAGAGACTTCTACTGGCAGCAGATCCAAGGCCTCTTTGGTTTTGGAAGGACATGCATGAGGAGGAGATCTCCCGGAGAAATTTCAGTAGAGGTGCACTCCCACACATCATGGAGTGTAATATTCTTCATTAGTTTGAGGAGGTACTTTCCTTCTCTCAGGAACAGATAGTGGATGGAGGACATCTTCGGATGGATAAAATCTCTCATGACTGTGTTGGACATTTCTTGAGCCATGCACCTCATGATGGGAGGTTTTTTCCTACCACCTATTTGGATCCTCATAGGGTCAAATTGATCCTCAGGAAGATTGCATTTCAAGATCCCATGAAGTGAAACAATCTGATTTGGGATGATGGTAGCCCTCATGGGAGGAGTACCAAGATAGAGGGTGGAAGAAGACATCCAAAATTGGTTGAGTGGATGTGGATGGTGAAAGCTGGTAAGCTACTTGCATATTTATGATACCAGGTAGCAGGAGGCTTGGTTGCGCTAGTTACTCTTGAAGGAGTTTGGCCATCACTTGGCATACTCTCTTGCCAAGGGTATGAAGATGTGGCAGGATGCTGGCATCATGGAGCAGCAAAGAGTATGGGTGCATAGTGATGATACAACACTCATGTCATACACTATGTCTTCATCACATATCTTGCATGATGAGAGCATGAGGAAGCAGCAAGGACATTTGTTCTTGGGGTCATTCTTTGGAAAGCAAGGGCATATTTGCTCTCATTTCTTGTATGATGTTGTAGGAGTAGGAGATGGCACTATCATGGTGCAAAGGGGATACTCCTTTACCTTTGATGTTCAGGAATTACTTCCACCTTGGGAGAGATTCCACATTTTCAACAACATTGTTGGAGGTTTTCCCATTCATGCTGAGGGCAACAGCGTTGTGCCATCTAGAGACTATCCAGTGCCTCATGCAGAGGAGGGAGGAGCTCTTGCTCCAAGTAAAGGGATTCTTTCATCTTTGCAAGGAAGCCCCCAGGATCTCATGTGTGGAGATCAAGGCACAATTCATGTGCCAGTGTTGAGGAGGTGTGGAACCATGAAGACTCAAGGAGGAGATAGGGAGGATGACCATCATGATGTGATGAGGAGCACACATCCCTGCCTGTTTTATGAGGTTGATACACCTAAGAAGGTGATTGGATTGCGCAATGGAAGCATAGATAGATTTGTTCATTCATATATGCAGTCACCTCTTGATGATGATGTCTCATTTCATGGAGACATTTTTCCGGGGAGACCACTGGATCAATAGAGGAGGATGGATGCTTCACCAGTTGAGGCACCACTCAGTGATTTCAGAGGAGTGGAGACCCTGGGAGATAACCATATGATAGATGTCCTTCATGGGGAATCATCAGCGCTGTCACTATGGAGGATATATCCATGTTGGAACTCTGGGTTGTTGGTGGAGTGTTCCCAGGATCATCTTGCTTGCTTGATATTGATAGATCAGCATATGAGGAGATGCATAGATCATGTGCAAATGGAGGAGATACATAACTCTTTGGAGGAGTTACCACAACCACCTCTTTTCTCTTTGAGGATGAGAGGAGACTCATTTTTTAGCCACTCCATTTGCATACACAAAAATTATGGTAAGGGTATTGTATATTTTCATGATGATTTGTATATTCATCCCTTAACCATATATGTATAGGATGTCGCTCCAAGGAGGAGCATTCTTCTTTCTAGACCCCATGGTCTACTTGAGGCCATGAGCACTATTGGTGACCACTCCCTAGGAGGACTTGGGGAGGAAATGTATTTTGGAGTACATACTCACTTTGCACCATGCATCATTTAATTTCTCCAACATTTGAGGAGAGTAGGACAGCAAGCAAGTGGTTGAGAGGCCACACCTTTTGTCATACTCTTTTGCAGTTGAGGGTCAAACTTCATTGGTTATAATTGAGGGACCATTTTCCTTCTCCCTTGCCACACATGATAGCAAGCATGGTTCTCATTATGGTTCATTATGTTGCTATTATCTTTGTTGAGAGCATGATAGGGGGAATGGAACATTGGTTGGATGTGTCCCTTGGGGGAGATATCTCCCACATTATTTACATTGCATGTTCTAATGGGAGCATGAGAGGACATGTGGCCACTACAGAAAAACACTTGTTTCCATTTGAGGTGAGCCATATGATTGATTGGATGCCATATGATGGTGACTTCCAACTCATCACATATGAGGTGATATGGGATAGCATGTTTCATAACGTTGGGGAAGAGATCCTTGGAGGTCTAGTCTTCATCTTGCCACTGGAGGGAAACTTTATTGCAACCCAAGATCAGCATATACTCTACACTTATCCTAATTGGAGAGGAGGACAGCGTGGGGTAGGCTATTTTGTCTACCAAGATCAGATTTTCAGCCCACCTATATTGCAGGAGCCAAAGGTGGAAGGTGATTGTCAGGAGTTTCCATGTTGGGAGGTAACTCACTTTATATGGATGATTTCTTGGGGGATGGAGGATCTACATGAGGAAGATTTTCCTCAACATATTTCAGACTCCATGCCTTTGGTGGAGATTCTTTAGTTCTATCCTTGCAGTTGCTTGAGGACAAGCAACATTTGGGAGGGGAGGACTGTAATATTCCCATTTTAGCACATGGCTAAATGGAATATTAAAATTTTGCTTTTAGCACCTTGTAGCTAAATAAATGGGTAAGGGAACCCATTCTTATTGAAGACATGAATAAAATCCCTCATAATGTGAAAGGGATCATCAGAGTAGCTTGATTTTTCACCCTCAAGTGTGAAAACGGGCAAATGCATGAAGACAAGGTCAGGTTTGACCAAGTCAACAGCGCTGCCATAGGAGGAGTAGCTTACTTTAGAAGACAACGCAGTGTGAATGAGGAAGAGGATATTTGGTGGAGGAAACACTAATGGATGGGGCCCATGGAGAGAGAGCTTTCACTTGTTTAAAAAGAGGGCAAGGCAGCCATTGTTTCTCATGCTTGTATTATTCATTTCATTGTCTATTCAGACAATTGTGCATTCTCTGCTGCTTAGCAAGAATATCCAGGAGAAATTCATGTTTAGGATTCTTTCAATTTCTTGAGAGGCCTCTTGAGGTATTGCTCAGATTTTCCTCACATCCAGGCTTGAGGCCAAGCATCCTCCATCAAGACAGCGTTATTTCTGCAGCAGATTAATGTTGTGTTGTTGGGTGTTGCAGTGAGGGTTCACTACATCACGTCCATTGGCTATTTTCAGAGGAGGAGCCTCTTTTTCCTTTGAGATATCAGATTGGAGATATCCCGGAGCTTATTGCAGACTTTGGCATCAAGGCCAAGCATTTCTCTTCAACAACAGCGCAGTCCCTTCTCTAGACTACGTTATTTCTAAGTGTGTTTATAGTGGATACTTGCTCCACATGTTTAGAGGGTGAGATCTTAGGTGAGAGGATAAACCTTTCATTCTAGAGATTCATTGGAGGATATCTTGTCATTGATTGCAGCATCTTCAGTCTTCTCCATTTGTTTCTAGTTCTTGAGTTGTTGCAGCTACCCAGCAACTCCGGCATTTCTGTACATTTGCCATTTTGTGTATATTTTAGCCAATCCCTTTGAGGATTGTGTATTGTATGTTTTCAGGGGTTGATATATTGCTCCCCCTCCTTTATTTGAGCCATTATTGTCACATCTATGTATTATTGACATTTTATTGCAATTCCTCCTCAAGGATTGTGCAGTCATAGCCAGGGCCTCTTTTATATAACAATATTTCTCCATATTTCATGTACATGTTTCATTGAGGATGCATTGTTTAGCTTGAGAGATCATTTCCTCAAGATCTTGTATACATTTGTTGCTGCTATAATCTAATGTGATGGTTATGTGGATCTTTCGGCATTTTGGTTTTAATGCATTCACTGATATTTCCAGCTCATGTTTATGAATTGCTGATCTCCACATTGGTAATATCTTGAGATATTCCCAATAGTGTAGCTGTTCTTAATTTGGGAACATTACATATTATTATTATTATATATAATTTAAAATAATATTTTTTTAATTAATGTGTAAGATAATTGTTTTATTTAAAGTAATTTATTAACGATAACTTTTTTTTTTTTTTAAGTTATTATATTAAAGGTATTTCATTTATAGAGTTGGTTGGGTAAATTTTGTTCACCCTAGTTAATCTCTGTGCTTCAATTTCGTCCTCCTCTCTCGAGTAAAATGTTGACAATTAGAAAGGGGTGGAAAGAGTTTTGCGCGAACCTTTTTTATCGTCATTTTCTTAACCGAAGATGGAGAGCAGTTTATGTGATTAGTTATCTCCATCGTATGTCTCATGGACCACATGATGACTGCCTCTGACACCAGCCTTGTCGGCGTCGTCCAAGCGTAGCCTGTCAACCAAGGGGGTCTCCTCGATATGTGGTCCCAATTAGACCTCACAACGTTTGGGATAAGAGCCCCATCTGGAATACGACCTTGTTGCCATTTTCTCATAGCTTTTCCTTGGCTCTAACTATCAGCAAGAGAGAGGAATGCATATGTGACTTCATAAAGCAAGTAAGTGTGCCTAGTGAGTGTTTGGTTGTAGGTGTGTCGAGGTTATTCTACTGCGGAGAGGGAGAAAAGTGAGCCCCTAAGAGAGAGGTAATAGTGCCACTCTAGTAGAGACAACCGCAAACAAGAAGGATTTGTCTAACATCCAGAGGAATAGTCCACAAAGATGCGACAGTCAATGCAATCAACACAAATAGGAAAGGTTTGTCTGGCATCCAGCGGAATAGTCCACAAAGATGCAACAACCATATCAACCATTACAACACATTCTCAATATGATAAGCACTAAAACAACTGAAATAGTTCAGCTACTTTAGCACAAATGAAAGAAAACATGAATTACAAACATTCACAGAATAGTCTTACAAATATTCATAATCCATGCATGAAGAACGTGTTGGCCATCAGGATTCTGATATTATGTAAAAGTCCCAAGACACATATATACAACAAACACAACTAGCTCCAATAGTGGAGCGTTAGAGACACTCCCTTCTCCCCAAAAGAACTAGCTTATCTCTCTAATGTCTTGCGGGAGGAACCAAGGTGAAAATTACTTTGCTTGTACAATGAGGGTATATTTAACAAATGGGATGATCCTTCACCTCCCTTGTGACTCTTGGACTACCCTCATGACTGTTTGAGTTCTCATGACTTTTGAACTTCCTACATGACTTTTCACATTACATGGATGACTCTTGGACTTCCACTTTACATTATATTTCTTCAATATTGAATTACATATTCCACAAAATGATGTTGCACATGATAACTCATGACATGTTATGACATTGATGACATGGACTTCTTGATTACATGGCAATGTCAAGTCATTCTATGTTGATTCTTTCTTTGTGTCTTCTTGAAAAGATGGTGCATGTTCTTCTTCTTCCTCCTCCTTATGACTTGAAGATAAGGAGTCTTCAATGTGGTCTTAATCTTCCATATTTTTTTATATTTTGGTTTTCCTTCGTTTTCTTGCTTTATGATCATCTTATCTCCCCATCTCCTTAGTTTTCTTCTAGTATGTCCTCCTTCTCCATCTCCTTCTTCATCATCTTGCCATATCATGATAGGGTGCCTGCATCTACAATCCACTCATGACAAGACGACATCAGTCTGATAAACACCTAGTCTAATATGGTGCATGTTGATCCACTAATTGAGCTAGAACCGGGTTGTAGGATGAGAGAGAGGCTCAATGACTGCACAATTACACAACTTAGGCAGTCAGGGGTGAAGCTTGAGCCTTGAGAATACGCAATGCACAGTTCAGGTTGGACTGGGCAGACAGATTGCACAAATTTGGGACTCAATGAGTTGGGTTGAGGGTTTTTGCTTTGTTTCATACAACTACGCAATTCTAGGAAGCATATCAGACATGGTTATTGCACAATTTTGCAACTCAGGAGATCAGGTGCTGAGCTTGAGCTCAGAGACTGCAAAATGTGCAGTTGGGACCATGCTAGAGGGTTGAATTACACAATTTTGGAGGCCAAGGTATGGGCTTGATCACTGGAACTATGTAGTGCCTAGTCCTGGGAGGCAGGAACTATGCATTGCGCAGTGTAAAGGGGCAGGGTTGCGGCTTGAGGGTTGGAACTATGCAATGCACAGTTGAGGAGGGTCGGATGAGGCTAACTTGCTAGGAAATTTTTGGAATTTTACTAAGTGTGGGATCAATGAAACTGATGTGAACAGTGATATGAATTGGTTGTGATCACGCACTTATAAAAATTGACGACACGAAAACAAAAATCATCTAGAACAAATGAACAACATAAATCCCTTAGTGTGACAACTTTGTGACGACTTATGAAAAGTGTGACACTAAAGATACACTTTGCAACGACCGTGACAACACTAAAACTTTGGGAATGAGTGTGAAATATTTTTACATGGTTAGATCAACTCATTTACACAAAGATAACCCCTTGAAACCTCCAAAACAATCTTATACACATTATGCGACAACTGACATGCGAAAATACAACATTTACAATATGAAGAGAAAAGGGGGAACGACACTCGCTATACGCGAATGACAGTGAAAGAAACACATGCCATAGTGAATATAACATGAACACGACAGTAATTAAAGTGAAAGCAAGAAAAAGTGATGGTAAAAACATGAAAACAAAACTCATGAAAGAGAAGGTGCACAAAATATATTGTTTTGAAAACTCGCCAAAATGGAAGTACAAACATAGCCAAAAGTGAGGGACTGCCAATAGCCAATACGCACTGACTGTCAACATGGTTTGAACATTGCACAGAAATTGTATTGATTGACTATGCTATGCTTGTTCAAGATTGCATAAAAAAATGTGTTCATGAACTTGTTTTAAACTGAGCATGTGTGATAAAGTGACTTTAATCGATCAAAAAGTGACCACAGAATGACATATCACAAGATCCACACTAAGCTCCAAAATTCAAGTGCAGGTAAAATTTTGGAGGGTGTTTTTCACAGTGACAACACTTACCAAACAAGGGATTATGAAACCGCATAAATTCGAACTCATTGTGACTTGGTATTCGAATATGGTATTGTTAGATCAATCGATCAAGAAACACAAGTGTTATGATGTCCCAGTTCTGCAGGTTGTTGAGGATTCTCCCACCATGGAAGGGAAGTTGATGATATTTAAGAGGGCCTGGGTGTTTTTCATGTTGAATTTCCATGACATTGGGTCTAGGTTAGACTCTTAAAATCATTGACGCTACCAAACCAAGAATCTCAACCAGAACTACTTTGTACAGCAGAAAAATAAAGCAGTAAATCACACATGCACGAAATATTGACAAATTTTAAAAATTTCAACCCAACTTTGTTATATTAACAACATATAATACAAAATTATAGGGCTCTCATACTAGGGATAATGGCCCTAAAAAATCCACTAGTACAAAATACAAATAAGATGCTCTAACCATCTAGTTATAATGCAATCTCTCAGCCCTCTCGGTCATACCCTATACATGCCTGGTCCTTCGACTCTCGATCTACAGCTTCTGTCTCTATCAATGCTCCAAGTCCATCTGGCCACTGAATCTCAGTTGCCCAATATTGTCCCTTTTTCCATCAAGGGCAAAACACATTTATACTCCTATCGAGTTGTTCACAGCTCCACTTGTGAACAACTCTCAATCTGCCCATTGTTGCTCCTCAGCTACTCAGGGACTTCAACCCACTATGGTCTTCCTATGTTGCACCGATGAAGACCAACATAGGGCACAGAGGTTTGCCACCTATCATTGTAAGATGTACATCTCCCATAATGAACACAGGCTAGGAGGACTGCCCATCATTTGTTATAGAATTCCTTCTCCACACACAAGTCGTGGGCTCCACAAACTTCTCTTGGCTAATAAGACCCTTGAGCTGCAATAAATTCCAGGCTAGCAGTCACCTTTATCCATCAAGGTGATGCACTTATACACCAACTTTGACACTACCATGTTCTCCTCCAGCAGACCATAAGCGCCCAATCTCGTCCACGCTTGGTCCTCTCTTATGCTGCCCTCCAACTATCCACGAGAGACCAAGTCCACACTTTAGCATCTACACCTAGTTAGGAGATCCCCACACCTAGGGGACCCTTACACACAACTTCCCACAGACTCCATCAATCATCCCTTTGCTCTACAATAGAAGAGCTATTGCACAAATCTGGGCACATCAAAATGTCCTTCACCTAGGACATCATCAACTCATCAACCAAGGGAACATCTGCAATACTCCTTGTTGTTGTCCTCTTGCCTTCAAATATGATGTTCCTATTGTCATATTTGCTGCTTGGTAGGCTTCCCAACAGTACACGTGGGCTCCTCCAAACAACTCCTAAGGTCTCCTTAAGTTTCCCATCAACCAATCCAAGCAATGGTCAAACTCTTTGACCCAACAAAACATCAAACTTTCGCTCCAATTTTGCTGCCCAATCACTGTCGAAATTTTCACTGGTTTAGGGAATCTAACCATAAGGTTTTCCCCTCCTCTTTGACTTCCACAGGCTGCACTATAATCGATCCAATACTAATCCTCAAATTAGGATCCAACACTTGCAAACATTCACTTAATTACGTACCTTTTTCCATTGTTTGACGGTTTCTCCACCGCTGCAAACTAGGGCATCATGACAGTCCCTTTTCCAACCCTCATCTATGCCCATAATTACCCCTAAGCATTGTGGTTCTCCTTTATTGAAAGTGTCTCCCTCAATGCTACAATCTTTAGGCATTTTCTAGCCCTAAACATGGATTTTCCTCCCTGTTATGACAGTGGCTATTGACAGCCCTTCAAACTGCCTGTGGTAGCCTATTTTGAGGGCTGTCCCACCACAAAAAAAACCCTCAAACAACTCCCCCTTCCTATGGCCCTATAGCAAGGTACTGTAGCATCACTTTAGCAACTTCGGTGCTCCTGAAATGCCTCCAAAATAGACTTACGAGGAGCCTCCTCAACTAAGCCTAGCCTCCAGCACCCTCGGCTTCCACTACAGCAACTTCAGTCCTCAAATAACCCTAAAAAAAACCTCAAACCCATGTTGTACTGCCTCCTTCTTGTTGCGGCTAGGGCACAGAAGTATCCTCTCTCCAACAAGCTTCTTGTGAGGTGAGTGTTGCACACAATGGATGCTCAAACAACTCCAATTCACCCTCCTTTTATAGCCAAATGAGGGGCTCCCATGAATAGATGAAGAGACACATCTATTGGATGAATTTTACATCAAGCCTGCATGACTTGAAAACTTATAATTACTTTTCAACTTCAAAATTTCATTTCTCCTCAACGGCAACTCGAAATCAGATGATTTTCGATGCGTTGGATTCGTCTTGACGAGCACTATCATCCTCATCCATCACATGTCGAAAAATCATCATGGTTTTAGCCCAAACATCGATGGGTGCAAAACCCCCAAGCTTGGGTCTCAAGCTGACAAGCCCATTTTGGATGCTTTGACCTCCAACCCTCAAACAGTAGGGCTTGGAGTACCTCCCAAGCTGCCCAAAAATCAACACTCCCTCTTAGCAAGGGATTTGCTTCCAAGACTATGAAGTATCCATCATCCGGTGACAAAACTAGCCCATCTCACATCCATCACTGCAACATAGTCTAAAGATGAACCCGACAATATCGATAGTGCCCCTGTCTCGTCACATATGAACTTGAACATCCCAAAACTCTATAGGGTTTCTCCCTCTGAGGCTAGGCTCCCTCTAAGCCTACACGACCTCCACTGGCTCATACATGCAAGCACTCATCCTCCTGGATCAAATACTACTTGTGCAAATCCCAGAAATCTTGAATATGCAACATCACGATCTAATGAGGACTATAGCATGCCAATATGTAGTCCATCACATGAACCCATCTCGATCAACCTGATCTCCTCCATGTCAAAGAAAACCTCAAGCTATCCCAACCATCCATGGCACATCAATGGAAGTCCATGATCAACAATCTTCCCTACAACAAATTGTTTTTCACCAGGCTCACCACCAATCCACCAGAACTCCCAGCCCATCTCACCATGTAACCTGTCAAAACCACATCTCCATGTATTCAGCTAAACCCTCTACTCCATGATCTAGACACCAACAACTCCCTATGAGTTGCTTCATTATGCACACTTCGATTCACTGTCCCTCAAAGTAGCTCAGATATGCTCTAATACCATGTTGAATTTCCATGACCTTGGGTCTAGGTCAGAGTCCTAAAATCACTAATGCTACCAAACCAAGAATCTTAACTAGAATTACTTTGCATAGTCGAAATATAAAGCAGTAAATCACACATGCACAGAATATAGACAAATTTTTAAATTTTCAACCCAATTTTGTTATATTAACAACATATAATACAACAGTCTAGGGCTCTCGTACCAGGGATAATGGCCCTCATACATCCACTAGTACAAGATAAAAACAAGATACTCTGACCATCTAGTTGTAGAGCAATCTCTCAGCCCTCTCGGTCGTACCTTGTACATGCCCGGTCCTTCGGCTCCCGATATGTAACTCCTGCCTCTATCAATGCTCCAAGTTTATCTGGCCATTGAATCTCGGTTGTCCAAACTTCTCTCTAGTTGTCCCTTCATCCATCAAGGGCACAACACATCAAGACTCATGTCGAGTTGTTCATATCTCCACTTGTAAACAACTCTCAATCTTCCCATTGTTGTTCCTCAGCTACTTAGGGACTTCACCCCACTATGGTCTTCATGTGTTGCACCGATGAAGACAAACATAAGGCACGAAGGGCTACCACATATCACTGCAAGATGTACATGTCCCACATTGAACACGAGCTAGGACGACTGCCCATCATCTATTTTAGAATTCCTTCTCCACACAAGTCTCAGGCTCCACAAACTGCTCCTATATTATCAGACCCTTGATCTACAAAGACTGCCAGGCTAGCAGTCACTTTTATCCATCAAGGTCTTGCGCTTTGGCACCAACTTGGACACTATCACGTTGCCCTCTAGCAGACCATAGGTGCCCAATATCGTCCACACTTGGTCCTCTCTCACACTTCCCTCCAACATTCCACAAGATACCAAGTCCACACGGCAGAATTTGCACCTAGTTAGGACATCCCCACACCTAGGGGACCCTTACACAAGGATGCCCACAGAATCCACCAATCTGCCCTTTGATCTGCAATAGAGGAGTTATTGCACAAATATGGGCACATCAAAATGTCCTTCACCTATGACATAATCAACTCGTCAACCAAGGTAACATCTGCAACCCTCCCTATTGTTGTCCTCTTGTCTTCCAATATGATGTTCCTGTTGTCACCTTGGATGCTTGACAGGCTTCCCAACAGTACATGTGGGATCCTCCAAACAACTCCTAAGGTCTCCTCAAGCTTCCCAGCAACTGATCCAAGCAATGGTCAAACTCTTTGACCCAACAAAACATCAAACTTTTGATCCAAGTTTGTTTCCCAATCATTGTGAAAATTGTCACTGATTTAGGGCATCTAACCATGAGTTTTTCTCCTCCTCTTTGACTTCCACAGACTACCCTATAACCGATTAAATATTGATCCTCAAATTAGTATCCAACACTTGCAAACATTCTCTAAAATACGTACCTTTGTCCACTTTTTGAAGGTTTATCCACCGCTGCAAATTAGGGCATCATGACAGTCCCTTTTCCATCCCTTATCTCTGCCGAAAATTTCCCCTAATTACTGCAGTTCTCCTTTAGTGAAAGGGTTTCCCTCTACACTACAATATTTGGTCAATTTCTAGCCTTAAACATGGACTGTCCTCCCTGTTATGATAGTGGTTTTCTACATCCCTTCAAATTTACTGTGGTAGCCTCTTTTGAGGGTTGTCCCACCACAAACAACTCCCCCTTCCTGCGACCCTCCAACAAGGTACTGTGACATCCCTTCAGCAACTTCAGTGTTCCTGAAATGCCTCCAAAACAAACCTGCGAGGAGCCTCCTCAACTTTTCCTAGCCTCCAACACTCTCGGCCTCCACTGCAACAACTTCAGTCCTCAAATAACCCTGAAACAAACCTCAAACCCAACGTTGTACTACCTCCTTGCTGCAGCTAGGGAATATAAGTATCATCTCTCCAACGAGCTTCTTGTGAGGCAAGTGTTGAACACAATAGATGCTCAAAAAACTCCAATTCACCCTCCTTTTATGGCCAAATGAGGGGCTCCCACGAATAAATGAAGAGACATATCTATTGGACGAATTTTACATCAAGCCTACATGACTTGAAAACCAATAATTACTTGTCAACTTCAAAAATTCATTTCTCTCAACGACAACTCGGAATCGGACGATTTTCGATGCATTTGATTTGTCTTGATGAGCACGATCATCCTCATCCATCACATGTCAAAAAATCATCATGTTTTTGGCCCAAAAATTGATGGGTGAAAAACCCCCAAGCTTGGGCATGAAGCCACAAGCCCGTTTGTGGTGCGTTGCCTCCAACCCTCGAACAATAGGGCTTGGAGTACCACCCAAGCTACCCAAAAATCAACAGTTCATGGCTTCGATTGTATCCACACGATATTCTATAACATAGAATAAGTGGTCATTCAAAGGGAATTGCGCACCCAAAAACAAACCTCCAAAACACACTAAAACAAACTAATATTCATTGCTCAATTTACAGAAAAGTGTGCCATCTCCACAATTCTTATCGCGGGGTTGTCAGGTCTTGGCGTTGCAGAGAGCGACTAAGAATTCTTCCACCAAGAAATCAAAACTCTCTTTGCCTCAGTTTGACTGAAATATTTGGGAACATTGATGACCGGAGAATCATGACTCTCCATAGTGGATTGCGAGAGGGATCTCGAGTAAGCACTAGGCTTGCATGATCTCAAAATCATGTGACATGATCCACATTGGATAAAATCCCAAGAAATGCCATCACACCTAAGATGGAAATATTCCTTAGGACATCCATTTATCCTTTTGCAACCTGAGACTTCCTCTTCTAATTCCAAGTTTCCAAAGACGAAATATAGGGAAAAGCCAGCTTATGTTGCCTTTAACTATTTGTACTCGCACACAGTAGAATTCTTCTCGAGGATATCCTTTGTTAAGTACATATATCTCTTGTTTATTCCCAAATTGTATCTTGCAACACACATAATATCATTAGATGAAAATTAGAATATAAATACCTTTATGATCAATGTTATCACATGTGATTACAAGCATGAAATTAGATGTAGAAATTCTTACACAAAGGCTTGAATTTCTCCTTTAGCTCTGTCATATTCTCGATGTTGTTGATTTTGAAGTAGTAGTAGAGGTAACTACTCTGATCAACCGCATTGGGAAAATTGTTAGTATCGATAGCAATGATCATGGGCATGTCATCTACCCTCTAAACCTTCTTGAATGCCTCTAAATCCAAACCCAAACTCTGAGGCATGTTTGCTTGTTGTGTAAGGAACAACGAGGTTTCTTTAACAAAGAGTTTTATGAAATGCAGTAGGAAAGCTTGATTCCTTAAAAGAATGAAATGATGGAGTGTATGTTATATAATGTGAGGTCCAATTGTTAGTAGGACAAGAAGAGGTTAGCATGAAAACATGTGGTCCCCAACTAATGCAGGATATTCCCCAATTTCTTGTGATCCTCATATTTCAGAGTTTGCAATATTACACGGACTTCAAGAACTTAAGCCTATGTAATACGATCCCTCCCAAGCAATGAATCTAACTTTCCAATGCATGGATTTCTCTAGCACAATAATTTACTAACTCTTCCAACATGTATAATTGCTTATTCACAATGCTCGGATCATGTACAATGTCGTGCATATTAAAAAAAAAAAAAACCTTAAGCTTTGTAATCTATTTCAAGTCATGTTGGGCAATTTTCCTCCTATGTGTATCCATTTCAAAACCACGAGTTCATCTCTCCAAGGAATCAATCAACAATTTTTAATTGTTTCTCTTCACTGTGATAAGTAATTCTTTGTTTGTAGATGATGGGTTCATCATATAATGTTCAACTTTGCATCCAACGCTATAGTTGTTGTCAATTTATTCTAGATCAACACTCCTGATATGATTGTATAATTTGACTAAAAATTACAAATTCCAAGCATATATCCACCATCTGTTCTCTTATCACATTGTTTAAAAAAAAAAAAAAATTGCTAACAATGGGAGTGTCAGCTTTTTTGTAATAAATCCAGTTTTACTCTGTTTTTCCTGTAAAAGGCAGTAACACGGGCACAGTTCCTAAGCAGCTGGAAACGAAAGTTTAAAAACCAAAGGAGGTTTTTGTTTCCAACAGTGTCATTTAAAAAATCATCTTTCATTTTCTACACAGGTGCAATGGTTTGAGAGATTCGAAGGAATATTTGAGACCTAGTTTTCAGGATTTTGGCAATTTAGTATTTTCCTGTTTTATCCACAGTTTTAAAAATCTATTTCCGAACAAGAGAATAAGAATTTTTTAAAACCCCAGATGGTTTTTTTCCAAAATGGACCCATTTACAAAAACCTCTCTCTCTTTTCTAACAACTATCACGGCTTTGAATTTTCGAAGGGATGACTGGTCCCTATTTTTTAGGAATTCGTGAGGGAAAATCTCATGGACAGTTGGTGACTTCGATGCCACCTCATCAAATTCGACTTGATGTTCCTTATATCCATCAATGACTCTAGCAACAAAATATATGCTTGGAAATTTTTTCATGCATGAACTTGAAGATATTTTTTATATCTCATATTATTGTAATTAATATGGAGACTATTATTTTGTAAACAAATTATGTAAATCCCTATAAGAGAGTTTATGAAAAATGAAGAATGGTTGGAAATTAATTGAAAAACATATTTGCAGTCTGATATATTTGAGAAATATTGAATATATTTACAGTTTTTAATGAACGGTTTATAGGAAACTCATTTGTTGCATTTCCATGTTAGTATTTCTTTGTCATGCAAATTTTCTGCCATGTCTAAGAATATTAGTTTATAAGGTTGGATTTCATGTATGCTCCTCCCTTGAATTATCAACCATTAGTATTTGTTGCTTCAGTCATTTATAAACTATGTCTTCTTCCAATCCATTTTTCTTCTAAATCTCCCAAATAGTCAAAGGACGTGTTGCTCCCATGTTTTGTGCAATTTTCTCATTAGATCTATGATCTCATTTGGTTGATAGCTTGACTCCATGCCCAATGGTAGGTTTTGAATATCATCCAACAATTTCATACCTAAACCCAAAATCTGGCCACCTGAACTCAATTGCAGAAAACCTTCGACTACAGTGACCATAGAGTAGTTGAGTTTTATGAAGAGATCCCCCTCCGGGTTGAAGGGCCACCTTTCAACCTAAAAGTGGTTTTGAGTTTACCTTGGGGTTTTTCCCTACATCCAGGGTTTTCCATGAGTGATGAAATGTTCAATGGATCCAACGTTTCTAACTATATCTAGAATCATTTTCTTCCATGGCAACACTTTGTTATTTCAGGTTTTCAAAAGAAAAAGGGTTTCAAATGGAGCTCTAACATGACTGGCATATCACTATAACTACCATCAATCCTACAACTATTTTATTTTGAAATGAACAATGTCCCCTTCAACTATATGAAAAATATTTTGTCACACACAAATTCCTTAAAAAAACAGAGGATTCAACACCTTCTTCTCACTAGTAGCGCAAAGATCAAATTTCAGACAATATTTATTCATTAATTTAATCATGTACAAGCAACTCTACTCAAAATCTCATTTTTCTCATGACCTGTTTTTGTTTTTTTCCCTCCCCCCATTTACCGTAGGCTTACAATTTAAATAGAAATAATTATGTCTTCCATCTCACTAGAAACAAACTTCTATATTCTTGTAGATAACTCTAAATATAAAAAATTGATCATATCTTATTCATTGATTTAGTTACAATAACTCATCATTGGACTAACACCTTATCCACTATCTAGGACCTTCTAGATTCCTACTCGTAAACTAAGAATATCAAGACCATAAGGCTTGATCATTTAATACAACGATTTGAAGGAGAGAAGATGCTCTTGCATCAAACTCCCCATGTAGAAAAATTTCATGGTATTTCGACCATGACTTGTTTTTGCTAACGTCCTCCTGGATCCCATACATAGTTTTTTTGTTGATCCTCGGCTTTGTCATGATGTTGTATTGTTGTTTCCGCATCATCTTGAATTCCACTATAATTTTTCTTTTTCCTTCCTTGTTGCAAACAATTTGTTTTCACCATTGTTTCTCACTATTTCAAGTGAAAATTTTCTAGCCATGAAAACAAACAAAATATACATCCATCCAAGCATACTTTTAGCCTCATCCCATGCTTGTAAAGTTTCTCTTTGAACTCTCTAGCTCAGTTCAATCTATTGATAGGTATTTGTCTCCATGCTGCCAAGAAACTCTTCCTCCTTTGACTTTGCTACATCCTTGTTCACAAAAACTTTTGCAAGTTGTTCAACCTTAGTTTCTATTCCATTTGCATTAGTTTGAAATTGATAATCACATATGCCACACTTGCATGCACACAATCAGTGTGAAGACTGAAAATTGTCTCTACCTTTCACAAAGAAAGAGGAATATAGAGGAGAACAAAGTTCAAATTTTATTCTCAGCAGAGAAGATGAATAATATTTGAATGGGATGTTCATCATCAATAACACCTGCAACCATACACAAACAATCAAGAAAAACATAAGGAATTTCAGCCTCATTTGATGTCTCAAACATCAAATCTCCATCAACATTATTATCTTCTCCATGGATTTCTCCTTGCTCAAGTTCACCTCTGTGAATTGCCTCCTCATGCTCAGTACCTTTGAGTTCTTCCTTCGACCCATGTCTCATATTTTTTCTTTTCTTCTTGGCACATCATATTTCAACATGCCACTTAACCCTTTCATCATATTACACCCATACCTCTGGTTCTCCTCACTATGTTGTAGCATGTATGTAAGCACATTCAACTGTGCTTTTATGTCAACGATTTCCCTCTCGTATTCTTCATCAATCATTTTCCCTATGCCGATTTATTTGGTATCTCTGTGGCTTCCTTCTAAATTCTTCAAATGACTTCGCATAGTCATCTTCATCTTCCCCTTTCATGAGCTTTGTGCTGCCCACTGTGACCTACAAATCACCTCTGTAGTAGCAAGCCTCTTTCCTACTACACACACCTCACCAACCTCCTTGTCTGAGCTCAAATGATTGGAATTCATGTTCCCCTCCTCTGGAACCCCTTTCGAGCACTCCTTGCTTTTTATGTTTTTCTAGTCACTCTTTTTCCTCCATCATAGTTGCGCTAGGTGTAAAAATACTTGCCACATCTTCCTTCTCAATTGTTTTTACTCATCAATATCTAAAAATTAAAAATTAAAAACCAAAATCAATTTACATGTCATTTTCTTAATCTCGCTCTAATTCTTTTATTGTCTCCATATCCTCTGCTTTTTCCTTCATACTATGCAAAAAAATATTTCATCCTCTGATACCATATAATGTAGGATATTCCCCAATTTTCCACAATCCTCATATTTCAGGCTCTGGAATCATACGTAGACTTCAAGAACTTAAGCCTCTATAATATGATTGATCCCAAGCAAGGAATTGAACTTTCCAACGAAAGGATTTCTCTGGCACAAGAATTTACTAACTCTTCCAACATTTATAATTGCTTATTCACAACCCTCAAGTCATATAAAATGTAGAGCATACAATTATTAAAAAAAAAGGAAAAAACCCTCAACTCTGTAGTATATTTCAAGTCATGTTGGGCTATTTTCCTCCTATATTGAAAATCTCCATTTGATAGCCACAACTTCACCTCTCCAAGGAATCAATCACAATTGATAATTATTTCCCTTGGTTGTGATAAGTAATTCTTTGTTTGCAGATGATAGGTTCATCACATAATGTTCAACTTTGCATCCAACGCTACAAATTCCATTGATTTATTCCACACACTCCTGATTTGATTGTATAATTTGACTAAAAATTACAAATTCCAAGCATATCTCCATCATCCATTCAATGGATCCAACGGTTCTAACTAAATCTGGAATCGTTTTCTTCCATGGAAATGCTTTGTTACTTCAGGTTTTCAAAATAAAAATGGTTTCGAATGGAGCTCTAACATGACTGGAATATCACTATAACTACCACCAATCCTATAGCCATTTTATTTTGAAATGAACAGCGCCCCCTTTAACTATACATGGAAGATTTTATCACATGCAAATTCCTTCACAAAACAGAGGATTCAACGCCTTGTTTTCATAGGTAGTGCAGAGATCAAATTTCACATAATATTCATTCATTAATTATGCCCAAGGAATTTTATTATGAGGTTTTATTAGTGGACACTATAGATATTCGTCATCTTCAACACAATCTCTAACAGGTGTCTAGCTAATTCTCTTTAAGTTTGAAGTGGCATAATATTTAGTCAGACCGAAGTGGAAAAGACTGGAAAGACTCACGGATCTGTTGGTGTGATGATCTATTTGATGCGGGTGCGCAAAGTGATCAGATTTTTTGGTGTTAGATCACGAAATCTTACATGATGCTTCCATGTGAATGCGTGCATCATGGCAGAGCTTCGCAAAGTATGGACGAGAAAGAACGAGTGCAGAGTGGTGATTCAGAACGTGCTTGAAGAACAATTTGTGGATTATGATTCCTAAAGTCGTCGGTGCAGTTCAGCGCAGAGCTTGAAGCCTTCGAGGCCAATATCGCAAAAGACTAAGAAATTTTTGGAATGTGTTATGTGGTGCCTCTACGCAGGTGGATGAGATCACAAGATCTGCAAGATCTGAGAGGATTGCTTCTGAGATCTTTGGTTGTGTTGACAACCGGAGGATAGGATCCGAGAGGATTTCTTTTGAGATATTTGGTTGTGTTGACAGCCCGAGGATATAATTGAACTTATGAATTGAATACAGTGTGGTGGGAGGAGTTTTGATAGCAGTAGGCTTGTATGTTGTTCTGTGGGGAAAGGTGAAGGATAGCAACATCTCAACAGGTAAAAGTCGCTCCAAAGTGCTTTCCAATTCTTAGGTTATGCTCCCTGAAAATAAAAATAAGGTGGTTGATATATAAGATGCTTCCAACACGGTAGTGTGTGATGGACCTTAAGCTTATCAAATCAATAGTGGGGATACGGCCATTTCTATCACTGAAAGCAATAATCCAAAAATGTAACTGTGGAAATGGGTAGCCTGAGAGATGTGGAGTTCCCCTGCTCCTCCTCATCATCGTATTCCAAGAAAGGGGTTTTGAAAGTAAAATAGTATCAATGTTTTCTTCATCACGACTCGCGTTGTATTAGTTTTTTTGGCTTCTATGTTATAACTCTCAGAGTGGCGGTTGAATATTCACCGTTATCATCGTTATCTGAGATGAGAAGAGAGATATATCTATGACGGATGTGACGTAAGTAGTTATAGCTAAATGAAATAGCTCGTCCAAAAGGAAAGGTGTTAGACTTTCCAATGGAATGATTTGAAAATTTAATAAAATAGAATGAGGATTGGATATACCGATCATTCTTAGTCACCCCTTTCTCACTAATTTAAACACGCACATCCATAATACACATATGCAATACAAATATAAATAGTAATGGTTAAAATATTTCATTCAAGCTGTTGAACTCGATCATGGGTTCAAATATGTAAGATATTACAATAACCAAACATATGCAAGCATATACTGCATGGCTAAGAAGGCTAAACAAATAAAATCGATCAGATTTATGTTTTGGTTGTAGTTAAGAAGATATTTTTATTTTTGTTAAAGTAAAATAGTTTGATTACATTTAGGGGTTTAATTTAGTATATTTTTTTATTAGTGTTTTATTCTTTGGAGATATGTTAATTTGTGTGGCAAAAATCTGAACATGCTAAAAATCCTAACCACTAGGGGCTGGAATATATAATGCATGGCTAAGAGGTCTAAACAAATAAATAGATAAGATATATCTACTTTTGGATGTGATTAAAAAGATATTTTCATCTTTTTTAAAGTGCAATAGTTTGAGTGGCAGCTAGGGGTTTAATTCGGTTTAATTCTTCTTTTTATTAGGGTCGTATTCTTTGGATATATGTAAACTTATGTGGAAAAAAATTGAACATGTTGAAAATAGTGACGAATAATTCCTATAAATGGAAGTAGTTGGCATTCCTATAAGCCACGAGGGGTTGGAATATGTATTGCATGTTGTCTGCCTTCGTGGAATTGGAACTCCAAGATGATGGATCCGGAGATGAGGGGATGCGGTGCTCTTTGTAACCTCCCATGGCATCCACTTTGCTTTAGGCGCGGGATCTACAAATGTGCCATGCGTCCCGGTGACACAATCATCAGTTTTTCAATTTGGAGAATATTTGAAGTCTGGTTTCTCAGTAGGCCAAGATCTAGCAAAGTTATAGATCTAAGTTTTAAACTCCTCATTACTTTTGATATTTGTGAATTAAATTTCACGATTTATAATAGGCAGGGGGTGGATTTCAGTTATGTTTGCGTTCACATTTCTTCTTGTGGTAGTTCGATTAGAGGACGTGACGCTCATCTGGGGGAATTGACACAAATCTAAGGGAGAATTCGGCTACAATTGTCAACCAGATCTCATTGCAGAATTGTTAGCTGTGGATGTGGAAGATTTTTTGGACAGCGCTGGAGTTCGTCCAATGTGTGGATGACGTGGAAATATTGTGAGCAATCATGGATTTTTATGGTGGGGTCCAACATCATTGATGGGGCGGGGCTTTCGTCATTGTATATTTAGCCATGGTTAAGAATTGAAGCCGAGAATGTGAAACAAAATAGTATTTTTAACCACAGGTTGTGCATCTTCTTCGTGCAACCGCATCGTGAAGAAATTTGAGGGCGTTGTTTCGAGTGAAAGAGTTAATGGGTCGGTTGCATTATAATACACTTTTCCTTATCTTTGTATTTATAACTAGCCGATATAAATTCGTTTGTTTGTTTTAAAGCACGGTTGTTTGTACATGCTTGGGTAAATGATATTTTTATGGTGAAAGTATTTTGGAATTAAAATCAATATACATATTGAGATTAGCCACCTTAATATGAATTTATTTTGTTAGAATTGGCTACTCTAAAAAAATATAGGCGAAACGTGAAGTTCCAAGTCTTAATTGACAAAGACAAAGATGCCCAAGATGTGAACAACGAAAATATGAGGTAAAGAAGCAGCAAAAACTATTATGATGGAAAACTAAGTTGAAATTTTTTTTGTGTGATTTTGTGGGATAGACTCCCTAGCTAAACTAAACTAAGTTGAAAGTTGTATTATGAGTCACACAATTTAATTGTAAGCAAGTCTATGATGGTTTTGTGGTGGTCTTTGTAAAGTATGTACCTGGTAACTCCAAGAGTTGGAGTGTGTAATGTAAGCCTGATGAGGCATATGTTTCCCCGTGAAGTTCATGGTAATCTCAAAACCACTTTGTAATTGCAGGTTTGTGGTCGGCCGGAAACCACTTTGCAGTGATGGTTTGTGGTAAGCCAGAAACCCTATGTGAGCCCTAGTGGTTACATAGCATTCACGGCTACAGAGCCTTCATGGCTACAGTGCCCCAATGCACATAGGAGCCTTAGTGCTCACAGCGGAGTATAGGTGGTCTGCAGAAACACCTTACTCACAGGAGAAACTTGGTTTCTCACAGGTATCAATTTACTAAGGACAAAGTAGTCAACGCTTATTTGAGGGGGATTTGCAGGTATAGGTACATGTATGCAATGATAATGGTTGACAGAACCATGTATGTGAAGGACATCCTACGAGACTAGCAGTTGCAGCAGTTGGCACCCATGCATTATGGTGGATGGTTGCTCCTTTATATGGACGTCGACATATCCTTTTGTTATGTTTGATCACAACTATATTTTGCAAATTGATATCGAGACAAGTAGTCCTTAAGTGGATGTGTTGGAATATGTCATTCCTACTTGTCTTAGTTGTGACTTTCTATGTAAGGAGTTTGTTCTTATATCATCGGAGTTAGCTAAATCTATATGTTCCTAGTTTAGTGTGTGATTGAGATATTCTCTCAACCAACTTATTGTGTGTCCAAGATAGTTTCCCTATCTTGAGACAATACTTCATGTATATATGTAATCCTATTTGATTAATAGAATATAGCGTGCAAATTCTGATTTTGTCTTCTCCTTTTTTTAATTGGATTTTGACAGGTGTTTTTGTTAGGTGGTTCTTTCTACCGCGTTTATTGCTTTTAGCTTGCGAGCTTTCTCTCATCTTACTATCATTCTTATGGTGGTTCTAACTCTCGCCTCGCCTTCTCTTTTGTTTCGTATCAGGGTGACATCTCTCTACACACTCTCCCTAAGAAACTATTGGTCATTATTGAATACGAAAGTTTAATAGCACATGGCCACGAAGATATTACATCATGTGTTGTTTGTCTCTCTGATTTCTGGGTGGCTGATCGAATACGACGGATTGTTAAATGTGGGCATTTTTTTCATTGATTTTCTGAATTGATGATTTCTGGGTTGTTGATCGAATACGACGGATTGCTAAATGTTTTTCATTGATTTACTGGATTGATTATTTCTGTGTGGCTGACCGAATATGACGGATTACTAAATGTTTTTCATTTATTTTATGGATTGATGATTTCCGGGTGGTTGATTGAATACGACGGATTCCTCGCATTCATCAATCCATTCTGAATACATTTGTTAAGGTAATTGTTGTGTAACAATAACATTGCTTGTTATTGAAACTACAAATTCTTCTCTCACAGATTTCAAACAGAATCTCTGGAAAAGAAACATCCATATATCAAAATACTATATTAAAGAGATATGCAATATGTTATCTAAGCCTACAGATTTGTCCCTTTTATCCAGAATTATTTACACGCTCACATTCATCAATCCATTCTGAATACACGTCAATGGGCTCGCTCAATGCATTTATTGAGGTGTTGAAACTCTCTTGGCATATCCTGCAAGAATCCTCCCCAATAATATATTTCCGATCCAAGCGACATTCCACACCACTCTCATAGTTGCAGAAAGGGCAGCTGAAAACTGAGAAACTGGACCAAATAGCCTCAAAAAATCAGTCTATCGATTTTTTCTCGCTAACCACTATCTATAGTTACAATATCCAGTACCGTGTAATTACTGTACTTACTATTCGGTCGTAGATTAATCAAAAAGAAATAAATTGCCTACCAAAAGACTACTTTCTCATTGATTGGGCTGCTAATACGAGAACAACGAATTGAACAAGTTATGAAATGGGAAAGAACGGCTCAACATACAAGCGATCAAATATTGAAGAGCATCTTTCATTTTCCCACTCCATGTTCTCACTCAGGGGATATTTCATGTTCCCATGTTACCACAATCCAGTAAGTAGGTTAATCACGCAGGATCCAGGTAGGCCAGGGAGTACGTTCATTACATGGGATCCTCGTGGTGGGTTCATTACCTGGATGCAAAAACCTCACTCGGCGGAACCAACCATATAGAGTCTTTTATAGCTTGAGATCGGATATTCATTAGAGAGATCCTATTTTTTCTTTGCCTCTGGCTTCTTCGATGACTTCCTCTTCCCCATATTTTCCCCTAAAACCCTCTAAATTACACAGTAATCCTCCTGCCTTGTAACCTTGAATTCTAGAGCGAGTGAAACTGCGTTTCCAGAACACCTAAATCACCCATGATCAGGATACCTACCATATAAACCCAAAAGGAAGAGAGTTTTAGCCATAGCATGTATGCAAGAATATTTGGCTTAATTTGAAAACCAGAAAGGACATCATCTATTGTTGCAAAGGTCACCCGTGCGACCAACCCAAATGCTAAATTCTAGCTGTAACATTTGAAAATATTTGTTAGCTTAGTAAATGGTAAATCCAGCTACAAGTAGACATATCATTTGAAAGTATATAACCCAAAAAGTAGGAACTAAATGAGATGAATTATAGTAAATGGAACTCACGGGATAACAACAACATCTGTAATCTCCAGGTTGGACAGGAGAAACTCCTCTAATTCTGCAGGAGCAACCTCACAAAAAATAATATCAATATTTTGGGTTTGGATCCAACTCTCAAAAATTTTCGAAATGCTTTGTACATGAAATGCTTTATACTTCAATCAACTCCTTTATTCTGTCCACAACAAAAAGGAAATCGTTCTCATCAATGTAACATAGATCGCCAGTTTTCATCCATCCTTCCGCGTCTAAAGTTAACTAAGTTGCTTAATCAATACTAAAATAACCTGCATGGGGAATTTTAAACCTTCATATATTGTTTTTGGGAAAAATCAATCTATGGAAGAGAGATTGTTATGACATCATATTAACGCAATGATTTGGGAGTTATCTGAATGCCTTCGTGGATCACTTTCTAGAAACATAAATTCATTGTTTGGAGAATACTATTCATGCTTGAGAGATGAATGTTGTGGCTACAAAAAATACAGATTTTGGGTTTGGGGTACGAAGTGTTTAATAGGCACCCATGCTGACATTCTCGCTATAGCGAGTTTCACTTGTTACTTAGCATTTTTCCCATAATTGTGATATAACTGCTTAAGGTTTTTCTCATAATGATATAGGTGATTAGGGCACTATCCAAATCAATCTCTTAAAATCAAAAAATTGAAATATAGACGAAAATAAACCAGGTCTGCAAATTTGTTAAATGTTGTGAAAGTAGTCTCCAAGGGAAAATGAGACGATGACTTGGAAATACCTTTCATGATTGTAGGTCCCCGCAACTAGAGCTCCCCTTTGTGGTTGAGAGGCATATATTTGTCAGTGGTTGTGTTCACCACTTTAGCTTCCACCTGAGCCATTAGCAAGTCTGTTGTTCCATATAGAAGATATAAAGAAACTCAAATATTGATTGAATTTCATTTTCCATATATTTCGATTTATTATTGCTTTCCACTTTCCACTCTCATCATTCCTTCGCCATTCCTTTACACCTATGGGTGCAAATCCTAGTTTAATTGTGTACAAGCAACTCTACTCAGAATATCATTCTTCTCATGGCTTGATTTTGCATTCGTTGGCCCTCCCCCCATTTCCCGTAGACTTACAATTTAAATAGAAATAATTATTTCTTTGAGCTCAAAGAAAATAGACTTACATATTATTGTAACTAGATCTAAATATAAAAATTTGATCCTATCTTATCCAATGATTTGGTTACAATAAATCGTCATTGGACTAACACCTCATTCACTATATAGGACCTTCTAGATTTCTACAAGTTAAGTTAACCATGTCAATAAATAATAGTGGTTGATAGAAATTTAGTGATATTTGTTGGGTTTTCTATTATTTTAATTAAATTTATAATAATTAGTTAATTTTAAATTAGTTAAAAGTGTATTTATTAAATCACTTTTAATAGGATTATGAAATTTTATAATTTTCAAAATAGTTAAGAGAGCATTTGCTCAAGTTAGGGTTTAGTTTTTTTTTTTAATATCTAAACTAAAGTAAGTTTTACAATATTATAGTAAAGTTTTTAAGGATGGGAGAAGGAAATTCTAGATTTATGATAGGTTTGTCATTGGATGGGGAGAAGGATGTTCTTAAATTATTAGATAAAGTAAATTTTATTGTTTTAAGTTATTAAAATTGTAAATTTTTTAAATGTATAGTTATTCATATTATTAAAATTATAATTATTTAATAATTAAACTTTAATTTTAATTTTGAAAGTATCTTTTTGTTTATTGAAATAATAATTAATATTTTATGCAAATATTTTTTTTAATAATATAATAAAATTATTCCTTTGGGGTAATTGAATTGGAGATGGTGGTGAAAATGAAGTGTTATGTGCAATGAGGTTCAAATCCTTAAGATTCACATGTGCCTACTAATGAGCTCCATCATTAGACATATTTGGAGGGGTTAATAGTCACCTTTTTGCCTTCTTAGATCTATTTTTCTTGCATTTTTATTATTATTTGGTTTTATGATGCTAGTATAGGTGGTGATTAAGGCTAACATACTCTGAGTGCCTAATATAAGGTTGAGTGCAGAAAATCATGAATTATTAATCATTTTTATAAGGATTATATCATAAGGACTCGGAGGAGACAACAAAGAGGAATTATAGGAGGATTTTCCACCCTCAAAGGCAGCCGAAGGATCCCAAATATTCTCTCCAGCAATTCGAATTCCAAAATCAGCCAAAGGATCCCCAAGGATTCTCTCCATGAATTCGAATTCCAAAGGCAGCCAAGCAACTCAAAGAAGAGTGCACCCAATCCTTGTTCACTGAGAGTCAAGTGGATTCAATCACCATTTTCTAGGGAGCTGTTGGCAGCTGCCCTGTAGAATAAATAGAGCAGAGCTAGAGCTAGGAAGAGTTAGTGTATTCTAGTCTTGATTTCATTCAGAACTATTGTTGTTAGCTATTGAGCTTTTTGTTTTATTCAGTGATCAAACTTTCAGAGATGTATGAATTTATTCTTTTATGAAATGAGCAGACTGATTTCATTCGACTGATTTAAGTTTCAGAGGGCTAGGCTCGTGGGTTAGGGCTCAATACATGTGCCCCAGCTTCTCTGTTGTTCCTATATTTTCCTTTCTGTCATTTAGCTAGTTTGCTTCAGCCATTTAAGTTAGATCTGCTTCTGATAAGTTTCATTGTTGTTTAGTTTTTGTGGTGTTGTAGTTTTTAATTGCTTATGCGTAGTAAAATAGAGGAAAAACTCCAAAATTTGTGGTCAAGTCTCCCCCTCTCATCTCTGTCAATAGAGTTTGAGTAGGGCAGACCTTCCCATAGGCCAAAATTGCTTTCTGTTTGAGTTTTGGGAAGAATTTGTATTACCAAGTCCAAGCCTTTCTTTCATTGTTTCATTCTGCATTTCTGTCTGTTTCCCGAGCATGAATCCGCAGGTGTGTCTCAGTTCTGAGCACTTATCTTACGCCTCCATTCCCCTCCTTTTCTTCTCATCTTAACGTTGTACTTACATTTTCTTTGCCTAACGCACTCAAGCCCTTCAAAGCCTTATTTCTATGTTTTTCTCCCTTCATGACCACCTTACCCTTTTTATGTAAAACATGTGAAAAACCATTCAAAACCACCGAAAACCTGACCTATGCCTTTTCTCCTCGAGTCTCCCGCCACCGTACGTCGCACTTCACAAATCACAACATTTGGCTTTTACCTTTAACACTTACCGCTCGTTCCTTGCGATTGCGATATTGCGAATCGCAAATCGCACTTCGCACCACTTACCTTTTACCTTTAAAACTTACCGCTCATTCTTTTCGATTGCGATATTGCGAAATCCTAAATCACACTTCGCACCATTTACCTTTTACCTTTAACACTTACCGCTCGTTCTTTGAGATTGGGATATTGTGAAATCGCAAGTCGCACTTGGCACTGTTTACCTTTGATCCCTTAACACTTATCGTTGGTTCCTGAGATTGCAATATTGTGAAATCGCGCCCCGTTGTCGGTCCCACTGCCATGTCGCCATCACAAATTTCACTTCACATCCTTTAGCTTTTACCCTTAACACTTATCGCTCGTTATTTCTATTGAGATATTGCGAAATCGCAAATCAGAAATCGCACAGTTAGACTTTTCGCATAATGCTTACCGCTCATTCCACCAAAGTGATAACTCTGCCATGTCACTCGTCGCATTTTTCACTTCGCAGAACTTACCACATCGCATATCACAGCCCACAACTTTTACCACATCACTAATCGCACTTCGCACATTTTAATTCATTCTTGTTAATCCTTATCACTATTCCTTTAAACTTGCAATATTGCGATTCGCGACCCGCTTCATCACTCGTCGCACTTCGCACAACTTAGTTCATTCTTGTCAATCCTTACCGCTATCCCTTTAAATTTTCGAAGTTGTGATTGTGACATCGCACATCGCAACTTTTTTCCTCCATCGCACTCCACCATTTCACTTTTGAATTCTTTCCACTCTAAAGTCATTTCTCACGCTATAATAAGGTTTCATAAGGGTTTAACCCCCCTCTTTCTGCTTCCAAACCTCGTTTCATGTGTTAAACCCCCCATTAACCTCTTTTAGCCCTTTTCTTCCCTTCAAGATGAAAATTAACTTTTTTTAATTAGAATTAAGTCATGGATAGCCTAGTTGCATGGATAGAAGCATGGTAGATAGATCATAGGATAAGTAGAGTGCATTTAGCCGTTTGGCCAAATTAAATGTGGTTTAGGATTAGTTTCCTTTCTGCTATTTGTTTTATGCAAATTAAATTAGTTTCCTTCTTGTCATTTCTTTCAGCAATTTAATTAAGTTTCTTACAGTCATTTCCTTCCTGCACATTAAATTAGTTCCATTTTTGTCATTTCCTTTCCGTAATTTAGTTTAGTTCCATTGAAGTGTGACAAACTTCACAGAGAACCCATAGAAGTAGCACCCTTTCATAAATCAAAAGAGGATGACATGAACAGAATGCATCTACTGTGTATATAGCATTGTCACCTCAAATTTTGTATGAACCCCGGGTTGATAAAGTAAAGTAGGGCAGCCCCTGGGAGTTGCAGCACTCTTGGTGCAATACCAAAGCTCACCAATTTTTGGTATCGTTTCTAGGGAGGTGTCTAGTAGATGTTTGATTTTGTTTTTAGCATTTTTTTCCGCTTTCCTTTCTTTTCATGTTATTTCATAAATATTGATTAAAAAAAATACAAAAAGATCTGATTTTCATGCCTCGTAGGACTAGGAATATCCAAAGACAAATCTTACCTAAAACCCCCACATCACATCCTAGCCACCCTTCACTCTTTTTCAGTGGCAGTGAGATTGAACCCCCTATAGGAGAGCCTTCTGAATATTTTGAGGATCCTATTGAGGAAGAAGAATAAGACCTTGTTTCAACTGAGGGACCTACTTCACCTATCTTAACCATGGCTGGGAACCAGAGAACCTTTCCCATAAGAGAGGAAAATATGAAACTAAGATGAAAAACATTAGCCCCTCACCTCTTCCACACTTCCATGGACTTACCTATGAGGACCTAACACATTCATGTTTGAATTTGTTGTTGTTTGCAGGACTTATGACTACACCTCTAATGATCAGAAGTTGAATTTATTCCCATCCACCCTTAAGGATGCAGCCTTGCGCTAGTTCATGGGTCTTCCTGGGGATAACATCACTGCCTAGGCATAGATGGAAGGGACCTTCAGCATCAAGTATAAAGACTATTGTAGGTCCAAGAAAACTAAGGATGACATATTTAGGATGACTTTAAGGCCTGATGAATCACTAGAGGATTATGAAGAGAGGTTTCAATTGAACTATAAGAGAGGCAACTGTACTCTTGATCGTGACTCACTTAAACTTGTACTTCTTCGAGGGATCAGTGAAGAGTTGATAGAAAATTTAAATATGTTATCAGGAGGAGATATCTACCAACATCCCTATGAAACAATCAAAAATGCCTTCCGGAACCATTCTAGGGCATTTAGGAAGAAGGGCAGAGCTAGCCAAAGTAAATCCAATACCCCTTCCTCTTCCACCTTCATAAAAAATGAGATTGGAAACATGCTAAAGGAATTCAAGACTGACATGCTGCACACCTTTCTTTGCAAATGGACGCAATGCAGGCCAAAAGGAAGCAAGAGGAAGCAGAGAGAGCCTTGGCAATATTTTTTCCTAGATGTACCAGGAAGCACCTAAGAAATGAATGTCCACTAAATGTCATAGAGGTTTTATTATTCTGTGAAGAGAATCATGCCACAAAAAAGTTTCCCTCCTTATCTAGACTTAAATGTGTATATCAAGGTGGGGAAACAATGCCAGAGAAACTCTATTTCATCAACTAGAGAAGGGCTCAAGGCCCTCCACCATATCAACAAGGTATGCAAGGTGCACCTTACTCTTACTATTACAACAATCAGAGTGCACCCATGCAGCCTTGGTACACCCCCACTCCTCCATCTTGGTCTACACCTCCTACTTGGCCTTCCAACCCTTCATACCATCCCCAGCCAGTAAACCAACCATTTCAGCAATATGTTCCACAACAACCTCAATGGAATAATACATCTTAAGGGTGGAGGCCTCAACAAAATCAACTACCTGCTCTAATGCCTCCACCCCAACCTCAACGTAAGCTTACTCATGTTGCTCCACCTAGGCTACCTATACCTGCACAGCCCAATCCGAACCCGAACAACAGACAGACACAACAGGCTCCTAGTGGAGAAACATCCCATCCAGCTTATGTTGTGGAGATACAGGAGGTTAATCTCAGGTCAGTAAAATTACTCCCAGACAACCATCCCCCATCTCCACCTGTAGTGGTTGAGGAGGAAAATGAAGAAGATAACACTCAGATCCAACAACCTCCTTTTCCCGAGTGCTTGATCCACCCTAGTCAGCACACCCAAGAGGAGACTTAACTCCTACGAGAATTGGAAAATTTGTTTGTAAAGATACCACTTCTCCAGGCCATTAAGGATGTCCCTATCTACAATAGGCTCATCAAATAAAAGTGCTTCAAGAAACCTGGGAGAAGGAAGAGAGATACCCCCACCATCAATGTGGTAGGACAATTGTCTGACCTGATGTTGGAGAAGGTGATATTTCCAAAACATCTGGACCCTGGTAGTCTAGTTGTTGATGTGCATATAGATGGTGTCATAATTCCCAACACTCTGATCGATATAGGGGCTACCATCAATATCATGACCAAGGAAACTATGTTGAAACTTAATCTCCAAGGGACTTCGAGGAAAACCACAACAATTCTGCAACTTGCAGATCGGTCCACAATAACTCCGGAAGGAATTGTTGAGGATGTTATGGTTACCATTGACTCTTGGGAGTATCCTATAGATTTCCTGGTCCTGCAACCAAAAACCAAGTTTAATGGTTATCCTCTCATCTTATGGAGACCTTGGTTAGCCACTGCAGATGCTTACGTTAGTTGTCGGGCCGGAAACATGACTATCAAAAATTGGCCTTTGTCTAAACAGCTAGTGTTATATCCTCTAGCCCAGCCTTCCATTGATCAAGATCTCCATATATGGTTGGAAGATACTTATATAACACTGCCCCTATGTGTACCATAGATGTTATTCTTTGAGGGGAGGCAGCTTGATTAAGATGAACTCATCGACCATGCCATTCAAAACCAATCCTCCACTAACACTCCTCTCGAAACCTTAGTCAAAGAGTATGAAAGCCAACCTTGGATGGAAGTGCACTCAGTTAAGACAACCTTTGAAACAACCAAGGCTATTGAGTTTGGCCCATCCAGATCTTTGAAAATCAACCCAAACCTCTCAAATGAAGAAAAGAAGCAGTTATGCTAGATTTTGAAAGAAAATCTTGAAGAATTTGCCTGGGATTATAAGGACATGAAAGGGTTGCATACTTCAGTATGCATACATCACATTTACATCAAAGAAGGATGCAAGCCCATGAGACAACCCCAAAGAAGGATGAACCCAGCTCTTAAGGACATAGTCAAAGAAGAATTGCAGAAACTATAAAATGTAGGGTTCATATATCCTATATCTCACAGTGAGTGGGTATCCCTTCTTGTCCTAGTCCCAAAGAAGAATGGGAAGTGGATAATTTGTGTTGAATATCAAGAACTTAAAAAATCCACCAAGAAAGACCATTTCCCTTTGCCCTTTATAGACCAAGTCCTGGATGGTCTTACGGGGAAGAATTTCTTTTCCTTCTTATATGGACTCAGTGGGTAAAATCATATTCAAATCAGCCCTGAAGACTAGGATAAGACTACTTTCACCTACCCTTGGGGTACCTTTTCTTATAGAGTCCTACCCTTTGGATTGTGAAATGCCCCAACTACCTTCCAAAGAGCTGTCCTAAGCATATTTTCTCAGTTAATCCATGACTCTATCGAAATTTACATGGATGATTTCACGCCATAGGGGGATGACTTCCAGGAAGCTCTCTCAAATTTGGGTAAAGTACTAAGGATGTGCATTGAGATGCATCTCTCCTTGATACCAGAAAAGTGTGAATTCCTTAAGAAAGCAGGGGTTGTATTAGGACACTCCATATCCAAGCAGGAATACAGGTAGACCCGAACAAAATCACTATCATCAAAAGGGTACCTGCTCCTCAAAAGCATAAAGATGTCAGCAGTTTCTTAGGCTTATTTGGTTACTATAGAAGGTTCATCAAAGATTTCAGCAAGATGGATTTGCCATTATTAAGATGGATTTTCCATTATTTGGGTTATTGGCCACAGATTATGAGTTTATTTGGTTTGGTCCTTGTCAAGAGGCTTTCGAGCTCATTAAGAAACAGTTGACTACTACCCCCATCATTTGAGGTCCAAATTGGACTCTCCCTTTCCACATCCACACTGATGCATCCAAAAAAGCTATAGGGAAAGCATTAGGACAATTAGAGGAAAAAATATTGTATTCCATTTATTTCATCAACAAGAATTTGTCAAAGGCCGAGCTGAATTGTACTATTACTGAGAAGGAGATGTTAGCCATTTTCCATGCATTGAAAAAATCCAGGCATTATGTCACTGGATATCAGACCTTTGTCCACACTGACCATGCAACCATCAAGTATTTAATGAACAAACCAGATGTAAATGCTAGGATCATAAGATGGTTGTTACTTTTGCAACAATTTGATTTGACTATTGTTGATCAACCTGGAAAGGAAAATGTTGTTGCAGGTTTTTTGTCCGGGTTATTTCTCCCTGCAAGTGAAGAAAGAATGGTGGATAACCAACTTCCAGATGAACACCTCTTTTCCATATCATCACTCTCACCATGGTTTGCTGATATAGCCAACTACTTGGTTGCTAGAAAACTCCCTCCTAATCTTTCATTCAGGGAGAGGAGCAGAATCATAAGAAAAAGTGTCCCTTTCACATGGATTGGGGGGAATATTTTCAAGCTAGGCCCTGATCAAATCCTAAGGAGATGTGTGAGGGAGGAATAATTTTTTGATATCCTCTCTGAATTTCATGATAGCCCATGTGGAGGCCACTTTGCTGCAAATAGAACTTCTTTAAAAGTTTTGCAGGCAGGATACTATTTCCCTACCCTTCACGAAGTTTCCAGGAGATACACCAGCAGGTGTGACCAGTGCCAAAGGATGGGGAAACCCACACAAAGGGATGAAATGCATTTACACCCTCAGGTGGATCTTAAGTCATTTGATAAGTGGGGCATGGACTTTGTTGGACCTATCGATCCACCATCCGGACAAAAGAAGTATATCATAGTTTGCACTGAATACCTGACAAAGTGGGCTAAAGAAAAAGCAGTGAAGGTAGAAACCGAGGAGAAAGTAGCAGAATTTCCGAGGGAGAATGTGTTTTAAAAATTTGGATACCCCAGAGAAATAGTCACTGATCAGGGAGCACAATTCACCTCTCACATCATTGAGAATCTTTTGAGGAAGCACAAGATTAAGCATAGAACTTCTACTTCCTATCACCCTCAGGCGAATGGCCAAGTAGAAGTAACTAACAGAGCTTTAGAGAGCATCATCACCAAGGTTGTGAGCAGCAGTAGAAAATATTGGGTAGACGGATTGGTAGAAGCTACTTGGGCCTACAACATTACTTGGAAGACAACAACAAGATTCAGTCCTTATGAACTAGTCTACGGTAAGAAAGCTCTACTTTCAATTGAGTTTGAATTCAATAGTTTAAGAATGGTAGCTGAATAAAATCTAGATCTATCAAATGCCCAAAAAGAGAGGTTTTTGCAACTAAATGGAGTGGATGAGTTCAGAATGCAAGCACTTCTTCACACAAAGGTAGTTCAACTACAAAGGAAGGTATGGCATGACAAGAACATCAAAGAAAATGCCTTCCAAGAAGGAGATTCGGCAGTGTTGTATGATTCAAGGTTTAAATATTTTAAAGGCAAGCTGATGACAAGATGGTTAGGACCTTAAACAATGGAATAATGTTTTGATAATGGTGTAGTTCAAATCAGAACCATAGATGAGGAAGGAATCCCCTTGCTTATCAATGGTCACAGACTTAAAATTTACAAGAAGCCTTTGTCAAAGGAAGATTTCATAAATTCAATAAGCACAGATGTGTATGAGATGGGAAACTCCATAGTTTCCCACACCTCCTAAAAAAAAATCTTGTGGGTTGAAAACCTCGATGGAGGCAGCTCACTTGCTCAAAAAAAAGAGAAAAAGAGAATAAAGAGACATGGGTGAAAAACTCTTTGAGGTTCCCATGGAGGCAGCCCACTTTCTTTCAAAAAAAAAAGAGAAAAAGAAAACAAAAGAAAAAAACAAAAGAAAATACATCTGCATCTCTGTGTTTTCTGTGTTTGTTGTTTTGCAGGTTGTTAATGGTTTCTGGAAACACAGGGAAGAATTCGTCTTCTTTTCCCTTCGTCTATCTTACCATCCATCCCATCATTCACTCCATTCATCTTCATAACTTCCTCCATCACCTCCATACACCACACTCGTCCATTCCTGAGCACAATGTAGCAAGAGAAGCAACACAGAGACAGACTGCTACAAACATCAGGAAGTTCCTTCAAAAAACAAAGTTGTTCATGGACTTCAAAGAATAACAAGAAGGAAAGTTGCATAATAGACTCTAGGAGAACGAGAATACCACCCATGGCATCTCAAGCACCCCACGTGACATCCACAGCAGAGAAAAACAACAAGCAAAGATTAGCAGCTCACTCAGGAAGTTGCTCATTCAGCAAGATGCTCATTCAAAGTACAGGAATATGGTGAGAGGCGCAGCATCTAAAAATCTTGTCTCCAACCTCCAGATCCTGCAACCCCCTTGGAAACAATAGGTAAAATTAGGTATAACTTCTCACCCCTTGATACGCATCCATATTAGCCAGAAATAATTAATTTACAAACTTAGAGTTTAAGGGGCAGAAAGGTGGCCATTTAACTCGACCACCACTGTGAGGAATGACTGAAAAAAACTGGAAGTACACGCCACCTGGGCATACAAAAGAAAAGAACTTAAATCAGTGGAGTAGAGGAGAACGAGGGGAGGAAACACGCAGTCCATCATGAACTAACAAGAGAAGGAAACAATTGTCTACGACAGAACTGGAGCTGAGCCGAGTTACATAAGCACTCCAAAATTAGTTGTGCTATCTAATAAAAGGAGATGTCGTCTCATCCAAACCAGTAGATTGAAAATTTTTAAAGGGAGAGAGATCGACGGAAGCATGCAGCGCTTAAAGAAGAAGAGGAATAACCAGAAAAAACAAGAAGAACTAGAAAAAGAAGAGGAACGGACAAAGGGCCAAAGCAAAATAGAAGAGATGTCCATAGAAGTCATAGAGATAGCAGAAAGTGGGCGAGAAATAGACTTACAACGCAGCACCACATCCCCTCAATACAAAAAGATAGTTTCCACCATAGCTCCTCTGAGCGCAAAGAGAAAAAGGCATACCTCTAGGTATTCCAGAGCTGACAAGAATCAGAGAGGGCCAGAAACTTCTCTCGCAAGCCCGATTATCATTGAAGAATCACCAAGGGGGGAGGAAAGAATCAAAGAGATAATTCTGAAGGAGCAGCTGCAAAAGGCATAGGTAGAGAATGTAGCACTAAACAAGAAATTGCAGCAAAAAGAGGAGAAAGTAGCCACCATGGCGTACTTATGCATAGAAGCCCTTCAACACAGATTCCCCTCTGACTCATATGATGTGTACCTCAAAGAAAAATGGCTTCTATTTCAAATCAAATCTCTAGCCTCCCATGGATCACTACCTTTCCAATATTGTGGGAAATTCATGAATTTCTACAAGCAAGCTAACATGGCTAATCAGGAAAAGATGGCAGAGTTTTATGTGCATAACTTTGTGCTGAAAAATCTGGATATTTGGGACCCCAATCCTACAATGGGGGATATGAAGTTAATGGCTCTAGCATCTTGGATGGTGCATGAAGACACTAGAGAAAAAGAAATATGGAAGGTCATGGGAAGAAGAAATAGAGAACCCTTATATATCAGACCATAATTTTTCAGTCGAAGAGGAGTCATCCTTAACCATCGAGAGATTGAGTGGGACCTTGCACTGGTTGAAAGCTACCTTCAAACTCAAAACCAAGTGATAGGCCACTTTGATGATGTCTCTAGGAAGATAGAAGGTGAGTGCATTATGACCAGCCAGAGGAGATGGAACAACCTCCCTCACATCCTTAAGAACAGGGAGTACCATACTCAAGAAAGACTAAGGGGTGCATTGGAAAGGGCACCATTATACAAGAGGGCCATGGAGGCCAAAAAGATCCAATGGTTGGGACTAAAGCTCAGCCCACCTTTGTTGTTGAGGCTGGCTGATGAAGAGGAAACATATGCACAAGATAGAGAATGGGAGAATGCAGAAAAGAATAATGGTTTTCACCCCCTTGGGGAAACTCCCACACTTCTTCCTCGGGAAATCAGGGGGGTTGTCAGAGCCTTAAAGGAAATGCAGGAGGAGGATTAGTTACTTAGAGGACGAGCAACCATTCAGTGGGGGGTGATGATGAGCTCCATCATTAGACATATTTGGAGGGGTTAATAGTCAACTTTTTTACTTCTTAGATCTCTTTTTCTTGCATTTTTAATATTATTTGGTTTTATGATGCTAGTATAGATGGTAATTAAGTCTAACATACTATGAGTGCCTAATATAAGGTTGAGTGCAGAAAATCATGAATTGTTAATCATTTTTATAAGGATTTTATCATAAAGACTCGGAGGAGACAACAAAGAGGAGTTATAGGAGGATTGTCCACCCTCAAAGGCAGTCGAAGGATCCGAAAGATTCTCTCTAGCAATTCAAATTCCAAAAGTAGCCAAAGGATCCCCAAGAATTCTCTCCAGCAATTCTAATTCCAAAGGAAGCCAAGCAACTCAAAGAAGAGTGCACCCAATCCTTGTTCATTGAGAGTCAAGTGGACTCAATCACCATTTTCTAGGGAGTTGTTGGTAGCTACCCTGTAGAATAAATAGAACGAAGCTAGAGCTAGGAAGAGTTAGTCTATTATAGTCTCGATTCCATTCAGAACTATTGTTGTGAGCTATTGAGCTTTTTGTTTTATTCAGTGATCAATCTTTCATAGATCTATGAAGTTATTCTTTTATGAAATGAGTAGATTGATTTCATTCGAATTTTAAGTTTCAGAGGGCTAGGCTCGTGGGTTAGGGCCCAATCAATATGCCTTAGCTTCTCTGTTGTTCCTATCTTCTCCTTGCTGTCATTTTGCTAGTTTTTCTTTTGCCATTTAAGTTAGATATGCTTCCGATAAGTTTCATTGATGTTTATATTTTGTGGTGTTGTAGTTTTTAATTGCTTATGCATAGTAAAATAGAGAAAAAACTCCAAAAATTGTGGTCAAGTCTCCCCCTCTCTTCTTTGTCAATAGAGTTTGAGTAGGGCAGACCTTCCCACGGACCAAAATTGCCTTCTGTTTGATTTTTGGGAAGAATTTGTATTACCAATTCCAAGCCTTAATTTTACTGTTTCATCTACAATTTATGTCTGTTTCCTGAGCATGAATCCGCAGGTGTGTCTCACTTCTGACCACTTCTCTTACGCCTCCATTCCCCTCCTTTTATTCTCATCTTAACGTTGTACTTACCTTTTCTTTGCCTAATGCACTCAAGCCCTTCAAAGCCTTATTTCTTTGTTTTTATCCGTTCACGACCGCCTTACACTTTTTATGCAAAACACGTGAAAAACCATTCAAAACCACTGAAAACCCAACCTCTGCCTTTGCTCCTTGAGTCTCCCGCCACCATACGTTGCACTTCAAAAATCACAACATTTGGCTTTTACCTTTAACACTTACCGCTCGTTCCTTACAATTGCAATATTGTGAAATTGCAAATCGCTCTTCATACCGCTTACCTTTTAGTTTTAACACTTACCGCTCCTTCTTTGTGATTGCGATATTGCAAAATCGAAAATCACACTTCGCACCGTTTACCTTTTACCTTTAACACTTACCGCTCCTTCTTTGCGATTACGATATTGTGAAATCACACTTCACACCGTTTACCTTTTCTCTGTTAACACTTAACGCTAGTTCCTGCGATTGCGATATTGCGAAATCGCGCCCCGCTGTCGGTCCCATCGCTACGTCGCCATCGCAAATCGCACTTCGCATCCTTTATCTTTTACCCTTAACACTTACCGCTCGTTCTTGCGATTCCGATATTGCGAAATTGCAAATTACACAGTTTAACTTTTCGCATAACGCTTACAGCTCATTCCGCCGATGCAATAACTCCGCCACATCACTCGTCGCACTTCGCACTTTGCAGAACTTACCACATCGCAGATCGCAGCCTGTAACTTTTACCGCATCGCCAATCACACTTCGCACTTTTTAATTCATTCTTGTTAATCCTTACCGCTATTCCTTTAAGCTAGCGATATTCTGATTCGCCACCCGCCACGTCACTCGTCGCACTTCGCACAACTTAGTTCATTCTTGTCAATCCTTACCACTATCCCTTTAAACTTCCGAAGTTGCGATTGCGACATCGTACATCACAAATTTTGTCCTCCATCGCACTCCACCATCAGACTTTTGAATTCTTTCCACTCCAAAGTCATTTCTCACGCTATAATAAGGTTTTATAGGGGTTTAACCCCCTCTTTCCGCTTCCAAACCTCGTTTCATGTGTTAAACCTCCCATTAGCCTCTTTTAGCCCTTTTCTTGCCTCCAAGCTGCAAATTAACTCTTTTTAATGAGAATTAAGTCATGGATAGCCTAGTTGCTTGGATAGAAGCATGGTAGATAGATCATAGGATAAGTAGAGTGCATTTAGCCGATTTGCCAAGTTAAGTGTGGTTTAGGATTAGTTTTCTTTCTACTATTTCTTTTCTACAAATTAAATTAGTTTCCTTCCTGCCATTTATTTTCAGCAATTTAATTTAGTTTCTTACAGTCATTTCCTTCCTTCACATTAAATTAGTTCCATTTCTATCATTTCCTTTCTACAATTTAGTTTAGTTTCATTGAAGTGTGACAGACTTCACTGAGAACCCCTAGAAGTAGCACCCTTTCGTAAAGCAGAAGAGGATGACATGAACAGAATGCATCTGTTGTATATATAGCATTGTCACCTCAAATTTTGTACGAACCCCGGGTTGATAAAGTAAAGTAGGGAAACCCCTAGGAGTTGCAACACTATTGGT
Source organism: Pinus albicaulis (assembly GCA_034641835.2). Lineage (NCBI taxonomy): Eukaryota > Viridiplantae > Streptophyta > Pinopsida > Pinales > Pinaceae > Pinus > Pinus albicaulis. The sequence continues at coordinate 1,203,765,414 of CM076582.1, read as the reverse complement.
GAAATACCAGGGCTCACCACCTACAATTGTTTTCAAGCCAGCACAAGACCAACCCAATTGCCAATTCCTATAGATACGAAAATAACCATATTAATACAATAAAATTACATTTACTATTTAAAGAATTCATTACAATTACAATCTTTAATTTTTAAAATTGAAATTATAATATACATTTTTTTATTGTTTTAATTATTTTTTTTTTTTTTTTTTAAAAGAATGGTTAACTTCTATTAATCAATTTGGAAACTTGCCAATGCCATTACATTCAAAAGCATCAGAATTTCCACATTCCTTAAAAATTTCTCTGACCATTGTCTTTTGATATTCACAGATATATTTTCTAGATTTACTACAACATTATTCTTATAATTTCTCCAAAAAACCCATTAACCCTAACAAATATAAATAAAATATTATAACTATAACTATAAAATTAACTACCGAAATCCCTCCTCATTATTCTTGTCATATTCTTCCATGACCGCCTTATATGCTTCCTCCTGATGAGGTGAATCCATTGACACTTGTTGACCCTACACTTGTTGTGGCTCTTGCTAGTCGAGGAACAAGGGAGGGAGATCCCCACCACCGCTAATCTCCATGTCCTGCTTAGCATGATCACTGAAGCCAAAGGCCTCCTTCAAAACATTGATGATTGTAGACTCCACCTAAACCTTTGAATTGTCCACTTTGAAGTCCAAGTTTTCTATCTTGGTTGTAATTAGCTCCACTGTTGCCTGAACATTTTCAACATCCATTTTTAAGCTTCCAAGCTAGTTCATGACTAGAGAAAAATGGGAATGGGCTTCAAATATAATTTGTCGACCAATCCCGGAAATAAGCTCCTCAAATTCTCGCTTTAATGCTCACTCTTTCTCATATGGAGGGCCACCAGCGCCATTTCTTGAAGATGAGGCCATACCACCAATACAAAGGTGTCAAATGGATAATCGCTACGCTTGAAGCCTACATAACCATCCTTTTATAACCAAAATTGGCTACAAATTGGCTGCGGGAAGAGTCCCTTCATATTTAATTCCCCCCTCGTTCTGCTACTCTACTATTAATTGAAATTTCATTGTTTCTTGGGTTGGACTGTCAACACACATGTTTGAGCAAGATCAATCCTCATCAGCGATGGTACTAGCGAATCCTACTATGATGACCAACTTTAAAACCTTGTCGATGCCATACCACTTGTATGTATGCTTAACCTTGCACCTCACACTTCCCCACTAGTTGAATAAAGGATCCCTCAACCTATAGAAACGTTCATCGAAGAACATATATAATTTGGAATTATTGTCGTAATTATATTTCCTGATAGACGTTAATTCCTCCTTCATGGCCTTCATCCAAATCGATATCCTTGAATTAATTATGATAATGGAATATGACATTTGATTATCATTCCATGCACCTCCAATAAGTTATCTTGGGCCAAACTAACCTTTATGTTAGCTTGGATGTCTGCTAATATGTTATATTCACGCTTGATTTGGTAGAACTCCAAGGCTTCAAATTTTTCCATAAGTAATTGGATTCTTTGTAAGGTTGGTCTCATGTCATTTTCCTTGTGGTTTTTCATTTTATAGCATTTTTTAATATTGGTAAGAGAGTCTACAAATACACATAATTGATGGAATCCTTCAGTCACTATAATCTTCAGCCCTTGCCAAAGACCAAGTTCTTCCGCTTGGTTGTTTGAGGCGAAACCCAACTCCATGCAAACTTTTTCTCAATTTCTTCATAGAGACGAAAGATAACCCCTCTTACTCCTACCTCCTCGTTCGAATAAAAACTTTTTAATACATGAAATTTCAATTTTATTTTTTAAAATATTTATTTATTTAATGTTTAAAACATTTATTGATTGAAATCATTATTCATATTTTATATATTTTTAATGTAATAAAATTATCATTATGAATTATCTAAATTATTAGAATCACAATTTTTAATTCTTAAGAGTGTAATTCTTAATTTTTGTTTGTGAAGTAAAATTTGTATTTATCTAAATAAAAATATAGTGAAGCTTTTAAGGATGGGGGAGAAGGACGTTGTAGATTTTTTATTATTTTGAAGTATTAAAATTGTAAAAAATTTAAATGTATAGTTTTGTATATTATTAAAATTATAATTATTCAATAATGAAATTAAATTGTAATTTTGATTTTGAAAGTACATTTTTGTTTTATTGAAAAAATAATTAATGTTTTATGAAATTATATACATATTTTAAAATATAATAAAATTATTTCTTCTAGATAACTTGATTGTCTATAGTGGTGAAAATGAAGTGTTATATGCAATGAGGTTCGAAATCAAATCTCGAAGATTCACTTGTGTGCCTACACACAAGGCATACATAGGTATCTAGAGATTATAGTGGTAGTCGTTATCAAACGACACCAACCCAATTGTCAATTCCTTTAAACACAATAATAACAATAATGCAATAAAATTATAATTACTATTTATAGAAATCATTACAATTACAAAATTAAATTTATGGTGTACAATTTTTTTTGAATTTGTTCAAATTAAAACTTTTTAATACATGAAATTTCAATTTTAGTTTTTGAAATATTTAATTTTTAAAACATTTATTAATTGAAATAATTATTCATATTGGATGAAATTTTATTTTTAATGTAATAAAATTATCTTTATTAATTGTCTAAGTTATTACAATGACAATTTCTATTTTTTTTTTTATTATTAGATATTTCTATTAACAAAAAGAGGCGAGTAATTACATCCATGTGGAGTTGGTGTGAGCAACATGCTCCCTCCATCAACCAAGCTCAGAAAGATTTAAGCATAGTTGAACTTTGGATTTGCTGGTGTATGTAGTTGTACAAAACTAAACGAGTAGAAACAGAAACAGAAACCCCAGAATTGTATGTAATGGAGATTTTTCGGAGGGAAAAACTATTGTTACAAAATTTGAGCTACACTATAGCCTCAAACGAGTGGCCTGACTGGACTCAGTTGAGCTGAGGGACCTCGTGGGCCGAGAAACACAGTAATTATGTATGTAGATAACAGGAAAGTAGATGAATCCCATGTAAAAACCTAAGAGGAGTCTAATATTAAGACGTGTCCTCAATTGAATTGGCTTCGAGGCTTATTGGCCTCTCAGGGATACTGTCGTCGATGATGGCATCCTGGATAGGCCAACTAGTCATAGCTCCCACTACTTCTCCCTCGAAAATAGGTATGGCCTTAGTGTTGGCCATCCTTTTCTTCAACAGAGAATAGTGTGGTGAGTCTTTGTTTATAAAATGACGACAATAGACTGCTCCCACAAAGAGCGTAAAATTCTCCGTGAGAGCGTTAATTTTCCTTTCCAAAGCGTTGTTGTGTTCCTGGTGAGCCTGCACTGCGAGACCCAACATTGTTTTTATCTTTCAATGCAGCTCAATAGCCTTGTTAAAAATACTTTCCCTTTCCCTCATCAGGCGAAGGTCTGGAATCCAGTCAAAATCTCCATCTACTTCCTCCGTTATGATGCGCTGACAGACCAACCTTGCCTGATTCTCCAAATTGGCGACCCTTTCACGCGTGTCTTGATTGACAACAATTTCGTAGTTCTTGGCAGCTTGCCTCGCCGCAGACTCTTCCCTCATGGTGGGTGTCACACTCGGGGAAGACCAATGCAAGGAATAAGCTCCCCGACCACGACCTTAACCTCTCCCCTACTGAGCAGAGGAACTAGCTCGACGATTGGTCATACTAAGATGGGAATTGTGGTTGCAGGGCGTACAATGACAGTGTAGAAATTGGTTGAAAGGGAGTTACGTAGAGGAGCAGAGAAAGGAGGGGATCTCAAAAGGAACACAACTACAGAGCGATGAGAATAAGAAAAGGAAGGGAACATAGTCACAGGTTAGAGATGTAGGGTGAGTTGACAGGGAATGGGCAATAATGATCACGCGAGCGGGTTTCAGAGGGTGCACTAGAAAATTTGGCGGAAATTCCGACGGCCAATTCGTCGCTATTCCGACACATAGTCGTCGCAAGAGCGACAGTTCGAGGGCGGAAAAAACGTGGTTTTTCATGCCGTCGCAGTTCCGACGCACGTAAAAAGTGTCGCACTATCGACACTTCTTCCGTCGCTTCCGAACAAGCGTCACTCTTCTGATGTCTCACAAACCGTCGCGCCTTCGGCGTTTGTAAATTGTCGCACTTCCGACGAAATGTGGTCTGACGTTTTGAACGTCGCTCTTCCGACGTTTGTAAACAGTCGCAATTCCGACGCAACGTGGTCCGACGTTTTGGACGTCGCTCTTCCGACGTCTGTAAGATGTCGCAATTCCGACGAAATGTGGTCCGACGTTTGGAACGTCGTTCTTCCGACGTTTGTAAGCTGTCGTAATTCCAACGAAATGTGGTCCGACGTTTTTATACTGTCTCTCTTCCGACGTTTTTGGGTTGTCGCAGTTCCGACGTCTACAAGGCGTCGATAGACCGACGGAGGGTTCAGTTTTAAAAAAAAAAAAAATGAAATTTTAAAAGACGAGAAACGTTGTTTTGAATATATTATATGAAGTAAAACAATCCATGAAGTCATTAAATTTTCACATCTGAAGATTGGAACCAAAATATCCATCCAGAAAAGTGGAAGTCCAACCCCAGACAATGATAGAAAAATACCCCATGTCACCTACAGGGACATGATATAAAACCCAGTAACGGTGCACATGGAGATTATCTACAAATCTGAGAAAGCATCCAAATATGCCCGAGGCATCTATAAGAAAGTGAAATAGCAGTATGTAGAATAGTAAAGCAACAGATAGAGTATCGGCGTCCATTGTTCCAAATACAAATTAAAGTACCCAAAATCCTTGAACAGAGAAAAACGCTAATCATGTGAGGAGTGTGATATGTCCAAAATATAAAAATACCATCAGACCATATCAATAAACCAGCAACATAGACCGGCATCGCTAGTTTTGAAGGCAGAGTGATAAACATTAATCATTTTTTTTTCACAAGAGAAAAAACGTTGTTTTGAATATATTATATGAAGTAAAACAGTCCATGAAGTCATTACATTTTCACATCTGAAGATTGGCACCCAAATATCCATCCAGAAAAGTGGAAGTCCCACCCCAGACAGTGATAGAAAAATACCCCATGTCACATACAGGGACTTGATATAAAACCCAGTAACGGTCCACATGGAGATTATCGACAATCTGAAAAAGCATCCAAATATGCCCGAGGCATCTATAAGAAAGTGAAATAGCAGTATGTAGAATAGTAAAGCAACAGATAGAGTACCGACGTCCATTGTTCCAAATACAAATTAAAGTACCCAAAATCCTTGAGCAGAGAAAAACGCTAATCATGTGAGGAGTGTGATATGTCCAAAATATAAAAAGACCATCAGACCATATCAATAAACCAGCAACATAGACCAGCATCGCTAGTTTTGAAGGCAGAGTGATAAACATTAATCATTTTTTTCACAAGAGAAAAAACGTTGTTTTGAATATATTATATGAAGTAAAACAGTCCATGAAGTTATTACATTTTCACATCTGAAGATTGGAACCCAAATATCCATCCAGAAAAGTGGAAGTCCCACCCCAGACAGTGATAGAAAAATACCCCATGTCACATATAGGGACTTGATATAAAACCCGGTAACGGTCCACATGGAGATTATCGACAATCTGAGAAAGCATCCAAATATGCCCGAGGCATCTATAAGAAAGTGAAATAGCAGTATGTAGAATAGTAAAGCAACAGATAGAGTACCGACGTCCATTGTTCCAAATAAAAATTAAAGTACCCAAAATCCTTGAACAGAGGAAAACGCTAATCATGTGAGGAGTGTGATATGTCCAAAATATAAAAAGACCATCAGACCATATCAATAAACCAGCATCGCTAGTTTTGAAGGCAGAGTGATAAACATTAATCATTTTTTTTTCACGAGAGAAAAAACGTTGTTTTGAATATATTATATGAAGTAAAACAGTCCATGAAGTCATTACATTTTCACATCTGAAGATTGGAACCCAAATATCCATCCAGAAAAGTGGAAGTCCCACCCAGACAATGATAGAAAAATACCCCATGTCACATACAGGGACATGATATAAAACCCAGTAACGGTCCACATGGAGATTATCGACAATCTGAGAAAGCATCCAAATATGCCCAAGGCATCTATAAGAAAGTGAAATAGCAGTATGTAGAATAGTAAAACAACAGATAGGGTACCGACGTCCATTGTTCCAAATACAAATTAAAGTACCCAAAATCCTTGAACAGAGAAAAACGATAATCATGTGAGGAGTGTGATATGTCCCAAATATAAAAATACCATGAGACCATATCAATAAACCAGCAACATAGACCTTACGCGGAAGTCTGACTAAAGCTGTGATTCGGCGAGGCGTTGAAGAGCAATTAAGGAAAATTGCGCGGTGCGCATGTCCATTGGGAGAAGGTGAACTAGCAGTGGGAAACGAGGTAAGAGTCCGCTACGGTGACCGGATCCTGGCGACCCCGCCCACTCCTATTATTTGGATATCGACCTAAGTAATAATCACTGGACTGGCCGGAAGTCGACTCTGTTGAGGGGCTGGAGGGAGCGCGCCGAGGTTGACGTCTAGTGCTCCCCCTGCGGCAATGCATCCTATGACGCACGCGAGGCATGGGTGCAATCTCAGGCGCAGTGGGCACAAGAGGAGACGAAGAAGCAGAATTGCAATTAACAGAGGAAGACAGACAGAGACAGAACCGAGAGAAATGCAAATATGCAGCAACGTCTAGGCAGAAGTTCAGCTAGCCACTTCTCCTTATCGTCACAGTTAGCAGGCAGTGTAATCCAGCAACCGGCTTGTCTGAAAAACCATGGCTAAACGCCATTTTGTCGACCCGACTGCAATGCAATCAAAGGACGCCCGTCATAATTAATCTCTGATCATTAATAACGAGAGCCGAAGGCCGGATCAAATTGGAGCGTGCGGAATCGCTAAGAGGAGTGGAGGTGCGATCTTGAACAGTGTTAAAAATTAATTAATGCGGATTTGATGTGAAAACTTAATTGAATAGCGTTAAATGTTAATGTGATTGATATGAAATCGCCATATCCATGTCCCATCACCTTAAACGCCATCGAATGCACCCGCAGCTGGGAGCAGGGCAAGTTTTTATTGAGGACACGTGGCAGAAATTGATTGGAGCGGATCTTTGTTTGGGCCACTCGCGCAGTGGAAATCCGGACCCGAAAAATATTAGGGCGAATTTGATAAGAAATTCGCGTCACAACTTCCCTCCGTACGCCAGCCCAACTTCGGACCCGAAAAAGATTAGGGTGGAATTCATTTGGTTTTCGCGTCACAAAATTGGCCGACGTCAGCAGGCTATTTTGGAACGCGAATTTGGTTTGAATTATGGTTTATCGCCGCTTGAAGTCCGGCGGGCTCGACTTAAGAACAATTTTGTTTGATCCCATCTTATAAAATTTGTGTTGGTTTTCTTTGATAATACACATATTTATAATAAATCATGGGAATACCACACTAAACATGTGAAAAAGTTATATAAATAATTATTGAGAACAATCATTTTTATGTAAAAATATCCAAGGCGAGGTCTGTGTAGAGAACCGGGGTCGTGAAAACTGTTCAAATATAAAAATCCCACTTAATAAAGAGACAAAATTGTTGTGCTTTCGGAACCTGACCCGAGGATTGGACATGAGTTAACAAACAAAAGGATAGTGGAACCAGACATGCACCCGTGGTCAAGCCCTCTACCAAAACCACGAGCGGAATCACAAAAGCGGGTTGCCCATATCGCACCGCTTTTGCGAAGTAGGCGGTATTTCCTATTCGCGAGCGATTCCATAGGGAATGCGACACGTGGCGAAGTGACCCCGGAAAACAACCGTTTAACCCACGCCATCGCACGTTAAAGCCCGACGTTGGAATCCGAGCGAAATTGCCAAGAGTCGTTGATTTGGAGAAGGGCCATCGGACGGTGGTCGCACGTTGAACTTGCCCGGAGGTTAACTAAGGTGTGAGGAGGATAGCCAGGTACGATACGAGTGTTTGATTGGTTATTGATATATATAGGTGGGGCCGAAGTATAATGAGATTGTTTAATTAAACGATTGGCGGATAATTAGCATAAGTCTAGAGCATGAATGTTGTAAGGCTGGGTGGTGAAATATAGGGCCGAAAGTTCATTACAAGTTATTTATTTAAAAAGAAACGTGGAGTATAAATACAAAGTGTTGAAAGTTAAACATTGGTTATAAGGATTGGAGATAATATAAAGTCGGGAATATAAATTAAAGTCCAACCATTGTGGATAGTATTTCTTTATCAAATTCTACGAATTTGATAAATAAACCCGAAGAAAGAAGAAGTCAATTAAGACTCAGGCTGGAGGAAAAGAACGGGGTAAACCAAGGGAAAATGCTGACAGAGCGATTGTAGACACAACAGCTCTCCTTAGGGGTCCAATTTCAGTTTTGTTGCGTCACACGATGATCTCTCTTCTCTGGCATTTACTTGTATTGAAGATCACTATTCTAGGAATAAGGAGTTATTTTCTCCAAAAATAACCCTAGCCAAACATTGACAATGCATCGAGGATATCTTTCTATGCTTCATAAGTACATATGTTCTACTTCTAAATCATGTCTTGGAAGTGGTTGTTTTGCTGGAAATTATTCACCAGTTGGTTTCATACCAAAGTCTTTTCACATTTTCAGCATCCAATACATGAAAAAGATAATGGTTTAAAACAACATAAATATTTGAAATTTTGCAAGAATTGTCTGGCACACTTTGAATATGAATTTTGAAGTCAAGTGCATGATCTTGTATAGGATCAAGTGTCATTTTGAATACCAAATGTTTCACAAGAAACTTCTCAACATGCTACCCTGCAGTAAGGATTAAATGACAATATTGCATCAACTATTTCCATAATAAAAGTGCACCTCGGCCACAAGACTAAACAACTACAAATGTTGTAGATCTAACAAGACCACACAATCAAATGTATTCCACAAGGCCAATACTGTATGAAAAATGAAAAGGAGTTTGCAACCAAAAATACCTTAGGCAACTAATTCAATTAGATACACCAAACCATCGGCAAAAAGGAAAACCAGCCTACTCAAAAGGCAAGCGTTTACCTCCTTTGACAAAATTTTGAGTTCCGAAACAAGGGCCTTTATTGTCTTGTCAATGCCCCTAGTAATTTGAATGGGGTTTGCACCTGCTGCAACAACCTAAGCAAAAAGGTTTCATTTCAAATTATTTTCCACAAATTTAAGATACAACCATTGTCAGTTTTGTATTTCCTAACAAGCTCATAAATTTTGACAAAAGAACCAAAATTTTTTAATACCTGATAGCAATTTTTTCACTCAAAAACTATCTTAGACTCAATAAGCCCAACCCAAAATTAAAAAACCAAACACCATAAGACCCTACAAAAATGAATAGATGATCTTAATCCAGTACTATCGACAAAAAGTTACCTTTACACCCTCACTTATTAAACCCTGTGCTGTTGAATTTTAACTTCAACTGTTGTAGCAGAAGGACGGATGCAGTAGCAACATTTCTTTTTGGAGGTTGCTTGCACGCCATCCAGAAATTTAATTCAGCATTTAAAATTCCTGCAATTTTTTTTTTGTAGACAGCCACAACCATATTTCTGTACAATATTGTATTTAAACACAACAACACAAACTAACATGATTGCAATGAAAATTAAACAAACAGAAATTTACCCGAGAGTTTTGTAAATTCAAAAGGAGGACACGTGGAGCATTAATATTGGATCGCATGAAATTGAAGGGAATCTGAAAACCTGAAAACCGGACCCGAATTTTTTATAAGGCACATTGGATTGAGAATTCGCGTTACAAATTAGGCAGACGTCAACATCCCATTTTGGAATGCGAATTTGGTTTGAAATTCAATCTATTCATACTTTTGAAGTCCGACGAAAAGGGTTCTTTAATGTTTTGATAGTTTAATTTTATGTATGTTTTAATATATACATATGTTTTAAACATATGTTATATATATATCATATGCGAAATGAAAGGTGGGCCATAGAATTTAGTTTTAATTTTATTTTTTTTAAAAGAGGGTTTATTATAATATGTTTTATATGTTATGGCATATAAAAATAAAAAGGTCAAAAAAGCTTGGTAGTTTTTTTTTATAGATAGTACGTAAATTTTTTATTACACA